>CM059034.1:2505000-5005000 GCA_030279155.1 Forsythia viridissima
GGGTGGGGGGGGTGGGTACTACTTTAAAAAAAATTGTACTTCTAGACCGGGTTGCTACTAAAGAAAAAAAAAAATTGCACTACAAAATTGATTTTTTATTGTTTACTTATAGTAACGTTGACTACAACTAGTGTGTGTAAAATTGCAGTAGATATTGTTTCCGTTTAAGTGGGATATATGGCAAGAAATTGAATTGATTCACGGACATTTTTTACGCAATTCTCTTTATATTATTAGTTTATATTCAATGAAGTGTTCATTCAAGGTAAATGCACTTGGTTGAAATACGAAGTCATCAATTAATGAGCAACGTATGAAAACACGCATTAAATCCTATTCTTTATTATGTAACATCGAAGAAATATTTCCTCCTCTACATAGATAACTCCAAAATATTTCTCTAAATCGCATAATCAATGCAATCAACAACAAAAACAATTTAATAAGAAATCGATCTTTTTACCAATCACAATTAACCACGTCGTGGGTTACGCACACTAACCAACCTCACATCATCAATCACCGGACCACAAAGAGAACCATCAGTCTTCATATGATAGAATGTGCTCAAAAACCTAACCCTCGTACGAGGTGACATGGCCACGAACCTCAATCTAGCACGTTTGAACCCACCATTGCCTTTGGATTCATAAGGAATCTGACTAATGACCTTGCCTGCTGATGCCTCAACTACCATCGATCCTTCACAAGAGTTGTTGGAATCTCCTATAAAGAAGAATAGGTCATAGGTTTTTCCCGGCAAGGTTTTTACAATTTGTGCAAGTGCACTTTCTCTTCCGGCCACCAGTTCGACTGCTCGTTTGCCCTCGGGCACTGCAAAATGGTCGGAATCTATGTACTTTACTGCTTTAAGAGATTCTATCATCCATCCGAGCAGTGGAGAATGATCATCCTCAATGTTGGATGGAACTAGGACACCCCATGATGTATTGGGAAATATATATGGACCCTCTTCGAAATTTCCATTCTTTAACATGTTGCCTGAAGCATCATGATTGTGAAACATTAAACTTTTATAAAAAAATGGCATATCGGGTCGGCACTCTCGATTTACACACCTATAGTCTAGCATATCAAACGTATCGTTTTATGAGTGTTTACGAAAAAGATAGAAAGAGGGAGATTTTTACCTCTTGATCTTTTAGGAGGGTTCAAAGCCTTGAGAGCAACTGAATCAATAAGTGGACCACAAGCCTCATCCTTTTCCATTCCAGGATTATGAATCACTATCTCAATTTCATCGGATTCTGCCAAAAAACCCCATGAATATGAATCCCAGCCATCACTACTATACATTGTCTGTATAGGTAATATTCCCCAATCCTTTGGCTCTGAATTTGGTGACACAGAAACATTCAATTTCTCCTCTTGTGCACAAGTTCTTGAAGCACTGAATGAGAGTGAGTAAAACATTCCATTGTTAACCTTAACCCGAGTCTTGATCGACGCCTCGTCCCCGAGACGAACGGCGTGAACTCCCTCTGGCACCACCAGCAACATGTCCCCTTGTTTGTGACCTGATTTTATGTACTCCACAAACCCTAAAATTTCCCAATTAGGTATTGCATGGGGATCTATCACTTTGGTGCCTTTCAATTGTGAGGATTTTGGGCCTTGTTCGAAGTTTCCATTAGGCAGTAATCCTGAAATTTTTTCAATTGCATTAGCAATATGAAAGCATTGTGTATATCATTCTAGAGCTCAAAAACGGGGACGAATCATAAAAGTTTCAATCATTGATACTTTCTAATAAATAATGATATTCATCATAAAATTGAGATGTCGATATTGTAGGTTATTACTGCGATGGTTATTCCTTAAAGGTTAAAAATAAATCATTGTGTATATTAAATATTTGTTTTGCACGTGCAAGTATCACATTTCGACAAACACACGTGTAAAAAGATAATTCTGTGTATTTGATAATCTAAATGTAGCACAAAACTAGTCATCAACTGGTCCAAGCTAACATGGGCATGAGATGGGCTGTCTTGGTAGTTGAATCAATAGATTAGGAATTTGATATTTTGTCAGGCTGGAGTGACGAGGCTAGATCATGCATATGTACATGTGCATGGCAAATTTATTATTCATGTTAAGACAACATTTCTTTTAAGATACAACCATGCGGATGTGGGTACTTAATTCTTATACGATTCTGACATGTTTGGTGAGGTTGATTAGACAGTATTAAAGATGATTTTTTTAGCATATTTACAGTTTAATACTACCAATTGAAAATGCGCATGTATAATTTAGAAGTACGTAGATCCATATTTGGTGTAACATTAAAGCATTGAGACGGCCTTTTTTAGTACAATAACACATGTCACATTCCTCAGATCTAAGAAAACAAGCAACCAACGAAAATCTTAAACAATCCTTGCAAATTAAGTTTTAAATACTATCTTTCAATAGCAAAAAAGAATTTCTTCATATTTTAACCATTAAAGTAAACATGTAAAGTAAGTTGGGATCACAGATTTCTGTAATGCTACGTCCCAACTCGAGTAGTGTTACACTACAACCATGGCTCCCGTGGTTCATTCTAAGTAACTACGATACTCATGCAACTTATAAGATCTGACAATTAAAGTTTATAATGAATTTTAACTTATCATAACTTTCCTCTTTTATTCAGGACTGAAATCGATTATGAAAAAAATGTAGACAATGTTCTAATTCTATCGATACAAAGATTGAGAACAAAAACAAATTATGGGTTTAAATATGAACTAAGCATAGAATTGAATAGCTTACCATCAAATAATGACAATGCAAGATGGAAGCTGGAGCAAAGAAGCCCTAACAGTGCTATGTTTGCACTCTTCTTCATAGTATTGGTGTGTGTGTGTGTGTGTGTGTGTGTGTGTGTGTGTGTGTGTGTGAGAGAGAGAGAGAGAGAGAGAGATGTTTGAATCAAAATGAAGAAGAGGTAGAAGGGTTTATATATGTTTTAGGTGATGAAAGAGTCCCCCAAATACAGAGGAAATAACAATAATTGCCATTAAGACTTAAGACTTGGAAAGACAGTTATTTCGGTCATTGCATGTAGTTGACAGCATTTAGGGATCCTAAGAATGGTTAAAAATTAAATACATATTACTACGTTCTTGAAAATAGAGTTTTATTTCCAATAATTTTAGAGTCGATTATTTATATTTTTATTTGTTATCCCGTTATAGATCTAAATCAAACCGAATGAATTATGGTATACTATTTTTTCTTCTAATTTTTTACCTGAATCGTGTTACTCTTATGATGGTACTGACCTGAAACATGATCCAATCATCTAAAATCTTCCTTATCTTAATTTATCTTAAATCGTTGCCACCGCCACTTATTGACGTTTATTTTCATTAAATATAAACAATTGTATTATCAGTTAAACAATTAGACTAATTGGTTCAACAATAATGCATAAAATCTTTACCCCCTTGAACGACAACATGCACGTGCACTTTCTAGCAGAAAGCTAGGCAGAGAAAAATAAAGCAAAAGTGCAACTTATTCTGGGCTGAATGCACATTTTTATGTACTTTAAACCAACATCAATTAATTATAGTTTTATTTATTTTATTTATTGAACCCTGTTTACTATTAAATACAAAATATGATTTCGAGTTTCTAAAAATGAGATTAGGTTCCATTTCCATGTGATGTAGGTTGAAGACATATAATTAATGTAGGACACATGGTTCTACCGGCCAACTGTTTAATGGTCGGGCAGAGAATATCCTCATAATTTTATGCAATCACATTTCTTTTATTTATTATTTTTCTATTTTCATCTTAATACAAAATTTTAGATTCCAATTTGTTTACAGTAAAAACAAATATTTGGCCTTTTTTCAATAATAGTTTTCAAGTATGTTTTTAAATTGACTTTTACAGTCTATTTGACTCTTTAAACGAAAGATAATAAAAGAGGTGCTTTATTTTGGCTTCTTTTAAGACATGGGTTGGAATGAGTTGTGAAATGACTAATCAAACCTTAAAGCATTTTTAAGAGATAAGATAATCACTAATTCTTAAAATTATGTTTTAAGAGACTCTCCAAAATAAATAATATGTACAAAATAAAATAAAATAAAAATGGAACAAAATCATATAATAATTAGGATGGAAGCATGTTAAATAAAATATAGGAAAAAATAATAAATATTTTATTGGGAGAAATAAAATTAACTCTTCAAAATAAAAAAGATGTTGGAGTACTTAAAAAATTTCACTCTCTAAATTTTTATATGCTTTCTAAAATGAAAAAAAAAAAAATATTTATATATAGAGAGTCTCTTTAAAATGCTCTTAGGACTTTACGCCCCTGATCACCTACCCCTGCGTGGGCAGAAACTTTCTGCCCACCTGCTGAGGTGTCAGCAGGTGGGCAGTTGATGAAAAAGCTTTTTCATCAACTGCCCACCTGCTGACACCTCAGCAGGTGGGCAGAAACTTTCTGCCCACGCGGGGGCAGGTGATCGCCCCCGTAGGACTTTATTATGTTATGCGCTCACATGCCCACTATATAATAATGTTTGATTTGGTTTTGGGAAGGTAACTAGAGTCTAGGATTATCTTCACTAGATGTTAATTGAACTAAGTAATGTGATACAAATTTATGTGATTTTTATTAATTCGATCTCATCAAGACTTTTATGTCAAATTCTGATTGTAGTTACGGTTAACAAATCGACTCCACATAATTCTACTGCACAGAGTAGGTGTTGGGTTGGTCCTAAAACACAGAACAAGTTCTTCAAATTGTTGACATTCGAATCACAAAACAATTTCGTCTTGAACCAACCTAATCCAAGATTGTTAAGAACAATCCACCCCCAACACCAACCCAAAAACACACACAACAATGCTATTTAAATTAATTTTTCAAATGGATATCTGGGGTGGTGTGTCATACTCATCGAAGAACATCAGAATTATCAATCAGAATTTTTTTAAAAAATAAATGGACATTCAAGATCTAATTCTGAGCAGGCCATGTGCATCTGAGGAGATTGATTGAGAATACATTAAAATTCTTTATTTAAATTAAAACATTAAAGTTAGTGCACTTCGTTTTTGAGCCTGTTATATTGTTCCTTTTTGGTCGGCAATAATTCCATACAGGTTTAATCCAATACCATGTGCAATAAGTGAATAGACAAACAATTAGTCAGATGGCAGTTAACTTTAATTGCACGTATTTTGTTATTTATACAATTCTTTGATTGTTCATAAATAAATAAAACCTTGAATGACAAAATTTAACGTTCCATATCCGTTACTGCTTTTTTACAAAATACTATTATACCACAAGTTTTTCCAAAAGAATAAACATACGTTGAACGAAAAAAGAAAATGTTTTTTCTGTCAAATATCTTTAGAATTAAATACGTATATGTACAAGTGATTTCATATGTACGTGTATATTAAACAATCAAATATTTCAATCATCACTAATTTTATAACCCATTTTTAGTTTATTATCAATTACAAATTCTATAATATAATAGCAGCTTATGTTATATCAGAAATCAATATCCCCTAATAATTCCAGCAATTTGAAGCACAACAAAAGTACACCAAAATGGGACACGTTAGATGCACAAATATACATCGTGCAATTCCCGTCTCTCAGCACAACTACCAAGGCCGAATTAAGTAATCTACTTCCAAAGCTTCCTTAATGACATATTTTTATCTGTGTCCTTCTTCATCACCTTCGCGACTGCCATCTCAAAGTCCTCCTGAGTGACATGAACCCTCCTCTCTCTCAAAGCAAACATCCCTGCTTCAGTGCAAACAGCCTGCAAATAACCCTTCATTTCAGAATTTCTTCCATGCAAACAGCACTTGAAAGGAAAATGTTTATAGGAAATAAGTTCTACAGTGGTTTGTGTTCTTACAGAAAATCTGAGGAATTGCAACTACAAATACAAAACCAGAAGCAAGATGTTTCCACATGGACGGTACAAAATTTGGTGCCAAAGAAGCATAACGGTTAATCATGCGCAAAAGCATGACAGAATCAAGGACTTTTTTGTGTGGAAAGTGATTGTTTTAATAGGTGTGTGTGCAAGTATCATTTATGGCTTCAGCAGAAAATAATGTTTTATTATCTTAATTTACGGTAAACAAAAAATCTGTGCATACCTTAAGTTCTGCACCAGAGGCACCATTCATTTTCTCAGCAATTTTCTTCAGATCAATCCCTCGCATCAAATTCATTTTCCTGGAGTGTATCTTTAAGATGTCTTGGCGAGACTGCACAAGTTTTTACACAATTAGCCATAGGAAGGTGAAGAAAGAGAGAAGGAGCTGGGGTGAATTTTTAATTATAATTGTAATAATAAACATTTTTGAAGTACTTCAGGAACGTCGGGGGCATGGAATGTAACATATTTTATCAACTGCATTAGTACCTCTGCATTGGGATTTGGAAACTCAATCTTCCTGTCGATCCTTCCAGGCCTAAGAAGAGCTTGATCCAGAATGTCAATTCTATTGGTTGCCATCAATACCTGTATAGACCAGTCGTATCATATGCAGAAAATTAACTCTTGTTTCATTTCTGACCTTTGACAATTCCAAACCAGGATAATTTATAGCTAAATAGAAAAAGATGCAGAAGACCTACGAATCGCATAAATGTACTGGACACAAACATATTAACACGCCGTTTCTAGAAGAGTAGGACACTTGGATTAAAACAATAACACACTAAGCCTTGCTCTCAATAAATTTGGGGTCGACTACATGAATCATTTTTTGCTACTCGGTTCACCCATCGATGCATCTACTAGAAAATCTAATGCAAGAAGATCCTTTGCAACCCCCGGGGCGATGTTAAATTTAGTCTGTCTTTCCTCTTCTAACCTATTCTAATAGGATGGCATACCAGAACTTTTTTAAGTCTACACAACACAACACAACACAACAATTATATTGTCTCTCTCTAAATTTATGTCCCGTTGGTGTCACCCGACCTCCACTTATTGGCGTATATTCTCAACTCATATCTTATCCATTCTAGTATGACCACACCTCCATCTTAACATCCTAATTTCCGACGCTTGTATCATATGGACATTTTGCCCTTTAATGTCCCAACACTCAATACCATAAAGCATAGAAGGTCTAACAACTGTTTTATAGAACTTGCCTTCTAAACTTTTTTAGTTACCTAGCTATCATACCCCAAAAGACTCTTATCATTTCTCCACTTCATCCAAAATGCTCGAATCATATGGACTACATCCTCTTCGATTCTTTCTTTGTAAATAATTGAACCTGAATACCTAAAACAATCACTCTCCAGAACAACATGATGATCTATATTGGCTTTTGGCTCAACTATTATCCTTATTCCCACTACTACTAAAAGGAAATTCCATGTACTCTGTCTCAGATCTACTTAACAAAAAACTTTAAATTCCAAAATACTGCTCCATAGTTTTAACTTACTATTTACTATTTAGTCATCTCCTAGTCTCATCCATTAAAACTATGTCATCAATAAATAACATATACCAAAAATCCAAAAGCATCATCTTGGATGCCTGCATCATCTTGGATGCCTCATAAACTTATCATGACTACAAAAACTAACCTAGATTCGAGTCTATGTAATAGAAAATTCTCTACTGCTATTGCCACAATGCCACTGCATCTTACAATTGCCACTGCTCCATCATACATATCTTCCACCATAGCACTACTTCCATGCGCACCCATCATATGATTTTTCTATAGTAATAAATAAATTTATATACAAATCTTGTTTCTTTTATATACTTCTCATAAATCTCCTAAGCATGTAAACGATTTCAATAGTAGATTTCACTGATGTCAAACCAATCTAGTTACCTAAGATCGTTGATTTTATATTAATCTATACTCAGCCAAATCTTCCAACAATATCCACTTCAAAATAATTTCTCATTAGTCTTTTATCTCATCAATACGTTTAGAACTCTTAGATTTCATCTTTAATACACTTTACTTGGTTCAAACCCTACTTTACTTCGCCCTTTGCCAATATAAGCTCTCTGTGACGACCCGAATCCTTAGCGATCTAAGTGCCACTAACTCGTAAATTAAAACTACTTTGAAGAGACTAAAAGTATAAATAGTTATTGACACAAAATAAACTAATAATGAAAGTATTTATTATAACAGACCAATCTTTTATATAGCTTAATAAATTCAATAAAATTTAACTTCTAGGAAAAAAATATCTTTAATACTTAAATCTAAAAAAATAACACTGTCTCCATAAAGATAATTTATTATTAAAAACTATATCAACCATAAGCCATCTTCATACTGACGGTCTCGAACCATTTATTTCCTGAAAGGGGGAAATGCCATACTTAAATTTTTTTTATTTATTTAAGTATTAAAGACATTTTTTTTTTCTTCAAGTTAAATTATATTGAATTCATTAGGCTATTTAAAAAATTGGTCTATTATGATAAACACATTCATTATTAGTTTATTTGATGTCAATAATTCTATTTATATTTTAAGTCCTTTCAAAGTAGTTTTAATTTACGAGTTAGTAGCACTCGAATCGCTAAAAATTTGGGTCGTCACAAATGGCATTAGAGCTCGACTTTAAATCGATTCTGTAGACTTTACATTATTTAATACTATTTTTAGTTTTCACAAAAAAATGAATTTTTTTATACATTGTGAACAATACCTAGATTATTTTTCACGTGAATAGTATAGTTTTTTAGTTTTCACAAAAAAATGAATTTTTTTATACATTGTGAACAATACCTAGATTATTGTTCACGTGAATAGTATAGTGTAAGGATTAGACTTTTGGACCTTTTTATTTTAAAAGGACCTATAAGTTGAGCTTTTATTCTATGATGCACCGATACGGATACGCGTGTCCGACACGACACGTATCAGATACGTCGATACGCGATTTTTGAAAAAGTACCGACACTGATACGTCGCTGATACATCGATTAAATTTTTTTAATTTAATTTTTTTAGTTTATAGCCTAAAGAAAATAAAAATTTCTATACTTATTACATAAAAAACAATACTAAAACATGATTTACCCATTTTAACATTAACAAACACATAAGTCAATTTAAAATCTTGACCGGCCCATAAAGATTGACCTATTTTTTCTAAATCTTAAATAAATATCCGACGAAGTGTCCGATACGTGTCGGTGTCCGATACGTGTCCGACACCGACATGCCGGTGGCGGTGGAGTGTCCGTGCTTCTTAGCTTTTATTTAAAACTACCAAAATAAAAGTTTTGTAATATCGAGTTAAGATGGATTAAGCCTATATATATATATATATATATATATATATATATATATATATATATATATATATATTCTTTTAGGTTCAAGAATAATTTTTTTTAATAAGAAATAAAGAGATTTTAGTTACCACCCGCTACACTATTCTCCATGTCGATTCCTCGAATCTGGTATACTATATGTTTTATAGTTGTTTATAGTAGCCATTTTAATGCCATAATATTTATGTGAAACATCGATTATGAATTTTTGTAATATTGTAGAAATAGAGACATAGCAAGAAATGGATATCACTTATGATTCTATGAATGTATGTCAAATTACGAAAATTTTGTTATAGAGATTGCAAGTTATAGAAATTATATATTTACTTATTGTATACGATATTATATGGTTATGGACTACTCTTCAATTCTGGTAGGAAAAACTACATTAGAGAACATATCGCTTATAAGAACAGTCGACTTTAGAGAATCTCTAGTTTAGATAATAATGTCTAATTAGGAAAATCTGTACTTTTAAACACTTTCATTTTTACTTATTGTTTGAATTTTTTTAATTTACGTATTCGCAAGACTGAAAAACTTTGTCAAAAGGATCTAAACTGTCTAAAGAGAACTTGAGATTTAAGTGATCCACTTGTAACTCTCCTCTTCACATGGAAGCCTTTTAGTTGCGTGTTATTCAAATCAACAAGACGAAAAGAAATATTACAAACCCACTTCAAATTTAAGAAAAATTCTCATCTTTAGAAATTCTATTTCCAAAATTTTTTTAAGAAAATTCTAATTTTAGAAACGTTTAAGAAACTTCTATTTCAAGAAATATCTATTTTACGAAGCTACTATTTTTAGAAACCTCTATTTTAGGAAAAAAAAAAATCATTAGTGAGGAGAACAAGCAACATCATAGACGGTCAGAAAAACACAAGTGAGAAGAATTTCAAGGCAATTTTTGAGAACAAAATTTTTTTAAGAGGTAGTGTGTAACACCTTAAAATTTCGTTACTAGCCGTTAAATTGAAATTTAAGACTTAATTGTATGAACACGAAAGTCTAGGGACCAAATTACAGATTTAATTGTAGTTGAAGACCTAACTGCAATTATCATGAATATGCATAGATTTGTCCCATGAAAAGTATTGTGAACAATAATCTTGCATGTCAATAATTTACTAAAAATAGATATGTTAAATATCCTATTGAATATTTACTATACCAATTTTTTTTCGGTGAAATCCGACTGTAAAGGATTTTAATGAATTGAGGAGTTGAAAAAAATAAGAAAGAGAGAGTTTTGTTTGAGAGAAGTTCGATTTTGATGAATATGGAGAAGAATATGAAAAAATAAAGAAATTGAGAGAGAGAAATGGGTTTTGGTTTGAGAGAATGGAGACATAGTGACGAACAAAGAAGTACTTTTTTTGTGCTTGTAGCGGAGTAAACCTCTCTACAGTCGGTGATAATAAATAAAATAGTTGATTAAATGTTAATGTGTATATGATTGTATATACACATATGATTATATGATTATCTTAAATCATGCATGTAATTTAAGGTAGGAACATATATATAATCAATATCCTATTGCATATATATGGTAACATATGATTATATGATTATCTTAAATCATGCATGTAATTTAATGTAGGAACATATATATAATCAATATCCTATTGCATATATATGGTAGATAAAATAGTTGATTGATGTTAATATATATATGATTTTATATACACATACATGATTGTGTGATTAGCTTAAATCATACATACAAGTAATATAAGAAAATAATTAATAAATTTAAAAGTTGTCATGCATGACAAACCTCTACCTCTCCTATAAATACCAACCCTTTATATAAAAAAAAAAATACACAAATACACAATATTTTTCTTATCTTTAAAATAAGAGAAAAGAGGGAAATTTCAAGTTCTTGAAGTGGTCTTACTTCATTTCAAGTTTCAAGCAAAAGATAAGTGTGCATTATGTTGAGTAGTCTTTCATATGTTATTTCTATGGCTATGTTTATGTTTTAGTTCGTATTATGTAAGATATATTAAGAGCGGATTGGAGTTTAGTAGCACTACGCACTAAAATTTAGTATCATTTAAATTCGATCCAATTTTCGTATTTCCCTATGCAGGTATGATTTTCCGTTGAAATACATCTATGAGAATTAATTACTCACGCACACTTATTGAGATTTATTTCACAATTACGACATTTTTCCCCTTTTCAGGAAATAAATGGTTCGAAATGGTCGATATGGAGATAGCTTATGGTTGAGGATGCTTTTAATAATAAATTATCTTTATGAAGCCAATGTTATTTTTTTTAAATTTAAGAATTAAAGATATTTTTTCCATTCAAGTTAAATTTTATTGAATTCATTAGGCTATTTAAAAGATTGGTTTGTTATGATAAATGATTTCATTATTAGTTTATTTTGTGCCAATAATTCTATTTGTACTTTAAGCTCCTTAAAAGTAGTTTTAATTTACGAGTTAGTGACACTCAGATCTATAAAGATTCGGGTCGTCACACTCTCTCCCCATTATTGGCTTCAAGTTAACTACGCATCTTCTCATACGTCTCTGCATGGGACTCCGGAATCATCATCTAGTTTCACATTCAGCTAACTCAAACTTTGAAAGTTTCATATCTTAATTGTCATCTAAACATTCTTGTTCCAACGTGTTCTGTTATTAGATAATCACATCATGTTAATATTTCCTTGTATATCCAATTTTTCTTTACTTCAAAACTCTATCCTAGAAATTCAGTTGTCTATAATTTTGTAGCTTATGCCATCTTGCTCCAATAACTCGAACCTCTTTGGTACATCAACCAAGCGGCAAAGCCTTTGCATTTATACGATTATATCATGTCAACTTTTATACTTTTTTTATTTATTTTCAATAAAACTAATACTTAACTTCAATTTAGGGCACAAAGAAATTGTTCATGAGTAAACCAAAGGGCATTTTAATTTAGCTAAAGACGGGCTCATGGTAGATTTATATGCTATAAATGGCTAGACAATCCCAATGATTGAAAATAGCCCATAAAGCATATAGGTCATAGACCCCATTGGCCCACACTTCTTTTTCTTCTTCCATCTCTCCCCAGATTCTATGCCGCCATCTCCCTTCCACCAGTTGTCATTTTTCCCCTTTCCCAAACTTTTTCAATCTACTCCTCTCTCAACACTCAGATCTCCTTGTTGTAGCAAGAAGTGACAACTTTTTCTAAAGCCTACATTGACTTAAATATGTCGGAGGATTTATTGAGTTTTTAATGGTCATGTCTCAATCACCATCTTACCGAGTAAGGTCAAGAGGCTAACCGTTAATGTATAGCTTTAATATATTACCCAAATGCAATACCGAATTGAAATGAGGGAATTTTAATTTATTGTGCTTTTCTAATGTTATTGAGTTCTTTAATCTTTATGGTATTATCCATTTTATGCATATTTTATTACCCAAATGTTGCAACTGGTGACATTCGTACTATGTTATCTTATTTTGAATTTTGTTTTACTCAAAATACTTTTTGAATTAACTTTTTCCCCTAATATTATATTTAATGATTTACAAAACGGGCCTTGTCGTGTCCCTCCAAGTATCGTGATGGTGTCCACCAAATGTCAAATTTTGAAAAAAAAAATAGACACCTAATATAACACCCCGAATTCCTGATCCTAGCTATTATTTTCGAATTTAGGACCTTTTTGCAGTTATTTAAAAGTTTAGGGACCAAAATACAAGTTTGCCCATAGTTCAGGACCTTAATACAATTTCAAAAATTTGCAGATTTTTGTCCCATGAACAGTTATTTAATGTCCCATTGCATATATATATATATATATATATATATAAAATAGATAAAATAATGATTAGATGTTAATGAGTATATGATTGTATATAAATATATATGATTATGTGAATTGTGATTAGCTTAAATCATGCATATAATTTAAAGTAAAAATATATATATTCAATGCTTTTTTGCGTATATATGGTAGATAAAATAGTGATTAGATGTTAATATATATGATTGTATATACACATATATGATTATGTGATTAGTTTAAATAAATCTCTAATCATGCATGTAATTTAAGGTAAGAATATATAGTTACCTAATAATGCATATAGAAAGGTAATTAATAAAATTAAAAATTTCCATGCATGGCAAATCCGAATCTCCCTTATAAATACACCCCTTTATGCAAGACAAGAAATACACAAACACACAATCTTCTTCTTATCCTTAGAATAAGAAAGAAAATAGAGGATTTTCAAGTCTCTTCAAGTGATCTCACTTTATTTCAAGTTTCAAGCAAATGCAAGTGTAGTTGCACGTGGATATGAATTATGTTCATATCACAGCTTTCATATCTATTATGTTATCTGTCCAATATGTATGAATTAAAGGACCAGAGTTGAGTAGTGCTACGCACGAAAACTAATACCATCTAAGTTCGATTTTTAATTCTCGTGTCTCCTTATATATGTTATGAATCTCCAAAGTTGTTTACGAATTATAATTTGCACTCACTTATTGGGATTTTAAAATCTCACCCCTTTAAGCTTCCCCGTTGAGGTAACTAAGGATCAAGAAGATCGAAACGTGGAGGTGTCTTGCGGTGGTGGAATCCTTTAAATTATTAGTGTTTCTGCATTTAAATTTTTTCAAATAATATTTTTGGGATATGATACCCCTTTCGATGGTTAAGTATTTTATGAGATGTTATTGAGAAATAAATTTTCTTAAGTTGTGTTATTTGATTTTAAACTTTTATGTAGTATGTTAGTGGCATTCAAGCATAGGACCCGGGGTGTCACACCTAAGACGAGTCCCAACAGGTACGAGGCAAGTTAGTGTCTTGGGAAGCAATACTATACACTTGGTAGAGTGTCTGTGTAGCAGAATACCATAAATAACTTTAAAAGGAAATGCAACATACTTTGATCTTATTGGAAGCTTCAAATCCATCAAGCTGATTGAGAAGCTCCAGCATAGTTCGCTGAACTTCACTATCCCCATTGCCACTTCCAGACTCCATGCGAGAAGATCCTATGCTATCAATTTCATCCATGAAAATGATTGATGGAGCATGCTCCCTGTGTAATTGAACATCATTGTTGAGCGCATACAAATGTTAAGAACATAGAGTTCTCCAACCATCGTAGAGGAGTGAAGGAACTCACCTGGCCATCACGAAAAGTTCTCTAACCATCCTAGAGCCTTCTCCAATGTACTTCTGAACCAGTTCAGAACCCGAAACCCGGATAAATGTACAGTCAGTATGATGAGCCACTGCTCTTGCAAGCAGTGTTTTACCTGTACCAGGAGGCCCATAGAGCAAGACTCCCTTCCACAATTCAAAGCAACAAAGATATTAGAAAGGCTTTCAAATGTTGTAGGAATTACTATTACCAAATCCTAGCTGGCATTACCTTTGGTTGAGCTATTCCAAGACTCTCAAACAATTCAGGATGTTTAATTGGAAGTTCAATGACCTATAAACACAAGACAACGGGGAATAAAATCAAAATGGCAATTGAAGCACATGTCAAATAGTAACAAAGGAGCTATGCACTTAAAGGTACTAAATTGATAGCAAATGTTCAAAGTAATTATTAAGCTTCCTAGTCATAGAACAACACAATGCAAGGAAACTCTATTGAAAACACTTCAATTTTAAGCATAAGGATTTTGGGTATAGATAAATTAAACCTAAAATGACATAATAGGACAGTGATAAAGAAAAAATAATGGACGAGCACGAATACTACAATGTAAAACACATAATTTATAAGATCGATCCAATGTAAACACCTTTTTTTACTTACTTTTAATCTTATCCAAACATGCAATATGTACTCATTATTGAAAATACAGAAAAATTCTCAGAGTGGGACGTTGAAAAACAGGGTGAATAGGAGAATCATATTAAATATATCATTAGTGTGACCATACAGAATTATATCCTCAATACAAGGAAGTCATATAAAGAATACGAGCGTACCTCCTTTATCTCTTTAATTTGCTGATCAAGACCACCAATCATATCATAAGTAGAGTCAGGAACTTTTTCAACTTTCATAAGGTTCACTAAGGGATCAACTTTACTAGGCAACATCAAGTGCAGCACATAGCTGTCATTACGTAAAGCAACTCTCGTTGAGGGTGTAATCTTAGTTATATCAATATTCTTGTCAACATCAACCACGTACTTCCCTTCAGGATGGACCTAAAAGCAGAATAGAGCACATGAAATGTCAGCAATAATTGTACAAATTGCCTGTAAAACTAAAATTATCTACTGTTCATTTTCACTAAATTTCTAACATTGCCAGGTTTCAGCAGTAATTGCCATAATAGATAACAGGCTAAGAACAAAAGCTATAACAACGCGACAAAAAGAGAATTCAAAGTCTTGTGTAGCTAGTCCTCCTTCAAGCACAGTTATGCATGAGTGGCAAAATCACCACCACCTTCAACTTCCTTTATTGATTAGATTTGGGATCATGAAAATCCCACCCCCCCCAAAAAAAAAAAGGAAAAAACAAATTTAGCACCCTGTAAATGTGTGAGAACCTAGGATATTTTTCCCACTTGTAAGCCAACATAAACTCTCATGACGACACAAAATCAAATTTCTCTCTCCCCTCCATTTAAAAAAAAGGAGGTGATGAATTATTTGCAGTACATGCATTTGTTTCACTCCCCCATTTCATTTTCCTTGACATATTTTTTATACGAGTTCCTTTAAACAGCTTACACTAACAAGCAGATGTAAGAAGACAAATTTTATTAATATATTCAACATTTTGGAGTATCTTGTTTCAATCACGTAGTTCAGCAGTACTTTCTTGTGATTAATAAAAAACCAAAAAGTAAGTCAGAGTAATCAACTGATTCATGACGTGGAAATGATCTTTTTGCCTATAGTGATCCCATTTTGACACAGTGCAAAAATCAATGGAAATAGAGGACGTAGTGCATATGCAAATACCAACATGTATTTAATAACTAACACGATGCTTGCTGAAAGCAGAAACAGCTACTAACCTTGACAAGGACCTTTGATTTCCCCATAACTTTGACAACTTCACCAACATATGATCCAGGCTCCTGAAGGAGCTGCAGCTCTTCCTTCAACGACCTCACTGTCCATGATGTAATGTCATAAAGTACATCCAAGTCAAGTGAATATGTGTTTTAGATCAAACAACACGGAATTCTATTGTGCGTTAATTTTTCTTTTTCTGTCTTTTTTGTGGGGTGAGTAGGATTGCCGTAAGCGTAACCAATTTTACTTTTATAAAGTCTTATCGTGGTAGTCAAACTATCACCATACTGCATCCTACCGAAATATGAACCATACTGCATCCTACCGAAATATGAACATGAAGAGTAAGTGGACACTTATAAAAGTGCCAACAATGAAAAAAAAAAAGAAGTATGGAAATCGTAAGTGTACATGGAGAAATGCAGGAGAGAGGAGAACTTACTTTCAAAATTTAACAGAAGACCGTGAATTTGGAAGAAAAAAATCAGGTTCACAAAATTTCAGTTTGAGACGGCTTGCAATTTCCATAACCAAAATTGAGAATGCCAAATTCAATCTTCATCAGTTTCAAATTGAAATGATTGCAGCGACTTAGAGTGCATCCACAGAACTCCTACTACGTGAATAGATACTCTTGAAAAAATAAATAAATTCATATTGACCTCTCCATTAAGGCTAACAATATCAAAAAAGCCCTAGAATTTCTATAATGAATTATTATTACAAATTATCCACTATAGCTAAAATAAATGCGGTTTTCAAATATTAGGGTTTTAAGACATAGGCCAAAATTAACATTACGCATTCAGTTACAACCGTGTACGTGATGAATATACCCTCAAATAACGTATAACTGGAAAATTATTGGGTAAAGAGGGAGGGAGGAGAGACCTCGGCCATTGAGGTCATTGCGCTGGGCTTCGAGGCGCTGGAGATCGTGGGTTTTCTGGCGGACTTGGAGCTGAAGATCCTGTATCCGTTGCTGATAGTACTGCCGAAGCCCTTCCCCACCAACGCCGCCTCCTTGTTGGTGGTGGTGCTTCGCGTCCTCCGCCTGCCGAGTCTCTATCGCTGCTGTCGCCATTCAATCTGAGAATCACTGGATTTCTTGTTGATTAAATTATGAGTTTATGTTCTCTAATTAGTAAACTAATTACTCTACCTGCGGCGGTGTGTATATATATATCTTGATCCGTGCTGGAGTCAATACGAAGAAAAAGAACGAAAAACTTTCTCATAATTGCAAAGACGGCCCCTAATCACCAAAGTTTTTCCCCCTACACATAATTTAAGGGAAAAAAAACATATATTTCTATCTATCAAAATCAAACTTTTTTCGTCGATTTTTACCATTAACTTTTATTTATTTTTCACATTTGGTCTTTGATGACGATTTTTGTTCAAATACTATGCTAATGTGCATTGAAATGAGAAAAAAATATTTTATCAAATTTTTGTATTTATTATTTATTTTCCCTTATTTGAAAATACGATACACAGATAAATATTTTTAAGCCATCTTAATTAATTTTTTAGACATAAAACATTATTAAAGACAAAAATAAAATGTGCAAATTAATAAATTGATGGTAAGAATGTGATAAAAAAAATTAAGGCCATCAATATAAAAATGAGCTATACATGAAGACTTTTATTGCAATTAAAATGTGGTATAATTAACAATGAGTAATGATATTCATAGTCGCTTACTACTGGCAATTATCCTATGTGACATTACTCAATTGGATGAATTATTCATAATTAATGACTATAAATACATCACTCAATTGGAATAAATAATTCATCCAATTGAGTAATGCCACGTTAAATAACTACCAATAATAAGGAACTATGAATAATATTATTATATTTTTAATTGTGCTAAAAGTCTCTAATCATCAAAGTTTTAAAATGCATAATGCGTGACGAAGCGGCGATGTGAAGCATCAAGAATTGTAAACCTAAATACGCCTATGTGAAGCCTAGGCGTCAAAATGTATCTTCGAATTTTTTAATACTCAAAATTTAAATTTTAATAACATAGCCTACAATTTACTGGTTTAGATTACAAAATTACAAGCTTAGTTTTTAAAAAACAAATAAAAAATACACGAGTTTTCAAAATTAGATGCACAATTTACAATAAAGAAAAATTAGATTAATTTTAAAGCAAATATTATGGTTCAACATATCATATTCAACTTGGTTCAAAATTAAAATTGCAGGCTTAATTTTAATAACATAGCCTATGATTAAATTACAAAATAAGAGTGCAGTATAATATTGCAGGCTTAATTTTAATAACATAGCTTACGATTAACTATTCTTTCAGGTTTATAACGATTTCATCCTCATTCTTTTTTTTAGTAGATATCATCCACATTCTTTATTTATACTCATACATGGTTCCCAAATCACTATTTTTTACTATTTTGACAATTTTTGGACAAATTTACCCTTTGACTTAAATAAATTAAAATAATATGAAAAAAAATACAATGAAAGCATTGCAATTAGACCCTTAACCTTTTTAAAAGTACAAATAAATTCTAAACTATTTTTTTTATTCAAATAAGTGTTCACCCCACCCCCATAGTCAACAGGGAAGTCCCAGTATTTCCGGTGTAAAGAAAATTAATCAAGTAAAATCAAAACTATTCCACCAGGAATCAACCGAAAATCAAAGAAGAAAGAAGAAAAAGCAAGCAAATTATTAATTCAGACTCATCAATTACACAAAATTCTCACTTTCTTCTATCAAACGACAAATCTCGATAATCAAAATTCTCAATAAAAATACACATTTTAAGTTACCGGAAGTAGGGAACCACGACCTGCAGAACAGAGCATTCAGGAGAGTACCAAAAAACAGCGAGGTACTCCACTGGCACGGACTGTTCCAGTCACCGGTATCCTCACCCACCATCTCTATAGCCTTAGCAAGGGCCCTACGCCTCAGCGTATCCTCCCCATCTCTCCTTAGACCAAACTTTCTCCTCTTCACCGATGCCACCACCACCGTGGGAGACGGCAGCGGCGATGCAGTGAGGCGATGGCGGCGAGGGAGGAGGAGGAGGAGGATCCTAACGAAGAACGAGTAAATTAGTAAGACATATTTTCTTAAGACATCGTATGATAGAATTGACTGCCGGAGGTTTCTAAATAGCGGAATTATCCAGCCGCTCGCACTTGACGTCAGCTCCTCCCCCACACCCACGCAAGACGAGCAGAGTTTTAAGTATAGAGCAATGCTAAATCTTTTTGTGGGGGTGGGTGGGGAAGAACACTTATCTGAATAAAAAAAATTAATTTAAGATTTATTTGTACTTTTGAAAAGGTTAAGGATCCAATTGCAATACTTTTATTGTATTTTTTTCTATCATTTTAATTTATTTAAGTCAATGGGTAAAATTGTCTAATAATTGTCAGAATAGTGAAAAATAGTGATTTGGGGACCATCTGTGAGTATAAATGGAAGAATATGAATGATATCTACTAAAAAAAGAATATAGATGAAATCATTACAAACCTGAAAGAATGAGGACCATTAGTGTAATTAACCCAGAAAATAATTATTTGAGAGAGGATAAAATTGGAAGAAATTTTGAGGAACGGCAAAAAACCACCGATTTGGGGAGTGAGAGTTACACTCCAAATTACATTACACCGTTTTTAAGCGGTTTAAACGGTGCTCTAAAAAATTAACAAACACCTATTTTTTCAACCCTTTATAAACGGTACCATCCAAAACTCGTCAAAATCGATGGAAAAAAAACTCCCAAGCAGGCCCTTAGGGACTTTATTCTTTTATTCAATTTAGTTTTAATCGCACGTATCATATCATCCCAACTATACAGTTCATTTTGACGATATTGTCTATATCTTAAACAAAATAAAAGTGCAAAAAAGAAAAAGAAAATGAAAAATTACAGTTTGGATCTCTAACCTTTTCAAAATGCACATAAATCCTAAACCTTGAAAAAATTAGAGTTAAGGTCCCTAATTTTTTCAAAAGTAAAAATAAATTTTGACCTTTTATTTTTTATAGTTCTCATTTAAAATATAAAAATATGACGTTTAAGTCCCAAATCTTCTAATTATAACACCTACGTCACTCAGTATATGTGCGCAAGAGGACTTTTGGAGTCTGAACGTTGACTAAAAGTTAAGCAAGTGATTTATATTTGACCAATTTAACAATAATAAAAAGATATCTTCTCATTCAATTATTTAAAACAATTAAAAAGTAAAAAGTAAAAATCTTCTTTTTCACCAACTCTACCCCACCGCACCAGATATGTCACCAACTGGAGGGATTTATTTCCCTCGCTTTTGGACCCAAACCTATCGGGGTGGGGTCCAATTTTATTTTCTTTGTAAAATGTTGTTAGTTTTTGTAAAGTAATTCACTTTAGCTGCTTAGCTCTGTGTACAACTCCTCTTTATTTGACATTGTAGTAAAACTTAGAGGTATCAAAACGGGCAAGCCAGCCGAATTCGCATCGGTCCACTCGCCTCGACCCGAAACCGCTTCACGGGCCGACCGTTTACAGGCTGAGGAGGTCGAACCGCGGGCCATTCACGGGTTGAGGAGGCTGAACCGCGGGCTGGCCCGTGAACCGGATGGGCTGTTCACAGCCCAGACAGTTCGGCCTTTAACCGCTGGCCTGTTTTGATTTTTTTTTTTAAAGATAGAAAATTCAAATTTTCATATTTGAATTGATATTTAAAAATAAAAAATAAATGACAAAGAGCCGTTTAAAGTAAAAGATGTGACAAATGCGTACTGTTTTAGTCTTTAAATATATAAAAAATAAAAATTGAATTAAAAAATTAACAAATATGAATTTATCATTGTTATTTATTTTTTGTTTAGTAATTTAACACGTTTTTTTGATATATATGTAAATATTTTTTTTTTTGAAATTACAATAAGTAACTAAATTTTTTTAGTAATTTCAAAAAAGAGTAATTTTTTATTCATATAGGCTGAATCGGACCGAACCGCGGTCCACATGGGCTCGACCCAAATGGGCCCGCCGGGCTAGTGTTCAATTTTTGTGGGCTGGGTTGACCCTGCCCGCAACCCGCCATGGTACGGACTTTTTCTAATGCGGACCGTCACCGAACTTCATCGAAAGCGGGCCGGGCACCTCTAGTGAAACTGTCCCCCTTGTATTAATTCCTTCTATGCCAAACCCCCATATTGAAAGATGTTTAAAAACTCGTTTCTATTTGTTTATATGACTTTACAGAAAAAAAAAAAAAAAAAGAACAGCCATAACACTTCTCAACTTTTCAACCTTCATTGAGCACGTTGATACACTCTGTATGTTGCAGCATAAAACTGTTGGCGGATTTTGTGTAAAGTGACTTCAAATTGCAGAAACAAGAAATTGAATAAAAATGGATGCAACGTCGAGGCAAGTGTTGAACATTTTGTCCTTAAGTCAAATTTATCCCGCAAAGGTGTCTACGGTTTTTAGCAATCGACTCCCAAGATATAATGACTTCAACTTGTGTTTAAAGCACTTCAAAACACAAGCACAACGAACCAAAATTAGTTTTGTACTCCAAAAGATGAAATGAAATGGAAAACCAGAAATTATGCAACTAATGCAATAGATTTTTGGTTCAAAATATGAATATATGAGTCTTTAAAATGTTTGCATATCAGTTCTGTATCAAAAAGGACGTCCAAAGGTTCTAAATATAGGAGATGATAGGTTGAAAACGAATTGGTGTGGAGCCAATTCGTGTAACACTTCAAAAAGACATGTCTGTTCGCGTAAACTTATGCGATCGCAATGTACATTTTTTTAAAACAGAACTTAATACAGTTTAACTATGCGATCGCATGGCTTTATCTTCTGCGATCGCATGGTAGGACCCAAAAACGTTCTGCTTAAAAATTCAGTTAGTTGCGATCGCATGGTCAAACTTTGACCCGATTTTGTCCCTTTCCGTAATTTCTCATTCATTCGATATTGGTTTCGAGATGCCAAATATACCCTTCAACACATGCAGAGAAATTTGAATTCTCTTTCGGAGGCATTGCCCCCGAGTCCCCACGAGGGACGTTGCCCCCTCGACCTGATCAGGCAAGTCGATCTCTGTTTCGAAACTTCGAAGCGACGAAGTGACAAACTAATTTGTTTAAACGGATTGGGTCGGGTCTTGTATATTTTGGCCAAGTTGATACGAAGTCACTTTAAGTTGTTTTTAAACACTTAGTCAATTTCTCGACAAATTAAACCAATTTCCAACAAAAACTTGATAAGCTTTAAATTAGTTTTAATTTTAAGTTATATATAATCCTCGTTCTTGTTCTAATAGTAACATCTCTTTTCTTTCCATAATCCAACTTTTTACTTGGAAAGCAACTCAAGTTCAACTCAACACAATGTAACAAATATGGCCTAGATTGAAAAGCTCTCCTTTGTTACTACTCAACACAATGAATTGGTTATTTGATTGGTCAGCATTTGACCAAAATATTGCACACACACACACAAGAAGACAGAGAAGGACAGCCGAAGAAGGCCAGAGCCTTTTAGATTGACGACACATGAATGTCAAAAACACTTAGCTAGATCATCGTACATAACACATTCCATTTGAAGCCTACAATTCAAATTAAGAAGAAAAAAATAACATATCGGAAACTTTATTTTACTGCAGATAAGGAGTCAAAACTGGAAGGAGGATTAACTTCGATAAGTGTTTGCTCTCCATTGTTAAAGTGAACTCTATAGCCCAAGTCTTGCATTTAACCAATTGCAAACCTCATCCATCTCCTTAGGCACAGTATAATGACCAAGCCTGTTACAATCTTAAAAGATTTAGGACATATTCATTATGCACTGCTCAACAGGATTAAATGCTACAATAGATATAATAATACCCGTCATAGGATTTAAATGCAAGGTTTTGAAATCCAGCTAAGCTCAAAGCATGATTGGACCTCTCTCCATATTTATGAGGAACCACTTCATCACCTGTTAAATACAAAAATGAGTTCAATCTATTCATGACAATCATAGAGACTTCATTAATCCTTGTACAGATACACATACCCGCATAAAATTCTTTTTCGTCATTCCATTGGATTCATTACTGGACAACATGCCATATCAGCTTTGGTTTACCCCTCTCTTCTAGTTTATTCTATTAATACATACAGGGCAACTTATTCCGCTTGTAATTTTCATAGCCCATCGCAGGCTTGAAAGGAGGAGGGTAGCGGTTGGTTGACAATTAGCGTAAAACTTTGTCAAATCTTATACCATGAATCCTAATATATAGTTCGCTGGGTGATCTAGCAATGAATTGAATTGAATGTTGAAAAAAGATTCATATAGTCAACTCTAAATTTGTTGAAAATAATCTAGTTTGTTATTGTCATATATATGTGTGTGTTTGTGTGTGTGTACAACACGCCAAACAACTGGGTTATAGGATCATCAAAATGTGGGTTCTGCTTGTTTAATGACTAGCAGCTTTCTTGTGAATAATAGTTCAGTTTCCCAGTATTGCAGAACAACAAAAGAGCTCCTAGATTAAATCAAACAATTGAGGATGAGGATGAGGATTTCTGAACCATTCTCAAGGTACATTCAAGTGTGTATGGGAATAACATAGACTTTTGAGGCATTTAGAATCTAACAGAAATATGAAGGATTCAACATCTTAGAAAGTATAATATACTTACAAAGTCCATGGCACAGAAAAATGGGAAGAGATGCAGCACGTCTTGCAGCCTCGTGTGATCCTTGGATCTTGTTTCTCACATTTCTGATTAAAAACGAGTAAGGAAGTGAGTTTAGTCGTGTATGGACACTGACAACGTGTTTGGTAAAATGATAATATTGGACATAATTAAGGAAGGAACAAGAAGTTAATATCTTGTAATCGTAATGTGTATTCATTATACCTAGCACCAGGAAGCCACCCACTTAAACCAATAATTGTCATTAGGTTAACTGGGTAAGGGTTGCCATTTCCATATTTTCCCAGGGCAAAGCAAGTTGCAGAATAAAGGGCTGTGGCAGCTCCCATACTGAAGCCCCCAATACCAAGTTTAACTGTGTAAGACATGGTGAATGAAGAATTAAAATATGGATAATTGTCCTTCTAATAAAACGTTAACTTTTTAACGTTAAAATAGATCAAAAATGTCTACTAGAGACCAACTGTGCTACAAAATCAACCCTGCCAGCATAAAGTGGTTTGCCAAGTATGACGAATTTCATGTCATTAGACATTGAGCGAACTTGGTGAAAATCACAAAAATGGAAGACGAGAAAAAGATACCAAACTCTATACAAAAAGTATTCTTATATTGTATGCAGTAAAATGGACTTGCTGTCATGACCCACTAAGATTCAATCATTTCTCTCTCCTATTCGTCAAAAAGTAATATTATTGAATTCCTAAGGTTCAATGGATATTAAGATGGAAAATAGAAAGAAATCTTACTATCAGCAGGCTCTGTAGACAGTAAGTTTGCAATATGTGCTGCTGAAGAGTCTAAACCTTCAAAATCATCTGGACAATCTTCTGAAAGCTCTCCCACATCAAACCCTGAAGTAAAGCACAGTTTTTTAAATAGTAATTATCAAAAACCCGACCTTAAATTTTCCCGGTATACTCTTACATGCAGCGCAAGGAAATCCACCAAGTAAAGCCACGGGACGAGTAGGAGCAGTAGGACAAATCCATTTTATCTGCACATTTAATTAAATTCAACGCAACAGTTAGCAGGCTAAGATTGCAACAAACAATATAAGTACTACCTTGTTTTCAATAAATTTGGGGTCGACTACTTTTTCTTTCTTTTCTTTTTTTTTTTTCGGGTAGAGGCTAATGGTTTAGTTATTAACAAGCTCTAATGTATTTGAAAGAAATTATCTTACATTGGGAAGAGGGAGACTTTCCAAGAGTTGGGACCAGCTGGGGAATAAAATGCAGAAAAAAATATTAGGCAATTAACTTCTTTCTGGATCACCAAGTTAAATAATTGCAACAGTAACACTTAATTCACCTCGCCAAATATGCCATATATAGTTCTCGAGCACCAAGTTTCTTTCTCATCACATCAATTAAAAAAATAAAAATTGAAATTCCGAGTAATTTTACAGCAGTGATGCTTTACCCCATCTACTGAATTTTTATAAGAATCTCAATATGGACTACACATAGCCATGTTTGGTATATATCATATTAGACTGTACTCGACAACACAATGATTTTAGCTTATTTTTTCTTTTTTAATACTTTCTAGTACTGTTTAATTCAGCTTACCAAACATGCCCCACGTGATTAGCATCATGTGAAGCCATTGACATTCTTTTAGAATCAACCTTTTCTCTTCCTTTCAAGAAAGTCCATTTATTGATTACCTCTTTATGACTAATATACCAATCACAAAGAAAAGAAAGAAGAAAAAAGATCAACAAAACTATTGCAGCAAGCCAGTGATAAACAAACCGTGCTAATTTAAACTTCTTTTCACTTTATTGCCTAAAGAGGAAGGATCAAACCAATAATCGTCGACCGTAAGGAAGGTTTTCACCCCTACTCACAAAAAAAAAAGTGATATACATCTCTTTTTCATTTTGAAAAAAATCTCTCACTCATCAAATCTCTCCTTCTCATTTCTTTTCACCATTCTTTAAATCTCTCCTCTCAACCTTGTTCCTCCTCATTATTCTTCAACGCGAGCAAGCTTCTACGGTCGGATTCTACCAGGTAAACGGTATAATAGTATTATAATTCCTATAATTATATATATTGAGGTCGAGTGCATAAATCTTTTTTCGCCACTCTATTTGGTTTATTACCAGATTTAGGGTATGTTTGGTGTAGTTTTTTTTTTGAAGAAAAAATGGGTTTTTTTGGGTACTTTATTAACTTTTCAAACTTTTTTGTAGTATAAAAAGTTTGAAAAATCAAAAATTGTAGACAAAAAAATGGGTTTTTTTTGAGAAAAAATGGATACCGAATATGCCCTTAGTTGAAAATGTAAATCAACGCGATCCTTAACGCACATTTTATTCTGTAGGAACTTCTTCAATTCTTACAGAGTAAAAATAAGTTGTTAGCGTCTCCAAATTGACTCAATGAGCATGTTGGGCTAAGAATAATTAAACAAAAGCAGAAGTACTTCTTGTTGCTTTCTACAAAAGTATGTGAAAAGAAGTAACTTTGAATCGTGTTTGGGAAAAGAAAAGTAACTTTTAAGCTTAGCCAAACATGCTAGAGAAATTCTACCTGGAGCCATTATCACCAAGTCCATGAAGCCAAATTATTGTAGCCTGGTGTTTTCCTTTAGGCCTTACAACATATGTCCTTCCAAACTCAAATGCCCTTCTACCTGTTCTACTTCCTGCAAGATTTATACATGAAAGTCATTCTTCTACTCTATCACACAAGTCGGAGAATCTCGGAAACTTCTATGGCATGTTTGGAACATTAGATTGGATGGTATCGGATAGGATCAAAGAAGAAAATAAGATGTCCAATACTGATTACCAAACATGCCTCTAATGAACACTAATATAATCATTTAACGCTAAAAGCAAAGAGAATTTTCAAACTGACCAGAGCCCACAGATGAATTTGTATAGTTCATCTTAGCCACCAAGATGGGATTGCACCTTCCAACACTTTAAGACAGCCTAGTATATGTAAACTGAAAATTGGTAAATGCAATGAAGACAACAGAAACTAGCAGTCCCCTATTTATACCCACATGTTAGGTTGAAAAAATTTATATCTATATATATAATATATGTATGTATAGAGAGCCGCGGGGGGGGGGGGGGGGGGGGGGGGGGGGGGGGGGGGGGGGGGGGGGGTGCATCCATGAAAAGGAGAGGTAAAGAAGATGACAAAAAGTAGGCAATCTTTTTCATAAACAGAAAGAAAAGAGAATCAAAGGAAGCAGACCTACATTTTTTACAGCATAAAAGAGAATCAATACTTTGTGGGCACTGGGCAGTGGCAGATAAATAAAGAACCCACAACTGAAATTTCAAGAATATTTTTCTTAAAACTGCAACGAATAATTCAATTTGGTAAAAAGAAAAATCTTGGCCTCAATCATTTGTTTATGTATTTCTCTGATGATTGATGGATGCCCATTAACTTAAATCTCAACTTCATCTGTCCAATTTATCATCATTATGCCACAGCATATTTCTGACACTAATGGGAATAATACGTGTATGCATGTATATAATGTGCTTCATGGAAGCATGCGTGTACACTGAATCTGTTCGTGTGCGTGTTGCGCCTTTGAGGGCACGATGTGTGTTGCAACGTATTGGTTACAATTGTGACCAATTGCATTTCAAACTCTTGTAGCGTGGTTCGACTTATGTAATATTTGACAGAAATATTTATGTGTAAGCGTTAAATCGCACCGTGAATATCGATAGCACAAATTAAAGTATAGAACTGTCGTGGTATCTGGACTTCTTGAATCAGAGAGGGGACAACATTTGGAAAAGCAAATGAAATTTTCTCTCTCTTGCTTTTTCTTGCTTGCCACTTATAATTGGGGAACTCAAGTCTAACATTCATAATGAGCTTTGTTTACTTAGCAAATATTAACCCTTGAAGATTTGTTTGTTTATACTCACGAGAGACTACAAAAGCATTCAAAGAGTCCAAAACTGGACCTTTCAGTGCATGACATCCTGTGTTAACTTATGGCGTATTTGGTTAAGTTTAAAAGTCACTTAAATTTGTTACAAATGATTTTTTTTTTTTTTTTTTTTTAATTTCTAAACATGTTACCTTCTTAGTAAATAAAAACAAGTGTTACTTTTAAAATGAATTTCTTATTTTCAATTTTAATTTATAAGATGTAAATAAATAGGGAGCAATTAAATAAAAACAATTGCATAAAAGAACTGCAAGTGACTCGGATCGACAACTGGTGGCCCGTGAAGAATGGATCCTCTGGTTCATTCTACTTCTTTGTTTTATCGTCAGCTGGGCCCATATTTGATTCAATAATCATTCTTATCATGGACTTAATAAAGTAATTAGGATTTAATAAGGTCTTAATGATGAAGAATTTGAAATTAATTTCGTTTAAAAATGGATTTATAGGATTATGTGTTAGACCAACTTTCAATTGTGCAATGATGTATAAAGCCAAAACCCCGTGTAACGTGCTTCATTTGTCTCATTTAACATTTAAAAAATAATATTCGAGATATGTTTTGTTTTATTTGTTATGTTTAAAATTGAAGAAATGATTATTGATACGTTCAGTCAAGTTTGTAAGAAAGTCAAACTTATTTATAGATAATTTTTATTACATATTTCTCAAGTACTAAAAGTTATACAGTGACAATGTCGTCAAACTAAGTACAAGAATAAAAAGTTAAATGTTACTTATATTTTAAGATGAACATTACGAAATAAAAAGTTTATATAAATATAAAATGTTACTTATTTTTTACGATAAATAGATAATGTCATAAAAATAAGTACGAGAATAAATTCTACCGACAAAATAACTCAATATGCCAAGAGTATCACACATTTTGATTAAGAAAACTTTTTTAGGTCATTTCTCCCCTTCTTTTGGGAAGTTAAACTTTTGTATGTCAACTCCACTAATCTCAAATACAACGAAAGGAGAATCCACATTACTCAGATACTATGTTAAAATACTCTAATTTTTCTACTTAATTTAATTAAAGTTAAGGTATATGCTGTAAGCACTAGCTGCAAAGTTCTAAATTAAATAATTTAAGTGTTATTTTATTGTAAAAAGTCATCCAAATATTGGTACAATTAACTTCAATTTTGTGAAATCATATTCTTGTATTAAGAATATAATTCTTATGGTCGACCTCAAAATTTATTAAGAATAAAATTTAATTTGTTAATGTTGGGATTAATTAACAAAATCCTTTGTTTACTGTTTCATTTAGTTTATTAACAAAATATTGTCAGAGAACTTTAAGGTTGGCAGAATCTAGAAAAGATTTATGTTTCAAGTTCTCCCCTAGAAACTGGTTGTAATCACATATTGTGGGCTTTTCTTTCCAACCTTGAAAATTCTTCTTATAGGTACGACTTGGGAGAATTATAGTTATTTGAATAATAGATCTACGAGTGAAATCATTACGTGCATGATAGTATAGTTGGAATAGTGGCTCTATCTATGAAGATTTTCGGAGCAACATTATTGGAATTAGATAGATCATCATAATTTAGAATTTATGTCATATGTTATATGACAAAATTTTACGTCAAGTATCAACCAATCTACATAATCATCCTTTATCTAACATGTTATGTCCACTCGAGTGGCAAAAATAATTAGAAAATTGGCAAAATGAAACAAGAAAAAGGAGAGGAAAATTACAATTGAAGTCTTGAGATAAACTAAAGGAGAGAAGAAATGGCGCCTAGTGCTTTAGAATTTCTGGTTTCGAAAAAAGCCTGCTAATGAAGGGAGATATTGCTGCAAGCAGTGCCTTGGGGCATTCCTCATGTGGAAGATGGCCACAACCAGATATTGCAACCAGTCTCTGCATGACAGTACTTACAATATAAATCAGAAAAATTCAATTTTTTCATTTTATTACATTTATTTATTTATTTACTTTGGTCCCCTCCTACCTTCCTCACCCCCACATTGTATCTCTTTCCCTACCCCATCCACCTACCCATTGTTCTACACCATTCCCTTCTCTCATCTCATTCCCCCATTCCCCCAACTGTTTTGCCCCTTGCCTCCCCGCTTCCCCTTCTCCTTCCCGAGGTGGGTAGCTGGGGACACAGAGTTGGGGGTGGGAGGAGGCAAGGAAGTCGAAGAGATGGCGACGAAGACCATTGAGTTGGAAAGAAGGCATTCGAACGAAAGATTTTGTACCTGGACTGGTTTCTCTTTGACCAGTGAAAGTGAAGAACAACTCTTTTCAAAGAAATTTGTTAATTTATTTTTGACTAAGAATCATGAACAATTCTTCAGTTCTATCATAAGATAACAATTACCACCCCCACCCCACCCCCAAAAACGCTACTACTACCAAGATGTTTTTCGTTTCAAACTGCCAGTGAAACAAAAGTAGGGATGGCACCCCCACTACTTGCAATGATCAAAAAGCCAAATTATAAAAAGAAACAAAGAGAGGGAAAGCAAGGAACTTACTGAATTTACTAGTTTGGAAGCCATAGATTGAACAGATTTTAGAGGGACAAGGACATCTTCAGCCCCTGCAATAACCAAAATTGGCAACTTTTCAACTGCTTTCAGCAACAATTCTGCATTTTTCGGTGTGAGGACTGTCTCATATGATAGTTTCCCTATTTCATGAAGTGCGTCATCCCAACCTTCTACATTTAACGGGGCCTGATGTAGATCAGAGAAGCCAAACATTAAAATTATGAATCTGCTTTTTTCCTTTCTTTTTTCTGTCATACAGAAGGGAATTAAAAGAACCACTCTTCTCACACTCCAAGGAATGATAACCATACTCAAGGTTAGACTAAAGAAAATTCTTTTGCTGCTAAATAGTTGAAGATAAAATAAGTATAATGCCACTACACACCTGGCCAACTAAAATCAATATTTGTTAAAGCTTTTATGTAATAATATAAAGAGTGCACGTTTAGGAAATTTTTCAAAGAAGTCGCATTGAGGTGGATAATAATCAGTTGAGAATTTAATGTATCATCCATGACCATCTAACCATGAAAAGGAACTGGCTCAATTCAACCTTCCTTAAGCTGAACTTACAGAACCAGAGAGAGGGAAAAAGACAAAAGGAAAAAATAGAAAAAAAAAAATTAAATATGTTAGGCTAAGGTCTTTACTCTTTCAACTTGATATAATTACATAAATTATTTAAATAATCTTGGAGATTGGAAAATATAGTAGTGGAAAATCAAATAAAATATGATGAAGCATGAATATATTAATATGTGATAACTCACAAAATATACAATAGTTTGCAAAAATCTGGACCAAAAGTGAAAACGTGCTTTTATATTTAACCACAGATATGGAGAGTTTCTATAAATGGTGACTTCAATTTAACTTATAAGAAGTAATCGCCAGAAGATTTCTTTATACATTTAATACCTTAACTTGGTGGGGAAAGAAAGAAGCCTAGAATATACAAGGGTGTGTGTGTGAAAACATATATAGACACATACTACCCAAAACAAGAGGACATATTTTATCAAAAAGTTTATGTACTTGAAATATATGAAAGGATTCTATATCAAAACCACTAGATTTCACAAAATAGTGATGTTACAGAGAGAAATGTGTTGGAAAAACTACCTTATAGAGGCTTAAGACTTCAGTTGTTAGCTTAGTAGCATCAAACCATGCACGTCGATTAACCACTTGAGTAATCTCTGTCCGTAGTAGAGGTCGGACCAAGTTCTTCTTTCCAATTGAAGTGCGTAATAGTATTCTTGCGAAGGCAGGAACCAGTTCTCTTGACAAGCTAACACTCAGCAATACAACTCCCTTTACTTCAATCTGAATTACATGCCATCAAAAATTATTTCCAGAGATCAGCAACAACCTCGAAGACCAAAATTATTTTGGACTCAAATGAAATACTTATTTTCGATCATCGGCATCAAAATTATTACACATTGTATTCTAGTAATTTATGACTCCACTAAAATCAGGGAAATGAATTCCAACAAGCTCTAAGGTACTTGTATATTCTTTTTATGTGGCCTATAAACATATTATCAATTGAATTATCATGATCCACTTACATCAATTTTTACATTTGCTTTTACCAATATATACAAGCTTTTAGATTTTATCCGTATCAATTGATGCTACCCTACATATCTAAGCAAAAGATTTTTTTTCAGTGCATCATCAGCACAAAAACTGGAGTAGAAAATTTCACAACAGATTTCCTTATTCTACTGAATTATGCCATCCTTTTCTCTAAAAAAAGTATCAAACTTCAATTGCATAATACAAACCCTAAGGGGATCAACACTTTCTGTTCTTATTAAATAATATGCTACTCAATCATTATTTAGGAGTCAAAATTACAACAGATGCAGTGCGGATATTAAACTTATCACGTGGTCAATTATTTAAGATTAAAAATTGCAAGTGATGTTGACTCACATTATTGGGATTTGCAGATGACTGGACTTCCTGTGCAGCCTTCAGTGCAAGCAATCCTCCATCATCATGGCCAACAAGTACAACTGACGAAAACCCCATTGACGAGCAAAAAGATAAAAGCAGATCAACCTGAAATGACCAAAATAAAATGTTCAAATTGAGACTCAAGTAGGAAAAGTGAAAAAGACATTGAAACAAAGTCGACAGAGAAAGGTTATATTCAAAACTATAACAGATGGATTAGTTGTCTTGAAGGCACACATACAGATACATGTTCCTCGAGTTTTGCAGTAACCTAGCCTGATTAACCAAAGTAGTCATGATGCACATTGATTGAACTGTATGAATGCATCAATATACAATGACTAATGTGGTTCCACTGGAAAAAACTTGATGATTCCTGGTAAAATATTTGGCAAGTAAGCATATAAAATCTTATTTTCTTTATAAGAAGGATTTTTTAAAAGAGAAATGTCGCAGTTTGGGCCACACCCGTGTGTTTGTTTGAATATATATAGACATCATATATAGAACAATATACATGCACTAGCAAATACATGTGCATGTGCATAAATATAAAGGCTCGTCAAAAAAGGGATTTTATGCCAGCCAAAAAAGGTTGGTGGATAACAGTGTGGAAATGAACTCAGGTGATTTCAGTTTAAGACCTGATTTGGAGAAGAAGTCAAAACCAGTGATCCTGGAAAAGAAAGCAATGGTAATTGATTTGGAATACTTTTCTTCCATTGGCAGGTTCCCACTTTTGATTTATTAAATTATGAGCATCCACATTACATAGAAGAGAGAAAGGCGTAGTTAACATTTGCATACAACTCCCTGTGTGAGTGAATGTGTGTGTGTTGTGACAGAGAAACATAGGCCAGAAGTGCGAGATTTGCAAGAGTTCTACCTATCTTGGTTCCAATAGAACCACAACCTTCAGAACCATGAATTTTTGTGTAACTGTTCCAGATTTGATAATCTATTCTGGTGAAATACTAATGAATCATAATAGATACAACCGAATTGGGTTGAAAAGTTACTGATTTTTACATTTCTGATTTTCTAAATGTGTAAATTTCTATCAATGGTCCTGGTATACCTGTCGATGATAATCTATTCTGGTGAAATACTAATGAATCATAATAGATACAACCGAATTGGGTTGAAAAGTTACTGATTTTTACATTTCTGATTTTCTAAATGTGTAAATTTCTATCAATGGTCCTGGTATACCTGTCGATGATACCACACAACATACATATAAGAGTAAGTAATCACCTGATTATCAAGTTTGTAAGGATTAGGCAATTGATTTTCCTCCCAATCCTTCCTGTGTGGCCTTGATGTCAAACCCCAACCAGGCCTGTCAAAAGCAGCAACCACACAACCAACCTGCTGAGCCAGAACACCCATCATATTTCTCCATGAGAAGACTCCCCCTCCAAACCCATGCACTAAAACAATTCCAAACTGTTCATTTGCTTCCAGATCTGTTTCTAATGTTAAAGACTCCAACTTTCTGATTTCATCTTCGCCAGTTTCATTAAGCCTCAACATAGGCACATCTTCAGACAGTGGGGACACTGGAGAACCATCTAGTAGAGGAGTATAGAGAGAAGAGTTGCTATGGAATTCATTACTGATGCTCCTGTAAAGATGATATTGTTTTTTCGATAGAACACTTATCAATGGGCGGTCAGGAAAGGCAGTGGATGATAGGGAACGACATGGCGGACCAGGCATGCTTAACTTGTAGTGGATAGTTAGTCCTTGGCAAGTAATGAATAAGCTGTCTATATCAGCAAGTAATCTAACTGGAAGTTCCCCTTCATAACGAGCCAATCCTGGTGCTTTTCTCCTCATTTCAGAGTCGCTTCTGAATGTCTTCCCAGCAGATGGAGTGGGCGACCGTGGAACCTTTTGACAACCAGAGAAAACAATTTTGCAAGAACGAACCTGTGCAGGCAAATAGATAGGGGGTCAAGGCTAACAATTTGAAAGAACCTTAACAGATAATGAACTCTAACTATTAACTATCTAATGCTCTGAAACAAACTCATTCACCAACTTAAAAGCTGTCAAATTGAGCTAACATGACTATACAGTCAGTGTTGGTAAAATTTGTGAAAACCACAACATAAACCTCAAATGAACAGTATGTTTAATTTTGAAATATTAACCCGATATCTACTAGAAAATCAAAATTAGCTTTATATTACTCTACCATTTAGAAGACCGAACCAATTTTGCTGAAAGAATCGTTGTGTCCTCATCCATGACGCCTAAGTAGAACCCTGCCGAGAAAGGTCAACCTTAACCCACTGCCACGTCAACACTTCATCTGTGGTATAAGTTAAGCCTCACACAGGCTCCTTGCCTGCCGGAACAAGTCACTTGGCCACCAAAGGCTAGGCCGAGGACGAGGACACAATGGCCCCAAGACCATCAAAATCTTCTCGGCCCAGTGACTCAGCAAGACCACATTCACCAACGAGACCCGCTGGAAAGATCACAATCCCATCTTCCGAAAGCATTCATCCACATCAACTCCCCTCTGAAGCCGAGGATATAATTCCCCCAACCAAAATGTTAAGTCTTCGTCCTAAGTCCTCGGCTTGGCAGATACTTTTGATATTAACTAATGAAAGCCAAGGTCAAATACTCAACCATACATGCAAGAGACATGGAGGAGGTACAAGGCAGCCACTTTCTGACGCTGTTCACGAAAATCAGGAATTTGACTTCTGACAGTAGATTTGACTATGTGAGGCGCTGTTGCAGAGAGTTCAGCGCGCTCATCACCAAATATGTGGATGTGGATGAGGATGAGGGGGTGATTTCAAAAGCTCTCACCTCACCCTACTCCAAGCTCTATAAAGGGGGGGGCTTCATCTTCATCCTCATCGTCTTTGTCTCCAACACAAAAACTCTACAGAAATCACTATTCACACACACCACATACAGGCCATTTTAGAACTTTTTAAGCTTTCTTGTACACAAGTTCCCTTATTTTAATCACATCAAATACTTCCTCTGTCTATGTGTCAACCTTACGAAATTTGAAGTCGACAAGTATATACCATTTTGGAGCAATACATTAAAAACAATTCTAACTTGAAGGCAGGAGAAATATCACAAACTTACGGCTTCTGGGTCAACACCGCGAAACAGGAGCTTCCTCCTAGCTCTGCAGCTTGTTCGATAAGCTACAACAATGTGCCCTAGAGCAAAAATTACAGAAGAAAGAAACAAGACAGGCATCCCCCAATACTTCTTCAAATGGAGTCTCTGCCTTGAGAGAGAAGTTGAAGCTTCATCCTCAAAATTGATGGTGAAAAGACAAGCCTTTGTGGAGAGAAGAAGTATAGAATTGATGGCGCAGAATGTTACAGTTCCTAAATATGGCCCGTGTGAGAGCTTCGGACCATTGCACATTGCATATACATCTGTTCCCATTTGACAAATCCACAAAACTAAATCACTTGGACGTCTAGAAAAATTTATAAGAAAATTTGATTCACTTGTTATTTCATCATGTAAAACTGCATTCGGATAATTCACTGTTTATAATTCACTGTTTATAAGTAGTTATAAGTAGGCCGATTCTAGATAATTTATTCAATTTTATATTGATCAAAACCTCTAAAAGAATTTTTCATAAGCTTTCTTATCTAAATGGGAAAGATAAATTAAACATGCTTTTACATTTTTTTCACAGATAATATCATTCCATTCACGCTCTAATTTGAGTTGCTCCTCATTGAAAATAAGCAATGGTCGAATTGTCATTGAAAAAAGTACTAATATTAAAAAAAATTGTATAAAATTCGTACAGGTGATTATGAGAGATCTGATAATGGAGACAAGAGGAATATCCGTCAACGAACTCTTGAAACCGTATCTCTGCAAATGCTCTCGAAAACTGTAGCAATGAATGCAAGTGAAGCTCGAAACCAGTACACACATCACCACAACGTCGCCTATAGCCACCACGACCGGCAACGACATCACCACCAGCGACGCCACCAATGCCACCACGAAATACACCGTCCTCACCCCCCTCCTCACCTTGTCCCACCACCATCCCCCCTTAGCAATCATTTTTCCTCCTAAGATCACAATTCTCAAAAAAATCAATAATAATAATAATAAAAACTCTTCTTGCTTTATTATTGGATTTGAATACTCAAGTAGGACCAAATGGAATTTGATTTCGGAGAAGAATTGGAACCCTAGAAAATGGAGAAACAGAAAAGGCCAAAGAAGACGGCGTTATAACGGCCATCCCCCGGTGTTAATTAACGCCGGCGATTTGTCAAGCTTTTCGTCGGAGTTTTATTCGCTCTCTTCTGTATTCGCACGAATGAGTGTGTCTGTTCGAAATTTGAATGCTTCCGTTTGGTTGTTTTAATCGAATAACAATAACGTCTGAATTGGCAGCCGGAAAAATAAGCACGATTAATTAAGCTAATTAAATAATTTAAATTAGGGTTAATTACACTAATGTTCCCCTTCTTTCTTATTTGTAACGATTTCATCTCTATTATTTTTTTAACAGATATCATCCATATTCTTCCATTTATTCTCACATATAATCCCCGAATCATTATTTTTCACTATTCTGACAATTCTTTGACAATTTTGCCTATTAATTTAAATAAATTAAAATGATAGAAAAAAAAAATACAATGAAAATATTGTAATTGGACCTTAACATTTTCAAAGCAAAGCTCTGTGATTCATGCAAAACCATTTTTGGGGAGTGAGGATTGGAGCTTAACAACAAAGCTATGTGATTCATGCAAAACCATCTCCGCCGCTGTATTCTGCGCCTTCGACTCCGCCTTCCTCTACCTAGGCTGTGACGCCGAAGTCCATGCCACCAACAAACTGGCTTCGCGCCACGGGGGGTTGTGGCTGTGCGAAGTTTGAGAGCAAGCACCCGCCATCGATGAGAAGGCGGAAGCAGCGTCGTGGCTCCTCCCTACTGAAGATTCTGAGTCGTCGGAGTATCAATTGGTAGAATATTTGTTCAATGAAATGGATCTGTACATGGATCTTGACTTAATTTCCGACGATCAAAAGCCACTATTCCATATCAGCGATCATAAAAAACAGTACAGTTCTGATGGAGTTGTGCCGGAGCAAAACAAGAATGAATTTACACAGCCTCATTTTTTGGGTCCAGTTGTGGATGGATTCCCAACTTATTCCATGAATTATCCAGGATCTATGCCATTTATGTACAAATTCAGCTCTCAATCCATTAGCTAAAGCATATGATCATCTTCCAAATTCTTGTTTAATTAGCTGCCGCTGATAAAGCTTATCCAAATTGCGAAGTCATACCTTGCGACCAATTTCAAGTTGCATTTCTTTCTCTTTCTAAAAAAAATATGATTTTTCTAAGCTTAATTATATGTTTCTACGGAATCTAACGCAATTCAGTTGGGGTGGAAGTGGGGATGGATTGTTTGAAAAATATAATTCTTTTGTTGAAAAAGAATATCTATCTATATAAAATAAAATAGTTTTGAATTTATTTGTACTTATGAAAATATTAAGGACTCAATTACAATGTTTTTATTGTATTTTTTCTATCATTTTAATTTATTTAAGTTAAGGGGTAAAATTGTTAAAGAATTTTTAAAATAGTAAAAAATAGTGATTTAGAGACCATATGTAATAATAAATAGAAGAATGTGAATGATATCTGATAAAAAAATGATGATGAAAGAATGGGAACATTGTGTAATTAATCCTTTAAATTAATTTATTATTAACCTGACACCACTTGACCTACTGGAGAATACCTGGCAGTTTTAATGTATGGACTCTTCTGTCCTTTGTGGTAACCAAATGTTAATTTTCAATAATAATCAATGTTTTTATCTTTAGTTAAATTACCAAGTTATTGCATGATTGTTAGTTTGTTACGCATCTGATGTGCTAGATTGAATAAAATAAATAAAATAATAGTCAATATGCAATTATATACTAGATAATCACATATTATTTTAGCATTTGATAATTTTGTAGATAAAATTGCGACCTTTAAATTTAAATTATAATAATTATACTACTTTTTTTACTGTGAGATCCGATTGCATGCTCTATTATGATGATGGATTGAGACAGTGAACAGATTTTGAAAATGATCAATAGAGGAAGATAAATTGAAGATGTGAATATATTTTTAGAGATGGTTGAATCAGATAGATGAATTGAAGTGGTCAGCAAATTTTGAAAGAAATTATTTTATGAAGAGATAAATTGAAGACGTCGTGAATATGTTTAAGAAAGATAAAAATAAATTATATTCTGGATTAACATAGATAAAAATAATATTTGACCAACTTATAAATGTTTATAATCACACACAAGCATACTCATAAATTTTAGTCACATGTTTAATATGCTACATTTATTATAATTTACGTGACAGATAAAATAGACGATCAAATTAAAAATTCATCTCCAATTGATTTCGTCTAAGATTATTATTACTGCTTATGTGTATTAATTTTTTTAAATAGACGGATTTCAATTTTATTTCCCTCGTCTAAATTAGACGAATTTCTAGACGGAATTTATTTTTTAGTGTGCCAAATTAGGCGAAATCCTATCAGCATGTATTGGATATATGTGCTTATGTGACACAAATAAAAAGCAATAGACGAAAAACCCGTGTTTGGTAAAACTTAAAAAGTTATTAAAAAATTAAGGTCAGATTTAATAATTAATTTTAACAACACATTTTAGATTCACAAATTTTATCAATTTTTTAACTACACATTTTATCAACTCTAATCAAAATCTGCTGAAATTGTTATAAAAAATATTGTCTAATAGTAGGAGTGATCTACTCTCCACTAGTGGGGAGCTTATGCTCCCCACTAGTCCACTTGTCCAACATTGGTTGGACAAGCACAAAGTAAAAGCCACTTTTACTTTGTGCTTGTCCAACCAATGTTGGACAAGTGGACTAGTGGGGAGCTTAGTGGAGAGGAGATCAATTTTCTGTCTAATAGACCCTAAGTCTTAGTCAATATAACATGTCAACATGCAGGGGTGATCTACTCCCCACTAGTGGGGAGCTTATGCTCCCCACTAGTCCACTTGTCCAACATTGGTTGGACAAGTATACACTTTTACTTTATACTTGTCCAACCAATGTTGGACAAGTGGACTAGTGGGGAGGAGATCAATTTTCAACATGTCAAATATACTATATGAAGTATGAAGTATGAAATATGAAGTATGAAGTATGATGGGGTGATCACCTGCCCCCTTGTAGGTAGAAATTTTCTACCCACTTGCTGAGGTTTTAGCAGGTGGGCAGTTGATGATAAAAATTATTTTTTCATCAACTGTTCACCTGCTGACACCTCAGCAGGTGGACAGAAAATTTCTGCCCACAAGAGACAAGTGATCGCTGCCGTCAAGTATGAAGTATGAAGTATAATGTCACACCCTAATTCATAAAAATAATCAAAAAGTTTCCCAACCCATAAATTATCGGTTAAAAAGAAAATGTGAGGGCAATTTAGGTAATAAAAAAATAACACAGGGTAATATGGTTAGTAATTGGGGAAAATGGACGGCAACAGTTTAAAAATTCAAACACGCCGCCGCCGAAATAAGACCGTTAGTTACAGTGATTTGCACGTCTTTTTCGGGACCCACTTGTTTACGTGATTCTCGGATGATGATACGTGTCAATCCTTTACAGCCTGTCTGAAGATTCTACGAGATACTTATGCCAATTGCCAATTGGTGGAAGGGATCATGCTCTTTGTACACTATCATTTACACTATCACTTACAATATTATATTTGTCAAATACTAGTTGGTTCAAATTATTATTTAGTTGACTAAATAAATAAAGTGATCAAATCATTATTTGACAAGTGTAAGTATGTAAGTGAGAGTGTAAATTTTGTAGGTACAAGTAGCATTTTCCTGATAGAAGTTAAGGTTAAGGAATTAAGGTTGTAAAGTGTAACGTTCATTTTATTTTTTCCTTTTTAATTAAAATTACAAAAATAATTAAAGTGCATGTTTAACAGTATTAAAATCATTTTTTTAAGTATTTATAAGTTCTAGATTTTATAGAATACATGAATAATAATTAAATAATCTTATAAAATATGTAGGTTAAAAATATATTTGATAAATTTGACTAGTCTAACCCACCTCCTCAAACTAATAAATTAAATTTAATAATATTAGTATTATATTTCATTTTTGATCCTCAATTTATTGGTTGGCATAGCTCATGCTTGGTAATTTGTGCTAAATTTGATATGGTACTTTTAAATATCAAGTAAAGTATAATATGTTAAAAAAAATTATGAACTTAAATGAATTACTACTTCGATTCTGTCAAATCATATCAATCAAATTTTATCGTAGAATTAGATTTTTAATTCAATGCAATTGAATATCATGAAGCAGTGCAATTGTTAAAGAATGAGATGGATTTAAAGATATGAAATTTGATGGAAAAAAAAAAAGTAATACTTGTTTAAATTTTTAATTTTTTTTTTTATTAAAGTCAAACGTAAGTATTTTTTTATTGTGGGTGGAAAAGTGGTCGTGATTAACCTTAATTTTTCCATTAATTATTAGAAGACTGTCATATTTTCGATAAATTGATTAGCGGGCCAATGGGCCAAAACAGTTAACTATTGATCCTTAAGGGCTGCGATTGTGGATTTTTCAAGTTGAGATGCTTTCACATAATGGGACTTTTTACTAAGAACCCCCTCATTCCACAATCCACAAGCCATTCACCATTCACCATTCACCATTCACCACAAAATATAAAATAATTTAAAAATTATTATCTAATTTTTTTAATTTTAAAAATACTATTTTCATTTTTCTAATACTTGTTATTACATTTTTTACGTTTGTTACATTTGTTATAAAAAAAAATATGTTTTATATTTATTACATTTTTTATATTTAAAATTATTACCACACGATTGCGATATGGCCGTCACGTCAGCACAAGCCCCATCTAAGCCCAGTTCGCAATCTGTCAAGAACCCTATTTGGGCCCTGCTGGGGCCTTGGAGGGGCCCATCACGCGCTGGGGCCTTCGGCGACTAGAAATCCGCAAGTTACATAGAGGGCTTCGGCGCCCTCATGCGAACCATAAGACCTCGTCAGGCCTCGCATCATTCACAACCAGCAAGCGACTCGATACGACGGGGCAACCAGAGAAATAATTAAAGAAAGATTGCGTTGGATTGGGCGCACAAATCTCCACAAGGAAACACAATCATAATCTCCTAAAATCATGCAACGTAATAAACTCAAGGAAGGTAGGCAATCTCGGGTATCTTTATCACATAAGGAATGTGGATCCGATGGGGAACCGAATTGATTTGTCTTCCAAATCAATTAGAATTCTTGCGCTATAAATACGACGTCTCCGGTTGTTCCAAGGTACGCACTCTTTATGCTTAAGAATTCTACCCTAAACTCTGCTCAAACTTCTGCCTGCTTGTCTCTCCCACACTCCTATTTTGTTCCCGGCCCCCGCGTATTCCTTATATACCGGCTGTTGACTTGATCGTCGGAGTGCCAACGATCTTCGGACTCTTTTTCTCTGGAGATCTTGGTGCCTAACGGTTGTCCTAGTGTGCAGGTAACATACGAGCTGTCAGAGGAGTGACTGGAGATCTGTTGGCACGTGGACTGGTGCAGGTTCAGACATCAACAGATTGGCGCCGTCTGTGGGAAACAAAAAACCTTACACGACCCAGTGCTTGTGGTAAAGCGTGTCTTCTACCCAAATAAGCATGACATCTGAACGATCCACAGAAGAAGAGGTGGAGTCCCACCACACCAACCTGCGACAGGAGAGCGTTCAGGACCTACAGAACGTCACCCGTCGTAGAAAGAGAATGCATCAGAAGAAACGGACGATAGAACAGGAGAACCAGGACCTCAGAATGGACAACGCCCGGATGAAGGCCACGCTTGAATTGTTGGAGAATCAATCCCCCCAACATGGACCCAAGCGCAGCCGTGCCCGGAGGAGTCCCTCGCCCACTGGTTCGCTGGACAGCCATGGTTCCCGAGAGGAGCCCCCTGTTTCCAACGACCGGAACCCTCGGGGTCCAGCTCTGAAACTCCCGCACGACGGTTACAAAGGGAGACCCTTCCCTGTACGGGAAAGCCATCATGTCCCTGCAGCTAGCGTGTTTGACAGGCTAGGAGTAGGGTCCTCGATCGCACCCCTCCAGCCCTCGCACAGCAGGCGCAGCGAACACAGCGAAGCCCGTACAGAAAAGAAGAAAGACCCAAAGAATCAAGAAAAGACCGAGGACGAAATGGAAAAACTAACCTACCCTTCACCAGCTACATGAAGGCGATGGAAGTACCAGTCAACTTCCGAATGCCCATCATGGATAAGTATAACGGGAGAGGTGATCCCACGGATCACATAAACACATACAAAACGAAACTCCAGGGCCAGTCTCCTGCAGTGAAGTGTCGGAATTTTCATACCATGCTCACAGGTGACGCGAAGAGGTGGTACAACAAGCTAAGGCCAGGGAGCATCCGAAGCTGGCCACAGCTCAAGAGGGAGTTCGTCAACGCCTTCATTGGCAACCGGATGATGATTGCCGACATCGCCCAACTTAATGATATCCGGCAAAAGGAGGGGGAAACCGTCAAAAGCTACTTTAAACGATTCAGCAACATCATCAACAAGATCGAGACGGTGGCCGACGAGAAGGCCCTGGATGTATTGATAACAGGGCTCCACATGCGAACCCCCTTCTGGAGAGACGTCCAAAATAGTCAGCCGAAAGTCTACAGCCAGCTGGTGGACATGATTCAACACGAAATCCGATCAGAAGAAACGATCGAGAACAGAGAAAGGGCTGAAAGGGAGAGAGGAGATCGATACAGGAGGGAGGGACGTCGCTCCCCGGAACTTCGGTTTTCTCGTTTTCAGAGGAGGTGTTCTCCAGAACCCACCAACAACCATTACCGGAGGTTCAATTAGACAGAGGTAGCCCCAGCCCCACGGGCACCAGTAGTGGCCCCCCTACCCGCGGTGACCCCGTCCAAGTTCTGTCGTATACATAGGACCAGGGTGCACAACACGGAAGATTGCCGGGATGTGAGGGAGCTAATCAACCGCGGGAACCATAGGCCGGGCGAGAGGGATCAAGCGGCGCGAGGACGGCAAGGACCGTCCACACAAGGGCGAAGACCACCTCCTCAGCGTCACAACGATGGACCTCGCCGCGACGAAGGGAGGAACGAGGGGAATAGGGACCAACCAAGGGCCGAAAGGCTCCAAGGAGCCCCGCCTGTCCGAGAGATAAATACCATCTTTGGAGGACCGTACGTCGGAGGAAGCACGATGAACTCACGGCGTAACTACGCGAAGGCTTCCAGGGGAGAACTCCTAGAGAGTTGGCAGGTACACGGGCATCGGCCTAGAGTACCGCCAATCTCATTCACTGAGGATGACGAGTCCGGGATACATTACCCGCATTGCGACGCCCTAGTGGTGCGCGCCATTGTCCCTAGGAATGGCCTAGGCCGGATGTTGGTCGACGACGGATGCGCCGTGAACATCTTATTTGGCAATGCATTCGACCAAATGGACGTAGATCACGAACCGACGGCCATCACCGAGCCACTATTTGGTTTCACTGGGGACAGTCTCGTCCCACGAGGAAGGATTACCCTAGCAGTAGATTTCGGGAAACCACCGTGCCACCACCGGAAGTTCATGGAATTCTTGATAGTGGACACCCGCTCAGCCTACCACGGGGTCCTCGGCAGGCCCGCGTTGAAGGATTTACAGGCGGTTACGTCCATATACCACTTGGCTATGAAATTCTCGACTCCCGGAGGGATAGCTAAAATCCGTAGTAATCAGACGGAGGCACGGGTATGTTACATGAACGCGTTACGAAAAGTCGCTAAGCGCGAGGATATCACCCCGGTCACAACAACTTGAAACCCTGCTGACGGCATTTCTATTTTGTCTTTCCTTTCCGTATTGTTTTGATCTCTTTAGAGATTTTTCCTTTTTGTCGGACGCCAGGAAACTAGGCGCCGTTCAATAAATAATCGTCTTTTATGCAGCCAACACGTCCCCCAAACAGAGAATACCAACATGGCAGCGAGGGAGTATGGTTTGCGGCCAACTCTGATTAACTCGCTGGGTAAACATTTTTACGCGTAAGAAAGCAAGTACAAAGAATATAGCAGCGAGGGAGTAGGGTTCGCGGCCAACTCTGATTAACTCGCTGGGTAAACATTTTTACGCGTAAGAAAGCAAGTACAAAGAACATGGCAGCGAGGGAGTACGGTTCGCGGCCAACTCTGATTAACTCGCTGGGTAAATATTTTTACGCGTAAGAAAGCAAGTACAAAGAACATGGCAGCGAGGGAGTATGGTTCGCGGCCAACTCTGATTAACTCGCTGGGTAAATATTTTTACGCGTAAGAAAGCAAGTACAAAGAACATGGCAGCGAGGGAGTATGGTTCGCAGCCAACTATGATTAACTCGCTGGGTAAACATTTTTACGCGTAACAAAGCAAGTACAAAGAACATGGCAGCGAGGGAGTACGGTTCGCGGCCAACTCTGATTAATTCGCTGAGAAACATTTTTACACGTAAGAAAGCAAGTACAAAGAACATGGCAGCGAGGGAGTACGGTTCGCGGCCAACTCTGATTAACTCGCTGGGTAAACATTTTTACGCGTAAGAAAGCAAGTACAAAGAACACGGCAGCGAGGGAGTACGGTTCACGGCCAACTCTGATTAACTCGCTGGGTAAACATTTTTACGCGTAAGAAAGCAAGTACAAAGAACAAGGCAGCGAGGGAGTAAGGTTCGCGGCCAACTCTGATTAACTCGCTAGGTAAACATTTTTACGCGTAAGAAAGCAAGTACAAAGAACACGGCAGCGAGGGAGTACGGTTCGCGGCCAACTCTGATTAACTCGCTGGGTAAACATTTTTACGCGTAAGAGAGCAAGTACAAAAGAACATGGCAGCGAGAGAGTATGGTTCGCGGCCAACTCTGATTTACTCGCTGGGTAAAATATTTTACGCGTAAGAATGCAAGTACAATTAACCCGGCAGCGAAGGAATGGAGCGCGCGGCCGACCCTATCAGACCGCTGGACAAACAGTCAACGCAAAAGTACACAATTAGGATTTATCCGATTTTACATAAAATTCGAACATGGAGCGCGAATCACCCCGCGCTACCAGAGACGCTGTTCGTGACCTCGAACTTGTGCCCATAATTCCGTAAGCAAAACTAAATGCCGATGAGACCCGAAGCAAACATACAATTCAGGGGCACGATAAGAGCACTGCAAGCAAGTAAAAGAAATGTACCTCGGCTCCCTTTCATTACATACGAAACATAAAAGAAGATACAACTACAATGTGTTCTAAAACCCCCGCTGCCTCTCGGGGTCAGCACATAAAGGAGGTAACTAGATCTGCTAACCCTATCTCCTGATCCACGCTGGCCCCGCCCAGGTTGGGAGAACCTGACTTTACCATGATTGGGAGTCTCCCAATCCATATACGAGTTAATTTGATGGCTTATTAGACCACACTGCTCAAAAAATATCGTTGATGCCTTTTTTGGCAGTGGGAGACCCCCCTAGACCGGTCAACCGTTCAGAGAAGGGTCGGGTTAAGGCTGCTAAGCCTAAGCCTCCACCCCGTACGTTTGGTCCCTTGAACGTTGATTGGCCGAATTTTTGGTCCTCTTAATGTTGATTCTCAGATTGATGGGCATCTTGATAGATGCCAGCCCTCCAGCCGCACCACCATCACACGTTTTCTATCTCTATCTCGATGGCATGTTAATGGCAAGGTCAATACAACCGTATCACGATGGAAAAGACTGGTTGGGCTTACATCCTATTTATAGAGGGCAACGTTGGGAAAAGGTGTAACGCAATAAATGCGGGCATAACCGGGAACCTGGAACGACGCACGGACGTTCTACATCCCCAAGGCATTAAAGACGCCAACTTTTCGGGTTCCACCGAGTGTCTGCGCCATTAATGCTAGGGAAATGATTCCCAAATTTAAAAGCGTCTCCCTCCCCTACGCGCGCACAGAATCGAATTGTCGGATAAACAAAAAGTCATATCCAATCTTGTTTTTCAATTAATTCAGGCATAAAAACTTAAAGATTACAAAATATCAGTGCCCTGTCGCCTCTTCAGGGGTCGGCACATTGCGGGCCTCCCTCCGCTGGAGGAGATGTCTGACCGCCTGCGGTATCGGGCCCAGCGTCAGGAACCTGAGCCTCGGCAGGGCCCTGCCGAAGGAAAGGGAGGTCCCATTCTGGGTGAACCTCCATGATGCTCTCCACCAACTGCTCGCCTCTAGCTGCCATCAAACGCTGGGCAAGGTCCTGATACTCAGGCGTCTCCACAAATGCATCCTGGTAAGCCTCCACCGCCTTGGCCCCAGAAACTGCGCATTCTGCCCGGACCCTCTCCAGTTCCAGCTTCGTGTCCGCCAACAACTTGCCCTCCTCCGCGACGAGGGTATCCATCCTGCTAGTCGCGTTGGCAAGAGCTTCCTCGGCGGCAAGTGCCCGGTCCTCTGCCAACTTTTGGGCCTCTTCAGCACGCTTCTGCGCCTCTTCGGCACTTTTCAGAAGCTCCTCGGCTTTCTTCTGAGAGGCTTCAGCAGCCCACTTTTGCTCACGGGCGTCCTTCAGGCATTCTTTCAAGGCCTTCAATTCGATCTCATATTTCTCCTTGATAGCCGCCTCCCTACCTACAGAGGCGTCGAGTTTGAACCGAAGTCCCCCTCTTTCGGACTCCAACTGCGCCTTCTCGAGCTGAACAGCTTTCAGCTCCTCGGACAGCTTGGCGGACTTGGCCCCCTCCTCATGACACTGGCCTTCATAACTTTCCACAATACTGAACAGCTCTTTGCTCAGCACCAGGCCCCGTATCAGGTTCATCTCCGCCATCTTCAGCCGCTCCCGTACGGTGGCCCCTTTGGTAGTCTTCTCCTATTTCTGGGTCCAGTACTTGTGCACGCTGGCCGCCATCATCGCGGGATGGGCCGGAAGCATTTCCAGGACGGCAATCTCCAGTTCTCTCCGACGTTGGATTGTCCGGGTGGGGCTCCCTTGGTCAGGCGAGGGACCAGGTTTCTTTAAACCCTCGGTTCGCCCCGACTTGCGGGCATCCCCCATAAACTCCTCTTCGGACGCGGGAGCCTTCCTCTTTCGCACAGGAACATCGCCCACATCCTCGGCAATGCCCTTCCCTTTGTCTTTGGCTGGAATGCGACCGGGAGACGGGTCAGTTGCCAAAGGAGAAGGGGGAGGAGGAACAACCTGATTAGGGGCGGGCTCTGGTGGTGCAGCAGCCGGGATACCTTGCAACGGCCCGGGCGCCTCCCGGACAGGCACCTGAGCGGAAGACCCCTTGCCGCTAGCAGGGCGGGCAAGGCGGAGTGTGGGCACGCTTCTGAACCTGAAAGCTGTTAAGAACATACGTTAGTAAGCGGTGCACCCGTATCATTCCACTCCATAGCATCAGAACACCGAAGCAAGTGAGACTTACACATTAGTCCACAGCTGGCCAAAAGTCTATCGTCTTTCAAGAGATTCCCAAGGCTCCGGAACTCGCTACTGAGGGACCGAACCTTATCCCACTTCGACCTCAGCTCTCCTTGGCTTCTCTTCGGGATCGGTGGTTTCCCGCAATCTGCAACAAGAAATAAATGCATCAAGTCAAGAATCATAATCAGAATTCCATATGATTGTGGGGAGTTATACCAAGATCCCCGAAGTGTCGAGGGATGGACACGTACGGAAGAGGGTCCTCGGGCGTAAATTCCCAATCCCCGCGCAATGAAGATGAACCTCTCTTTCCAGTTGTGCAACTTGTTGGGACTGTCGGTGGCCGTCCCCCATTTCTGACCCGGTCGGGGAGATATATTATACCAGCCGGCGGACCGGCAGGGTCGATATATGGACTCAAACTCCCTAGGAGACAAGTCTCCTCCAGCCTTGGCAACGCTCCACAAAATATAGGAGACTACCATCTACCCCCAGCCATTTGGCGTTATTTGACAGGGAGCCAGATTCCAGTCCCTCAACACTTGGCGAAAGAAAGGGTGCATGGGTAGGCGAAGGCCTTGCTGCATAGCAGGCTCGTAAACCGCCACGTACCCTTCGGGCAGATGGTCGACACGCTCTTCTGGGCTCGGGGCTCAGAGCGTCACGGACGAAAGAATATCGTAGGACAACCATATGTCCTCCAACTCAGCCTCCGTGATCCTCGACTGAGCCATAGACGCTTCGGTTGCCGACCGTTTCAACTCCTCGTCCAGAGCCCTCGCAGCCGGAGCGTCCCTCTTGTCCAAAGATCCCCTCATTTCAGGCACCCCGGCGCCCGACTTCCCCTTTACTACTGCCTTTCCCGTCGACACGGGGGGACTGAGCTCTCTCCCACTCGTCGACGGAGCCGACGGATTCGCAGCCAGGGGCTCCGGATTCACCCCTCCTGCGGCTCCAGGAGAAGAAGACGATGTGGAGGCCGACGAAGAAACGCTCCCAATAATACTAGGGTTTGTGGGAGTGTCGGACGGATTCTGTGAGTCGTCGCCTTCAGAGGACATTTGGCTGTACCCAAGTAATGAAATCGTATTGTGGCTACGAAAATAAACAATGCAAACAAGTTTCTACCGCTGTCTGAACACTTACCTCGACTTTACGGCTCAAATGGCACACCAGCGTCAAACGTCCCGACTATCGGCAGAAAAGCTACAGTACGCACGGCGGTAGGAGGAAGGTGTAACTCTGGGGTGGAGGCCTGGTTTTATATAGGCGCGTTCACTCATCCACCGTACAGATCCCAAGCGTTCAATCAGGGCATACGAACGGTCGACGCGTGTCTTCAATGGTGCAGCAAGCGGGAAAACGAAACCTACACATTTAATGATTCGGGGGCGCACGAGTTCCACGCGCGCCCCAGTATGCCCCTTTCACGCGACCGCATTTAATGCATGCACCCTCTCACTCATGATTGCCTGACCAGAGAGTGACAGTCTTGATAGACAGAATCACGCCATCAGAGAGCACGTCAGCATTGGTCTGTCCCCTTTAAGCCCTCACCCGTCATAAATGTTCGGCTTCGGACTTGGGGGACTATACTGAGTAGGACGAATTACTCCCTACCGAACCACCTTAAAAACACATTTTCCGCGAGACACATTCCTGCGAGGCACGACATCATTCTGTTTATCCTCAAAAGTCCCACACCTATCATAAATAATAGTCTTGGACTTGGGGGACTATTGTTACCACACGATTGCGATATGGCCGCCACGTCAGCACAAGCCCCATCTAAGCCCAGTAAGGTCCCAGTTCGCAATCTGTCAAGAACCCTATTTGGGGCCTGCTGGGGCCTTGGAGGGGCCCGTCACGCGCTGGGGCCTTCGACGACTAGAAATCCGCAAGTTACATAGAGGGCTTCGGCGCCCTCATGCGAACCATAAGGCCTCGTCAGGCCTCGAATCATTCACAACCAGCAAGCGACTCGATACGACGGGGCAACCAGAGAAGTAATTAAAGAAAGATTGCGTTGGATTGGGCGCACAAATCTCCACAAGGAAACACAATCATGATCTCTTAAAATCATGCAACGTGATAAACTCAAAGAAGGTAGGCAATATCGGGTATCTTTATCACATAAGGAAGGTGGATCCGATGGGGAACCGAATTGATTTGTCTTCCAAATCAATTAGAATTCTTGCGCTATAAATACCACGTCTCCGGTTGTTCCAAGGTACGCACTCTTTATGCTTAAGAATCCCACCCTAAACTCTGCTCAAACTTCTGCCTGCTTGTCTCTCCCACACTCCTATTTTGTTCCCGCCCTCCGCGTATTCCTTATATACCGACTGTTGACTTGATCGTCGGAGTGCCAACGATCGCCGGACCCTTTTTCTCCGGAGATCTTGGTGCCTAACGGTCGTCCTAATGTGCAGGTAACATACGAGCTGGCAGAGGAGTGACTGGAGATCTGTTGGCATGTGGACTGGTGCAGGTTCAGACGTCAACAGAAATTTAAAATATTTAAAAAATAATTGTAAAATATTTATATAAAATCAAGTATCACTTGTATATAATGAGGGAATTAAAACTTTCGACCAATGTTGATCTGAACTCGATTTTATTAGTTGTGTCAAGGTTTTCTTGTAATAAAGTCCACATTCTTAAGTGAGCAAACCTTATTAAAAGAATTGTTTATACAAGAAAAAATTCGTGTGAGACATTACATCTTCAATTTATAAAGAAACTAAATGTTAACCTTATTTCTCTGACAAAGCAAACGAGAAGAGTGAATTTCTTTCTAATTATTTCAACTATAGATTTAAATTACTCCAAAATAATAAACTATTATACGTGTTTCTCTTTCTTTTTAAAGATTATCAAAACCTTCTTTTTTATTACTTTGCACAACATATATTTCCTCTTAACAAATTTTAATATTTTATATTAAAAAATAAATTTTAAAATAAATAAATTTCTAATAAAGTTTTTACCTTTACCTAAATTCCTTCTAAACTCCCACATCTTACGTGAAACATTAAACATAAATCAAACTACTTGCATTCAAAAAATTTGGGCAGACCAAAGTTTCCAATGATAAGAGGCAGGGTACTGCATGGTAAATAAAATTACTAGATGATGCGTCGGTCCTATTTGTCTACACATCTTTTGAATCACGTGCGCTAGATCATTTTTCGGATTCCGAGGTCGATAATATCACCTAAAATTCCAGTCATTGTCACATAAAATTTACATAAAAATACTAATAAAAATTAACTTACACATTATGTGATTTATTTTTAAACGAAAATAAAACGATAAATTAAAATATAAAAAATATAATTGGATCTTTAATATTTGTAGTTAATAAACATATAATTCAATTAGATAAAAATATTTGAACATTAAATTTGTGACTAAGTTATTTTTTTATACAACAATAAAATAAAAGTTTAAATTTTAAATAATATAATTACTTGATAATAAAATAATAATTTTATTTGACATGTTTATTACTAAAATGTTAATTACAAAAAAAAAAAAAAAAAAAAAAAACTCATTAGTTTCCTTTAATTTTTTATAAAAAAATAGAAGTATTTGACATATTTGCACAATTTGTAATGATCAAGAATTTACATACAATTTTTCTAATTAAAGTTAAGGGCATATGGTGGCAAAAAAGTTCGTAGGCTTGTAGGCTCGATGGTTCGGCTCGTTAAAACTCGGCTCAGCTCGGACTCGGGCTCGGGCTCGTCTAGGACGAGCACGAGCTAGGGCCGAACTAAAAAAAAAAAAAAAAAAAGAGGACCGAGCTCGTTTTGGGCTCGTGGCTTGTGCTGACGGTCATATTTTTACTTTTTTTTAAAAAAAAAATCAATTATTTTCCTATGAATACTCTATTTTAAACTCATTGTTTTCACACTTTAATCTCTCAATCTATTACATACTCAATTCAATCGAAGCATTTCTAATATTTTCTTTCTTTTTTTTTAAATTATCAAAAAACAAAAAATTAGGGCCGAGCCGAGCTCATGGGTGGCTCCGCTCGTTCGGCCCACGAGCTCGTGGGCCAAACCGAGCCCACGTTTTGGAGACGGCTCGTCCCTTTGGGCGAGCCGAGCTCATTTTGCCGGCTCGGTCCATTGCTATGCCGCATATTTTCCTTTTTAATCCTATAAGGACTAATTTTGAACCAAAATACATAGGTTAAGAACTTGTATGTTAAAAAATAAACATTAGAGACCAATTCCATATTAAGGGCAAAGATTATAAACTATTTGCACCAAAATCCGGAAAAAAAAACTTTTGTTTACTGTATAAAAAGCAAATTTGCACCTTTTTTCTCTCTTTGACTACAAAACTAAAGATTTTTATTTGGTATAGCTCACTTGTGTCGATAATTTAGAGAACGGGGACTTGTAAGCAAGAAAAGGTTGAATAAGAACTCAAATGGTTAATTTTGTAAAATTTAGGGACTCCATATGTAATTTCCCTTGTTGAAGAATTTCTGCACTTTTTTGTTGAATCCTTCCTTGCCTTGCAAGATCCTCTCTCTCATGGTTGCTGCTCTCTCACTCTGAAAAATCATTTCTTCAATACACAAACTCTAAAAGTTGAAGAATAGTTATGCACCGATTAAAGTAATATATCATTCATACTTAAACTACGTAATGAATATTTTTTATCTTACCTTTTTGTATTCTGAACAAAAATAATTATTTTTCCTTATTTTATATCTCTCTCTCACAATCTGAACTCAGGGTTTCAATTCTCAAAGATATATATAGATATTTGTATATATTTCTCAAACCCTCTCTGAGCAAAAATCTGCCGCTCCGTCACCCAACCTTATCTCCACTCCCTCGCCCCATCTCTCTTCTCTGTCTCTTGTTCATGTCATAAAAATCTAATCTTTAAGTAGAATTCTTTAAGGAACTTTGTATAGAGATAAGAGAGTGGAGAGTGGAGAGTGGAGAGTGGAGAGAGACAGAGAGGGTGAGAAATGGAAGCTGTTTTACAAACAAAAGGGTTTCTTTCTTTACCTTCAAACCCCATAACCAAAGGTTTTATTCAACCACATTGTCAGGGCTTAACGCAAAGGTTTAAGACTACAAATCCTCTTTTGAAACCGAGAACATTTAATGGCTTTTCTTTATCTCTCAATGGGTTCTCAAAATTCCAAGGGTTTGTTACGAAACCACATTTGATTGCCCCAAGAAAAGGAAATTTCCCTTTTTGCAGGGCTGAGGCTGCTTCAGCATCAGCAGATGGGCAACCTTTATTTGCAGAAAAAGAGTCGCCCAAAGTCATGGGTATTGAGCTTGTGACCCTCAAGAAAATTATACCACTTGGGATGATGTTTTTCTGTATTCTTTTCAATTACACAATTCTTAGGGACACTAAAGATGTTTTAGTAGTGACAGCCAAAGGGTCCAGTGCTGAAATTATACCTTTCTTGAAAACATGGGTCAATTTGCCTATGGCTATTGGGTTTATGCTCTTGTATACAAAGTTGGCCAATGTCTTGTCAAAGGAGGCTCTTTTTTATACTGTTATTGTTCCATTTATAGCCTTTTTTGGGGCATTTGGGTTTGTTTTGTACCCTCTTAGTCAGTATTTTCACCCCACAGCTCTTGCTGATAAGCTTCTGAATGTGTTGGGTCCTAGATTTCTTGGGCCTCTTGCTATTATGAGAATATGGAGTTTTTGTTTGTTTTATGTCATGGCTGAGCTTTGGGGAAGTGTGGTCGTCTCAGTTCTGTTTTGGGGATTTGCTAATCAGGTAATAATTTTTTTTTCTTTTAAATAATATGAATGCGTCTGTGCATATATGATTTAGATTTTCTATCTTGTGAGTAAATACTCAAGATTCTTCCTTTGGACAAAACACCTGATTCATGTCAGAAATCTGTGTATATGTATTCCTCAGAGGTTTTTATTTGAGAAAGATCTAGATAGAGATAGGAAATGGAAAAATAGTTCACCTCTTATTCTCTTAACATTTCTTAAAAGGGGCGTAATTTGATGACTCTGGCAATTAATAACCTATAAATGCTTCTCTTTTGAAATTTATGGAAATTCAAGAACAACTAAAAAAGAGGCCTTATTGAACGGGTCATTTGAACGAATTTTCAAGCCTAACCAACAATAAATGCTTGATCTGGCCATTGTCGGGTAGTTGGCGATGGTGGACGTTGTACTGAGTTGCTGGGGAGTGAAGGGATGGTCGGAGAAGACAAATAAAAGTGATAGCAAGAAAGAATAGAAGTGTCAATGGTGGGATAACCAATTGTGGGGAATGCTGTCTGTGGTTAGTTTTATACTGTCGTTCGATTTCATCTTTCTTCTTAATCATTCACATTTTGTTATTTCTTTGGTAATTCAGAGTTTTCTCTGCTCGTTAGGGTTTAATATGTTGGATTATAGTTGTTTATCCAATGTGCGAATTCCTATTACATCTCTACTTCACGAGGTCCTGATATGACAGTAACTAGCTTGAAGTTGGATAATAATATTCATATCGTGTGATTTTAAAGTGCAAAAATCTGTCTTCCTTAATATGTTGATTCTGCTGTCTCCTTTTCTCCTTTTTGATTTTTGAGTGGATCTGTGGGGAATGGCTTGCACTACGCCGTTTCAGCAGACTTGTCATTTCACGTGTTGATGGTAATGGAACCACTTCTGTAGGTCATCCGGGATGGCAGTTTTGGATTTTTGCACTTGTTCATATGTGCTTTTGGAAGTTATTGCATAATTCTATAGCCATATTTAATGATGGCCCTTTTATGGTATTTGTGATTATTTTGATAAAAGTTTTTGTCCCTTTGTTCCATAAGTAACACGGCATTCCCCTTATCTGCTTCTCCTTAAAAGAAAAGAAATAAGGAAGAAAAAGGAAATAATCTTGGCAATTTTAAGTGGAATTGGGAAGTTTATCTGCCTTTTCCTGCTAATCATGTTTCTGTTATATGATTTGGAAAAGCATTATATTGGATCTGCATTTGAATGTGTTGGATGCATTTTGTTGCAGATAACTACTGTTGAAGAAGCCAAAAGATTCTATCCCCTTTTCGGACTTGGGGCAAATGTTGCCCTTGTTTTCTCCGGGCGAACAGTGAAATATTTCTCTAAATTGAGAGAAAACTTGGGTCCTGGGGTTGATGGTTGGGCCCTTTCCCTTAAAGCAATGATGAGTATTGTGGTGGTGATGGGGCTCACTATCTGTTTCCTTTATTGGTGGGTGAATCATAACGTTTCTCTTCCCACGCGTAGCAAGAAGAAGAAGGTATTCATCCTAGAAATTGATATTGCTTTGTTTATCATCTTCAAGTGATTTTTTAGCTAATGTTATTCTATGAAAGAAGCTACGCTTATTTTGTTTTTTATTTAAAAAACTTTAAACTAATGGAATGGAGCATCACTTCACTTAATATTTATAAATTCATCTGCACATTTTCTCCAACACTTGGTTCATGCCTAGTTAAATTTTAAATTCACCACTTGTGGAAAATGTTGTAGTTATTTTAATGGTTTTCCATCTATTTAATTGTCTGCTATCAGGAGGTAAAGTTTGCTGCTTTCAATTTTTTTAACTTATGTCTTTTAATTTTTGAAGGAGAAACCGAGGATGGGGACAATGGAGAGCATAAAGTTTTTAGTGTCTTCAAGATATATTAGGGATCTTGCCACTTTGGTGGTAGCATATGGTATTAGCATCAACCTTGTTGAGGTCACTTGGAAATCAAAGCTTAAAGCTCAGGTAACATTCAACTAGGCATTAGTGGTACCGAGTATCGGACAGTAAAATGATCATGATTTTAGCTTCTTTTTTTTTTCTTTCTTAATAATGCTTGTGCTATTCAATCCCCCTACCAAACATGCATACACTATCCTCCAATTTTCATATTACTAATATCTACATTTCTCTATAACTTGTGTAGTTTCTGACGCCAAATGAATATTCATCCTTCATGGGTGACTTCTCGACTGCCACCGGAATAGCAACTTTCATAATGATGCTGTTGAGCCAATGGATTTTTGACAAACATGGTTGGGGAGTGGCAGCAAAAATTACACCCACAGTCTTACTTCTCACGGGAGTTGGCTTCTTCTCCTTGATTATGTTCGGCGACCCTTTGGCTCCTGCTCTTGCCAAGTTTGGGATGACTCCTCTTTTAGCAGCCGTTTATGTGGGAGCAATGCAGAACATTTTCAGTAAGAGTGCAAAGTACAGCTTATTTGATCCATGCAAGGAAATGGCATACATTCCTTTGGATGAGGATACCAAGGTTTGATGCTCGACTTGCCTAGTGTTAATTATGCGTGTTTTTCTTTTGTCCAAAGTTCAAAGCTATAATTTGGTTTTAACTTGATCATGGTTATTCCTGAAATAGGATTTAGAATTGCTAGTTGTCATCGACTAACACTCAAATGATGAAAATTGTATGACGGAGTAAGTCATGAATTAAAACTGTATTCCCAACTACAACAGCAATAATAAACAAAACAATGTAAAAATCATGGAAAGCAAACACAGATTTATCGCGGTTTGCCCTCAATGTGAGGGTACGTCCACTTCTTGCTGATTAATTTTTCGCTATAATGGAGATAACAAATTTTTTCATACAAACATCTATCCTGTCTAACACTAAAGCACCCCTCCCCCAAATATACTCTCGAATAAAAAAATTTGCAGTCAAGAGGAAGTGGGGAAGAGTGTACTTACAATTAGACTCCGCACAATCCAATAGAATAGTACTTGATGTGCAAGTTTTGGACGTTGGAGAAACTACGTGTATCTAACACATTTCCATTTTGAGATTCAGATTTTAGTAGAATGCACAAGTTTAATTCCAATTCTCTAACTTCAAATTATTCAAAGATTGTCATTGTCTTCTTAAAGATTTTTAATCATTTGATGTTTTCTGTTACCAGGTTAAAGGAAAGGCAGCAATTGATGTTGTCTGCAATCCTTTGGGGAAGTCTGGAGGTGCTTTGATTCAACAGTTCATGATCTTAACCTTTGGTTCACTTGCGAGTTCAACTCCCTATCTTGGAGGCATCCTCCTCGTAATTGTTCTTGCATGGTTAGCAGCAGCCAAGTCTTTAGACGGCCAGTTCACTGCATTGCGACAAGAAGAGGAACTCGAGAAGGAGATGGAAAGAGCAGCAGTTAAAATCCCAGTCGTACTGAATCCTGCGGGAGGTGACTCAGAGAATGCGTCATCTGAACCCTCATCCACTCGGAATGTGTGATTATATTGTTCCATCACAGCAATGCACGAGGAACAAGCAAAGATATTTGAAGAATTCATCAGGTGATTGTCATATCACCAACTCAAGCCCCTCTATTCGCCGGTTTTGCAACATTTATTTATTTATTTATTTCTCTTTAGTTTAGATAGATTTATTTTCGATGGTATTTTAAAGGTTTGTTTTAGTCTTCTTCTTGATATATAACAATGATTGATATTTTCAGATCAAGGCCACTATTTTTATGCTTTTAGATGATATCAAAGCAGACAATGAATTCGAAGTATCTGAGCCACTTCATTATGAAGATTTTTGCTTTCGATAGAAAAATGTGTCCAACATATACGCGAAAGGATGTGTAGAATATAAATACAAATACACATATTTTTCCGTTCTTTATCATCTTAAGCTTTTATTAGAGTGTTTCAATACTTGTTATCCCTGCAAACAATTGAAATCCTAGTGACAACTAAGCATTAGGAGTTCCTCTACTGAGCTGTTGCCCTGTTTTCCAAACCTCAGGAGTCTCCCACACACAGGATATGGTATGGTTGTGGCCTTCTTGATCAGTCAAGGGCGAGCTCGTCTCTAGGATGGCAATGGGACAGCCGGTGCGGCCTGTGGTGCCCTAGATTTTTATTCTATTTTTTATGCATTTAATTAATTTTATTATTAATTTTTTGAAACAATAAAATAATATTATATCAAACAGTTATGACATCGTTTGAAAAATGATTTTAAAATTATTTAACAATATTGTATGACTATAGAAAAGATAAATATTTAACTTTAAAATTATTTATCTTACTTTATATACTTAAATTAGATCATGCTTTTGATGTTATGTAATTTAACGTTGATTGATAGAAGCAGTGTAGTGTAGAAGTTGATATTAATTTAAAATAGAAAGTAGAAAAAGGACGGAGATTAACATTATAAAATATATTTTAAATTTTTTGTAGAAGTACATATTCATCATCAATAGATATGTTTAGTCATGAGAATTTCGATACTTGAGAACGAAGTATCGAATGATAAAGAGTCTTAGACGTCTTTCCATTCCTTTCTATATACTCCACTAGGTCTCCTTCCTTCGAAATAAATGTCTTACAAATAATACTTAAGTCTTTTGCTGGAATGCTTATACTTTTAGGGACGTCATCTTAAGTGAAGCACTTGTTTGATAGAGATTTTTTTATCAGATTTTGATTAAAAAAAATTGATGAAATATGTGGTTGAAAAGTTAATAAAAATTGTAGCTCTTATGAAATATGTAGTTAAAATTAATTGCTGATTTTGACTTTAATTTTTAGTAAATTTTTAAGCTCCGCCAAACAAGCTATACACTCTAAAATTTTCCTAAATTAAACTGCTGTTGCGATTTAAGATGCAAAACAAATACATAAATATATAAAAGAATAAAAAATTCGATGGTGTTATTGCATCAAATTTGTACATCCATTGAGTTGTATATTATTTTGTAGACAGGACAAAGAAACAACTGTGGGTGTGCAGTGTGCTATCAATCATCTTCACTCGTTGAAGATATGGCAAGTGGCAACGTTGTATAACCCAACGCAGACATGACAGTAGGTTACAAACAAATTGAAGTACTGGTGGCCTATATTGCAAAATATATTACATTTTTCTTATTAATTGCTAAAACAAATGAAGACAACCTTTTACTACAATCCCTTGATCAGTTCTAAGCATAGCTGTTTTCTTTTGTTTCTTTCAGAATAAAAAGTACATAATGCGATTTTGGCATTTCCTCCAAGTGACTGAGGAGGTTGTTTTATTCTTCGTCTTCTTCTTTTCCTACCGATTAGTAGCGTGCACCTCTAAAACATCCAATATGCAGAACGCGCTGAAGCTCGAGTTAGCACGTTACGTTGCACCACCTTTTTACTAGCCTATGTTGCAGTCTTGATTGCTCCACAAGACAAGAGTCATATTGTGGAATTGAACGAGTCCGTCAAAGTGAAGTAAGTGTAAGAACATTTAAAAAGTACATTTATACGAGATATAACTTCTTAAAATACATAGCGTTTTATCTATCCATATATAAGAAGTTATATAATTCGAACACTAAAAAAATCTCTCTTATTTCCAACTCCTCTAGCAAAATGCAGAAGCTAGCATTGCCGCTCGAAACCATTACATTTTCTGGTGAGCTGCAACAATTGGTGCCGGAAAGTTGGTTCGACGATGGATACATACTAGATATGGATCATTTTGTTGAAACTATATCTTGCATTAAGTCAAAGGGATTCAGGCCTGATTTAATCGGCTCATTCATTACAAAATTTGCTTATAAATTTCTTCCTGGATTGTCTGGCAGTGGGGATGAAAGAACTATTGCCAATTTGGAAGTGTCTCCAGAAAGTGTAACAACTTCATGGATGAAGAAAAGGGTTTTTGTTGAAACTTTGGTGGCAATTCTTCCCCCAGAGAAGGAATCCATCCCTTGTAACTTTCTTTTGAGGCTACTACCCATTGCTAACATGGTCGGGTCGATCCCCTTTATCGAGACGAGCTTGAAAAACGAGTATCGTGGCATCTTGACCAAGCTTCACTAGACGAACTGATGATACCGTCATTTAGTCACACTTGTACTACATTGCTAGATGTGGAGCTTGTTCTTCGGTTGGTGACGAGGTTTGTGCATATGAATGAGGCTGCAAGAAGTGGAGCTGCACTTGTTAAGGTGTTGAATCATCTCATTTAAAAACACGATGAGCATATTTATTTCTTTAAATTTTGTCTTCAACATTCCTCTCACATGCTCAAAGTCAATTGTTTTTCATTAAACACTTGACATATGCAAAAATTTTATAAATGGTTAGCCGATCTCAAGATGATTGTCTACTTCCACACCAAGTTGAAGCACCTTAATTAAAAGCTTAAATTGTTAAAGAGGGGATGATTTTTTTTTATTTAAACTTCATCTTCAATTTAGCCTCCTCATGTATGTACGCAGAATTCATTAAAGGCTTGATACGTACACGATCTTTATTAATGGATGGCGATATTTGATTCCAAAACTTATTATGCTCTGATACACTATTGAACTCAGCGTAAATTATTAGAGAGTGACACATTTAATTATTTAAGTTTGTTTTCAACAGGTGGCTAGGCTTGTAGACTGGTATCTTGCTGAAGCAGCCACTGATTCCAATTTGACATTATCCCAGTTTGTAGCTCTTGCTACCGCCCTACCAAGCCATGTTCGTGCTGCAGATGATGCCTTATACCGAGCCATTGATACGTACCTCAAGGTAAGTTCTATCAAACGGGCTTTTTTCCTCTTCTCGACTGATTCTATCTGTACAAAGATCGGACATGATTAATGAAAATAGTCACATAACACAATTTGTCAATTATTCTGTTTGATTGTGTTTAGTTTAGCGTACAAACATGTCGTTAGTGACTATCACGAAAGAAGAAAATGTGGTTTAGTGAGAGTTTTTGATATTACAAAGTACTCGTGTTGCTCGATAGGTTAATAGTTAGTCCTGATAGTGGACCAAAAATGAGGGTTAAGTCAGACAACTCATAATTTTGTCAAATCTTATAACATGAACTGAAGGAGTGACAAAAAACTATTTACCTGAAAACCTTGTTTCCTGACAGGCACATCCCGGGATGTCAAAGCAAGAAAGAAAGAGCATTTGTAAACTAGTCGATGGCAAAAAGCTATCACCTGAGGCATCCCTTCATGCAGCTCAAAACGAACGTGTGCCCGTTCGAGCTATAATTCAAGTTCTCTTATCAGAGCAATCCAAGCATATTGATTGGGGTGGATCCTTTCGTGGCACTCGAATCCCGAATCCCCAACCACTCGAACCCCTAGACGGCTGTCTTTCGATGAACAAAATGAATGCACAACAGATGGAGATAAAGAGGTTGAAGGAAGATGTTCTTAGGCTTCAAAGTCAGTGCATGGCCATGGAAGGACAAATTGAGAGATTATTGGAGAAAAAGAAAGGACTTATCAATTGGAAGAAGCTTGTAAATTTTGTAAAATCGTAAAATCAAAAGTTACTTAAAATTTATGATTGAGACTTCATAAAGCTAAATTTTATTTTTTAACTTGGAATTGTGCCTAGAAATTCAAATCTTTAATGAGTTCTAATATGCAACTCCAAGCAGTTCTGCTTTCTTTCGAATAAAAGAAGACGCCGTTTATTTAGTTTATTAATTATATTCTATTATTTATATCCGTCAACAAAAGATCACCCTAAAATGATCATTTCATGGCTATTGAGAACGAATTAAATCAGATGGTTCTATTTCTCAATCTTTAGTAGAGTTTGGAGCATTCCAAAAACTTGGGGATCCAACTACTAGAAGACAGGTAGTCTGATACAAGACTGCTTAGGAAGATAGATGAGGCAATTCGGGTGAAATTCAATGTAAATCCAACTTTCGATTTGTTAATAAATATTGTTTTATTTATTTATTAAGGGTAGAATAGTTTTTCCAGCTTAGACTATATATAGTTTATTTGTAATTAGGTTTCATTCAAACTTTGTATTACTTTTCATTATGCGTAAGAAATCCTAGCCCCCTCATTTTCTTTTTACAGAAACTGCACTCATCGAAGGCAGGCCTTGTATAAGGCTTATTCTGATTATTAGAGGGTGGTTGAGGATGTACTGCCAACATAAAAGGAGTTGGAGTCAAAAGAGTTCCCTTTTCGACATTATTCTTAAGATTTTGTTAACCATTATTGTAATAATAATAATTTTAATGCACGTTTGGTTTAACTCTATGTTTGGTAGAGTTTAAAAGTAGTATTTTAAGAGATGGGGCTTGACCAACATTGAATTGGGTTAAGTGCGTTCAGACGTACTTCTTCTTCCAACAACTCACTGACAACTGAGTCGACTGAAGGAAGCGGAAAATGATGTAAAATAGAACCTGAAGTCCTTCAAAATCACTGCGAAGGGCAATCAAAAATTGCACCAACCGTTGCTGCTCTCTATGAGCAATGTAGACATTAACTGTTTTTAGTTCATCATCTTTTGTAAGAGCCAATTGATCCCAGAGATTTGTCATAGCAAAATAAAACTCCTGAATACTCATATTATTCTGCTGAATAGCTCGTATGTCATTTTCCAATTGATACTGCTTTGCAAAATTTGACTGAGTGTATAACTTATATAGATGACCTCAAACTTCATTTACTGTGTCATACTTAGCCAATTGTACACCTATGGAATGCTCAACATAATTATTAATCCATGTAATTACTTTTGCATTATTGGCATCCCAAGTATTATCAAAGTAGCGTAATTTTCAGCAGTATTCACGGGTCTCACACAAGTGCCACTAACATATCCCCACAGCTTTTTACCCTTAAGGAAATTTGTCATTATATAATTCAAATACGAATAATTTTTTCCGTCCAACCTCACACTCACAGGCTGAAGGGAATAATCTCTTTCGGTAGCCATAATCAAATATACAGAAAATAGGAACACAACGAAATACCAAATTCCAGATTGTAGATACAGAACGAACAATGAACGAAAGCAAAACAAATACCTCAAACGCAGAACATCAAACCACATGCGGAAACTTCAAACTCTCAAAATCCAAACGCAAGTTGGATCCGCGAAAGTTGTATTTGAGATTAAACTTCTACCCATTATTCCTAGCTCTAATACCATGTGAAATAATATAGACAAAACAAAAAACAAATGGAATAAAAAGAAAAGGAGGAGGCTAGGGTTCCTTATGCATAATGAAAAGTAATACAAAGTCTGAATGAAACCAAATTACAAATAAAATATATATAGGCTCACAAAAGGAATCAAAAGAAAATGAGGAGGCTAGAGTTCCTTACGCATAATGAAAAGTAATACAAAGTCTGAATGAAATCTAATTACAAATAAACTATATATAGGCTAAGCTGGAAAGACTATTCTACCATTAATAAATAAATAAAACAATATTTATTAACATCCTCCCTCAAACTCACGATGCAGCAGCAACAAGTATCGAGAGTTTGCTAATGAGAAAACGAAAACGGGAAATAGAATGCAACTTGGTAAAAAAATCTGCAATCAGCGAAGAAGATGAAACAAAAGGCAAAGTGATGGAGCCATGCTTGAGATGATGACGAGTAAGGTGACAATCGATCTCGATGTGCTTGGTTCGTTCATAAAAAATCGAGTTTTGAGCAATCTGAATAGCACTCTTATTGTCACAATACATAGGAGTGGGATGAGAAAGAAAAACTCTCATATCTGCAAGTAACCAACGTAACCAAACAACCTCTTTGGTAGTAGAGGCCATAGCACGATATTCTGTTTCGGTGGAAGATTGAGAAACAATGGATTGTTTCTTGCTCTTCCAAGAAATGAGAGAATCACCTAGAAAGATACAGAAACTAGTAACAGACTTGCGATCTATAGGATCACTGCCATGATCAGAGTCAGAGTATGCACGCAGATCCAAGGAAGAGGTGGATGGAAGTAGAAGACTCTGAAAGACTGTACCTCGAAGATATCACAAAATGTGAAGAACAGTGGCCCAATGAACTGTAGTGGGAGAAGCAACAAACAGATTGACAATATGAACAGCATATGCAATATCATGACGAGTAATAGTGAGATAAATCAAGCTCCCAACAATAGTACAGTATAAAGTAGGATCTGACAAAGATATACCATCCGAAGAAGAATACTTGGAGTTAACCTTAATGGGAGTATTGACAATCTTATTATTAGTAAGTTTGGCCCGCTGAAGAATATCTGCAACATACTTCAAATGAGAAAGAACACTACATCAATACCTAAGAAATATCGAAGATGGCCCAAATCATTCATTTCAAACTGTCTAGCTAACTCTATCTTCAAAACTGAAATTCCAGCAACATCATCACCAGTAATAATCATGTCATCAACATATAACAGAAAAATAATACGATCTATATCAGTGCACTTAACAAAGAGTACAGAATCATAACTGCTAGAAGCAAAACCAAGAGAATAGATCACAACAGAAATTTTCTCAAACCAAGCACGTGGTGCTTGTTTGAGACCATATAAAGTCTTCTTGAGCCTGCAAACATACCTAAAACCATGGAGAACCCCAGGACGGGGCTCCATATAAACTTCTTCCTGGAGATTTCTATTCAAGAAGGTATTTTTAACATCAAGTTGAGAGATACCACAATTTCTAACCGAAGCTACATCAATAAGAGTACGAAGAGTAGCCATTTTCGCAACAGGAGCAAAAGTCTCCTCATAATCCATACCATACTATTGTGAATATCATTTTGCAACCAACTGAGCTTTGTATCGCTCAATAGACCCATCAAAATGAGTCTTGATCTTATACACCCAGCGACAACCTACAACAGTCTTACCAGAAGAGAGAGGAACCAAATCCCAAGTACTTGTCTTATGTAAAGCAGAAAGTTCCTCATCCATAGCTTGCTGCCAACGTAGATCAAGAATTGCCTCTTTATAAGAAGAAATGTCATTCTCCTCCTAGTATGTCAGATATATCATCTTCTTTATGGATCTTGGATTCTAATGCTTCACATCACATGTTTCCAGATTCCTCGTCTTTTGCATCTGTGTCTCCTTCGTTATCTATCCATGTTATGACTGCTGATGGCACTCCTATGCCTTTAGCAGGTGTTTAATATGTTGTTACTCCTAACTTGTCTCTCTATAATGTTTATCATATTCCACAACTTACGTTAAATCTTGCTTCTGTAGGTTAGTTATGTGACGCTAATTGTTTTGTTGGTTTTTCATCTTCTTCCTGTTTTGTGTAGGATCTGCAGTCTCAGAAGTTGATTGGGACAGGCTGTAGGCAAGGGGGACTCTATGTTCTAGATGAGTTAAAAGTACTACTTGCTGCCACTACTAGTGTTGATTTGTCTTCTTTTCGTTTGAGTCATAGCTCTTCTAGTTTTTATTTATGACATTCTCGTCTTGGTCATGTTTCATCTTCTCGTTTGAGATTTTTAGTGTCCACGGGGGCTTTAGGCAATTTGCAAACTTGTGATATTTCAATTTGTAGTAGATGTAAACTGGTAAAATTTTCAGCTTTACCTTTTAATTGAAGTGTTTCTGTTTCTTCTTCTCCGTTTGATTTGATTCATTCTAATGTATGGAGACCTTCTCCTGTTCCCACTAAAAGAGGGTCTCAATATTATGATTCTTTTATTAATGATCATACACGTTATTGTTGGGTTTATTTAATAAATCATTGTTCTGAATTCTTTGAGATATACACCGTTTTTCGAGCCCTTGTCAAAATTCAGCATTCTGCTGTTATCAAATATTTTAGGTGTGATTTGGGTAGGGAATACACTTCTAAAAATTTTGTGAGTTTCTTGTCTTAGATGGAACTATTCACCAAACTTGTTGTACAGATACTCCTCAACAAAACAGTGTTGTAGAAAGAAAACATAGACATATTGTTCAAACTGTTCGATCTCTCTTATTGTCTGCCTCTGTCCCAGTGCATTTTGGGGTGAAGCTGTTCTGACAGCAGTGACTTTGATTAATACCATCCCATCTTCTCATATTTCAGGTATCTCTCATTTCGAAAAATTGTATGGGTATGCCCCAGATTACTCATTCTTTAGATTTTTTGATAGTACTTGCTTCGTTCTCTGTCCTCATGTGGAACGCAGGAAGTTGTCCTTTCGATCTGCTCTTTGTGTCTTTCTTGGTTATGGTCAAGGTCAAAAGGGGTATCGGTGTTTCAATCCAATTACTCAAAAACTTTATGTATCTCGTCATGTTGTTTTTCTTGAGCATATACATTTTTTTTCTATTCCGTCTGCTACTCATGACTTGACTAGACCTAATCTTATTCGTATTGATCCTTTTTTCTGAAGATTCTGATAGTTTGTCGTCACAGTTCCTACTACATCAGAACCCCATTGTCATGTCATTCCTCCGTTACCTTTGTATTATACTCGTTGAGTTCCTACTAACACTTCTATAGGTACTGAAGCTCCCTCTTCTCCTACGGTCCCTCAAGCTTCATCTGAGATTGTGGATCTACCTCTACATTAGTCCACTTGCATTCGTAAGTTCACAAGGTTACCAGATTTTGCTTATTGTTATTCTTCATCTTTTACTTCCTTTTTAGCTTTTATTAACATCTATTGTTTTATTTATTTATTAATGGTAGAATAGTCTTTTCAGCTTAACTTATATATAATTTATTTGTAATTACGTTTCATTCAGACTTTGTATTACTTTTCATTATGCGTAAGGAACCCTAACCTCCTCTTTTTCTTCTGATTCCTTTTGTTCTTTGTTTTGTCTATATTATTTCACACGATTCACTCGTGGGATGAGTGGAATAGGGGGAGAGAGAGAGGGGGTTCATTGATAACTTCTGGATTTGATGATGATGGCTCATAATCCATAGGTTCAGTTTCAATTTTTGGTTCTCTAATTTCTATTCCTTTTTTAATAGGATTCCTATTGGGATAGAATCTTTCATGTATCATTATTTCATCATCTGAACTTTCAACTAAAATTTCATTTGATTTAATAGGTTCTAAACTGTCTGGTTCATCTTGTCCTGGCGGTACTCCTGTTGATCACTGTCTGAACAGATCTGTACAATATATTTTTTGGCATGGAAACAAAGTAGAGAAGTAGAAGAATTCAAGAAATAAAATTTCTTTTATTCAAGAAGGCTTATAAACATAAGCCTTCTTGAATTTTAGGTTGAAGTAAATCAATTTTATTAATAATAATAAAAGTAGTCTTTTTAATTGATGTACTAGGTTGAAGTAAATCAATTTCAACAGATTTTATGGATGGTTGAACCAGCCAATCAAACTATGTTTCTTTGTATTCAAAATAGTCTGAAAATAAGGGATCAATTTTGATTCCTTTTGGTTCTTTGACAATTGTCATATTGTGTTGATTATGCACAGCATAACTAACCAAATATGATATTGAGAAAGGGACATTGTTATTTTTTACTAAATCTGTTCTGAAGTACTTGTATACAAAAGTTAAGATTCCATCAAAATCTTGGTCATGTATGCTTACTAAAAGTCTAGGAAGAGCAGTAAATATTAATTTACCACAAGCTAAGGACTGTTAAGGTAACCTAGACATCCTTCTACATGATTCTGTATTTTGGGTTGATCAATTTTGTCCGATAAGGTGCTTCGGATTAAAATCCTAATTGCTCCTATTGTAACCCAATACAAATTTTTGTTGTCATCTTAGTCAACTTTTTGTTTGGCTTTATTTATGTCTTGTTTTGTTAACAAAGATATTCCTATCTTTCTTGTAGTATGTTGTACATGTATAGCAAACTCTTTTTCAGAGACGCCATAATATACGTGTCTATTTCTGTTAATGAAGTTTAGCTGAACAAAAACTTCACTAGGGTGTATGGAAAGATTCGTTTTACAAATCTTTGCCAGTCTTTTATCAGAGATTAAAATCTCTTTACTGTAATTTTCTTTGGATTCATTTTGTTCAAAAACTTCTCCAAATTATCCTTCAGTTATTTCATTTATTATGCTCATATTTTATAGTGAATATAAACATAGTGCAAAATAAATTCATTAACTTGATTGATGTATTTATCTTCAAACTTTTTTATGATCTGTTCACGAAAATTATTGTAATCATAATTTTTATGAAACTGTAAAAGCATGTATTTATTTGTAAAGGTATGAATGTAAGCATGGCATATCCTACACATAATCATTGATGATGATGTAAAGCATAATACATAATGAAACATTCAATTTCTCTGTTGTACTTAGCAAGATTTAAATTCATTCTGTTTTTTTGCCATTCTGAGGCAAGTCTATGTACTCCTACACAACTCATATAAGTGTAACTGTCATGGGAGAGAGGGGGTTCAAGATCCCTCTTATTAATTGGAATCAAAGAATTAGTACATTTGTCATATCAATCCGAACGAATCATCATTTCCACGGAGGTAAATTTTTGCCTACTAGGCAAGAGGAGAGAGGTAGGGCAAAGCTTTTGGGTTTTTCATGTTGAAGTTTCAACCAATTCCTACCAATATTCACGCACCAACTCGTCGAGCAGGGACGAAAGTCGGCCTTACTGATTCGATGGTGCCGAGTGGAAGGGCCGCTGCTCACAAAGACTGTTCTAGATAATGTGACGATTTAATAGAAATTTAGATGCCTTTTTTGTTTATAAAAAATTGAAATACAATCTTGAAAAATTATACTTTAAAAAAATGAATTCTCAAGATTTTTTTGGTTAAATTACTTGCACTCTTTTCCACTCCAATTCTTCATTTTGGTGCACTCATGGTCCAAAACTCATTATGGGTGCCAACTTTTTATGAGATTTCTATGAGAATTAAGAGTTAGAATTTAAAATCAAAATATTTCAAAATATTCCCTCCAAACTATTCTCCAAGGCTAAAGGTTTGGGTCAAGTGACATGTACACTTCACGATCCATTTCTAACAACATATTTGATACGTGACATAGTACTAAATAATACTATACTATAAAATAGATAATATTTTAACTTATTTAAACCTTATCTACTTTTACCACAATAAAACTATAATTCTTTAATATTACTCTTAAAATTACCGTACTATTTAATATATGAGACATGTCGTTAATATTCATAGACACCTCACACCAAAAGGTGGTCAAGAGTGTACTCTTGATTTTTAACATGAGAGATTCGTCGAGATACAGCATAAAAGACAAAAAGAAAGTAAAAAGTGGCTCAACAGGTGCTTTTTCTTTAATCAAGCCACAATTGGGATATCTATATTGATTTTCTTGAATCCCTATTGTCTCCCTAGTGGGAGTCAGGGGAGGAGATATAGGGGTCCAATTCCATTTTGAAAAAAATTAATTTTTGAAAGTGTAGAATTTTTATTTTTTTTCGATAGTAACTCGATTTTGAAATGTAATTTTTTTTTTTTTAAATAATAGTCCTCCCTCTAAAAAAAACCTTGGTCCGCCCTTGGTGAGAGTATTGCTGCTACTAGAGATTTAAATAGAGACAAAAATCATGCAGCTTGAAGGATATTTTGGGAATAGTGAAATGTAGGTCGAAGGGTATTTTTGGTAATAGTAAAATATTTGTTGATTAGATTGTGAAGTTTTCCATTCAAAATGGCAAACATCATGAAATGATTCCTTTATCTTCTGCCGATTGAATGAAAAATTGAAAAAGTGGTCAGACTTTATGTCATGACACTTATAGGGGATGGATCACGGGTAATGTTCTCCTCCCCACTATAAAGAGGCCTTATAAAGGCCACAAGACACATGTCCTGTAGTCATTGGACAAGTGATTGACATTTATGTCAATCACTTTTTTCTTATCTAATGGTCACAGGACAAGGGTCCTGTGGCCTTTATAACTCCTCTCCACCATGGGGAGGAGATCATTTCCCGATGGATCACACCTATAATTTCATGACTTCTTTTGACTGGTGACATATTTTGCATGTTAAATTCATTTTAAGTCTTACACTTATTAGATTGAAAAAATATCACACAATTGTTCTCAATTTCAGCATTATTGAAAACAAGATTGGCAAGGTCCAGTTCGGCTTTGCCACGATCTCACATGGGCCCCTTTTATTTTTATTTTTCTAAGAAAATTATATTTAACGATCAAATTTTGAAAAACTGCCAAATTTGCCTGTTGGGCATGGCACAATTTGTACATTTAGTTCGACAACCCAATTTATAGATAATGTAGCATTTAAGTTTTCAATCTTTGTTTTTTGGTATCTAATCTTCAAATCTTTTAATTTTGTAATTTGATCTGCTTAATAGTTTTGATTCTTTTCTAAATCTTCATTGTAGTTCATCAAAAAGCGTTGAGTTGAAATCATGATGTATCGAAGAACTAATAATAGGTTACATTCATAATTCTCAATCAGTGTGTTATGGATGAAACTTTAATTTGTAGTTGCAACAACTATAAAAACCAAAATAAAATCAATAACAAGCGAGGCAACACATAGAGTTACAATTGTTCACTCTCAATATGAAATTTACATTCACATACCGTCGTAAAATTCCAATATAATGATTTTTCTCACGGCTCTCACACATAGAAACGGTCCTCTCAAAAAATCAACGGCTAAATGAACAAGTTTACAATATGATTGAGTTTCACATAGGAATGAAACAAGAAAATTAAGTTGGAATGGACTAATATATAAAAAAAAAAAAAAAAAGAAAATTCACCTACTTTTTTTTTCTCACCTTTTTTTTTTCTTGGAGGGGTGGTAGCCTTGGGGAACCCTCAATCAACCCATTTCCACATAGCCCAACACAACATGTTACGTATTGCTCGTTTCATTGGCACCCTATGACACAAAGCATACTCATTGATATCTTATAGGGGCGATCTGTAGCTTTAAAGTTGTTCAAAATTTGACTCAAGACGGACTAATTTGGAAAAAAGATAATTCAGTAGACTTACCAAAGAATGACAATTTTTGTTTGCTAAGTATCAAATTGGAACAAACATTATTGAATAAGGCAACATTAATTCAGACAGTCTAGTTTGTTACAAAGAAAATTCATAAAGAAAAAGGAAATAACCTTTTGTCTTGTCTTTTATAGAATGTTTGCTTGCATTTTTATAGGAATTTGTGGTGTTCATTATTGATTAAAGGGTTAATTATACTAATAGTCCTCATTCTTTCAGATTTGTAATGATTTCATCCCTATTCTTTTTTTTTTAGCAGATATCATCCACATTCTTCTATTTATTCTCACAAATGGTCCTTAAATCACTATTTTTCACTATTTTAAAAATTCTATGACAATTTTACCCCTTAACTTAAATAAATTAAAATAATAGGAAAAAAAATACAATAAAAACATTGCAATTGGACCCTTAACCTTTTCAAAAGTACAAATAAATCCTAAACAATTTTATTTTATTCAAATAAGTATTTTTTCCCAACTCAAAACAAATCATCGTTTTCCATCCCCACCCCACATATTAAGACTGTGCAACCATACACCTAATGTTATGGTTCATTTTTGCCATCAAGTATACAAAGACTTTTCTTGCTAAGCATATTGAGGGTTTGGTTCATCACGAAACTCGGCTCTTGTACTGAAAAGGAATTACAGTTGGAAATGGAAGGTAGCTATGTTGCAGAGGAACAAGAAGTTGAGAGCAACCATGCCACAAAGGCAAATGATGCTAACATATGGAGATTATGTTGCTCCGTCTGGCCAAAAGATGTTGATGCTCACAAATGGGAATCCCATGGTGGATTTTCAAAGCTCCTGCTCAGATCAAAAATCAAAACACTGGCATATTACAAAAGACGTGCTGACTAACTCCAGGACTAACAGTTTTTCAAGCCCCACGGTTCATGAAAAGTTGGATAGCAACGATGGTGAGGATAGGTTGAGTAGTATCGAAGAAATCTCGTGGGATACAATGTTTCAAGCCCCACGGTTCTTTCCTTTTCTGGCAACCCTGATAACTATACTGACATGTCGATGGAATCTTTTTGGGTATCGAAAGATGCAGAATATGATTGGATTGATTAGCTCAAACTCTCACGGAGGCTAATTTCAGTAATGCTCAAGAAATTCTTGAAGCTGAATCACCCAAATGGCTTCCTGATAGTGCAGCTCCTTCATGTATGCTGTATAGTGTATGGTTTCACCCAATAATGTGCACCTCTAATTTTCCAATATTTTCATTTCTGCCAAGAGTTCTTCTAATTTCTTGTTTATATGTGGGCTGGGGTGGGGCTGGGAGTTGGAAAATATTATTTATTTTGAGTTGGAGAAGAACACTTATTTGAATAAAATAAAATTGTTTATGATTTATTTGTACTTTTGAAAAGGTTAAGAGTCCAATTGCAATGTTTTCATTGTATTTTTTTTTTCATATTATTTTAATTTATTTAAGTCAAGGGGTAAAATTGTCATAGAATTTTCAAAATAGTGAAAAATAGTGATTTGGGGACCATCTATGAGAATAAATGGAAGAATGAGGATGATATCTACTAAAAAAAAGAATGGAGATGAAATCGTTACAAACCTGAAAGAATAAGGACCATTAATATAATTAACCCTTGATTAAAACCTAGCGCATTTAGGTAAAGCCGTGTGTTAGAAGATCGTGCTAGCTACACCACTAATATATATTTTGTACTTTTTTAAAATTAATATTACAATATTTTAATTACACTATTAATATGTTTTTCGTACATATTATTACCTCTATATATAATCTTTTCTAGACTCTACCTAATTCTTTAGCACCGCTTTTCCTTGCCCCCCTCGCCCAGTCCACGTGTCAACCCCCAATTAACTCCCCATCAACCACACTTTTGCCACCACAACTTTCTCCCTTCACAGCCATCTCTACACAATCACCCAGCCTATTTTCACCACTCATGTCCCTAACAACCTCCCAAAAAGAGAAAAAGTTTTCGAGTCCTAGCTAGATGATAAAATGTCAAATTTCGAAATGATTATGGACTGTTCTGTAATAATTAATTATTTCAGACTAAATATATTCACACTATATTTTTTTTATAAGTACAATATATTTAAATTTCATAAAAAATTCATAATCTTGACTCATTATTATACTTGTATTCTCAACTTTTTTCTATTGCACTTTTATTTTCAATATTCTATTAATTAGTATATTTTTATATTTAATAACGGTTTCTGTCCAAAAATCTCATTAAGAGAAAGTAATGAAAGGTTAAAGATAAGAATGCGATGAAAAAAAAAATTAGTAGAATAAGTGTGACAATTAAAAAAAAATTATATACTTTTTATAAAATTTAAATATAATATATTTGTGAAAAAATATTGTGTGAAATTTTATAAACATATCTCTGCGACAGTCTTAAAATAAAACTATAAATATATAAACAAAGGAGATACGTCAACTCACAGACATGTCTTTTACAGTAATGCCAAAATTCCCTGCTAAAAGATGGAGAGAGAAGCGAAAGTGACATTTATGGCCTCTTCTTCTCACTTTTTATTTGTCATAATATTTCCAAAATTCAACTCAATGATTTACCCTTGAAAGATTAGTTTTCAATTTATTGTTGGTTTTCAACTTTTCTTCAAGTTAGTCCTCATCTTTTCTTTACTTGTACAATTAGGATGGAAACTATCCAAATTTTTACTAAATTGTTGCACGACCTCATAGAAATGTGCCTCACTTTAAAATTTTGAGTTCCAAACTTCTGATCCAAGTTCAAAAGCAAAATTTGACCTCATAAAGTTGAACTGATGAAGATCACATCAAGATTAAATTTTTGTTATTAGAGATTAGTTTATGTAATTATAATGAAAACGTTAAGAAAGGTAATCCTTCAACAAGCAGAATTTTAGATTATGTTTGATATGACGAAAGTGTGAGACAATAAAATAAAATAAATTCAAGATTTGTTGATTCGTTTATATTTTGAAGATTTGATAGAAACTTGAAAATACTTTATTCAATTTAGCATGCTCAGCAACAAAACCCTAGCATTCTTTATGTCGAAAATAAAGGAAATTACAAAAATTGGCACATTATAATCAACAAAAAAGTGTTTGTTTGATCCCAAAGTTATGAATTTTGACCAAAATCACACCATCTACAGGGTTTCTTAAAATTTTGCTCAGAGGCTCGCTTCTGCTTGGAAAATTGGTATTATTTGTTCAAATTCGACATCTTGATCGAAATCGAATCAAAGTCATCCTCGACCTTTTTGGGGCTTAGGTCATTCTGTATAAAGGATCATTAACAATGATATTTCACAAACAAATATTGATGAATAGTATATTTTCACATCTTTATCCAACTTTTATACTTACAAGTTACAACTATGATCATTTGGCCCCCAGAAATTCACTTCTAGGAGCACGAACCAGTACTGACCTAAGAGCTTTATCAAAATGCTTAGCCTTAGTCCCAAGATATTCACTCCAAGTGATTGCCCTGTATAGTGGGGGATGAAAATTGTCTACCAATTTCGGAATTGGAAAGATTTTGACACTTGATGGTGGCCCATATAGATAAGCTATGGACAAACGGTGTTGGGTCCTGTGCACCACCGCCCGGTGGAGGACACTGGGATACCACCCGTTCGACAAAATGTGCAAGAGATCACCTACATTAATTACAAGTGCACCGGGTTGTGGAGGGACCCTTATCCACCCATAATCCTGCCTGAACACCTGTAATCCGCTTGTGTTGCTTTGATGGAGAATGGTAAGAATGGTGGAATCTGTGTGTGCTGCAAGCCCCATGGCCCGGTCGGGATCCGGACAGGCCGGATAACAGTTTAGCTGTAGAACTGCAGATGATCCTGCTTGAAACTGATCTCCTTTTGAGCCAGCCCAGTTTATGTCTTCTTTGGTGATGTTCAATGATCCCAGTATAAGCCACATCAGTCTTTCTGCTAGCTTATTCATCTCGTTTTCGTAATCTTGTATTGTGTAGCTGATGAAATTGAATGAAAAGGGCAAATTAGAAATGTTGTCTCCATATATTGAAGAAGTAAATTTATATATGGAAATATATCAATGGACGTCGTGATTGCTTCTTCTTTGGGAAAAGAAATTTTCGAATCATGGACCTTCTACCTACACGCAGCAGTGCTAAGATCACACACACTTATGAATATATTAGCACTCACTACTTGTACTTGCATGAGGATGTGAGATAATTACCAGAACCTGTGGTAGTCTTCTGGCCAAAGTCGACGGGCGTGTTCTAGTGGTGAACCGGAAATGGTGAACCCTTCAGACCACATGAGCTTGGGAAAGAAAGACGAAATACCAGCAACCCCATAACCGGACAGGCCATCAGGCGAACGAGCTGCTTTAAGCTTCTGCTGCATGGGAAGAGAGAAAAGCCTTTTTCCTGCAGACTCAATATCATCAAGCAAGTTCTTGGAAATATTATGATTAACAACTTGGAAAGCACCCCATGTTTTGCATGCAGATCCTATTAGTTCCATGGCATTCTTGTGATTGAGATCAATAATTGGAACAGACTCTAGTTTATATGCACCGTCTGATGGGAGATCATGATCAATTGATTCCCATGCATGGGAATCAGGCAATTCTTTTACTGAGTTCAAGTCCAAGTATTTATCAGAGAATCTTGCTGTCATAATTTGTATTGATTATAGAAGAAAGTGTGTTGATTTTTCTTGTTTAGTTCTCCTACTACTTATACATGTAGTAGTAGTGCTAGCTCGAATTTAAGAGGAAGTATAAAAAAGTTTGCTGCTACTGCCTTTATATATGGTAGAGGTTGTGTTGGAAGGAGTGGAAAGTAAGTTGGAGTGATTATCCCGTCACGATCGTCTTGTTTGTTTATTTATTTATTTTTAATCTCAACACATGTTACATAAAGTACATGTCAAATTCTCCCTCTCTTTCTTTGAGGTTGACACACAAATTTTATAAATAGGCAGTATTGAATATCAAAATCTCTATTTATTTCATATCATGTAAATTAAGTTATCGAAGATTAAATTTTTAAACGAGATGATTTAACGATTGGGTGACAGGAGGAGGGAGTAGCCATTTTGTCCTCTATAAACTACAGAAAGATAAGGCATTGAAAACACACACAACAATTCCACACCATGTGCGCTTGTCTTGTCCATGAGTAGAAACACATCTATATCATCTCTTCCCTACTTTGTCCTAATTCACAAACAGACAAGGACTTTCCCAAACCTTATTCTTATTTGAGGAAATGACCATCCAGTCCCCTTGGCTTTTCCAGTTGCCTCCTTGACTTACGTTGCACGGAGACAGAAAAATGAAGTACGACACGACACTTGAAAATGTTATTTCTTTAAAAAAAAAAAAAAGTAGGACTTGAAATGTTGTGAAAAGTTGTATAAAAACATTATAACTAAAAAAACCAAAAGAGGGCTCAAACAAAGTGGGAATAGTGGTAAATAGTTGAGTGATATATCCATATCTCCCCCTTCCCTTCCATACCTTTCAAATTCATTCCAGCGACTTATACATAACTTGCGAAAATGAAACTTTCAAATTTTGCTATTTTGCAAAGAAATTGACATTTCATTAATCTCAAAACAAATTCAAACAAGTATAGGAAATCTTATTTCAAAGTTAGAATCTAACCCATCTAAATTTTTGTAAAATGTGTGGTTATTTCTTCTTCTTTTAATTTATGGTAGAAATTGTGAATTTTATTGTATAAATCATGACAATATGTATATATTTGAGTATGAATTGAATAATATTTGCTTTAAATTTCGATAAATCTGAGTCCATTAGTAAAATATTGAAGTGTGTTAATTAAAAAATAAGTTTATTAGATATAAATTGACTTTAACAGACTTGTGGTTTATTAAGATTTGATATGCTAACAGACCATTAATTGTTAACATACTATTTATTAACAAATCCTATTGACGAAGTATTTAAGTCTTTTATTATAAAAAAAACATTTACAACTTAAACGGTATAAATTAGGCCCTTTTTCTATAGTGTGTTTGACTCGACTTTTTAGCCAAAGCACCCCCCTCAAACAAAAAACTGATGCCACATTCCTTGAGTTATAGGCCTTGAAGCCCGCCTATTGGTTCGACTTTGCTCCTAGTTCATTGGATATTTTTCTTAACTTGATTAGAGCTTAGGTTTTATTATCCACCCCCACCCCCACCCCCACCCCCACCCCCACCCCCTTATCCCTATTTTGCGTTTCTCTTTTTTATTAATAAATATTCCATTCTAGAGGTGATTTGACTTTTTAAAAAAATATTTATCTATTTACACTTAATTTTTTGGACATTGTGATCAATACATGACTTAACATCCACATAGATGAAAACTGTATAGCGTATACTGGGACTCACTTGGTATAAAACCGCTTATTACAAATTAAAAGTTAAGAACTCTAACTCTTATTTTCCTATTAAAATTTAACAAAAACCTCAGCCACGAGGAGAAAAACACAAGAAGCACATTGTTGTCCATCCACAATCATACACGGGACATGTGCTAGCGAGGATATTGTTCTACAATCATACACGGGACATGTGCTAGTGAGGCCATATAACACATGCACTATATAGTATTTGTTCTAAAATCATACATGGGACATGTGCTAGTAAGCACACATACATAGTCTTGTTTCAGTTTACATATGACGTTTATGTGGTACCAATATAGTAAAATTGGATTATTTTGACTAGTGGTTGAGTAGTCAATTTGATTCTGGTATGAGGTTCCATAAAGAAGAGAGGACAGCACGTTGGATAAAACCGTAAAAGAGGATTGGATGGTAGTAAATAATAAAATAAGTTAAAATCATGTTCAGTATACTATTAGGTTATGTCCAACTGCACACTAAACATGCCGTCAAAGAATTATACGAAACAAAATACTTGCAATCAGATTTTTTATATCATTCCTTCCAGTTCTAACTTCTAATCAACAATTAGAATCACTAGTGTAAAGAGTGGCAAGATATAAAAACAAGCAGGAAATACCAATATTAATTGATCCTTCTATGCTGATCCAAATTCTGAAAACCACTTCTCATGCTTTACAATATCAGCTGCTGAAACACTAGTTTGAACCTTAGTCAGGGCTTCTAAAAAGTCACACATTGCATCTGGATCCTTTGAAATCTCGTCCTCGGACATGTTCTTGATCTCATCACGTCTTTCCTGCTATCTTACGCCTCATTCCATTTAAAGAAGCATCCCAACAAACATTTGTTCAATCATCTCCACTGTATCCCCGTCCTACGAGCCACTTCATCAACATCCACGTCTGGAGCTATCTGATTTGTATACAGGTAATCAACATGAGAATCAATTTAATGTTGTTAAATTAAAAAACCATCTTCGACTCCAGTTAATCAGGGACCAAATGCAATTGAGAAATGTAAGATTTAGTACAGAATCCAATAATAATTACGCTTCTCTGACAGATAATATAGCACCCTAAAAGGTAGTGAACTTGTTCGTGTTGGTTTCCACCTTGATCCACTTTCTACAAACATCAGTTTTTTGACATACTTGCATTCATATATAACAGCACTTTAGGAAGCTTAATGTATGTCTGGTTTGGGAAAGAGAATGGGAGAAGAAAGAGAATGAGTAAACATAGAAGAGGAAAATGAGAGAGAAGTAAATTTATTTTCTTTTGTTCAGTTTTCAAAATTTTGTCTCCACCAAATGGGAATTTTGTAGGAAGTTACTTTATCATTTTTGCAAAGGCATCACTTCAAACTTTCAAACTTAATGCGCGTGAATCCAAGAGAGATTATTTTCATTCACTTTATTTTTCTTCTCGTCATTGCAAACCAAGTGAAATTAAAGTTAGTTTACTTTATCTTTTCTTACCCTTCCCCTGTATTCCGAACAAAGGAATTTCTAGAAGATTCATCATCCATAGTCATAATTAAGTCAATAACGTTTTCAAAAAATAAAGTCAAATGCAAGAAAACGACATGAAATAGCTGCATTATGCACTTCAAGATTCAAAAAGAACCTTGTCAAATTTTCACTCCTGGCATTAAAAAGCCAAAGTGTAGACATATCACACATTGAATTGAAAGATAAATAAATATCACCAGTTCATGCGTTCATCGATGCCTTAAGAATTCACCTCAACAGTTTTCAAATTGATTCGTATAAGCTCCTTGCGACTCTCAAAATTTGGAAGTGGAATATATATTCTCTTTTCCAACTGTCTCCTGCATTCATCAATAGCGAATCAGATTAGGAAACTCTCTACTTAATTCTCTAGGATAAATTCGAACACCAAGGAAGTACATAAAACGAGACACAACCTCAATGCCTCATCTATATCCCAAGGAAAATTTGTGGCAGCAAGAACCATCACTATCTTGCGTTTACCATCTTCATTGGTGGAAGAAGCATCGACACCATTTACTTGAACTAGAAGTTCAGATTTCACCCTTCTAGATGATTCATGCTCTCCTGAGGCCCTGAAAAATTGGAGACACTTCGTCTATGATGAGGGGCTTAAATATATATCAACCTACTAACGCATTCCACAATGAACTCTCAGCTTATAGCTTGATAGAATGCTATGAACAGAGCGGAATTGCGAAGATAATTCATATAGCGGATCCCAATTTTATTGAGAAGAAGGCTAAGTTATACACACACAGATAGATCATAAGGACCCATGGGACTATAATGTAGAATTCTTAGGCATGGGTATATTTGCAGACGTCTGACTCCACGTGAATTGCATTCTTGCACCCTAACATGTCACATAATGCTGAAATGACTGCACTGAGATCTTAAGCTCACCCAAAAATGATCCTTGGTAAAAGAAAAATAGTTGTATCTGCAAAATAAAGAAATTCTTACCCACGAGCATTACAAAAGGAATCGATCTCATCTATGAATATTGTACTAGAAGCATAAGCTCACGCTAGATCAAACAAGCATCGGACCAATCATTCACTCTCTCCACGCCATTTTGATGCCAAGGTAGCAGAAGAAACATTGAAAAAAGTTGTGCCACACTCAGTAGCAACAGCTTTAGCAAGTAGTGTCTACCCTGTACCAGGAGGGCCAAACATGAGTACACCTTTCCATGGCCTCCTAATTCCCTGCAGACAAATATATCTTGTAATTTAACACAATGAACTGACATATACAGCTGTATCACACTTTTTTGTATTCGTCTTTTTCTGAATATGACAACAATAGATCTTCCCTCTACAGGGTCAAAATTCTCTACTTCATGAAAACCTAGATACTAAATCTCTCTACAGATCAGAAATAAGAAAGGAATCAACTAGTACTTCAGCTACAAAGAAAACAGAGTAGGTTAAAGATATTCTCCATTGACATTAGGCATGCATTGTTACAAATAAGAGATTTCACCATTTACATCACAACTAAGTAGCTACATATAAACTTTTTTTCATTACTAGCATAACGATTTAAGTATCTTGATAAATGCTGCATGATTGTCAATATATTTGGGGGGACTTGGGGGATTCATCAAGATTTATGTTACAGTCTTTTGGCTTCAACTAATTTATACCTGGAAATATTCAGGCATCCACAGTGGAAGAACAACAGCTTCCTCGAGAAGTCTTTTCGCTTCACTCAGCCCAGCCACATCATCCCATCTCACTCCTGGACTGGTTTCCAAAACATCTCTTTCAAGCATGGCAGCCAAGTCTGAATCAGGCCCCTTACATTGCACCCTTTTTGACTTTCCATCCTCAGCATCACTTTTCTGATAATTCCAACTAAAATCTGTAAGAAGCTCAGAGAAAACCTTTATATCGACTCATAATCAGATTCGAGGGTGATTTGTGCATAATATACAAAAAACAATAAAAGGTGGGAATTGGATCCCCATCAGCAAAGAAGTCCTGACATCACAAAGGATTCCTTGTCTGTTAGATATCTAAGTTTGTAATGAACTTACATTCATTGCTTCTCTTTAATAGGAAAGAGAAAAGGAAAAAGAAAACCTCGATTAATTTTTCCATTCTCTACCCCTACCTTTGTTGGTGCTGTTGCGATACATTGGCTTGTACTAGGGGGAAAAAATATCGTATTACATAACATGTGAAACAATAAATTTTAACATCCAAGAAGGAATATCAAAACAATATCATTGTCATCACATTTTACCGACTGATTCCGCTGTCAGTTATGAATTAAACATCTTTTTCTTGCCATTGCAAATCCTTAGGTGACAGAATATTTGAGGAACCTACACCAGAATCTGGGTAGGCGGAAGCTGGAAGCCAAAGTGAGTAAGATCTGTATTCCCTCCACAGGTATCTTAAAACACTTTTACAATGTTCTCTCTCTCTCTTCACGTGAACAAAGCTAGATTTTTCTGAAAGATTATAGACATTGCCTACAGCATGTTGAATTTCTAAGGTAAACATCACTTTTCTAGTGAAATTATTATTATAAAAAAAATTATGCATTAACTTTGCGAAATCTAGGAAATCCAAGAAAGGAAAGAGAGAACTGAAAAAGAATCAACACAAGTAACAGCTGGAGAACTTTACTCTGTCAGCAAAGGTGTCGGTATTTCTTTCTCTTTTTTCTTTTTTTTTTGGTCTATTGAAGTAAGAGACATTGAATTAGAATTGGAAGTCGGACATATGGCATAGACGTAGAACCCAATAACAGCAAAGATGATCTCCAAGCACCATCTCTCTAAGAGGCTAACTTTTGACATTATGTACTAGTCAGATTTATAGCAACTCGTCGATTAGGGACACCTTTGTAATAAAGATGTATTTAAGCAAACTATTTATCCAGCACAATAACTTACTGTTGAATCTGCTTTCCAGAGGTGGACTTCCCAGTGCCTTTCTTTCCAGGAGCTGATGCTCGAACCCCCAGGTTGGCCTTACTAGATCCACCTGTCTTTCCTCCGCGGCCAGTTGTTCCCATTCTTGTGGAAGCTCCGCGAGCCCAGGTCCCTTCTTGTGGTGACTTCCTCGTGCCCACTTGACCGCTTCTCATAGGTCTTCTAATTCCGAAGTCACGACTAGGCAGCCTCCATACATCAGGATCATTCATCGGAGGACTGGAAGAAGTGGGATACTCATCCATAGGTTGGAATATGAGGGAAGATCTTGTTGAAATAGGAGGTGAGTTGGCTCGCCTACCTAAAGGAACCCCCTTGAACGACCTTTTCTCTGCGTCCAATTGCTTCACAACTTCTTCTTCTTCTTCTGAAATAGCTTTCTTTACATTCATCCATTTTGTTCGAAGCAAAGGCTCATCAACAGTATTTAAATGCCTAGAAATTTGAAAAAGAAAAAGAGGACAGGAAGAATGAGAAGAAGAAGGAATGTTCAAACCATAAATCTCTACTCCAGTGACTGGATTATTTAGAACATTTTCTTAGTAAGTAAAACTTTGATATCATCACTCTCTCATACGAACCAGCCGAAAGAGTCTTAACAACAATGACAAACTAAGCCTCATTCAAAATAAATGTTTGGTAGGCTACATTAATCCTTTTCGACATCATTGCTAGATATACTCGAAGATCAAAAGAAACAGTAAAAAAACTGAAAATTTCCCAAAGGAGGAGTCTTCCACTTGATTTGTTCCTGTTCTCCAAGCATTTCAACACAACCAAAAGAATAACAAATTATCATTTAAGTGAAAATGCAAAAAATAATTGCACACCTACAGACACAGAAAAATTATTAAAACTCAAACCTCAAACTAAAAAATTCCAGGAAAAGGAAAAACCCCCAGAATGCAGTAAAGCTTATATTTAAATATTCAAATTTTAACCAACCTAGTTATCCAATAACTTCATAATCTTATGTATACACATGGGCAAATAAAGAGAAAAGGTAGAATAGTAAAGACTAAAGAGAGAATTACTTGTTGATCTGCGCAATGGAGCCATCGAAGAAGATAATGGAAGTGTCGTAAAAACCTTCAAGCGCGTACTCTCTCGCCATCTTCTGGTTATCCTGTAACCCCGACAGTGACGCGCCCACCATTTGTTTATCTGCAAATATACATATACAGGAGGACTGTATATCTATCTATGCTTTGGAAATACTAGTTAAGGGTAGGGTTTTGTATATATATACATTCATCTCTCTCTCTCTAAGAGTTGAGTGGTGGTTGAAGCTGAATTGCACCCACCAGTAGAACCAGATAAGACGGCGGCGTTTAAACGGTTGATGAAGGAGAAGGAAGGTATAGTTTTTTGTTAGTTTGGATTCGATTGTACCAAAATAAATAGAGATTGATCGGAGTAAAATGGTTTGGAAGAAAAGATTTGAAAAAGAATGGCGAAGAAAAAAGTGAACTGGGAAGGTGGAAAGTTTGGAGAACAACGGTTTGGGAAAGGGGTAAATTTAATAAATGGCTAATGAACTAATTTAGGTTACTGTTTAGTAACTCAATTTGAAAATGTTTCTAATTGTTCAATTAAATTCTCAAATAATTTATCATTCATTATTTATTGCGAAAATGTTCGATAGAGCAATTGAAAATTGCCACATGGTGAATTGAAAATTGACGTGGTATAATTAAATTGTTAAAATTATCCATGTAACTAAATTGCTGTTACCACACGATTATGATATGGTTTCCACGTCAACAAAGGTCCCATCCAAGATCCATCAAGAACTCCAGCTGAGCCCTACTAGGGTTTCGAAAGTTCTGATAAAGCGCCCGAAGGCCTATCGTACGCCTTGGCCTTCGGCAGCCAGAAATCCGTGGGGCTCGTGGAGGGCCTCGACACTCACGTGCGATCTATATGGCCTCGTCAGACTTTGTATCATTCGTAACCAGCAAGCAGCTCGATATACCGGAATGACCAGAGAAGTAATTAAGGAAAGATTGCGTTGATTTGGCGCACGAATCCTCATAAGGAAACCGAATCATAATCTTCTAAAATCATGCAACATGATAAACTCAAACGAGGAAGATAATCTCGGAGATTGCATGGGTAAGGAATGATCTTTATCACATAAGGAAAGAGGATCCGATTGAGTATCAAATTGATTTGTCTCCTAAATCAATTAGAACTCTTGCGCTATAAATACAACGTCTCCGGTTGTTCCAAGGTACGCACTCTTTTATGCTTAAGAATCCCACCCTAAACTCTGATCAAATCTCTGTCTGCTTGTCTCTCCCACACCCCATTATTTCCACCCCCGTGTATCACCCATATACCGGCAGTTGACTTGATCGTCGGAGTGCCAACGATCACTGGACCATTTTTCTCCGAAGATCTTGGTGCCTAACGATTGTCTTAGTGTGCAGGTAACATACGAGTTGGCAGAGAAGTGACTGGAGATCTGTTGACACGTGGACGCTGCAGGTTCCTACGTCAACAATTGCAATAACCAAACACGCATTTAGCTTGTTTTAAAAAACGTTTCTTCAAGTTAAAGACTTTTTTTAAAAATTGAAAAAAAAGTTTTTTAAAACAATCTAAATGCGTGTTTGGCTATTACGATTTTGTTATGTGGACGATTTTAACAATTTAACTATGACACATCAAATTTTCATTCCTCATGTGGTAATTTCTGTACGCTCAGTTTAACATTTTTCCAACGAGTAATAAATTGTAAACTATTTGAAATTTGGGTGAGCGATTGAAAACTTTTTCAAATTAAGTAAGCAAGTAGTAACTCATAATTAGTTTGGTGGCCATTTATTAAATTTACCTTTGGAAAGGAGAGAATTGAAAAAGAAAATTTGGTGAAAAAAAAAATAGACTTAGGTGAGTGTATTTAATCTGGACTTTTAAAGACTTTGATTGGCATTTTTGATTGACTTTGATTGACTTTATTAATTTTTATTGACTTTTATAAATTTTAATAGATTCCTACAAACTTTTATAGTTTTTTATAGATTTCATTTTGAAATATTTTTCTAGATTTTCACATATTTTTATAGACTTTTATAGACTTTGTTTTTTCAGTTAAAAAGTTTGAATATAAAAATTTAATATCTCATAGTTAAAAATATTGTCGCAAGAGAAAATTTTAATAATAATTTATTTAATTATATTAATTCATAAATTCATAAAAATTAATATTTTTATTTAATTGCTGCAAGTAAACTACGTTAAGAGTTAATGATATAACTCACTTTATTTTTTTCTTTTGGGTAAAATTATAAACTTTCAAATAACTTGAGGATAAATTCAAAAAATTATAGCATGCGACTCATTCAAAATATTTTCCAACAAAAAAATTTATCCAGTTCATTATCTCCCTTATTATATTTAATAATCTATAAATAACACGTCATTTGTCACCACAATTGCATAAATAAATAATCAAAGTACCAATTTAGACGAAGATGGAAAATACAACCATACTCATTGAGATAAATAGAAAAAACAAGAATAAAAATAAAAATAAAAAATACAATAATAAAAAATAGTTGTTAACTTGATGAAATTCATTAATAAACCGCAATCAACAATTATATAAGAATTTAATTATAAAATTATCTTATTTTTAATGAAAATGGAAAAATGATAAATAAAAAAAGGAAACAAATGATTATGGGAATATTGAAGAAAAAAAAATTACGTTGTCTTTAAAAGTTTATAGAAGAAAAAAGAAAAAAAAAAAGGAAAATAGTTAGGAGAATATTGAAACAAAAAATTTAATTGAATAGAGATAAAAATATTAAAAGAAGAAAAAAAAATTAGGAGAATATATTAAATAGGAAAAATAAAATCGTATTGAAGAAAGAGAATAATATTAATCTTCTGATAAGAGGAAAGTCCCGAAGGTGAAGCCCCCACCTGTGTCAGAGGCCATTGACTAAGCGGATTGTAAATCGAGGGATGTGCACGAGTGACAGTGACTTGAGGGAGAAAGCCAACATGCCAACTCCCACACGGAAATCGAACCTGCATTGCCGGAGGATTTCTCTCCACGTCACCTCAGACCTTACCAACTCGTCTATGCCCCTGGAGGCGAGAATAATATTAATCTTGATTTTACGGTTTGTTGAAGGAAGAAGAAAAGATAAATGTTGCATATAAAAAAATATACAGGAATGAAATATGTTTTTTCTTATAAAGTCTTTCAAAGTATTAAGGTGAATGGGAGCGAAATTGTAATATATTTTATATATACCTTGTGCTTTAAAATTTATACATGTAAAAATATCTATAAAGTCATTAAAAGTAATCGATATTTTAAATACCTCTAAATTTCATAAAATTTTAAAAAAATTGAATTGAATATCGCATTACTTTATAAGACTTTTTTAAAAGTCTTTAAAAATATATATTAAATACCTTAATACTTTTATGGATTTTAAAATATATGAATTGAATACACTTAAATTTATAAACTCCATAAAAATTCTATCAAATTTTAATTGAATACACCCTCTTTTTAGTAAATTTTTTAGCAGCGGAGGAAAATTTTCTTACGGTCGTGATTAAGTATGTCAAACATTTTTGTAAATTATAAGTAGTAATTTTACGAAATGTTTAAATAAAAAGTAGATAAAAATTATGGTTATACGAAATGTACAAATAAAAATAATATTTAATTGGCTTATTATAAATACTTATAAACACACACAAACATTCTCTTCCCCTAAATTATTCTCTCTTTGTTATATATTGTCCTTTTTTTTTAAAAAAAAAAAAAAACTAAAAGAGAGCTTTTTTATTTCATTTTTTGAAAGTAAAAAAGAGCGCAATTTTATTCAGCATCAACTGTTAGAATATTTACATACAAAGGAGTTGCAACTGATAATTTAGCACTAAAATTATTTTTTAAATATTTATAATAAGTAGATTCTATAGAATGTATGGATAATTAGTGTTTATTAAGTTGTAGATCATACTAAACATGTGAACACAAAAAATGTTTGAGCTATTTGACCAATTAAGTTATAATAAACATTAACAAACAAGCACATCTAATGTGAGTTGTACCACTAGTTGGTGGGAATAGTGTACCCAGCCATTTTTTCTAAATGGCCCAATTTTAGTTTGTAAATTACCAAATATAACATTATATTCCTTTTCTCACTTATTACATTTTAAATAACTTCATATTCAACCAATTTCATCTGTTGAAAAATAGATTTTCAAGTTAAAATCTAATTCATTTTAAGGTTATAATCCAACTCAATTTATCTATGTAAGAAATTTCATTTCAATATAGAAATTCATATGTTTTTATCTTCTTCTTTTAATTCATGGTAAAAATTGTGGTTTTTATGGTATAAATCATAAAAATATGTATACATGTGAGTATGAATTGTGATTTTTGCTTTAAATTTATGTAAATATGAGTTAATTTGAAATGGGTTAATTAAAAAATAAATTAAAATGTGTAAATTCGTGTTAACAGACTCATAGTATGTTAATAGACATGTGGTTATCGCCAATTTGATAACAAACTCATAGTACAATCTAACACACACGATAATGTTAACCAAAATTATCGAAATAACCCCCCAGCTCACAAAGTCCACACGTGAATTTTGTGGACAAAATTGTAATTTTCGGTCACATTTAACAAGTGTGTTAGATTACACCCTGCGCAAATTAATTAGGTGGACCCGCAGATCAAAAATAAAAAATAAATTTTTAGTTAAAAATGCATATCAAACAGGCACTAAATAAACTAAAAATTAACAACATTTCAAGTAAAACGACTAGATTTTAATTTGTTCACATGGTTTTTTATTTTTTTAGATTTTTACGCATAACTAGATTGTGTTTGAAAGTTGATGTATGTTTGTGAATATTTATAAGTACTTATAAATTGGTTAAACATCATTTTTATCTATATATTTTATAAGACTTGCCTTTCACAAAACACACTATTTATAATTTACAAAATTTTTTACTAAATATACACTTAGTTTGGTGACCGAGAGCTTTTGAGCAACCACAAGTAAAATTGAAATAAACATAATAATATATAATAGAGTAATGCTATTTGCAATCTTCACTACTGGTAGTCATCATACGTGTCATTATTCAATTAGATGAATTATTCATAATTAATGGCTATAAATACATTACTTAATTAGAGTAAATAATTCATCTAATTGAATAATGACACGTATGATGACTACCAATAGTGAAGATTACAAATAGCATTATTCTATATAATAATTAACTTTTGAATTGAAAATTTATTTTCCAACCACACGATTTTGCAGTCAATCTAATCAAATTTCTCACGTGGCGAGCTTTGACGATTGCATTATACCTTGGCCGACGAAAACATTAGCAGTCAAATCAAACCAAAATTCTTTGTCAAGAGTCAAAGCTCAATTTTTTTTCCATTTTCTATTTTCCTTTTCCTGATTTCTTGATTTTTGGAGTTTTAAAATTTAAACTCCATAGCCTTGGTGTAAATTTCATTCTTGGCACTGTGAAAGAAATAGACTCTCTCTTGTGTAGGGTCTTGGAGTGGAGAAGGCAAAGCAAGGTTGTAAAATTTAATGAATATTTAGTGCTTGTTAGTTTTAGATTTCAATGTGTTAAAAAATTGTAAGTTGAATTATAAATTTTATAGGATTTATAATTTTTATTAATTTTTCAACAACACATGTCATTAAGATTTTATCAAATTTTTTTTTAAAGCTCAATAAAACAAGCTCTTAATTTTTTTTGTTAATTATAATATATTTTCTTGAATTTTTAGCGTATTTTTTTAATTCCTTTTTTGTTATAAATCAATAAGTTTAAAATAGATTTTATGAAAACTCGATTTGATTTCTTGCCGTTCTCGAAAGAGTTGTGATAAAAGCATATATATGCTTGCAATACAGAGATTGGGTTGCAAAGAAAAATCAAATTAAGTAAAAATATAAGTGTATATTTGTTTTATTTATTTTTTTTAATCGTTCAAGACTGTTTAATAAAGAGAACAAATTCATCAAGAATTACATTAAAACTAATCTGAGTACAACATTATGGTTAAAAATTTGGAGAAAATAATGTTAACATTGAAGAATACTGCATTATATAGGTTCTTTAATTTTTTATTATTTTTTTTCTTTTTTAAGATTCTTGTTTTATATGTTTTTTTTTTATGACTTAGATTTTCAAGATTCGTCATACTAATCTTGAAGAATTATGGCCTTCTCCCATGGTTCGCTATTTAGATAAATTCGAATGCGGTCATAACTTATACACACTTGGACCGGTCATTCAACGGTTCTTCTCTCTATAGACCTCTTACCTTCCAACATTGAATGTTGCCTCCAGTTGTCGCAGAGATTTGAACATTCAATGCTTTGTATAAAACCTTCCTGTTTTACCAATGCGCCATGCCCGTAGGAGCAATTCTTGTTTTATATGTTCTGAGCAAGAGAAGTGGACCATTTTAAATTTGGGTTAATTTTACTAACGGTCACTGAAGTTCAAAAATTACAGCGCTGGTCACTAAAGTATATAATCATTTCTCAAACGGTCACTTTCTTAAGTTTCCAACTTGAAATGGTGACGTGACATACAATAGACCTTTATTTTTTAGATAAATCATGTCGCTATTTTTGTATATAAATCATGCACGTGTGAGGTTTTTGATAAAAAATGAGTCTGGCACGCACATGAGAGGTGCGTCGAAAACACTAAATATCTATGCATGTTTGACAGTGTTGGAATTATCTTTTAAGTACTTATAAGTCATGTGTCATGTGAAATGTATGAATAGTAAATTGTGGGTCATACGAAATATGTGATAAAAAATATTTTTGATCAATTTGACCAACTCAAATTGACAAATTCAATTATAATTAATGGGTTATATAGAAAGTGTGGATAAAATTAGTAAATTCTACATAATGTATAAATAAAATTTATGATTGACAAATTTATAAACACTCTCAAACATACAAAGTTTAGCAGTCTTTAGCTGATCATTTTTTAGTTTTTTTTTTTATCCTTTCATAATTTGTGGTCGTGATATTTTGCAGCTCCTTTTGAGGTTTTTTTGTTGCCTCTAATGTTGTTTAGTTGTAAAGAAACATCGATTTTTATTTTTTATTTTTTATTTCTTGTTGTTAAGAATGCCACAAGGACGATTAAACGCATGTTCTTATACTTCTTTATTACCACCTATCACTACACGCTTGTAAATTTATAACATTGGGTAAATAGCACAAAACGTCCCTACCTATTGAGGGTATTGTGGAAAACGTCCCTATCTTCAAAATTTTGGCATTTTCACCCTTACCTACTGGATTTCCAAAACAAAACGTCCTTCAGTCCAAAAATATAGGGGTAAATTAGTCCAACCACTTTTTTCACATATATATTACTTCTTTTAAAATTGGAGGACTTCCCATGCAATTTCCAAAATTGCACGACAGGCTCCCGTTCCCAAGTCCTTTCCCAGTCTGTGCCTAGTACATACATACAAATATATATAAATATACACACTCTTGAACCAGTAAACAAGAGAGAGAAATATAACAAGAAGCATGAATCAAATTGATGATGGTCAAATGGTACTGATCTCACAGTACTACCCTGGAGGGATATACGACCAACTCCTTCCAGAGCAAGGTCAGTACCATATTCTATAAACAGTGTTTAGTAAGCCAGACTGTACAGTACAATAGGCAACCGTCCAGTATTGTACAGTCCACACTATCAAACTATTTTTAGAGATTTCCGTAATCTTTTTTCATTCAGTACTGTTATATCTGGATTAATCCCTCTCTCTTTTACTTAGTGTTGACAGAAGTATAGAACTAAACTGTCATGAATTTTATTCTCAGTGGAAGCGAAACCTAGGCGTAGATGAAAGAAGAACAAAGGTGATGCAGGGAGCAGTGAGGTGATGAGGAAGAGGAAGTTGAGTGAACAACAGATGAATCTATTGGAACAGAGTTTTGAAGATGAACACAAATTGGAGTCGGAGAGAAAGGACAGACTTGCCTCCGAACTCGGAAGGAGATCTAAACACCTTATCAGAGATCTAAACACCTTATCACCACCCATTTCCACTAAGCTTGAAGTAGCAGACTCTATCTACTGGGTGGTTCCCTATAAATAAGTCAAGGTTGCGAGGTGTCGAATCTGCCGTGGCCAGGGCTGTAACTGCCGGCGCCGCTGCGGAAGGAGCTCTTTCACGAACTAGGTAATTGCACAGCTCGAGCTTTGGAAGGAGAAGACAACTGGCAAGTTTGATGAATAATACATCACATTGGGGACGGGAGCCTGCCATGCAATTTTGGAAATTGCATGGGAAGCCCCCCAATTTTAAAAAAAGTAATATATATGTGAAAAAAGTGGTTGGACTAATTTACCCCTATATTTTTGGACTGAAGGACGTTTTGTTTTGGAAATTCAGTAGGTAAGGGTGAAAATGCCAAAATTTTGAAGGTATGGACGTTTTCCACAATACCCTCAATAGGTAGGGACGTTTTGTGCTATTTACCCTTATAACATTCTATAAAAAGGAATAAATAGAGAAATATGGAACAAAGATTCCAAGAGAGCAAGTCCTAGTTAAAATGTGCCACTAAATATTTGCCATCCCTAAAAAAAAAAATCTATTTAGTGGCACATGTTAAATGTAGAAAGTCTTTCATTCTATTAATAAATGTTTGCCATCCATTAAAGAAAAATATCTAAATTATTAGTTTATAGATTTATTTTATGTTAGTCACCTAACTTCTATTTCTTTTAATTTAATCACTCAACTTATATTTTTATTTACAATTCCTTTATAACAATTGAAACTGACGGGATTCGTAACTTTGCCAATATAATTTGCAATTCAACTTATGCTTTTGGCAAGACAATTTTTTTGGTGCTAAAAAATACAAATTCTGCATTCTTTTATATTAGAAGAGTGTGCCCTGCATGGTTGCAAATGATACATATAAATTCCAGTAGTTAGGTTAAAAATTTTATAAATTTTGGTAGTAATTAAAAACGATTTGGAATTCTATCTTAAAAGATTTAAAAAGAGTAGTTCAAATTTATTTGTTTCATCTTTAATAGATTTGTGACATTACCCTTAACATGTCCTCACAAAATGGTGGCGCATTTGAACATACTAATCTTGAAATCTGAATGCTCGTTTGAGTTTAATGGTATCTGATATAATATCAATATTTAGAATTTATTTGAGATTTTTAGCTATTTTTGACAAATAATTGATGAATTATTTGGTTGAAAAGTTAATAAAAGTTGTGGGTTATATGAAATGTGTGGTTAAAATTAATTATTAACTTTTAACTCATCTTTTTAGCCGATTTTAATATGGGTGAAACAAGCACTTAGAATTCTATTTTAAAAAGTCAACATTGTTAAGTGGTATAACTCAACTCTGTATATGTTATTTATTTGTTTTATCTTTAATAGATGGTACGTTTATTTTGAACGTCCTTAATAGTGATGGCAAGGGGACGGATCGGCCTGATCCAAATCTGTCCCGCAATAATTGTAGGAGATCCAAATCCGTCCTGCGATCCACCATTTTTTGGGGCAGATCAAGACAGATCGGATACGGATTTGGGCGAATCAGAGCCCTGATCTGTATACTGATCCATATTTTTTTTTTTTTTGACATTCAAAAAACTTAAAATATATTGAAACAATCTTTACTACTATACTATAAGAGTTTAAACAACATCATCCTCCTCAATTTCCTCTCAGTAAACCTCGTGCAATGTCCACAATATATTGAAGGTGATGAATTTTATATTCAAAAAATATTTTAATTATCTATAAAATAAATAATCAAATCACATATAAAAAAATTTTAAATTCAATATTTTAATCATTTTTTTAAAAATTCGGGGTGGGGTGGGGTGGGGCGGGGCGGGGCGGATCGGGGCAGCCCCGATCCGATCTGTCCCGAGATCCGCAGCGGATCACGGATATCTGCCCCGATCTTTCCTGCCGACCCGCGGATCAGGTATTTTTCGTTTCAGTCAGATCGGGTATCCATCGGGTTCGTGACGGATCGAATATTTTTGCTATCTCTAGTCCTTAACAATATTGGATTATAGAAGAAATAGTCAAATTGAAATAAAAATGTAAGTTAGTTGATGGAATTGAATTGGGACCAACATGAAATAAACTTGTAAATTGAGTGTCCTCCGTTGAAATTTCCCCCGTCTTCCAACGTGGCAAAGTTCCGTCTCTTCCTGAGCCAACCCAAACTAATCTATTTAACCGTTATCACATAACTTGGTATCTCCCGCAATTTTAGAGAGAGAAAGCTCAGTAGAGAGAGAGAGACACCGACGATGGCGGCGTTGAATATACTGTCCCAGCCCCCCAATCCATGGCAGCTGACGACAGCCTCTACTCCACTCTCTATCAGTAAATATAATATTAATATTAACACAATTTGTCAAAAATCTGCTTCGGTATCTAATTCTACATGTAAATGTGGAAGGACAACGGCAACAGCTAAATCGAATCTCTCTTTTATGCGGTCTCAAATGTTTCCTCAGCGTTCGCATTTATCAGGTGAAATACGAAACTTATTAGAGAGCTGAGAGCTTTTCTTTTTCGGACCGGACTGGGGGTTAAATTTTGGTTGCTCGTTATGGATCTATATATTTTTGGATTATTCTGTATTTTTCAGATGCAATTTTATGTTTGAATTAGTCTGAAGTTGCAGTTGTGACTGTTGAATTTTGATTGTTATTTAACCTTCTTGAAATCATGTGCAATTCATTATTTTCTTTTCCTTTTTCTTCTCTCTGTTTGATTCTGTAGAAAGTATAACTCATTCGTAAGAAATGGATTATTTTTTTGTATTAACTACTATATTTGACTTATTACTGTATTAAGGTTTGATTAATTTGTATTTTTGTTCAGAAATTTGCATGCATTTTTTGTTTCTAATGTGTTACACTGTTATTCTCCCTTTTCTTCTGTTGGATTGAACTCCTTCCTGCATTGAAAAGAGAAGACTGAACACAACTGTTTTGAACAAAGCATGGAAGAGAAATCAGTTCTCATTGAATTTTTGTTTTCTCTATGAAATTGGAATCGATGATCTGTGGCAAATTGTGAGTTCTTATGTCAAAAAAGGGAACTTTAAACTCTAGGAACCAGAAACCCTTTAAATCTCCGTTCACAAGCCTGACAAATATTTGAGGCAGGTTAGAGAAGTCCGAAATCTTTTTCCCATGTACTGTTGAGATGATTGACCTATTAAGTTGTCTATGTTTATATACTAGTATATACAGTTTTCTCGCGGTGGATTCGACCGTAAGTTACTATTCAAATTCAATGGCAATTCAAATATGTAGCAAATGAAAAAGAAGGTGGATTGAGAATTTGATTTGAGTAGAATTTGAAAAACAACAGAGATATGATGGAGAAAAATCAATTTTTAGAATGTTCTAGCAGATGAAGAAGAAGGTGGATTTGAGAATTTGATTTGAGTAGATTGAATTTGAAAAATAGAGGAGATATGATGGAGAAAAATCAATTTTGAGAATGAAGATGAAAATCTTGAAATTATGTGGTAACTTTCCATTCTCTTGGACATGATTTGTTTTCCTTTATATTGTTTATGAGAAGTACTAAATAGTGAATACCAAATGGTTGTAGATTGTTTAGGAAAGCCTTGAAAGAAATGAAAAATATAAAAACCAAGAATAGACTTGGTAAGACAAACCCAATTTTATGATTCACTGTGCACTTTTAAGTTTAGTCATGGTAATATATTTGAGTTATGACTGTTATGAGTTTTGCTTCATTTATTTTTGCTATTATTGTTTTGCAATTGTTTTGTTGTTTATTTTGTTATACATGATTCGCTCCTCTGTTCACTTCAATTGGATTCTTGCTCCAAACTAATAATATTAAACATTCTGCTTTTGAAGAATGAACAGAGAAATATTTCTGTGTTCATTTTTCTTTTTGATATTTAATGATGCTGTCAAGAAGTAGGTAACTATTCTTTGGTCGTATGATTCCAGTTCAAAAGAAAAAAATTCATCTACCACAGGGTTATAACTTATAAGTTTCCTTTATGTTTTTGGTTTGAGTCGAAAACAATCTATATATCTTGTACTGATGGGGATGTGCTGGTTGGAGGCCTTAATTTCATATAGTTTCCAAAAACTTCTGTTGAATTACTTTTTTTTTTCTCAAACACCATTATTGTGCATGCAGGCGGTGGATGTTCGTGGATGCAAGACGATTCGGCCTTTTACGATAACGTTGCCACTAATGGCAGGACACGAGGCCCCTTACATTCAGTTTTTCCTACAACACCCGCACAAGTTTCCGCCGTGAACGATCTTTATGAATTTATATGCAAAGGTCCCCTCATAAGCAAAACAAACCTTACCCCAGAGAAGGTGTCCGAGTCTATTGACAAATGGTTACTATATGGATCTCAAGTTTGTAGATTATTTCAGCTCAATGAACTGTTTTTAACTGAGCCTCAGAAAGTGCGAATCTACCATTACTACGTACCAGTCTTCTTGTGGTGTGAACAAGAAATTTCTCGTCATAATTCTATGTTTCAAGAAGGAGATGATATACCCCCTTTAGTGGTACATTTATATTGTTCAAATAATTTCTTTATTTCTTGTTCTAGCATGTTTGGTTGTGCTTCAAAGTAATTTAAACTCATTTTTCAGGAAGTTCTTTTTCCGAGCATATTGGATAAGTTACTTAATTGAATGGTAGAAATTTCTTTCAAAATAAGTAACTAATTTTCTACTTTGACCAACAAAAAAATGGGTTATTTTAAAATTTACTCATAAGTAAACTTTTGAAAGTTTAGCCAAACATCCATCCACGCCATTTAAGTTTTTCTGAAGTTGCTGATGAATGGGGCTATTGCATAGGTAGACTGTACTACAAACATTTCTCCCAGGGATTATTTCGTACACCGTTAGCATACCTACGTCCACTGGGGTTGTACCCGAAAGTAGATTTATTTTGCATCCCCAGCTATTCGAATTCTTGACTTCCCATCGTAAGAAGAAATTATGTTGAATACTCGTACCAACATTCAACTTAGTTGCCTCATAAGATAGAGGTCATGGGTTCGAATTGTAGGGGACGCGAAAGAATTCCATGTTGGGTGTAATCCACAATGGACAGCATATGCTAACTCTACACAGAATAGTCCATGAGTGAAAAGCTTGTAGGTGAAATTCCGTGGTCGTTACATAGACAATGTTTTAAGATCCAGAAATAAAATAGAAATTGCCGAAGCTGACATGGTTATTTGTTCATATATTTTTTATGCAGATTGGTTTCAGTGCACCACAAGGTTGTGGAAAAACAACACTTGTCTTTGCACTAGATTTTCTCTTCCGAATGACTGGGAGGTAGAATACCAAATGGTGATAGTTGTTGAAATAATAGTTATCAGTTCTTTAAATGAAGCCATATAAACTAAGAAAAGATACTGACACATTAAATCTCAGGAATTCTGCAACTATATCCATCGACGATTTTTATCTAACAGCAGAAGATCAGGTAAATACTCAAAGGGCAACCAAGTCTTACCTCGTGTCTATGAATTTCCCGCTGAGATGTATTGTAATATTGATTTCAGGCCAAACTGAGGGATAGCAATCCCGGGAATGCACTTTTGGAGGTATTTTTAAGCTTTCTGAACAATTTGAGCATTTCGCTTGAAAAGTTTTTTGATGATAGCAAAGGCATAAATCTTTGACCTCTCAGTTTCGTGGTAATGCTGGAAGCCATGATCTTTCTCTGTCTATTGAGACTCTAACAGCTCTAGGGAAATTGACTAAAGAAGGTGAGTGTGATGGTCATTATTATTTCCATTCTTATTTTCCAAACCATATTATAGCAGCATAATGAGGTGGACGTGTATTTACATTTAGGTATGAAAATTAAGCTTCCTCGATATGATAAGGTAAGCTACATGATAGCAGACTTATAGATTTCAATCATGTTTGGAATTCGAAGTCCCTAATTTCCTACTTGCAGTCTGCATACAATGGTAGAGGTGACAGGGCTGATCCTTCAACATGGCCAGAAGTTGAAGGGCCTCTAACGGTAGGTTGATTTTTCTATTTATTGCTGGAATCAGTTTTTGTTATATTTTTGCTCTCCAACCATCACGGTTGAACGAGGAAAAATGTGCTAGTTGTGCCCGGAACTGTTTGAATGTGGATTCGATTTAAAGTTATAGTTCTACTGCATCATTTCCTAGTTGTGATCATCGTTGTTCTTTCTGTTGGTCGTTAGGTTGTTCTGTTTGAGGGTTGGATGCTTGGTTTTAAACCCCTTCCGACTGAAGCTGTGAAAGCAGTTGATCTGCAGGTTCAAGTGTCACTTCTTTCTGCAAATTTGCCGTGTCTCTATTTCAGTCAAACAAAGGCCATTAAGCTAACTCTAAAACTAAATTTTGCAGCTAGAGACGGTGAATAAAAATTTAGAAGCTTATTATGATGCATGGGACAGGTTTATCAACTCTTGGATAGTAATCAAGATTCAAGATCCCAGTTGTGTCTATCAATGGCGATTGCAGGTTGGTTGTGCTGATGCTATCCTTGTTCTAGCTTTTATTGGAGCATGATCGGACTAAGCTTAAAAAAAGATAAAAGTTACTTCCTAACTTTTTCTTTCCAAACATGTTTGGATGACTTACTTTTTTACTTTAAAAGTAAAAAAAGTTACAAAAAAAGTAACTTCTATCCAGTAACAAAAAACCTACTTGTTATTTATAAGTGAACTTTTTTAAACTTACTAAAACATGATGTATATGTTATTTCCTGCAATAAATTTGACTAGTCATGTGGGGTATCTTCAGGCAGAAATTGCTATGAGGTCTGATGGGAAGCCTGGAATGTCTGACGAGGAGGTGCATTTAGTATACTTTTGTTGACAGTATGATTAATACTTGCAAGAATCGCTATTTGACTCTCAAAATTAAAATATTTCTGTTTCTTGGTCTTGTGATTATAGGTTATGGACTTTGTTTCACGATATTTGCCAGCATACAAGGCCTACCTCCCTACCCTATACTCAAAAGGACCTAATGGTTCAAATCCTGAGCATTTGCTTGTTGTCGAAATTGATGAAGGCAGGAATCCCATCCTTGCCAATTAGGTAAGCATGAATCAGAAGGTCATAGACTCATAGTGAAGCAGGACTTTACTTTTTTGGGTCAAGAGAAGGAATTTACGTACTGTTAAATGCTTGTTTATTCGTTATTGCATTGACTAATGTAATTTGATTCTGCGATTTTTTTTTCATTGATATAGTTATTATCTTGTAAAAGATGTGAAGATTCAAGGTAGTAATGCCTATTTCACTTTAAATTCTCCTTCCACCTCAGTGAAAATGAAGGCATCACAATATGAATTTAGAGTAATGGTGAAGAAAAAGAAGCTAAAATCTTGTCCGTTGTATCATCCAGTCTTGTCTAGTACTGGGGACAAAAAGGACCTTATTGTATTGACAACTGAAGAAGACAAAAGGAGAGAGAATGTTCTTGGAGACAGATATTGTTAAACTTGTTCATTCTTCTGGGCTGGGCAGAGCTATAAACAAGACTCCTATAATTCATATTTCATGTTTATTTTTTTCTTTTATTTGTACAGATAGCAGAAACTTTTCCAACCAACAAATCTAGAGCTGGAGACTTCCCCATGTAACGAAATTAGGTGCAGGTACTACAGCAAACGTCCAAACAGCACTCGCAAGTCTCGAAGCAACAAAAGCAGCAACACAAGGCGAACAAACTGCATCAAAGTAAGTATAAAAATATCTTCAAAAATCCAGAGAAAAAATTACTGCACAGATACTTCCTGCAATTTACAAATCTTGTTCGGACCAAGCATAGAGGCAGGCTTTCTCCTCATGTCGTTGTTTCACATGATCTGCATATGAAATCACTTGGTATGTTGGTGCATCCATGATTTTCTGTTTTTTTTTTTTTCCTGTGTTCATTGAAATGCAAATACAAGTGCCATTGCTGTTTAATAATAGTAGTGTTTGCAGTGATGTGATTTTGCTTCTTGGCCAATGATTCTTTGGTCTTCGGTATATTTCACACATTACACTGTTAGAATTAATGTTATATTTATCAACATCTTAATCTCTGATTTTTCTGAATTAATTAGAGGAAAATATAGCAAATAGCAATTATATCACTTACCCAGAAAATATCTCTGTCTGATAGTTAAAAAAAATTATGTCTAATACAAGTCTTTTTCCAGCAATAATAATATAAATATTAAGAAAAGCGATCTTATACAATATTTGGTAAGGTATTTGATGGTACTAGATGGTATTGAGGAAGAAAATAAGTTAAAAAATGTTAACGAGTCCTAACATGGTTTAATATCCATAAAAACTTGTTGGATCGTAGACATCGATATGAATATTTTTGTGACAGCCATCATTCTAAAAACTTATTTAAGATCAATTACCGATAGAAAATGAAGCAAATTCAAAACAAAAATTTAATTGTAATGTTCTGCTAAACTAATAAATATCATCTGCTGTTCAAAATCAACAAAGATGCTCAAACTTTTGTTCAAACTTGATTATCCTTTTGTCTTGTTTCGTAAGATAGAAGAAATTTAAATTTTATCTATTATACTGTTCAATATTATCTACTAGCATATACCATTTATCTGCGTGAGATCCGATTGTAAGGTTACAATTTAATTCAACAAATGGATTTTGCAAAAGAGAGAAGAAGATAGAGTTGAGGAGATGAGGAGACGAGATCTGAGAATGATTTCTTAATATTTGATTTTGATAAAGACATACGTATATGTTTTTTTATATTAATAGAAGTGAAAAACTCCCCGCGGTCGTTGAATATTGCGTATGAAATATGCATTTTAGGAATAGTTTATAATTTCAATATTCTTTTGTATAAATTTTATTTGTACATTAATTAACTGATAAAACTAGTAATTACTTAAAGAAACCCATTTGATGATATAAAAAGGTGAGAGAGATTCAATAAAAGGTAACAGTTTTATTCAAATTAAATACTTGAACGTGCCAAATTATTTCAATGAATTGGGAAATAAACTCACAAAGAGACGTGTGAAGTATATTGGGCTTCGATAATATGAAACCCCTTTAAGTGTGAAGTGCATGTTTGATTATGTTTTTTTAAATTTATAAATTGGTCAAATATTATTTTTATCTATTTATTTTGTAAGATTTACAATTTATAATCTACAAATTTTTTAACCTAACATACACTAAATGCAACAGCAACAAACACTGTCCAAACAACAATCACAAGTCTCAGCATAGCAGCAGCAACAACAACACAATGCAAACAACCTGTTGAACAATCAAATAATTTTAGACTGAGAGCACGTTTCGAGTGAAATGATTTAAAAATTTTTACTGTAAATTATTTTTGTAGTGTGTGAATTTCATAACTAGACCAGGCTGTGATACGAGCCATGTTGGGTCGTGCCACACCAATCCACTTTACATGTTCATGTGATTAAGTGTATTCCAATACAATGGTGAATTATTTAAAAAATTATGTCACATAAATAAAATAGACAGTCTTGAATTAAGTATTCGTTTTCAATAAAGAAATTTACTTGAATAAGTTTACGAGTTTTGACTAAAAAGTGTTTTTAAGTATGATATTTTTTTAAAATAAGATACAATAAAACCCCTATAAAATAATATTTTTGGTACTATGAAAAATTATTATTTTAGAGGATTAAATAAATAATTTAGTAATTTATTGATCAATACAAAGCAATTTCTGGTTTACAGAAATGTAATGAATGCCGAGTACTTTTTTAATTATCTTAGTAAAAATTATACAGTAATGAATCTCTCACTGACAAAGGTATTGAATACCCCCGGCCATTGATGATGACCATAATTTAGATGATAGTTATGTGTTTACCAGCTGTTTCTTCAAAATATATATTTCGAGTAATTGTAACTTTAAAGAATTACCTTCGATAAAATGGAAAAAAAAAGGTTATACTAATAAATGGGGTGTATGCATTGCAATAAAATAGAGATGAAGAGATTGAGTTCGATTTGAATATAAAGAAAAAGCGCACAACTTTATATGCATGAGATAGAATTAAACTAAGAAAATAAAAAATACTTTATTATGTTTTATGAAATTTAATATATTTAATAAATCACTTATAATTTTATATATTCATTGGGCATTAAGTAAAATTACTATCTTAAATATTTAGCAAGGTTATTACTATCTTACAAGTTCGAGTTAGAACTTGAAAATTTTATTATTTAAATGAGATCGTTAATTTATCGAAATTTTACTATGACGGTCCATTTAGCATTTTAGCCAAAATGAATTTGATGTAATTGGATAGGCATCCATCGTTAGATACCTCGGAATTGTCACTAGTTTGGTGCACATAGCTACAGAGCGGAGCCATGAATATTTTGTCTGGGGGTCAAAAAATTTTGTTGGCGCATTACATTTTTTTAAATTGAAAAAATGTTAAATAGGAAATTCAATAAAATGAGCTAAAGATAACTGTTTAAAATAAATTTAATAATTCTATTTTTATTTTTTAATTTTTATTTTGATATTACTTCTTTCGGTTTATATTTGGACTATGTTTTTTCACTCGTCACTATCGTCAGGATAATTTCTTTATAACTTTTCAAAATATACACGGCAAACTTTACAATGCATTATTTGGATTGAATATTATTAAATAGCGAATTCAAAACAACAAACCAAATGTTACTATTTGGATGTATATGAATATTTGATTTTTATTTTTTAATTGATCTCAAAATTTTCAGCTTATTTTTGGATTATGTTTTATCACTCATCGAAATAAGTTCTTGGTACCATTTGAAAGTATCCATAACAAACTTCGTAACGCATTTTTCGGATTAAAAAACTGTTAAACGGAAAATTCAAAATAACAAGTCAAAAATGGCTACTAGAAATTGATTTAATAATCCGATTTTTTTACTTTTAATTTCTATTTTGGCATAATCTCTTTCAGCTTATTTTTAGGCTATGTTTCTTTACTCGTTAGTGTCGGTTACTGGTACCATTTTGAAGTATCATGGCAAACTTTGCAACACATCTTTCGAAATAAAAAATCGTTAAATGACAAGTTCAAAATAATAAGCCAAAGATAATGACTAAAATTCAATTTAATATTTCAATTTCGTTTTTGTCTTTACATGTCAATTTAAATAAAATTATGCACTTAACGTTAATTTGACTCGTCTAATCTGTATAATTAAATATAAAAATATAGGTTAATTTCACCGACGATCACTGAAGTTTCAGCGAAATTACAAAACAATCACTGAAATTGCAAAGTTTGTGTCGGTCACTGAAGTATACTAATGTGTTCACTAACGGTCACTCTGTTAAAGTTCTAGCGTAAAGTGATGACGTGTTATCGTTAAGTGTTCATGTAATACACAATCAATCGATATTTGACAAAAATTGACACCACGTAGACTTAACGTACTTATAACAATAAATTTGAACCACAAAGGTTGCACTTAAAACATGAGGACTTAGATACAATTTTTGGACAATATTTAAAATCAGATCCCTAAACTATTTACACAACCCGATTTAACCAATAGGGGGAAAAATTAGGATTTGGGATCGTTTTGAGAAAAATTAGGGTTGTGCAAATGGTTAGGATCTGATTTAGATATTATTCAAAAATTGTAGCTAAGTCCTCATATTTTATGTGCATCATTTATATTCCGAATTTATTATTAATAATACATTAAGTCCATATGGCATCAATTTTTGCCAAATGTATATCGATTGTGTACTACGTAAACATTTAACAGTGACACGTCATCAATTTACATTGAAATTTTAACAGAGTGACAATTGGTGAACTCATTAGTATACGTCAGTGACTGACATTAAAACTTTGTAACTTTAGTGACCATTTTGTAATTTTGCTGAAATTTCAGTGATCGCCAGTGAATTTAACCCATAAAAATATTAAGAAAATTTGAGGTATAACAACAAATTCTTAAAGTAAATTTTTAATTAAAAAAAATTAAAATAGAGTAAAAAATAAATAAATTCAGAATTTTGGAGGGCTCCTTGGCTCCGCCAGTGCATACTACTTAGATCAACTGTGTTGTGAAAATTATAAAAGGGTCTACAATATATTAAATATGAAAAAGGTATATTAGCAGAGTTGACAAATGAGCTGGGTTAGGTCGTAAGAGTAGGGCCACACATGAAACTGGACTGGGCTAGCCCAACCCAGTTTTATATGGGCCAGAAATATACTAGCACAGTTCAGCCCATTGGCCCAATTTGTCTTAATTTTCTTTTTTTTTTTAAATAAATTTTTTATACAATTTAATACATTATATCAAATACAATCTTAGATAAATTTAGACTATATATTTTGAGATTTTTAAAGAGATTACTTTATAAAATTGGAGCTCTCATGTATTAGTTAATAGATAAACGTCAATTTTTTTTTTAATTGTAAACTATTTGTAGACACTTTTTTAAAAAAAATACAAATATTAAAAGTATGATAGTCTTATTGTTTTGAGATATAAGCATGTTTGGCTTAAATTAAAAGGTTTACTTATAAGTAAATTTAAACTAAATAATTTACTTGTCACACCAAATATATTTTGGATTGAAACTTAAATTAAACTAAATTTTAATTAAATCTAAATAATTTTATGTTGGATCATCAAATTTTTGGACTAATGTTTATTGGTGACTTTGGTTTAGATCATTTTAGATTGATATTATTTGAATTATGTATTAGGACTATTCACAAAATGAGTAATTAGTGTTATGGAGCAAAAAAAAAAAAAAATTCAAAATCGGCCCGGCCCAACTAGCCCTATGTATTAGGACTATTAACAAAATGAGTAATTAGTGTTATGGAGCAAAAAAAAAAAAAAAAAAAAAAATTCAAAATCGGGCCGGCCCAACTAGCCCGCGGGCTAGTTGGGCCGGGCCATCTTGGCTGAGTTTTATTTGGGCTAGGGTCAACCTAATCCAAAGTGGTGGGCTACGTGGGCCGGACCAATTTTGCCACCTCTACATATTAAGAAAACAAAACAAATCATATCCCAATTGAAGAGGTAAATCTTGATCTATTATGGAATCAAACCCAGGAAAGAAAAAAAAAAAAAAAACATAAATCTTCATCGTGAAAGAGGTACAAACCAAGCATAGAGGCATCCCTTCTCTTGACGACGTTTTTGGACGTGATCTGAGTAAGACATATTTTGACATTCCGGTGCTGATTGTATTTTCACTTCTTCGAGATTTTCTCTTTGTTCAGAAACTTGAAGGCCAACATACTTTGATCTATTATGATTTAAAGCAACGAGATGAAAAATGTTTATTTATAAGACCATATTTAATAAACAGTCATTAGTTGGCTGCAGCTCTTGTGTACACTCTCTTACACTCTCATTTACACCATCACATGTGTCAAATATTAGTTAGTTCAAATTATTATTTATTTAGTCAAATAAATAAAGTGACACAATCATTACTTGACACATATAAATGTGTAAGTGAGTGTGTAAATTTTAAGTGTACAAGTAGTATTTTCCTTATTTAAGTAGTTGAAATGAATTGGACTAACTTTTTCTTCTTCTAGCTGTAACAATATGTGACTGTTAGTGACTATGGGGAAAGAAGAAGAGATAAAGAAAGCAGGCTATGCCTCATTTGACACATGTACTTGCTTCACAAAATTTTACACGTGTTAGTGACGAATGACACTCCTAATTCTTCTACATGTTACACGAGAAACATACACCATATTACTAACTAACAAAATCTATCAATAACATGACTGATGATAGAGCTCAAATAACAATTGTAGGTTGAGGTCAGGCATCAGGATCCTATGCCTTTTATATCTATTCTTGTGGTGATGAGACATGTTATCGTGTGAGAAGAAAAGAGATTCAATTACCTTTCTTATGGAAATTAGAGGTCATTAGCTAAAGACTCTTGAAGACTTTTTGGTCATTTTGATGTTGTTAAAAACGCAGGATAAGTACACAGACTTATAAGTCATCGAAAGCCGATATAAGGCCTCTAAGTGATTATCATAATTTATCACGTCTCGAATGTTAAGTGTTTTCAATTTAGATGCTTTTTCTTTCATAGCTGTCACCTAAATGCATTATCAAAAAGTACAGGCATAGTACAAACCAATAATACAAACGCCATCACATGTCCCAACAAATACTGATAATCAATGCCCAAAACAAAAACAATAAAAAGGGGAGAGAGAAAGTTTTGGACTGCTCATCAAAACGATTGGTGAGCTTTTTTAAATTTATAAACTGGATAAATATTATTTTTATCTACATATTTTTTTTAAGACTAAAAGCTTATATTAACACCCTCAATAATGCTAGTGAAATATAGGAAATGAACAAAAAATAGCCAAAAAAGTGTTTGTGTGAACCAACCTACTAAACCTTATGGTAATCCACCTAGCTACTTAACTAATAAGAGTTTGTTTGACATGGTTTATAAACCATTTTTAGTTTATTTCAGCTGTCATTTTTGACTTTTCAACCTACTTTAACATGAAAAGTCAACAATTTCAACTCAAATAAACTAATATTGGTTTATAAATTAGTTTATAATCTCTATCAAACGGACTCTGAATAAGACAATTATCTTTAACTTCGATATTCACGATAATACAATAACACAGTATTGTGATCTTAAAATACATAATAAATGAGCAAACAATGGATCTCGACTATGCTGAATGGTCGACTATACGACATCATACAACACATACAAACTAAACAATATGAATACAACAATGGTAGAGGCATATGCATGTAACCATACATTACCTACTAAAGAAGATCAACTCAAACAACAAAATGTCTATCGAGCAAACAAATGGGAATAGCTAAATGATACCTCATTTCACCTCGTCCACCTTCTTCTCCACACTCTTCTTGTACTCCTCCAATTCATTCAACCACAAATCCGAAAACTCAAAATCCTTCCACTGCTCAAACCACGGCCCCCCAAGTGTATAATGTATAGCCTTGGGGTATGTGCCGGGATCACCCACAACAATTGCATTATGTCCCACAAGAAAATTCCAAATAAATGGTATTTCCCCAATCTCCTTATCCTCCAACCATTGAAACCTATGCAGGAATGCCCCTGTCTCCTTATTCACCACCTCAGGCGTCAGCACCCCGTTTTTCGGGTGCCCGCAATTGTACAGAACCATAGACGACCAGTTCTTTCTTGGGTACACAGTCTGAATTGCTCCATCCATTTTGGTGGCTTCTTTAGGTGTGTAATCATGATGCACACACATTATTGCATATTTTTCATCAATCATGTCAAATAATTCCTTAATATCACCTAAATACAAGAAATCACAATCCACAAACATGGCCCAACCATTGTAATTCGCCAAATATGGAGTTAAGAATCTCGAGAAAGAAAACTCAGTGCTCTCTAATTTCCCCCTTTCACGCCAGTAAATGCCCTTTTCACGCAATTCACATTGCTTAATGGGGCAAATCTCAATTGGGATTGAGGTTCTTTTCAGTATAGAGTACCGACAAACCTCATAGGCAACATCCTCCCGCGAATCATAACCTATGAAAATCTTGAACAAATTCCCATTTGAATTGAACCCATTTTGGCAATTTCCATTTGTACTTAAATTTGTGCCCTCCGACATGATCTCAACCAAAAATATTTCCTCCTGCAAGCATTATAAAACAAAAGAAACCCCATAAATTAAATTAAAAAAAGTAGAATATGCTATGTAATGCAAATAATTGTATGCAAATGTGAAATGTACCTTGATAAAACAGATCCAGGTAGAGCAATGAATGGACGAAAAAAGTGAAGAGAGAATTTGCTTGATGTTGGAGGAAAGGATTCTAGGATTTTTATACCAAAAGAAAGAAGAAAAACTGTCTGCATTCGTCCATTTCCTTTCGTCTTTTTTCTTCTTAATTTTAGTGTGGGTGTGGGGATTGAAGTCGTTTAGATCACTGATTTTTTGAAGCAAATCATAGAAAAATATTTCCTTGTGTCGGTGGATGTTGATATCATCTCCATTACACCAAATACATCTCCATTACACCAAATTTTGGTAATGAGATAAATATTTTTTTTTGGGAACCTTTTTTCCAAGGAAAAAGTCAGGTCTACCTCCAAAATGTACACCATCAATTATACTATGAGATGTGTCAAATAATGATTGGATCACTTTATTTATTTGGCTAAATAAATAATGATTTCACCCAACTAGTTTTTGACACATTACATGGTCTAAGTAATGATGTAATGGGAGATGATCTCCTCCACACTAGTGGGGAGCTTATTTTCCCCACTAGGTGATTTGTCCAATTCTCATTGGACAAGTCAAAAGTTCAATTTTAATTTCACTTTTGACTTGTCCAATGAAAATTGGACAAGTCACCTAGTGGGGAAAATAAGCTCCCCACTAGGTGGAGGAGAACATAATCCATGATGTAATTGAGAGTGTACAAATAGCATGGTCCTTTTTCCAGACCCCCAATACCTTAACCCAAGAATCTTGAAGGTGGTAAATCGTGGGTTATGCTTCAACTAGCTCCCATATTTTCCTCATTCGACTGTACACTTCTGCGCACAAGGAGCCGCCTCTAAAGTGATTGTTTTATATCGAATAAAATTCAATCGCAGGTTCTCACTAGAATTCGAACTCCCACTCTACTGTTGGAAGCAAGCCTTACGTTGATTGTTCCACGGCACCAACTTTGGTATAATTCCATATTCTTCGTTTAGTTACAATAAATTTTAATTCTTATTATATCTTTTATTACTTAATAATTTAATTTTATTTATACTTCTTTTAATTTAATTATTATTTTTATTAACATTTAAAATAAATTGTAATGTAACAGAGTGATATTAATAATTACTAAATTCCATAAAATAAAAATACTCATTAAAGTGTAATGCTTTTTTAATTTATTAATAAATGCAATATTTAGTTAATTAAATATAATTTTTTTTATTAATAATTTAACTAGTAATAGAATAAGCAATTAAATAAAATTTAAAATAAATTAATTGTTGAAAAATTGAAAAAAATAAAGAAAATAAAGAAACACTATTTATTTGCACCAAATTTGGTGCACTGGGTTGGAGTTGATTTATAAGACATTATAAAAATTGCACCAAATTTGGTGCAACGGTGGGAGATGGATGGAATGTCACTGATATGGATGGAAATCATATCAACATAATATTCATATATTTTTTTTTAATTATAACTAAATTTCATATGGTAATAATATTTTTTAGAAAAAAATACAAATAGAAAAGACTGGTTGAACTAGTTTGCAATATTGACATGTTTGTATCTTTAAATTTGGAAGACGGTCTAAATTAGATTGACATCACATTTTTTTTTTTGATCGAATTTCGCATCACATGTAAATAGCTAGGTTACACCACATTTTTAAACGGACGAAGTTTAGATTTGTACCGATTCTCAAAGCATGTGGATAGTTGTGACACCCTTTAACTGAGTACTTTTGTTATTTTAGAAACATATTGATTAAGAAGAAAATAGATTTATGAACAGAATTTAATCTCTTTTAAATTACACGCATGACTTCATTGGAATACAATTAAAACTCAACACACTTTCTACTAGCATATATATTGTTGATGTTGGAGTCTGCGTTGTCCACGCGTCAATAGATCTTCAGTCACTCATCTGTCAATTTGTATGTTACTTGCACGACCGTTAGGCACCAATATCACTTGAGAAAAAGGGTCCGATAATCGTTGATATTCCGACACCAATGATCAAGTCAACTGCCGGTATATAGGACAATATACGGAGGATAAAAATAATTGGGTGTGGGATGGACAATAATGCAGAGATTTGAGCAGAGTTTAGGAGTGATAATAATGTGTAAAAGTGCATACCTTAAATAATCGGAGACGTTGTATTTATAACTCAATAGCTCTAATTGACTTATGAAAACAATCAATTAGATATCTGATTGGATCATCATTCCTTATGAGATAGAGATGATCAGTTGTCAAGGCAATCTTTCAAATTTCAATCATTATTTGAGTTAATCACGTTGCCTAATCTTTAGGAGATTGGGATTTGATTTCTTTGTGAGGATCTGTGTGTCAATCAAACGCAATCTTTCTTTAAGCATATCTCTGGTTATTTCGAAATATAAAGTTGCCCGCAGATTACGAAGGATTCGAAGCTCGGTGAAGCTCACTGGATTAATCATGATATTCGAGGTTTGTCATGGGCTTCAATGTACTCCGATTTATGAGTGTTGACATGCTGCTGAGCCCTGAAAATATCCATGAGGCCCTCGCTAGATGTCCGAAACTTTATGAATCTAGAATATCTTCGCTGGGCCTATAAGGCCTTAGCGAGGCCCAACTTGGGTTTTTACTGGACTTTTGCTAACGTGGAGGTCTTACCGAAACCTAGTGGTAACATATATATTCTTGGTTAAATATCTCAATTGTCACTGTTTTCAAAATGTTATTGTTCACTCACATATTGTTTTAGAAGTTAACGAACTTGATAACATGGTCGACGAAATTTTCAAAAGTGAAATGCTTTAGACATTAGTGTATGCCGCCATGTTAACAAAATTGCGATTGACGAGCATCTTCAAAACGTCGAGTGAAGAAGTAATAGATTAAAAGGGCCAAAACTTAGGCTGAGTTTGATTCATCAAAATTTTCTATGGAAAATGTATTTTTTCACCTATTTTCCAACTGATGTGTTTAATTGCACAAGATTTTCCATAGAAAAATATTTTCCTTCCTATTTTTCTTGTTTTGTTTGATTGCAACATTTTTTTTTCCATGCAAAACTTTTTTCTCATTTTCCTTGTTTTCAAGGAAAATATTTTCATATGGGGGGATGATGTTTTATTTTCCGTAGAAAATTTGTCTTATTTTTCAATTAATAATTTATTGGCAATTCAATTCCATGGAATTCATTTTCTTTCCACCCAAATTTCTTGCTTGCAATCAAACACACTCTTATGTTGTGTTTGGTTGCAAGTGGAAAATTTGGGTGGAAAGAAAATAAATTCCATAGAAATGAATTGCCAAGAAATTATGGATTGGAAAACAAGACAAATTTTCCATGGAAAATAAATTCTCCTATCATACAATGAAAATATTTTCGTTGAGAACAAGGAAAATGTGGTCAAAAGTGGGAAAATAAGAAAAAATTTTACATAAAAAAAATAAAGGTTGCAATTAAACAAAACAAGGAAAATAGATGAGAAAATGCATTTTCCATGGTAAATTTTGGACAATCAAACAAACTAGTTGAAAAATAGACAGAAAAAAAGACATTTTCCATAGAAAATCTTTGCCAATCAGAACAACCTTAGTTCAAATGGTAAGAGCAAAATCTTCTCAGGCATATGGAACTAGGTTCAAGCATCCATTTAGGGGAGAGCTTGATCTCTTTTTAAATGAAGGATAAAAAATAATAATTATAAATATAATAACATTTTGAAAAATTCAGTGACAACTAATTTTTTTTCGAAAAATTCAATTGAAACTAGAAAATATTTGAAAAATTTACAACTCCAAAAACTTTTCAAATTCAATAGTGTCTAAGAAATTAACATTTGAGAAGGCTCAGTGACAACAACAATATTTGACCCCAAATTCTTTTACCTTTTGTTTTCTTTTTCGAGTGTACGACTTGATAATTATATGTCTTCTTCTCCTCCAAGTGCAACGACAGCAGTGGTGGAGACCTGCAAAAGGTGGTGGGGCTTTGTCCCCCGTTTCCACTCCGGCGTGAGAATTAGTATAGTAAAGACTCAAATATGCAGGGTAACAATATTGAGTATGTATGTTATATCTTTACCTGAAGGGATGATCTCCTATTTATAGGAATGACCCGTAGCTGTATCCACAATAGTCATTAATGGCGGGTGCCTTTTCATCTTCTCCATAATTAGGATTTAATGTGGGACGTTTCGTCTTCTTCAACTGCTGGTGTTTCATATTCCCAATGGACGTGGGTGATTGTTGTTCTATCTACTGTAGGCGGGCATGTGAAAATAATGAGGCGGGCAGACCCACGAGGCGGGTAGACCAACGAGGCGGGCAGACCAACGAGGCGGGTAGATTACTAAAGACAGGCGTCCACAGGAGAGCAGCAGTCATTTACCAAAGTGTAATCACATTTATCATCATAAGCCCCTCTACTTTTCATGGACTATTGTCAATGAGAAGTAGAAATATTGTTTTTTAATTATCTACTTTTGACCAAAACTTTTGAAAAATAAATCGTGTAATAAATAATTCATTATTTATTTACAATAAAAAATATATGGTAATTAACTGACCAAATATGGAATAAATATTTTGGGCCTAATCTGAAATTGATATGGGCTTAGATCTTAGTCCCATTTAGAAGATTTTTTTATATATATATATATATAAGAGAGGTAGAGGGGATATTATTTGTAGTATTCCCATATCTCTCAGTTTGGCTGGAATTCTCTTCAGACTGGTCTCCTCTTTTCTGTCTAATTCATAGAGGTTTTTCCTTCCTTCGTCGTCTAAGGTAATTTTTTCATTCTTGTGCCTTTTTCTTCGAAAAGATTTCGGCCTTATTCTTAGATGTATAAGACGGTGGTCACATCTAGTAGTGGTTCTTCAACCAATAATTCTAACAGCAGTCCCTTTTATCGCGCCCTATCTATAGGAATAGATGATAATTTTCCACCAATTGAAGATTGGACATTTGTTAGTTCTTTAGGATGTGGTGGACCTCGATATTTGAATGATCTTGTTGATGAACTTGACGCAGGTCCAGACGAAGAAAATTCATTTATAGCTCAAAATTATTCTACCCGGGACGAAAACGGGACGAGGCGGCACTCAAGCCCAGTGCCCGTCGGGGGCGGGCGGCCATGCCTGCCCCTAGCTAGGGACGGGCGGCCACACCCGCCCCCGTGCTGGGGGCGGGCGGCCAGGCTCGCCCCCTGCTGGGGGCGAGCGGCCTCGCCTGCCTTTATCTGATATTAACCATAAAATTGACTTTTCATCCTCCAATGGATTGGTAGATTCTGATGCCGATTCTTCTACATTGTCCCGCCCACTCAATATTCAAACTGAACATTCTCCAAGTGGCAATTTGATAGAATTAGAAATACCAAACGATGCCAGTATTTACAATTCAAAAAGTTTTATGAAAATGTTGAAAAAATATGAATTACCTCCCGGCCATATATACCGAGTTCCCCATTCTAGTGAAAGAATTCCAGGATCGGACCCTTTGGAGGTGGTAGCTTACCGTGATAGCATGACAGCTGGCTTAAGATTTCCTCTTCATCCTTTATTTGTTTCTTTCCTCAACGAATTTCATGTCACTCCTGGCCAATTGACCCCTAATTCTTGGCGCATATCAACTTACTTTTTATATTTGTGCCTTACAAATAATATCGAGCCATGTTTAAGGCTTTTTAGAAGTGTATTTGACATGTATCCTGTGCTTGGGAGTAACTGTTACGCGTATATTCAACTTAAGGTAAAATTGTTAGTACCTCATTTTCCCAGTTCAAATAGCGGTTGGAGGAGACGTTTCTTTTTTGTTCGACCTGAGGTAGGACAGTTCCCCTTTAGAACTTGTTGGAGAACTCCTTTTTGCAAATACTTTAACGAGCCCCTGGATCTTGATCATGAATTGAAAACACGATTAGATAAGCTTTTACGCTTGACGCCTCCGGGATCACAAATGAGCGAGGTGTTATCTAATGAGAATTTGAGGCGGGTTCACATTGGATCACCTGAGGGTAGGCTACTTTTATGTCTTTATTATTTTTGGACTCTTCATTTTTCCCTGCATTTGTTTCATCAATTTCTATTTTTCTCACAGATATGGATACTTTCGACTTTGGAGGCGTGATGGATGAGGCAGGATTCGCCACTGATGCCGAAGACCTGTCTTTATCTCCTTTAAACAAAAAGAAAAGGAGGGCTGATAAAAGAAAAACTACTGCTGAGATAACAGTTGCCCCTCGCTCCGCGTCGCGCACTACCAGGGGTAATGATGCCCATGCTTTCAAGGAGTTTGGATTTCCTCCTGTTGATTCGACTGTTGAAGCTGAGATCATGTTAGGCTGTGTGAATGAGAAGCTCATTGATAATTTAAAAAATAAAGAAGCAGCTGCCATGCGTCGTATTATGTACACCAACCACCGCAGGGTAAGCTGTTATATTTTGATAACAATCTATTGCTTTCTCACTTAACTTTTATCCTCCCTTTAATTTCGATTTTTTCTGTTGTACAGATGCTTGTTATGGAGGAGAAAGTATTGCGTGATTTGGAGAAATCTGAAAAGTGTGCCGCCGATAAAGACCTCGATAAGAAAAAAGTCGTAGCAGATATGCAGTCTTTGTTGGACAAGGCAACAGCTGCGTCTAAGAAAAAAGATAATGAGAATTCTTTCCTTCAAAAAGAGGTAGACCAACTTCGCAAAAAGTTGGAGACTGCAGATGATGAGGCCATAACACGGTACAAGTTGTCTGCCGAATACAAGGGCAGCTTACACATGTATGGCGCAGAATCTTTGAAGGCCGCTATCAAAATGACCAAGGAGTGGCTGGTTGATGGTCATCCGGAGATAGACCCAGATGAATTTGATAGGTATCTGAGGAAACGTCGAGCTGCAGACTTAGCTGCTCAGAAAGTTAAAGTAGCTAACCATGGAGGGGTTGGATCTCAACCTGCAGGCTCTCGTGATGATTAAACAGTAGTTTTATTTATTTTAATTTCATGGCGGTTGTCCCGCTTGATCATGAAAATTTCAATATTCAGTCTATTTCCTTTCAAATACCGTTGATTACTGCAAATTTCAGTTTTGTATGTTCGTCATTAAACATACATCATTAATAAAATTGTTTTTCACTTTATAATTTGTTGGTTGCAATGTATAACATACTATTTATACCCTCCCCCAAACAAAATAAGAAAGTGAAAAACACGTTAAAAATAATCGAATAGCCAGGTGTGTTTTGCGTATCAAGGAATTTTCATTCAAGTGGGGGATTGTTGGAAATTGGTTTAAATATGTCGAGAAATTGACTAAGTGTTAAAAATAACGAAAGTGACTTCGTGTCAATTTGGCCAAATATACAAGACCTGACCCAATCTGTTTAGGCAGATTTGTTTGCCACTTCGACGCTTCGGGGGCAACGCCCCCGGAACGGGGATCGACCTGCCCGGTCAGGTCGCGGGGGGCAACGCCCCCGGAAAGAAAATTCAGATTTATCTGCATGTTTAAATGGTATATTTAGCATCTCGAAATCAATTTCGAATAAATGAGAGATTAGGGGTTGATAGGGTGGGTTTTCGGGCGCCCCAACCCCCTCCTGGGAGCGGCCGGCCTTGTTCATTCGGGGGCAGGTGGGCGCCCTGCCCCCTGCTGGGGGCGGGCGGGCGGGCGCCCTGCCCCTTGCCCACGGCGGGCGCCCCTGCCCCCTTTTGGGCAGGCGCCCAGCCCCTTACTAGGGGTGGGCGGGCGCCCTGCCCCCTGCTGGGGGTGGGCGCCCCTGCCCCCTTTGGGGCAGGCGTCCAGCCCCATTTGGGGGCAGGTGGGCGCCCCTGCCCCCCTTTGGGGGCGGGCGTCCAGCCCCATTTGGGGGCAGGTGGGCGCCCTGCCCCCTGTTGGGGCGGGCGTCCAGCCCCCTTTGGGGGCAGGTGGACGTCCAGTCCCCTGCTGGGGGCGGGCGTGCACCCCCCTCCCCTTTTTTTTTTTTTTTTTTTTTTTTTTTGTTGGCGAACTTTTGATTAAAGATCACTACATGAATAGAGTTATTAGCTTTCTTTTCGAACCATAGGCTTGTCGCCTTGGTCTTTTGATTAAAGTTCATCACCTTACTTTTCGAGACATAGGCTTATCGCCTTGGCCTTTTGATTAAGGTTCATCACCTTACTTTTCGTGCCATAGGCTTATCGCCTTGGTCTTTTGATTAAGGTTCATCACCTTACTTTTCGAGACATAGGCTTATCGCCTTGGTCTTTTGATTAAGGTTCATCACCTTACTTTTCGAGCCATAGGCTTATCACCTTACTTTTTAGGACATAGGCTCATCGCCGTACTCATCGATTTATAGGCTTATCGCCTTGTTCATTTCATTAAGGTTCATCACCTCAATATGTTGAATAAGGCTCATCACCTTAATTTTGGATACACAGGCTTATCGCCTGGATCGTGATTATAGTAGTAGTTGAAGAAAAATTCGTATTACCCAATAAAACCTTAATAGAAACCATATCAAGTAATAAATGATTGCCGTAGGTCGAGTTCAGTAGGTGCACCAGGACTTCTCAGCGAGGCTGATCCTTCCGTAGCACCCTCCTCATCCATCCGCGTGGGCATTTTATTGAATTGAAAATCAAATGTAGGAGTACTTATTTAATACAACTACATATACTTGCTTCTATAGAAAAAGAAAAGTGATAAATTACTGATAATATTTCTTTAAAACCTGACCTTCAGCTATCACCACTTCCTCAGTAAGTTTCAACGGTTCGATTCGTGCTTTAGGTTGTTCGATATCAAGCATCATTACCGTATTTTTGAGAAGTATACTGTCTACATAACACCTCCTTGATGCTTGCTGGTCACCTCTCACACATCCTACTCCACGACTAGTAGGGAACTTCATCACCTGGTGGTACGTGGAAACCACAGCCCTAGCTGCATTCAAAAGTGGACGACCATAAATCGCATTGTAGGCCATAGGAGCTTTTACCAACAAGAAGCTAGTCATTATCACCACACTAGTTGGGTAAGTACCCAAAGTCACCTGTAATTCAATTGTTCCCTCTGGTATAACGGTGGCTCCTCCAAACCCATGGAGTGGAGTGGTGACAGGTTTGATCTTGCTAGGTGATATCTTCAATCCTAGGAAAACTCCCCAGGACATAACGTCAGCTGCACTACCATTGTCTACCAATACCCTCTTCACATCAAAATCTGCAATATCAGCTACTATTACTAAAGCATCATCATGTGGGCAAGTAACATCTTTTAAATCCTCATCATTGAAAGTGATATTCTGGCTAAACCTTCCACTTTTGTCTACCAAAATAGATCTACTAGCCCGGGCATAGTTCTTCCGTGCTGAATTAGAGTCACCTCCCGCGGCAATACCACCAACTATGACATTTATCACACCAGCGCGAGGGGGTGGTGGTTGTTGATATTCAGCCTCTTTTCCCTTTTCTTTATCTGTTTTCACGAATTTGGATAGGTATCCTCTTTTTATAAGTCTTTCTATTTCCTCCTTCAGCTGCTGGCAATCCTCCGTATCATGTCCATGATCTCGATGGAATTTACAATACTTGGTCTCATCTCTCTTATGTGGTGGCGCCCACATCTTTTTGGGCCATACGAGTTCTTTCATATTTCGGATCTCCATCAGGACGTTAGTCCTGGAGGTGTACAACGGTGTACTATACGCCTCTATTCCAGTACTAGTCCGATTAGGACCTGTGTGGACTATTTTTTGCTTGCCTTTGTCTTCTAGGGGCCTTGGTTCGTCTCGGTTCTTTCTTTTGTTAGACTCAGGTTCTTTTCGATCTTTCATGCCCTTAGTAATGAAAAAGGCCTCTTCTGCATCCACATATTTATCTCCTCTCCTTAGCAGCTCGTGCATTGTATCAGGTGGGTTTTTAGAGAGTGACATTTTGAATGGATGACTGTGAGTTCCATTCATCATAGCAGTGACTACAGCAGACATCTGTAGATCCTTAATTCCCAAAGTGGCCCTATTGAATCGGGCAATGAAATCTTTCAATAATTCATCTTTATCTTGGGTCAATTGTAACAGACTGATAGCAGTTTTCTTTGCACGTTTGCTACTAGCAAAGTATGCAGCAAACTTCTTGGAAAAATCATCAAATGTGCGAATTGACTTTGGAGGGAGAGTAGCTACCCAATCCCTGGCTTCACGCTTGAGTGTGGGCGGGAAGGCCCTGCACATGATTGCGTCAGGGGTAGCCCTCAACCTCATCAAATCGACAAAAGCTCTGAGGTGATCGACAGGGTCAGCTGATCCGTCGTATTTCTCCATCTTCGGCTGTTCGAAATCCCGTGGTAATGGAACTACCATAACTTCTGGAGAAAAAGGGTCTTCTTCCAACACCATAGATTGTTGTCTACTGCCTTTTTTCAATATAGCCTCAGCTATTTTGCGACTCATCATGTCCTCCAGTCGCTGTTCTAGGGTTAACACAGGTGTCTCAACCGGAGTGGGCGTTGGAACCCACGACGGTTGTCCCCAAAGTGGATTTGGACCAGATGCCAGTGAATTGAGGTGAGGTGCAGGAAATGGAGCTAATGAACTCGGAACCAACGGTGGAGCTGTTGTCGGTGGTGTTTCCATCGCTGTAAAATTATGAGCCAACGGAGGGGCTCGCAGCGGTGCTTCCGTTGCTGGAAAATTATGATTCTGGGGAGGAGCCTCCGGTGGCGAGGGTCCTAAAGGCGAAGGGTTGGGACCCTGGGATGGAACATCCAGCGGTGAAGGTCCTGCCTGCGAAGGGCCAGGGCCTTGCGGTGACTGAGAAACCGTAGTGTTACGACCCTGGAGCAAAGCCGTTAAGGCCGCCACTTGAGCTTGTAACGCCGTAAGTTGAGCAGCAGAAGCAAACTCTTGCCGTGGATGATTAGTGGCGGCATTAGACTCCGTATCTGCATCCCTGACAGGGGCTGCCGGGGCCGTTGCATTCTTAGTTCTTCTAGTTCGAGCCATGATTTCTTGTACGGGTTCCCACAGACGGCGCCAATTGATAATTATATGTCTTCTTCTCCTCCAAGTGCAACGACAGCAGTGGTGGAGACCTGCAAAAGGTGGTGGGGCTTTGTCCCCCGTTTCCACTCCGGCGTGAGAATTAGTATAGTAAAGACTCAAATATGCAGGGTAACAATATTGAGTATGTATGTTATATCTTTACCTGAAGGGATGATCTCCTATTTATAGGAATGACCCGTAGCTGTATCCACAATAGTCATTAATGGCGGGTGCCTTTTCATCTTCTCCATAATTAGGATTTAATGTGGGACGTTTCGTCTTCTTCAACTGCTGGTGTTTCATATTCCCAATGGACGTGGGTGATTGTTGTTCTATCTACTGTAGGCGGGCATGTGAAAATAATGAGGCGGGCAGACCCACGAGGCGGGTAGACCAACGAGGCGGGCAGACCAACGAGGCGGGTAGATTACTAAAGACAGGCGTCCACAGGAGAGCAGCAGTCATTTATCAAAGTGTAATCACATTTATCATCAAGACTAATTCTTTTACGTGTACAAATCCACGCACAAAATGGTTCTAAAGTGAAAAAAATTGTAATTGAGTATCAGAGTTGGTTTCTCCAACTATTTTAGTGGTAATTTTGCTACACATTTGATTTTATATTAAAATTTTATAATTATTTTTTAATATTTTAAATTCTAAATATAATATATATATTTTTATAAGAAATATAACAAACATAACGAATATAATAATAAGTGTTACAAAAAGTAAAATTAGTATTTTTATAATAATAACATGATATAATATTTTTTAAATTCTCTTATTTTTTTATGGTATATAGTGAAACTATTTCATTATTTTATGAGATAATTAGGCTTAATACTACTTTTATATATTTATTTTGACAAATAAGGTTAACTTTTTATTTTTTGAAAAATGAGGTATTATTCTAATTAATAAATTAAAATCCAACTAATTAATTAAATATTTAATTAATAATAAAATAATTTATTATCACTATTTGTATTTATCTTTCCCAATAATTAGGAACTGATATCAGATTGTTAAAGAAAAGTAGATTTTAGCATTTACAATTATGTCGCAGTCAAACACTATCTCGAACAAACTGACCGACCTTCATCATCCACAAGGAGAGTTTCAAAATCGAAACAGGGAGATAATATATTTTGCCCAAACCTTCATCATGTGCTTGATTCAAAAGTATTTTGGAAAATTCTTCCAAAATTAGGCCTGGGAAAAATCCAAAAATCGATTTCAATTTCTATTCAACCTCAAATTTCAAAACCCTAACTTCAAATCTTCAATTGTAAAATTGATTTTTGTGTGTTATTTATCATGATTATCTAGTGATAGTATGTAACTGATTATTTGGTGATAATTTGTTACCTGATAATCTGGTGTATGATTGTCACTAGTTATCTGGTAATAGTTTTGACTGTTGTGACTTGTTGTTATGGTTTAATATATTAATTATGTGACTCATTTCTGGCTGTTACTTTAATTTCATGTTAAGTATTTGAAAAGTGTTGTTCTAGTGATAGTTTGTGACATGATAATCTAGTGTATTATCTCTGGTTATCTGGTTATAATTTGTAACTGTTGTGACCTGTTGTAATGGTTTAGTAATTGATGATTAATTGTGTGACCCGTTTCATGTAGATGTCCATTCAAAGACGTTGGTCACAATGTTTCATATTCGAGTCACAATGCCTTTCTTCAATTACAGACAGAATATTTTTTGTCTCTCTCTACGAACTAGATTTTTTTAATTGTAAAATATGATAGTAACTAATTCTAAATTTCATAGATAGAATTTAATGAGAGATTATATAGTTATATACTTATTTCACATGTTTATCTTGAGTTCTATTCAAATGTCGATTACAAAATCTTATCTTTTGTCTAAACAATATTGTTTTAATTATTATTGTTAAATAATATATGAAAGATAAGTGAACATACGGTACATTTGATTTTTACAATTTGTGAGTTGTGACTGATTATTTCAAATTTTTGATAACTTTGTCATTTATAAAAATGCAAAATTAAATATTGGTATATATCAAAATTTCCCTTATTTTGTGCTATAATTGAGTAAAATGGGTTAATTTGAATTGGGCTCACAGAAGGAACACGGCTCGTTGAAATTTCAGGCCTACTAATCAAGCCCAAATAAGTCACTTCGATTCATAAAACATAGGAATTCATTTTTGTAGGAATTTTTTTTCATAAATAAGTCACTTTTTGAAAATAATTTTAAATACTCATTCTTGTTTCATTTATTTTGAAAATACTATTTTTTAAAAACAATTACTGTAATTTATTATATTATATATTACATATAGTTACTGAATCATTAATTACCGAATTTAATGAGAATTCATATATTATAGAATCTTTTACTATTAATTATAGTAACAGAATCCTTAAAAATCGGAATTGATTGGAATACATATATATATATAACAAAATTTTTTATTGTTATAACTGTCAAATATATATAATTTGTATTAAAAATATGTGTAACAACCACAGACAAAATTCGTGTTCTTTTCAATTTCAACATTTTGTAACGTTCTGTGTTACAAATTGATACGTAATTAAACACCAGTGATATAGAATATCAATTCATGTAATACGTGATGTGTAATATAACATAATATAATCTGTAACATATTCAGTAATACAAAATATCATTCTGTAACATCTGTATCAAACAGTGATACAAAGTATAATTTGTAACATCTCTATCAGATCGTAATACTAAATAGAAACTGTTACAATTGTTACAAAATACAAAACCAACTATAAACTTCAACAAGTTTGTTGTCTCTTTCGTTTTTTGTGATTTTGTAGGTGTAGAAAACGTTATTCGTCGGTAACTGGATGTGTTCAACTCCGGTGTGGTTTCTTTTCCTGGCGACGCTGTTTTCAACCTAGTTATTCTTCGATTTGGAGTTTCCATTGTTCAACCGAGACCAAAAAGTGTGAAGAATGCACTAAGATTTTGAGATTTTGAGAGAAGATTTGTGTGAAATTTTTTTCTGGTTTGTAAATGTGAAATTTCCTATTAATTTGGAGATTTTTACTTTAATGGACTCGATTATCTAAGAGAGTTTACAAGTGGTTAATTCTAATTAAAGTTTATTTTAAATTTAATTTATTATTTTATTAATTAATATAATATTAACAATGCTATATTTTTAAAATAAATTAATTAAGTTGATAAAGTTAGAATTATTTTTATAATAATAAATAGTGAATGTACTTCGTATAGTACCATTCAATATCTTGTAACGGTCTTGCTTGTTCTCCACAATTTTGATACAGCGAATGGAAAGGGTTGATAACTAGTTTTTGGCTTTTAGCTTTAAATTAAAAAAAAAATATTTCATAATATTAAAATTATAAATATACGTAACTATATTCATGTAATTTCTCTTAGTCAATTATTTAAGGTATATTTAGTATGGTAAATAAAAATAATACTAAATTTGATTTTAAAAATTAAAGTTATGAGTAGACAAGCCTTTAGAAATAATTTTCATTCTTTAGCTGGAAAGATACGTGGCTATGAAAGAAAAAAAGAACTAAGTAAAATATAATTGACTCAGTGGTAGAGTCGTGAAACGCTTCTTTCTTTCATTACTATTGAAACACGGAAGAATTGAAATCTTAGATCAAAATTAATCATGTTGCCAAATGTTAAAGAAATTTTTCGGATGCAAAAGAAAATATATATTCATAAATTAAATTTTAAATAAATCGATGATTGAACGTTGAGAGGAATATTTCTATTATTGAGTTAATTAATCCAAGTTGATTTCAAGCCTAACAAATACATGTAGGAAGCGATTCTTTGATTCTCAAGTTATTCCAACGGTCAACTGAATACACGCTTCAAGGAGGAATATTTATATTATTGAGTTAAAGAGTACAACTTACAATAATATTACTAAAGAAATTACCAAAATTCATACCATAACTCCTACAAGACTGTTGATTATTAGCATACCCTATACAGACTCAAGTATCAAAGTTACTACAAATAGACTACCACACTTCTTTTTCACATGAATAAGTTAGTACCTTGGCTAACCAAATTTAACTATCACCAAATACTCGGTCGAATATTTCTAGTTGTCATAATGACTCAACTCTCTTTGATGCATCATATTGTACCATGACCTCATTATATGCTCAAGGCAGGGCCGTTTTTTCTTTTTGTTTTTTTGAGATCACTTATAGCTATTCATGAGTTTATACTTCTATCAAATTTTTCTGGTTAGATATTGATAGTACATAATAAAAGAACAAAAACTACAAATAATAAACGGGGTGGGAACCATGTTCCCGTCCTTATCCTAAAAATCCGATTAAGTGGGAAACCTCCACCTCTGTCTAGCGCCCACGAAAATTGGGTTTAACATAGTTTTATGTCATTCATACATTTTTTTTTTTCTTTTCATGGTGGGTTTTATGGGTCCATAGATCTTCAATTGTTAGGTTAGATGTCATGTATGAATTCCCTATATCTTAGAACCCTATCCTACTACTCCCATATTTTCCCAATCTCAACCGATACCATTGCATAGTGAGTGCTAAACATGCCTCCAATAAAATGCGTGCGTGCACAAAACCGTGTTGACAGCACTTGACTAATGCATGTGGCAAATTTTTCTTCCACTTTAAAAGATGACTTTGATTCTAGAAGTGTCAAAACATTTCACTTTTCATATATGGGAACCAGCTCTGCATTATTAGGACTCCGACATTGTCCACTACCATTTTCACTTAACAACACAATTGGTCCACGTCTCTCTCTCTCTCTCTCTCACACACACACACACACACTTTTCATTTATGTATATGAGCCCCATTCTCCGGCCCCAGTGGACAAGAATTATCCTGTCCACTACCTACGTGGCATGTCCCGTCAGCAAAAATTGACCACATAAAAATATAACAAGCCATCAAATTTTTTTTACCATACACCCCCCATCCCACTCCATTATTCACTTTACTTAATTTTGTCCCTCATATTCTCTCCCAAATCAGGTGTCCACCCCCACATTTTGGCCTCGCCGAAACCACCACCACCTTTTGGCGCCGGACCCACCAGTGCCGTCGCCTTGACCCACTACTCTCGTCTCCAGTCTCAACAACACTTCTCCTGCATGTTCACCACTTCCATCTCGTACCTTAAATCACCAACCACCATTTCCGTTTTCAAATCAACCATTTCAGCAAACCCACTCTGAATCTTCAAACGCTGCCGCCCTCCGGCTTACCTCAATTGTTTGGTTCTGGAATGACCTCCGTGTTTATGACATAAATTGGGAAATAAGGAAAATGAGAGGAGAGGTAGTGGTGATAGCGGTGGCGTGGTGTTGGGTTGTGATCTCTTAGATTGTATGGAAAGGTCCAACGTTGGTTAGAGTTCGGGAATGGAGGAGAACGCGATTGGCAGATGTGTGCGGGGGAGAAGTGGAGGAAGGGAGAACTAGTTGGAGTAGCCATAGTGGTGGTGGTGCAGCGAGGCATTGGCACGACGCGGGTGGTGGTGGCTGGAAGCATCTTCGGCCATGGTTGTGGGTAGGGCAGAGGAGGATGGTTGATAGTGTAATTAGGGCAGAAATTGGAAAAGAAGCGCAATTGGCATATGTGTGTGGGGGAAAGTGGAGGAGGGAGAAACTAGTTGGAGTAGCCACAGTGGTGATGGCGACATCGTGGCGTTGGCTCGACACGGGTGGCAGCGACTGGGAGCATCTTCGGCCATGGTTGTTGGTAGGGCAGTGGAGGAGGGGTGATGGTGTGATTAGGGCAGAAATTAGAAAAGAAGGAAAATAGAAAGAGATGGGGAGGGGTGAGGTGGTAAATTGTAATTTTTTTTTTACTGACGTGTTATATTTCCACATGACCAATTTTTGCTGACGGGACATGCCATATAGGCAGTGGACAAGAAAACGGGGCTATTATATATATATATATATATATTGATCTAATGTTCACCGAGAGCATTAGATGAAGACTCATATATACACACACACTTTTCATTTACATTTGTATTTTACTATAGTTTAATATTTGTATAGTGTATTTGGTGAAATGGATGGTAGAAGAAGAATAAGTAATTTTGATTATTGTGCTTTCTAATTGTGTCAATTAAACACTCGAGTTTACAACATACACAACGTGAACAAGATGCATGGTTAGAAAATACGATAATAAAGGCTTTAGCAAACTATATTATCATCTACACTTTGATCAACGGAAATTATTTGTCCCATGATAATTAATGACGAATATGTTAATTATAATTACTTAATATCTTATCTCATTTCTCGTTGAAGACATTTTTTCATTTTTAATAGTAGTGGTGGAATATTTGTAATGACGAATTCAAGACGTATATGACTCATCAAAAATCACTTCGAAAAACAAAAGATCTAATCAATTAATGTTTCAATAATTAGGGTAAATAGCACAAAACGTCCCTACCTATTGAGGGTATTGTGGAAAACGTCCCTACTTTCAAAATTTTGGTATTTTCACCCTTACCTACTGGATTTTCTGAACAAAACGTCATTTAGTCCAAAAATCAACCATTAACATAGGGGTAAATTAGTCCAATCACTTTTTTCACATATATATTACTTCTTTTAAAATTGGGGGGCTTCCTATGCAATTTTCAAAATTGCACGGCAGGCCCTCATCCCCAAATCTGCCAAAACGATTCCTGCAACCCCGCCACCAACATCGTCACTGCCACACCAATTGCTTTGGGTGAACACACTCAATGCTTACCTGAAGTTTCTTGACAACAACACTCAGAAGGCCTCCAATGCACTGTGCAAAAGCGTTCTGGATTACCCCTTCAGTCTCGATAAAAAGAGAAAGTTCCTTCAGAACTCTCTGAAATCGAGTGCATTGACAATGCATCATGATCGGCACCAAACCCAAAAACATGGACTGGAATCTTAAAACCGGAATTGTCTTCGGTGTGAATAGACAAAGGAAGGCGCAACTGGTAACTTGGTCGACTCTGATTGCCATCAGCATAACCCACTGAATATGTATCTTGCCCATCAGATAGTAGTATCATACTGGAAACTGGATTTTTTTCCCTTCGATCTTCCATTATTTTGGCACCCATTTTCAAACCTTCGGCGATGTTTGTCCCTCCATTTGCAACCAAAGAATTAACGGCTTGCAACGCTTTCTGCCGTCCCGTTTCAGAGATCCTTAAAAGGGGGAAGAGGCGGCGGGCCTTTGATGAGAAGGCAACTACTGCCAGCCTGTCATTCAGACCAAGATTCTGTATCACAAACCCCATAGCTCGCTTTAACAATGCAAGCTTGGTACCTGCCATGCTACCACTGATGTCAAGAACAGTAACAAGGTCAACCGGAGCACGAGATCTGGAAATTTGGGCCCAACTAGCCCGGTCCCTACCCAGAATTTCCTCAGAACTTGAAGAAGGAGCTTTCAGATGAAGCAAGATGGTGAAGTCATCATACGTTTTCGACTGTGAAACAGCCGGAACTTCTGTGTATGTCTTAATTGTAACTTTACTCCGGTCATCACAATCTTCGGCATTCGTGTTTGATGAGCTTCTCTTGGACAAGTCAGTTTGACAATCCAACATCTCGTCATCATTGAAAACTGCTGGCACTGGGTTATGAGATTGTGTTGCACTGAGGCGGCGACCGAAATTGCATCGAGGAGGTAATTGACTTTGCTCTACCGTGCAATTTTGAAAATTGATTCTTTCCACTTTTCGTCGAGGAGGTAATTGATTCTTTCCACTTTGCTCTGCCGTACAATTTTGAAAATTGCATAGAAAGCCCCCCAATTTTAAAAGAAGTAATCTATATGTGAAAAAAGTGATTGGACTAATTTACCCCTATGTTAATGGCTGATTTTTGGACTAAAGGACGTTTTGTTCAGGAAATCCAGTAGGTAAAGGTGAAAATGCCAAAATTTTGAAAGTAGGGACGTTTTCCACAATACCCTCAATAGGTAGGGACGTTTTGTGCTATTTACCCCAATAATTAATATATCCTAAATCCTTCTTGTTATTTTGACCTAAATGAATCAGCATTAGCAAGCTATAATTTAAAATTTTGAGTGCATTAATTAGTCACTAACATTAAAAAATTATAATTAATTACAAGTCAAAAAATGGTGAAGGTATCAATCAAATCTTTCATGGGATGTGTTGCTTAATTCTTTTTACATTTTTCATTTATATATTAAATAATTTTCTTTTGCACTCATCACCTTTCAACTTCTAGAAAAACTAATTTAGGTATACCTATATATACTAACATGAATAATAAATATGTTGTTCTTCATAATTGGGTAAGATTCATATACTGTACTACTAGGGGAAGATATTAATTTAGAGTATGTTTGTCATTATTTATAAGTATTTATAAGTTGATTAAATATTATTTTTATCCACACATTTTGTAGGACACATAATTTTTATTTATACTTTTCTTAGGACTCACTGTTTATAATCTACAAAAATCTTTACTAAACATACATGATTATCAAATTGTAGTAGTGATAATTAAAGAGACATAAATATTGTATTTTTTTGTTATAGTTCTTAATATTATCAAGTTTTTATTAATTTTGAAATTAACTAATAAGGATACATGATTAAATATATTTTTGTATTATACTATTTATGAATCAATATTAAAATAAAGATAAAATTTTATTAACACAATGTGGCCGTATGTTAATTATTCGTCAACCGAGCAATATATGTTGACACTAGTCATCATTCACTCAACCTTAATCCCTTCAATTAAATGTAGTTGTAGAGAGTCAAACAAACACCAACAAATATTTTTGATATATTGCACTAAATATATAACTGATAATATTAAAAAAGAATTATATTAAATTAATTTATTATAATTTTAATATCGTCAATAAATTATATAAATCTTACTCTTAATACATTTGGAGTTGGTTATGTGACGTCATAAGAATTGACAAGAAAAAGTGAGAAATATAAATCAACAATTAGTGTTCAAATTAATATATATCGTTTAATTAATCCCACAAACACCTCGGGTTTAATTAGTGCATGATATAATTTATATTTGTCGCCTTGTTAACGTGTAAACCTCATGCAATTTAATGGCTTAAACTAAGATTTGGTGGAAGAGATTTTGGGCCACTATGTTTAACTTTTGTAATCATATTCCTTTCCTTTCCTCTTATATATACTCATTTCATTTCCACTACAAAAGTCCCAAAATTATCTCACACATTCTCTCTATCTATACATACAAATTCTGGTTGTCTTTTTTCTTGATGCTGCTGCCACAGTATCATATGAAACCAGCACAAATGGCTATGTCTTATCTGTTTGCTCTAATATTGGTAATGGATATTATAGTGAGTGGATGGAGATTTGGAGTGAATGGTTTGAGTATGAATTATTACATAATGAATTGTCCATTTGCTGAGGGAATTATAAAAAACACTGTTAATATGGCTTTGCAATCTGATCCCACTCTTGCAGCAGGCCTTGTCAGGATGCACTTCCATGACTGCTTTGTAGAGGTTCTCTCTCTCTCTCTCTCATTTTTTCTTGCACACAACCACACACAACAATAAAGTCTTAAACCCAATAAATTTACTGATTTAGAGTTGTCCGCTTGGATTCCACTTCGAATGGTTCTATTACACAATAGCACGAGTTACACACCGTGCACGCTATTTTGCGCACAGGCACACCACACACAACAACAACAATCTTAAACTCGTCTATGAGAATTTTTTTCCATCACTCAATCTCTTCACAGTTATTAACCCTCTTATCCCAACATGCGGCATCCAATGCATCACCTCGCTAATCAGGGACACGTGATAAAGTTTTACGCTGTCTATCAACCTATCAGTCTATCACAATCTTCTACCATTATGTGAACTTGAGACGTGCTACCGAAAAAGGAAAAAAGAATAGTAGGAGTTACCCACCGGGCACACAATTAGTGCATGCATGGGTGTATTCTAATGTTTATTCATTGTTTTTTCTATTTTGTTGAAGTAGGGATGTGATGGATCAGTACTAATTGACTCTACAAAAGGTAACACAGCAGAAAAAGACTCCCCAGCAAATTTAAGCTTGAGGGGTTATGAAATAATTGATAAAGCCAAGGAAGAAATTGAGAAGCAGTGTCCAGGAGTTGTTTCCTGTGCTGATATTGTTGCAATGGCTGCAAGGGATGCTGTTTTCTTTGTAAGATTTATGCTGTTGGAAGTAATTCATGAGTCACTGAAGTACTTTTTGTTATAACTGAATTGCTTAATTTATACTTATAATTCAATCAAGTCATTATGTCCGACGTTCGTTAATGGATAAATGGAAAAATGACATCAACGTTGACATGACATAACTAATTTTGGTCTTTTTTGTGTTAGGCTGGAGGCCCAGTGTATGACATACCTAAAGGAAGAAAAGATGGAAGAAGGTCAAAAATAGAAGACACGATCAACCTTCCTTCACCAACCTTGAACAGTTCTGAGCTTATAACAATGTTCGGGCAACGTGGTTTTACTGCGCAAGAAATGGTGGCTTTATCTGGTAAATAACTTATAATTTCTATCAAATTCGCCGTCATAGTATATGTTGGAAATGTACTAACAAAATTTCATATTGATTAACATAAGACAGACCAAAGATTTATAAAGGATTGTGTTACTCAGATTAGCATTTTGAGTGGAACCCCAACCGTCATAGTATATTATTTAAAAGAGAATGGCTAGTTCCTATAACATTTCAGGTTACTATTTCTACGGCGTTTTCTACATAACAACTTTTATGTTACCATAGGAAATCTGTCATCATAAGTCTGTTTGTCACGACCCTTCCCCATAAAAGAAAGGGCTTTCTTAAAATTGTTTTTTGGACTTTGTTGAATCACTTCATCTAAAACTTTAATTGTTAGACATGTGCAATACTTGAATTTAGGGCCTTTGTCTACTCTAATAACATTTGATGGGGGAAAAAAAGAATGAAGAAATTATAGCAGTCTCACTTCTTGATGTTGTTGATTTGTAGGGGCGCACACACTAGGAGTGGCAAGATGTTCATCATTCAAACACAGGTTGAGCAACTTCGACACCACTAATAATGTGGATCCTACATTGGACACACAATTTGCAAAAACACTATCCAAAACATGCAGTGGAGGGGACAATGCTGAGCAGGCCTTTGATTCAACAAGAAACAGTTTTGACAATGATTATTTCTATGCACTTCAGAGAAAAAATGGTGTCCTTTTTTCTGATCAAACTTTGTTTGCAAGTGGAAGAACTAGAGGAATTGTGTATGGTTATGCCATGAACCAGGCTATGTTCTTCTTAGATTTCCAACAAGCCATGGTGAAAATGAGTAGGCTTGATGTTAAAGAAGGATCGAAAGGAGAAGTTCGAGATAACTGTCGTCAAATTAACTGATGTGTATGTAGAGGGTCGTTTTCGTATATTTACGTAATTTTTTCTCATGATATATAGTTTGTGAAAGTGATTTATGTGATGTTGTGTTGTTACCTTTACCCCAACATTGTTTTAATGAATATGCTTTAACATGTATTTCTTGAGAATCAATTGATTTTATGAACAATTGTTAGTAAAAATAACATGGGATGATGAACTCTCCACCCTTCATCTACATATTCTTGTGGCAAGGTTATCGACTAGTGAACGATTCCAACATTCTCCCACTTAGACAACAAAATTAAACAATAAATACTCACACAACCAAGATATGTCAAGTCTTAACCGATTTCAATAATTAACCTATTCGAAGAAAATTCAATAATTCTCGTCTTTTGCCAAACAATCCCAAAAATCTAGTTTGAAATCCATTTCATCCGTGTCTCATATCCACAACCCCAAGATTGTTTCACAAATTTAAGTGAATGGCGGTGAAGAAAAATCCACGGACATAATAACACTCTAGATTTTGTGCAACGAGACAATATGTCAATAGTCGTATAGTTGAAATATACAAGTCATTAATTTTTTGAGTATTCTTCGTAATCTAAGTGGTTAACAAGAAAAATGAGCTAATTTTACTTATCAAATGAAATCAGTCTATTTTCACTAACCAAACATCTCAATTTAATTTATACAAATATTCAAAATTTGTCCACAACCTCCTTTCATGTTTGTAACAACATCAAATAGAGTAAATTTATTTATTTATTGAATACAATGTAAAATGATAGGATAACAAAAAGTAAATGCTAAGTGACTTGTGTTATATTTCATAATCTGGAATTCAGAGCACAGTATAAGAACCTAACACAAAATCGGGTTAAATTAGTCAAATTAAAGGACATGAACGCAGTGACCTACTCGAAACGAAGTTTAAAATCAGTGAGTACTTTGTAATTCGTTAAAAAGTTTAATGACTAGCAATGTATTTAACCACACAAGAAGCAAAAAATACGAGAAAACAATAACATCTAAATATCTAATTTATACTTTCAGGCATCGATTATTCCATTAATTTATATCCTGTTCTTGTTTTTTTGCTAATATATGACGTAAATGCTTTCTTTTTATCATATAAAGCCGGGCAGAGATTTCTTGAGTTAACAATTTTAAAGTTTCAGAATTTCAAATCGAAATCAAAATTTATTTACATTCAGAAAATAAATTACGAATATAAATTTATTACCTTCAGAAAACAAATTGAGAGGCCTCTGCGGCGGTAAAATTGGCGGCGACGGCGGCAGCACTGGGAATTCAATGGTGTATCGAGGGATGGTCTGGTGGCGCAATGTTTTCTTTGGACCCTCCTTGTGGCAAACGGCCTGGTTTTCCAGTTCACGTCATTACACACCTATTGACTGGAATCTGGACTGCCTTTTATGTTTTAAAATACATTATTTTTATTACACGGGGAAATTGCCTAAAAATCATAGCAACTTGTTTCAAATTAAGTCAAAATAATTTTTAAAATTGTCAATAAATCATACTCTTTAGCAACTTTTCATATTAATTCCCAAATTATTCATGTGATCCATATTTACTACACACATTGCCCTTAGCATTGCTATTGCCACAGCTGCGCCGTCGCCACTGCTACCAGTCGTGCATGCTTTTCTCAACAAGAAAATCTGGAATACAATGAATTTGGATTAGAAGAAAGAGTTTCTTAGTGTAAGAATTTCGGATCTGAAAGACACATTTTAGTTTATCAAAGGGAGGGTCAGTAAGTGAGGTGCGTGATGAAACTTTATATTTTAAGAAAGAACGTAGGCATGGAAGTTTTAGTTATGCTGTCGCTGTAACGTAAAATTTACGGATGCAGATTCACATAGACAGCACGTAAAATTTGAGGCAACTAATTTTCAGAAACTTCATTTTGCGTCTGCTATGAGAACAACAATGTCGTGCTTGAATCAAATGTACTACTGTCCTGGATATATATTGGGGAACTATTGAAATCCTGGACATTTGCTATTGAAGATAAAGCACAACAGGGTAAGAAAATTCTTCAGTTACATAAGTATCCTGAACATTTGCTAGTGAATAATCTCTGTTACAAAGAAAGAATTAAAATAGAGCATAATGTCCCCAAAAGTTATGACTCTGTGCTGAGGAAGTGGCGAGAAGATCTCATTGAAAGTGACAATGAAATTGCCATAATCAGCAGTAGGTTTGAGCTGAATGTTTTAACAAATATTTTAAAGGATGCTGAATCTGGTAAAGACGACGATGGGAGAACCAAAAACTATTTGCATCAATTGGACTAGAGGTGTCAAGACGGGCGGGCCGACCGAACCGGTATCGACCCACCCGCCTCGACCCGGAACCGCGGGCCGGCCCGTGAACCGGACGGGCTGTTCACGGGCCGAGAAGGCCAACCCGCGGGCCGTTCACAGGCCGAAGAGGCTAACCCGCGGGTCGGCCCGTGAATCGCTTTGATTTAAAAAAAAAATGAGCAGAAAATTCAAACTTTCATATTTGAAATGATATTTAAAAAAAATAATAATAATAAAAAATGACAAAGAGCCGTTTAAAGTGAAAGATGTGATAGATGCATTCACGTTTTAGTCTTTAAATATATAAATAAAAAATAAAAATTGAATTAAAAAATTAACAAATGTGAATTTATCATTGTTATTTATTTTTTATTTAGTAATTTAACACATTTTTTGTTATATATGTAAACATTTTTTTTTAAAAATTACAACAAATAACTAACTTTTTTTAGTAATTTCAAAAAAAATTAATTTTTTATTCATACAGGCTGAACCGGATCGAACCGCGGCCCATATGGGCTCGACCCGTATGGGCCAATGGGTGGGCCGGGCTTTTGAAAAAAATTCGTGGGCTGGGCTGACCCAGCCCGCAACCCACAGTGGCGCGGGCCATTACCGGGCCGGGTCTCGGATTGACACCTCTAAATTGGACTCCTCCCTAGCGAGCTTCAGAGCGTTGTCCATAGCACGTCTAGCTCAATCGGGGTTCCTGACTTCCAACTTGTTAGAGACCCTTGTGCTGCAAGAATGGATATCACACTTAGCAGAAACAATAATAATAGAAAATATTTGATAAATTCAAGAATCATTATAATTTTTCTGTTGTAATACATTGTTGTTGCTCCAAGACCGCAAGCAAACATGTAACAAATGTATTATGTATTTGCACTGCAAATATATATTGTGGTATTCTTTGTAAATTTGATGTGGGCATGCTAAGACGAAAGTTGGCCATTAGATTATTCTATGTGTTCTTAGTTATGTGTGTTGTTTGATATTGTATTATAGAAAAACAGTATCACAGAAAACATTGTTAGTCATGTGTATTGTTTGATACTGTATTATAGAAAAACAGTATTATAGAAAACAGTATCATAACAGAAATGAGTATAGAATTCACATACGTGCTTAGAATTTTTATTATAATATGTTTTCAGAATGGTCTCGACAAGCCGGTTAAGACCAGTCGCTTTGACACTGCGTACGATGGATTTTAGTTGTTCGAAGTAGTCTCTTTTGCTTAAAATAGCAATCTTTAATTTTTTTTGTCAAAATAGTATCATACATACTAAAACAGTATCACAGATAAATGTATCTTAATATATTAGTATCATACATTAAAATATCTTAACAAAACACTACCATATACAAAAACTACAACCCAATAAAATAACAAATATCATATGTTGAAACATTATCACAATAAAACAGTATCAAAGATAAAAACATGGTATAAGTATATCGTATCACTTTATCTAAATAAAAACAGTATCATAAATCTGTTTTTATTGGTTGAAGTAATTATATTGTTCTTAAAATACTCCATTAGTAGTACAAGACCATTAATACTGTTTGCATTCAATAACATTATCATATATGTTTTACTAGTTGAAGTAATTATATTGTTCTTAAAATGCTCCATTAGTAGTATAAGACCATTGCCACGTTTGCATTCAATAACATTATCATAAATTAAAACAATATCAAAGATAAAAGCGTGATGTAAGTGTACCATATCATATTATCTATATAAAATAGTATAATAGACAAAACATTATCATATATAAAACTAAGTACATGATATTTTAATAGTTGAAGTAATAATACTATTTTTAAAATATTCCATTAGTAGTACAAGATTATATATTTAAACATTATCATAATAAAATAGTATTAAAGATAAAAGTATGGTATAAATATATTAATGTACATTATCTAAATATAACAATATCATAGATAAAACAGTATCATACAAAAAAGTATCACAATAAAACAATATCATATAAAACCGTATTACAATAAAAGAGTATCACAACAAAACAATATCACAACAAAACAGTATTATTAAATTAGCATTTTTTTGTAATTGTAAGGATATGTTGGTCTTTTAACTATAATAAGTGATTTTAATTGAATTAAATTTTGATCATATGACTTTAGAATTCATAAGTGTCATACAGTGATCGACCTTAAATTTACCTTTGTTTTTTTTTTTTTTTTATTAGTGAAAGTTAGTTGGACAATAATATAAGAGATATCTTCAGGAGGATTAATATTTTATTTAAAAGCAATGAAAAAAGTAAGTTATGAAGACTAACTCAAAAGTAACTTGAACAATTAATCAATTTTGAGTATGCGGATTTGAATACAATTTCACAATGGCTTTTTTGCACAAATGGTCCCTGACTTTAACATTTACTATAAGTTAGGATCTATTATTTTATTTTTGACAGTTTAGCTCCTATTTCAAATATTTTTGATAATAATGGTCCTTTTCATCATTTTCCGTCAAATCTTTGTGAAAGTTGATGGTGGAAAATTTTTTATTTAAAAAGTAAATGAAAATTTGCAGCAAAAGTTCCTAATCTTTCAGAAAGTTTTGAAAAGTCCCATAACTTTCTAATCCTAATACATATGACCCCAAATCTTTTTGACAATTTAACTCCCAATTTAAATAAATTAAAAATAACTCATAAACCTTTTAAAAAATACAAATAAGTCCTAAATCTTTTTATTTTTTTTACAGATTTACACTTAAAATAATAAAAAGTGTGTTATCAAGTCCCAAAATTTTTAATCTTGTTCACCAAAATGACATTTAAATTGTGTTTGATTAAAATCAGATTTTTTAGTAAAAGTTGTTGAAATGTGTGGTTGAAAAGTTGTGGGACCATAAAATGTGTGGTTAAAATTAATTGTTGACTTTGACCTTAGTTTTTTATCAAAATCAAAATTGAAAACAAACGAGCTCTTAGAGTCTCTACAGATTTTGTCCAGTGGTCCATTAATTAATAAAAAAATTATACCCATGATCAAAATTTGACTAATTTAATATTTTAATTGGTAGAGCTGGCAAATAGGCCAGATGAACTGGCCTAACCTGAAATTGGACGGACCACATAAAAATTGGATTGGATTAGCTCTGACCCAATTTACATGGGCTGGTATTTGCTAGGCCAACCCAACCCAATTTTGGGCTAATGGACCAGCTCAACTTACATTTTTAACTTATTTTTTTTTTAAAAAAAATCAAAATTTACCATCTTCTTCTCCCATCCCACCCACCCTCCTTGAAAATCCGACCAGAGGGAAGGAGATTTCTCCCCCCTAGGGAAGGAGATTTCTCCCCCCTCCGACAATCAGGGGGGAGAAATCTCCTTCTCGCTGGTCGCGAAACCAGGAGGGGGAGAAATCCTCCCCTATTTGTTGCGATTCTCCCCCTTTTTCGCTGCGAAACCAGGGGGGAGGGGATTTCTCCTTGGTTTCGCAACCAATGGAGAGGGATTTCTCCCCCTGGTCGGATTTTCAGGGGAGGGGAGGGGTGGGGAGGGGTGGGGTGGGGTGGGGTGGGGTGGAGGAAGATGATGAATTTTGATTTTTTTAAATTATAAGTAATTATTTTGAAAAAAATAAGTTAAAAATGTAAGTTGGGCTGGCCCATTGACCCAAAATCGAATTGGGTTGGCCCAGCAAATACTAGCCCATGTAAAATTGGGTCAGGGCTAGTCCAATCTAATTTTTATGTGGTCCGTCCAATTTCAGGTTGGGCTAGTTCATCTGGCTTATTTGCTAACTCTACCAATTAAAATTTTAAATTGGTCAAATTTTGATCATATATATAATTTTTTTGTTAATTAATGGACCATTGGACAAAATCTGTAGAGACTCTAAGAGCCCGTTTGTTTTCAATTTTGATTTTGATAAAAAGTTAAGGTCAAAGTCAACAATTAATTTTAACAACACACTTTATGGTCCCATAACTTTTTAACCACACATTTCAACAACTTTTACTAAAAAATATGATTTTAATCAAATACAATTTAAATGTCATTTTGGTGAACAAAATTAAAAATTTTGGAACTTGATGACATACTTTTTATTATTTTAAGTGTAAATCTGTAAAAAATAAAAAGATTTAGGACTTATTTATATTTTTTAAAAGGTTTATGAGTTATTTTTAATTTATTTAAGTTGGGGGTTAAATTGTTAAAAAAGTTTGGGATCATATGTATTAAGATTAGAAAGTTATGGGACTTTTCAATACTTTCTGAAAGATTTAGGACTTTTGCAGCAAATTTTCCTTTACTTTTTAAATAAAAAATTTTCCATTGTCAATTTTCACAGGGATTTGGACGAAAAATGATGAAAAGGACCATTGTTGCCAAAAAATATTTGAAATAGAGGCTAAACTGTCAAAAATAAAATAATAGGTCTTCAACCTGCAATAAGTGCAAAAGTTAAGGACCATTTGTGCAAAAAAGCCATTTCAAAATATGAGATTGAGAATTGAGCCGAACCGTCAAATCGGAATTAGACTATATAAGCTCAAACAGAATCAAACTAGAATGCTAGTTTAAATTGATTTATTGATTTCAAATCTTTTTGTCCATCATATTCAACTTTTAAATAAATCAAAGTGTGCTATACATTTTCGTCGTTAAGGCAAAGAAATCAACCAAAAAATTTCCTTCTTCATCATTATCAATCGAATCATTATTCGTGATCCAAAATTCTATTTTATCATCAATCCATCGAAAAACTAACATTTCTTATTTTTTCGTTCGAACCTCGTATTTCTTACGATTGGGATCAAAGTGTCAATTGAAATAAGCTAGAAGGTTCACCTACTATTGTGGTACTATTATTCCAATTGTACGAGTATCAATCCAATTTATTTTCCTAATTACTACTATTTTAGATATACCACGATAAGGATGATTTGGACTACAAAATTAAACTTGTGAGATTCATCATTCACAAATGTTAAGATGGTAAAGTAAATTGTGTGACAATACACCATAGTGTGATTCTGGAAAAATAAAAAAAACAAGAAGTAATCACGATCAGCCCTCCACCCACGATAAAACAACTACTTTCTGTGTCTTCAAAAACCTTCAATTTTTTTTGATGAATAACTGATCTTTTCAAATCCATCTTATTTTTTAATCCCACGGTCAATAAGCCGTGTACTATTAAGTATTAATATATTTTTTTTTGGGGGGGGGGGGGGGGGGGGGGGGGTGCCGTGAAGAAGACGAGGTGGGAATGCATTACAAATTTACAATTTCGCAAATGGCATAAAATTCCGGACCTGAAATGAAGTAACTGAAATAGCAATAAGGTTGTTAATTGTTATAGCATTCCCACATAGCAACAAAAAAATCGGATCACATTCCCCTCATGTCTTTACAACACCCCCCAATTGCATACACCACGAAAGGTTTCGTTCTGTCAGTATCTTACATCCCTTAATTTTAAATTCAATTTATTGATCAACACATAGGTTCGTGATTTTTTTTTTTTTATCATGCATTTTTCCCATCTGTACTACGCTCAAGTTTGAATGATATTAGTTGTTCTGGTTCAATTTTCTGATATTGCAGGTAAAAAATGGCTCAGATTCTGCTTCATGGGACTCTCCATGTCACGATCCATGAAGTGGATAGGCTGCACAGTGATGGAAGAGGTGGGCACTTCTTCCGCAAGGTATCACTTTGATCTCAAAATTCGCCTCGATCGCTACCCATTTTTGTTTAACACTAGTGTAGAAAATGTTGGCATTATTTGGGAAACTGCTTTGTAGTGTAATTTTCCTGAATAGATTTGGAGTGGGGTTCGATCCATTTTGAGGAATGGTTAAGGTGCATTAGTTTTGTGTGGAGTTGATCCATACATTTTGATTGCATCTAAGCCACTCTGGTCTTTAATTAATCTCATTTGGCCATGTCTACTACGCATTTCATAAGGTACCGCTATGCTGTTTCATGCCAGGATATTGGTGTGGTCTAGTCCATTTTTTCTGAATGTCTCTGTCTGCTGAATTTGATGGAAATTTGGCATTTAAATGTAGTCTTTGTCAGTTTGTTGTCTACTTCAAATGTCAAACTGTCGGATTAATTGTATTTTGGGCCGGAGCCATGCTAGATGTACTCAAGATATAAGGCTTTCCTATTATAACCAGTTGTTCAAAATGGGAGCATAAACTGAAAGATTCTGAAGCTACAAAGATAGATATTAAATCGTTAGTAGTGCATCGTGAAATTCAATGGGAAGTACTTGCCTGAGTTAGATGGTGTGATTCATCACCATGCATCAAGAGTCTGAGGATTCAATATAGAATTCAAGTCATAGCTTGTTTGTCCTAGACAAGTTTTGGGTATCTGTACAAAGAGTCAGCATCTTTCATTCTTAATATGTCTATGCAGTAATATGAGGACAGCATACTTATAGACTGTGGATTCATGCAAAATTGGTCAACATTGCAAATGATGTCTATTAATAATTAATTTCAGCATGTGGGTTCATGTAAATGAGGGCTACTAATAAATAATTCAGGAAATGTTTTTGCGGTTTTCCTTTTTTTTTTTTTTCTGTGAATAAAGGCACGTACAACTGTTCAAGGATAACAACAAACTGGGTCGCTGTTGTTGTTTTTAGTGAATTAATCTTCTGCAGCCGTGATTTTTATTTACAGAGTGTCGGATTTTTGTAACGAACAATAATGTTAACATAAAAAGCATTGGTAACATGAGAAGGGATGTGTTATGTTTACTTTTAGGATGACTATCACCACATTTCTTTTAAATTCCTTTACCAATCAGCCAAATCCATCTGAGAAAGGTTTATTCTTGAAAGCTCATTTTATATTACTGTTACTTCATATCTTATTACTCTTCCATGTGCAGACAAATTTTAAAATCGTTCCATTTTGTACACAATAGATTTAATCTTTTTTCACGTGGCATGAGGATCATTTTTCAAAGGATGTGTTAAAAGGAATTTTTTATTCTCTGTTGTATTTGACAGCAGTCTTTAATGGTGTTCATATTCTCGATTTTGTGCACTTAACTGTTTTATTCGCTCTTTTGTTTTAGTTTCTTATTGGTGGAATATTCTTGCAGATGATGGAGAACATTGAGGAGACAGTTGGTTTTGGAAAAAGAACACTCCCAAAATTTATGTTAATATTGATTTGGAAAAGGCTAGAGTTGGGAGGACCAGAATGCTTGAAAATGAACCTAACAACCCAAGGTGGTATGAGTCTTGTTATGTACCGATCCTAGTTGGCAACCCACGAGGGCACCCACGCGCCACGTAAGCATAGTCGAAACAAGTACGCTTGCACCTTATCCGAGGCGGTTTGAACCGAGGAGGCCGGTTGCCGAGGCTCATGGGTCGGAGCCGACCCTAGTTGCGTGCCAAGGAAGCCTCCCTGCAACTCAACCTTGACAAAAGTGATGGGACAGCCTGCCAAGACGGCTTGTCACAGTTATAGGCCCTTAGTTTGCGGCTGGAAGTGACTTTCCTATTAATGCTAATGACATGACGCCAAGAGTGTGACTTGAAAACCCCTCAGATGGAGCCACGTGTCGCACATCAAGAAGGATCGTTCCCATAGGATTTGTCTATAAGTACCAAACTCATTTCACAAGACAAAGAGGTTGAAAATATTACTCTCACTACACATATATCAAGTCCTCCGTTCCAACTATTCCTAAGTACCATAACCACCTGGGAATTTGTTAGGGCGAGGCCCCTAGGCTATCACCTTTGCTTTAGAAGTGTTTCTGACCTTTTATCTTCCTTCCATCTGGACGGGAGGTTATCTACGTGGTTGAATAAACCACGTGGCAGTCTTAGTAAAAGGAAAGCACACGTGGGCATAGGTAGCGTGGGGATCCTGTTGGCAACCATTTTTGGGGGTCAACAAGTCTTTTCACTTATATTGTGCTCTTATGGCGTCGAATGTCATATTTACTGTTAAGGCCCTGTTTGTTTTTAATCAAAATTTTGCTATAAAACACTGAAATCAAAGTCAACAATTAATTTTAACCACACATTTCATGGACCCACAACTTTTTAACCACACATTTCTTCAACTTTTATCAACTTTTCTAAAAAATCTGATTTTAATCAAAATCAAACACACCCTAAAGACAATAATCCCATCGGTGCAACTTTAATTGGAAGAGCTTATGTACCAGTTTATGAACTCTTGGAAGGGGAAGAAGTAGATAGGTGGGTTGAGATATTGGATGAAGATAAGAATCCTATACGTGAAGGTTCTAAGATCCAAGTGAAGCTACAGTTTTTGATGTCTCTCGGGATCGTAACTGGGCTCATGGAATTATAAGTTGTAATTATCCTGGGGTGCCATATACTTTCTATGCTCAGAGAACAGGATGTCGGGTTTCTTTGTACCAAGATGTACCAGACAAATTTATTCCAACAATCCCCTTATCTGGAGGAAAGAATTACGAGCCTCACAGATGTTGGGAAGATGTTTTCGATGCAATCATTAATGCCAAGCACCTGATTTACATTACTGGCTGGTCTGTATACACTGAAATGGCCTTGATAAGGGACTCAAAGAGGCAAAAGTCAGGAGGGGACATTACCCTTGGCGAACTACTTAAGAAAAAAGCAAGTGAAGGTATTAAAGTTCTTATGCTTGTTTGGGACGACAGAACCTCTGTGGGTCTGTTGAAGAAAGATGGTTTGGTGACTACTCATGATGAAGAGACGGAACACTACTTCCAAGGTACTGATGTACGTTGTATCTTATGCCCTCGCAATCCAGATGATGGTGGAATCATTATTCAGGACGTGCAAATTTCTACCATGTTTACTCATCACCAGAAGATTGTGTAGGAGGATAGCGATATGCCTGGTGGAGAATCATGAGTTTTGTGGGGGGTCTCGATCTCTGTGATGGAAGATACGACACCCCATTCCATTCACTTTCAGGACATTAGATACCGCCCACCATGATGATTTCCATCAGCCGAATTTCACTGGTGCTGCAATCACAAAAGGTGGACCAAGGGAGCCGTGGCACGACATTCATTCTCGTTTGGAAGGACCAATTGCTTGGGATGTTTTATTTAATTTCGAGCAGAGGTGGAAGAAACAAGGTGGGGAGGACATATTACTTAACTTGAGAGAGCTTGAAGTTATTATTCCCCCATCTCCAGTGATGTTTCCAGATGACCATGAGACATGGAATGTTCAGTTATTCAGATCTATTGATGGTGGGGCAGCTTTTGGATTCCCTGAAACGCCGGAAGAGGCAGCAAGAGCATGTCTTGTTTGTGGGAAGGATAATATAATTGACCGAAGCATTCAAGATGCATGCATTAATGCTATACGTCGAGCGAAGAATTTTATATATATTGAAAATCAGTATTTTCTTGGAGGCTGTTTTGGCTGGCATTGCAATGATATCAAGGTTGAGGATATCGGAGCACTGCATCTCATTCCAAAGGAGCTTTCCTTGAAAATTGTCAGTAAGATTGAAGCTGGGGAAAGGTTTACTGTCTATATTGTAGTCCCAAATTGGCCTGAAGGGATACCAGAGAGCGCATCAGTTCAGGCTATATTAGATTGGCAGCGGAGGACAATGGAAATGATGCATAAGGATATCATTCTGGCCCTTCAAGCTAAGGGCATTGAGGAGGACCTGAGAAATTATTTGACATTCTTCTGCCTTGGTAATCAGGAGGCAAAGAAGAGTGGAGAGTATGAACCATCAGAAAAACCAGAACCTGATTCGGACTATCTAAAAGCTCAGGAGGCTTGGCGCTTCATGATCTATGTTCATGCCAAGATGATGATAGGTGGCTTTATAATGTAATTTGGAATTTGATTAGCTTTTGAAACTTAGAATATTTGATGTTTAACGCTTTACCATTTTATCTGTTACAAAATTCTTTGAAAGATCTTTCTTCTTCTAAATTATGAAATTGTTCTATGTCAAGAATTATAGCAAATTTGTTATTTTCCATTTTAAACTTAGAGCTTTAAGGCGGAGAAATCATTTTGAATTCTGGTTAGGATTTACACTGATTAGATGTTGATATATATGAGGACGCCACATGATATTAGTTTAAGTAGTGTAACATTTTTATCTTTGAATCGGAAGAGAGGGGGGTGGGGGGTTTTAAGAGCTCTAGTGCACAGACCTACAGGAAATTGAATAAATAAGCTACTGTGTAATGTGTTAATGATCTTTTGTGTTTCGCAGTGGATGATGAATACATAATCATTGGATCAGCCAATATCAACCAAAGATCAATGGATGGTTCAAGGGATTCCGAGATAGCCATGGGAGCGTACCAATCATATCATTTGGCAACAAGGCAACCGGCAAGGGGTCAGATTCATGGTTTCCGTATATCACTATGGTACGAACACCTTGGTATGCTTGACAACACTTTCCTTCACCCAGAAAGCGAGGAATGTGTAACGAAGGTGAACCATATTGCTGACAAATACTGGTATCTCTATGCCAGCGAAAATCTTGAACGAGATCTTCCAGGTCACCTGCTCCGCTATCCCGTTGGTATTGCCAGTGAAGGAGATGTCACAGAACTGCCAGGAATGGAGTTTTTTCCGGACACCAAAGCTCGTATTCTTGGTGTTAAATATGACTATATTCCACCGATCCTTACTACCTAATGAGGTATTACGCTTGGATTGTTATTTCTAAGAAGCGCGAAACTTGTGTTCTCCTTAATACGAGTGTAGCGAATAAGAAATGGTTCTTCGAGTAGTGCATATGGTATCATGAAAGTTGGTGGCACTGTTTTCAGATTTAGATGTCTAATTGACTCAATGTCATTAGGAGTATTAAATGGTCTATGTTAATTTTACAAGACAAATGTTGCTCATTGAATTAATTGTTCTTCCTTGGATAGTGAACTTAGAATGATTACTGAGTTATCATTAGATCAGATTTTCTAGCCTACTCGTAAAAATTTCATTGAATGTATAGATGCATTTAACTACTGCTGATTTTTCTTTGTCATCCAAAGCAGCAACAATGATTGGATGTGGGGAAGTGAATATTAGAGGAAAGTGTAGGTTGAGTCGAATGGTACGATTAAGAAATTTCTAATAAAATTGAACAACTATCTTGCTGTTCAATCCTAAATATATGTCAATCTGTATAGTTAGAATTGAAATTCGAAATTGATATTAAGGTAAAAGAGAGCAATTTTCTTAATTTTTGTGTGAGTGAACTACTTCGGGGCGGGTCCATTTTTTCCTTTTTTGAATGGTAGAGCATAAACTCGAAACCTAATTGGGGGTCCTCAAATTTGGTCCATATGAAACTGAAAATCAAATGGCAATGTCCAAAATGCCTAAATCAACACAAAAACTTGTGACATCAATCTTCAGTTGACAAATGTATTTTGAACTTGTAATATATGGATTCCCATGATCCCTCCACACAATTGTTTGCGTCCAATTGGAGAAAGTAAGTGAAAATTAGTTGAAAGTACATGGTGTCGTTTTATGTAGATATGATTGTAGTTTAGGACACTTGGCTCATCCACAAGAGGGTTGTCGAGAAATCATGTAGAAGAACCTTCTTGGACATGACAACCATTTAAAAAATAAAAATAAAAAAATAAGTGCAGGTGCCCAAGTACTTACACTTGGGGCCTTATTTGTGGTCTCATTGGATGTCCATCCACTATTGAAATTGATGGAGTTTATAAATTAATTTATTTGATAAAAATAATTTATTTGATCAAAAATAATTTATTAGACAAAAAAATTTGTCTTGGTAACTGCCATTTTTTACCATTCTTGATCAAATAAAATTGTTTTGGTCAAATAAACTAATTTATAATCTCTACCAAACAGACACTTATTATTTACTCCAAGTAATACCATCTAATATACACGATTTAGTTGCACACCCGCAACTAATATGTTTATAAGTGTTTATAAAGTCATTAAACATTATTTTTGTCTATATATTCTATAAAATTTATTGTTTATTATCTACAAAAAAAATTTACTAAACAAGAACGTAGTTTTGAAGCTAATATATATAAATTAGAGTAAAATTGGCAAATATTTCATTTTAATGTTAATAAATAAAGAAATTTCAGGATAAAAATTAACAATTTAAAGGAAAAAGTGAAGATATTTAGGTGCTGTTTTTAATTAATTAGGCTCGTAATTACTTGACAGGTCATTTTGTTGAATGATTTAGACTAAGAAATTTAAGTGCTACTTAAATTATTATAGTCAACAGATTAATAACTAATAAGTTTGAAAATACCTAACTTTTCCTAATCAACCTCTATCTTCAACATAGAAATCAATAGGTTTTATATGTATTTTGTTTAATTTTGTTTAGTTTATAAAAAATTAACAATTAATTTTAATTCTACGTTTTATAGAATTTATTTATAACTTTTATCTGTTTTTCAACAATTCATTATATCAACTTTTATCACAATTTAAAAAAAAAAAAATTGACATTGCAAATAAAATCCAAAGTAGTAGTAGTGAGAAATTGCATCAACTACAAATCGAATGGATAGTTGAATGTAGACGTGTAAAACAAATAGAACCTAGTTAACAAACGGTAAAGTCGAACAAATTCTTTTTTTTTTTTTTTTTTGTTTTTCAATTAATGTTTGAAAAACATAATTAGGGTTAAGAAGGTCTGCATTTAAAGAATCAAATTGAATACAATCTGGAGAGAACGAGAGCCTACGACACGATAGCCTTGTGGGCACACTAAAATTTTGACCACCGCCAAACATCCTTGCTCTGCCGTGCACTGCACTACCAATTACCAAAAAGCAAAATCCAAATCCAAATCCAAATCCAAACCCTTCATAGTAATCCAGTCCCACTTCTTCTCCATTTCTGATTTTCACTTTTTCGAAAAAAAAAAAAAAATGAGGGAGAGAGAAAAAGCAGAGTATACACCAGACATATCCAGACTCTTTTACCTCTATAAAAATAATCAAAATCCACCCTTTTAAATAACCTGCACTATATAATCCCTTTCTTCACAACTACTTCATAACAAACCCCATTCATATATATACACACACACGCACACAAAGTAGTGCTTGCTGCATTTAACCAAGCATTGTGTCTTCCATGTTGAGCTCACAAGGTCTGGTTTTGGCAACTGCCATGGCTGTCTCTGCAGGCACCATAATTGTCTTTGATCTTCTCAGGGAAAAGTATTTCCCTCCTACCCAATTTTCAAGGAATCAACAATCAATTCCTCATAAACAACTTCTCAAGTCTTGTTTATCTTCGGGTATGTCAATCTCGTAATAGTATTGTCCAGTCAATCCAGTACTGTTGGTCGAAATACACTTTTTTTTTTTTTTTTTTTTGAATACATAATTAATGTGTGTTTTGTTATTGGTATGTTATAGGGAGCAAGAAAAGCCAGAAGAAGAGGGTTCAATTTGCTGTTGATGTTAAAGATTCAAGTGGAAATAATGAAGTGTATAGAAAAACACACAGAAAACATAGAGAAGTTCCTCAATCCACTTCTTGTGGAACTGAAATTCTTGAATTGCAAGGAATGCCTGCAAATCACATGGCTTTGTACAGTGGAATTCTCAAGGATCGTGTACAAAAAACAGAATATTCATATTGAGTGGTTTTTGGCAAGAAAATTTGTAAAGAAAAACAAATGGGGTGTGGGTGGTGGGGATTTTGGGCTAACACCCAATCCACTGGTGGTAAATGTGCAGGAACTTGGCTAAAATCTTCTTTTTTTAATTTTGGGTATGTAAAATTCAGTAGATTTGTGCCCATCAGAAATCATATTGCAGGATGCCCCTCAAGTTTCAAAATTTTGGTTTTTTTGCCCTTTGTAAATGTTGATTGCATGAAAGATGTCTTCACTTGCCATAACAAAAAAAAAAGGGATTTTTTTCACAAATAACCGCAATAAATAAAATATTTTTTAAAATATTGTCATACTTTTTTTTATTATAAAAATATTATTTTTAATTTTTATAACACTTTTTGTTACATTTGTTATTTTATTTACAATAAATGTGTTATATTTGTTATTAACAAACATAACAAATGCAACAACAAGTGTTACAAAAATAAAAAAATAGTTTTTTTTTGAATAAAAAAATTAGATGATATTTTTTAAATTATTTTATATTTTTGCGGTGTGTGGTGAAATTATCACAAAAAAAATTCACTATCTACTTATGAACTTGCAGTTATTTCTTGTTTTTTTCAATGGGCCGAACATTCGCCTAGAAAACTTAAACAAAGTGTCAATACTCGATTGTCGAGTGAATTGTGAACTGGTTAATTACATAAGATGAATTTGTGTTTTTTGGTTGAATTAGTTAGTTATGAAGTTCTTTTGAACAATTTTACAATTTTCAGATTTTTTAATGTATTATCAAATCATTTCCTAATATTTACTATTAGTCTGGTTCAATTTTTATGATAGTTTTTTTTTTTTTTTTTCCAGAATTATATTTAATATATAAAGGGAAATAAATAAGACCTTTTCACCAATCATGGTCTAAACTCTAAACCAAGTAAGTTGATATCACCAAACAAATTTGTAGATAGTGAATTGGGTCAATTACTATATTTTAATCTTTACTTGCCAAAATGGTGTTAGTTAGGGCATCTCCAACCAGCACCATTTTGGAGTGAAAACTCCAAAATGGAGTGTGAAATCACTCCAACCTAGCACCAAATCTGTGCGCCAATTTGGTGTTGTGAACAATGCTGCGCCAAAATGGCGTGAACATTGATTCCAATTTTGCCCTCAAGTTGTGTAAATGTGAGGTGGATGGCAATTTTGTCAAGCAACACCATATTCTAAGTTTGTTTTTTGGATATTTGATTATGTCCATTTGATTTTTTTAATTTATTTTATGTTAAATGTTTTTTTTATTGTAATTTTGAGTATTGTGCCATTTTTATTGTTTTAATAAATGCAATAATTTCGTGTAAATTAATTTATTTTAAATTTATACATTTAATATAAATATACTATATAATTAAATAAATTTTGAAATAAATTATTGTTAAAAATTAAAAATATAAATAGATGAGAATATATACTATTCATTTGGTGTAAAATTTGAAATAATGGGTTGGAGATTACATATGGATTTGGTGTAAGAATTGCACTATTTTAGTGTAAAAGTTACACCAATTTAAAGATATGGGTTGGAGATGGCCTTATAAACTTGCAAGTTGCAATCACATTATTGTATCAAGTTGGTAATCATTCGTATCATTTAACTTAAACTTTAAAATATATTTTCTATTTTCTTTGAAACGAGGGGTTTCTTAATTTTTAATCAAAATAAAATATTTACTAAAAAGGTCATTCTTTTAGTTTTCTTTTACTATTTTATATTGTGTATTTTTTTTTTTAATAAGTTGATCGCAATGGGTAAAACGTATTATTAAAAATGAAATATATATAGTATAAAAAAGGAGTTAGGCCTGATCTCAAAAAAAAAAAAAGTTACTAATTTATCCTTTGTAGTCACGTCCAACTTCTGGCCATCATGTGTGTCGTGAGGTATTTAGCATGTTTATTATCATATTCGGTATCGTTGTTTGAAGGTGAATTTACAAAATTACTATCCCAAAAAACCCAATCTCTTGAAACTATATCGTTATTGTCAAATTTCAATTAAATACATTTTATTTATCTTGAGCTCGTAACTCTTGATTGTAGCCTTTAAAGCTTCTGTGCTAGATCAGCTCCATGCAGGCGGCAGGCTAGCTTCCTTGTTAGCCATATACTCACCAAGTTTCATGCAATCCATGTCGTTTTGTATCTTTTATTTTTTATTTTTTTTTATATACCCAGGTATCCCAGTTACACCAGACTATGTCCTGGACCACCCATCCCCGGCCCCTCAGTGATGGGTGGAGGTAAATCGCGGGATATGCCCAAGTTGACCAGGGTTCGTGCACCCTTTATACTCCTAGCCCCAAGGGAGCCTTCCTCCATGGATATTACATCACCAAGCTGCTCCACCCATAATTGAGTATTACATCACCCAGCTGCTCCATCCAGGAATCGAACTCCCCACGCTGAGGTTGCGAGCCCCGCAATGCCCGTCCTTTGCCAACTTGGCTGTGCCCCGGGGGGCGTTTTGTATCTTTTATTTGACCTTGCCTTCAGTTGTGTGATCACTTCCTGAGTGCAAATGTTGAAGGATCATTTGCACAAATTTTCTTAGTAAAAATTCAGAACTTATTAAAGAATTCAAAAATCAGCCGGTCCATCTTAAAATTGACGAATTCACTCTCAAATTTTGGTATTTTCATGTATTTTCGATCAGTTTGGAAGTCACGGCAAGGTGATGTCGAACAAATATTAAAATATCTCTATTTTCTGTCCAATTTCTTTATTTACATCTTTATTTAATTTTTTTAAATACGATATACATTTTAAATCATACAATAAAATAACAAATAAAATTCGGGATGAATAATTTTGAGTAATTAGTACAAATCGTCCATACCTTTGAAATTTTAGCAATTTTCAATCTCACATCCATAATTTCTTGCCCAAAATGTCATTTCCGTCCATTGTCATCCAAAATCTGCCGTTAACTCTTTTCCACAACACGAGTCGTAACACAAATGAATTGTAATTTTGTCGACCTACCTATTTCACTTATTATATTTCTTCATCCATGGCGGAACTCAACCAACTGGCTTATTCCATTGATCCAAGAAGTGGGTTTTGCAAAGCTAATTCCACATTCTACAGCAAGCCCAAACCAATACTTTTACCATCAAACAATTCCTTGATGTCACAACCTTCATATCTTTGCGATCGCACCATCGCGTTCATCGATGCTTCCACTAGGCGTCAACTCAGCTTTTCCTGGAGAGCTGTCAACACCATCGCCACTTGCCTCTCCGCCGACATGAACATTCACAAAAACGACGTCTTCCTCCTCCTCTCCCCCAATTCCATCTACTTTCCCATTGTTTGCCTCTTTGTCATGTCCCTTTGTGCCATAATTACTACCATGAATCCTCTCAACACTTCTTGAAAAAGATCGCCAAACAAATCTTCAAAGTCTGTCCTCGCTTTCACCATACCCCAACTCCTCCCTAAACTCGCCGATTCAAAATTCCCCATCGTCCTGCTCGACTTCGCAAATTCATACCCCATCAAGTTAAAAATTGTAAATACCATATTATAAATAATGAAAATAAAATCGAGTCAAGGAACAAGTAAGTCAAGATGACACAGCCAGTCTATTATATTCTTTCGACACCACCAGAGTGAGCAAAAGGGGTTGTCTCATCGCACATAAAATTTGATAGCAATGGTTCAAACTATTGTGAGTCAATTCAAATTAGATGAAGAAAATCAAACTTTCATATGCACAATACCCGTGAATACTTTTTTTGTGAAATAGGTAGGTGGACAAAATTATCCTTCATTTGTATTGCAACTTGTGTTGTTGAAGAGAGTTAACGACAAATTTTGGATAACATTAAACGAAAAAGACGTTTTACGTAAGAAATGGTGAATATGGGGTAAAAATGTCAAAATTTAAAAAATAGAGACAATTTACCCAATAACCTCAAAAGATTCTGTACTAATTGCCCAATAATTTTCCCCTCCGTCTAGTTGACTGCCATGTTTTTTTAGTTTAGGTATACTTCTTTTCCTTTTTGTCGTCAGTTAAACTAGAGAAGAAGCGTGAAAAAAAAGGTTCATCTTATCTGAAAGGCTTTTTCCTTTCAGAAAGGGGATCGATTTCGGAAGGCAAAACCCAAGAGAGAGAAAGAACTGAAAATGCCTTTCTCTCTCAGGTAAAATTTATTTTTTTGTTTATATAATTTAAATACAATATATATATCGAGGTTTGTGAAACTGCAGGGCATTTTGAAAACTTGCTAAACCCTTCCTGGAATCGATGTTTATGGTGGGAAATATTTTACGCTTCGGATCTATTGCAGCTTGGATTTTTCGTATCATTGCGTGCATGGGGTATGTATACATCTCCGATGTCAAAAAAGCATTGTAATTTCTAGGTTTATTAGAATGGGATCTTGTGATATTGGATTGATATAATATAGGTAAATATTGTGAATTCTAGTTGTTAAATTGTATCTTAGTTAGGGAATCATGATTTCTTTTATTTCTAATAGGTGTATGTTTTAATGAGTTTTGGAAATTTTTTAATTGGTTAAATGAAATACTGGGGTCGTGAGATGAATGGAGCATATCATATGAGATGCTTCTAGGTGTTTCTTTAAAACCATTTCCCCGCCCCCCAATGTTTTTTGTTGTTTGATGAAGTCCTAACCTGTTGTGTTGTGGTTGCTAAGGATCTCCAGTTGCTTTAGATCTTTCGGTAGATCTAGTAATGGACAGATGGAGGGTGGCCGAATTATATTAACTGAGAAGAAGGCTTAATTTTGTTATTGATGATGTCCTAATATTGAAGAACAAAATGTATTATTTGATTTAGATCTCACCCAAATCGGCCCATGGAAATTTCTGCCTTTGAATACTATGTTGAAAGAAAAAATAGTGTTGATACGGTAGAAGGACATTGATGTTCTGTTTGAAAATGCCAATAGGAAAATGCTAATTATATGGCCAGAGACTCAACATTTGGGCTTATTAAAGGGCAAATGCTAGCGCATATCTGATAAATAACTATATTGCTCAACCATGAGATGAATAATGCACTTTATAAGTAATAAAAAGGAGATTTTCTGTCAATTTGGATGCTGGGTTTTATACTCCGTGTTTCCATGAGCAATCTCGTCTATAAAATGCTCGTGGACAATTTGAAAGTAGGATTGAACTTCTCCCATCTAAAGGTTATCAATTACTCAATTTGGAAGGGCTGACAACACATGCCAAAATATATAATATAGTGTTGGTTCCTATAGGCTATAACAAATGAGAATTGGTAAGTCGTATGGGACGAATAAGAAGTTTCTTGATACCATTAGTATCTGTGGCTTTAAATCTGGACGAAACTATTTCAAGTGAGTAGCTTAGATGTTTAGTCCTTTCAGAATCATTATTCTCAATGTGTAATGATCTTTCTAATATACGCAAAAGGTGTTGAATATGGGACCTCCTGTTCACATATATCTCACTCTTTTTACTGATTGAAATTCTTAAGTACTGTCAAACAAAGCTAAGAGGCTGATCTTTTTTCTTGTAACTGATGTCAACGGACAGTTGACAGTCTGTCCTTTGCTGCCTTTTAGAATTCTTTTTTGATTAAAATCATGGGAAGAAAAAAAAATTGCTTGATTGAGTGAGTTCACTTTAAATTGCTGGAGTGATAATTGGGGGGGGGGGGGGGGGGGTGTCACCGAAGCAGTACGGCTAAATTCTCTGCCCATTAAACACAGTTTGGAAAAATAGTTCAAATGTTGTTCTAATTTGAGGTGGGCATCTTACAAGTATTACTCAATCCACACTTTCTAACATCCTAGGTAATGGGACCATAAAGTGATCCCAGTATGAAATGTACTCTAAAACTTGTTGTTCCATTATGTACTCATACACGTTCTTCATTTTCCTCGCTCAGTTAATGCAAATGAATGGAACTAAATGATCAATCAAGAGAATGGAAATGATACATTATATGTGACATAGTAATCTAAAAAATTTCTGAATGCAATGATTTAGTACATTAGATACTTGATGAATTTTGCCTTACTAACTTTTCAAGATTAATGATTTTTTTTCATTTTAAGTTCGATAAATTAATTTTAACTCCATGGTTACTGAAACTATGAGGTTCTGGTAAATTGATACTACATGTACATGTATTTCTTTTTAAGAGTATGTGTAAGGCATACGAAGATGCAATGAATTTCATTATTAATTAGAACTCAAAGCTATTCATTTTTTGTTCTTTCTTTTTGTCTATGTTGCACCTTCCTTTATCTCATGACTTTTAATGGCTTAACTTTGTTGACAAATTTCAGGGTATATCATTTATATTCTGCCCCGTGTCATTATGTTGAATTTTCTCTTGGAAATGCAAATTATTGTCACCATCACTTGAATTTGTTTCTTTTTGCTTGAATTCTTCTGTGCCCTCCCTTCTCTGCATGTTTGCCCCGTGTCAATGTATATATTTTTTAATTTCTTTCTTTTGTATTTCTTGGGAGTGGTGGTGGGAGGGGGATTCGTCTCGTCAGAGAACTTGAAGTATTAATACATGATTTTAGTCACTTTCTACTGCTTAAGTTGATTTCTTACAGCTGATGTCATTTGAAACAGAGCAGTGGTTGTATTGGATGCTGTACTAAGCAGAAATTGATTTCATCACGTAATGAGCCCTTGCAAGGTCCGAAACCCCCCACTTTGACGGCTTCAAAACCTAGCATATCTGAGGATTTCTGGACAACCAGCGCGTGTGAGATGGAAAATAGTGCAGTTCAGTCACTTGGAAGCATCTCGCCAATAAGTTCATCAACACAAATTTATGATGCTGGCAGTTCGAACAACCCTTCTGAATATATAAATCACGGCAAGTTGATTAGCTCTGTTGTTGGCTAACATTAACTACTGGTTGATGTTATTTATATTTTGGTTCAGCAATTTCAGCAGATACTTGTTTTCTATCTTGAGGCTATATATTCTTGTTCACCGTGGTATGGGATTTGTTGGTTGTCCTACTTTAATCCGGACAATCCTAAAGAGCCCCCACACAATATTTAGAGGCTTATGAAATCTATCTATCTATTTTTCTCTCTGTCAACCATACCTCTTATTTACTTTTCTTGCTGAATCTCTACCAGCAAATAAAACTATTATTAATGAGAAGGAAAATATATTCAATTAGACCTGTAGCACTTTGTAGTGTGCTATGTATTCAATTATTCTGTGCAATAGTTGCAATTACTTGTTCGTTTGAGGTTTTACTTAGTTTTGTTATGGATGATTTTGATCTTATAATGAAAGACTTTGGCTGTAGGTCTTCTTCTTTGGAACCAAACTAGACAGAACTGGATAGGAAATAAGAAATCAGAGAAATCGTCGCAGAAGCTCCATGAACCCAGGTTGAGGTGAGATGATCTCATTGTTTACATTTAAAGAGTGACAGTGTTACATTAGACAAGGGGTTACCAATATAGATAGATCAGCCTGTAAATAAGAAAGTAATCAAAATGAAATTGGAAACTAAGGTCCCCACTTACTAATATGTTAACTTTCATGACAACAACAAACTATGTTTTGTTCTCAACAATTTTGGAGACGGGTCCATTCGGTTCCTTGCTACAGATTATGTTTCTTAAAAGAGATACTGGTTGGGGAATTAATTTGAAGGTTTATGTTTTGTGTGGTTTGATGTTAAATCAATTTAGTGTCCCTTTCTGGGGGAGTGAAGAAAGAGTAATATCAGAGAATTGTCCTATCGCTCTCTATGCATAGTTACCATTGGTCTATTTGTCTTCGTAAATAAGGTTCTATGCTGTGCGATAAATAGGTTTAAATGCCGTTCATCCACTACTACACATCCATTTCCTTGCAGTGAATTGTATATTGCTCTATGATGATATGCGCTTTGTAAATCCACAAGGCAATCCCCTCTTTTTTTTAGTTAGTTCGAGGGAGAAGCATCCTATACAAAATAAATGGTGAACCCCCCATCCCCCTGCTGCGCACGCCCACCTCCTTAATTTCCTTTCAATCCATTGTTCATTTCTTTTATTTGTTGTAAGCACTTTCTGCTTCTGCATTGCTAATAAGTTTCGGGTTTGCAGTTGGAATGCAACCTATGATAGTCTGCTCGGAAGCAACAAACCATTCCCCAAGCCGATTCCCCTGGCTGTGAGTCTGATAGCATAATATGGTTTTATTTTGTTCGATTATCACTTCCTTTTTCTCATTATTTTGCTTCAAATTGGCAGGAGATGGTAGATTTTTTAGTTGATATTTGGGAGCAAGAAGGAATGTATGATTGATAAAGTATAAGCATTAGTTTTTGATTGTCCGTCGGGAAACTTCTGTTGTAGAATGTTAAGTTGCTTAACAAATAGGTGACCACACAGAAATGGTATGTTTGGTGCACACAACTAGATAGCGCAAATAAGAATGAAGAGTTGAAATTTTGTTCATTGTATTGTGCAGTGTCGTCTAGTGTGTATCAAATATTCCACAAGTGTATTATGAATTGAATCTATGTGTGTGACTTAATGTATTTTCGGTCGAGCACATTCACACGAGTTCTTGTGTTCCAAGACTTCTAATGTATAATAGAATGGGTAAAAAGTCTAAACTTACAAGTGGGTTTCAATTTGGTCGTTAGACTTTTAATTTGTTTGAAACTGATCATCCAACTTTAAGATATGTTTCACATTGGTCACTAAACTTTAATTTGTTTTACCTAATTGTGAATTCAAATGTTAGAAAAATGAATATGTAAAATAAGCATACCATTGGTCAAAGATTGCAATTTTAGATTTTTTCCATTTCAAAATTTATTTTTTCCATTTCAAAATTTACTTTCTGGCTATCAAAATTCGTGTACTAAACTTGAAAAAAGCATGCCCTAAAATCCTGACAACCAATAAGCATTCAAGAATAACATTGTTGGCACTTAAAAATGAGATGATACTCGAGTAATACTTCGGAAGTCACCATATCTGAAGTAATACTTCGGAAGTCACCATGTCTGACGTAACTAACTCTCTTAACAGGTCAACTTACAAGTTTGAAGGGCCATACTTGAGAATCTAGGCTCGTTGGACAACTCGATTTTGATGAAAGCTGATGATGACAATTAATACATGTAAATCAAACAAAAAATAGAATTTTTAATGACAAACAAATGAATAATGCTTAAGAATGTGTCGTCAAGAGGATTGAACCAAACAAGAAACAGCCTTTATCTAACACAGGAACACCTAGAAATGGGATGGGAAAGTGTTCATTGGATGCGCGATGCCTCTGGAACACTCTTCCACATTCAAGCCAAAGTTGGATAAAGATTAAAGAATAAGAACTTTCTCATGTTTCACCCCAATCCCCTCCTAGAACCTCTCGGAGCCTTCTCTCCACTGCATAATACCAACTGTGGGAATGGTGCTCAATGGCCGGGTGACCCGACCAATTTTCCAAAATGGCCGTTGACCAATTTTGGTGTGTAAATTACCAACTATAACCTTGCCTTCTTCCCCGCTCCTTCTTCCCCGCTTATAACCATTTCAAATGATTTCAAATTCATTTGTCTGTAAAAAAGAGAAGATTTCAAGGTGAGAATCTAACACATTTCAATGTAAGAATCCAATTTATTTCATTTATGTAAGAAATTTTATTTCAAAGTAGAAATTTATCATTCTTCATCTTTTTCTTTTAATTCACGGTAGAAATTGTGAATTTTGTAATATAAATCATGAAAAAATGTATAAATCTGAGTATGAATTATGATTTTTACTTTAAATTCCTGCAATTCTGAGTTGATTTGATATGAATTAATTGAAAAAATCAGGTTTAATCGTATAAATCTGCGTTAACAGACATAGTCTGTTAACACACCTGTTAACAGGCCCATTGCCTGTTAAGGCCAAATTGGCCTTAACAGACCTGGGGTCTATTAACAGACCTTGTTAACAGACCCAAGGTCTGTTAAGGCCAATTTTGGCCTTAACAGCAGGCCTGGTCTGTTAACAGACCAGTTGGTCTGTTAACAGACCATTGGGGTCTGTTAACCGATCTGTTAATGGTCGGTTAACAGACCATCTGTTAACCGACCTGTTAACAGATGGTCTGTTAACCGATGATCTGTTAACTAATGTTATAAAATAAGGGTATTTTAGTCTATTCTACTTAAAAGAGGCCTTTAAAACTTATTTGGTATAAGTTAGACTCTTCTGCGATTCATCACGTTTGACACGGCCATTTCAAAAATTCACCCAATACCAACTACCTAACCAGGTCTTTAAATTCTTTCCATTCTTCTTCTCCTGTCATCAGAACTAATCAAACAACATCAGCAGTCATAGTTTGATCGAAAAATCAAAATCATAATGGCTTTGGCTCGTTTGGCTATGAAATCTTTGCAGCAGAGGATGGTTTCTCCCTCCTCTTCTTTGTTGTCTCGAAATCCTGCCCAAAAACAGAAATCGACTTCTGAATTTCTCAGGCGGCTTTCGACTGCCTCCGACGAAAAATCAGAGGCCGGTCGAGAGGTAGCCGTTTCTGAAGGTGACGGCAAGAAATTTAAGTTATTCCCAAGGAGAAAAAGTAGAAGGGGTCTCTGGAGAAATCACAACCGTGACTTTGTTCCTACTGCTTGGGGTAAGAAATTTTGATTTGCTACTCAACAAATTACAAAATTTAAAGAAACTTTTGTCTCAAGAACACAAAAATCTAAAATCTAATTTTTGAATAATTTAAAGTGCATTAGATTTCCAGCAATTCGTTTTTTGAATTTATTTTTGGAAACCAATTTAATTTCTTGCCCATAAAACACAACTAACTGGGATGCTGTTTTCAGAATTCTTTCCGTCAGGGCTTGAAAGTGCTCTACTTGAAGCAACTAAAAATATCAACAGATTATTCGAAAAGCTGTCACCTTCTAACCTCATTGGCAAGGTAAAAGAACAGAACGAGTGCTACAAACTGCGGTATGAGGTTCCGGGGCTTGGCAAGGACGACGTAAAGATTACTGTCGAAGATGGAATTCTTAACATAAAAGGCGAGCACAAAGAAGAAAAAGAAGAAGAAGGATGTGATGATGAATATTGGTCATCCATAAGCTATGGTTTCTACAATACCAGCCTTGTGCTGCCGGACGACGCGAAAATCGATGAAATAAAGGCGGAGATTAAAGATGGTGTTCTGACCATTACAGTGCCAAGGATTGAGAGGGATGAGAAAAATGTTAAAGAAATTAGAGTGAATTGATTTTTTTTACTGCTTGCTGAACATGCCCCAAGTGTATTCTTCTTAATGGGTGTTGGTTGTCTTGAGTTCGAAAATAAGATTAGTGTGTAGACTTTTCTGTTTGCTAACACTATATGGAATTGTATCCCCGCCTCTTCCTCTCCCGTTAGACGGCAGGGCTGAGTGGTTGCGCTGTCTCCTGTCTAATATTGTCCAAATCAAGCTGTTAAAATTGATCCAAATGACTGGTAAGTACTCAATTCTATAAGTTCATTTTAGCAAGATATTGATATGTTAAACTGATACTACTGAACATAATACGACCCATTGTTTGAACCCGGCCACGGCTCTCACCTTGATTCCCATTTGGTTGATGAAGGCGAAGTTGGTGGAGAACCCAGATACGAACTTCACGTTATGAAATGTGGGGCTACTTCTCTGTAAAAAATCTTTAGTTTCTATATCTTGATTAATACCCGACTAACAATGTTTTTTGAATAAGGAAACTTACAAGGATAATGGTATTTCGCATCACATGCTATATATTTACAAGTTCTTTCCGAACGTTTATGACATATTTGATTTCTTAGATTTTATTGGATAAGACAATGGCTAATATTTTAATTAAATTTTTTTTTTTATTTTGTTTAGTATTACTTAATTCGACCTACCAATTATGTGCTTTTTTATATTTTGTACTATTATGAACTTCTTTGGACATTGATAAATGAAAGTTTACTTATTTAACATTATAACAAACAGCTAAGTGTCGTTTCTAATAAACTGGTCGGTAAATTCGTTCGATCAATTGTTCTATTAAGAGAGAATATTCACACCATCCTTGGATTGAAGGGAATTATGGCCTTTATTAAGTGTTAGGTCTGGTTACTCTAAAAGTCACAAAAATTATATAAAGAATCGTATTAAAATTAAATATTTTTCGATTTATATCTGAATTAAGAAATATGTCAAATTAAAAAAGAAAATTTATTTAGACTACTTTCATCTATCATTAAATACTGGTAAATAAAATAACTTTTTATTCACTTTATCGCAGGTCTGAGATCAAGCACTTGAAGTCGAGAAAATCTAAAATAAATTTAAATTATCACGACTGTATAGAGTTTTTTTCGCTGTTGGAAGAAAAAAAGAATATATACGTCTGTGTATTTCTATGTTTTCAAACTCCTTAAACAAAATTATTCTTCAAACGATTTTCTCTTTGTTCTACTTTCTAAAATTATAATTACTCATCATCCATTAAAACCATGTCAGAAATAAAGATGTTCAAATTTCAGTAACTTATTCTTCTAGCTCTTGTGGTCGAATTTTTCCTCAAGAAAACAGTATATTAGTTAGTTGAGTCTTGTCGAGAATTAATTATTTCTGTTTGAAAATTAGTTAAATTAAACTATATATTAAAAGATTTTAAGAAAAATGTTACTCATCTGGGGAAAAAATAAAAATAAATCTCCGGTCCCTTCTAGAGAAACTGAGAAACCTATCTGATAACGGTCAAAATCAATTACTAAAGGCCACGTTTCACTAGAAAAGATAGCACGAACTCTTTTGTGCCTTTTAAGATAGATTGTTATCCACTTCTCCAAGAAAAAAGGCGTCGTGGCGGTTTATTTGGGGCACGATATTTTTGCTAAAGAGAATTTGGCTGACTGTTTGTTTAATTTGATTGTACCCTTTTCTTTGTTAGCTGTACCTCTGGAGCTGGTTTTGGTTTTCGTACTGTAAGTGACAAATATGGCGGAGGCTCAGCGTGGACCTATTGACGATGTCGTTTCAGTGGAGCTCCCTGCGCCTGCTTCTTGGAAAAAAATGGTATTTTGTGTAATCTTAGCTTTTGCATCTTTTTCTTCGCAAATGAATTTTGTATAGATGTTTCTAGTAATGTTTTGTGTACTTTTTCTTTCCTTGTTATTTTGTTAATATATGTTGCCATGGCTGTATGCAATTTTTGTCCACAATAATCTGTTCTAATTAGGGTTTATGTTAGAACATTACAATAATTTAGGTTTTGTGGGAAGTTAAGTTTTTATTTCCGCCTCTTTTCCAGTTCTAAATTATCATTTGATTATTATTATTATTATTTTTTATGAACCGTGAATTTGATTATTAAAATATGCTTGTAACATGTTTAATAACATATATTTTCATTTAAATTAAGCTTCAATAATTTTGGTGTAGTATCTGGAATCGTTTCTGTTTCTTGGAAAATAAGTTTATTAGAGGATTCCGTCAGTTGGTATTATTACTTAAATCAGAGACACTAGATTAGAACCATCTCCAACCCATATCTTCAAATTGGTGCAACTTTTACACCAAAATTGTGCAACTTTCACACCAAATCCATATCATCTCCAACCTATTACTTCAAATTTTACACCAAATAAATAGTGTATATTTTCATTTATTTATATTTTTAATTATCAACAATAATTTATTTCAAAAATTATTTAATTATGTAGTTTATTTTTATTAAATATATAAATTTTATATTACATTTATTTACCAAAATTATTGTATTGATGAAAAAAAAAGCACTATACTCAATATCACAATTAAAAAAAAACACACAATAAACATCACTAAATTAAAAAAAAAAATATTGAACGGATAGAAATATCCAAAAAAAATATAACAATTCTTGGACAAAATGCATAAACCAAACAAAATGCATAAACCAAAATGCATTAACAGTGCTGGTGGGTCTGCACCATTTTCATCTTCAAATGAACAGTGCTACGCCATATATGGCACAGCACTGTTCACAACACCAAATTGGCGCAGGATTATGGCGTTGGGTTGGAGAGATCACACTCCATTTTGGAGTTTTCACTCCAAAATGGCGCAAGGTTGGAGATGCTCGATTGCCTATTATCTTCCAATTTCTCCAGATCATTTTTTTTTCCTAATGTTCAGGCTTCCTATTTCTTGACAATATTTAAGACTTTTTGATAAGTTGTATTTATATTTGACACTTTTGCTCTCTTCAAAAAAGTAATTCTTAAAGTTGAGCTTGATGTGAATCCTTATGAGTGACCAAGGAACCCCACTCCACCTCGTTGTATCCATTACTCTATTGCAAGGAAGAGTTGAGTCGTGGTCCAGGCTTTTGCTTTTGCTTTTGCTTTTGCTTTTGCATTGGAGGTTTTTCCGCGTAAAATTTGGTGTCTTGATTTCTTGACTGTTTTGCATTTCTATGCCTAATTATCTGTTGACATGTGTGCTTCTAATTATATGAGGTGAATATGGATTTATCTCTTCGGTTGGGAAATTCCTTGTATCCGGATAATCTGCATCTTTAACAACTATGTCAATTTTCCTAATAACATGGCATGTTCTGGATAAGACTTTTAAGTCCCATCCTTTGTAGTGGTTTGGATGGAAGAAAAATGTGAAGAAATGAAATAAATCCAACTGTTCTTTGGGGCTGTGTTAATTTGTTCATTGATAAAGAGTGGCCTGAATTTGGGTTGCATTTTGAGTTAAGTGTATGCTTGTTAAACTTGTTCCTTGTTTCTCCAATGTTTCATTATCAAGCTGACACAAACAGTTTTTAAATAGAAACGGAAAAGGATAGACGTGAAAATAGATAGATATGAATAGAATGCTAGTTGCATGGTTAAACTCATGGTGAAATATAGGCCTCTAAGATGTTATTATTTTATACCATGTATACATGGAAGTTAATCACCGACCAAGGAAGGTTTTCACCCCACTCGCACAAAAAAGTAATATACGTCTGTTTTCACACTTTCAAAAAAATCTCTCAATTTTCACAAATTTTTTCTTCCCAATTCTCTTTTTCTTCACCATTGTTCTCCAATTCTTTCCTTCTCAACCTTGTTCCTCTTCATTATTCACCACAAGTCACTCTCCAACTTCTATCAATCTTCATTTATTTTTCTATGGTCTGATTCCACCAATTAACGGTATACTGGTATAGATGCCTCTGCTGCCGGTGTAATAGACAGATGAGTGTATGAACAAAACCAGACAAAAACAACATTTTAAGTGAGATATACGTTTCTGGATTGTCAAGGGCAACCGGGTTGTACTGCAAATTTTATTGTAATTCCCTGCTGTTATCTATATGTAGGTAATTATCATCCATCTAGTTCCTTGACGTGGTTCATCAATTTTTATGCAGCGCATGACAAAAAAGGGTGGTGCACCAAGAAAGAATGAGGTTGTATTTATTGCTCCTACCGGCGAGGAGATTAGTAGCCGGAAACAACTGGAGCAGTACCTAAAATCACACACTGGAAATCCAGCAATATCAGAATTTGATTGGGGCACTGGGGAGACTCCTAGGAGATCAGCAAGAATCAGTGAGAAAGTCAAGGCGACACCCCTGTCAAAAGAGACTGAACCGCCAAAGAAACGAGGCAGGAAACCATCGGGTACAAAGAAAGTGAAGGAAATGGAATCTGGAAAAGAAGAAACAGAGGGCAAGAAAGATGCTGAAATGCAGGATGCCGAAGTTGATGAAAAGAAAAATGACAGAGGAAAGGAAATTGATCTGAGGGAGGAAAATGAAGGTAAAACACAAGAAGACGCTGATAAGAAAATTGACACCGACATCAAATTGGATTGGAAGGATCCAGAGGAAAATGTTGTGACTGAAGAAACTCCAAAGATGGAAGAAAAAGTCGAAGAAAAACAGGGAACTGCTTTGTCCGGAAAACCAGAGTCCAAACCTGGAAAAGTTAGGCCAGACAATGAGACACAGACTAATCCAGGAAGCATCACTGAAGCAGCCAATGGAGCTGAAACTAATGGAGTCCAAGTGAATAGCGGCAAATTTAATTTGCAGGTGGCAGATGAAGACATGAATATAAAAGGGGACATCATGGAAAATGGCAAGTTTAACCTAGCAGGAAAAACATTGGCTCCAAATTATCCTTCTTCTGTTCCTTTCAGTTGTTAATCTTATTTCCGCCATTTCTCTTTAGCTGGTATAAACATCCCATAAGCATATTTTGAGTTGGTGAGAGAAATGGGATCTTAAACTTTTCAGACTTGACTTAATGTAAGCATAATGATTGTAAGTGCTAGATTTAATTTAGTTAGGGAATCATCCCTAGGGTGGTTGATGACATTGTATCTTTTGTCATGCAAATAATGTATTAGATTGGAATAAGAGGTCATACTATTTGCTATGCTGCCTTGTCTTCAGGTGATGTCAATGACGTTAGACTATATAGTTTTGGCTGATGTGGGATTTGTATTTCAAACACTTTTGGTAATTAGGTGAGGTGAACTATGAACAGAACAAAAACTGATACGTACGTAAATGGAAATTTTGGTAGATTCCAAGGATTCTCTAGTTGAATAACTTGGGTAGATTCTTCTGAGATTCCAGTTTATTATTACTGATGCTTTGGATTATGATTTTTGCAGTTTAGAACGTCTCTTCTACTCGTATGTTTTGGTGATATCTAAACTATTTTAGTTTGATGATAATTGTAGACATCCAATTGCTAATGAAAATATATTGTTGATTGTATCCTTTTTTGTGGTTTTTGTTTGTATATTGTCTTGATTGATGATTGAACTTTTATATGGATACAAGTGTTTATGGGTGTGATTTATATAATATTTCTAGAAATGTTGAAAAGTTTCAAGATTGTCATTGTTTGTGTTATTAGCTTTCTTGATAATTCTTGCACTCTTTTTTTGGCTCATTTTGAAGGTTGTTATTGTTCTTTTTCTACTAGCTTTCCTTTTAAATCTAGTAGTTATGTAATAATATCTCGAGATAGATGTTATATCATGTTGTCTATGCATAAAAGTACCTCTTTTTAAGGAGCATCCAACCTTTTAAGCTTAGCCAAACATGTTCATAACTGCTTTCTTAATTTTGATATGTGAGAATTGTTTAGGCTCTTCCATTGAATAGGTTGAAATCAAACTTGACTGATGGGTGTCAAGCTTTCCCGGCTGTCTAGGCTCGGGAGCTCAATGCACATTAGGGTGTCCCGTCCTTCCTACTGGGCAGACCCATCCCTACGATCGGGCCCGACTATAAGAGTATGCAGCCCACATCGGCTTTTCTATGCTTGCCAAATTTATTTTTAAAGGAAAAAGGAATAACATCTATGCAATTCATCCGAAAAAGAATTGTATGGACGTAGACAAGCGTAGGCCATGTCGGATAAACTTACAAATCCTAAACTTCAACTTATTAACTTACGAAAGGTATAACAATTAACAAGAAAGACATCTTAATTAGAGAGAGAGAGAATCTGGTCAAAAATTAAAAAAAGATAGTACTATGGATCAAGAATGAAAAGCACAGAAAAATATACTTTGAGGTAACGAAAAGGTTGGAATCTTATTCCAATCCCACAAAGCTCACTTATTTTCATCAGAAATCCAAAATTTTCCTTCATCTTTAGATCAAGGTTTGGAATCTTTTATGGGTTTAGTGTATCAATTTTGACAATGGAATTCCTGCAGAGGAAGCATTGCATCCTACAAGCCCATGTTCTAGCACCTATTCCACAATTGCCATTAATAATCCTTTATTTCTACAAATCGAATGACTGTTTTCATTTACTTCTACTTTCAAGATTATGGGTTTCTTTTCTTTCTTCCTCTGGTTGTTATTTCTTCTTTTGATTGTTCCCTTATCAAATGGTATGTGCCCTTTCTTCTTTATTATAGGAGTACATGTTTTCCAAATGATTTAAAGTTTCGACACATTTATTTGTGTTGTTAGTTCATTTTTCATCAAGGCTTGCTTAAATGGGTCGTTTTGAGACTTTGAAATCGGAAACCTTGTTTATTCTCTTATCATGTTGAATCACTTTTTCTAAAATTGAAGTATTTAGACGAGATGGTTCGAAGTATTGAAAACTTTGATCTTAGTCATTAATGTGATGAAGAGCAGGAGTTTCTAATATGCATTTCAATCATTAATCCCATTTTTATGTCTCCTTTTGAGTATCTGAGAAAATATAAGATCAGGATGGATGCTCTAATTTCTGTGTATCTGATATTAACTTAGGATATGCATATCAAGTTTAGTTTTTTAGCTCTCCCATTAACTTCGGCTCACAGGAAGATAAACATTTCAGAACTGATGTACTCTTATTAATCTGAAACAAACTAAGCCTTATTCCAAATGAATTTGGGCTCGAGCTCTGAGGTTAAAATCTTGTTCATTGTCCAACTTTGATCTGCACAACAATGCATGCACTTGCAACAATTTTTTTTTTCGTGAAAACAATGCATATATTTATTGTGAAGATGGACCTTACATTACCTAGTTTTATTCTGTTTTGGCAGTTCTGGTAGTACATGCTTTCACAGGTACATATGGAGTAAATTATGGTAGAATAGCTGACAATATTCCACCACCCGAAAGCGTTGTAACACTTCTAAAGGCAGCAAAGATAAAAAATACCAGAATTTATGATGCTGATCATGGAGTTTTGAGGGCATTTAAAGGGTCTGGAATCGAGATAATTGTTGGACTTGGGAATGAGTATTTGAGAGATATCAGTGTAAATCCGGATCGTGCGGTAGATTGGGTGAAAGAAAATGTAGAGCCATTTCTACCCGGAACGCACATTAGTGGGATCGCTGTCGGAAATGAGGTGTTGGGGAGTGTTGATCCAGAATTATGGGAAGTTCTTGTGCCGGCAGTGAAAAATGTCTACAATGCCCTTGATCGGTTGCATCTGACTGATAAAATTGAGGTGTCAAGCCCACATTCAGAGGCTGTTTTTGCAAACACGTTCCCTCCATCTGCAGGGGTATTTAAGGATAGTGTTCTTCCTTACATGAGGCCACTTCTGCAGTTCTTTTCACAGATTGGTACTCCTTTCTACATAAATGCTTATCCGTTTTTGGCGTATATAAGCGATCCAGAGCACATTGATCTGAATTACGCTATTTTTCTCTCGAATCCTGGTATTTATGATGCAAAGACTAAACTACATTATGACAATATGTTTGATGCTATGGTTGATGCTTCTTACGCTGCATTGGAAAAGGCCGGTTTTGGTAAAATGGAAGTCATAGTTTCAGAAACTGGTTGGGCTTCGCGTGGAGATGAAAATGAAGCAGGAGCTACGGTTAAAAATGCGAGGACTTACAATCGTAATTTACGTAAACGACTACTAAAAAAGAAAGGGACTCCTTATCGGCCAAAGGTTCCCGTGAAGGCTTATATTTTTGCATTGTTTAATGAAAACTTGAAGCCCGGGCCGACATCCGAGAGAAACTTCGGATTGTTTAAAGCTGACGGGAGCACTGCATATGACATTGGGTTTACAGGGCTAAAATCTAGTTCGGCAACCTCGTCTCTTCTCTCCATCAAGGTACGTGTTCTTAAATAATTTCAATTTTTATAACAAATGCTACATTCCCTTTTCTTTCTAACCTATGTTCTTGTTCTTGCTGTCCTGTTTGATTTAAATTTTCATGATAATAATGTGTTTTTAATTCCTTTTCCTGATGTCTTTAGATTCTATAATGTATTTTCTCCTATTCTTTCTTTAGTTTATACTTAGGGCATGTTCGGTGTAGTTTTTTTTGGGAAAAAATGGATTTTTTTGAGTACTTTATTGACTTTTCAAACTTTTTTGTAGGGTAAAAAAGTTGAAAAGTCAAAAATTGTAGGCAAAAAAATGGGTTTTTTTAGAAAAAAATGGTTATCGAACATGCCTTTAATTCTTTATGCGAAAAATTTCCCTCTTCCACGATCTAAATATATTTGAAGCCAAAAGTTCATCACACTGTCGTGCTTTCACTGTGTGTATGCTCGGTGCAAGTCTGCTTTTTTCTGTAGATGGTTCTTAGAGGACAAATTAGCGAATCTTGGTTCGACTTGATCTGTTGAATATTTATAAAGAGGCCAATAATTCATAAGATGCATAGTCCACGAATCACCTTGATCAATCAACTACTTTGAACTGAAATATTAGGCTTCAAGTTAGTTAACAACTAATGAGCTCGAATTAGTTGAGAATTTCAGTTTCTCCATGTATTTTGGGGCTTCCGGGGGCCATCAGTACACTCGTTGGGAATCTCAAGAATCATTTAGCTCCCATATGTAGAAATTGCATAGAACTCGAGCCAGACATGTATCATTATTCATTAACAATGAAAAAAATGACAAACGGTTAAGATTAATTATAACTAGACAAGTCGTTTTTTTATTGATCAAAGTCGAAAATATTAAATTATGTGCAATATTTTCAACTTTTCAGGTCTGTGGACTTCGAGGATTGGCTCAAATAGCATTTGCTGCTCTTGTACTTGTTTTGATCTTATGATTCATTAAAATCTTAAGAAAAGCATCAGATTCATTGTAATAGAAATTCATTTGTTTGACATTATTACAGTTCCTGTCTGTACAGTTGATGTTATCACCTCATTCTTTATGCTTATTATTACCACTGTTCTTCAAAATTGTTCCCTTCAACTTGTTTCGGATATGAATACGTATTTCTTTGAGAAATAGATTAATCTTTTATGGCTTTATCACTATTTATATATTATTATCAATTACAAAATTCAAGAAATATATTTGTTCATATTCTACAGATTCACTGTGTGTTTAATTTTTTTAAAAATCAGTTTTTCAATAGATATTTATAATGAAAATAAAAATTGATGAAATGTGTGAGTAAAAAATTGATAGAAGTTGTGAATCCCATAAAATATGTAGTTAAAATTAATTATTAACTTTTATCACAACTTTTTAATAGATATTTAAGCAAAATCAGACAGAGCCTCAAATTTTAAAAGAATTTAATTTAATAGAAGTCGAGTTGACATATCATTTTTGAGGAGATTTTTGTTGTCACTAGTTAGAAAATACGTGCATTAGCATTGCATTTGATTTTGCAATAATTTTCTTAATTTTTAATATTTTCAAAATTCTTATTTTTTTATTGTTAAAAAGTTAAAATGTTAAAAGTAGCAATTACAATAAGATAAAAAAAAATACGATTCTTGATAACATGTTGTGTTGTATTTGTTTGATATTATAATGAATGGTGTTGATATTTTATTTACATTCATAGAAGTATAGTTGTAATTAGAGATGAATTTTATATTGTAGTAATATCAACAATAACTTAAACTCAGCGAATACATTTTGGTGATTTGAGATTTGATGATTGACGAACTATTGATATTAAATCTTATATAATTGATACTATGAAAAATAAGAATTTGACAAACTTTAAAGGTCAGATCTCTAGATTTTCAGTTCAATCTTTGTTTCAATAGAAGTTGAATGAAGCATCGACAATAGCAAAACTAACTATTTTTTAATTAATAAAAAGATAGGCAACTAAGAAAATTAGAAAGAATGAAATGAATTATATTATCATGCTTAGCTAAAGATCAATTATGTTTTATATTCTACTTTGGTTGTATTCATTATTAACATTAATGTATTATCCCAAGAACTTCAACACATAAAACACTTGGTAAATATCAAATACTCAATATTTCACTCGTGTATTGAAATTGCAATCGATGTTTTTTCTTGAACTTTACTAAGTCTACAAGGACATAATTATAACAACAATGCGTATACAACGTTTTTCACAGAATGCCTTTCCTCCTATTTAATGAACTTTGTGCAAGTTACTTCAATTGATAAAACTCCAATCAATCCATATTCTCATTTCTCTATGAACATAGTCTATTTTGATAAATACACATTATGATTATATAAAATACGAAAATATATAAATATCATTTACTATTAATACGAAGGATATTTACATATATTTTTAGAAACTAATGAAAAAATGATGACTCATTTTTTATTTACTTTACGTCTCGAAAAATGAATTTGTAATTTGAATGCTTCTCCTTGATAGCTAACATGAGAATCAAGCCCTTGTTGTACATATGCGTGCTACAATTTTTATTCATGAAGACTAAAAGATAATAAAATATAGTGACACTTAAAAGGGAAGTAATAAAATTGGTAGATGTAATGAGAAGGAAAGAAAACATGTTTTATATAAAAAAGGTCAAATGGGAGGAAATGTAAAAAAATTCTTTGGTTTAAAATGTAAGCAATTAAATAATGACGAAAAAAATATAAACTATATGTTACTTTTACGTTAATTATGTTGGTTAATATTTAAACTCATAGATTTCTGTTCTTTTTCCACCCTCGAAATTTTATTTTGTTTTTATTAAAATTGATTCTTGTATGTTATTTTTTCAATCTTTTTTTTCCTCTTTTGGACACATGCTTCTACCGATTTCAAAATAATGTCAAAGAGTTGTGAGCATTTTCAATTTTAGTTGGTTTAGACTATATGAGCATTTATGCTACATTAAACTTGACTGAGCAATAGATAAATGTTTCATATGTCTTTATTTCTTAATCCTATTCAATTATCTCTAGTATTGAACATATCATCCATCTCTCCAAAATTCATATAAAGTTTTATACAATTCATATTACATTTCATAGTGAGCAAACCATGTCGAACGGAAAAACTTTTTATATTTCTTCATTACATTCCATAGTGAAAAGACCAAACCATATTGAATAAAAAGTTCTATACATTTTTTATGACATTTCATAAATGACCAAATTGAACCATATACAACGGAAGGGTCTATTTGTACAACGTGTAAGATTATGAAAAAATATTGTATCAAGTTAAAATAAACCACTTGCACGCAGATTTCACCTTAGATTTATTGAATATGAAAACTAATTAAAAAATCTGAAAACTTTTTGTTTGTTCTTCAACAATTTTGAATTATCACTTTTTTATTTTTCTTTCTTTTGTAAAATCTTGAACAAAAATGAGTTTTGTAAGTGTAATATGTTGTGAGAAGAAAAAAACAAAATGAACTTTTTTATTATAACTCGTAAAATTTAAATATAAAATCTGAAAGGTTGATGACAAAGTAAAAAAGAGAAGGAGTAGACCAATCACAAGGTTTTTCTAGAGAGATAAATTTTGATATCAATATTGACAAATAAAAGATCTTTTAACTCCCAAATTCATAGATTTCATTTTTATGATCATAAATACATATTTAAGAATTACATAATTATCGTATGAATCTTTGTATTTTACAGTTAAAAAATAAAACTAAAGAGAAGTTGTTCAAGGGCCCCAAAACAACCCTCTTATTTTGTTCAATAATGGTAGGAGAGTAAAGATTTTTGGATTTTTTTTTTAAATTTAATATGGGAGGGTAAAATAGTCTAAAGATGTAATATAAGAGGATAAAATTGTCTAAAATTGTTTCTCCATTTTACGGTCTTTTAGAATTAGTATAGATATAGATATAAATTAGACTATTAGAATTGGAGGCTGGTATTTCTATTTAATTATATATATATTTTTTTGATCGTTTCTATTTATTCTATTTAATTATATTCAATTCATGAGATGAAGGGGTATGTGTAGATGTATAGGTGAATAATTTTAAATACTTTAATTAATTAAGATTTAATTGAACCAATTTTAAAGGTCTATTAAATTAATCAAAGGTAAATTGAAAAATCTAAAATATGAGTGAGGACATTTTGGTCCAAAAATATTTTTCATTTTTAGGGCCTTTTAGATGTACTAGTTAGACACGCATGTGTTGCACGTGATTTTGTAATCATATTGTCAATTTTTAATATTTTTGAAATTTTTATTTTTTAATTGTTAATAATTAAAATGTTAAAGTAGCAATTGCAATAAATATAAAAAATACAGTTCTTGATAACATGTTGTGTTGTATTGTATTGTTTGATGTTGATATGTTATTTACATTTATAGAATTACATTCAAATGTTAGATGTAAACTATAATCACCGTAATTCAATGTATTAAAAACAATCTTTTTTTTTTTTTTTTTTAATCTCCGTTTAAGTTTTGACAACTATTATTGAATTTTAATGCAGTAATAAAAAAAAATTATAATTTTCTCGTTTATTTTTTTAAATATATTTCTCATTTATTTCATCTACGTAATACAAAAAAAAAAATTTGAGATTATCTTTTCACATTCATATTTAATTTAATAAATTAAATATTTACAAATGTTAATTATACATTTAATAAATTATTAAAAATTTAATGTACGATAATAATGAGCAATAAAAGAGTAATAAATAAATATTAAAAGATAAATTGCATTCGTGTAAGTACAAATACAATCAGAGATGAGTTTTATATAGTGATAATACTAACAAAAACTTGAACACAGTGTAGATCTTTTAGTGATTTAAACTTTGATAATTGACGAACCTTTGATATCAAATCTTATGGAATTAATTATCTCCATGGCTGCATTTCACGAAGAATAAAATTAATAATTACTAATTTTATTGTGAGAGAATGTAAATATTGACTACATGATATTATATATTTGTTGGAGTAAGAGTTCCTTGTGAACAATATTTTTTGTGTATGTTTTCTTTTTATTGGACGTGTTTGATTTGACAACGTAAATGAAAACGTCATAAATGTAACTAAGAAACAAAAATTGAAGAAATATCAATGCTTGCCTATGTTGTGAAAATATTGTTGAGGGACAGAAGTAAAATGAGAAGAATGTTCTATATATATTAATAAAATAAAATAAAATTAAATTAAATGTGAAAAAAGTTTCACACGTTAGTTCTAAACTATAGTATATGATTGGTGGGGTTTAAAGATTTTGAAAAAAAAAATAGTAAAATGTGTGGTCGAAAAGTTGATAAAAGTTGTAGGTCCCACAAAATATGTGGTTGAAAATGAGTTTGAGAAAAAAAAATTAAAAAAAAAAAATGAACCAAACATGCTCACAATAACTGTAATATAATGTATTAAAAATAATTTTTTTATCATCATTTCAGTTTTGACAATCATGATTTGAATTTTAATGTAGTAATAAACAAAGTTACAACTTTTTCCATTCAATTTTTTTGTTGAAACCCATATGTTATTCATTTCAACTATGTAATGCAAAATAAAAATAAAAATTGAAATAATCTTTTCATATTCATATTTAATTTAATAGATTAAATGTTTAAAAATTTTAATTGTACATTTAATAAATTGTTGAAAATTTAATGTACAATAATGATTAGGGGTGGGCGTGGGTTGGTTTGGTTCGGTTTTGAACCCAAACCGAAACCAAACCGCCCAAATCGGTTTGGCCATGAACCCAAACCGAACCAAACCGCCGCTACTGATGAAACCGAACCAAACCGAACCGACCAATCTTGGTTCGGTTTGGTTCGGTTTGAGCGGTTTGGGCCTAATGTTTTGGGCCTAATGATAATAACTCATGTTTTCGAATTGGGGCTTGGACCTTAGACAAGAAACAGCGGCCGGCGTCGACTTCACCTTCAGAAAGTGATTAATAGACTGACGCAGCAGCCAGCAGCGACTCAGCGAGCACTTCACAGTTCGCAGTACGCGGTTGTTGAGAACTGAGAAGGAGAAGGAGATGATGAAATCGATAATGAACACTACGCGGTTGTTGAGAATTGAAAAGAGATGATGAAATGGATAAGGAAACGACAATGAAGAGAAGATGGAATGGAGAAAAAGAGGCGATTTCGGCGGTGAGATTTAGGGTTCACTGTTATTAGGTTGGAGAATTGGAGAAGGAGGAAATGAATTGTGGTGGTCTTGGTGGACAATTGGACTGGGAATCTGGGATGAACGGTGAAAGGGAGTGAAATGGATTGGGCCAGGTTGTTGGGTTGGGTTTGGGCCAATTGGGTAGAATTCTCATTTCAAGGGTTTGTTTTATCGATTCGGTTTATAGCGGTTTGGTTCGGTTTTTTTTCCTCAAACCGAAACCGAACCAAACCAACTACATTTTTTAAATTCGCAAACCGAACCAAACCGTCAGGGTGTGAAAAACCGAACCAAACCAACCCAATTCGGTTCGGTTCGGTCGGTTTGAGCGGTTTGGCGGTTTAAATGCCCACCCCTAATAATGATGAACAATAAAAGAGTAGTAAATAAAATATTAAAAAATAATTATACATTAATGAATACTAAGGTTGAATATGAATTTTTTTAAAGATTGTACAGGTAGAATAGGCAAAAAATATTTCTCCTTTTTAAGGTATTTTAGATGTAGTATAAATATAGATATAAATAGATATGTATAGGAGAAAAATTTTAAATGCCTTAATTATATTTAATTGAACCAATTTTTAATGTTTTTTAAATTAATGAAGGGTAAATTGAAAAATATAAAATATAAATGAAGATATTTTGATTTAAAAATGTTTTTCTCTTTTAAAACTTTTTAGATGTAGTCAGCATCGTTCTAATGCTCATAGTAGACATTGTCCTACACTCATTCATTGGATTACACTCATCCAATGAGTGTAGAACAAGTGTCCCAGTGGGTATTATAACAATATCCACCGTAGATATTAAAACAAAATCGTAGATACAAGTTATATCATCCCTTTCCTGTTGGTTTAAAAATTTAGAATAATATATATAATTTAAAAAATAATAAGTTAAAAATTCTAAACACAAAATAAAAATTCTATTTTATTTTTATTTAAAACTGAATTTCTTTCGAATATATAATAGTGTTAAGGATTCAAAATTTATTTTCATCTTAATGAAAAACAAAGGTTGGGTAGTAAATTTTCAATCAAAATTTATACATAAAAAATCGATTCAAGTTGCAAAACAACTTACCATATCATATATAGACATATCTGGTCGCATAGAGATGCAGGACTACCGTGGATAAACCTACTTTCCATTGCATCTACTCTTGATGTTAGAAGATTTCAGAATATATTTTTTACAATAATGACGAAAAACTAGTGTAAATTAAATTAAACTCACACAAAAACTCCAAACACAAAATACAAAATAACCAAAATTAATTCTCATGGGTGGGCTCCACGTCCATGCCGTGGTCTCCACTCTCATCTTCATCAGGTAAATCATCACCGTCAATTTGATCAAGCACCAGCACTAGCCCCATACCAAAGGCCCCATCAAATCCTGGTTTCACTGAGAGTAAGAAAACGTCTTTTCCAAGGATGACATTGGTGGAGGCATCCACTTTGCGTCGAATCTCAGCCACTATTTCCTTTTCCGCATTAAAAATCGTGCACTGTCTGTTGGCGAAGGAGCCTTCGATCTGGTACTCCTCAACCGGGTTGGTGTACACCTCTACTTCCACGTTGCACCGTCCGATTATTGATGATCTTCGAACGCTGAAGATTGGCTTCTCCCCCTCCATTCTCTCCCCTACGAAGCCTTCCCACCTTTGATGGAGACTCGGCCTCTGCAAAATAAAACAAAAATCAGAAATTCAGCTGGCTACGCCTACGCATATATTGGCGAATTTACGTAACATTTTGTTGCGTGTTTAACGATTACTTTCGAGTCTTGTAACGAGTCGTTACAGTAATTTTTGATAATAAGCTGACCCAGATTGATCAGAAACAATAAGAATTAAGGAAATCTGTGTTTACTGATGCAACGAAAAGTTAACCAATGATTAGCCCGAGTTAACTCAATACAACGGTTAAGAATTTGCTACGAAGAGTAAACGTTACAGTGAATAAAAATGTCATTAAATTCAATTCCAGTGAAAACCCAGAAAATTAAGAGAGAAACTGAAGAAATCCTTCTTTACTAAATTAAAATTTCCATCATTAATTTCGTAATCGTTTAAACAATAAGTTACTGTAAATCTTGACTCACTGAATTGACTCAGTGTAAGTGCTGAGAAATGATTAGCAATATATACCTTGCGACGGACGGTGAGGAGGCATCTGCCGGAGGCGTCCATGAGAACGAGTTCACCCGTGTCACGAGTACCGGGGCCGTAGGAGTCGACTCGGAAGACGAGTTCACCTTTGCAGTCGTAAGCAGTGTAGCCATCGCCCGCGAAGAAAAGAGTGGTTTTGGAAACAGTAAGATGGGTTTCGTCCTTGTATACGAACCCTTCTTCCACAATTACTTCACTCTTCATCTTTTCTCTCTAAATATTTCCTGCAAAAGTTTTAGATTTAAAGCTCTCAGTGAAAGTGAACAATGTGATATACAGAGAGAAAGAGAATGGAAAAAAATCTGGAGAGAATTAATAAGTGCAATAAAGGCCTCTCTCTCTCTCTCTCTCTCTCTCTCTACACACACACACACGCGCTTCGAACGTATGCAATTAGAGAGAGACGTGAAAATATGGTCTAGGAATTTAGCACAAGGGGAGGTGACGTTTTGATTAGTGGTGTCAAATTAATAGGTATGTTGGTTTGAGCAGATTTGATGTATCCAATTCCAATTTACCTCTTATTGATTCTAATTGGTCCGACATAAAATATGGTCTGGGTTTAGAATCCGACCAATTCACAAATTCGTTAAAATTGTGAGTTGTGCTGGTCCAATCTATCATATTTTAATTTTTTTTTCCTAAAATTTTAATATGATTTAAACTTAAATCATAATTAAAAAATAAATATTCTGACAAGTGTTTGTGGATTATATTGTTAAGTTATTGATGTAATAAATAATAATAATTTATAACTATATTTTAATAGTAATGAATCGAGTCAAATAAGTTGTCGAATTAGACAATTAAATTCAACATGACTTGTTCGTCATTATGGGTCAATGCATGAATTGGTCCAAAACAGTAATTAATTTCGATTTGATTTTTAACCGGCCCAAAATGGCCCAACTAATTATGATGGGTCAATGCATGACCCGTTTTGAAATTAAGAATGTCAGGAAAAAAAAAGTTGAGGATGAAAGAGGAAATACATCATAAAATGTGATTTTAGTTGAAATTAGTGACAACTGTATCGTACAGTGACACATTGCAAGCAGAAGACAATTCAAAAAACAGGTAAACATATACGTCGTCGTAGAAACAATATAAGAAAACAGGCCCGGTTATTTGTGATAAGGTGGTGTTCCCACCATTGAAATTTGAATATTATTTAACTTTTATTTTATTATTTTTTTAACCTACCCAAGTTACACATCATTTTAATACACAAATGCATGACGGGTCCGATGGCTAAACAATATTTACAAGGAAAAATTGTCTCAGTTTTGCTATCAGTACAAAATTATCTCCAATTTAATATTTCTACATCTCCTCATAAACTATAAACTATTAAATATTTTGTTAAGTTGACATGTACAAGTGATGTGAATCGATGGCATGCTGCGAAGCATCACCACCATTGATTTCAGCCACCATAATTTCATAGGACCACCACACTATCAATTTCACCGACCCTCAAAATGTGATTTTCAGGATCGTGGAGCATGAAAATGAGAGCACGTAGACTTGGAAATTTGATTTGAACATTGATTTTTTTTTTTTCAAATTTTTTTAAATAATAGAATGTAAAAAAAAGACAATTTTATATTTGAAAAAGTTAGGGATCTCAATTGTAATTTTTTCAGTATGTTTTCTTTTTCTTTTTTTGTTATCTTAATTTATTCAAGTTATGGCAAAATTGTCAAAAATACCATTTGAAGACTCTCAGTACGAATTAATGAAATGATGGTGATGATACATGCGAATAAAATTAAATAAGAATGATATTGTTACAAAATTGAAAGAATAGAAACTGAAAGTATAATTTACTTTAATTATTTGTGGCGGGGTGGAAGGGTCGAAGAAAATAAAGATTTTTAATTTTTTCTTCTTTAATTTTCTTCTTTTTAAAATTGTAAATGTTTTGTCCATTTTGTCCCTGAAATAATGGCTCACATTATTGTATGCACAAGAAAACATCAGCAGAGTTTTTTGGCAATTTGCCAATTTCCATCTGTACCGTAGCACCTGTATTTAAAGTTGAGGATGGTTTTGTTATGATTGTTAGGTTCAGGACGATTCTGCACCAATCACAACAGGTTCGGGACCTAAAGTAAAAGTAATTCTGTAATTGTATTGTTTTTATTTTTATGATATATGTTGTAGATTTTAATCCTACAAGTAGACGAATCAGTTACAAGTAATAAAGTGATGTGAAAAGTGTTAAACTTGCTAGTTATTAATTAACCAATTAATTATATAATTAGAGTTTTAAGAAAATTTAATCACATATTCTTTATGATTTTAATTCCTACGATTATTCTATTCTAATTCAACTAAATCTAAATTATCAGGTAAACGAAAATAGAATAATTATCAAATTCAAGTTTTACTAGCACTAGAATTCACGAATTCATCATCACGTTTTAACAATTAATTATCAATTACTCGTCTTCGCAAATTATTGACATAGGTTGAAAATCGATAATTCTAATATAATCAAAAGTCTCTCTCGACGGTCAATCAATTCTATACCTCTACATGAACCTAACAATCTCTAGTTAAATTTCGAACACAAAAGTATGCATTTAATCACAACGATTATTTAGAAGATTTCATAAAGCATAATACTAATCTTTATATATTATTGGACTATATATTATTTATTACCACATGCTCATCTAAATTAAATCTCTCGAAAGCAATCTAGATCACAAAAACGTTTTAATGGCAATCAAACTTCAAAACGGAATAATGAATAATAAATAATCAACCCGAAATCAATAAATTTACAAAAACAAATAACTTCTAATTAATAAAAAACATGAAGTTTCATCATTTATCCTAGATATAAAAGATGTAGCCGGACATGATTCATGTGAATATAGCAATATTAATAAAAAAATTCATGAACTATAAGAAAAAGAAGAAGAATAGATACAACCATTAATCTTGAATTAATCCACAATCACCGATTGCACTGTAACAAATATTGTCCAAGAATTTCTCATTTATTTGCTCTTGATCTCTATATCTCTTCAATTGCGCAACCCTTTCAAAAGACCCAAAAGAGGTCTTTTATAGTATTTGGAAAGTCTTTAAAGTTGTGTCTTAAAAGAGTCATAATCCCACTTAATTTTAGAAAACCGCACTTATGACTTTCCTTCAGCATAGGTCACGCCTAGATCGTACAATGCATTCTGCTACCTATGTGCGACCTCCACTAAGTTTTCGCTATCGCACCTAGGTCGCACTACCTAGGTGTGATATTTGTTTTTGAAAACTTATAATTTGGTCTCCGATTTGGCTTTTGATGTACAGTTTTGATCATTTATTCTTTAAATTTTCTCAATTCAATTCAAAAACTTTCAAATACATTCTAATTGGTCCTCACCCTTCTAAAATCTTCCAAAGTGGCCTTCCAACTATTCAAAATTGTAAAAATTAATCCCCGAACTTTTAAAAATCTGATTTTTGCTCTCGAAACTTTTGAATTCACCTAAGTAAGCGTCTATTAAGCTTCAAACTCTTCTTTTTCATTCCAAACTCATCCACATTGAGTTTTATACTTGCGTATACAATAATTGAACCAATTTAAATAGAAATCTGCTCATATAATAAACATATAATAAGTTTACAATTATAAATAAGCGTATTAAATACAATTATCAATATATATGGAATAAAAAATTTAAAAACAACTGTCTTCAAAATTAATTTGCCTCCTTGAGTGAGAATTGGATTTGTACAAAAAGTAGTTCATTCTTCTTGATTCACCAAAATTCATTTTTTACAGTATTGAATTTAACTAACAAGTCTCATATAATTGTTATGATATCTTAGGACGGTAGATATTGTTACTCTCATTTTATTTTTTCTGTCGAGATTATTTTTTTAATCACGTATTGTTGTGTGAATCACATAATCATCATTTATTGATATATATATTTTTAGATTTGGAAAATGTTAAATTGAATAAAATTGTACTGATAAAAAATTTAACAAACATTTTGTACAATTCATCAAGCACTGTACATACCAAGATTTTATTTCTATCACGAACAAGGTGGCAATATGTAGATAAATGGATGTAGATTTTGTGGTCCAATTTATAATTTTATATTATCTATTCTTTATTCTCTCTTTATAAAGGGTACGTGACAGATATGTAGAAGAATACGAATAGCACATGCAAAAAGAGTATCAAGTTCCCAAGAAAAACGTCGTCATTTACATGATCGAGTTGTCTCTATCTAGTCACTTTTTAATTTTTCTACTTTTTTTTCGGTTCACCCATTTATTTTAACTTTAATGATTCGACTTCATACAAGTGAGTGGTAGTCAGCACTCAAAATTGCAGAGGATCTAAGTATTGATATTAAGAATTGATCATTTTTCTACGTTAAAATATATAACATATAATAAATATTTGAGTAAATTATACTATGAGTGTCCAGCCTTTCCATTTTGTCTCCATTTTATACTTTAAATAAACGAAAAAACAAAATACAAAAAATACAAAGAAAGTGACAGAAATAAAAAAATAAAAAAATAAAAAATTATTCTTCATCATCATCAATAACCTACAGCCACCACCAACGACCATCACCACCCAAAAACAACTTCAATCCCCTGTTTCGTGTTTTGAATTCGGACTGTGCAATGGGCTTTCACATTTTTGTTCATTCATGTCTTCGCTCTTATGGCTCGTTTGGGTTTTGGGAGTGGTACACTGATGAAGAAGAACGAACATTATTTTCATTTGTCTCTTTTCATTTGTTTTTTTGATTTATTAAAGTTTAATGACAATACTGTCATTTTCATCACTCTAACATCATGTTTGTGTGTGCTTAATTGCTTATTATTACTTATAAGTTGGTCAAATATTATTATTATCCACACATTTTGTAAAAACTACAATTTTTATCTACACATTCCGTGGGACCAACTACTTATAATTTATAAAAAATTTCTTTAAGTGATGTTTTTGACAAAAAATTGTTAATGGGGTGAACTCTGAAATTAATGAATAGTTAGAGAGGATATATGTTATTAAAATTTAATGAGATCGAAATTGAAATGAAACAAAAAGATTGGAAATCTATAATATAATTTAAAGCCTGTTTGACACGGATTATAATCCAAAATGAGTTTAATTCAGCCATTTTTTTTTTTTACTTTTCAACTCACTTTTAACATGAAATGACCATATTACTCTTAATCAATAAAATGTCTATTCAAAATAGAAAGGACAATTTTGTCATTTTATGTTAAATTGGTTTGAAAAGTCAACAATTTCAACTCAAATAAACCAATATTGATTTATAAACTGGTTTATAATCTCTGCCAAACGGGCACTTAGGATGTTTATATTTACACTACAATTTTTATTTGTCAGGCAATATTTTAATCTCACTTAAAGTCTTTAATCTTTGTTTATTATAATATTTATGTTGTTTACTTTTTTTTTTTTGGTCGAATTCTTGTTTTCAACTTCCATTAATTAGTATATTACACTTTTAATGAATATTTTGATTAGGTGTTTTGAAATAAGAAAATATATATTTTGTCACACTTTTTTATTTATTATTTTTAAAAAATATGATAGATAAATAAGTCATTTTACGCTTTTCTTAACGGACTTTTTGATAGAAACCATTATTAGAGACAAAATATATTAATTAATGAAAAGTTCAGGATACAAATTGACAAAAAAAAGTTGAGAATATGGGTGCTACAATATATAAAGATTGAGAAACTTAAATACCATTAAATATAGTGCAGTAAATTAAAAATGTGATATTAAATTTTAACTCTTATTCACAAGTAAGTATTCGGGATTTGAATATTTATGCGTACTCGTTCTAAAAGATAATCACATTTATTAAGTATTCGGGGTTTGAATATTTATGCGTACTCGTTCTAAAAGATAATCACATTTATTTTCATTATTTACAAGTGTATATAAAGTTGATTCACTTGTCCAAATTATAACTATTCTAGTTGAGACTTAACGTTCTTTTCTTTTACTGTATCTAAGCAAAATAATAATAATAATTTAAGAAAGCTTGTTTATTGGAGTCATGTCGAAAATATGTACTTCAGATTGAAAAATGAATTAAATTTAAATGAGTACTCGATTCTTGTCGAGATTTAATTAATTGCATTGGGTAGCTTTCTTAACTTGCATTTTCTTTATATAAATAAAATTAAACTTACATCTTAGCTCGGCTTATGTCGACATAAGTACTAAAAAACTAATTCTTCCAATGCAATGAAAACAACTATAACAAAGCATATAATAAACATCAAGCCTTTCTTGTAAAAAAATATGAGAAGCATCAATCGAAGAAAATTAATTAATTTTACTCCACACTAAATTTAGGCTATGGGACCCATCAATAAACTTGAGATAGGCAGCCAAATTCAAGAGTATCTTCAATAGCCTTTTTAAAAGCTGAATGTTATTTATTTTAAAGAGTTAATTTTTATAATTAACTTCTACAACTCTTTAATTTAATATTTTAAAATCGAGAATGAGTTTAACTCTTTACATTTAAAAAGTCAAATCTACTCTCAATTTGATATACATTTTTATTTATTTTTTACGTATTGTCATTTATTGTGCTACAATATTTACTTCAGAAGTTTGAATTCACAATTATAATGAAAAATATCGTTCGACCTAATACCTATACATACAGAGTTTAAAATAAAATGTTTTCAAGTTCCCAATTGACAATTGTGCTTTATGCCTGTTTTTATCCGCAAACACATTATTTGATCCCATAAAATTTTGGTGTACATCTTCGTTCATTTCTCGCATGTCTTTTAACATGGTTCAATGTCCACCTCAATAGTTGGAAGTTGTGATCATGACCAAAAATGTCTTTCAACTCGATAAGTGTATGTACGTTTTTAAATTCTCAGTTGAGTTTTATACCGTCTTTCGTCTATGAAAATAGATAATAAAACGTTTTCATTCATTTTTTACAAGTAATTTATATGTGTATTTCGACGTTGACATGAGAAGGTGAAAGACATTGTTCAGTCCAATGAGTATAGTTGATGTTAGATATAGAAGTTACAAAAAAACGTTTATGTGTAGACTTTACCATCTATGAAAGTAATCTTGCCTAACCCTCAAATTCAATTGTTAAAAGCCATTTTTTGCTTTTGAGCAGAGGTTGGTAGCTTCACATCCGCGGCCAATCCAATAGCTTCAAGAAACCTAATTACATACCAAGTCATGTCAATTTGCCACCATTTCAGTCCATGTCGTGCTGAATGTTCGAAGGCATGGTGGTTGTTATGCCAACCCTCTCCAAATGCAAGCACACCTACCCACCTGCCAAATATTCAATTTTTTTATTTTTTTATTTTTTATTTTTTATTTTTTTTTTGAATTTTAGAATAGGTTTGAGTACAAGTGTCTATCAATGTCGGAACAAGGAATATGCAAATATCATGCCCCTTATCTCTAGGGCAACACCGACATGGAAATATTATTAGTTGTTCCTTAATATAAGCAATTTAATAAACTTGTAGAAAGATTGAAAAACATAGTGAACCGACGCTGGCTTAAATGTCAACGAATTTAAATGATACAATAAACATACCAATTATTTCTGGATAGATCACATGTGTTCCATGCTTGTTTGCCCCAAACATGACAAGCTGAATTCACTAGCCAAGTGATGTGGTACACCCACACGATCCTCACACCCTGTATTGTCAAAATTTTATTCCATTAATTTCGAATTAAATGGGATGTTGACTTTAATTATTAATTTAGTTGACATTTGAATTGAATCTAAGACTAAATTTTAGATCAATTTATTAGTTGACATACATGTATATTATTCTGTAACACAACTTAAAATTCTTAAGACCACAAAGTATAATATTTGCACTTACCATTCCCCAAACAATGTAAGGAAATCCTCCTAATGCATATAATAGTGCTCCAAGTGCAATTGGATGGATTATATAAGTGCTTTGAAGAAATTTATAGAAAGATTGCTTCTCTAAATCTCCAACGTTGTTGGACTTTCCACACTGCCAAAAAATAAAAAATAAAAAAAAATAAATAAACAACCTTACACTCACACTATTACGACGTCTTAAGGATTGCCAACAAACGAATTTTTTAGAAACACAACAAATCGTATTAATTATGATTTATTTTTTCTATTTTCTAACTTGTTCTACTAAAATCATGTCAATTCTATAAAAACGGATTCAAGAATCATCAAAAGAAAGCATTAGCTTTATATTTTATAAAGATGGATAATTTTAAATAACATGTTTGAATTGTAATTACCTTTTTAACAATAGAATTGGTATCAAAGAGCCAACTCATGTGACTAAACCAAAATCCTTCAAGAGGGCTATGTGGATCTTTTTCAGAATCACAAAACTGATGATGGTACCTATGTGTGCTCACCCAGTCAATTGGGTTCCCCTGCATCCAAAATAAGCAGAAAAAAAAAAAAAAAAAAAAAAACCCTTCAAGATTCAAGTTTTTCACACAAGAATAAAGTGAGGACAAATTTATCGATTTAAAATTTTATTTTCATTACAACATCTCATGTGCTAGTCCCAGGGTCGGAGATAGGGGGACCCGACTGTAGTCTGGTCCCGCTTCGAAAAATCAATTTTTGAAGTGCAAAATTTTTATTTTTTTTAAGTAGTAATCTCTGCTCCAAAAAATCCTTTAGTCGGGTTTATTTTTCTCATCAAATAGGTGAGTGCGAGAACACATTCATCTAAAAACTTAAATTATTTGAACTATTAAATATACACCAATTACGCAATTAATTAATGGAAAAAATAATATGAACTGACCTGAAGTGCTTGAACACCACAATATGCAAAAAAATACTCAAGCCATTTTGGAATCTTGAAACTCCTGTGAGACAGGTGTCTATGAAAAGAAAGTGTGATACCTAAAAGGCCAGTTATTATATACAATCCAAAAGCAACCCACAAAGCACCCCAATTGAATGTAAAGGGAGCAAAAAGGCACAGCAAATGCATAGCAACCACCACTCCTACGGTGGCGACATCCAAAGAATTCCACTTTCTGCTCCAATACCCACTCCGCCTCCTCTTCACCACCACATCAGACAGCAAAATTCTCCCAAAACTTGGATCTTTTCCACATTCTGGCGTTGGAATTGATGCTGCTATTGTACTCTCACCATTTCCAATTTTTCTTTTGAAACCATAATTTAGGGGATTTTGTGTTATTCTAATGTTTCTAGCATCATAAACTGATTCTTGATGTTTATGTGTAATAATAGGAAAATGGCTTTTTGCAGGTTTAATGTTTGGGCGGTGGTGGGCTGAAAATGAGAAGGGATTAACCTTGGTCGGCGGTGGTGCTAGCAGCGCCGCCATTTTCTTGGTTTAGGCTTTTTTGTTTAGTTATGGGCTGTTAGATTTTTATAAATTAGTTGGGTTGTGGAATTTTGAGTTCTTAAGAATTCATGGTGCATATTATTCAAACCATTGCAACATGTGGTGGAGACGGTTAGACATTTTATTAAACATGGATAGAGAAATATGAAACAACTGTTGGAAAGGCGGTGGGGTGTTATTGAGTTGAATTGGATATTTCCGATTGTGAAAGGATAGTGATGGTGCGGTCAAGATTTTATTTGGGTTCACACAAGTTTTGTCTATTTTTTGATAATAAAGATATTTTTGCAATGTAAAGTTTGTGTTGTGTGGTTGAGTTTATCTCTCTAACTATGCTACTATCCTTGCAGCCAAATTGTAGCTGTAGCAGCTACAAGTGCATGTGTTCATGGTTTGAGTAAATTTGTACCGACTTCTATCAATACTACAATTTGAAGAAATTTGTACCGATTTTATTTTTGACATGTTCAATAGAGAGAATTGAATACAACTTGACAATATTGAAAAAGAAAATAGAATCTAATATTTTATTCATTATACCGTACAATTCTATCTACTCATATGTACCAAACACACAATAATATCTCTTTTTTTTTTTTTTTTTTCAAATTGGTATGGTGTGTGCTTGCAACTGCTATAGACACATTGATGTTTACTTGTTAAATGCCATCTTTTGCTTTTGGGCAGAAGTTGGTAGCTTGACATCAGTGGCCAATCCAATAGCTTCAAGAAGTCTAATTACATACCAAGTGATATCAATCTGCCACCATTCTAGACCATGTCGTGCTGAATATTCGAAAGCATGATGGTTATTATGCCAACCCTCTCCAAATGTAAACATGGCCACCAACCTACCAAATATTCAAAATATCAAGTTTTAAGATTCAATCATCTACTGCAAGAAAGGTCAAAACTATATATATGCATACATAGAAAAAAGTTATTGTAAATTGTTAACTTTTGAACTATAAGTTGGTAAATATGGGCAAATTTATAGATTACGCCAAGTCATATATAGTTTATGCTATAGAAAATGTGATAGATATATCTAACACCTTTTGAATTATTTTAGTAAAAATGATAGAATAGTTGAATTATCTATTGATTAAGAGATTATTAAATGGAACTAAATACACGTATAGATGATTATCGTGATCCATATTATAGTTAGAGTATCTCCAATGCACTTCATTTATTACTTTTTAGGCGTGCCACATAAGCACAGATAAACGGAGTTATAAAAAAGAACTCCTCCAATACATGTTGACGAGGACTTTGTCTTCCTGATGTGGCACATAAAAAAATAGACTTCTTTCAGAAGTCCATTTAAATTTAGACGGAGTGACTCAACAAATTTAAATTCAACTCAGCATTTTATTTAAAAAAAGTCAGACTAGAGAAATAAAAATTGAAAACCCGCCAATTTTTTTTTAAAAAATTAATGCCACATAAGTGGTAATATTAGTTTTAGACGAAATTTATTGGAGATGAATTTATAATTTAATATTCTATTCAATAGAAGTAGTACCACATGGATTAAAAATCTGTCTATTTTACCTACCACGTAGACTACAATAGATAGAGTGCATTAGATATGCTCTTAGTGTTGTATCAATTGTTTTATTAAAAGAGGTCTTTCAAACAACACAATGAAAAAAAAAATACCAAATGCACTTGGTGTATGCATAGCAAAAAATTAGGGATAATGTTGAGTTTGATTTGAGTACAAAGAAAAAGTAAATGACTTTATATATATATGTTGAAAAAGAGCTGAATTGGAAAAATAGGAATTGTATTAGTATTATGAAATTTTATATATTTTAATTTGATCATTATTGTTTTATATATTCGTTGGAATCTAAATATAAATTTAAAAATAAATTATCTTATGCATTTAGTGAGGTTATTAATTTAGTACACTAACCTGAGTTGATACTAGAAAATTTTAGTATTTAAGTGAGATTATTAAGTTATCGAACATTTATTTATTGAGATTTATTGAGAACTCAGGCGACGCGACTTTTGCTACCGCCTACCGTGCGTGATTTGTGATTTGAAGTTCACAAATTAGAAGACGTGAAGTCCAACGGCAGAAGAAGATGAATATCAATCTATTTTTGGACCTTCTTTGTTTAGGTTTTTTTTTTTTTGGGTCTTAATTGATTATTTAGTTTGGACAATTAGACTTTGAATCTAGCTAGTTGGTTAGTAAATTAAAAAAATAAAAATATATATATTTTAAAAAAAGTTGGGGGTCCTGACCCCTCCCCCGTCCCTGCTCGTACTCATGTTAAGAACCGTAAAAACAATAATTATGTTCCTAATGTCCTCCCAATACCATAATTTAAGTTAGTTAATAGTATCTTAATTAGAGTAATTTATAAAACTTGTAGAAAAATGAAAAATTGTAGTGCACTACAATAGTCAAATTGAAACACATATCAAGCATACCAATTATTTCTGGATAGATCGTCCGTGTTCCATGCCTGCTTTCCCCAAGTATGGCTAACTGAATTTACTAGAAAAGTGGCGTGGTCCAAAAGCACACATCTCACACCCTGCATAGTCACGTTACTTAGCTTCATCATTAACTACCAAAAATAGAAGTGTAAATTTGGACGTACCTAGCTCTCCTAAACTGCTAAACAAATCTTTTTTAAATTAGTGCTTATTAATCTCTTTATATATGTGTGTGTGTGTGAATATCACACTCTTGAATTTTTAAGACCACAAAAAATAGTATTTGTACTTACCATTCCCCAAACAACGTATGGAAATCCTCCCAATGCATATAATAGTGCTCCAAGTGCAATTGGATGTATTAAATAAGTCCTTTCAAGAAACTTATAGAAAGGCTGCTTCTCTAAATCTCCAACATTGTTGGGCTTTCCACACTGCAAATCTCAACCAGATGCTAATATTGTTAATAACCACTGATAAATTTGTGGGTACTTTATGAATATTATTTTTATTTATTCTATGTTATCATTTGATATATTTAAAAATGAAATATAACAAGATATATTATGTTAATTTTAATTTATTTCTCATTGTTTTAAACCATTGTACTAAAATCAATCGTTAACAGAAAAAAGAAGTGTAATTACCTTTTCAACAGTAGAATTGTCTTCAAAGCTCCAACCGATATGACTAAACCAAAATCCTCGAATAGGGCTATGTGGGTCTTTTTCAGTATCACAAAACTGATGATGGTATCTATGTGTGCTCACCCAATAAATCGGGTCCCTCTAAACACGTGAAGATTCAAGGTTTTGTTAGGAAAAATATAGAGAGTAATAATATATTTAACAATTTAAGAAAATAGAACTGTAGAAAAAGAAACGAAATTAACAATTAAATGGAATACCTAAGATAGCAAATCGATGCATGTATGAACACAATGACTTTTAAACAGATTCACTCTTTCACTGTAAGTACTTGAGGTTAATTGATCGTCCATTTTTCAGGATATAACGACGGAACTAGTAGAAACCGAGCACTAAGTTTCTACAATAGCGAATTGAAATTTATCTTAACACTATCTCCAAGACTCGGACACAACTGAAAAAATCCGGACAAGCATAAAATTGAATATTTGACTAGAGAAAAAGAGAGTTTTTTCGTATTTGAAAATGAAAAAAATGGACCTCTTTCATAAGTGTTGACCTTCAAAAATGGTTGTCAACAAGATTCTCACACATCCTATGCCTACGTGTATTTTACCAACACACTTGAACGGCTACGAGGACCTGTGGATCATTATGGTTCACTTAAAAAGAATAGAAAAGATGTTTGAGTGTGGAAGAGACACATAATAATTTATTGTTTAGTATGGTTTCTTCTTTTAGATTTTCATCATCCCCCAAAGTGTGGATATGGTGTTGTTATTTATAGGTCAATGTCAATTGGCCAAGTACTTTCGATGTGCGACAATTGGCTCAATCCTAATGAACCTCTTGTCACATCCAAAATGTCATGTCCTAGACTTAAATGATGAAGTCTCTTTTGGCCGCATGCTAAGGGGCATATGACTGTGACAAGACGTAATTGCAGACTGTTCTATCGGTCTTGTCAAGCCTGATCTGCAAAGTGTTATGGGAAGCTTATTCAATATGCAACCAAGGTCGGTATTTGATCGCCTCCTCTTTCCACCCTCATCGGAATAAGAAGAAACAGCCTCGGTGATGATGTCACCCCCACTAGGTAACTTTGATTTTGACCAAGACATGCGAAGTGCCATTTGTAATTGAAGCGTAACAATAAGCTCTATGGGCAACTTAACATATTAGTTGTTACAAGTATTACCAATTAACACCATAATTAATCTGACTGTTCAATTTCTCCATTAACACGGGCTATTAATCACAGCCGTCTGGGGTTGTTACGGAAACTAGAAGGGCAACTGAAAATACATGAAAATAAATAAGAAAAATAATGAAAAATCGTGAACCCTACTAATAGGTCAATTTTGGATTCGACATTCGTGTCCACAGTTTGCACCCCTCCTTGTTTGTGCGCACGAGCAAGATCATTTATGTTACACAAGATTATACCTTCTTAAAATGTGGCCATATATATACATATATATATGGATAATGATCTCCTTCTCACTATTGGAAGACCTTATAAAGGCCACATGACACGTGTCCTGTGACCATTGAATAAGAGAAAAATGATTAAATGTCAATCACTTGTCCAATGACCACAGGACACGTATCTTGTGGCCTTTATAATTTCTCCCCACCATGAAGAGGAGATCATTTCCCATATATGTGTGTATATATATATATACATACTAGTCATCACTTTATCATTTTTCTAAAGTGGGTCAAACTTAAATTGATTTTCCTCCAACATTCAAACTATTTTCAATGAGTATACTTTGAGATTCAATATCTCATTCACTCAATTATCATTTTAGGCAAGTAAACATATGATTTTGATATTCTCGTTGAGGAGAATACAAATCTAAATTGATCTTCCAAAAAAAAAAATGGGTTCTATTCAAAATTATGCTAAAACAAACTCACTTTCCATCAGGTTTGACATTAGAATAAAGTATTTAATGATAATATAAAAACCAATGGATTAAAAATGATTGTAATACCGAACTTTTAGTTCGATTTTCGGTTACCAAATACTTTCTTTGCTTTAAATTAGTCACTAGCTTAATTTTTGTTTCGATTTTAGGCACCTCATCTACATATATTTTTCAAAAATAATGGAATTGCAAGCTTGTATATATGAAGAAAATAATGGTTAACACGTCATTATTTCATATCAACAATTTTGTTACTCATGAAAGACGAGACAAATAGAGTGCTTAAAACAGCACAAAACAAATCAATGTAATATAATGATATAAGTTGAGTAACTAAAATAATTCTTAACCCTAAAATTAATGTACTAACCTGAGCTGCAAGAACACCACAATATGCAAAAATATACTCAAGCCACTTCGGAATCTTAAAACTCTTGTGAGAAAGATGCCTATGATAAGACAGAGTAATACCGAAAAGGCCAGTGATTATATATAATCCAAATGCTACCCAAAAAGCAGCCCAGTTGAATGTAAAGGGAGCAAAAAGGCACAGCAAATGCATAGCAACAAGCCACCCTAAGGTGATGGCATCCCAAATATTCCACTTTCTGCCTAAGGTGATGGCATCCAAAATATTCCACTTTCTGCCCACATCAAAGTTTGGATCTTGTCTACAATCTTGTAATGCATTTCCAATTGACATTTTCCTATTTCCATTTCCAACTTTTCTTTTAAAACCATATTTTGGGGAATTATTTGTTATTCTAATATTGTTTCTAGCATAATCATATACTGATTTTTGATGCTTGTTTATAATACAAGGAAAAAGGGTTTTACTTTTGCCTGAAAATGATAAGGGTATAGCATTGGGCGAAGGTAGAGCTAGCAGTAGTGCCATTTTCTGGGCTTTAATTATGGGTTGAATTTTCAGTTCTTGGGAATTCATGTTATATAGAGGTTGTTGAACCCTAGAAAGGGAAAGGAAAATAAACATGCATGGCATTTTATGCTGTATACTGATTTTGAGGTCAAGATTTTCTATGGGTTCTCCAAAATAAAGAAATGGACAAATATTAGGTTTATGAAATTCTCGACAGTCTGTAAGTTACGTGTTGCCGGGGACCTTAAAAATTAGGTATCTTATGCTTTTCAATCTCTTACATGTTCATGATTATAACATTTCAAAACAATGTCTCAATTGATTGGGGATTAATTACAGTTTTCAACATGTCATGTTATATTGTCCACTTGCATTTGAATAATAGCTAAAGATTATTTGTGCATGATGTGATTGCGAGCTTTTGTTTAGATTCAATGACGGACATATAATTTTATTCAAGAAAAGACATTGTATAAACAATAAACAAAACATATCAAGACGAATTATATAAATCTTAGAATACATTATTTCATATTCTTAAATCGTTTAAGAATATTACTGCTACAAATATTATCAAAAACTTATTTTGCTATGTAAGCAATCGTGCAATTATTTATCCAGTTATCTCTAATTTGATTGCACAATTAATTATGATATTCATAACAAAAAGGAAAAAAAAAATCATTTCTACATGGGTAGTTGCTACACGTAAAAGATGAACCAATTTGATAAATAAATAAACTAAATAACAAATAAGTCACTCTCTCACAAGGACGTGTGTATGCATAATAATCAGACCACAAGCACATCTAACTTGACAATCAATTTTTTAATATTAACTTAGAACAATATACTAAATTAATAACCTTGATAAATACATGATTGTCAAAAAATATTCACTAATGATTGTCAAAAAATATTGATGGTCAAGAAAAAATTGACCACAAGTAGATCGCAATCAATTGTCTAGAGGTGTCAATCCGGGTCAGGCGGGCCGCGGGCCGGGTCAGCCCGCCTCCGACGAGGCCCGATAACGGCCCGCGTTCGAAAAAGTCCGCGCCACTGCGAGTTGAGGGCCGGGTTGGCCCAGCCCACGAATTTTTTTCAAAAGCCCGGCCCACCCATTGGCCCATACGGGTCGAGTCCATATGGGCCGCGGTTCGATCCGGTTCGGCCCGTATGAATAAAAAATTAATTTTTTTGAAATTACTAAAAAAATTTAGTTACTTATTGTAATTCAAAAAAAAAAATGTTTACATATATAACAAAAAATGTGTTAAATTACTAAATAAAAAATAAATAACAACGATAAATTTACATTTGTTAATTTTTTAATTCAATTTCTATTTTTTATTTATATATTTAAAGACTAAAACATGAATGCATCTGTTACATCTTTCACTTTAAACGGCTCTTTGCCATTTGTTTTTTTATTTATTTTTAAATATCATTTCAAATATGAAAGTTTGAATTTTCTACCCTTTTTTTTAAAAAATCAAAGCGGTTCACGGGCCGACCCGTGGGTTGGCCTTCTCGGCCCGTGAACAGCCCGCCCAGTTCACGGGCCGGGCCGCAGTTCCGGGTCAAGGCGGGTAGGCCGATACCGATTCGGTCGGCCCATTCGTCTTGACACCTGAATTGTCAAAACAAATTATATAAAATTGAGTGGGGCCCTTGGCCTCAGGTAAAACCGCCTATGTCCAAATTCAACCTTAAATGGATCTTGGACTATTTATTGTTTGCATGAATATCTTGATTGGATAGCATTTAGATCGACTAAAATACAGATTATACAATATGAGGAATGATCTACTCTTTACCATGGAGAATAGATATAAAGACTACTAGACACGTGTTTGATAACCATTGAATAATGAAAAAGTGCTTGACATAAAAGTCAAGCACTCATCCAATGGCTACCGAATACGTGTCCGGTTGCCTTTATATATACTCTCAATCATAGGGAGTAGATCATTTCTCTATACAATGAGGAATGATCTACTCCCCATCATGGGGAGTAGATATAAAGACCACCGGACATGTATCCGATGACCATTGTGTATTGACACTATAGTTTTTTTTAATTGTACTTAAGATTTTCAACTTTTATTAATTCTATCACTCATATTCTTAATTTTTTTTTTTTTTTTTTTTTATCTAATTCTTGTCTTCAATTACTATTAATTAGTGTTGTGAAAATAATGTGATTGCAAGTGTACAATATCGCAAACAAGTAATAAAGTGGACCTATTGAGTCTGGATTATCGTTCCCATGAAGACTATCTTATTTAGATACTAGTTAAATTAATTTTAATGCTAATTTATTTAAAACCAATTTGAAATAATTTGATTTGAATATTTAAAGTAGAACTATGAATTTAAGGAAATAATATAAGAAAGTATGTAAAAGCAATTAACAAGAATTTAGGAAAGAATGATAGTTAAAGCGTTTGGACAAACGAATTCACCATAGCTGTCATTTCTAATTTCTCCTTTCAAGATTTGCTCCTAAAATTGTATTCGGTTGAATTCACGAATTTAACCTAATTTACCTCTATCGAGTTCAAATTAGTCATATCTAATTAAGTCAACTTAGGCAGTCAGAATGATCCTTAATTAGATGCATTAATTCTCCTAAGAATTCAATTAAAACCGCAGTAATAATAAAAGTGTATCTCTACCTTTTATACAATTGCCAGATTTTACTACGTGGTATAGATTAATAATTTGCTTCTCAATTCATTACAATCCACGAGATCAATAAAATAATGGCCAATTATTCCAACCATTAAGAGAAGAAGTAAAATCAAATACTTAAACAATTTATAAGTCAAAACTTGATATTCGAAATTAATGAATTAAAACTAAGCTACATTGTTCATCCAAACATTAAATCTAGCTACTCATGATTTGGGAGAAAGACAAGATGAAGAGTTTAGAATACATAACCGGATCTTGAATAAAAGATGAGAAAAAGTTGAGTATCTTGCACCAAGAAATCTTTGTTTTCCCGCTCCAATCTTCTTGATCTTAGTCGTTTTTCGTTTTCTTCGCCGTTCTTTTCTTCGTCTTCTTTTGTGTTCTCCAAAGAATTAACTCTTTTGTTTTGACCTAGGTTAGGTCTTTATATAGTGTTTTACTAATTTAACAACGCATGTACATGAAAAGATGAAAAAGACCTTGATTAGAATTAAAAATAAACCAAAAAGCACCCAGACGCGCTGTTCGCGCATTGCCGCAGTAACACCGCGGCAAACAGAAAAGCAATTACCAAAAATGGTTCCCATCCACATATTGCACAGTTGGTCCTTCAAAGTTTGATGTATATATTATATGGTCCCCATTTCATATTTTTGTCCTTTTTCCTCTTTTATTTATCTTATTTGCTACCGAAGTCTTTCAACTTTGAATTTTGTCCTCTTTAGTCCTTGAATTTCTTCTTTCCTTTCAATTTAGTCGTCTTTTATTTGCAACCCAAGTCTTTTAACTTTTGGATGTTTACAAGTTGATCCCCATATCCAAGTTTTCGTACGCTTTCAATCATTTTCGTCTATTTTACTTTGTTTTTCTCTAATTCCATTCGAACTCAGGTTTTGACCTAAAAAAATAAAATCAACACACAATTAAGTAGAAAATCACTTAAAAGTACTCACAATCGTCCACTTTTGATGGTCCATATAAGTGTAAAACAATACTTATCAATTAGCATATCCCATTTTTAAAGTTGGTTTTTATCAAGATATTTTATTTGTATGCTTTGAAATGAAGAAAAAATATCTTGTTGTACTTTTGTATTTACTATTTTTTAAAAATATGATAGATAAATAAGTTGTTTTACGTCTTCCTAACATATTTTTGTTGAATTAAGTAATTTGTGTAATAAAACTAGTATATAATTAACAGAAAATAAATAAATAGAATTAGAAATGGCTGGTCTTAGTGAGTCGAGAAAGTCGTTGTCCTAAAGTCGTGTGGCCTTCCCTTCGTGCGGGTATTGTCAGCACTACACGACTCTAAGATAAAACTCTTTTAGCTTACAGTCGATTCTCCTTCTATAGGCACGACCAAAGGGAGATAAGAAAGAGCCTTTAACTAGTTGCCAAAAATTAGAAAATAAGTATAGTGTAAAGAATGTCTTTCTAATCTTGTTGTTTTTGTAATGTGTCTAAAACATGAAAACTACATCCCTTTTATAGTAGAAAATTCAACCCCTACTTTTATGAAAATTTATGGTATTCAAAAAGGGTTTAATCATGAATTTATGATGTTTTTAAATTTGCTTAAAACTAAAAATTAAAACTAAAAATTGAAAAATAAAATGAATGTTTAAATCTTTTTTTTTTTAGATTACAACAGTCCTCCACAAGGCTTAAACATTCAAATAAAATAAATAAATAAATATATAATGGCAACATTATATATATATAATGGCAACATTATACTGTGCAATAGGTGTAGGTGTCTTTAGGACTGAACCTCACTTAGTGGTGACAATTTCCATTTGAGAGAGCCATAATGGACTAAGCCTTGAATTAGGTCCCTTTGTCCAAACTTCAATTGCCCTACACACAGTATTGAATTAGGCTCAGTTCATAGTGGGTAGCGCTGTTAATGGCCATGCGCTCTTATTTTGATTCTAGTAAGAGTCGGCCTCATATCAACTCTTACATAGGTGAGTCCTCTAGGGACACGTGTGACCTGCACCTTGCGAGAGTATTCCCGCCTCGGTACTCACTCATAGTTAAACCCTTCCTAACATCACATAATATAGTACTATCACCTTAGGGATGAGCACAAATAATATAGTGCTATCTTAAGTTGTGTAGTACATGTTGTTTCTACCCGTTGAACCTTCTTCATGGGATCTCCAATCACAAATATTGGGTTACTCTCGTGGGTGACTCCCTTGTGGGCTAAAGCCCATCACTCTTGATGATTCATCAATACCTTTTTTGTGTAAACTCTTTGTCAAGTTGTCTGTCAAATTCTTCTCAGATCTTACAAAATTTAGAGAAATCACACTTCTCTTTAATAAGGCCTTAACTGACTTATGTCTTGCTTGTATATGTCTATTTACCTTCTTATTCGAATGAGATTGATTTACAAGTTCTATTACAGTTTTACAGTCACAATGTATAGAGATAGTTGTAATTGGTTTACTTATTAAAAGTATGTCTAGTAATAGATCTCTTAACTATTCAGCTTTGGTACAAGTAGTATCTAATGCTATTAATTCCAATTCTAGAGTACTTCTCGATATAATAGTTTGTTTTTTTAAACCCCGAGATATAACCGCACAACCTAACATAAATACATATCCAGTAGTAGACTTGATATATATCCACATTGTCAGTTATCCAATTTGCATCACTATATCATTCAGCCACATTTGGAAATTCTTTATAATATATAGTATAATCTAAAGTACCTCGAATATATTTAAGAATTCTTTCTAATGCATACCAATGTTTCTTATTTGGATTGTTAGTATACCTACTAAGCCTCCCAACATCAAATGATATATCTGGTCTTGTCATATTTGCTATATACGACAAAGACCCAATTAATTAAGAATACTTCAATTGTGAAACTGGTTCACCTAAATTCTTCTCTAAGTGCACATTTGAATTATATGGAGTAGATACTTGCTTAATATCATAATACCTAAACTTTTTTAACATCTTTTCAATAGCACTTGACTGATTCAATAGAATTCCTTCAGATGTTTTCCTTAATTCCATTCCTAAGATTATATGAGCTTCTCCCAAATCTTTCATCTCAAAATTCTTAGAAAAATATTTATTTACATCATTAACAACACCTAAATTTGTCCCAAATATTAATATGTCATCTACATATAAACAAAGTATCACATACTCATTATTATATTCCTTGCAATACACACACTTGTCATGTCTATTGACCTTAAATCCATATCCTAGTATAACTTTGTTGAACTTTTCATGCCACTATTTAGGAGCTTGTTTTAATTTATATAATGATTTCATCAATTTACGTACCTTATGTTCTTGTCCTTTAACTTTATAACCCTTTGATTGATCCATATATATTTTTCATTTAAGTCACCATTAAAAAATGCAGTCTTAACATCTATTTGATGAATAATCAACTTATGAACACTAGCTAATGCTAACATAGTCCTAATAGTAGTTATTCTAGCAACAGGAGAATCCCTTTACTACTAACCTAGCTTTATATTTATCAATATTACCATCAGGTTTCAATTTCTTCTTGAATACCCACTTACATTCTATAGCCTTACTTCCTTGAGGTAAATAACACAAAACCCAAGTATTATTTTGTATAATTGATTCATATTCATCATTGATAGCTTATTTCCAATAAGGTGCATATATAGAAGATATAGCATCTTTATATGTTTTAGGTTCACTTTCAACTAAATATGTGAAGAATTCTTATCCAAAACTTTTCTATGTTCTATTCCTTTTACTTCTCATAATTTCAGGTTCAGCTTCTAAAGATGAACTAGATGGAGTATTATTTAAAATCACATTTTTAGATGTAGAGGGTTCACTTAAAATCCTAGTCTTAAAAGGAAAAATATCTTCAAAATAGGTAACGTCCATAGCTTCTATAATAGTATTGTTCGAAATACTACTAACTTCAGAGTTTACAATTAAAAATCGATTCGCGGAACTATTTTGAGCATATCCTATAAAGACAGCATTTACAGTTTTCGGTCCTATTTTCTTCTTTTTAGAATCAGGTATAATAACTTAAGCTAAGCGCCCCCACACTTTCATGAAACCTAACCTAGGAAACCTCTTTTTCCATAACTCATATGGAGTTTTAACATTGTCTTTAACAGTCACTCGATTCAATATATAAAAAGAAGCTAGAACAGCTTCACCCCATAAATTCTCGGGTGCTCCAGAACTTATCAACATAGCATTAACCATGTCCATTAAAGTTCTATTATTTCTTTCAGCAACCCCATTAGATTGCGGTGAATAAGGAGGTGTAACTTCATGTATTATACAATTATCTTCACAAAAAATATTAAGACCATACACATTATACTCTCCTCCTCTATCAGATCTTAAGACTCTTATCTTACTCTTTAATTGATTTTCAACCTAAGCTTTATTGATTTTGAACTTATCAAAGACTTCATCTTTAGTCTTTAATAGATAAACATAACAATACTTAGAATGATCATCTATAAAAGTTACAAAGTACTTATTCCCAACTTTAGTTGGAGACCTATTTGAATCACAAACATCACTATGAATCAACTCTAAGAGATTTGTATTTCTTTGAACCGATTTATAAGGTTTCTTAGTTTGTTTAGCTTGTACACAAACTTCACACTTTCTACTATCAACTTGAGTTTTTGGAATCAAATTTAGATCCATTAATCTCTTGATCTTCTTATGACTAACATGTCCCAATCTTTTATGCCACAAACAACTAGATTCAATATTAAGAACAATAGAAGAATTTTGATAATTTTCATCAACAATATTCAACTTAAACAATCCATCACTAATATAGCATTTTTCAATGAATATATCATTCTTGGTTATTACAATTTTATTCGACTCCATTACAACCTTGAAACCTCTTTGAATAAGATAAAATCCACTAACTAAATTTCTTCTAACTTCAAGAACATGCTGAACTTGATCTAAAACCAAAGTCTTTTCAGAAGTCATTTTAAGCTCAATTCTTCCAATTCCCAATACACGAGCAATCGTATCATTTTCCAAAGTTACGCCACTTGAAGTCTGATAAGATTTAAACAAACTTTTATCAAAACAAACATGGATATTTGCTCCAGAATCTACCCACCAATTATTACTTTTATAAGTAAAATTGACTAAAGGAATTAATGATTCACACCTAATAGAGGGTTCAGAGTCTTCCAACATATTCACTTGATCTTTTTGAGATTTAGACTTAGGCTTGTACTCCTTGGTTTTCCTGAAGTAACAGTCTTGCGCCACGTGATTCGTACTTCCGCACACAAAACATGGCTTTGATTCTCCTTTCCCTTTGCCTTTGCCATTCCTAGTATAATTATTCATTGGCTAGAAATTTTTCTTATTGCGGTGAAAGTTCTTCTTGAACCTAATATTTTGAGACTCGAACTGTTTTGAAGTATTAGTAGATATTTTTGAATTTTCAACCAAGTTTGCCTTAGCCTTCATCCCATCACTTTGGTTTAAAACCTTTCTATGTTGTTCTTCTCCTCTCAAAGAATTAAATACTTAGTTTAATGTCATAATCCCTTGCTTATGTCTAAAACCTTTAGCAAAGTCCGATCAAGAGGGTGGAAGTTTATCTATAAGGCGTGACACTTTATAATCTTCACTAAAATTTGACCCATTCTCTTCTACAAGTCATAACAAATCTTGAAATTCATGAATTTGTTCATTAATAGACTTTTCATCAACCATAAAATATTTATTAAAAGTTAATGCATTAAACCTATTTATGATCGCATCATCAATTCCATACCAGTGATATTTTGATAAATATCATAAAGCCTATCAGAAAGAGCACTAAGAATTCGATTATGACAATGTAATTTAATTTGTTCGGAGTTAAAACCATGATGTGGACACTCCACCTTCATTGGTTTCTTCTATGACAGAGATTAATCCAAGGACAGTTAACCAATATTTCATTTGTTTTTGCCATCTCTTAAAGTTTTTTTCATCAAAATTTTCAAGCTTAACACTAATTATATCTTCACGAGATGCCATTTCTTACACTAGGAATTACTAAGACAAAGAAGAGAAATCATTGTATAGATATAAGTTTGTCAATATCACAAGCCAGTGATATATTTGGTTAAATCAAAATTCAAGTTTCAAATAAAACAATAACGTCCACTATGAAATTAAATAACAATTCAAAATGGAAAATTAGTGCAAATAAAACCTTTATTAGACTAAATTAATTTCTAGTGATAAAATATTATGAGCAATTAAATTGAAACTCAAATTTAAAAAACAAAGAGTAACGTAAACAAAATTAGCAATTTAAACAATACAAAATATTCAAGTATACAAAGCTGTTTAGTTAAACAATTATCTTTTATATACTAAACAATAAATTAATGCACAATAAAATGATGGACAAAATAATAAAAAAAAACTGTATTTTTTTTTAATTATTTTAAATATATGTTACCAAATTCCTCTTTCATATATTTATGAGTCTTCTCAATAATGAGAACCTAATAATCTAAACCAATTTGTTGCTTTTGAGAAGATAAATTCACAACTGAGAGTTTGAATGTTTCTTGCATCGTCAAATAGACCAGTATTTAGAATAAGACCGTTTGTTTCACTTTATTTAGATTGTTAGGTTATTTTTGAAAATTATTATATTCATTCTATTTATTTTGTTGTGATGCAAGACGTATAAGTATTAAGTTAAAGAATAAAATAAACTTAATAACAAAATATCTTATGTTCAAACAAAAGCACTAAAATATTAAAATAGAAATACACTGAAGTTAAAATATTGATGGGAGTGTAATATTATCAATGAAAAGAAAGTTTATGTAAGTTTTCCACAATCTAAAACTTCATGCAATAAAATAATTAAAAATTCTCCAATATTCTAAAAATTGATAACATATAGCTAAAAAGAATTTTACTACACAAATCACTACACACGACTTTAGATTGTTGAATTAAGTGATTTGTGTAATAAAACTAATCATTATATAATTAATAGAAAATAAATAAATAGAGTTAGAAATGGCTGATCTTAGTGAGTCGTGAAAGTCGTTGTCCTAAAGTTGTGTGGCTTTCCCTTCGTGATGATATTGTCAGCACTACACGGCTTCAAGATAAAACTCTTTTAACTCACAGCCGATTCTTCTTCTATGGACAGGACCAAAGGGAGATAAGAACGAGCCTTTAACTAGTTGCCAAAAACTAAAAAATAAGTATAGTGTATAGAGTGTCTTTCTAATCTTGTTGTTTTTGTAATGTGTCTAAAACATGAAAACTATACCTCTTTTATAGTAGAAAGTTCAATCCCTACTTTTATGAAAATTTATGTTATTAAAAAAGGGTTTAATCATGAATTTATGGGGTTTTTAAATTTGCTTAAAATTGAAAATTAAAACTAAAAACTGAAAAATAAAATGAATGTTTAAATCTTTATTTATTTTTTTTAGGTTACAACAATTTTATGGACAAAAATCGTTATTAGACACAAAATCCGCTAATCAACGAAAAAATAGGAATACGGATGAGATAAAAAAAAACATTGGGGACATGTAGCATCTTAAGTTGGAAACCAATTGTACCCTTTTGCCTAACCATCAATTGCGTAAGGCCATCCTATGCTTTTGGGCAGAGGTACACATCCGTAGCTAATCCAATAGCTTCAAGAAACCTAATTACATACCAAGTCTTAGTCAATTTGCCACTATTTTAGTCCATGTCGTGTTGAATATTCGAAGGCATTGTGGATATTATGCCAACCCTCTCCTAATGCAAGCACATGTACCCGCCCACTGCCAAATATTAAAATAAAAAAAATTAATTTTAGAATAGGTCGAGTACACATATAAAATATACGTACATGTTTAAATGTTGAATCAAAAATTTTGTTTATTGTATTTTTAGTTTAATTATGACAATGCCAGAACAAGGCAAGCAGGCAAATATCATGTCCTTTATCTCGAGGGTGACTCTGACATGGAAATATTATTAATAGTTCCTTCATTTAAGCAATTTAATAAACTTGTAGAAGGCTGAAACCTTATTCAATTGCTTATTCAATCAAGAAATAAAAATTGAATAATCCCTAGTTCACGAGTCAAGAAACTCAACACATTATTCTTGAACAATTTGAACTTGAGCTCTCTTCTCACACTATCACGGAAATGAAATTAGTGGCCAAAATCATATTACTATATTGATTTAAAGACTGCCTACAACATAATTATATTCACACTACAATTTCTATTATCTACACCATGTTTTAATTATAATAAAAATCACCCAACTTTTAACATTTTGGCACTTATATTCCAAACTTTTTTCGTTGGATTTTTATTATTAATTTTCACATAGGACAATATTTGTCCAAATAATAAGCTAATGTGCATTGAAATGAATGATAAATATTTGGTGAAATGTTTGTATGTGTTATTTATTTTGCTAATTAAAAAATATTTTTACATTCTCCTAATTAACTTTTTAGATACAAATATCATAAAAAACAAATATAAAATTTTGAAATCACATCAATTTTATAATATAGTGTGATTAAAAAAACTTGTGGTGCGAATATAATTATCTTTGTGGAACAAGTAGAGTATTAATTATGATCTATTTTTTTATCTTCTAACTTGTTCTACTAAAATCACATCAATTTTATAAAGACGGATTCAAGAATCATCAAAAGAAAGCATTAGCTCCATATTTTATAAATAACATATTTGAACAGTAATTACAATTTTAACAGTAGAATTGGTGTCAAAGAGTCAACTCACGTGATTAATAAAGTAATAAATCCTTCAATAGGGCTATGTGGGATCTTTTTTAAATTCACAAAACTGATGATGGTACGTATGTGTGAGCACCCAGTCAACTCTGGTTCAACGCATCCAAAATACGTAAAACAATTTAAAAAAAAAAAAAAAAACCATCAAGATTCAAGTTTTTCACACAAGAATAAAGTGTGGACAAATTTATTGATTTAAAAAATAAATTTTTAAACGCAAATTTTTTTAAGTATTAATCTCTCTTTTAAAAATTTGTTCATTTGTTCATCTCACGTAATTATCTCATCTAAAAATTTAATATTAATTATACACTAATTAAACATTTTTGATAAATATACACCGATTACACAATTAATGAAAAAATGATATAAACTGACCTCAAGTGCTTGAACACCACAATATGCAAAAAAGTACTCCAAGCAATTTTGGAATCTTGAAACTCTTGTGAGAGAGGTGTCTATTAAAAGAAAGAGTGATACCTAAAAAGTCAGTTATTATATACAATCCAAAAGCAACCTAGAAAGCACCCCAATTGAATGTAAAGCGAGCAAAAAGGCACAGCAAATGCATAGCTACTAGAGGTGAACACAATTCAATTTGAACGGATTATGGTAAATTATCAACCGAACCACTTAAAGTGGTTTGAAATTTTTTTCAAATCAAACCAAAGCACTTTTTGCCTATTAGATATTCGGTTTAAAACTACGGTTTAACAAAAAAAAAATTTATCGAACAAATTAAATTATAAATATTAGTCTAAAATCTTACGATAATATATAAATATTAGTATTAATACAAAACAAAAAATGTATTATCAATCACCACTTCTAATGTGGCGATATCCAAAAAATTCCACTTTCTGCCTCCAATATTGTTGGTAAAATTAGTGCATTATTTATATTCTGATAATTTAATCACGTACATGTAAAAAGAACAAAATAACAATTTACAGAAATATTGAGAAATGAAGAATTAGATTTAGTTGAGACAAGAGTTTGATTATTTCTCCTTAAGACAAAATTGTCCCGCACAGGTACTTACGGTTTCTCTTCACACGTCTCTCAAGATACAACGATCACTTCTCGTAATAGTAGCACTCCAAGTTATGAGAATAATGAACCGAATAGTATATATTTTGTTCTCTCTTTAAATGAAAACTACTTGAACTTTATGTAAAAGTTATTTCTATACTAAAATGATTTGTGCAAAAGTGTAGAGACATTTGGTTGAAAAGTGAAGTGATTTAATTTGTAATCATAAAAGGCCTATTTATAATATTTGAAAAGTTGTGTATCAAATGTATGTCCAAAAGACGTGTCCCTAAGATGAAAAAATTTGACTGATAAGAAATGACATGTTCAAAAAGACATGATTTTTCAGCCAAACAGAATATTCCGAAATATTCTAATTGCATTTTTCAATATTATTCGTGTATTTAAGCGATTCACTTTGGACCTTAATTTCTCATTCATCCAAAATTGATTCGAGCAATTAAATATATTATGTTAATCTACTCGAGTAATATAACACGTATGATTTTATAATTCCCGTATTCGACTAACGAGTCTTGCTTAAATAATTAGTCAAAACCAATATCTTTCTAACCAATTTCCAACAAATACACATTCCACCTCCTCTTCACCACCACATCAGACAAAAAAATTCTCCCAAAACTTGGATCTTTTCCGCATTCTTGAAACGAGAGGGTTAGTCAGTGTCCAATATAATGTATTAAACATGGACGGAGAAATATGAAACGACTGTTGGAAAGGCAGTGGGGGTCGTATTGAGTTGAATTGGAGATTTTCAATTGTGAAAGGATAGTGATGGTGAGGTCAAGATTTTATTTGGGTTCACACAAGTTTTGTCTATTTTTGATGATGAAGAGATTTTTGCAATGTAAAGTCTGTGTTGGGTTGAGTTTATGTCTCTAACTGTGCCATCCTTGTAGCAAAATTGCAGCTGTAGCAGCTACAAGTGCGTGCCATTGTTTACAATTTGAGGAAATTTGTACCGACTTCTAACAATATTGTTGGCATGTTCGGTTGAAAAAATTGGATAGAACTTGATAATGTTAAAAAAGAATTCAATATTTTATTCATCATACCGTACAATTTTATCAACTCATACGTACCAAACACAATAACATGTATCTCTTATTTCAAATTGGTGTGGTGTGTGCTTGCAGCAGCTATAGACACTTCGCTGTTTACTTGTTAAATGCCATCCTTTGCTTTTGGGCAGAAGTTGGTAGCTTGACATCAGTGGCCAATCCAATAGCTTCAAGAAGTCTAATTACATACAAAGTGATATCAACCTGCCACCATTCCAGACCATGTCGTGCTGAATATTCGAAAGCATGATGGTTATTATGCCAACCCTCTCCAAATGTAATCATGGCCAGCCACCTGCCAAATATTCAATATATCAAATTTTAAGATTCAATCAACTACTGAAAGGTCAAAACTTTATATGTACACATAGAAAGGAAATTGGCGCAAATGGTCCCTATCGTATGATATTAGTGCACAAATGGTCCCTAACCTTTTATTTTTGGCAAAATGGTCCCTAACTTATCCATTTAGGTGCGCAGTTGGTCATTTTTGACGGATTCCATTAAAACCTATCAATTTAGGTGCGCAAATAGTCCCTCTCATTTTTTTTGTCTTTATTAATAGGGGTAAAATTGTCAAATTACATTTTTCTTTCTTTCTTTCAATTGGCGCAAATGGTCCCTAATCTTTATCTTTGTTTCTTATTTTTTCTATTCCTTTTGTTTTAATTCAAAAAAGCATAAATTAGTCATTTTAAGAAAATTTTGACAATTAAACGGTCAAACAAACTGTTTTTTTAACAGAAGGACTTTACTCGGGCGTTATTTAAAGGTTAAAAATCATGGTGCTAGAAATTAAAGGTTCGGGACCCCATCGTCACAAGATTCAAAAGTTTGAGACCTCCGTTGCTATTTACTCTTATTTTAATTAGCACATTTGTAAATAATTATGTGCTTAAATTTTAGTTATTTTATAATAGTTCATAAAATATACAAAATAATTTAGTATATTATCAATTTGTTAGTTTTTTTTAATTTTTAATAAAAAAATTAAAGTATCGGACCCATTTTCACTTTTTGCAAAGGTAAGAAATCTAATTGCAAATTTGTTTAATTAAAACTAAGGATATTTTTGTCCTTTTCATCAAATAGGGACCAATTGCTAACCAAAACATATAGGTTAGAGACTATTTGCACAAAAAAAAAAAAAAAAAAAAAACAAAGGTAAAGATTAGGGACTATTTGCGCCAATTGAAAGAAAGAAAGAAAAATGTAATTTGATAATTTTACCCCCATTAATAAAGACCAAAAAAAAAATGAGATGGACCATTTGTGCACCTAAATAGATAGGTTTTAACTGATTTTTGACGGAATCCGTCAAAAATGACAAATTGCACACCTAAATGGATAGGTTATGGACCATTCTGCCAAAAATGAAAGGTTAGAGACAATTTGCGCACTAACATCATACGTTAGGGACCATTTGTGCCAATTTTCCCACAGAAAAAAAGTTATTACAAATTGTTTTGACATTGCAAGATTCGATCAGATGAAAATATAACTTTTGAACCTTAAGTTGGAAAATATGGACAAATTTATAGACTACGCAAAGTCATATATAGTTTATGCTATAGAAAATGTGATAGATATTGAACACCTTTTGAATTATCTTAGTGAAAATGATAGAATAGTAAAATTACATATTGATTAAGAGATTATTAAATGAAACTAAATACACATATCGATGATGATTGTGATCCATATTATAGTTAGAGTATCTTCAATGCACTTCGTCTATTACTTTTTAGGTGTGCCACATAAGCACATATAGATGGAGTTATAAAAAAAACACTCTCCAATACATGCTGACGAGGATTTTGTCTAGTGAATGTGGCACATAAAAATATAGACTATGTCTAGAAGTCCGTCTTAATTTAGACGGACTTCCAGACGAAGTGACTCAGCAAATTTAAATCCAACACAGCATTTTATTCAAAAAAAAAAAAAAAAAAGAAATCAAACGAGAGAAATAAAAATTGAAAACCCGCCAATTTTTTTAAAAAAATTAATAAGTGGTAATATTAGTTTCAGACGGAACTCATTGGAGATGAATTTATAATTTGACATTCTATTCAATAGACGTAGTACCACATGAATTAAAAACCCGTCTATTTTACCTACTACGTAGACTACAATAGATAGAGTGCATTAGACTATACTATATGGAGTGCATTAGAGATGCTCTTAGTGTTCTATCAATTGTTTTATCAAAAGAGGTCTTTCAAACAACCGAATAAAAAGAAAAGAAAAAAAAACAAATGCACTTGGTGTATGCATAGCAAAAAATTAGGGATAATGTTGAGTTTGATTTGAGTACAAAAAAGTAAATGACTTTAGATATATATGTTGAAAAAGAGCTGAATTGGAAAAATTGGAATTGTATTAGTATTATGAACTTTTATATATTTTAATTTGATCATTATTATTTTATATATTCGTTGGGTTCTAAATATAAATTTAAAAATAAATTATCTTATGCATTAACGAAGTTATTAATTTAATACACTAACCTGGGTTGAGACTAGAAATTTTAGTATTTAAGTGAGATTATTAACTTATCGAACATTTATTTATTGAAATTTTATTGTACTATTCTAAACATTCAACTTGTGCCTCGTATGTCGGTTCTAATAATTATTGAATTTTTGTTAATTCTACTTCGAATGTAATCATGCTTCTAATAAAAACGCCAACCCTAGCTTGCTGATGGTAACCCCTCAGGACAAATCAAATGCAGTGCTGCCCTTCAAAATAGATGAAGGAAGCCGCATGAGCACATATTACAATACCTTAGGAATAAAGGCCTTCCGCTACAAATATGAAATCATATACTCGTATTCATGTTAAGAACCGAAAAAACAATAATTATGCCCCTAATGTCCTCGCGATACCAGAATTTAAGTAAGTTAATAGTATCTTAATTATAATAATTTATAAAACTTGTAGAAAGATAAAAAATTGTAGTGCACTACAATAGTCAAATTGAAACACATATTAAGCATACCAGTTATTTCTAGATAGATCGCCTGTGTTCCACACTTGCTTTCCCCAAGTATGGCTAGCTGAATTTACTAGCCAAGTGATGTGGTACACAAACACAGTTCTCACCCCCTGCATAGTCACGTTACTTAGCTTCATCAATAACTAAAAGTAAAAGTGTAAATTTTGACATACTTAGCTCTCCTAAACTACTAAACAAATCTTTTTAAATTAGTGTTTATTAATCTCTCTATATAGTATATATGTGTATGTGTATGTGTGTGAATATCACACCCTTGAATTTTTAAGACTACAAAAAATAGTATTTGTACTTACCATTCCCCAAACAAAGTATGGAAATCCTCCCAATGCATATAATAGTGCTCCAAGTCCAATTGGATGTATTAAATAAGTCCTTTCAAGAAACTTATAGAAAGGCTGCTTCTCTAAATCTCCAACATTGTTGGGCTTTCCACACTGCAAATCTCAACCAGATACTAATATTGTTAATAACCACTGATAAATTTGTGGGTACTTTATGAATATTATTTTTATTTATTCTATGTTATCATTTGATTTATTCAAAAATGAAATATAACAAGACATATTATGTTAATTTTAATTTATTTCTCATTGTTTTAAACTATTATACTAAAATCAATCGTTAACAGAAAAAAAGAAGTGTAATTACCTTTTCAACAATAAAATTGTTGTCAAAGATCCAACTGATATGACTAAACCAAAATCCTCGAATAGGGCTATGTGGGTCTTTTTCAGTATCACAAAACTGATGATGGTATCTATGTGTGCTCACCCAAAAAATGGGGTCCCTCTAAACACGTGAAGATTCAATGTTTTGTTAGAAGAAATATAGAAAATAATAATATATTTAACAATTTAAGAAAGTAGAGAACTGCAGAAAAAGAAAAGAAATTAACAATTAAATGGAATATCCAAGATAGCAAATTGAGGCCTATATGAACACAATGTCTTTTAAACAGATTCGCTCCCTCGTCATAGGTGCTTGAGGTTAATTGACCATCCATTTTTCATGATACAACGACGAAATGAGTAGAAACCTAGCACTAAGTTTATACACCAGCGAACTGAATTTTATCTTAACACTATCTCCAAGACTCAGACAAAACTGAAAAAATTCGGACAATCATAAAATTGAATATTCCACCAGAGAAAAAGAGAGAGTTTTTGTGTGTGTGTGTGTGTGTGTGTGTGTGTGTGTGGAACTGAAATAAATAGACCTCTTTTATAAGTGTTGACCTCCAAAAATAGATGTCAACATGATTCCCACACCAAATCTGCCTACGTGTATTTTACCAATAAACTTGGATGGCCACGTGGCCTATGGATCACAATGGTACACTTAAAAAAGAATAGAAAAGATGTTGGAGTATGGGAGAGACATGTTATGATCGAAGAATTGACTTTAGGGCCTCTAACCAGTGATTTTCCAAGTGATATAGATCACTTAATTTTTAACCAACGAAGATGACTTCTTGTTTAGTATAGCTTCTTCTCTTAGATTTTCATCATCCCCTAAGTGTGGATATGATGTTGGTATTTATAGGCCAATGTCAATTGGCCAAGTACCTTGGATGTGCGACAAGTGGCTCAATCATAATGAGCCTCTTGTCACATCCAAAATATCATGTACCTAGACTTAAATGAAAAAGTTTATTTCGGCTGCATGCTAGGGGCCTAGGACTATGACATGCCGTAATGGCAGGCTGTCCCATCGGTCTCATCAGGTCTGATTTGCAAAGTGTTAGGAGAGGCTTATTTAATACGCAACCAGGGTCGATATTTGATCGCCTCCTCTTCCCACGCCCATCGGAATAAGAAGGAACAACCTCGGTGGTGATGTCACCCCCACCAGGCAAATTTAACTTTAACTGACACAAGCCGAGTGTCACGTGTAACTGAGACGTAACAATAAGCTCTATGGGCAACTTAATAGACCGGTTGTTACATGTATTACCAATTAACACCATAATTAACTCCACTGTTTAATTTCTCCATTAACATAGACTGTTAATCACAACCATCTGGGGTTGTTACATAAACTTGAAAGGCAACTGGAAATAAATAAAATAAATAGGAAAATTAATGGCAAATCATGAACCCTACTAATAGGTCAATTTTCGATTCGACATTTGTGTCCACAGTTTGCACCCCTCCTTATTTGTGCGCGCAAGCAAGAGTATCTATGCTACACAAGATTATACCTTCATAAAATGTGGTCATATATATACTAGTCATTTCTTTATTATATTTCTAATGTGGGTTAAAATTAAATTGATTTCCCTCCAACACATAAACCATGTCCAATGAGTATACATTGAGATTCAATTTCTCATTCATTCAATTATCATTTTGGGCAAGTAAAAGTACATATGATTTTGTTATTCTCGTTGAGGAGAACACGAATATACATTGATCTTCCAAAAAATGGATTCCATTCAAAATTATGCTAAAACTACCCCACTTTCCAACATGTTTGACATAAGAATAAAGTATTTAAAAACTACCCCACTTTCCAACATGTTTGACATAAGAATAAAATGGATTAAAAACGATTGTAATACCGAACTTTTATTCGATTTTCGATTATCAAATTCTTTCTTTTCTTTAAATTAGTCACTTGCTTAATTTTTGTTTCGATTTTAGACACCTCGTCTACATCTATTTATCAAAAGTAATGGAATTGCTAGCTTGTATGAAGAAAATAATGGTTAACAAGTCATTATTTCAAATCAACAGTTTCGTTACTTACGAAAGATGAGACAAATAGAGTGCTTAAAACAAAATAAAAAAATCAATGTGATATAATAATATAAGTTGAGTAGCTAACATAATTCTTAACCGTATAAAAGAACTGACCTGAGCTGCAAGAACACCACAATATGCAAAAATATACTCAAGCCACTTGGGAATCTTAAAACTTTTGTGAGAAAGATGCCTATGATAAGAAAGAGTAATACCGAAAAGGCAAGTGATTATATATAATCCAAATGCTATCCAGTAAGCAGGCCAGCTGAATGTAAAGGGAGCAAAAAGGCACAGCAAATGCATAGCAACAATCCACCCTAAGGAGATGGCATCCCAAAGATAACACTTTCTGCCCACATCAAAGTTTGGATCTTGTCTACAATCTTGTAATGCATTTCCAATTGACATTTTCCTATTTCCATTTCCAAATTTTCTTTTAAAACCATATTTTGGGGAATTATTTGTTATTCTAATATTGTTTCTAGCATAATCATATACTGATTTTTGATGCTTGTTTATAATACAAGGAAAAAGGGTTTTACTTTTGCCTAAAAATGATAAGGGTTTTGCATAATTGGGGGAAGGTAGAGCTAGCAGTAGTGCCATTTTCTAGGCTTTAATTTTGGGTTGAATTTTCAGTTCTTGGGAATTCATGTTATATAGAGGTTGTTGAACCCTAGAAAAGGGAAGGAAAATAAACGTGCATGGCATTTTATTCTGTATACCGATTGTGAGGTCAAGATTTTTTCTGGGATCTCCAAAATAAGGAAATGGACAAATATTAGAGCATTTCCAATGCACTCTGCTTATTGCAATCTATGTGACAAGTAAATAGATGGACTTCCAATCCATGTGGTACTACGTCTACAGAATAGACGATCAAATTAAAATTCATCTCCAATGCACTCCATATAAAATTAAATTTGTTGCTCACTTCGTCTAGAAGTCCGTCTAAATATAGACGGTCTAGATATAGACAGAGTCTATATTTTAATGTGTCAAATTAGATAGATAGAGTCCTTATCAGCATGCATTGGAGATTGTTTTTTTATAACTCTATCTATATATACTTACGTGACACGTCTAAAAAGCAATAGACAGTATACATTAGAAATGCTCTTAGGTTTATGAATTTCTCGACAGTCTGTAAGTTACGTGTTGCCGGGGACCTTAAGAATTAGGTTTCTTATGCTTTTCAATCTTCCGGCCTTAAGAATTAGGTATCTTATGCTTTTCAATCTCTTACTTGTTCATGATTATAACATTTCAAAACAATTTCTCAATTGGTGAATAAATAATAATATAATCTGTCTTTCTTCCTCTGAGTACAATCTTGATTGGTGATTAATTACTGTTTTCAATATGTCATGTTATATTGTCCACATCATTCAAACAATACAGGTTTTGCATTTGAATAATAAGTAAAGATTACACTACAAAAAAAATGACAATTAACAACTAATTTTTTAGCGACCAAATTAATATGGTCGTTACAAATATTTATCAACGACCAAAATAAATATTTAGTCGTAAATAGTATCACAAACAGTTGTATGTTGAGCGAATTGGAGATAAACTTTAACGACCACGTCATTGGTTGTAAATAATGTGATTGCGAGCTTCTTCAATTACAGACATAATTGCATTCAAGAGGATACTATGTATAAACAATAAATACAACATATCAAGATGAATTATATAAAACTTACAATACATTATTTCATATTCTTAAATCATGAAAGAATAGTACTACAAATATTATCAAAAACTTATTTTGATATGTATGCAATCATGTAATTATTTATTCATTTATCTCCAATTCGATTGCATAATTAATCTTGATATTCATAACTTTAAAAAAAATCATTTTTACATGGGTATTTTCAACACGTAAAAGATGAACCAATTTGATGAACAAATAAACTAAATGACAAATAAGTCACCCTCTCATAACGTGTGTATGCATTATGATCAGACCACAAACACATCTGGCTTGACAATCAATTTTTTAATCTTAACTCGGAACAGCATACTAAATTAATAACTCCGATAAATACATGAGATAATAATTTATTAAAAATCATTTAGAGCTCGAAAGAATATATAATATAATAAATGATTATATATACATAATATTCACAATACATAATGAACATTTTTTTTACAACTTCTATTTTTTCAATTGATTGTCAAAAAATATAGGTGGTCAAGAAAAAATTTGATAACTTCTATATATAAAATATTGGTATTTGTATAAAATTGGTCTGTTCATAAGCAAACTAACATTCATACCACAAGTAGATCACAATCAATTGTCAAAACAAATTATATAAAATTGAGTGGGGTCCGGGTCTTCGGTAAAACCGCCACATCCAACCTTAAATGGATCTTGGGCTATTTATTGTTGTATGAATATATGGGTGGCAATAAAAGCTGGTCAGCTCGTTGACTTGCTGGCTCGGTTCGTAAAAGTTTGGCCCAATTTGGACTCGGCCTCAGGTTCGTCGAGAAACGAGCACGAGCTAGGGCCGAGTTCAAAAAAAAAAAAAAAAAAAAAGAGAGCCGAGCTCGTTCGGTTCGACCAGAAAACGACTTGGCTTGCCACGAGCCCACTAGCCTAGCTCATTTGGGCTCGTGCCTACGAGCCAAATTGACAAGCCACGAGCAGTCTCGGCTCGTGGCTCGCCAATGGTCACGAAATGGATAATCATCCAACAGTCACAACATATTTTTTTTTTTTTTTTTTTTATTTTTTTGGTTTTTTACTTTCATTATTTTCCTATAAATACCTTTATTCTAAACTCATTTTTTCACACTTCAATCTCTTATCTCTCATTCAATTATATACTCAAAGTCTCAATCCATTAACAATTTTTAAATTACATTCTCTCAATATTAGTGTTCTAATTAGTAGCTAGTATCTCATTATCTAAATATTACTCTATAATTTTAAGTTGTAATTTTCTACTTCTACTAATTCTCTACATTTCTATTTTCTTGTTTCTAGTTTATACTACATCTTCATCTTGTCCTATTTTCTTTATTCTATTATTACAAATGGCATACAACCGAAGTGGTGATGATTTTAGTGGTCTTAATGACATTCTAATTCCAGAAGATATTATTGATCAGTTTAGAGGTAGCACTGATCTAATTGATTTGAAAGACGTTCATGAAGACGCCGATACACAAACTACCATTGGCTCTAGTACTAAACGAAAAGTCACCAAACAAAAGGCTAAGTGCTGGGAGCATTTTGAGTTGGTGCCGACTGGTAAACTAGTGAATGGAGTGCTTGAGTTCAAAGCACAGTCTAAACATTGTCAGGAGAAGTTTGTTTGACAAAAGGGGATCGGCACGACCTATCTAAATAGACACTTAAAAAAGTGTCAATACAAACATGGAAGTTTGGATATAAATCAAGCACAACTCCATTTTGGATTTTCTGGAGCAGGGTCCAGTAGTCCCGCTCTCAACAACTGGATATACTCACAAGAACTCATGCGACACGAAGGACTATCGAAATTGATAACAAATGTTGAGTTTTCACTATGCTTGGTAGACAATCCTCATTGGACGTCATTCGTCCAAAAATATCTACAACAAATGTACATTAGTATTTTTAGAAATACACTTCGTAAAGACACTATTTTTAGATATAATAAAAAAGAAGAAACTATAATTCATTATATTAATAATTATAACGGTGTTGTATCTTTTACATCAAACTTATGGACATATTGTAACAAAAAAAGACACATGGTTGCAACTGCACACTATATTGATAATAATTGGGTAATGCATAAAAAAGTAATAGCATTTAATCAAATAGATTATCCTCATAATGGAAATAATATTTATCAAGTTTTATTAGGCGTGTTACATGAATTTAAATGTGATTCTAAGACTCATAGTTTTACATTTGATAATGCAGGCTCAAATAATATAGTAATTGAAAAATTAATGCAACATTGTAGTCCAGATTTTGATGGTATTTTATTTAATATTCGTTGTATATGTCATGTATTTAATTTAATTGTACAATATGGATTAAAATTCATACAACCTCAATTAGAAAAAGTTAGATATGCTATTAATTATATTTCGGTATCACCATCAAGAAAACAAGTTTTTGCTGCTCTATGTACAGAAAATGGGTTGCAATCAAAAAATTTTGTAACTGATGTTGCTAATAGATGGGATTCAACATATTTTATGATTGAATCGTGTGAAGGTTATGAAGATTACATTGCTGTCTATTATAATGGCCGATACTCATACGGTTCAGAATATGATTTAGAATTATATGATTGGAAAATATGTGATCAAGTTAGAAAATTTTTTAAAATTTTTTACGACGCAACAACTGTATGTTCTGGTGTGTATTACCCAACTACTCTACTTGTTTTAAATTATTTCTATTATATTGCTAACAATTTTAATAAGTATAAGAATTTTGCTCTTTTTATTAGTATTATACATGTTATGGAAACTAAATTTAGAAAATATTAGGAACAATTACCTATATTATTTTCATTAGCATGTATCATGGATCTTTGACTTAACTTAGAAGGTATGAAAGTAACAATAATGTCAATTTTAGATAAATTAAATTTCGAAAATCCAGTCACATGTGCTAATTTAGAACAAATTTCATGTTCTATGTATGAGGTCTATGTTGAAAAGGCCGGTACGAACGTTGTATGACCCTCTAATCCAACATATACTTCGTCATCAACTGATGACATTGACTTATGGAGTTACATCAGTACACATAGGAGTGGTCCAAGTCAATAATTAGTTGGTTCTTCTTCTAGTTCTCCCATTCCCCGTTCTAATGATACACATGTAGAGTTAGTTAGGTATTTTGCGCATGATATGCTTAGTATGTTAGATGACGAAGAGAGAAAAAACTTTGATATACTATGATGGAATAGACAACATCAACGTAGTTATCCAATTCTTTCAAAAATAACACGTGATCTACTAACACTTCCGGTCTCAACTGTATCATCGGAGGCTGCATTTAGTACAAGTGGCAGGATTTTATCTGATATCAGGTCAAGACTCAAAATCGACATTTTAAAAAGCTTACTGTGTCTGAAGGATTGGGATGACGCCGAACTTCGAATCCAAAATAAAGTGGACAGAATAATGTCTGAAGAACTTGAAAATTTAAATATAGATTAATCATATTCGTAGTAAGTATTATTTTACATTAGTATTTATGTATTTGATATTTTTTTTCTTATTTTAATAAAAACGTGTACACGTAACATCTTGTTCGTGTACAATTTTAACTCTGCCTACTTTTAAAGTAATCGGTCCCAAACCCAGAAAAAGGAGGATGATTTCAAATATTTAATTTTTAACATAAATGATTCTCGATATGGTAGTTATTTTTTATTTTCAAATTTAAAAAAAAAACAAAAACAAAAAGAGAGGAGGGTATTAAATCTTTAATTTTTAACATAAAAGATTCTTGATATTGTATTTCTTTTTTATTTTCAATTTAAAAAAAACGCTCGTTCGGCCCATGAGCTCATGGGCCGAACCGAGCTCCACAATTGGTGACGAGCCGGCTCAGCCCGGCCCATTGCCATGCCTACATGAATATCTTGATTGACATCACATGATTGATAATAATGAGTGTGTGATTATAAATTACCAGTCATGTGATGCCACATCAGCATAAGCATTATAAGTGAGTAGAAGATCATTCTACTATACAATATTGACACTATAGTTTTTTATAAGTGCACTACATTTTAATTGTACTTAAGTTATTCAACATTTGTTCATTCTATCACTCATGTTCTTAACTTTTTTTTTTCTTTCTAATTTTTATCTTCAATTGCTATCAATTAGCATATCCCATCTTTAAAGTTAGTTTTTATCAAGATATTTTATTTGCATACTTTGAAATGAAGAAAAAAATATCTTGTAGTATATTTGTATTTATTGTTTTTTAAAAATATGATAGAGAAATATGTTGTTTTACGCTATCCTAACAAATTTTATGGACAAAAAAATCGTTATTAGACATAAAATCTACTAATTAATAAAAAGTTGGGGATAAGAATGAGATAATAAAAAAAATTGGGGACATGTAGCATCTTAAGTTGGAAACCAATTGTACCCTTTTGCCTAACCATCAATTGCGTAAGGCCATCCTTTGCTTTTGGGCAGAGGTACACATCCGTAGCTAATCCAATAGCTTCAAGAAACCTAATTACATACCAAGTCTTAGTCAATTTGCCACCATTGTAGTCCACGTCGTGTTGAATATTCAAAGGCATTGTGGATGTGGATATTATGCCAATCCTCTCCATATGGAAGCACACCCGCCCGCCCGCCCGCCCGCCCGCCAAATATTAAAAAAAAAAATTAATTTTAGAATAGGTTGAGTATACATATAAAATATATGTACACGTTTAAATGTTGAATAAAAATGTTTGTATTGTATTTTTTGTTTAATTGCAAGTGTATGACAAGGCTAGAACAAGGTAAACAAGCAAATATCATGTCTTTTATCTCGAGGGTGACTCTAACATGGAAATATTATTAATAGTTCCTTCATATAAACAATTTAATAAACTTGTAGAAAGCTGAAACCTTATTCAATTGCTTATTCAATCAAGAAATAAAAATTGAATAATCCCTAATTAACGAGTCAAGAAACTCTAACACATTATTCTTGAACAATTTGAACTTGAGCTCTCTTCTCACACTATCACGGAAATGAAATTAGTGGCCAAAATCTTATTACTATATTGATTTAAAGATTGTCTACAACATAATTATATTCACAGTACAATTTTTGTTATCTACACTATGTTTTAATTGCAATAAAGTTCCACAACTTTTGACATTTTGGCACTTATGTCCCAAACTTTTTTCATCAAATTTTTATTATTAATTTTCACATAGGACGATATTTTTCCAAACAATCAGGTAATGTGCATTGAGATGAACGATAAATATTTTGTCATATGTTTATATGTTATTTATTTTGATAATTAAAAAATATTTTTATTTTTTTCTAATTAACTTTTTAGATAGAAATATCATAAAAAAAAAAACAAAGATAAAATTTGCAAATCAATAGGTTGATTATAAGAATGTGATAAAAAACAGTTGAGGGACATACATATAAAATTGAGTATTAGTTGGAGTCCTTAATTACAATTAAAATATAGTGTAATTTAAAAAAAAAAAAAACTTGTGGTGCGAATATAATTATTCTTAAAATTTTTTAATCTATATGAAAATGAAAGTAATTATATTTTTGTAGAATGGATGGAGTATTAAATATGATCTATTTTTCTATCTTCTAACTTGTACTACTAAAATTACATCAATTTTATAAAGACGGATTCAAGAATCATCAAAAGAAAGCATTAGCTCCATATTTTATAAGAAGGATAATTGTAAATAACATATTTGAACAGTAATTACAATTTTAACAATAGAATTGGTGTCAAAGAGCCAACTCATGTGACTAATAAATCCTTCAATAGGGTTATGTGGATCTTTTTCAAAAGGGAAATTGGTCCAAAACGTCTCTATCGTATAGACCCAGTGTCCAAATCATTCTTACCTTTCAAATTTTGGCAATTACATCTCTCATCTATCTATTTAGTGCTCAAATCATCATTTTGAATGGAATCCATCCAATATTTCATTAAACTTTTGGAATTTTGGCGCAAATGGTCCCTAACTTTTGTCCTTAGTGTGGAATTGGTCCTTAACGTTTATGTTTTGGCAAACAAGTCCCTAACTTTTGTGTTTTGATGCGAAATTGGTTCTTATGGAATGAAAAAAACAAATATACCCTTAGTTTAGTTAGAAGAAATTGTATGTGGATTCCTAATCATTACAAAATGTGCAAATAAGTCCAATACTTTTATTTTTTATAAAAAAAATAAAAAAACTAATGAGTTTTTTTTTTTTGAATTAACATTTTAGTAATAAACATGTCAAATAAAATTATTATTTTTATCATAAAGTAATAAAAATGGTACCTATGCGTGCTCACCCAATCACGTGCATGTAAAACGAAAAAAATGACGACTTACAGAAATATTGAGAAATGAAGAACTAGATTTGGTTGAGGCAAGAGTTTGATTCTTTTTTCTTAAGACAAAATTGCTCCGCATAAGTGCTTATGTTTTTTCGTCACACGTCTCTCAAGATACAACGACCACTTCTCGTAATAGTAACACTCCAAATTATAAAAACAATGAACCGAATAATATATATTTTGTTCTTTCTTTAAATGAAAACTGGACTTGAACTTTATGCAAAAATTATTTCTATACTAAAATGATTTGTGCAAAAGTGTATAGACATTTGGTTGAAAAGTGATGATTTAATTTGCAATCATAAGGGGCCTATTAATAATATTTGAAAAGTTGTGTATTAAATGACACAACTTCATAAAAATATATGTCCAAAAGACATGTTTTGTTGGAAAGTACATGTCCAAAAGACATGTTCCTAAGATGAAAATATGTGACTGATAAAAAATGACATGTCCAAAAAGACATGATTTTTCAGCCAAACTGAAAATTTTGAAATATTCTAATCGCATTTTTCAATATTATTCGTATATTTAAGCGATTCACTTTGAGCCTTAATTTCTTATTCACCCAAAATTGATTCAAGCAACTACAAATACTATGTTATTCTACACGCGCAATAAAACACGTATGGCCTTATAATTCCCGTATTCGACTAACGAGTCTTGCTTAAATAATTAGTTAAAGTTAGTCAAAACCAACATCTTTCAAACCAATTTCCAAGAAATACACATTCCGCTTCCTCTTCACCACCACATCACACAAAAAAAATCTCCCAAAACTTGGATCTTTTCTACATTCTTGAAACGAGAGGGTTAGGCAGTGTCCAATATAATGTATTAAACATGGACGGATAAATATGAAACGGCTGTTGGAAAGGCAGTGGGGGTCGTATTGAGTTGAATTGGAGATTTCCGATTGTGAAAGAATAGAGATGGAGGTCAAGATTTTATTTGGGTTCACACAAGTTGTCTATTTTGGATGATAAAGAGATTTTTGCAATGTAAAGTTTGTGTTGTGCGGTTGAGTTTATGTCACTAACTATGCTATCCTTGCAGCAAAATTAGAGTTGTAACAGCTACAAGTGTGTGCCATTGTTTACAATTTGAGGAAATTTGTACCGACTTCTAACAATAATGTTGGCATGTTCAGTAGAGAGAATTTGATAGAACTTGATAATATTAAAAAAGAATCCAATATTTTATTCATCATCTCGAACAATCTTATCAACTTATACGTACCAAACACACAATAATATGTATCTCTTTTCTCTAATTGGTGTGGTGTGTGCTTGCAGAAGCTACAGACACTTCGCTATTAAATGCCATCCTTTGCTTTTGGACAGAAGTTGGTAGCTTGACATCAGTGGCCAATCCAATAGCTTCAAGAAGTCTAATTACATACCAAGTGATATCAATCTGCCACCATTCCAGACCTTGTCGTGCTGAATATTCGAAAGCATGATGGTTATTATGCCAACCCTCTCCAAATGTAAACGTGGCCAGCCACCTGCCAAATATTCAATATATCAAGTTTTAAGATTCAATCAACTACTGTAAGAAAGGTCAAAACTTTATATGTACACACTTAGCAAAAAAGTTATTGCAAATTGTTTAGACATTACAAGATTCGATCAGATGAAAATATAACTTTTGAACTATAAGTTGGTAAATATGGACAAATTTATAGATTATGAGAAGTCATATATAGTTTATGCTATAGAAAATGTGATAGATATCATACACATTTTGAAATATCTTAGTAAAAATGATAGAATAGTAAAATTGTCTACTGATTAAGAGATTATTAAAGAGAACTAAATACACGTATCAATGGTGATCGTGATCCATATTATAGTTAGAGCATCTCCAATGCACTCCTTTTATTGCTTTTTAGAAGTGCCACATAAGTACACATAGACGAAATTATAAAAAAACTCTCTCAAGCATGTTGGCGAAGACTTTGTCTAGCTAATGTGACATATAAAAAAATAAACTCCGTCTAAATGTCCATCTAATTTTAGATGAATTTCTAGATTGAGTGACTCAACAAATTTAAATCCAACTCACCATTTTATTAAAAAAAAAAAAAAAAAAAAGTCAGACGAGAGAAATATAAATTAAAAACCCGTCAATTTAAAAATTATATAATACTACATAAGCGGTAATATTAGTTTTAGACGGAATCTATTGAGATGAATTTAAAATTTGGTTGTCTATTCAATATACGTAGTGCCACATATAGACTAAAAGTCCATCTATTTTACATGTCACATAGATTATAATAGACGAATGCTCTTAGTATTTTATCAATTATTTTCTCAAAAGAGGTCTTTCAAACAATCGTATTATCAAAAAATTACTTTCTACAGAATTAAAAAAAACAAAAAAATACCAAATGCACGTGGTGTGTGCATAGCAAAAATTAGAGATAATATTGAGTTTGATTTGAGTACAAATAAAAAGAAAATGACTTTAGATATATATGTTGAAACAGAGCTGAATTGGAAAAATAGGAATTGTATTAGTATTATGAACTTTTATACATTTTAATTTGATCATTATTATTTTATATATTCGTTGGGCTTTAAATATAATTTTTAAAATAAATTATCTTATGTATTTAGCGTAGTTATTGATTTAGTACACTAACCTGGGTTGAGACTAGAAAATTTTAGTATTTAATCGAGATTATTAAATTATCAAACATTTATTTATTGAGATTTTACTGTATTATTCTAAACATTCAACTTGTGCCTCATATGTCAGCTCCAATAATTATTGAATGTTTGGTAATTCTACTTAATCATGCTTCTAATAGAAATCAAATGCAGTTCTGCCCTTCAAAATAGATGAAGGAAGCCCATTAATTTATGTTATAATACCTCAAGAATAAAGGCATTTTGCTAGAAATATGAAATTATATACTCATATTCATGTTAAGAACCGAAAAAACAATAATTATGCCCCTAATGTCCTCGCGATACCATAATTTAAGTAAGTTAATAGTAATTTAATTTAAGTAATTTGTAATACTTTTAGAAAGATGAAAAATTGTTGTGCACTACAATAGTTAAAAGTGAAACACATGATGAACATACCAGTTATTTTTGGATAGATCACCCGTGTTCCATGCCTGCTTTCCCCAAGTATGACTAGCGGAATTTACTAGCCAAGTGCCGTGGTACACAAATACAGTTCTCACAGCCTGCATGGTCACGTTACATATATAGCTTCATCATTAACTAAAAGTAGAAGTGTAAATTTAGACGTACTTAGCTCTTCTAGACTACTAAACAAGCCATTTTAAATTAGTACTTATTAATCTCTATATATGTGTATGTGTGTGAATATCACACCCTTGAATTTTTAAGACTACAAAAAATAGTATTTGTACTTACCATTCCCCAAACAAAGTATGGAAATCCTCCCAATGCATATAATAGTGCTCCAAGTCCAATTAGATGTATTAAGTAAGTGCTTTCAAGAAACTTATAGAAAGGCTGCTTCTCTAAATCTCCAACATTGTTGGGCTTTCCACACTGCAAATCTCAACCAGATACTAATATTGTTAATAACCACTGATAAATTTGTGGTTACTTTGTAAATATTATTTTCATTTGTTCTATGTTATCGTTTGATATATTTAAAGATGAAATATAACAAGACATTAATTTTAATCTATTTCTCATTGTTTTAAACCATTCTACTAAAATCAATCGTTAACAGAAAAAAAGAAGTGTAATTACCTTTTCAACAATAGAATTGTTGTCAAAGAGCCAAGTGATATGACTAAACCAAAATCCTCGAATAGGGCTATGTGGGTCTTTTTCAGTATCACAAAACTGATGATGATATCTATGTGTGCTCACCCAATAAATCGGGTCCCTCTAAACACGTGAAGATTCAAGGTTTTGTTAGGAAAAATCCAGAAAATAATAATATATTTAACAATTTAAGAAAGTAGAACCACAAAAAAGAAAAGAAATTAACAATTAAATGGAATATCCTAGATAGTAAACTAAGGCATGTATAAACACAATATCCTTAAAACAGGTTATATTCCTCACTCTAGTCTGTAGGTGCTTGAGGTTAATTGATTGTCCATTTTCCAGGATACAACTGCGAAACCAGTAGAAACCAAGAACTAAATTTATACATTTGCGAACTAAATTTTATCTGAACACTATCTCCAAGACCCAGATAGAAGCGAAAAAATCCGGATAGACAAAAAACGGAAAATTTGACCAAAGAAAAAGAGAGTTCTTTCGTGTCTAGAACTAAAGAAAATGGACCTCTTTTATAAACTCTATGGGCTACTTAACAGACCGGTAGTTACATGTGTTAAAAATTAACATCATAATTAACACATGTAATTATGACTGGTAGTTACATGTGTTAAAAATTAACATCATAATTAACACAGTTGTTTAATTTCTCCATTAACACAGGATATAAATCAGAAGTTGTTACATAAACTAGAAAGGCAACTGGAAATAAATGAAAATAAATAGGAAAAATAATGACAAAGCGTTGACTCTACTAATAGGTCAATTTTCGATTCAACATTCATTTCTGCAGATTGCACCCCTCCCTGTTTGTGCGCGCAAGCAAGAGCATTTATACTACACAAGATTACAACTTCATAAAAGTGGCCATATATATATATATACTCTAGTCATTGCTTTACCATTTTTCTAATGTGGGTCAAACTTTTTCTAATGTGGGTCAAACTTAAATTGATTTCCCTCTAACACTTAAACTATTTCTAATGGGTACACTTTGAGATTCAATTTCTCATTCACTCAATTATTATTTTGGATAAGTAAATATATGATTTCGATATTCTCATTAAAGAGAACACGAATCTACATCGATCTTCCAAAAAGAAGAAACGGTCCCTACTCAAAATTATGCTAAAACACCCCACTTTCCAACAGGTTTCACATAAGAATAAAGTATTTAATGATAGTGTGAAAATCAATGGATTAAAAACGATTGTAATACAGAACTTTTAGTTTGATTTTCGGTTACCAAAATCTTTCTTTGCTTTAAATTAGCACTTGCTTAATTTTTGTTTCGATTTTAGGCACCTTATCTATTTTTCAAAAGTAATGGAATTGCTAGCTTGTATGAAGAAAATAATTGGTTAATGCGTCATTATTTGCATCATACAAATCAATAAAAGAGACAAACAGAGTGCTTAAAACAGAACAAAAACATCAATGTGATATAATGATATATAAGTTGAGTAACTAACATAATTCTTAACCTTAAAATGAACTGACCTGAGCTGCAAGAGCACCACAATATGCAAAAATATACTCAAGCCACTTGGGAATCTTAAAACTCTTGTGAGAAAGATGCCTATGATAAGAAAGAGTGATACCGAACAGGCCAGTGATTATATATAATCCAAATGCTACCCAGAAAGCACCCCAGTTGAATGTAAATGGAGCAAAAACACACAACAAATGCACAGAAACCACCAACCCTATGGAGGTGGCATCCGAAAGATTCCACTTCCTGTCCCAAAACACATCAAAGTTTGGATCTGGTAATGCATTCACAATTGACATTTTCCTATTTCCATTTCCTACTTTTCTTTTAAAACCATATTTTGGGGAATCATTTGTTATTCTAATATTGTTTCTAGCATAATCATATACTGATTCTTGATGCTTATTTATAATACAAGGAAAAAGGGTTTTACTTTTGCTTGAAAATGATAAGGGTTTTGCATTGGGCGAAAGTGAAGCTAGCAGTAGTGCCATTTTCTGGGCTTTAATCATGGGTTGAATTTTCAGTTCTTGGGAATTCATGTTATATAGAGGTTGTTGAACCCTAGAAAGGGGAAGGAAAATAAACGTGCATGGCATTTTATTCTGTATACTGATTGTGAGGACAAGATTTTCTCTGGTTCTCCAAAATAAGGAAATCGACAAAAGTTAGGTTTATGAAATTCTCGACAGTCTGTAAGTTACGTGTTGTCGAGGACCTTAAGAATTAGGTATCTTATGCTTTTCAATCTCTTACTTGTTCATAATTATAACATTTCAAAACAATTTCTCAATTGATTGGGGATTAATTACGGTTTTCAACATGTCATGTTATATTGTCCACATCAATCAAACAATACATGTTTTGCATTTGAATAATAGGTAAATATTAATTGTTCATGATGTGATTGCGAGCTTCTCTTCAGATTCAATGACGGACTTATAATTTTATTCAAGAGCAGACAAACATTATTAAACACAACATATCAAGACGAATTATATAAAACTTACAATACATTATTTCATATTCTTAAATTGTTTTAGAATATTACTACTACAAATATTATCAAATACTTAGTTTGCTATATATGTATGCAATCATGTAATTATTCACCTATTTATCTTCAATTCAATTGCACAATTGATGTTGATATTCATAACTAAAAAAAATCATCTCTACATGGTTAGTTGCAACACGTAAAAAATGAACCAATTTAATGAACAAATAAACTAAATGACAAATTAGTTACCCTTCTCAGAGAGACGTGTGTATGCATGATGATTATACCACAAGCACATCTAACTTGATAATCAATTTTTTAATCTTAACTTGGAACAATATACTAAATTAATAAACCCGATAAATACATAAGATAATAAATTATTGAAAATTATTTAGGGCTCGAAAGAATATTTAATATAATAAATGATTATATATACATAATATTTACAATACATATTAAAGAACATTTTTTTTACAACTTTTATTTTCTTAATTGATTGTTAAAAATATTGGTGGTAAAAAAAAAATTGATAACTTTTATATATAAAATATTGTTATTTGTCAAACCAGTACATATAAAATTGGTTTGATCATAATCCAATTGTTAGACAACAAGTACATCACAATCATTTGTCAAAACAAATTATATAAAATTGAGTGGGATCCTGGGCCTTAGCTAAAACCGCCTATGTCCAAATCCAACCTTAAATGGATATTGGGCTATTTATTGTTGCATGAATACCTTGATCAGGATAGCATTTAAATCGTCTAAAATACATATTATACAAAATTGACAAAATAATTTTTTTTTATAAGTACACTATATTTTAATTATACTTAAGTTTTTCAACCTTTCTTTATTCTATCACTTATGTTATTAACTTTTATTTCAAATTCTTATCTTCAATTGCTATTAATTTGCACTTCTCATCTTTAGGTAAGTTTCTATCAAGATATTCGGTTTGCATGCTTTGAAATGAGTAAAAAATATCTTGTTGTACTTTTGTATTTATTATTTTTTTAAAATATGATAGAGAAATAAGTTGTTTTATGCCCTTGTAACGAATTTTATGAACGATAATTACATACCAAGTCTTGTCAATTTGCCACCATTTTAATCCATGTCGTGTTGAATATTCAAAGGCATTGTGGATATTATGCCAACCCTCGCCAAATGCAAGCACACCCACCCACCTGCCAAATATTCAAAAAAAAAATTAATTTTAGAATAGGTCGAGTATACATATAAAATATATGTGAGTTAAATATTTCATTGGTCACTAACTATTACTTTTGTCTTCATTCACTCACTCAACTTCAAAATGTTTCTCAGTACTCATTGAACTTTCAAAAATACCTCACATTTACTCACTAAATTTTCAAAAATACATCACCGTTACTCACTGAAGACGATTATGTTAAGACCAAGTGACGAAAAATCTACGTGATAGATGGAATATACATGTGGCAGACGGAATCATCCACCAAATATCTGAAATCGTCTATGTCATCTAAAATTGCACGCCATTTCATCATTTAAAAAACGTTTTAACCAAAATAAATTGAATGAAAACGTTTTTTAAATGATGACATGGCGTACGATTTTGGATGACATGGACGATTTTAGATGCTTGGTGGATGATTCCGCTTGCCACATGTATATTCTATCTGGCACGTGGATTTTCTGTCACTTGGTTGTAACAGAATCGCCTTCAGTAAGTAATGGTGAGGTATTTTTGAAAGTTCAGTGAGTACTCAAAAATATTTTGAAGTTGAATGGGTGAATAAAGACAGAAGTAATAGTTTAGCGATCAATGAAACATTTAACTCAATATATGTGCGCGTTTAAATGTTGGATCAAAAATTTGTATATTCTATTTTTTTTTTTTTTTTGTTTAATTGCAAATGTATGACAAGGCTAGAACATGGCAAACAGGCAAATATCATGCCTTTTATATCTAGGGTGACTCCGATATCAAAATATTATTAATTGTTCCTTCATGTAAGCAATTTAATAAACTTTTACAAAGCTGAAAAACCATAGTGCACTGACACTAGCCTAAATGTCAAAAAAATTTAAATGATATAATAAACATATTAATTATTTCTGGATAGATTACTCGTATTCCATGTTTATTTTCTTTAAACGTGACAATTCACTAGTCGAGTGATGTGGTACACCAACACGATCCTCACACGTGTATTTTCAAAATTTTATTTCATTAATTTCAAGTTAAATGAGATGCTGACTTTAATTATTAATTTAGTTAACATTTAAATTGAATATAAATTTTAGGTCAATTTAGTTGACATGCATATATATTATTCTATATAACACCTTTAAATTTAGTTGAATAATAAGGCACATTGTTGGGCTTTCTACCAAAAAAAAGAAAAAGAAAAAGGCACAGCAAATGCATAGCAACCACAAAGCACCCCAATTGAATGTAAAGGGAGCAAAATGGCACAGCAAATGCATAGCAACCACCACTCCTACAGTGGTGACATCTAAAGAATTCCACTTTCTACCCCAATACACATTCCGCCTTCTATTCTGTAAGAAATTGATGTATACATGCATAGCGGAAATTAAAAGATCAATTCCTTTAAGTCCGGATCAACCTTGTACTTAGATAAGATTCGTGATAGAATATTACCTTTGATTAATGTCTTGAATCTGATTATCTGATTGGCTGAAGGTGCGATCTTCAATACCACAGCTGTCCAATTGTCTAGCCTCCAATGGTGATCCACACAGCAAGAACAGATCTGAACTCCACAATTAAGAACAGATGAAAGCGGAATTTTGGGAGAATTTGATTGGGTTGTCTTTTGCTTGTGCTAGCAAGTAATGTAAAACAACTGTTAACCCTAATACGTTGCGCCTATGTATTTATAGGCGGGGCTAACCCTAGCCCTAGTTCTAGTCCAACTAGAACTCATCAACAATCAGGCCCGATTAAATAATCTTATTAATTAATTTGGCCCAATGAGTAATTAAGTCCGACCCAACTAATTGGACCTTGAACATTAATTCTTACAATCTCCCACTTGGACAAGGTCCAACTCCAGATGCTCAATTCTCGCCTTTTGTGTGTGACCCATTAGGTTCCCATTCACGATGGCAAACGCAGTGATATTCTCATCGATTCACCGAGATCGATCAATTCACGTCGCCGTCCAAGATTGACATCTAGCAATATGTCAAGGCAATCCATGTGAAGGAAAATGTCATGTGGTATGACAGAACCAATATATGTGCGGTTACCGTAGAAATATAATCCCTTCATCAATATAACCCAATTGGTTAAGAGATATGGATCAGCGTCAATCTCATTTCAACCAATTATGTTATTCACCTCAACTCTTCGTTGATCTAATCTAGTTATGATTGAAACATTTTCAACTCATAACTCCACCCCGGCCGAGAAAATTTATATCAACTTAAGTGGACAAAATGCAGGTTATAATCTCCTACTTTCCAGGAGTGACGAATCCTCATATTGGACATTCACAACCTTCATACGATTCTCACTGTACCCGTACGATGTCTTCCTGGTGACTCAAATCTTCGAGCCCCATCAAACGCTCGCCAAAGTACAGTGGTCCTCATATAAGATTCTATGATGTCCTCAAGTCAAAGGACCAAATCCACAACCGCGCATTAGAGATTTACCATTGACGCTTGGATAGTTATCCATGTGGAATCTCTAGGCGGATCATCCAATGTCATGTTCTCATAACAATGCATTCATGTGTTCATTCAGATGTCCCTCTACATCTTAGCTCGTGAGATCAGCTACTTTCTTTAAAAGAAATGCAACACATGCTAGTCTATCCGCAATAATGATATCCGTATCTCATTATTACTATGACTAGGGATATTTCAAGAATAAGTTATTTATAACTTGTGTCTCACAATCACAACACTTTGTGATTAACAAGTTACTATGAACTTTTCTTCGAACTCTATTATTTTAAATAACAATAATAAAATTTAAATAATAATAGATCTGCCATTAAAATGTAGATAAAATATTTAATTAATAAAATTATTCATACACTTCGATGTCTAACAAAGAGTATATAAAACGTCACATACAAACTAGATCCAATCACTCATGTATCTAATACCAATAGATTTAGCATGACTATCATGCTTGTGCTGGGACAACGGCTTTGTCAAAGGATCTGCTACATTGTCATCAGTTGGGACTCTTTCTATCTTTATGTCATTTCTCAGGATTATCTCCCTAATGAGATGATATCGCCTCAATATATGCTTGGATCGTTGATGAGACCTGGGTTCTTTCGCTTGTGCGATGGCTCCATTGTTATCACAATACAAAGATATTGGATCAACAATGCTAGGAACTACTCCAAGTTCTGAAATGAACTTCTTGATCCAGACTGCTTCCTTTGCTGCTTCTGAAGCAGCAATATATTCGGCTTCTGTAGTTGAATCAGCAGTCGTTTCTTGTTTGGAACTTTTCCAACTGACTGCACCACCATTTAGAGTAAATACATATCCAGATTGAGATTTGCTATCGTCTTTATCAGACTGAAAGCTAGCATCGGCATAACCTTGAACTCTAAGTTCATTTCCTCCATACACCAAGAACATATCTTTAGTCCTTCTTAAGTACTTAAGGATGTTCTTGACTGCAATCCAATGTTTCTCGCCAGGGTTCGCTTGGAATCTGCTTGTGACACTCAAAGCATATGAAACATCTGGTCGAGTACATAGCATGGCATACATGATAGATCCTATTGCTGATGCATAAGGAATTCTATCCATGCGATCCTTTTCAATTTGTGTCTTTGGACACATCTCTTTTGAGAGATAGATCCCATGCCCGATGGGACAGAGTCCTCTCTTGGACTCTTCCATGCTAAATCTTCTCAAGACTTTATCTATGTACGTAGATTGAGATAGGCCGAGCATTCTTTTAGATCTATCTCTATAGATCTTTATTCCGAGAATGTATGCTGCATCTCCCATATCTTTCATAGATAAATTTTTGGATAACCACAATTTTACTGATTTTAGCATTGGGACATCGTTTCTTAATAATAGTATGTCATCCACATACAAAATTAGAAATACGATTTTACTCCCACTAACCTCTTTATACACACATGGTTCATCTTCATTTTTGATAAAATCAAACATTTTGATTATCTCATCAAAACGAAGATTCCAGCTCCGAGAGGCTTGCTTTAATCCATATATGGATTTATGTAGCTTGCATATCTTGTTTGGCTCTGTAGATTCAAAATCTTCTGGTTGTGTCATGTACACATCCTCACTGAGATTCCCATTAAGGAATGCGGTTTTAACATCTATTTGCCATATCTCATAGTCATAATATGCCGCTATTGCAAGCAGAATCCGAATTGATTTAGACATGGCTACTGGTGAGAAAGTTTCGTCAAAGTCAATTCATTGTCTTTGCTTGTAACCCTTCGCAACCAATCTTGCCTTGTAAGTATGAACATTACCATCCATGTCGACCTTTTTCTTGTAAACCCATTTACAGTCTATTGGTTTTACCCCTTCAGGCGGGTCAATCAAGGTCCAAACCTTGTTTTCATACATGGAGTTCATTTCGGATTCCATGGCTTCCTGCCATCTCTTTGAGTCAACATTTGACTTCGATTCTGCGTAAGTAGTGGGTTCATCTTCCTCGATTAGCAATGCATCATTGGTAATTAAGAGATCGTATCTCCTAGGAGGACGAATGACCCTACTCGACTTACGGAGAGCTGCTGTGTCCTCGGAGACTAATGATTCCCCACTTCCAATATGTGCCTCATCAAATGCAGGCTCAACTATTGGCTCATCTAATTGGTCTATATCTGTGGTTTCTTGAACCTCTTCAAGATCTACTTTGCTCCCACTGGTCTCTCTTAGAATGAACTCTTTCTCTAAGAATACGGCATATTTCGATACGATGACTTTCATCTCGATGGGATTGTAGAAATAGTATCCAGCAGTTTCTTTTGGATACCCCACAAATAAGCATTTATCAAATTTAGCTCCTACCTTATCTGACTCTACGCGCTTCACATAAGCGTCGCAGCCCCAAACTTTCATGTATGAAAGATCGGGTCTTTTTCCTTTCCATAACTCGTATGGAGTTTTATCGACCGATTTAGATAGGACACGATTTAGTGTGTGACATGCAGTGTTAAGTGCATATCCCCAAAACGATTTTGGAAGAACTGCGCGACTCATCATTGATCGCACCATATCTAGTAAGGTGCGGTTTCTCCTTTCTGATACACCATTTAGTTGTGGTGTATACGGTGGAGTCCACTGCGAGAGAATCCCATTCTCTTTTAGATAGTTTAGAAACTCACCCTTCAAATATTCTCCACCTCGATCAGATCTAAGTGTTAGAATATTTTTTCCGGTTTGCCTTTCTACTTCTTGCTTGAATTCTTTGAACTTTTCAAAGGCTTCATGCTTGAATTTCATCAAATAAATGAAACCATATCTAGAATGGTCATCTGTGAATGTGATGAAGTAAGAAAAGCCACCTCTAGCATCTGTAGACATTGGTCCACATACATCAGTATGTACGAGTCCCAAAACGTCTGCAGCCCTGACTCCTTTTCCAGTAAATGGGGTCTTGGTCATTTTGTCGATCAGGCATGACTCACATCTATCAAATGATTCATAATCATTTGAATCCAAGTATCCATCTTTATGTAACTTGGTGATGCGTTTTTCATTTATATGACCCAGTCTGCAATGCCAAAGGTATGAGTTGTTAACCTTATTGCCTTTATGCCTTTTGTTGTCTATACTCATTATAGGACATTCTAAGTCTAGAATATAGATGCCATTAAAAAAATTCCCACATCCATAAAACACATCATCAAGATATAAAGAACAACGTTTATCCTTAATCTTAATGAAAAACCCATCCATGTCCAAACATGAAATAGAAATGATGTTCTTAGTAATAGCAGGAATGTAATAGCAGACTCTTAATTCTAAAACAAGGCCCGAAGGCAACGATAAAAAGTATGTTCCTACAGCCAAGGCAGCAACTCTTGCTCCATTCCCAACGCGTAGGTCTACTTCTCCCTTTTGCAGTAATCTACTATTCTTTAGCCCCTGCATATTTGTGCAAATATGAGATCCACATCCGGTATCTAATACCCAAGAAGTTGAAGGAGTAGATAAATTAATTTCAATGAAAATGATACCTGAAGTAGGAGCCTCAGTAGACTTCTTTCCCTTCAGGGTGGCGAGGTATGCCTTGTAGTTCCTTTTCCAATGTCCTTTGTTTCCACAGTGAAAACACGGATCATCAGACTTGGATTTTGTCTTGTTTGCTTTGACTGGTTTTTCAGCAGATTTGGCTTTCTTGGATCCTTTCTGAAAGGTCCTTTTTGATTTCCTCTTAGTGCCCTTAGAGGTATCAATAGCCAAAATTTGCCCCTTCCCTTTGTTTATATTGGGCTCTACAGTCTTTAGCATGTTCAGCAACTCAGGCAGGGTACATTGAATCTTATTCATATTGAAGTTCATAATGAACTGCGAAAAGCTATCAGGTAGGGACCGTAGAACCAAGTCAATACTCAGCTCATGGTCCATGGCATAACCCAATTGGTTTATTTTTTCAATATAACCAATCATCTTCAGTACATGAGCACTGACTGAAGATCCTTCTGCCATCATACATCTGTATAACTTTTTGGATGTCTCATACCGTTCAGTGCGTGACTGTTCATCATACAACTCCTTGAGATGAATTATAATGGTATAAGCATCCATACCCTCGTGCTGCTTTTGTAACTCAGGTGACATTGCTGCAAGCATCACACATGTTGCAGTATTTTCGTCATCGCTGTGTTTATTATAAGCCTGCACTTCTTCCGGTGTAGCCTCCTCAGTAGGAGCTTCCGGCATAGGTTGCTCAACAACATATCCAATTTTTTCATGCTTGAGAACAATTCTCAAATTGCGGTGCCAATCCAAAAAATTTGGCCCGATAAGTTTGTTTACATCCAATATGCCTCTCAAACTCATATGGTTACTCATGATTCAATACTGAAATAACAAGACAGAAAATTAATTAAATATAGAAAATTAATTTAATTATGGACTTAAATTAAATTAATTATACTCCCACTGTTTAAATTAAATTAATGACCCTCAAACATTAATCAATAGAACCGGTTAGATTCCCAGTGGGCTAGGATCCCTTTTGTTTTATTAGAACCTTGAGCGACTCAACAAGCCCTAATAAAACATCCAGGTAGATACTTTATCAATCACATCTCTATGTGATTCCTAGATCATCAAGTAGACAACTTATTGTCGTACACATCTTATGTGTTTTACTTGATTGTGCCCCTAAAACTTTATTTCCTTGAGCGACTCAACAAAAAATAAAATTCTAGTTAAATTCGACCCATTGTTCAGAAACATCGAATTTTCATAGTGGTAAACATATCTATGAGCGAGCAGCCTTGAGCGACTCAACAAACTGACATCGATAATAGACTCTGGTTTTTCACTATAACAATGGAAGGCACGTTGTATTAACCATTTAATACGAATTTAATATTTTGATAAAGAGGGGTTTGTCTCATCACATTTATGTATATTAACCAACATTCAACATGCAATCAATCATACATAATAATAAGCGTGGATGATTATGGACTTTATCTATCTAATCTTCTTGAGCCAAAAAGAAGATTAGTTGGTCAATTCCTAAGGGACGTTGCATTCGTTCATCGAATGCTAAATGCAATCATCTCCATCTTCTGTTGTAACCTGTATCCTATACTAGTTGGCACGCAGGCCCTGATCAATGGACACGCAGGCCCATAATAAATAAATAACTCAAAAATCTAATTAAATAAATAATAGGCTCGCAGGCCCAACCAATAAGCAACTGGAATAATTAACCATACAACCAATCACATGGGTCGAGTCCATAATCATCCACTAAACATCCATTTTAATATCTAATATTAATATATATATATATATATATATATATATTAATTTCTAAATTTGCAGCTTTGACAGTATAAGTCTAAACATTTTAGACATTTTGGAACGGACTAAACAGAATTAAATAATTAATCTAATTAATTACTTAATTTTTTTTTTAATAATAAAATTAATCAATTAACCAATTAACCAATTAATTTTATTCAAAAGGGGAATTTTTTAAAAATTATTTCATCTCTCAATTTAAAGTCACACTCTAATTGAAGATAAAATTTGTATAAGGTCAACATTGTAATTTTATAAAATAAAGTCAAAATTTAATCTGGTCAAAAATTCAAAATATGGTTTAAAACGATTTTAGTCAATTTTGAATGTTTGACCAAGCATTAAAAGATTTAATATTTTCAATTTTCCAAAAAATTAAAAAAAAAAAATTACATCTAAGACCTTAATTTTCTTTTAAAACTTGAGGACTTATTGTGCAATTTCTAAAATTTCATAATCATTCCTCAAGGTTTTAAAACAATGGGTCCTTTATTGCAATTTCTAAAATTACGTAGAAGCCCCTCTCTGATTTTAAAACAGTTAGCCTTTTTCATGCAATTTCTAAAATTGCACAAGATACCCCTTTCATATCTATTGAAATTAGGGGGCTTCTTATACAATTTCAAAAATTGCACAAGAGGCTCCCGTCTCCATATTTCAAAAAAACGCGCAGAAACCCAAGGCTAGGGTTTCTGCAGGGCGGCGACGGATTATCTGGCGGTGGTCGCGCCGGTGTCTAACACCGGCGGCCACCGCCGTTTGTCGTCGAACAGCAGCTTTCGCTGCTGTTCGAAAACGAACCGTCACCGCTGCTATTTCCAGCAGCGGCCTACGGTTGTTCCGCCGCGAAATCAGCGGCGGCGACCGCTGATTTCGCTGCGACCGTTCGCTGCTTTCGCAAGGCAGCGGACCTGCACCTATGGCGGTCGATTTCCTATCGCCGCCTACAACCACCTTGCCAAAAAAAAAAAGATCCGTTCCAAATAAAAATTAAAATCTAAAATCCAATTTCAGATTTTTTTTATTTCAAAATTCAAAATTTTATATTTTGTCAAAACTCAAATTAAATTAATATACCAATAATAATTATTGTTCAATTTATCAAAGCAATCTAACGAACTCTAACAAGTAACAAGGTAGGCTCTGATACCACTGTAAGGAATTGATGTATACATGCACAGCGGAAATTAAAAGATCAATTCCTTTAAGCCCGGATCAACCTTGTACTTAGATAGGATTCGTGATAGAATATTACCTTTGATTAATGTCTTGAATCTGATTATCTGATTGGTTGAAGGTGCGATCTTCAATACCACAGCTGTCCAATTGTCCAGCCTCCAATGGTGATCCACACAGCAAGAACAGATCTGAACTCCACAATCAAGAAAAGATGAAAGCGGAATTTTGGGAGAATTTGATTGGGTTGTCTTTTGCTTGTGCTAGCAAGTAATGTAAAACAACTGTTAACCCTAATACGTTGCGCCTATGTATTTATAGGCGGGGCTAACCCTAGCCCTACTTCTAGTCCAACTAGAACTCATCAACAATCAGGCCCGATTAAATAATCTTATTAATTAATTTGGCCCAATGAGTAATTAAGTCCGACCCAACTAATTGGACCTTGAACATTAATTCTTACATCTTCACCACCACATCAGACAGCAAAATTCTCCCAAAACTTGGATATTCTCCATATTCTAGCGATAGAATTGATGCTGCTATTGTACTCTTGCCATTTCCAATTTTTCTTTCGATACCATAATTTAGGGAATTTTGTGTTATTCTAATATTTCTAGCATCATATACTGATTCTTGATGTTTATGTGTAATATTAGGAAAATAGCTTTTTGCAGGTTTAATGTTTGGGAAGTGGTGGGCTGAAAATGAGAAGGGATTAACCTTGGTAGGCAGTGGTGCTAGCTCTTGAAATATTTTCTCCAAACTTGTCAAAATAATAAATGCACCAATTATTGAAAAAGAAATGATGTGATGTGATGTGATATTGTATTATATTTGATGACTAAAATTGAACAAGTTTTCAAAATTTGAGCACCTTAACAGTTGAAACTTGAAAAAAAAATTAGGTCATATGTCAATTATAAATTGAAGTATTTTTCTTCTCTTTTGTATATGTAACTTGAGGGTTTTTGAGAGAAAAATTATAAGCCTAACATTCTAGTTGTTTTTCTTATTCTCTTTGTGGGTTGTATAAATAGTAGAAATTGGTGGGTATAGTAAAGCTTAAGATATTATTTTGTTAAGATATTTGGTGAATTTGGGTAGGTGAAATTTATAAGATTGTAACGATTTTTCATATTGTGAAAGTTTTCACAGTCCATACATTTTTTTCTATTTTTTATATATTTTATGTCTTGTTATTTTTATCTAAACAAAAGTCTTGTGGGCAATAATAGAATTGGTCTCAATTTTCAACACTAGCGGCGATGCCATTTTCTTAGTTTAGGCTTTTTCGTTTAGTTATGGGTGGTTAGATTTATAGAAATTGGCGAAAATGGTCCATAACCTTTGTTCTTAGTGTGGAAATGGTTCCTAACCTTTATTTTTTGGGACATAAATTCTTAATCTATGTGTTTTGGTGCACAATTGGTCCTTATTTGATAAAAAAGACAAATACGCACTTATTTTTAATTAGAAAAATTTTTAATTAGATTCCTAACCTTTGCAAAAAGTATAAATGGGTCCGAAACTTTTATTTTTTATGAAAAATTAAAAAAAAAAACTAACAAATTGATAATATACAAAATTATTTTGTATATTTTATGAACAATTATAAAATAACTAATATTTAAGCTCATAATTATTAACAAATGTGTTAATTAAAATTATTTTATTATTATTAAGTAATTATTTATTTAAAATTTAAACTTTAATATTATCGTTACAACATAAAAAAATAAAAAAAAAAATAAAAAAAACTTTGTCACAAACTTGATACTCAAGTATTTTTATTTTAATTGAGTTATTAGTTTATTAACTACAAATATTGGAGCTCATATTGTATTATTCATATTTTAATTTATCGTTTTATTATTGTTCAAAAATAATGAACACATAATGTGTAACTTATTTCTTATTAATATTTTTATGTTAAAATAAAATAAAATAAAATAAAATTGGTTCAATGTGATAAAATTATCTACGCCATTTTTTTATTTATTTAACTTAATTTTTATTCAAGTTTTTCAAATCACATAGTAATTATATATACCTAAAGCACAATAATTTTATATTTTTCTCTTATGAAAAATTTAATTGATACGACTATAGTGATATATTTAATATGTTAAATTAAATATTATTTAATAAATGTATCGGACCTATTTACACATTTTGCAAAGGTTAAAAATATAATTGTAATTTTCTTTAATTAAAAATAAGGCATTTTTGTCTTTTTCATCAAATAAGGATCAATTGCGCACCAAAACACGTAGGCTAGAGACTGATGGTCCAAAAAATAAAGGTTATGGACCATTTTCATATTAAGAGCAAAGGTTAGGGATCATTTGTGTCAATTTCCCTTAAATTTACATAAAATAGTTGGGTTGTGGAATTTTGAGTTATTAAGAATTCATGGTGTAGATTATTCAAACCTTTATAACATGTGTTAGAGACAGTTAGTTAGTATCCAGTCATGTCCAATATAATGTATTAAACATGGACGAAAAAATATGAAACTACTTTTAGAAAGGCGGTGGGAGTCTTGTTGTGTTGAATTGGAGATTTCCTATTGCGAAAGGATCGTGATGGTGAGGTCAAGATTTTATTTGGGTTCACACAAGTTTTGTCTATTTTTGATGATAAAGTGATTTTTGCAATGTAAAGATTGTGTTGTGTGGTTGAGTTTATGGCTCTAACTATGCTATCCTTACAACAATATTGCAGCTGTAGCAGCTACAAGTGCGTGTCATTGTTTACAATTTGAGTAAATTTGTACCGACTTCTATCAATACTACAATTTGAGGAAATTTGTATCGACTTCTATCAATAGTGTTGGGATGTTCGGTAGAAAGAATTGGATACAATTTGATAATATTAAAAAAGAAAAAATAATTCAATATTTTATTTATTGTACCGTACAATTCTATCGACTCATATGTACCAAACACGCAATAATATGTATCTCTTATTTCAAATTGGTGTGTGCTTGTAGCAGCTACAATCACATCGCTGTTTACTTGTTAAATGCCGTCCTTTGCTTTTGGGCAAAAGTTAGTAGCTTGACATCAGTGGCCCTTCAAAATAGATGAAGGAAGCCGCATTAACAATATGTATTATTATCAAATATTTTTCAAGACAATGCATTCACTATAATTATGTTAAAATAAAAATAATAACTATCTATTACGTCTCAAAATTTATAAATATTATAAAATAAAAGAATAGTCATATAGTACAAATTAAAAATCAATTAAATTATTTGTGGAGATGCATTATAATTAGAATACTAATAAATCTAGCAGATAAAAAGAATTACTTTAATTAATTAGGATTAAAATTGATATTTTAATAATAAATAAATGAAAAAAATAAAAGTAGAATCTGAAAAATTAGGTGGTATTCTCTTTGCATTTGAGTTTTGTGTTTTGAGATTTTTGAAAATACGTTTGTTTTTTAAATTTTCAAAAATTGTTTCTCAAGATAGAAAACTCAAAAACGCGTTTATATGAAATTTTTTAGAATTTTTTTATATTATTTTATTGATTAAAAACTTGGAATTATTTATTATTAAAAATAATTAAAAACAATTATTGTTAGAATTAAAAACAATTAAAATTTTGGAATTAAAAATAATTATTATTAGAATTAAAAACAATTAAAAACTTGGATTTACTTGGAATTAAAAATAATTATTAATTCAAAAAAATTATTATTGGTATTAAAAACAATTTTTTGCACTTGTGAAACTTGTGAAATAGTTGAAATTCGTTCTCCTATTTCATGCTTGTGAAACTAGTAGATTTGTGGTTATAACTTATTTTTTGCATTTTCTCATATCATGCTGGACTCAAAACGCTGACCTCATTTACAAAATGTACATTTTGGCCGTTTTGGAAATGTCCGTGTTTTGTGAAGAAAACAACCAAAACGGTATTTATATCATTTTTCGTTTCCTTTGTATTTTTTTTTTTTTTTTTTTGGTGTTTTGAAAATTGCATTTTTGAAAATGGATGAGTAAACACGTTTTCACTCTTTTCAAAAACAGAAAATAGAAAAATAAGTTGAAAATGGCAAAAAGAACAGACCCTACACTTTTGGTGTTTCTCAAAATCTGCTGCCGGATGCTACATATTCTTTTAGAATCAATTTTTTAAAATTTATCAAATGCTTAAAACAATTTCTAATTATTTAACAATTAGAAGTTGGACTTGAAAATCAATTTCAAACAAGCTATCAATCAAGTTTAATCCTCCTGAGCTAATGAATAAATGTGCCTCTACCTTGATCCTATCTACTTGGCTTGTAAAGCTCTTGGTCTGTTGAGCCTTAATTTGCCTAGAAAAAAATATCGTATGTCAAAAATAGAAATTTTCATCATATGAGAATTTATTACAATCATATAAAATTTCTTGCTCATCTCCGAACCCTCAAAAAACATTGCAAAATTAATAACCTAAAGTTCACCACATCCACCAATATCCTACCCTTTCTACAAACTAATTCAACTACCAGATTGCATACATGTTGCAAGAATAATATATAGAATTTAAATTATACTAATTTATATTTTGTGGTATAAACAAACACCATGTTTTCAAATAATTTGTTTTGTAATTTTGCTAAAATATCTTCTTGGCAGATAGTCAATTACATCATGGGATTGGGACCTTTGTTTGACAAGTTAACGTTGGACGTCGAATAAAGAAATTGAAAGGCATAAGTACCCACCAAGGAAACCTCGTTGAGATATTTTTTTTTTTTTTTTTTTTTTTTTTTGGCAAAATTCACGATTAGCTTTGAAAGTTTAAAATCTAGGAAAATATTGATTTTGGAATATTGCCTCAAAACTACCAAATATTGGTAGCAAATTTAAAAGGAAAGAAAATAAAAAGGTGTAGAAATTACCTTTGGCTATTTTGTACATTCCATTTAAAATGGGGCAAAATATTCTAAAGATTGTCAATTGATTGGAAAAGCTTCCAATTCTATCTTGAAGAAAAACAAACCAAATCTTTTGTCATCTCTTCTGCAAACTATTGATCATGATATTTTTAAAAAAATGATAAACTTTAACTATCCAAATTTTCAAAACAGATAATTAACATACTATAGCATAAAAGTATAACCGCTTAGAATTAACAAATCTAAAAATTTCAACCACTTCATGACGAACAAATTTACTAAAAAATATGATGCAACCTGATAAGTGTATTTTATATGCTTATTTATACTTGTAAACTTATCATATATTCACTATATGAGCATATTTCTATTTAAATTAGTTTAATTATTGTATACGTAGGTACAAAACCTAATTGGATGAATTTGGAATTAAAAAGAAGAGTTTAAAGCTTAATTGATGCTTACTGTGGTGAATTCAAAAGTTTCAGGAGCAAAAATCAGATTTCTAAAAGTTCGGGGACTAATTTGCACAATTTTGAATAGTTAGAAGGCCACTTTGGAAGACTTTAGGAGGTTGATGACCAATTAGAATGCATTTGGAAGCTTTTGAATTGAATTGAGAAAATTTAAAGAAGAAATGACCAAAATCGTACATCAGAAGCCAAATCGGGGACCAAATTGTAAGTTTTCAAAACTTATATCACACCTGGGTAGTGCGACCTAGGTGCGGTAGTGAAAAGTTACTGGAGGTCACGCCTAGGTCGCACAATGCATTGTATGACCTATGTGCGACCTCGGTGCGACCTACGCTGAAGAAAAGTTTTAAATGCGGTTTTTTAAAGTTAAGTGTGATTATGACTCTTTTAAAACACAATTTTGAAGACTTTTCAAGGACTATAAATAGACCTCTTCTAGGTCTTTTGAGAGGGTTACGCAATTGAGGCGAATTTTGGGAACAAGATACAAGAGAAGATTTGAAGATCAAGAATTTGGTGGAATATTCTTCGACCAAAATCACGGGTTTTATTTAATTTTTGTTTTTCTTCTCCGGAATATGATGAATTCAATTATTGTAATAATTAACGAAATCATGTCCGGCTAAATTTACTTTTTGCTATGATGAACGATGAAACCTCGTATTTTTAATTAATTAGTAGTTTTTCGTTTTAGTAATTAATTGTTTGTGGATTAATTATTCTTTATTTATTTTTTCTAATGTTTAATGTTTTATCACCATTAGAATATTTTGTGATCCATATTGAAGTCGATAGATTCAATATAGACTAAGCACTTGGTATTGAATAACATAAGGTCCAATAATATATAGAAATTATTATTGTGCTTTGTAAAATCCGGTTAGGTGTTCTTGTGAATTAAATACATATTTTTATGTTCGAAACTTAATTAGAGATAATTAGGTTCGCATATCGATATAGAATTAATTGACCATCGAGAGAGGCTTTTAATTATTATAAGATCGCCGATTTTCAATATAAGGTAATTATAAGCTAAAGTGATTGACGGGTAATTGATTAAGGACCATATGTTAATCATGATTGGATACTTCAATGTGGCGGAGAATTTGGGTGCAACTATTGATACAAATACTCAGGTGGATATGGTATTGAACTCTCTACCTGATATGTTTTCACAGTTTTACTGTGGACTATCACTTACACAAGATGGATATGCCATTGACTGAGTTGATGAATGAGTTGCAAAATGTGGAAAGTGGTCTTAAGGCCAAAGGTGGTAATACTTATGCAGCAATTGGTAGCTCATCTAATTCCAAGTCGAAAGGCAAAGGCGGAAAGAAAATGAAGAGAGCTAGCAAGAAGCCAGTAAGCAATAAAAAGACCAAAGCAGATGGAAAGCCGGAAGGCAAGTGTTTCAGCTGCGGCGAGAAAGGTCACTGGAAGAAAAACTATCCCAAAGCACTAGCTAAACAGAAGCAAAGTGCGGGTGAGTTTTTCATAACTGAGTCTTGTTTGGTGGTTGATTCTACATTTTCCTGGGTTGTAGATTCTGGAGCTACTAATCATGTTTGCATGTCAATGCACGTGCTTCAGGAGAGCATAAAACTTAATGAATGCCAGTTCACTATCACAGTCAGCACATGAGTAGTAGTTTCGACGAGAGCTGTAGGAGTAGTTTATTTTTATTTCAGTAGTGGTAGGCGTTTAATTCTGAAAGACTGTTATTATGTCCCGCAGATGAAGCGGAATTTGATTTCCATTTCTTGTTTAATAGGACATGGTTATTCTCTTGATTCTGCGCCTAATAAAGCGCTTTACATTTTGATGAATAAAACTCCTATTTGTGTCGGATATTTGATGAATGGTCTTTATATATTAAACTATTTCACAAATGAAATTAATAATACTTCTACAAACCATAATAAACAAAATACATATCACACTAGTAATACTTATCTATGACATCTTAAGCTTGGACACATCAACCTTAACAGGATACAAAGACTGGTAAAGGATGGTCCCCTCAACTCAATTGAGGTCGAACCATTGCCGGTCTGTGATTCTTATTTGGAGGGTAAGATGACAAAAAGGTCCTTTTTAGCGAAGGGACATAGAGCCAAAGAAGTATTAGAACTAGTTCATTCGGATACATTTACTTGATGACTCAAAAGTCAGAGGCTTTTGAAAAAATCAAAGCATATCGGACTGAGGTCGAGAAACATTTGAGTAAAAGTATAAAGACATTTCAATCAGATCGAGGCAGTGAATATTTCTCGAGAGAATTCAAGGACTACTTAACAGAAGATGGTATAGTTTCTCAACTGAGTGTGCCTGGTACACCCCAACAGAACGGCGTTTCAGAAAGAAGAAACAGGACATTGTTAGATATGATTAGGTCAATGATGAGTTTTTCAACTCTACCTATCTCATTTTGGGGATATGCACTGGAGACAGCTGCTTATATTCTTAACCTAGTTCCATCTAAGTCTGTTCCCAATACTCCCTTGAAAATATGGAATGGGCGCAAACCAAATTTGTGTCACATCCGAATTTGGAGATGTTCGGCTTATGTGCTGAAAGGAAAGACAGAAAAGTTGGAGTCTAGATCAGAAATATGCGTGTTTGTGGGATACCCTAAAGGTACCAGGGGATACTATTTTTATAGTCCTCTAAATGGAAGGTTTTTGTCAGTACAAATACAACCTTCCTGGAGGATAAATATATTAATGAATGTCAGTCCAAGAGTAGGGATGTTTTGGAAGAAATGAGTGGGAGTAATCCCAACTCATCAATTCCTAGAACACAACCTAGTGACAGACGACCCATGGTATCGCAAACACCTAAGGAACGCTTTTTGAGTGGGAGAAATGATTCATCATCTAATCCTATAGATCAAGAAAATGTTCAAGGTAATGAGGAAGAAATTGTATCACCTGAAGGTGATACAAATATTGATGAAAACGTTACAATTCCAAATGAAGCCACGGTTCAAGATCCACCGCCCCATAGGCAAAGTCAAAGGGTCATCAGAAAACCGTCTAGGTACTTGTTTTTCGGAGAATCCAAACAGGCGATCTCTGCAAAACAAGTAAATGATCCGAATTCATATAAGGAGACTATAAACGATGTGGATGCAGATTTGTGGAGACTAGCTATGAACACTGAGATGGAATCTATGCATTCTAATCAAGTCTGGGAACTTGTAGATGCACCAAAAGGGATAAAACCCATCGGGTGCAAGTGTGTTTACAAAAGAAAGAGAGGAGTAGATGGGAACGTGGAAACCTTCAAAGCAAGGCTAGTGGCTAAGGGTTTTACCCAAAGAGAAGGTATCGATTACGAAGAAACCTTCTCGCCTGTAGCTATGCTCAAATCTATCCGGATTCTCTTATCCATTGCAGCTCATTATGATTATGAGGTGTGGCAAATGGATGTCAAGATGACTTTTCTTAATGGTCATCTTGAAGAATGTATTTATATGATACAACCAGATGGGTTCGTAGAACATGATCATGAATCTAAAGTATGCAAGCTGCAACGGTCCATTTATGGACTGAAGCAGGCATCAAGATCTTGTCTATGTATAAGGCTTTTGTCTTACTATGTCTATGCATATGGCTTTTGTCTTACTATGAACCTGCAACAGAGCACTTGGCTACTTCTAGAACCCTGCCACTTCACCCCACCCCCAACTAGTATTAGCCTAATTGAAGTTTTGAACCCCCGTAACAACGTTAGCCGTATTGAAAAACGTCTAAGCATGCGCATCCAAAAACATCAAAAGTCACATCACCGGAACTTCTGGGCGAGGAATCGCTCCGATGATGACAAGCCAAATGAAGAAGTACCCAATAAAGCATTGTATTGGGTTCTAATAACTGGGGTGGGGTGGGCTTTGGAGAAAAAAGAGTTTTTTTTTTATAATTATTTTCTTTTTTTTTCTCTAAAGCTTAGAACTTTTGCTGCAAATTTTTATTTATAAACAATAGAATGTCGAAAATGTCCTTATGAAATGAAGAATGTGGAATGCACGCGAGAACCATTTGTACAAAAAAGTCAGAACTAACGGTTAAATCTGACGGAAATGGACAGAAAAGACCATTATAGCCAAGAAAGTTTGAAATAAGAGCTCCACTGTCAAAAATAAAAAGATAGGTCCTCAATCCACAGCAAATACAAAAGATAGGGACTATTTGTACAAATAAGCCCATAATCTTTCATCTATGAAAATAGATAATAAAACGTTATCATTCATTTTTCACAAGTAATTTAAGTGCATTTTTCGACATTGACATGAGAAGGTGAAAGTCATTGTTCAATCCAATGAGTATAATTGATAGTAGATATAGAAGTTACAAATAAACGTTTATGTGTAGACTTTACCATCTAATAAAGTAATATTGCCTAACCCTTAAATTCAATTGTTATAAGCCATTTTTTGCTTTTGAGCCGAGGTTGGTAGCTTCACATCCGTGGCCAATCCAATAACTTCAAGAAACCTAATTACATACCAAGTCATGTCAATTTGCCACCATTTCAGTCCATGTCGTGCTGAATATTCGAATGCATGGTGGTTATTATGCCAACCCTCTCCAAATGCAAGCACACCCATCCACCTGCCAAATATTCAATTTTATATTATTTTTTTGAATTTTAGAATAGGTCGAATACAAGTGTCTTTGAGAACAAGGTGAAGATGCAAATATCATGCCCCTTATCTCTAGGGCAACACTGACATAGAAATATTATTAATTGTTCCTTAATATAAGCAATTTAATAAACTTGTGGAAAGCTGAAAAAACATAGTGAACCGATGCTAGTCTAGATGTCAAAAAAATTAAATGATATGATAAACATACCAATTATTTCTGGATAGATCGCCTGTGTTCCATGCTTGTTTTCCCCAAATGTGACAAGCTGAATTCACTAGCCAAGTGATGTGGTGCACCCACACGATCCTCACACCCTGAATTGTCAAAAATTTACTCCATTAATTTTGAATTAAATGGGATGCTGAATTTAATTATTAATTTAGTTGACATTTGAATTGAATCTAAGACTAAATTTTAGATCAATTTAGTTGACATGCATATGCATTATTCCATAACACACCTTAAAATTATTAAGAGCGCAAAGAATAGTATTTGTACTTACCATTCCCCAAACAATGTATGGAAATCCTCCCAATGCATATAATAGTGCTCCAAGTGCAATTGGATGTATAAAATAAGTGCTTTCAAGAAACTTATAGAAAGGCTGATTCTCTAAATCTCCAACATTGTTGAGCTTTCCACACTGCAAATTTCAACTCAGACTAATATTGTTAATAACCACTGACAAATTTGTGGATATTTTGTAAATATTATTTTTATTTATTCTATGTTATTATTTGATATATTTAAAAATGAAATATAACAAGATATATTATGTTAATTTTAATCTATTTATCGTTGTTTTAAACTATTCTACTAAAATCAATCGTTAAAAGAAAAAAAGAAGAAGTGTAATTACCTTTTCAACAATAGAATTGTTGTCAAAGATCCAACTAATATGACTAAACCAAAATCCTCGAATAGGGCTATGTGGGTCTTTTTCAGTATCACAAAACTGATGATGGTATCTATGTATACTCACCCAATAAATAGGATCCCTCTAAACACGTGAAGATTCAAGGTTTTGTTAAGAGAAATATAGAAAATAATAATATATTGAACAATTTAAAAAAGTACAAATTAACAAGTGCAGAAAAAGAAATTAACAATTAAATGGAATATCCAAGATAGCAAATCGAGACATGTATGAACACAATGTTTTTAAAACATATTCGCTCTCTCACTATAGGTTCTTCAAGTTAATTGAGTGTCCATTTTTCATGATACAACAACGAAACCAGTAGAAACCGAACACTAAGTTTCTACACCAGCGAACTGATGAATTTTATCTGAACACTGTCACCATATTTTGAAGGAAAAATTCGGACAGACAAAAAGGAATATTCGACCAGAGAAAAAGAGAGTTTTTTCGTCTTTAGAACTAAAGAAAATGGACATCTTTTATAAGCTCTATGGGCAACTTAACAAAACGGTTATTACAGGTGTTACCAATTAACATCATAATTAACCCGGCTGTTTAATTTCTCCATTAACACAGGCTATTAATCGCAGCCGTATGGAGTTATAGAAACTAGAAGGGAAACAGAAGGGAAACTGGAAATAAATGAAAATAAATAGGAAAAATAATGGCCATATATATACTAGTCATTGCTTTATCCTATTTCTAATGTGGGACAAACTTAAATTGATTTTCTCTAATACTTAAACCACTTCCAATGATATTCACTTTGACATTCAATTTCTCATTCACTCAATTATCATTTTGGACAAGTAAATATATAATTTCGATGTTCTTGCTAAGAAGAACATGAATCTATATTGATCTTCCAAAATAAAAAACGGATCACATTCAAAATTATGATAAAACAGCCCCACTTTCCAACAGGTTTGACATAAGAATGAAGTATTTAATGATAATATGAAAATCAATGGATTAAAAACGCTTGTAATTACGGAACTTTTAGTTCGATTTCCGGTTACCAAATTCATTATTTTCTTTAAATTAGTCACTTGCTTAATTTTAGGCACCTCATCTACATCTATTTTTCAAAAGTAATGGAATTGCTAACACGTCATTATTTACGTCATCATACAAATCAACAATTTTGTTACTTATGAAAGATGAAACAAACAGAGTGCCTAAATTAAAACAAAACAAAACAAAATAAAATCAATATGAGATAATGCTATAAGTTGATTAACTAACAGCATTAAAATGTACTGACCTGCATTGCAAGAACACCACAATATGCAAAAATATACTCAAGACACTTGGGAATCTTAAAACTCTTGTGAGAAAGATGCCTATGATAAGAAAGAGTGATACCGAAAAGGCCAGTGATTATATATAATTCAAATGCTACCCAGAAAGCACCCCAGTTGAATGTAAAGGGAGCAAAAAGGCACAGCAAATGCGTAGCAACAATCCACCCTAAGGAGATGACATCCCAAAGATTCCACTTTCTGCCCCAAAACACACCAAAGTTTGGATCTGGTAATGCATTCACAATTGACATTTTCCAATTTCCATTTCCAACTTTTCTTTTAAAACCATATTTTGGGGAATTATTTGTTATTCTAATATTGTTTGTAGCATAATAATATACTGATTCTTGATGCTTATTTATAATACAAGGAAAAAGGGTTTTACTTTTGCTTGAAATTGACAAGGGTTTAGCATTGGGCAAAGGTAGAGCTAGCAGTAGTGCCATTTTCTGGGCTTAATTATGGGTTGAATTTTCAGTTCTTGGGAATTCATGTTATATAGAGGTTGTTGAACCCTATAAAGGGGAAGGAAAATAAAAACGTGCATGGCATTTTTATTCTGGATATACTGAATATGAGGTCAAGATTTTGCGTTGCTGAAAATCTAATAGAAAATTAATTTTGTACATGGGACCCTTTGATCGACAAGTTAATAAATGAGGCTGAGAAATTGCAAGGAATAAGTAACCACCAAGGAAACCTCGTTGAGAAATTTTTATTTATTTATTTATTTATTTTCAAAATTCACTGTTAGTTTTAAAAGTTTAAAATCTAGAAAAATATTGATTTTGGAATATCGCCTCAAAACTACCAAACATTATTAGCAAATTTAAAAGGAAAGAAAATAAAAAGGTGTAGAAATTACCTTCGGCTATTTTGGACATTCCATTTAAAATGGGGCAAAATATTATAAAGATTGTCAATTGATTGGAAAAGTGTCATTGAACTTGGAAGAGTCAGTCTACAAGAGCTAGCCAATGTAGTTGAAGAACTTAAGTCTATATAAACTACACAAAGGAAGTTCATACTTCCGGTGTGGGATTCAAATTCCAATAAATTCCACTAGAAATCATGACAAACCACCACGCTTCTGACTTAGCGTCCACGTCAATCAAGTGCCCATACACCTTAAGTGGTAACCGAGACCTTAAGACCTAATGCTTGCTCTGATACCAATGTCATGAAACTTAGAAGAACCAGCCCACAAAAACTAGTCAATATAGTTGGAGAACTCAAACCTATATAAATCATACGAAGGAAACCCATACTTTCGATGTGGGATTCTGATTCTCATAAAACCCATTGCAAATCATGACAAAAAGCTTTCTATCTTGAAGAAAAACGAACCAAATCTTTTGTCATCTCTTCTACAAACTCTTGATCACTATATTTAAAAAAAAAAAATGATAAACTTTAACTGTCCAAATTCTCAAAACTTATAATAACATACTATAGCATAAAATATAATCGCTTAGGATTAACAAATTCTAAAAATTTAAACCACTTCATGTCGAACAAGTTTACTAAAAAATATGATGCACCCCACCCCACCCCACCCCACCCCCCTTTTTGATTTTCTTAAGAGTTCATAGTTATCGACATCAATTCCATTGAAAGCACTTTTAATATTTTGTGATTTACATAATGTACTACTACATATAATAGTAGGAATTATTTTAATTAATTATAGTTAAAATTGATATTTTAAAATAATAGATATATGAAAAAGTTAAAAGTAGAATCTGAAAAGTTACATTTTTGTTACTTCTCAAAATCTACAAAATCTACTACCATATACTACACATTCTTTTAAAATCACTTCTTTAAAATTTACCCAACACCTAAGTAACTTCTAATTGTTTCTAAAATCAATTCCAAACAAGCTCTCAGTCAAGTTTAATCCTCTTGACCTAATGAATAATTGTGCTTCTACCTTGATCCTAGCTATTTGGCTCATAAAGCTATTGGTTTGTTGAGCTTTAATTTGCCTAGAAAAACTCTCGTATGTCAAAAATAAAAAATTTCATTATATGAAAAATTATTATAATCATATAAAATTTCTTTCTCATCCTCCAACCCTCAAAAAACACAGAAAAATTAATAACCTAAAGTTCACCACATTCACCAATATCCTACTCTCTCTACAAACTAATTCAACTACCAGATTGCATACATGATGCAAGAATAATATATAGAATTTAAATTTTACTAATTTATATTTTTTGGCATATTTTCAAATCACTGTTTTAAAAAGTTCGGACTCGACGTCTAACCATGCCTCATGTCTTGCCCTCGCATCGCCCTTTTCTCGCCATCACCTAGGCAAGTTCGAAAAATTAGAAGCTCGATATTTACGTTTAACCACGCTTTACACTTTTTAAAATACTGTTTCAAGTAATTTCTTTTGTAAATTTGCTAAAATATCTTCTTGGCAGATAGTGAGTTACATGGGACCCTTTGGCAGATAGTGAGTTACATGGGACCCTTTGGCAGATAGTGAGTTACATGGGACCCTTTGTTCGACAAGTTAATAAATGAGTCTGAGAAATTGCAAGGAATAAGTACCCACCAAGGAAACCTCGTTGAGAAATTTTTATTTATTTTTTTTTTTTCAAATTTCACTGTTAGTTTTAAAATTTTAAAATCTAGGAAAATATTGATTTTGGAATATCGCCTCAAAACTACCAAACATTAGTAGCAAATTTAAAAGGAAAGAAAATAAAAAAAGGTGTAGAAAGTACCTGGCTTTCAAAATTGGATCTGAGCCCGTGGGTCGATCGACGATGATAGATATAACAGCGCCATTTCCTTGGCTTAGGCTTGTAATTGTATATTTTATGAGTTTCTATAGATTTACATAAAATATTAGGTTTATGAAATTCTGACTTCTTAAGAATTAGATATCTTTTATTTGTTCATGATGATAACACTAATATGATTTCATTTATGTTGCAATTTCTTAATTGGTGAATAGTCTTGTCATTCTTCCTTTGAGTGCAATCTTGATTGGGATTTTTGTCATTTAACTCATTGTTTTGCCATTTAAGAGTTTCAACATGTCAAGTTGTATTGTTCACATGATTCAAACATTACACGTTTTGTTTCTAATTAATCGATAAATGTTCTATTTATTGTTGAATGAATATCCAGATAAGAAGAATCGGTGTGGACAACATTTAAAAGTGTGGCTATATTGACACTACAATTTCATAAGACTAATACTTCTTTCTTCTTGTGATTGCAATTTGATTGAGATTTATCTCATTTACTCATTGTTTTGTCATTTAATAGTTTTCGACATGTCAAGATATATTTTCCACATGATTCAAACATGACACGTTTTGCATTTAAATAATCAGTAAAAGTTAGTTGTGTGTGACGTAATTGCAATGCTGATATTGTACGTTGTTATTTACATCAATGAAAGTTGTTTGTGATTTAAAAAAAATACTGATAAATCTAAAAATAATTAAATTCTTAACACACATTACGTTGGTTTTCGTCAAATCTTATTTCTAAATGCAATATAATTCAATATAGTGTAAGTGTTAAAAGTTTTGAGTTCAAGTTCACAATCATACACATATATGACAATTCAACATGTTAAACTTCTAATGAAAAATGAATCAAGCAAAGGGTGTGATGCAAGTCCATGGATAACACAGCTTTTTCGATGAGGCTTTTTGACAATTTTTAGGCTACTTGTCTAAATATAATCTACAGTTGATATAAATGCTTGGAACATAACATTAGAGGAGGCTAACAATGTTAAACATAGATACAAACTGGCAGGAACAACCCAGATACTAACAAATTAGCAAAAGTATTTCTAAACAGTAGCAGACTAATTTTTTATTTGTTGTCATAAACTAACATATGACGTTTATTTCAAGTTGATTGCTAAATTTAAATATTTATTACAATTTTATAATTCCATACGTGCCGTTGGTCAAACTAAGAAAAAAAAAATAGCGTGACAACTTAGTTAGGAATTGGCAAATAACTAAACTACCACATCACTTTTTTTTTGTATGTGCAACTAATAGATATGGACAAAGTGGCCAAATTGTAATAAAATTTAAGTTTGGGACCAATTTGAAACTACTTCATGAAATTTAGTGATCAACATAAATTTTCACTAAAAATTTAGTAACAATTCAAATACATTTCAGCTTTTCAGAGAAGACCTTTTCACACGAAGACTACATATGTGGTGTCATTAGAGAAGACCTCTTCACACGAAGACTACATATGTGGTGTCATTAGTGATTACAATCTTCTCTTTTCTTTGTCTTCATACTTCCTGCATGAGAATCAATTAGTACTCCGGCCCCAATGCCAACGGCTAAGTCAATTGTGTAGTGACCTCTAAAGGTGTCAAAACGGACGGGCCGACCGAATCCATATTGTCCTACCCGTCTCGACCCGAAATCGCAGGCCGGCCCATGAACTGGGCGAGCTGTTCACGGCCCGGGTGATTCAGCCTTTAATCGTTGACCTATTTTGATTTTTTTTTTAATAAACTTTCCTTAAAACATATTCGTCTCCTACCGTATGTTATGAACGACTCTTTCCCAAGATACAACGGAAGAACTGGCTGTACCATCGAACTAACCTACTGCCAGAACAAAATCACCGCAAGAAGAAAAGAAAACTTGGAGAAAGAAAAGCTGAATTTTTTTGATGTGTTGAGTGAGGAACTTTGGACTTGTTTATATAGGCTCTCTTGTGACTTTCCAATTCCAATTCCAATTCCAATTCCAATTCCACTATTAACAAGTAAGTTACATGAGTTATACTCATTAACCCACCACTAAAAAACCATTAACAACATATGAATGGGTTGAGAAGTTGGAAGGTCTCAAAATAAAGATGAGCTTTAATTTTTCATTCACCTAAAAAATTACTTATTTTCTAACAATCTCCCACATGAATGGAAATTGATAAAGACACGGAAGACATGGTGATAAAGTTCAACGTCCGAATCCTGCATAGGATAGGTATGTGTTATCCTTTGAACCTTCTCTTATGAAAGTATATTTACTTTACTAATTGATTAGTAGACGCGATGTCCTTGAACTGTTATGTCGTTTGTGTAAACGATGATATACTTCACACAGAATTCTTCTTGAAATAGTTCAGTTTTCATTATTATGTTTATTTATGACCGTGAACATATGTCTGGTTCTGCGAGAGGTTTTAAGAATTGTACCTTACACAATTCTCTTAGAAGCGGTCTCACTTCTTTCTCACATAGGTAATTTCTTATTAAGAATAGCCCATTATACTCCACGCGTAAGAATTATTAAAAACCGATTGCTTATCATTTCCTCTACGGGTATCACTGTTTCATCATAAGAATGGGTATGAGAGAACCCCACAGTGATCTAATTAAGTATTTACAATTAGATTGTCCATTTGAACCTAAATCTTAGGATCTCCAGTCAACTAGGTTGGGTTTTCATTGTATTAACTTATTCTTCCAAAAGCTTAAGTTCCATTCATTTCGACGACTTTCCAACTAACTCTCTATTTAAACCTTTAGTTAACGGATCCGCAATATTATACTTTGACTTTACATAGCCAATAGAGATAACTCCAATTGAGAGTAGTTGTCTTATGGTATTATGTCTACGACGTATGTGTCTAGACTTACGATTATACATGTTACTCTATATCCTACCAATTGTAGATTGACTATCACAATGTATACAAATTGCTGGCACAAGTTCTAACCATCTAGGAATATTCTTTAGGAAGTTACGTAACCACTCAGCCTCTTCACCACACTTGTCCAATGCTATAAATTCAGATTCCATAGTGAATCTGGCTATAACCGTCTGTTTAAAGGATTTCCATGATATAGCTGCACCTCCCAGTGTGAACACAAATCTACTTGTAGGCTTTGAGTCTTTTATATTAAATATCCAATTAGCGTCATTGTATCCTTCAATAATTGCCAGATATCTGGTATAGTGCAGTCCATAATCACGAGTATATCTTAAATATCTTAATATTCTTATTATTCATTTCCAGTTGCCAGCTCCTGGATTACTCGTGTATCTACTCAGTTTGCTAATAACATATATTAACATATGTTACCCGAGTAAAAATTTTATTTTTCAAATGAAAAATGAAATATTAATTATAAATGTAAATGATGTATTTTTAAAAAAAAAAATTATCAAATGAAAAATATTATAAAATATTATTATAATTACTATTATATTTGATATAGTGTACAAATATGATATTTTTAGATAATAACAATATATATATATATAAACAGAAGAACCGTCAAAAATTTATTTTCCCACCTAAATATTTTTCTATTTAGAATTTCTACTTTTTTTAGAGTTTCCATAAATGGATTTTTTTAATAGCATTAAATGTTCATTCTTAATACTGTATTTAATAGCCATCTGATTTTATAGTTTTTCAATTAGAGTCTCTCCATCTACCTTCTAATTTAGTTATCATTACAAAAACTAATTTAGTTTTGTTATCATTACAAAAATAATTATCCAATGCGTTTTAATTTAATTATCTATATTTAAAATATTTAATTAATTAATTTTATCTTTGTTTTAATACAAAAAAAATGCATGGATTTTTCAATACTAATTAAGATTTAAGATATCGCATTTTCAATATTATTTTCAAGATTATTATGAAAACAATTAATGCACATTGAAAGAAAAATAAGTATTATTATTACAAAAATTAATTTTCCAATGTATTTTAATTTAATTATCCATATTTTAAATACTTAAATAATTTAATTTAATTACATAATAATTAATTAATCTTATCTTCATTTTGGTCAAAATATGCACGAGTTTTTCAATGCTAATTAAAATTTAAGAAATCACATTTAAACTATTACATTTAAACTTTTGTCATAGTTTAAATGTGTTATTCAATTTTCATTAATCATTATTTATAACTTTTCAAAAAAAAAAAAAAAAACAAAAACAAAACAAAAAGTAACATACATAAGAAAATAGCTAAACATGTTTCGAATAGATTGAATGGTTACAAGACTATTAGAAAAGTTGTACTCAACTAAAACACTATTATAACACGATTTAAGAGAGCACATTTAAAATATTGCATTTTCAAGATTATTATAAAAGACATCAATACAAAGTGAAAGAAAAATAAGTCAAAATTCATATTTTCAAAGTTTTGTTATCATTGTAAAAATTAATTTTTCAATACTTTTTAAATTTAATTATCTATATTTTAAATATCTAATTAATTTATTTTAATTAATTAATTATCTTCGTTTTGGTCAACGTATGCATGGGTTTAATACTAATTAAAATTTAGTGTTTGGTCAACTTGAAATGAATTAATAATAATTTTATTGAATTAATAATGGGTTGAAAATTATATAAAATACTTAATTTAAATTTTTTACAAAGTAAAAATAAAAATTTTCAGAGTCATATTTCTAATTGACAAATTCTGTTCAATGAATAATAAATAAATAAAAAATTAGTCAAATGACTTTGATGTTAGATATTATTCTTATTCATTTTTATTTGGAATTTTTAGTTTTTTATTATTTTGTAATTTAAAAAAAGTTCAAGAATGAATGTGTTTTATTGGTTTTTGTTGTGGATGGTCTTTTACTTTTATGGGAGAAAGCTTTGTAGAAAAAGAAATTGAATATAAATATTGGATAAAAATATATAATTTTGTGTGATGAAAAAAATATAATAAATAAAGTTGTATTTGTAGTATACTCAATAGATTTCTAGAAAATTTATTTACGAAGAAAATATATGAAAGAGAAAATATTTTTTCGAATGTAGAAGTAATAGTAATTAAAATTTAAAAAAAATACATGGATTTTTCAGAAGTGCCGTCAAAATTTTATTTTCCCGCTTAAATACTTTTATATTTAAAATTTCTATTTTTTTTTTCAATTTCCATAAATGGATTTTTTTAATAGTATTAAATATTCATTCTTAATATTGCGTCTAATAGCCGTCTCATTTTTTAGTTTTTCAATTGAAGTCCCTCCATCTACCTTCTAATTTAGTTATCATTACAAAAACTAATTTAGTTTTGTTATCATTACAAAATTAATTTTCCAATGCGTTTTAATTTAATTATCTATATTTAAAATATTTAATTAATTTAATTAATTAATCTTATCTTTATTTTGGTACCAAAAATTACATGAATTTTTCAATACTAATTAAAATTTAAAATATTGCATTTTCAAAATTATTTTATTATAACTAATTAACTTTCATAAATAATTATAGATATTATTTTTTATGATTACACCTCCCATGCATCGCACGGGTATAACACTAGTTTTAAAATGAAAATAGTGTAATTTTAAATAATAAAAAATTGAAATATAGATCTTAAATGAAAATAATGTATTATCTATTATATTATAAAAATAGATAAATTAGAAAATATTAATATTAATGAACATGAGGTATTTATTGAAAAACTAAAAGAAAGTATTTTTTAACTTTTTTACAAAATATAAGGTTGTGAAGTTTGTCCGGTAAAAATCAGGTAGGATATTCTTATTGGGCCGACCAAAATAGCGAGGTACAAAAAGATCACATTTGGGCCCAATAAAGGCCATTAGGAGTCCCAAAGAGAAATAGCCCAAATGGCTCACAGGCCACATGCTCAAGGCCCATCATTCCCACCTAGATTCACCATGTGCAAAACACCAATCCAACAGAATCCCTTCGAGGAAAGACTTATGTTATTTCTGCACTCTTACTTACACCTGCTTATGTTTATTTGTAATCCTGACTCACACCCTTATTTACACTCACTTTTGAAATAGAATATTTGGCCTCACTTACACCTGCTTATGTTGCAAATAATGATTTGGCCAAATCATTATTTGTAATTCTGACTCACACCCTTATTTACATTCTCACTTTTGAAATAGAATATTTGGCCAAATATTCTATTTCAAAAGTGAGAGTATAAGTCAGGATATACAAGTAGAATAACTCTTGAAGAAATAATCAGGCTAGCAATCTAGCTGTTGGGTTACGAAAGGAAGGAACCAATTTACTGACCCGAAATTAGGAATGAGTATTGGCTGTAACAGGATATATCCACAGCACAATCGAATATGGAATGAATCGCGTTCCTAACATGTATAGCACTCTGAGATTACGTTATAAAGGGGAAGGAGCAGAAGGAGATGGTAAGTACAAACAAACAATCAAAATAGCTACTCATATCATCTATGCTTCCCCAATTTACTTCGATCCTAATTTGAGCGTCAAAGGGTCTACGTCGGAAACCTTTCCGGCGTGCCATCTAACGCTTGACTTTGAATGCAGGAATCAATCTGAGGATCTGCTGTTGGAGACAAACCAAAAACCACTAAAACATAAAGTACAGAACTAAGTTCAGTGATTTTGAGGTGAATCAAGTAGTTACTAGCAATGGCAAAGTTACAAGGAAACTATAATCATCAAATATATGCAAGCAAAAACCAAGACCTGTTGGAGGCGCCGTTGGAGTTCCACTCGATGGAATTTTCTGGAGATTTCGGCCATTTAGACATGATCACTTGCCTTTCCTGATAGCATTCGTCTCAAAATCAAGGCAACTGCAAACACAAGTTCCTCCGCCTGAAGCATCTTCAGAAGAATTTGATAAATACGAGGTCTTGAAAAGATCCATTATTTGATGTCATAAAAAGAAATCCTATTGATTTCAACATTCTCCCAATAGATCTAATGGACTAAACCTATTCTCCTTCCTCCTATGTCTATCAACATTTTGACCTCTCTCCCACGTCAATATAAGAGAAAAAGGCGTTCCCACATTGTTATTTCCCAACTGGAAAGCAGACTATTACCTCTTAGACTGGCCCCAATCAAAGCTATTTATCTTACAAGCTAAGCCACCTAAAGGTTACGGCTCCTGAAAACCCGATGCAGTCTTCAAACTGAGAGCCACAATCAACCACTACCTTGAAGATTGATCCACAGCAGCCACAGCGTGGCTGATGCTAAGACCCCCACCGTTTTCTTGTGGAGGGACAGTACCCCATTTTCCTTCCATTTCCAGGGGCTCCAACACGTGCACTCCTCCATCATCGAGTCCTAATGCAATTTGATTTGGTTCAAATGGATGAGGGGCGATGACAAGTGGATATGCCCTTGAGCTGTATTAGAGTTAATTAGACACCATTATGAAGAAGAAATGGGGCAACAATTTAGTTTTTTCTCAAGGGTAATAACATATATACCTCGGATTAGAAGGCAAATAGGCTGCAGGATTGATGCGACACCTCAGTTTCAGTCCTGTAGCAGTGAGGACACACACACTCCCATCTTCAAAGCTTGCATAAACTGATTGGCTGTCACATGAAAATGTAGCATCCGTAATTGCAGAGCTTGATTCTCGAGGAACCCACTGCCACGAAACATTATTTGTGAGTTAAGGGGATTCAGAAATTTCTTTTTCTCACGCTATTTTCTCAATCGCGTTTTCTTGGTTCTCAAATTGTAAGTTACCAATATCCATGGAAAAAAAAAAGGATATAAAATGATAAAGACAGGAGTTAATTGATTATAATAAATCTGAAAATTTATACTGTTCATGACAAATTCAATTCTATCAACAAAGATAACGTGTTCATTTTAACGCTTCTATTCTGTTACAAGCATGCAATATGCAGACCACATAATCAAGGGATCTTGACTACCATTAAATGTATCGATGTGAAATCACAAATTCTAGTGCCGATAAAAGCATCCAGACAGCAGAAGTACACTTAGCACCTGTTTGACACAGTCGAGTTTTGAAGCCTCGTAGATGGCTATTTGTGTTTCATGAACAACCAGCACATGAGCCTGGTCCTGATGAAACTTAACACGTGTCTGTGCAAGAGGATTTGGTGCACAACCGGGAGGAATCTGCAAGAACTTGCTCGCCTTCATTTCCCATCCATCTACACTCCAAAGACATAGCTAGAATACAACAGACACAGAGTAACTAAACGTTATTGTGAGATATATTTCTTTCCGTAAATATCATTTCCCAAGTTTTTACTTTCATAAACACATGATATTCACTTGTACAAGTACAGAGACACGAATTTATTCATTTTGACAGCAAAAGTTAGATTACAAGAGTTTTATGCTTATTCTCTTAAGTTATAAAAGCTAATTAAATTTTTTACAAGGTAACACATATGCCACAGTAGTAAAAAATATGGACCTTGTTTTTTTGTTTTTTTTCTTTCAAGACACGTGTAGAGAACATATAAACATCATGTTTTCCTCTTGTTTTTTGGTCCTCGAACTTACCTGAGCATCAGCTCCAGATGATACAAGAACATTTAAAACATTGGAAAATGCAAGACCAGTTACTCTCTTCTGGTGACCTTTGAGCTTGATTTTTACCTTTAGAACACAACAATCAAATAACAAAAAAGCATATGAGCATTAAATCATCTCAAGAATAATAATAAACCAGTTTTGTTCTGGTAAGAACCTCATCAACTCGGACATTGTAAATTTGTATGGAAGAATCCTCCATGCCAATGGCAATAATGTTATTGTCCCGAGGATGGAAGGCAAGAAATGTCGCCGCAGGTGGAGGGGGCATGAACGTTGTCATTGTCTGCGAAGGGAAAACGATATAAGAATCTATATGCACGTTTAGTGTGTTGTAATAAACTATACTAGACAATACAACACACGAAATTTTAGATTCTTTTCCTTTTTTAATGTTGTCCGGTGCTATCTAATCCACCTTATGAAACATTCCCAGATATATACCGAAGGGCAAACATATATAAACCAGAAAACCAATGGAGAAAAATATCTATTACAATCAAAATAGTTTAATTACCTTAAATGTCATCATATTAAATAGGGAAATTTTTCCTCCTGATGCTGACATAACGTAAGAGTCATTCTTTGAGAGTGCAAAGCATGGAACAGCTTCCTCAAGGTTCGTCTCCGTTATTTCATTGGTCATTAGTATACCACTAGAGGGTTGCCATAGTTGAGGGGACACAGCAGTGGTTGCCTACATAAGCAAAGAAATAATTAGACTTGTTTGGTTAAGATTAAAAGTTCACTTAGAAGTAAATAAGTTAGTTTTATAAATAATATTTTTGGGTCGAAGATGTCAATGAGTTACATATTTGGACAATAAATAAGAGTTACTTTCAAAAACAACTTTTTTTACTTATAAGTAAGAAAAAAGTTGAGTATCCAAACATGTTTTGAAACAAAAGTAACTTTTTCCTTTTCTTAAGATTAGGGAATCGTGCTCTAAATATGGAAAGGGAAGATCAAGGAGAAATCCTTTGAAATTGAGATGTCCAAGATAAGTTTCAAACCTTTCCAGTAACATTTCTCTCATTCCTTTGCCATTTCCAGAGTTTGTGGACAGCATTATATGCTAAAGCTAATATGGCACCTCCAGAATTTGTGTAAATCAGCCTCATAATCTAAAATGAAAACAGAAACAATCAAGGTGAGGAAGTGCTTATTATTATGGATTAAACCTCGAAGTTTTTTCCATAGACATAATTGCACACATATACAGGTAAGACTCGTCTATCTACAGACGAGCATCCACAGGCAAACTAGTATTCGTGAATACCCTTGGTCATAATCACGACCGTAGAGAATTTTCTCCGCTAGTGGAAGAAAAAAAGAATATATACGTTCGTGTGTCTATACGTCTTCAATCTCCATCTCAAATGAAACTCTCTTTGTTCAGTACTCAATGTCTCAATCCTAAAACAATTACCACCACAACTCAAATCATTATCCTCGCCCTATCAAGACTCCATCAGGAACAAAGGGATTCAAATGTCATTGATCTATTTTCATATATCCTATGGTCGAATCCCACCACAGTGAAGTGGTATACTAATTTTAGTATACCACCACCATGATTTATATGATATAATTTTAGAAATAGTTTGAAGTTTAATTCATAAAAGGTAGGAAAAAATAGAAAAAAAAGAAAGAAAGAAAGAAAATGGCAAAAAATGTCAGATACATTTATAAAATCAAATACAGTAGGAAGTAGTTAGTGCCGGCTATTGGCTAACCACATATAACTTTGCTTTTTTGAAGAATAAGAAACAAGCTTTTCACTTCAAACAAAAAATCTTCAATATCCTGTAACTAATAAATTTTTCATAGAATGTTACAAAATTGAAGAATAAAATAACTTTGGATATTATAACTAGATGATCAGGCCATGTGAAGAGCTCTTGGCCAAACACAATATTCCACAGTTCCACTATTTAGTTATCCATGTTAGTTTCAAAGTTTCTAGGAAGAATTTTATATTGATCCAATTAATGAGGAGAAATAACCAGTACAACATTTGAGATCAGGGAAAATCATTTTAAATACTAAGCCCGCCTCCAAAGTTGTAGTTCTTGGTTCTTATTTAAATTAACTTCTCACTCTAGCAGTGGATTAGAAAAAGGTCGTTGGAAAGCTCCTAGCAAATCAGAAAGCCGTCCACTATGTGAGTTGTCAAAGGTAGTTTCAATTTTTTTAAAAATTCAGGTAGATGGAATTACTATTGTTATAATATATGATGGCCATAAAATTTATGGGATGACTTTAAAGATTCGTCCACGCTACATGTTCTCCAGATCATATTCCAAAACACCAGGTTCTATATAAACTACTGGAAAAGTGAGCCTCAGCCTCCCAACGTTTTCCAAGCATGTTCACTTCTTTCTATAGATTCTACTACGTACAAATGTATACTGCTAATTCAGATAATCTCTTCAAAGAATCTCAACTTACAGCGAATGACCACTCCCAAAGCACATGGTAAATCTCCCCACCAGACAAATGACTTGAGAATACAAGATAGACCCCTAAATCATCTAAATTAACGAGGCGATGGTTGAAGGACAGACTGCAAATGAACAGAGATTTGCCAATGTGGATAAACACACAAATAAGAAAATAGGTAACATGGTGAGATTGAGCCGGGCTGGTTTTTGGGAAAATTCATACCCTCGCTGACACTAAACTATCAGGAAGCCTCAAGGAACGAAGCTGAGATGGTTCCTCAATTTCAGTCAGCTTCCAAATCCTAGATTTTTCCAGCTCCTCTGAAATTCTAGGTTTTACATCTGGCAAACTCCTATCACCATTCTGCAAGAGATTCATTAAGTTAGTGGGCAAACAAAATAACTGTTGGGAATATGCCAGTACAAAATTCAAAATGCATAACAACGTGCAACTATTACTAATCTACAATAACTCAGTTTTACTTATAAAACTCAAGTAGCTATCAGTGCTCACCAGAGCAACCATATCTCCTCCAATGCTTATCCCGGCAGCTGAACTTGAAGCACCAAATGCATTGATCATAGGCACCTGTTTAACAAATGATGACCATAAAGAACATTCTATATCAAAATCGTCTTAAACATACCTAGATTACAATACCTTTGCAACAGATCCAGATGCACGATTTTCGATAGAGCGCATCAGCCGAACACCTTCGGCATTTGCAAGTATTTTAACACCATTGTCACTAGTTGATACAGCCAATAGCAACCCTTCCTTATTAAACCGAATGCAAGGTGAAGCCTGAAAAATTATTAAGAAAAATGCCAATTTATTCAGATCGTCACTCCCAATAATAGCCAGTCAATCTAAACAAGATCCAATTTCGCAGTTACCGGTATACCACCCTCTGCATCACTAACAGTCAAGAGGTTTACATTATCCATATCCCAATATTTTATTACAAAATCATCACCAGCGACCAAGAACCGATTCTTTGTTGTATCGAATTGAACCACTCCTACTGAACGTTTCCCAAGACCAAGGTATGTCCGTTTGACCGCCCCTTCACTCTCATTCCACTCCACAATGTGTGATTCACCATCTTTACTAGTACCACAAGAAAAAAGCCTGCCGTTTATCCAAGAAAATGAAAAATGTAAACCCAATTGCGCAATTGAGTAAACCTACACACAAGGCAAAACAGCAAAGACTATATTTTACCTTGTCCCATCAGCACTATAGGCCATGGTAGTACAAGAGTGGCCTGGAGCATCATAATCAACCCTTGAGCCCATATTATCATACAACCATGCCTTAATCTTCCCGTCAACAGCAGTTGAAAAGATGAACTGCAACAAAAGAAATAATCAGTTGGAAGAAAAAGATATGGGGCAAGCACCATAAAGGAATGACTTGGACCCTTTTTGAAAACCCGTAGACGAACAGAGGGAGAACACTTTTTATGTTTCTTTTTTTTTCTATTTGAGATTATTCAACGGTTTAGAGTAATACTTCCCTCCGTCACATAAAGATAGGCTTATTTTCTTTATTCATCTATCTCAAATTATAGTCCACTTTGTTGATAGTATAGTTAATTTCTTAGTTTTCTAATATGCCCATATTTAATGTGTCTTGTTATCAACAAATATGAACTACAATTATATTAATGTATGGGTATATTAGGAAAAACACAAGTAACTATGTGAAAATATAAGTAAGCCTGAGTGAGTATTATAAACGTTGAATCTTGTCAATCAGGATATCTCTACTTCCGTCGTACGTTTGCAAATAGTTAACCATCACAGTTGGCAGAAAGAGAGGCTTGCAAAAGTAAACCCATTACATGTAAACAATTGGCTTTACCAGAGTTAAAAGAAAAATAGAAAATCCCTCACTCCCCCACCCAAACCCAAAAAAAAAAAATACGAAACAAATTTGACAGTTGAAACTATGGTCAAACAAGGTACACATAACATGGATGCTAAATCCATTCTGCCATCATCTTTCTTAATTCTGGCAAATCAACAGTTCATAATTCTTAGTAAGCCTGTGGGAAGAAGTACCTGAATGTTTTCCTTATGATGTGGGCATACAGAATAAACAGGTGCTTCATGACCCTCAAAAGTGTACTGCTTAGCACCAGTGGCTGCATCCCACACCTGCATGGATAAACATATAAAGTGCTGTGCACGCCTCAAATTCTCATCCTAATATGATATATTGAAGAACACAAACCTTAATTGCCTTATCCTCTCCACAAGTTATGATGCACAACTGCTTGTTAGGATTAGAGAAAGCAAGATCGCTGACATTACCAGCATGGGCGTCAATCTGAAACAATTACTCAAGCAAATTCAATCATCATGTTGGCATCCCCATTCATATTTACAGGGAAGGACAGATAGCTGAAAATGCAAAACAAATTAATAATACAAAAACAGATTCCTGAAATTCCAATACAAACCTCAAGGTGATTCCTTAAATCATCACCGCCGTGATAAGCATATATGTGAACAATGTGCTTCGAATATGCAACACCTGGATTAGAGTAAAAATGATTATAACTGATAGCCAGGACTCGTATGCCATCTTATCCTTTTAATTTTCTGGCCATCTTTTACAAAGGAAAAGATCGCAAGGAAAGCTCGGGTACACAGAATGTTAATATCAATAAATTGTTAAATAAATGATGCTCCTAGATAAGGACCTAGGATTTGGGAATGAAATATGGATTTAGGATATCATTGCATCTAGAACTCAGGTTGGTGATGTACTTGTTATGATAAAAGAATGTCCAATTTGTCCAAATCCAAAGTTCAGCTTGTGATCGAAAGCTTTCCATTAACTTAAAAAGTTAAATCTAATTGAGGAAAATCTAAATAATTATGACAATCTGCCTTTATCTTTTAAAAAGGATAAGAAAGGAAAATAGAATTGATTGATATTACCTATTTTTCTCAAATCCAAGACTTTCAGATTCTGAAATTACAAATCCAGAGTTCAAATCCGTTCCAGAAACTAATTCCACAATAAATGATTCCTATCCATTATACAATTGTCCTTTTGTCAAGGAAGGGTTATATTTGTCTTCTTTACTGATGAAAATGTAATTAATGCAGAGATTTGACTTAATGACTACGACTGACTATTTAAGTTCATATGGTTAAGGCTTTTTCTCTGTTTTCAATTCTTTGCAGGCTGGGATTGAGGTTCGGAGTTTAAGATGAATAAGCATAAAATACCTAGCAGTACATACCAAAAAGGTTTCCATCAGGGCTCCACATTACACGGTTAACTGATGTAGTATATTCATTAGCCAAAGAAGCCTACATGTTAAAGGCAGAAAATTGATCCCATCAACAGTCAAAGTGGAGCAAAGAGGAAGCAACTAAAGACTTTATGAACAATACCTGCAGAGTCATTGTGCATGCTCCAAGATCCCAAACCTTAAAATTTCTAAAAGCAAGCCTCTCCCTGCTAGCCACTTCCCATACAGCAATGTCGCCAATGTTTGTACCCACTATAATGATAGGAAGACATATAAATAATTTTATATGCACAATGTACATATATTTCCTTCCACATATGGAATATCATCTATTAATATGAATAACAGATCCAAACACACACGAATGGATATACTTTCCAAACTCACAAAACCTTTTTTCCGGGCCCCTTAAATAAAATAGATACAGCAATAAGTAACAGAAGAAAGTAATTCCTTCAGCCTTCTTCCAATTGGTCAGAGTGAACTAAAAGAGCAACAATTCTTTGGACAGTAGGAGCTAACCAAGAAGCAGAGTTTGATGTGCTGGGTGGAAATCCATGCTCTTCACAGAAGAACCCTGATTCAGATGTGCCATGACATTCTTGGGTAAGTCATCGGCAGAATATGAGGAACGGGAATGACTTTGTCCAGGATATGTGACAGGCAATATGTTCACAGGGAGATTGTTAACCTGTACATGAATTGTCCATAAAACCAGGAATTAAAATATAGGTGCCCACAAAATGGAAAAGGAATCTGAAATCTAAAACTGAATGGAGCTACAAGTACTTAGGAGTTAATAATTGAACGACCATTGCAATCCCAAAAAACACCAACCAATTTATAATGTAACAATAGACTAACCCAATTACAACAATATATAGCATGTTATTATAGACATCCAAAGAAGTGGCAAGACCCAAAAAGGAACAGGCTTGAATGCATATGTTATACCTCCTCTGATACTCCAAAAGGTCTTGATCTCTTCATCACATGTTCAGAATCAGCAGTTTGATAGTCCAGTGCTGGATTATTATTAGTAGGAGTCCTAGGACGCTTTAGCATAGATGCTATCATGCCATATAAGATACAAAAAGAACAAAGAGAATTAGCTAAAAGAAGTTTGGTTAAATGAGAGAGAAAAACGTATTTTGCTGGTTACACGAGAAATAAGAACAATTTGTCTTACATAACACTCACCATAACTCCATAAGAATCTGACTACAAATTCTTTTGCAACTCATAATAATTGAACCTCGAAAGAATGTAGAGAACATAAATAATCGTGTACAGGATTCATCATATTACCAGAATTACTGGGAGGAATTAAGCCCATAGGCCCAACAGAAACAGCTTGGTGAGGCACAGAGGATGGATTGGCCATCCAGCCTCCAAGTGATGCTGTCAGAGGCACTGGGGCATGCTGGAATGGCTGTTAATAGGAAGCAAAATATTCCAACAATCAATAGATGTTATCCACTGACAAAAAACAAAGGAGAGACGATTCCACACAAACTTACACCAGGACCACCAATCGGTAGGAACCCCCCCACTTTAGGCATGGAACCCATCAGCTGATTAGTGACCGGGGATGGTGCCCGGGCACCATTTGGCTGCCCGCAAGTATGGTCGACAAATAGGGTCTTTATATCGGGATTAGGCTTTGGATTCTTGCAGAGCTGGTGCTGCCAATTCAAACTGCAACAAAACGAGCAAAAATTTCATTCACATAATAATCAAATCACAGAAGAAGAGCTGCATTACTTATCTTTTGCTGCTCAAATTACCTCTGGTTTATCAGAGTCCGCAGTCTTGAGTTCTTTAAGTTGGGAAACTGAAGCTTATCACGAAAGAGTGGATTTGCCTCAATCAGCTTTTTTAGCTCAACAAGCATTGTACCCCTAGCTGACTTGGTATCGCCATACTTAGAAAGCTGTTCGTTCTCCCTGGTTTTAGAAATTTTCCAGCAAAATGCCAGTGAGATTAGCAGGAACATAGAGAAACAGTAGAGTACTGAAAACCAGTAAAGTTCACAAATTGGAGCCAGATGCAGAGAACAATCTTTGCCACTGGGTCATGAATTTTTCACACAGTTATGTCCTATCACCTTAAACATGAGCCTAGTGTAATCTCATTTTGTTCTAAACAATGAAAAACTCAAAACCTCTATTACTAACAAGTAGATCACGTGAAAATATGGATAAGTCAAATTACACGCGGAAATTATCTTCAATAACTAAGGGTCTTGGAAGTTTTGAATGAGCTAGTGTGATAAAAAAACAGCATACAGAAAAGGCTAGCAACATTTGGCAATTGTAATTTTATAATTCCATCTGTCCTTATCTTCACTTTAATATTCATTTAGGGACAAAAAATTGCTACCTTTTCTTGTTCCGGTGTTCTCCAAAGATTTAATTACTATATAAAACTAGGAAAACAAGAAAATCAAATGCAATTATTTCAAAAGCATACACGAAAAAGTGAAGCAGATGTCAACAAGCAAAATGAGCAGATGACGTGGATCCAGAAGCCAGCTTTTCTCCAATTAATTCTATAATCTATACTCCATGAATGCTTCCATGTCCTGTAATTATCTCTGGAACTAACCGATTGACCTAAATTTCCCACTCCATCCCACGAAATGCCATTACCATACAATTTCTGCTCCATGTTCAGTGTAAAATTAACAATGTGCAACCTGAATCTATATTCTGACAACAATTTTTCTCTCTGTTGGTAATAATTTTTAGGAAATCCTCTCTCTAAGCACTCAATAAAAAAATAGATAGAACTCAATCGATCACAGTATAAACTTCAACGACGATTGCATTCATACTTCCGATCAATGCACATTACCTAAAATTCTGCAAGGTCAGGAGCATAGTTATTTCCTTAAAAAGGTCGTCATTAAAAGTCGAAAACACTTTCAAATCCTTTGTAAGTATCTCCACGGCCTTCGCATTATCACGCCTACAAGAGACGGAAAAGAATTAAAAGAGACCCAAAATTACAAAACAAGAAAACCAATAAGTACCAACTAGCATCATCATTATTTTCTTAAATTACTGAAATTAATGAAAAATAAATAAAGCTTTACTTGTCAAGAGCTTCAAGATACTTCTGCTTTCGGATCTCGAAGAAAATTTTCATGGAGTAACGGTTATCATCAACCTTTGTAAACCCTGATAAATATTTTTCCACGTCCTCCCATTCACCATTGGTCACGGCATCCTCAAAGTACCTCATGTTGAAGAAAAACCCAGATTCCTTCTCCAACCTCCATTAATTTTCCAAACCCCAAAAAAATCAACAACAAAAATACTAAAAATATTACAAACCCATAAAAAAAATTATAATAGAAAAAGAAAGAGCTTACTTGTGGACAGTTTCTTTGAATTTCTCTTCATCCAAAAACTGAAGAATTAAGAAAGCTAGCTCTCTGCTTAAAGAAGACATCTTTTTGAATGATGAAACAATCCCAAGGCTCCAAATTCCTCAGATCCAGTAAAATCCCAGTGTCCCACCACTTCAACATCGAAGAAAAACACATCAAATTCATAAACCCATTACATATCACGCCCAAAAAGTTAAACCCAACATTATAACGAGACACACAACACAATTAATTATCAGTACGTCTATATAAACACAGACAAAAATACAAACATACAAGAATTATACCTAGAAATTTGGTGATTGAAAAGAAAGTACAGATCGGAAAAGTTTTAAGTTTTCGGGGAATTGTTTTCTCTACACACACTCTCTCTCTATATATATATGTGGTTAGAGTGTGAAGAGAGATACGAAAAACAGTGTGTGAGAGAGAAAGTGGGTGATTGTGTGAGTTTCAAAGCAGGGAAATAAGCAAAGGAAATGTAATGATGTATGACGCGCTTCGAAGAGCGTGAACAAACTATGTACGTTAAAGATGCTTTCGGACGGCACGTGTCCGAGTTACACGCGCCATTTGGTACGTGGGATTCAGGTGCCGTGCCACGTTTCGAACGCAAGTGATAAAAAGAAGCATTGATAAGTAAGGAATCATATCGAGAAGTGATTCCCTTTGATAAGTAAGAATTGATACGTAGTACTGATTATCACAAGCAAATTATACGTCGTTTAGCTAATTTTTAGTCGTTATCCTTTACCAAAAAGTGACGTCACCAACCCACGACTTTATAGGACGAGAAAAGGTATCTGGTACTCCTAACCAGGACCATCGCTGAACAACTCTACTTTTTTTTCTTTTTCTTTTTTTAACCTTTTGAAGAAGCTAATTTCCTTTATTTTTAGGGAAATTGGCGCAAATAGTCCCTAATGTATCATGTTAGTGCACAATGGTCCTTAAACTTTCATTTTAGCACAATGATCTCTAATCTATCCATTTAGGTGTAGAAATAGTCCTTGTGAACGAATTCCGTTAAACAACCTTTCATTTAGGTGCGCAAATGGTCCCTCTAATTGTTTTTGTCTTTATTAGTGGGGTAAAATTGTCAAGTTACATCTTTCTTTCAATTGGCGCAAATAGTCTATAACCTTTACCTTTTTTTGACGCAAATGGTCCCTAACCTACAATTATATTTTGGTGCACAATTAATTCATATTTGATGAAAAAAACAAAAATATATTTACTTTTAATTAAAGAAATTTGCAATTGGATTCCTAACCTTTAAAAAAAGTGAAAATGAGTCCGATACTTTAATTTTTTTTATTAAAAAAATTAAAAAAAAAACTAACAAATTGACAATATACTAAATTATTTTGTATATTTTATGAACTAATATAAAATAGCTAAAATTGAAATTCATAATTATTAACTAGTGTGCTAATTAAAATTATTTTATTATTATTAAGTAATCATATTATTTAAAATTCAAACTTTAATTTTATCATTACAACATAAAAATAAAAATAAATTTGTCACAAATAAAATTTTTAATTATGCTCAACCCAACTCGATTTTATACGGTCTCATATTTACTGGGTCAATCCAACCCATTTTTTAGCCACAAAGAAACTGAACCAGTTTTATTTTAAAATTTGATTTATTTTTGTATTTTAAAAAAAAAAAGTTTCACCATCTTTCCACCCCACCCACACCCAACCAGACATTCTGGTCGCGATTCGCAGCGATTAGGGAGGAGAAATCCCCCTAGTCGCTGCGACGTGGCAAAACTCCCTGGTTTCGCGACCAGAAGGGAGGGGATTTTTTCCCTCCCCAGTCTCCGTCAACGGCGACAAGGGAGGGGATAAATCCACTCCCTTCTGCTGGTGGTGGTGGTGGTGGTGGTGGTGGTGGTGAAACTTTTTTTTTTAAAATACAAAAATAAATTAAATTTTAAAATAAGACTGATCCAGTTTTTTGTGGCTTAAAAATGGGTTGGATTGACCCAGTAAATATGAGACCGTATAAAATTGAGCTGGGTTGAGCATAATTAAAAATTTTATTTGTGACAAATTTATTTTTCTTTTTATGTTGTAATGATAAAATTAAAGTTTGAATTTTAAATAATATGATTACTTAATAATAATAAAATAATTTTAATTAGCACACTCGTTAAAAATTATGAATTTCAATTTTAGTTATTTTATAATAGTTCATAAAATATACAAAATAATTTAGTAAATTGTCAATTTGTTAGTTTTTCTTTAAATTTTTTTTAATAAAAAAAAAATTAAAGTTTCGGACTCATTTTCACTTTTTTTAAAGGTTAAGAATCCAATTGCAAATTTCTTTAATTAAAAGTAAATATATTTTTGTCTTTTTAATCAAATAAGGATTAATTGTGCACCAAAATATAATTATAGGTTAGGGACCATTTACGCCAAAAAAAGGTAAAGGTTAGGGACCATTTGCGCCAATTTAAAGAAAGATGTAACTTGACAATTTTACTCTCACTAATAAAAACAAAAACAATGAGAGTGACCATTTGCACACCTAAATGAAAGGTTGTTTAACGGATTTTTAACGGAATCCGTCCACAAGGACCATTTCCGCTCCTAAATGAATAGGTTAGGGATCATTGCGCCAAAAATGAAAGGTTAGGGACCATTTATGCACTAACATGATACGTTAGGGACCATTTGCACCAATTTCCCTTATTTTTAAGGAATGAAAAACATATGCTAAAATCGACGGGATCAAAAATTAGAGAAATTTTGAAAAGTTCCTAAAATAAAATATTGGACTGGAAATGTGCCAATTTTTATTACTTCATCCGTCCTACAAAGATATGGTCATTTTTCTTATTTATCTGTCCCAAATTATAGGCCACTTACTTTATATAGAGTGTATTAAATTTTTATTTTCCATAATATACCATTATTTAATTTACATTGTTATCAACTCAAATAAACTTAACATGTTCCGATTATAATTTATTAGATTCATGAATGACTAATATTAAATGGGGGCATAATAAAAAAAATGTGAGAAAATTTTATAATATCAATTACATTAAATGAGATTTCTTAATCTGTGTGAAAAAAGAAACGAGTCTATCTTTGTGGGACGGATGGAGTAAAATATTGTAATAATTTTGCCATGTAATTGATTTTATATTAAAATTCTATAATTATTTTTTAATATTTTAATTTTTAAATGTAACACATATAACACATATTTTTTTATAAGAAATATAATAAACATAACAACAAGGGTTATAAAAGTAAAAATAATATTTTTAGAATAAAAAAAAAATTAGATAGTATTTTTTTAAATTATTTTATATTTTGTGGTGTATGGTGAAACTATCCCTAAAATATTGGTAAATATGACCGTTTTTAAATGTAAAATGTAAAATTTATCATTTTACAAAAATAACCATTTTTTTGTGTGGTTATGATTTCACGGTAGTTGAGACTCATACAATTGCTTATAAAAGAAGTTATCGGAGTGGACCTTGTAATTACTCATTATATTATGCAATTACACACAAGATTATGCAAAATAAATCGATAGTTACTTTTGACGATTTTTTATTTTTTTAAAAAAAAAATTGACAAATCAGTCCAAAAATCGACAATTGAAAAAAAAAAATCAACAGATCAGTCCAAAAATCGACAATTCAATTCAAAAATCATCAAAATAAATTAGATTAATGGGTAATGAAAAATCAATGAAATCAAATATTCAATTGAGTGAACATATGTAATAAACAATAAATGCACTTAAATATTTTTAGAGTAAAATAGAAAATTTATTTGGTCCAAAATTCGACAAAATGGCGGTGAAAAACAGTCGGTTTAGTGCTTGAGTGGGGAGGCAATACAGTGACGGCGTCACGATGGAAGTTAAAGTGGTGGCGGATGATATATCTTGTAATATGTTTGATTTATGTGGTAATAATGATAGAAGCCAGTGAGAAAATAGGCAAAAAATGTGAGAGGTGTGAAATGGTAAAGTTTGAGAAAGAAATTTGTAATAATCACACCCAGTGGAGTTCCATCTCACCTTTCCGTGCCAATCATAATCATAAAATGAGTACGCTAAATGGTGTTCCATTTGGGCATGTCGATATCATCATAAAAATAAATGGGCACGCTAGTAGTGCTCTATCTAGTCATTCCGTGCTTATAATTCTTTCGAGCGTACAACAAGTGGATCGTGTACACAAATGCATAAATGATGTGGTTATGGATTTGTGATTGTCTTGTCTTTAGTATATATTGATGATCGTAATCATAAAGATAATTGGTCGTTATATATATGAATCATTCATTTATGTATGAGACTTGTTGCATGGAGTGGATTACAATGTCATAATGTTGAACATAAACTATTTGCAAATCAATGTGCAATACCATAATTATATTCATGCGTTACATATTCATTGTACAATATCCTAGTTCAAATGATGGAATGACGTAACATAATCATACAAGCATACTTCCAAATATGTGAATTCCAATATCGCTATTATTCTTCTTCATTTTATTATCTTCTGCACTCTACTATGCGCATGTGTGTTATATATGTATTGTTTTTTTAGAAAAGTAAAAATAAGTTTTCGTCAACCTCTTCCTTATACTGGATCAAACCCAATAACATGTCTCTCTTATTTCATGCTACTCTCCATGTCTTTCCTCTCTCTATCTCTTGCCACTTTCTCTGCTTCTTCTTCTCCTTCTCCTTCTTCTTTTATTATATAGAAAATAACACAACACGTCACTTTTAAACCATTGATTTTGCAAGAAAAAATGGAGAAGCTAGTATTACGAGACTATCACGATGCAATAAGAGTCTAGTTTTTCATCAATTACTCGAAAATGTAGGATACTTGTATGTATAAGTGATTTTGTCCTTTACAATGTTATGTATTTTTCGTGATGTTCATACATAAAATACCAATAGGCCTACAAGTCTTGTATTGAAATGAAATGCGAGATTCCTTAAAACTTCTTGAAAGACTACACAAAAATGTTTCAAAGTACTCAATTAATCATCAAATGTACTTAATGAAATGGTGGTATAGAATATATATAGACTTACGTTTAATATTATAATGTTGCATGGATACTAGACATATCTCTATTGAGAGTTGAAAAATACTGACTCCTTTATTATAAACTTACAAGTTAGTTCGAATAGTGGGGATGCATAACTAAATGGTGGAATAGGCTTGCCAATGGACTACCAATACACATTGCAATACAAAAATCAGTTAAAATATGTTAATTAATGTATTCAATACTTCTTTAGAATGTTTGAGAATAAGTATTATCTCATTCATTTTTCTAATTTGATTGGAATTTCAATGAATTGGTAGTCAATGACTTTTAAGTATTTTGGGTTGGTGAACTGAAAATTCCTTCCTAGATATTCAAGAAATTGCTATTTAATTGTTGTTTCTTATTTGTAGCTATGAATTGTTTTGAATTTTCTGTCTTGTGGCTGAATTTTTTAATGGAAAGTATTTTCTTGTTATTTTTGTGGTATGTATAAAGACTAAATTATTGTAACTGTGATAAAACTTAATTGATTATTTTTATACAATATTTGAAGATTTGGGTGGGGTGAGAAATTCTACATGATTGTAATAATTTTTGTCTTCTTCGTATTGTTTTTAACATATTTTTTCCTTTTACACTTGTGTTCAATGGTTTGCTACTAATTTTCATTTTCCTTGAGCTTAAGAAATTACACATAGCAAGATCAAAGTACCTTATGGGAATGTTGAGTTTTATTTCTTAGTTTCAAATTCTTTGCTTCGTCAAATTAGAAATGGACGTAGTGGTTTCTTTGATTTTGTTCTTCCCTTCTTGAACAATATTCTTTACTTTTGTTAGTTTTCCATTTTAAAGAAATATTGGTTTGATTGCAAATGGTAAGAAAATGGTGGTTTGTAGGAATGAAGAAGACGATTTTTATTTTTATTTTTATTTAATACTGTGTTGACATTATTTATCTTTACATATTTAAGCATGCACTGCACGTAACCATTTTAACGATTTTTAGACAGAAATCATCACCAAAGATAACTATGGTTAATTAATAGAAAGTTTGAGACAAAAGTGCGATACAAAAATTTGGAGAAAAATTTGCTCTAAGAGACAAATGTTGGGAGATGACGAGTGCAATTTAGCCTGATAAAAAGGTTTTGAAAAAAAGAGAGAGACATGACCAACTAAGTTTAAAAGTTTAAAAAAAAAAAAAAAAAAAACCTAATATTTTATAAAAGTAAGTTTGGTTAGCATAAAAACTAACTTTAAAAAATGAAGTTTGATCAAATAATGTTAGGTATTGTTAGAATTATTTTTAAGTGCTTATAATTAGTAGTATATTTTATGGAATATATAGATAATAAGTATGTAATATGTTGTAAATCCTACGAAATGTGTGAATAAAAATTATGTTTGACCAGCTTAAATCAACTTACGTTTAAACACAACCAAATAAGTTCGATTTTTTTTTTCTAACGGGGCATCATCAACTCATATTTTAATAGATTTTTGAAATCTATATAATTCGAAGCATCCCCAACTCAAAATTTAATAGATTCTATTAAATTATAAGTGTCTCTAACTTTGATTCTAATAGATTATTTAGAATTCTAGGTATCCCCAAGAACTCATGTATTTCTAAAAATTTCATTAATTAGAAGAATGTTAATATATTTTAATTAATTTCTAGCCTATAAATACCAAAATCTTTAGAAATTTCAGTTTGACCCCTCATATTTTCATAGATTTGGGTGATTTTCGAGTTGATAAGTTGTTTTATATTTTATTTTTCAAAAATTCATATTCAATTTTGTGCACAACGACTGATCAAAATAAAAAGATCACAAAGACATGTTTCAAACTCCATTAATATTAAATAGATTTATATTTATGATGTAACAATATTAACTAAAACATAATTTATAACTTCAAGCATTTCAAGATACAAATTCTTTTCTCATTTTAATCCAAGCAACATTTTTTTGTTTTCAACTTAACTAATCAAGTATCTCTTTTATTTAAACCTTACAATATTGTAGTTTGGACACCAAATTTTAAAAAGTAATTCAAAAATTATAAATTTTATCTTTTAGATATATATGAACAGAATACACGTTAAATCGACATTATAAAAATTACATTATATTTATATAATAAGTTAAGATGTATAAAAATTTTGGTTTTAATATTTTAAAATTCATGAAATACATGAGAATCCATACAAATATATAATATAAAATTATGTTAAAATCTTATAAATTATGTAGAATTATATTTAAATATACGAAATCTATGAGAATTATAAATCTAAAAAAAAAATCATTAAAATTTGAGTCGATGACAACTCGTAAATTTCCTTCAAAGATAATGCAATAATTTTTAGTAGAATTCAACATTGATTGAGTTGATTAATTAGAGGAAAGAGGTCTATAATTGGTGGACTCGACACTCGCGGTAGATGGGTTCATACTAGTTTTACTGGAGTATGTTTGTGTATGTTTATAAGTCGGTCAAATATTATTTTTATTAACACATTTCGTAGATTCACAATTTTTATCTATACATTTTATAGGACTCATTATTTATAATCTACAAAAATATTTACTAAATATATATAACGGGGCTGTGCTAGCCACTAGAACACTTTTTTCAATTTTATTAATTTATAAAAACTCTTATTTTTTTTTCAAAAAAATAAAAAATAAAATTTTAAACATATAGACTCTAGCCTGCATAGCTACATATAGTCAGCCAAGCGAGCCATCGGGCCTCTAGATGACCAGCTCGCGGCCTGCTTTGTATGTGCTAGGCCACCAGTAAATTGACACTACTAGTTAAATTCTCAGATTTTGTAGTTCAACAATAAATAATATTATTTATAAGTACGTGATTTTTTCTTCACTTTTAAAGTTTTTTACGCACATAATTGTATTGTTTTTCTCTACTCTATTTTATTTTTCTGTCTTCTTAATATTTTTTCGAATAAGATCATCTAAACAAATCAAGAATTGGCCTCAGATTCCAAAGATTTTCAGCTTAATCACTTATCTTTATTTTGTTTTAATTAATTAGTAAACAAAATTATTTTGAATAGAGTTTTATGGAAGCGGCGTGGCGACCACGGTGGGGTTTTGGATGGTGGGCAGTGGCAATAGTGGGTCCCTTTCATCTTTTATCTTTAAATAAAGATATTTTAGCATAAATAGTCTCTAATTATTAGTTTTTGCATGCTTTAAGTTCTTAATGTTTAATATTTTTACGAAGACGTCCCGAATTCGTGTTTTTAGGTGCTCAAATGATCATTATAGATATATTATGTCTAAAGCTACCATGAGTTATGTGCGTATCTTTTATATTTATATTTATTTTATTTTATTTTAGAAATAAATCTGATAAATTAGGTATTTCTCCACTCCCATTGAACAAGACATGTACCTCGTACCCTCCCAGCTCCCACTTTACTTATGATCATCACAACTCAAATCTTTTTTTAACCCTTAAAGTACATATATGATCTACATGTACATATAGATATCTGTTAGTTAACCTGAGCTTATGAACTAATCTTCTTAGTGCCCTTTAGTGTAATTTATAAATTGATTTATTTGAATAAAGTAGTTTATTTGATAAAAAATAATTCATTTGATTAAAAAATTTGCCTTCACATCATGACATTGTTGACCGTTCTTTATCAAATAAACTATTTTTTGTTGAAAAATTAATTTATAATCTATATCAAACAAGTCCTTATTTTACTCGGGTTTCAAAGGAATTTCATAAGGAATTTAAAAGAAGAAGACAACAATTGATTTGTGTTTTTTTTCTTGCATTTTGCTTTAATGATCTCACTGAGTTGACTCAGATTGATTCAGGTGAATATACTTCAAGAAGATGAGATTTAGGATAGAAGATTCGTGTGTGTGAGAGTGAGAGAGAGAGAGAGAGAGAGAGAGAGAGGAGAGGGGGGGGGGGAAGAGTTAGTGGGGGAAATAATATGTGGGTGAAATTATTAATTGAATACAAGAGTGTAATCGTCTTTTGATATACACATACATAACTTTTTCAACATTTCTTCATTCTGCACATAGAAATCAAAGCATCTCCAACGCAACTGTAAATTGTACTAAAAAATGTATCATATCATCTCAAAATACTTATACGGTATTCTCTATCGAAATTTGTGCTGATAATCATATATTTAGGCCATGTTCGGTAGTCATTTTTCCCCCAATAAACTTATTTTTTTGCTTACAATTTTTGACTTTTCAACATTTTTACACTATAAAAAATGTTTAAAAGTTAATAAATTACCTTAAAAAACCCATTTTTTTCCAAAAAAACTACACCGAACATGCCCTTAATTTTTTATAATTTATGTACAACTTCTTTTTTGTACATGTGGGTCACATTTTTCTCAAACTACAACTTCATGAGAAATACTATTCTTTTCGTCTTTATTTATTTGCTACATATACAATAATCCACATTGTTACATTGAATATGCTCTTAGTATGTTCATTTTCGAGATACTAGCTCGTGATTAGGACTCAACTCTTTTACTCTGGCTAATTTTCGATGCTGGTAGAAGTGTATATACATATAACACCCCTGAGAAGTCATTTCATAAACTTGAGTCCCTGCCTGAGCTCCATTAATGATCAACACATCCCCATGTGGTAGGATTAACATATCATACATAAGTCTCCTAGATGGCATGTCCTCCATATCCCAAATTGAGCCAAAAACAATCAAGTGTTACCATCAGACATCGTGAATATGACTTTCTATAGGAATGTGTATTCACATAGGCAACTGAAGCTTTTGGAACACAATTTCAGATAGAGAGAAGATGATAAGAGTTCAATATCTTGGAATTCTTCCATTTTCACATGGAGTGTTTGTTGGATAAAATTCAACATGTGGGGCCAAACATGTATATATTAAATGTGTGGTGCTATCTTAAGGTTTTAGTCAATAAAGTGATCCACTAAAGATTATTTTGGACTAATGGGTATTAAGTGTAATGAGATTAAAGTGTAGAGACGGATACAATGTTCTAAATTGATGAGGGGTCAATTTAACAATATTAAAACAAAATAATTGCCCTGCAGTTATATATACAGGTCATGGTCTCCAATTGAGCGTGACTTTTCACAACTCTTTGTATCTCCATCAACAAGAGACTAAGGAGAAAACCACGGATCAATTGGAAGACCATAACCCAATTCGATCAAACAGAATCATGGATTCAGGTACGCTTCCGCTTCAGTCTTAATCTTGGTAATTACAGCATGATGGTTTTAAGTTATAGATGTATAATCATCTGTTTATGGATTAAGTAAATTAATCTAACAAGTGGTATCAGAGCCACCTTCATGTTGTATTATCAGATCAGTATTTATATGGACATGATGCGTATTTTCTGAAATTTTGGTAATATTAATTTATAATATGCATCGTGCTTTTGGACAAATTGGTAATAAATATTTTAATTGAAATTGTGGACTCAGCCAATTTTGTTTTCCCTCGGATTCTGTGTATATGTATATATTTTTTCTTCAAGAAATATGGATTTTCGAATTGTGATTTTATGATTGTGGTCGGTTTTGAATATGGGTTTCTCGAATTTTCGGACTTTGCGGTTGGATCTTGTGGTTTGTTGATGAGAGGGATTGGTTGTTGTTTGCCGTCGAAGGAGGAGGAACAAGCACGCAGCGCCGGAGATGGCGCTGCAGGCTGGTCAACGCCGGCAGGTGAACGCCGAGGTCTCCGCGGCGCGATCTCTGGCGGCGGTGGCGGCTAAGGCTGAAACCCTAGCTGTTGCAATTTGTGTTTTTGGGCCTAGGGACTTCATGCGGAAATTAGAAGATCTAAGGGGCTAGTTTGCAATTTTTCAAATTTTGGTTTATTTAATCTCTAGTCCTCCTGGTTGTTCCCTCATTTAATTAAACCCTAAAGTATTAAAAATCGTTTAAGTTAGCCCTTTAGACTTCTGAATTTATAAAATAAGTCCCTATAGTTTTAGTAATCAATTAAGTTGGGCCTTTGAAGTTCTGAATTTTATGATTCAGTCCCTAAAGTTTGAGATTTTAATTAATTGGCCACTAAAGTTTTGGTAAAATTGCAATTTAGTCCTTCAAGCTTAAAATTTTTCATAATTGGCCAATCAAGTTTAATTAAATTGCAATTTAACCCTCAAACTTAATGATTACTTAATCCTAAAGCTTTGAACTTCAAAAATTCAAATCCTAAGGTTTTAAAGATATGCAAAACAGTCAATTCAGGTTCAAATTTTGGTATGATGGACTCTTTTGAGAAATATAATATTCCAAAGTGAATTAATTGAAGCAACATGTTGCCAAAGTAACCTCTCTTGTGGAAATTAATTAACTTTGAATATTAGAAGGTTTTGTGTGTGTGTTGTTCATGCGGATATTGATCGGCCCAAAGGAAGGTCAATGTTTGGCTGGAATTTCACATGGACATGTGGTGATAAACGCGTGACGATTATTTGGTTTAACATGTGATCAATAAATCGGTCCAAAGAAAGGTTTATTGATTGACATGTCTTAGTCAGTGTTTGATTGCTACATCGAGGTACCACTTACGAGTCAATGTTTCTGTCCAAAGACTAAATATTGATGTTGTGCTAGGTATCTTGTGATGGGCCTTACCGATATATTTGAAATTATCATTTGCACAATAAAGTACTAATGTAAGCTATTTCTATCTCTTTCTCTATACAGCTCATTCATCCACTTCCACAATATCTGCAAATATCAATTCAATCCCCATACTTAATGGGTCAAACTTCAAGGATTGGAAAGAGAACGTTTTAATTGTTCTTGGCTGCATGGATCTCGACCTTGCTCTCATGATTGAGAAACCTACTTCTCTTACAGATGCAAGTTCACCTGATGACAGGAGGAACTTTGAGAAGTGGGAACGCTCAAATCGCATGAGTCTTATGATCATTAAGCGCGGCATTCCAGAAGCCTTTAGGGGCGCAGTATCTGAGGAGGTAACTGATGCCAAAGAATTTCTTGCTGAGATTGAAAAGCGTTTTGCGAAAAACGATAAAGCTGAAACAAGCACGCTTCTGTAAAGCTTGATTTCAATGAAGTATAAAAGCAAGAGGAACATAAGGGAGTACATCATGCAGATGTCTCATACTGCTTCAAAACCTAAGGCACTAAAGCTCGACTTGTCTGATGACTTGCTCGTGCATTTAGTATTAATATCGCTTTCTGTACATTTCAATCAATTTAAGGTCAGTTACAACTGTCAAAAGGAGAAATGGACTTTAAACGAGCTCATTTCTTATTGTGTGCAAGAGGAAGAAAGGTTAAAGCAGGACAGAACTGAAATTGCTAACTTGGCAAGTACCTCTAAAGATAAGGGCAAGAAAAGAAAAACAGAATATGAAGCTGCTAAGGGTCTAGAACAGAAGAAACAACATAAAGACAAAGAGGGTTGTTTCTTTTGCCAGAAGCCTGGATATTTAAAGAAGGATTGTACCAAATATAACGCTTGGCGTGCAAAGAAATGTACATTTCTTAATTTGGTCTGTTCTGAGATTAATTTAGTTTCAGTACCTAGAAACACTTGGTGGTTAGATTCTGGTGCTACTACTCACATAAGTGTTTCAATGCAGGGTTGCCTATTCTGCCGAAAGCCAAATGATGCTGAAAGATTCATCTTTGTGGGCGACGGAAAATTGGTGGAAGTTGAAGCAATAGGCACTTTTAGGTTATTGTTAGGAACTAGTTTTTATTTGGATTTGAAAGACACTTTTGTTATACCGTCGTTTAGACGGAATTTGGTTTCTATTTCCTTATTGGACAAATTTGGATATCATTGTTCTTTTGAAAATTGTCAGTTTAGTCTTTCATTAAATTCAAATATTGTTGGTACTGGTTCATTATGTTCATACGATGACTTATATTTGCTTGATACTATTGTGTCATATAATGAAACCTTGCATGTGGAATCACGTGGTACTAAGTGAAAATTAAATAAAAAAAATTCGGCAAAATTATGGCACAAACGCTTAGGTCACATCTCAAGAATAAGAGTTGAACGACTTGTGTCAGATGGCATTTTGGATTCCCTGGACTTTACAGACTTTGATGTTTGTATTGATTGTATCAAGGGAAAACAGACCAAAACAAAAAAGTTAGGTGCCAATAAAACTTCGGACGTCTTAGAATTGATACACACAGATATTTGTGGACCATTCCCTACGACTTCTTGGAATGGTCAACAATATTTTATATCATTCATAGACGATTACTCACGTTATGGGCATCTATATCTTATTCATGAAAAATCTGAGTCACTGGACATGTTCAAGGCTTTCAAAGCTGAAGTTGAGAATCAACTCAACAAAATGATTAAAAGAGTTAGGTCTGATCGTGGTGGTGAGTACTACGGCAGATATGACGGTTCAGGTGAACAACATCCAGGACCATTTGCTAAATTCCTAGAGGAATGTGGAATCGTCCCACAGTACACCATGCCAGGGTCACCTAGCATGAATGGTGTAGCTAAAAGACGAAACAGAACTCTTAAGGACATGGTAAAGAGTATGATTAGTCATACTACTTTACCAAAATCACTCTGGAGAGAAGCATTAAAGACTGCAGCTTATATTCTGAACAGAGTACCAACTAAATCTGCTGCTAAAACACCTTATGAGCTTTGGACAGGCAGAAAACCTGTTCTAAAGCATTTCTACATTTGGGGATGTCCAGCTGAGGCTAGGCCTTATAGGCCACATGAAAATAAATTGGACTCCAAAACTATAAGCAGCTATTTTATTGGTTATTCTGAGCGATCAAGGGGCTACAAATTTTATAATCACACACTTAAGTCAATTTTTGAAACGGGACTGCAACATTTTTTGAGGATGTTGAGTTTGGGGGGAGAAATAAGGTTAGAGACATTGTCTTTGAGGAAGAAACTGAGGAATGATCGATTTCGATTCCTACTATTACTTTTGACAATGTGCAGGTTTCTATACCTGTCATTGATCAAGAAGTATATCCGGAACCTCAGCAAGACAATGTTGAAGAACCTCCTACCATTTCAGAAGTACAAACTCAACAACCTCAAGAACCAATACTATTAAGGAGATCCACTCGAGAAAGGAAAAATGCTATTTCAGATGATTTTATAGTATTTTTCCAAGAACATGAGAAAAATAATGGAATAATGGAAGATGATCCAATCAATTTCCATCAGGCCATGAAGGGTTCTGATTCTCAAAAGTGGATTGATGCCATGAATTAGAAGTATAAGTCTATGCAAGACAATAAAGTTTGAGATCTTGTCCTATTACCAGAAGGTTCGAAGCCCATTGGTTGTAAATGGATTTTTAAAACCAAGAGGGATTCTAAAGATAATATGGAAAGATATAAGGCTCGTCTTGTAGCTAAAGGCTTTACACAAAAGGAAGGCATTGACTTCAAAGAGACTTTCTCTCCGGTTTCAACGAAAGACTCTTTCAGGACAGTTATGACACTTGTTGCACATTTTGACCTTGAGTTACATCAGATGAATGTTAAGACAGCATTTCTCAATAGAGACATTGATGAGACGATTTATATGGTGCAACCAGAAAACTTCGTGTCAGAAGACTCGAAGAATATGGTTTGCAAATTAAAGAAATCTATCTATGGACTCAAGTAAGCTTTCCGTCAGTGGTACTACAAATTTCATCAAGTGATTATCTCGTTTGGTTTTGAGATAAATATTGTTGATGATTGTGTATACCACAAGTTCAGTGGGAGTAAGCATATTTTCCTGGTTTTGTATGTTGACGATATACTGCTTGCCACTAATGATATAGGCATGTTGCATGAAACCAAGAGTTTTTTTGTCAAGAAACTTTGAGATGAAAGATCTTGGGAACGCCTCTTTTGTATTAGGGATTCAGATACACCGGGATCGTTCTCGGGGTATTCTTGGATTGTCAAAAGAGCTATATCGATAAAGTTCTTAAAAAGTTTGGCATGCAGGATAGTAAACCAGGGGGCACCCCTGTTGCTAAGGGAGATAAATTTAGTCTCAATTAGTGCCCGAAAAATAATCTTGAAGTTAAAGAAATGCAGAAGATTCCCTATGCATTAGCTATTGGGAGTCTGATGTATGCTCAAGTCTGTACACGTCTAGACATAGCATTCATTGTTGGAATGCTGGGCAGATATTTAAGTAACCCTAGGATGAATCATTGGATAGCAGCAAAAAGGGTTATGAGGTACTTGAAGAGAACAAGAGATTGCATGCTTACATACAGTAGATCGGATCAGTTAGAGATCGTAGGGTATTCCGATTCTGATTTTGCGGGATGTCAAGACAGTAGAAAATCTACTTCAGGCTGCATATATCTGTTAGCTGGAGGAGCTATTTCCTGGAGGAGTGCTAAGCAGACACTCGTAGCTTCTTCCACTATGGCAGCAGAATTTGTAGCATGTTATGAGGCATCTAATCATGGGATATGGCTCCAAAATTTTGTCACTGGGCTGCGCATTCTGAATGGCATTGAAAGACCATTAAAGTTATATTGTGACAATAACTCTGCAGTACTATATTCTAATAACAACAGGAGTTCAACTAAGTCAAAACACATTGACATTAAGTTTCTGGTTGTGAAAGAAAATGTACAGAATGGACAGATTTCCATAGAGCATATTGGGACAAACTCCATGATTGCGGATCCGCTTACTAAGGGATTACCACCCAAGGTCTTTCATGAGCACATTGCTCGTATGGGTGTTGTGTTTCTTGAGGATATCATGTTTTAGTGGGAGTTTGTATTTTGGTTGCTTTATGTTTGTTTTTGGACACATTTGTGTATTTGGATAATTTTCTGTACAGAAATAAAGTATTCAGTTCATTCCATTCTGTTACATTATGTTTGGTATTGATCTCACTTAAGGAATAAAGTCGGACCAATTGAAAATAGACATGTTTGGATCACATAACATGTAATTTTCATACTACACTCTCATGATTGATCTATGTCATTTGGTTGTATTGGTGTACGTGATCATTGATAGATTTAGTTACGATTAATGTAACGAAAGTCGCTTTGATCCTACATTGATATGATTGATGAACGAGATTGTTTGAAAATACCCTTAACAGTGACAGCAAAATTTTGAGCTCATAAGGTTGTGCACATTTGTAAGGATACATCTATGGCCCAGTGGGAGATTGTTGGATAAAATTCAACATGTGGGGCCAAACATATATATATTAAATGTGTGGTGCTATCTTAAGGTTTTAGTCAATAAAGTGATCCACTAAAGACTATTTTGGACTAATAGATATTAAGTGTCATGAGATTAAAGTGTAGAGACGGATACAATGTTTTAAATTGATGAGGGGCCAATTTAACAACATTGAAACAAAATAACTGCCCTACAGTTATATATACATGTCATGGTCCCCAATTGAGCGTGACTTTTTACAACTCTTTATATCCCTATCAACAAGAGACACTAAGGAGAAAACCACAGATCAATTGGAAGACCATAACCCAGTTCGATCAAACAGAATCATGGATTCATGTATGCTTCTGCTTCAGTCTTAATCTTGGTAATTACAACATGATAATTTTAAGTTATAGATGTATAATCATCTATTTATAGATTAAGTAAATTAATCTAACAGTGATAGCTTCACAGGGGCTGAATTTTGAAATTTTTGAAGTTGTCGATGTCACTGCCGGAGTGGCGGAGGGTGCTTTCAGAGAGAAACTGTTAGGAGCCAGTTGTCACAGAGAGAGAGAGACTTTTGGGGTACAAATTCTAGTTGGGTATCACCACTAGTTTGGAACTTGCGTATTTGACTGTTGTTAGTGTTACAGTTTTGTTTTTTGTTGAAAAATATTTGTTACTTTCAGAATTGTAACTTTCTTAAGTAAATCGTGATTCTATGATGTGGCGTCAAACTAGACAATCTAACAACAAGCTGCCACATCATCAAACCGGTCATGTCAGCAAGTGACGTAACTGAAATGGGATGATAACCTTAGCGATTAATTATTAGTGTATTTTATAACAAAACGAGGTAGTCCCAATGATATCAACATTAGGTTTGGACATGTATCAATTGAGAAACCTATAATATCTGTTTGAGTAGAATTGTGTCTGATATCAGAATTGTATAAATTATTTCTTGGACACGTTTTTTGTTAATGGGAAGAATGCAAAAGATGAATACACGTGGAGTTTTCTTAACCTTGGGATGAGATCTTTTGGCTTATAATATACGTTTCATTTCACTGTAACTTCTTCACTTCTGATTAGACGTTTTGAGTAGGGGTGGGCATAGGTTGGGTTGGTTCGGTTTTGGGCCCAAACCGAAACCGGACCGACCACTTGGATTTGGCGTTTTTCCTAAACCGAACCAAACCGCCTTGTTGGGCAAACTGATACAAACCGAACCGACTAATCATGGGTCAGTTCGGTTTTGTTTAGGCGGTTTGGGATTGAATGGTTTGGACTTGCATTTGTATTCTAAAAAAATAACAATAACTCCCATTTCAAAATTTCTTTTGGATATGCAACAAATTATTTACAAAACATTTAAATATAACTCACATCTATAAATTAATCAACATTTACAACATTTTTTTGGACATGCAAGTTATTAATTTTTGGATATTTACAACCGGGTTTAATTTAATTTTTGTTCTTATAAATTATAATTCGATTCGATTCGGGTTGGTTTGATTTATTTATCACAAACCGAAACCGAACCAACCCAAATTTATTTTTTAACTTGGTAAACCAAACCAAACCGCCAAAGTGTGAAAAACCGAACCAAACAGACCCAAATCGGTTCGGTTTGATTCAGTCGGTTTGAGCGGTTTGACAATTTGGATGCCCACCCCTAGTTTTGAAGGTTTTCTTCAGAAAAGAAATTCTCTCTTTTTTCTCAAATATTCTGAAATCTTCATCTCTTTCTTCTTTTTCTTTTGTTCCTTCATGAGTCGATGATTCTTGGTGATAGATAAAGAACATACGGTTCTTTATTCTTAGTTGTCGAATCAAACAAGAGAAGGCTGTGATGTTCTTGAATGAACAGTAACTGATGGTTGATTTCGTTGATTTCTTGAGAGTTAAACTTTAGTGGTTTATTGGAAGTCTACAATATTCAACAATACTGTACTTGTGTTGTCGGTTGATTGTTATATTGATACTTGGAACATATTTCACATTGTGGATGCTCAACAAAGGATGTATATATTAGATTTGATCACTGAATTTATGAGGCTTAGGTTAAAACAAATTTTGTGTTATTTATAGTTTTTTATATGATTTTTACTTAGATTGATTGAATGTTTAATTCTCTTTGATGTTATTGATCGTTTTTGAGCCTTACAATATTTCTCCATTAACTGTTGATTCTTATATTATCTTCACGTACATAAAATGGTCCCATGCAATGCATTAAATGGATTCCAATAAGAGTATAGTCTTATGTTCATACATAAATATTGTCCCACGCAATGCATTATATAGATTCCAAATTCAGTGGCGGAAGTAGGCTTTTTGGTTTGGGAGCCTACGGTGATTGACAGTGCTATAATAGAATGTAATGTAGTATTATTTGACAGAAAGAATGGTACTTATTTTATATAAAAAATTTGTTAAGAAAACACAAAATAATTAATGCACATAAATAAGAAAATAAAGTAAACAAGTACAAAAAAAAATTATTCTCGATAAGTAAGTAAAGAAAAAAAATACAATTACGATTGAATTAATTAAAAAAAATTGAAAAACTTGATGTCTATCCATTGTCATCTTCTTCGAATATTTTACACAGATTTCTTTGTAAATAATCATGTATTCAACTAAATTTTGATGAGATTTTTGCATAAATTTTTTTTTTTCTTTTGGATTTAGAAATTGAAAATAGGAAACGTATAGATCTTTATAGGTGTTAAGGATAGTATTTTGTCAACTTTACTCATTGAAAACTTAACATTTTGATGGAATTATAAAAAAGACAAAATATGCAAAATGAACAAAAGGTTTAGGACTTAAAAAAATCCAATTTTAAATGTTAGAGATGAATTTGCTAGAGTTGCTAAATTTTCATACGAAACTAATAGTTTAGATTTGAACATTGGTATTTAAGAAACTAGTTTAAACTTGAACCATGATAAGGGTATTTTATACACGTATTTAACCTCTTTTGATTTAACTTTTAACTATATATATCGAATGAAATAAAATATTTATTGCATTAATTCAATTGATATTCGTATATTTAGGGACGACGGAGATCATTGGACACAAGGAGATGGAATGAATCTAAAATCACGGATTGAGGCATGGGAAAGACTAATGAAATTCATCCGCGCACTTAATTTATTACCAAGAGAAGATCAAAGCCAACCGAAATTAACTGGAATCAAAACGAAGGCAAGCGGACGAGGCAGAGCAGGAAAATCTCCCTCTCTGTTCGCTCGAGCAGACGGAAGGCTAATTTTGGTAGCAAAATTTTGGACTTATGGGAGATCGTTTTAAGCCCTAAATGGAAGATATAAAAGGGCATGATGGAGGAGAAGAAAATGGTCAAAAATCTAAGAGAAAAACAAGGACGAAAACACACGTTTTGGGACGAATCTTCTCTTCCGACAATTGGTTAGCAAGAACGAAGGCAAGGAAGAACCAGATTTGTGTGGCATCTCGTTTGAAGACTTTCAATCGGGTTAAATCCAAATTTTTTCGTCTCTTCTTGTAATCCTACATTCCGAGTGATGAATTCTCAATTTAATTATTGTTTTTGTAATCGAATTATGGTAGGCTAAATTCTTTATGCTATGGATGAAGATGTAAACCTTATTATGTTCTTTTAATTCATGAATTCTCCCTCTTAATCCTAATTTATGATGTGTTGATTTATGCCATGGATTGGATGTCCATTTAAATGCTTGATCACCATTTGAACGTGTTTGTGATTTATTTTAGTTTTTAAAAAGTTCAAAATAAATTAGCTCATATGGTTTTCAAACACTAAGTCCTATAGAAATTAGAAATAATTTCCTATGCTTGGTGCAATCAATTTAGATGATCTTGTTGTTGAAAGCGTTTTTGTATATTTGAACCCAACATAGGAATATTTTGGGGCGTATATGAAAATAGATCTAATTTTACTCGAAAGAGATTTTAGATAATTTAGGATTATCGATTGTCAATTTAAGAATAAATTGGATTAGGAAGTGTGAATTCGAGGATTAAAGTGAATATAAAGGGTGGAGTCAGATTCCTAGCATAATTTTTTTGTCTGTGTTTTTACTCGAAATCAGTGAGCAACTTTCATTTATTAAGTTAAGTTAGTCTAATTTAACAATAAAATCACAACAAAAAAATTTCTATTGTGTTTATAAAAATTAAGTTAGACTTGATTTAATTTAAATAATTAGAAATCATAGTCTTCGTGGGAACGATACTTTATTACTCATCTTTACTATTACTTGTCAACGATCCCATACGCTTGCGGGATTTCACCGACCAAACCACGTAAAAAGTAAAACACTATTAGTAAGATACTAAAGATTTTATTTTTATAAACATTTTTTAAAAAAACCTAGAATTCATGAAGGCGTGGCCCCGCCAGTAATTCCAATTAATGTAGTGTGGCTAATAAGACGGGTCTGTGGATTCTCATTCGGTGAGCCTAAGCAATTTATCTTACTAAACATCTAGTTAGACTTTCGTTTCATAATCTTCTTCCATCCATCTCAATAGTCTCTAATCATGAGTTGGTGTTTAGGATTTTTCTCATTGATCGATGTTAATGACTTCTCTAAAAGCGACGTCAGCTCTTAGGACTCCCAATTTGACTTGCTGCTCACATTATCAAGTCAAGTTTATGCCCACTTTTTCAACATCTCAGATGCATTATTGAACTAATTTTTGGGTTAGCAATGCCGAGAAAAATTATCTTTCCTAGTCAAATTTTCTATATTTCTTCCTCGTAAAATCCCAAACTTGAAGTTAGATTGAATTAGGAAAAGGCATAATGCACAAAGGATTTCAAGAAGTGGGGTCTGCTAGCTATATGCAAAACTAGATTTGATTTGATTTATAGGTATTATTGTATCTGTATGCTATAGAGAGACAAGTTCAAATCAGGTAAACCCCGTGAGGACATTAATGCTCAAACTCGTCTATTTATTCCATCTCTCAATTCTCGTGATTCCATAAATAGCCTACTTCAATTTATACACCCCACATTCACCAACATATTGCATGTCATAAATGTCCTTCACTACGCGTCCACACATTTATTTGTTGTCGACCCCACGTATACATGCATGCATATATGTAGCATTCATGGCTCTCAAGTCTCAAACAACTAAATATCCAATCTCCTCGCATCTTGAAATGGAAATGTCTCTCTCTCTACATGCTACAATTGTACTAATTCTCATCAATACTCACTTGTCTATGCCTTTCACAGTAATTCTCCCGGATTCAGCCCAACTTGAAGGTCCTCAACCCGGGTCATCCATGGCCAACAGCGGAGCGAAAACCGACCTGCGGGAGCAAGAAGCGGTCTACGATATCATGCGAGCCACCGGAAACGGCTGGGCCACTGACATTCCAGACGTCTGTCGCGGCCGGTGGCATGGCATCGAGTGCATGCCGGACAAAGACAACGTGTACCATGTTGTTTCTCTCTCATTCGGATCCTTGTCGGATGATACTGCATTTCCCACTTGTGACCCTACCCGGTCATCCATTTCACCTTCCATTACCAAACTCCCACACCTTCGGACCCTGTTTTTCTACCGTTGTTTCAGTTACAACCCGCAACCCATTCCATCATTTCTAGGTCGGTTAGGATCTGGTTTGCAGACCCTGGTTCTGAGGGAAAACGGGCATATAGGATCCATCCCACATGAACTCGGAAACTTGACCAGTTTAAAAGTTCTGGATCTTCACAATAACAATTTGAATGGGTCAATACCGATTTCACTAGGCCGGATTTCCGGTCTAAATTCGTTAGACTTGAGTGGTAACCAATTATCAGGTTCAATCCCCAATCTTACCTTCCCTGTACTAAGCGTGTTAAACCTCAACCAAAATCATCTATCAGGCTCAATACCAAGCACGCTTTTAAATCTCAAATTTCTTTTAAAAATAGATTTAAGTCATAATCGTCTCTCCGGTCCTTTGCCCGATATTAACGGTCTCAAAGAACTTATTCTCATAGATTTAAGCTACAATAGTCTTACCGGTCCATTTCCGACTTCTCTAAAGAATTTAAATTCTCTCCAAGCTTTAATTCTTAACGGTAACCCATCAGTCTGTGCAACAATTCCAAACGATGGATTCCAAGGGTTAAACAATCTAATAATCCTAGTGTTATCAAACATGAATTTGCAAGGGTCAATACCGGAATCACTAGGTCGATTACCAAAGTTACGTGTCCTGCATCTTGATCGAAACCAATTGAATGGCTCCATCCCTCCGAGTTTTTTGAAATTGAACAGTCTTAGCGAGCTAAGGCTAAACAATAACCGATTAATTGGACCGGTCTTGTTCAGTCGAGAAATGATTTGGAGAATGAGAAGGAAATTAAGGCTAAACAACAATTTTGGACTATGTTATGATGCAAAAAGTGGGCTTGGAGATGATTTAGATACATTATTTGATGCAGGAATTGGCCATTGTGACACTCCAAAACCTGCCTCTACAGTACCATTGCAACATATTTCTACAGTTGATGAGGATATATTCAGATCAAGTACAAAATCAGCTGCATCACTTCATAAACTTTCACTTGTCAGTGAAATAATTCAGCTGTCAACCATTTTTCTAATTGTTTTCTGTGTATTGTGAGGAATAGTAGTGAAAAGTATTAGTGTAAATGAGTCGCTCGTTCAATAGTGGATTATATTGAAGTAAAAATGAATTCAAATTTCTTGTATTATAGTGTTTAGTATCGTTCAATAGTGGAATGTATTGAAGTAAAAATGAATTAAAATTTCTTGTATTATACTGTTCAATATTACGTACTAAACATGATTTAGACGTAATATGAGAAATAGAAATAGTACATATAGCAATTTCTTTTTCATCTTCTATAAATCAGCACAATTCATTTTATACGCCAATAACTACAAATTGAGGCAGGGTGCAAGATCAACTTGGGCCTGGACCATGTTTGGTGGGCTGAAATTACTGGCTGTAATGGGCCTAATGTATCGATGGGCAGTCTATAATCAGACATAAATTGCTTCACCATAACATGTCAATTGACACAAATAGCATAAAGAAAGTCATTAATGACTCTTCTGAGCACTTTAAATACTATCACGTCTTGTGGACATATTTTAACCCCCTCGCCCTTGTGTCAAGTGTCAACTTATGACAAATTTCATTTCAAACTTCACTTGGAAGTGATGTCACTTTCACTTTGAATTCATCATTGAAGCACATTATTTACTTAGTAAAGTAACGATCTCCTACCATGGTGGGTAAAAAATTATTTATTCACTTTGCGTAGATACAAATACATCCATACACAATTATATATTCTATGGGCTGATGTGATACTCTTACATTAGCCCACATCATTAATGGACAAATAATCTTCTGTCTATTATGAAGGAGATCATTACTCTTACCCACTGTTCTAAAAAGTTCGTCTAAGCCTCGTCTAGGCTTCGCTTAGACTTGAAGCTCGGCCTCTACGTCTAGCCACGCTTCACGCATCGCTCTCGCCTTGTCCTTTTCTTGCTCTCGCTTAAAACTCGTCTAGCCCCGAAAAACTTGAAGCTCGGCCTTCACGCCTAGTTACACTTTACGCTTTTTAGAACATTGCTCTTACCTTGTAAATTGTAATACATACACATCTAATAAATAAGAAAATAAGTATTAAATTCTATTGAATAATTTCTGCAATACGTTAGAGATGTATTTTTTATAAATTCGTCGATAACAATGAATTCAGAGTATTAATAAATTTTGACACGAAACTAAAACTAGATAAGTGCATTAACTATTAATTATACAATCTTTAATAGTTATTACTAACATTGGGAGGCACAAATAAAATTAGCAGCAACTCAATCATATATGCTTTGCTACAATTAGCATTATACACTGACAAAAATGATTGAGAGGAGTACCAAAGAATGAATCATTGGACCATCAACTCACAATTAAATAAAGACGGTGTTTAATAGTGTTGAAATTATTTTTTAAGTGTTTATAAATTGTAAATTTTATAAAATGTATGAATAAAAAATATATTGTAAATCATGAATCCTCTAAAATATATGGATATAAAATATATTTGACCAAATTAACAATTAAAATTATAATTTAAACATCTTCAAAATAAATTGTAAATAAATAAATATTTTGTAAGAATTACGAAATTCAAACATAAATTTGTAACAGTAAAGAATTTGGTACAATTTGATTTGAAGTATGTTATGGGAATGATTTGACTACTATCCGCATGCAATCAAATGAAGAGGCCCACCAATTATATAAAATTTTAAATAAATTCAAAATTTCCAGTCAGATTATGGATTAGTATGAAAAGTGGATGAGCAATATGTCGATTGTCGAGTCACTTGTTTTTAATTTACAGCATATTTTGCCAGCCTAAAACATACTTTTATTTCAATTTTTTTAATTTTTATAGATAATACGCACATAGATATCGTTTAAATAAATAGTGGTTTTAAGCATGATCAGACAAGTGTGCGTATCTAATTTCACGAGTTTCCTGCAATTTATAAAAAGAAAAAAAATTTATAAGTAGAGAGTGGGAGTGTAGTGTAGTTTAAAGAAATTAATTAAATAAATAGAGGGATTATATTGACAGAATTTTATTTTATTTGCTATACCAAAAGTTGAGTAAACTGTAAACATTAAGAAGGTCAAATAAATAATAGAAGGAGGGCCCATGCCTCTAAATAGGGTTTGAAAATTGTAACAGAAAAACAGCGACCCAATGAACAAAGTCAAGGAAGAAATACTCGCACGAAGACAATCGACACATCCGCTGTCATATCCCATAAAAACTTGCGTTTCACATTTCCTAAGTATAAACCTTTTCTTATGTTTTCTTTCCCTTTTTTTTTCTTTTAATTTTTTACTACTATTGATATTAATATTCCCTCTGTACAGCTTTATCAGAGAGGGACGCCTCTTATTGTACAGAAAAATTGCACTATCCATCAGAGAGATAGAGGTTGTGTTCAAGAAATATAAAAAAGGAACTAGTAGAACACTAGCTTCTATCACAAGGGTTTGTTTGGAAGACAGTTTTTTTGGGCCAAGATTTCTTGTAAGAAACCTTTGAGAGAAAATTCATTAGAGAAAGCTGTTACAGTGATGGGTTTTATGGTCGAAGGAAGATTTTGATGGCTTCTCTTATTATCTATTACAAATCCACCTGACAAGTTGCAGAAAAAGAGGATTTTTCCAAGTGGATTGTCCGAAAGATTATGGCTTTTTGCTCCATGTTTTCTTGTGTTAAGAGTTCAGATCGGTATGTGCCATTGTTTCTTCTTATCTTTGAAGGGGTGGGGGTGTTGTTTGGGTAAAATCCCACATGGTTTAAATATAGTACTGGAGTCTGAAAAGTTCAAACGAGCCCCTTGATCTGTGTAAAGCTCAAATAAGCTGTCGGATTTCAAGATTGGTGTTTTAAGACGAGACATCATCTTGTGGCCAGATGGAACACAATACACAATAGGTGGGGGAGGGGGGGGGGGGGGGGGGGTTTTAACCTTGGTCAAACTTGGGGGTTATGTAATTTTACAGTAAAATTGATGGTGTCTGTTTTTCATTTTCATTTTTTGGAATTATTTGTGGAAATGTAGTTAAGCGGGATGTTGAATTTTGTACAGGAAAAAGCAAGGGAAAAAGGAGACAACTTGGAGGATTTGTTCTCTGAAGGAACTGCAATTGGCTACCAACAATTTTAATTATGATAACAAGCTTGGGGAAGGTGCATTTGGCAGTGTTTATTGGGGTCAGCTATGGGATGGTTCCCAAGTAATTTTACAGTGCTTTTCCTATTATTTATTTCTTTGAAACTTTTAATTCTTTTTTGGCTTGTTTGATTCTGTTCACTCCTGTCTTACTGCATGCACGCCCAGAATGTTTTATTCCTAAGATAGTTTGATGATTAATGAAGCAAAATGAATGAGAAGCAATGACTGGTATAATGGGTTGATGTTACTTAGCAGAGGCAGGATAGGTATTCGGTTTTACTGATACGGGATATGTTGACAAAATCCACGTTTTGTTAGTTCAAAATTGCATGTTGACTTGTTACTGACAGTTGGACATCGATTAAGATTTGATGTTGATACAAGGTCTGATTAGCTTAAGTATTGATATATGATTGTTGTGTACCAGACTGCACTCATCGGTCGTATTTCATTTGCTTTGGATAAAAGGAGAAAAAAAAATTCCAATATATGATTGTTGTGTACCAGATTGCATTCATCAGTTGTATTTCATTTGCCTTGGATAAAAGGAGAAAAAAAAAATCGCCATGGGAACTGCTTTGTTGCTTCGATTTATTCTTTGGTTTCATTAATTTGAGAATGCGTAACTAAATATTGAATAGCTTGAGTCCTAATTAGCAACCCAAGTGTATTCCATTGATTTTCTTTGTAAAATGATGTTTGTGCCAATTCAAATAATTTTTCATTCCCAAAGACAAGTGACTTTATGAACTCACGTATACTCTGTGCAAAAACAAGAAGAAGCTAATCCTTGTTCCGGATAAATTAAGATTCAACTATACGAGTCCTTTTTTGCCATTCTGCCAATTTCATTGCTAGATATACTGGAGATATGAAGCGATTAAATCCTTAGCAACTATAACACGCCATGTCAGTTTTGATCTACCACTTTCTCTTCTAATACGCTCTATCAAAATCGTGTCACTCTTAAAAATAGTAGCCTCTTTTGGTCGAACCAAAATGTGACCCAACCACCTAACTCATCATTCCATTAGTTTCTTGTCAATTGACGCCACCTCCACCTCACATATACTGTGCAACAGTTAAAAATGTGTTTAGCATGCACTGCATATGAAGTGAGGTTTATTGAATGATTACCTGATTGGCATCCCTTAGTCCTCTTAGTTGCCTCTTTGTTAATGATATGGGTAGGTGAGGAACAGAAATTTATATGCTTAATCCAAAATAATCTGACTTCTATGTTTACATTACATTTCACGTTGACCATTGCACTTGCTCCATTTGCGATGAGGGAGTGGTTATTTCCACATCTTAGTACTTAAATCGACACCTTGTGAAGAAGTCAAATGCGTTTTTAGACAAATTTTACCTTTCTCTTCGACATTAGAACTTACCGTCCTCGTTTAGTTCCACCCTTCAACTGCATTGGCCCAAGCCATGGATATCTTACATGCACATTTGCACTATGTAGGTTCTAAACTAAATCAAATGTTGAATTTTGAAGAACCTAAATGGGGCGTGCATGAAATTTCCACATGGAAAACTTGTCGTTCGACGTAATATTCGTCTTCTTTTGTGCACAAAAAGATAAAGTTGGTTGGTGTCTAAAATGGCACATTCCAGATTCTACAGTTAAATCAAATGTTGAATTATGAAGCACCTAAATGTGGCGTGCATGAAATTCCAATGGAATTCTTGTCTTCTTGTGTGCACAGAATGATAAAGTTGGTGGGTGTCTAAAATGGCCCATTCCAGATTCTACAGGAATCACATTCCTGGGAGAATCTGAATGCCAGCAAGCCAAACACCGGGAATCAGATTTGGACATTCTATTCCCCCAGGAAAACTATCCTTAAATCCACTAATGTAATTCAAAAGTGCAGTTCTGTCTGAGATCTGAAACTAGTTATGAAGTGTGGAAATAACCGTTCCTTTGTGACTATTATCCATCTGTTAAGATTTTTAGGTTGATTTGATGATTTTCTCTGTAACTGGTCAAGAGACTAACTATAGCCTTAACTTATAAGCACTCTCAAGAGCTCGTGCTTCTAGGGAGGGCAGAGAATCACACAAGTGACCTCTGTGCAAATTGTAGAAGGAAGAAAGTTTGGTTTACAGATGTATATTGAAGCATTCTTCCTTTTGAATACTGTTTTCAGCACGTTCCTCTTCTTATTAGAGAGAATGGCACATTTTGCAGTTATCTTCTGTCTTGCTTTCCTCTCATTTTATTACGGTTTTCTCATGCCATATCTAAGCAGACATTGTTATAATGTTTCCTCTCTGTAAGTAGGCTAGGAGAACTCCGGCTTGTCCTATTCTGGACACTAGATTTATTTGTGACACATTGTTTTGCAGATAGCAGTTAAAAGGTTAAAGTCTTGGAGTAACAAAGCGGAGGTGGAATTTTCCGTTGAAGTCGAAGTACTGGCTCGTGTACGGCACAAGAACTTGCTAACGTTACGTGGGTATTGTGCCGAGGGGCAAGAGCGTCTGATTGTGTACGACTACATGGCTAATCTGAGCTTACTTTCTCATCTTCATGGACAACATTCTGCTGAATGCCAACTTGATTGGAATCGACGGATGAAAATTGCTGTTGGAGCTGCTGAGGGCATTGTGTGAGTACTATATGCAACTGCATTCCCCCCCCCCCCCCCCCCCCCCCCCCTTTTTTCTTGATTGAACTAACATTTTGTTGTATCCTAGCTATCTACACCACAATGCAACCCCACACATAATCCACCGAGACATTAAAGCTAGCAACGTGTTGCTAGACGGAGATTTCCAAGCCAAAGTTGCTGATTTCGGGTTTGCGAAATTTATACCTGATGGAGCAACACATGTGACCACTAGAGTTAAGGGTACTTTTGGCTATCTTGCTCCAGAATACGCAATGTTAGGGAAGGCATCAGAGAGCTGTGATGTTTACAGCTTCGGCGTTCTTTTGCTCGAGATTGCTAGTGGCAAGAAACCTTTAGAGAAGCTCAGTTCAACGATGAAGCGGGCGATAACAGATTGGGCCCTACCGCTGGCATGTAAGAGAAAATTTGATGAACTTGCAGACCCAAGGCTTGATGGGAAATATGTTGAAGAAGAATTGAAAAGGCTTGTCTTTGTTGGGCTAGTCTGTGCTCATAATCGACCCGAGAAGAGACCAACCATGCTGGAAGTCGTCGAATTGCTAAAAGGAGACGGTGAGAAGATTGCCACTCTGGAAAACGATGAAATTTTCAAGACCATTCTGGACACAGATTCGGGTGCTGAAGTCAGCCCTGACTTCGTCTCCGAGGAAAAAGAACAAAAAGAAGAAATTGAAAATGCGAAGTCCTAGCTCCTAAATATGAATTTGCCGCTCATGGAAAAGTAATTTTTTCATGATATTTAGTGGGCGTAATGAATGGCAGTACATGGATGCTTATTGAATTTAGTGGGCATTCGGATTTCTTGATTTATACACATTTGCAGATGAGTGAGCATAATTATCACAGATCTTGACTGGTTTTCAAGTAACATGTACATTGCGGTGATTTCTGCTTGTTTTTGTTGTCGTGAACAATTACAGTGCTACCCCCTTATTTGTTAGGCCGGATTGTTTAGTGTGCATATGGGAATCAAAACTCTGCTACCGAGAACGTTGGATTGTTGTTTTCTTCTATTTATTTTTTAAATTTTTTTCTGCAAAATTGTAAACAAATGAAATCTTGTGTTGTTCCTTGTGGCGTACTCAGATCCTCTGTTAAGCCTTTGTGCTGGTGTATCACCTCCATAAAAGTGCAATTAGTCTTGACCATTTTAACGTTAAAAACCGAAAGGTTCAAATGGCCACACTTGCCTTACATCCCTAGTTTGATCTCAAATGCAACAATAATTTTGATACATATAAAATCTATAAACTACTAACCATATTCGAATACTCAATCAATATATTTCTTGTCTCCAATCAAGAGAACAAGAACTTGAGTAAATACAAAAAATTTCAACCATGAATCTCGTTGACATTCCATTCCAGCTTAAAATAAAGTGAAACAAGAATTTGTACACGGTGAAAATTTTAGTACTACGGCTGAAAAAGAATGAAAACGCAAGTAGAAAGACAGATGAGGCCATCGCTTGCTTGCTCATATACATTGCTACAAAACAGTACAACGTTCGTTATAAGCTAGGGATATACATTGCCACTTACTAGAAACCAATGAAGAAACACAAAAACCTTCAGATCTCAAGAGAAGGTGTCTTCACGGTCGCCTTCTGCAGTTTCACTTTCCTCCAAATTGCTGAACTCCAGGAAATGAGTGGGCCTATGGTCCTCGTGATAATACTCACGAGGTGCTCCTAGTTTAACTCCATACTTCATGCTAGCAGTGTGTTTTACCCCCATAAAATTGTAATTCCAGGGTCCATTATCGGGTACCTGAAAATCAAATTTCATAAAATTAATTGTGTGAATACTGAATATACAGCCAACTGGTATCACATATTATACATTTTCTCCAATCTAAATTGGGTGGACCGTGGTCTATTCAATATATTATTGAGGAAACTAAAGTTGTTTATTGAATTACTTGCCATATTGAGAAGGAAATTGTGTGGCGGATTTATTGGCTAATCCAGGCAAAGGAAGGAGTGAACAATCTTATGATTATGCAAGGGGCCAGTGGGATGATTAATTTCTACAGATGGAATATACCTTGTATAAGAGCACAAGGAAGAGTTACTTGACACACTTCGGAGCAGATCGCAGATTGACAAATACTTAAAAGAGTTTATCCAGCATCTCTTTTGCTCTTATCATTTATGTAAGGGAGCTAGTGCCTCATTTACTTTTCAACGCTGTTAGTTTTTCTACTCTTGTAATGGAGATAGTATCTCCATGTGCCCCACCCCACCCCCACCCCCACCCAATTGGGTCTAGGTGGAGACCTAAAAATTCCGCCTAGGCTTTAATGTCAGTTTACTTTAAAAAAAGTAAAATTTGGTATTGCATATTGAAACAAACCAGCAGGTGAGGAAAAAAAAATTATGTATGATAACATCAACAATGTTGCAAATCCTTACCATGTAGAAACCTAAGAAACGGTCACTTAAGAGCATCTGCACCTTCTCGTAGAATGTTGGCAAGTAACCATGGGGATTGCTTCCTGCTTCTGAATTTTTCCGTCCCCATTCATATCCTGATGGGGTCAGCTTGTAAGCAGTTAAAGAGCAAGAACCGGGTGTAAAACTGCAAGTCAAAATTATGCACTTCTCTCCATCCCATTGTTTATTGTTCGCCAAAATCTGGGCATGATCGGCTAGATCCTATAATGGACACAAGTTTGTGTACATCAGTGGAAATTCTATACAGGAGTAGATGTCATGAGGAAGCGTCTCAATCACAGAAGTACATGAAAAAGAAACCATAAAAGACGAAAACAGTAGAAAACCTGTGGTGACAACTGGGGAAATTCATTCGGTTGTGTATGCATCCATCCTAAAGGCTCCAAGTCATTTAGAAAGTCATGTTCAGGAAGAGCCAACGGAAGATGAACCTGCTGGTGAGTTCCCCACTGTGGTGGCATGACAATGCATCGAATTTCTTTGACCTGAGGATTGTCTGGAGGACTTATGCCATAGAGGTATCCAGAAATTTGAGTGCGCAGGTCAGCGATGCATATAAACTTCTTCAATATATTCTTGGGCATGATATATGTGAATCCCGTTTCCTGCACAAATTGTTTGTACATTAACAACAAAGTTCATTTTTCTTTTTCAGTTTCATAATAACAACGTTTGAACTCATACTTCAACCTACTACCAACTTCCTGGTGTAATGCTAATCATACCTTTATGTCTTCTGAGTTCACGTATATATGATTCACCCGGAGATGGAGGTTTGTGGCAGATATTGCTCTCACGCGCCACTCAGTCTTTGACCCAAATGCTGCTTGCTCATATGGGCTTGTAGTGGTGACAATCAATTCGTCACCATGCACATTTGTGGTTTTTGTAGTGACTGCCGTAAGCTGACTTGCCTCCTTTGCCTGAAAGAAGACATTAGATGGGTTCATTTTTACTGTATAATCAACAGCTGAAAGATACATCACAAAGGTCAAGTATAATGAATATTGTAATAGCAGAAAGAAGGAATAAAGCAGTACCTGTTTCTCGATCTCGGCTATCTGTTGTCGCTGCTGTGATGGTGGAGTGATCTCGGCTCCAAGTATTATATCACGAATTTCAGATTGTGTAAGTGCTGAAGTGTTGACGTTGTTCTTCTTGGCATAGTCGGAAAGTATAAGATCCCTCAGAGCAACCTCAACCTATAACACATGATACATCAGTGTCCTCACAAAGTATTAAAAAGAGAGGGGGGAGGGGGGAGGGGGGGGGGGGGGGGGGGGGGTTGGAGGAGGAATCAGGATTGCAGGATCATTTTTTTGTGCGTGTATGAATGCGTACACCATGTTCATATACATAAGCACCATCATAATATTCCTCTCTAATAAAAATATAACAACTACCCTCCAAGCATGCCAGTGTATAACAGTCTAACCTTCATCCACTGATCATCTGATAAGGATGGCCAGATATGGTGGGGCTCTGTGACAATTGTTTTGTCAGGCTTCAGCAACATTTTAGCCTTCTCATTGTTCACGTGAAGTGCTCGCAAAATCAAAATGAGTCTAGAGAATGCTGTGTACGATGAGATACTCTTCAACCAATCATCGTATATATTGAACAAGACCATTTGTGGTTCTGTGGCCTTCAGTATCAGATCACCAAATTTCTCGATCTTCAAGCAAGCCTGGAATGGCAACTGTAGCTCGCTTCCTTTGATAACAATATTTGGAAAATCAAGTAAGTGGACCTCTAGCGGATCCAACATTCCTTTACGTGTAACTATGATTTGCTTCGGTTGTTCTTCAACAGGCAATGACCGCACCAAAGCAGCCACCTCTTCAGCTGTTTTCCACTTGGCCAGCTGACCAAGTCGCTTTTGCCCAGCCCAGACACTTGTATGAATTACCTTAACACATAGATAGACATGAAACATTTTAGCAAAAATGCTAACAGATGAAAAAATGAGAAACAGATCTTATCAGATAACAAAAAGCAAACCTTCAAAAACAGCTGACCCGTCCTAGGGTTAAATATAAAAATGGCACCATTAATGGGTTTTGTCGTGAGATTCCCTTCAAATGTCTTGTGTATTGTGACACGATACACATTTGTGTCATCAACAAACCAGATTATCTGATTGCTGAATATCTCCCCATAGTTCTGAGATGATAAATAAGGCTCTGTAGGTTCTGAAGAGTACAATTGCAGCCCTTTCCTTATCCGTTCCCTCAGAACATATAATGCTGGATTTGACTGCACCAAAAAGACAGACAATTACTTATTTCCATCAACTCTCTTTAGTCAAAACCATTATCCAACACTGCCGCTATTAAAAAAATTATTCCAAAGATACCTTCATTATCTTATTCATGGCCTGGGCAAGCAGTGGTTTCGACCCAGGAAACCAGTTTCCAAAGGCAGAATGCAAGTTGTAAGCAAGATCTAGCCCCATCATTACCCCTGCACACAGAATAAAAATGTTAATTAGGACAGAAGCAGACATCAAAATTAGATGTATAACAAAAATATAGCAAACATACCAGTTGGTGATGGATAGATAGACATGTTGTCTGTTGTGTAATCCATAAACTTTGCCCGAGTGTACCGCTCAATATCGTGAGAATCATAATCACCCCAACGTAGCTGCACATCTATCCAGTATTTATTGCTTGCCTTTTGGTCAAACACATCCTTCGACTCAGCCACGAGACTGGGCTTGGACATAGGCCATCTATGGGCCGCAAAGAGGAGAATGTCAGCACATGAGCTGTTCATTTTGTAACTCTTTCTAGGATGAATTGTTTCTTTCTGCACAGTTTCAATTTCCAATGCATCCAGCTCCTGATCCAAAACCTGGCAAAGGTCCATAACCACACTCTCATGTACCTTCTGCCACAAGTGCGCACGGAATATCTGAATCAGAGATATCTTTAAAGTAGGTATCTTTCCATGCATAAATATCCCAGTTAAATCCAGCTGCACTTGGAAACCAACGTATACATTTGCTCGGTTTATAGTAGGTGACCACCATAGGGTAAACCTTCGGTTAGGGATCTGATTAAGACCAGACCGCTGAGCATTAGTCAATTTCTTATATTTCATGGACTCCTCAAAACCTGACGCCTTTTCCCAGAAAAGACCCTCCCAAGTAGGGAAGCTGAAACATCAATATGAACAAGTAAGTTCTCAGAAATAATTATACAAAAACAACAAACTAAGAGCATGTTCGGTGTAGATAAAACTTAGATTTTCAGGAGATTTTGATAAAAGTTGGTGGCATGTGTGGTTGAAAATGAGTTTGGAGAAAAATGTGTTTTAAGAAATGGGGGTCAAACAGGGGCTAAATATATTTCTGGAGAGCGAAAACATATCCTTTATTTAATTCCAATAGAAGACCTAAAGAGTGGGACATTTGCCACCACAACAATTGGCTGATCTGGCGAAGAAATGATAAACCCAAAAATAGTGATATTGGATCTTTTATACCAGCCTCATCCTTATCAAACTTCTCTGTCTTCGTCTTCCAAAAAATCACAAGGAGTTTAGAAATTAACTCTTTTTTTTTTTCCATTTCGCTTTTCTTGTTTGTTTGGGTTTGTAACTATGTGACTAATTGAAGTGCAAACTCTTGAGCAAACAAAGTCATAATTCAGGTTCCCAATCTAATGGAAATGCATTAATATATTGGACCACACCATCAGAGCAATTTCCACTGTTAAATTTTAAATTACATACATTGTATTTTTAGTCTCGTAAAATCTACGCGCAAGTCATAACAATGTTAAATCGTGTAAGTAGTAAGCAATGAAAGAATCAGTGTAAAGAAAATGAAAATGAAAATCAGAAAGGAACAGCTAAACACCAGTTCTTGTTTATGGAGGGAGAACAGGGAGAGGAGCACATTTTAGTTTTCAAGTTCCAGAGAGATAAAGATATTGAGCCTTACTATGTTCCCTTGAACAATGTATGCTCAAGAATTCCTTCAACGCCTCCAAGAGCTTGAATAACATCAGTTCGATAGTTATTCAAGTTCCAGAGTTTCCCATCATGCCTCTGGTGTGTCCACCAGAATGGATTCTGTTTTAGAATTTGATACTGCTTAAAATCTGTTCTCGCTCTCCATCCTTTGTCATATGCAAGGGTGTGGCGGTCCTTCTGAAACAGAGTATTGATTCGAGGTATCCCACGATCCCATGAATCCTGAAGATCAAAAAGATAAACTATGTAAGAATAGACATACTTCATTCGAGTGATGGTACAAAGATGTTAGTGACGTAAAAACCAAATAAATCAGAATAATGTCTAACATAAATCTATTCATCCATATGCAAGAAGCAGCTGCTTCCCAACTACAATAAATTTATTTGATAAGTAAAATGCTTAGGATTATACTAAAATACGAAAGAAGAGCCGCCCAATCCAACAAGGAACACAAAAAAAGAAAAAGCAAGAAGAGAATAAATAAACTCACTTCCAAATCTTCAAGAGTTAATCGCCTATTTTGTGCCTGGGCTTCCTGCCTCTTCAGTGCATACTCAGCCCAAACTCGCTGTGAATCAACAAACTCGCTCTCCCATGGCTGTCACGAAGTCCAAAAACGGAGAGATTAAAACAATGAAATGACACCAATGCAGAATACATAATAAAGCATAAGAAGCATATCTCATACCTGTATGTAACGATAAAGATTTGGGATCAGTTGGTCTTCTTCATGACTCATTCCACTTCTAAAATGTGTTACACCAACATCTGTCTGCTTGCTATACCGGAGGTCGCTCTGGGGAATCAATATATGACCCATAGACAACATTCCTAGACCTCCAATTTCCTTTGGGGTGTAAAAGATAACAGGAGGGAACCTGGAAGCAGACAAATTTCAGGATGCTCTCACAATAACGAGGAGTTAAATACATATCACAGGACATGAAAATCATTTACCTGCTAGGCATCTTCGAGTTCAATCCAATTTTAATACGGGTCTGTATTTTATTTTCACACTTAACCAGCAGATCCAACAGTTCTTGTGTATGCACAGTTGCTTCACGGAAGTATGTCATGAGGCCTGCAAGAGTAAAACAAAGCTCCTCAGTGACAAGGAAAGCACTGGTTAGTAGTTGATAGTCAACACTACCAAACACGAGTGTCAGTTACCTATAAGAGCTGTATTCCATTTGTTAACTATCTTTGTGAATGTTGTTGAACCCGAGGACATAAGAATCTGTCTTGCGCGATTTTCAAACACCTTCATATGTTCATCATCCACCCGTAAGAAAGCGACAGCGGTACGTTCTTTTGTCTGCTCATTTTGAAGATTCCAAACTCCATCTCTTGTGTTGCTGAAAGCCTCTTGGGTCATTCTTATCTTAGGCAATATCCGAACTTCAAACCCACACCTATATGCACATCCACAGTTAATTACTTTTCAATATTAAATGTGTTCATGTGCATGTATACTCCAATTGATATCTGATTTTGAAAATAAAATAAAAAAGGAATAATTACGTACATGCTGAAAAGCAAGTTGGGATTGTCTTTGCTGTATACAGATACGAAGCCGTTCTCCCATTCAAGGGTGGTAATGCTTCTAGGAAGACGATTCTTCATATCCCAGAAAACACTTCTCCCAAGATTGACTGAAATAAAGAAATTTTAGCGAACAATTACGAGCTTTCCTAAAATTTCACATAATAATTAAATTTGATTAAGAGAATTTCAATGTGCAAATATTTGCGCACATATACGTATATTTACCATCATGCTTCATGAGTCTCATCCTGGCATCTCTCGGCCAACATTTCTTGTTATTATAACCAACCATATTTTCATTGTTGGGATCTGGATGCTCGGTAAGATACCGCTGGATAAGATCTCGGGCCTCTTCGTGTGTAAAGCGGAACAATATATGCACCTTGTCAACATACCGAGAGTACAAACGAATTGGATGCCGTGTTTCTACTCTACTATCCTGGTAAGTAATGAACTCGTTTGGCATCTGTGGTGGACCAGCAATTTCACTGGCCCGAGTCAGCCCAAGAAGCAAAAGGTCCAAGACAAGCCCATAATACTGCACCACAAAAGAAGCAAACTGAAGACCTCGTATAAGCCCATATGAGTTTGTGTGACTCATATCCTTGTATGACAACACAACATTGTTCTTTGCCGTAACATAATCAGCAATATTGTGGTCAAGAACCAACCGAAGAAGCCTGTAGAAATATCAGATAGAAATCAACATAAGAAAGTTACAGTGGTTGATATTTAGCATTCCATTAAAGTTCCAAGTATTTAAGAATTAAGTGTACAATTTCCACCTGTTTAGCATGGTCAGATCAATCTTTTCAAAGAACTTCTCAAATTTGGTCTGAAGCATTACAACACACTGTCCTTCACCAGTGTCCCATATGCTTTGCAAGTTGTTAATGCCCTGACACCATTTATAGACCAACAGTGGTGGTGGCTCCGAATCTGCAGGTTTTATCCAATTCGGGAAGAGGTGGCGCTTGTCGCCCTCATACCATAGATACTGGTCAAGATATGCATCAGTGATTTTCTCAAGAGGTTCAATCTCATAAACTGGAATTAGATAGCTATACAAATCCATGAACTCAATGCCAACCTGCAAAATGCTCCACATTTAGCCCAACAGGTTCTAAGTAGTAGAATATAAGAATGGAAGTTAGTTACACAGCAATTCATTCTCATTCACTGAGGCTTGACCACAAATTATGAGGTTAAAGCACATTATTTTCATAAATATGCGAACTAAGAGAAAATGACGTAAAGAAAGAGGATATTTTCTAAAACTTACTTCTTTGAAGGCACGCTGAGTCAGCAAATGACGTTTAATACGTGACAAAGCCTCGTGTGGATTATCATAAGCTTGTTCGATAAGACCCAACTCCTCTCTTTGTAGCTGGTTTAACCTGACGGCCACGCTATACGATTCTTTCAACCTCTCAAGAGCAAGGATGAGAAGCTTTGTGTCATGTTTGTAAGACAGTGGAGGGAATGGAATAGGAGAGAACTTCCTTGATTCCAACCAATGCACAGTTGTCGTATAAATAGCCACTGCTTCTTCTGGTGTGACATACGGACCATCTTTTAAGTAGTTGTGTTGGCGTTCCTGTGAAGAGGAGTGGGAAAAAATAATTAGCCAAATACCACAAAATATGTTTCCGAAGTCCAATGGTGTTTTTCAAACAAAGGATACTGGAAAAAGAAAATACCTGTTCTGCCTTCAGCCAAAGACGGGTCAATCTTCCAAGATTCTTCCTACAAACAGTCTTATCAACAGTTGCTCCTCTTCTAATACGCTCACGATTATAATGAGCAACATTTGTCCACCAATCAGCTTTGGACTTGACATAACGAAGAATCATGTTCTCGATGGGAACTGGCAAGCCAGGCACCTAACAAGTCCAAGTCATAAAAATATCAGCATGGACAAGCAAAGATGGAAACTACTAAACGTTATTACAATTTATAAACAGCAAAAAAGTAAAGCCGATGAAGTACCTTCCAAGGAATATTTGCTTTCCAACATCGCCATGCTTCACTCAAATGTTGCAATATAGTTCTTGCTTTATTTTGCTTAATGCCCTCTGCATTTCAAAATTATACCGCGAGTCATACAGGTAAAAGAACAACGACACCACTGTTGAAAAGGAAGAAGGGAGATTGCTAACCTGGCATAGCATCAAGGACATCATGCATAACAGCAGCACGAAGCTCCAAATCAAAGTGGCTTTCAACACGCTGCTTCGTCACAGTTTTTGCCACCCCTTTGGAGTGCCGTCCCTCAAATTGTCTTGCGAGTAAATTCCCCAACCACCTTTCCAGGAGAGGCACTATGCCACGCAGAAAGAACAACCATACCCTCCACATGGGTGCCCAAATACCACATCCAGGACCTTTACCAACCGGCCCAGTATTAAACCGGTAATAAATCAAGTGCTTCAAATCTTTGCACATTCGAATCTGCCGCATAAGCCTGTATTTGTAACGGTACATACCGGTCAACTGCCCAACGTGTGAAAAAATATACTGCAACCCATCTGCCAATTGAAATGCATCCACATTTCCTAATCGGAACTGGATATTCGCATCGACTACAAGCTTTGTCAAACGCAGAATTTCACGACAAAGATGGAAAGCATTACCAAACCGTGATTTTTTGCGTTCCTTAGTAGTCAGGGTCTTCACGGGCTTCAAATTAAAATTGTAATCAAGGTGTAGATAGTTCAGATTCTTCCTGTGTATCAACAAATTAAGCATATTGTACCCTTGCTTACAAACTTGGAGACCAGCTTCAGCCCAATCAAGTTCTGTAGTTTGGAAAAACTTTGTAGCCTGGAGAGACTTAAATAGGTGCTTCTTCTTCTGAGCTTTAGGTGGTTTGTGATGCAGTGCATTCAACACGAAACATTTCAACAATTTCTGGTAACTAACACGGACTTTGACAGGATATGATGGAGGACTGCAAGATGAGATAAACACAAATGAACAATATTAACAAGGCATTCACAACAGTAGCTTGAATCTAGATGGAACAAGAATGAGAACTTGTCATACCAGTGTTCCTTGAACCACTCTGACACGAGGGGTATATCCTCGGCACGCCGCATCCGACCAGATCTCATGTTAAAGGGGCGTGGGGCAAACAAAAGAGAAATTCCAGCAGCAGTAGTATCAGTGTAGATTGGAGTTTCGGCAAGCAATGGTTCAACCCCCTCAGGCAAAGAAAAATCATCATCATCATCCTCTTCATAATTCTTCTCACGCCGATCCTTATTTGTACTTGTTATGGGGTGTATTAGAGGGTCATAATAGTACGCAGGTAGATCAGGATCCTCAGTTTTTATGTACATAACCATGGGACTGTGATATACACTAAGCTTCACTTTCCTGGGACGATTATTGTACAGATGAGGAAATGCAATCCTGTACTCTGTTCTGAGCGGTGACCGGATGATAAGTTTGTTGATGTCATTAAATTCATTCCAATCCTCATCTCCTTTCTCCATGTCACGGTACAAAGGTTCAAACTTAGGACCACCTGCAAAATAACAGCTTCTTAAGAAAATACACAACGTAGAACCATACAAAGAACAAAATAATTATTCACCTAGTTATTCTAATAATTATCTGACAGCTAAACTAACACTGGTAACGTTGCCCAATACACATTTAAAAGTCATGAGAAAATACATGTTCGTGTAAATGTTACTATTTCCCATAATGGCACAATAGAATACCAGATTCAGTATGGCACCTACCAGGTATGCACATGTTCAAAGCCTTGGCCGTAAAAAATGACTCCATATCAAACAGGTAAAAATAGTTGCGATCAATCAAATCAGAGAGAAGCTGTCCAGATAGGCGATGAAGTGTTGCCATAATTGGAAGTGAGAGATGCCATTTCCGGTAGCTAGGACCATTAATAAGCTTTGTTTTCACAAGCGGCTTATGATCATAAAACCAAGTATGAACAGCTGAATCTTCTTCTTCATCCAGCTCCAATTGGATTGGCTCCAAAGGATCTACATCCAGAAGATTATCAGCATAATCCAATGGAGGTTCTTCATCGTCAAAAGGAGGAAAACGCATTCTCTTGAAATGCCGTCGATCTCTCTTCTCTCTTCGCATCATGATCCACATCGTACCCCACTGTAAAATTATATGTCAAGAGCTAGAAAAGCACAGCTAGAAAATAAATAAATAATACCAATAATATGAACAGCAGATAGAAAGCAGAACAATTTGCAGCATATGAACTTGTGGCCATATAGAGAGAAGTATACCTGAGCCAAATAGATTGGTTCAACCACCCACGGTATCTCGTTTACAAAAGTAATAGCACCAGTAATATGATAGAGAACCTTCACTTCACGGACCTATTGACACAAGGGGAAAAAATGGTAGTACAAATGTGAAACTTCAATTTGCAAACCTAGAGACGCAAAAGAAATTAAATTAACTAATAAATGAGGAAATATAGTTCCACAGCCCACATCATAAACTATGGAATTCCAGAAACTATCAGACAGACAAATACCTGTTCCCAAGGCATAGGCATATTTTCAAGAAGCTTGTAAACGGCATGTGGCACAAACTTAAGAGCTCCTAGATAAACACGCTTATCATGACGAAATTTCTTGGATGACATATCACCATGGTCCCTGTAAAGAAAAGGAGAACAAAGAACAATTCTTCATCCAAGAGCAGAAAAAGATAGGTCCATCGGATTCACTACATGCGAAATGCACAGTTCAAAACAAATAGAAATGTCAATCCACCTTTCCTAAATGAACAGATTCTAAAATCCTTTCAGATCAAGGAAAAGCATGAATAATTGCTAAGAATCCAAGAATACTACAGTAAGCAGAAAATACACCAAGCTTACAGCCTTATAGAAAGTTCAACCAACATGGAATCTCCACCGATAGAATATCCGGTCGGTAAGAACTCAAAAGCAAAGGGATATGAATGATATTGACAACTAAAATAGGATCCACAAGCAGGACTGAATCCACTTCTCAATAGCAATTCTGTTGTTCTTTACCATGGACCAGTAAGATCAATAAGGTACCAAATTAAAAATAAATATTATTAGCCCAATCTTAGCACCTACAACCAACCCAAAAGAAATGCAGGAGGAAAATTGGGCCATCCTTGAAAAGGTCCAGAATTGTTCTGAAATTGGAAAATTCCCACGGTATTTTTTAAACAATGACCAAGGGATAGCGTCACCTGAATGTTATTAGTTGCAGGCATTGTTAAAATCATGGTGTACCTGACAAGTTTTTGAATTAATAACTAAGTTACAGGCAGTACTATTCTGAACTTGAAGTTCATCAATTAGGTTCAAGATTCAGAAACAACTTGAAAACATACAAGCAGAGCAAGAGAGTGAATAAACCACCAAGTTGCTTTTAAAATCCGCTTGACGGCAGCGACTGCAATCCAATGCGAAGCTTTGAAGTGGCCACACTAGGCCAAAGTTATTGAGGTGTTATGAATAATAAACAGAAACATATTTGAATTCTAGAAAAGATACTGAGATGCGAATTGAATTATAAAGTGGTTGCAGTCATTATTCTTGTAATGGTAATACTAATACCAGTTTCTTAACATAATAAAAACAATGAAAGACCCATCAACATCAACATTCACCACTGCCTGGTGATTTTAACCAACCTACATTCCATACCTTCTCTAACATTATCTCAAAGATTATCCAATGCTTCAACATCAACATTCACCACTGCCTGGTGATTTTAACCGACCTACACTCCGTACTTTCTGTTATTCTCTAACAGTATCTCAAAGATTATCCAATGCAAAGACATGTTCAGTAGGATGTTCCAATTCTTCCAGCCTATGTCTTCCACCCGCAAACAAACACTAAGCTCTAATACTCCTAAATCCAACATCTGAACGCCTAAGTTCTAATACTACCAAATATATATCCAAACATCAGAATTTTTGAACGAGGAAGAATCCAGGACCAAGAAAGTAGTAATCATTAACAAGTAATTGGCATGGGGTTAACAGGTAGAGGTGCCTAACGTCTCAGGTATACGGAGAATCCAAAACTGACCGATATATTCCTACTCTCATGGACCATACCAAGAAAATGACCACAGGGTCATCTATCTTGATACCCTTTTTCTAGGAATCTTCACACCAGTTCGCCAACCAGACTTGTTTTCCAGATTACCAATACAAGACCTCCTCATCAGCACAAAAATCACCATGCCAGTTAAATGATTATCTCAGTAGAGCACTTATAAATCACTGCATGCTTTGCTTACATCTAGAAATAAATAACTTCCAGATAGCTACTAGAACTACAAAATGGAAGATTGGTTAAAGATGCGTCCACATGTATATGAAGACTCCAATTATTATCAAACCGCACACAACACTTATCAAACTGCAAAAAAGAAACAAAAGAAAAAAAAAAAAACTAAAACACATTCAGAGGGCCAAGAAATTTACTGCAAACCCTTACGAAGACTTACCCCAAGAAACTAGTTAAAAAGTGAAGAACCCGAATAAGTTACTCAAACCCTTAATAAACCACAATCAATAGCCACAACCTATTATGCAGCATCAAGAGCCAAGAAAACACACCGAATTATTTTTCTGACGTGCTCCGGAGGCATATCCTCCTTCTGAGTCTCCACGAACCCGAACTTCCGCTTATCGCTGTACCTCTTCGAATTAAGTTGCATCCACTTCCTTGCACGCTCTTCAAGCTGAGCTTCTGTAGGCAAAACAGTATAGGAAGGCGGCAACGACGGCCCAGCCGCAGCTCCACTACTAGTTCCCGGCGCCGATCCTCGTTCACTGCTTCCGCTCGTCCCCGGCGGCGCGGGATTAACATTGTTGTTGTTCCACATCTCTAGCCCGTTGTTATACATGTTTTATACACCAAAATTTACAGAAAATAAATGAGGCTTACATAATCTCACGTCCTAATTACAAATATCTCGCACCGAAAGTTCTGTGTAATTATGGTGGTTTTTCAGTTTGACGAGGTTACTAGGGTTTCCCCGAGTGAGGTTTTTCGATTTTCAGTGAGAAAAATCTGTCCTCGACTCCACTTCCCACTGATAAAAACCCCAAAAGAAAAAATTTGGGCAAAAGGCGGTCAGAGAGGACCGACTTGGGAAGTTGGGCCTAAAAATTTTGGACTGCTTACAATCTGGGTTAGAATTGAAAACTTGGGCCTGTAAAATTTGGACTGTAAACAGGGGTTAATAACATATATACACTAAATATCATAGTTATCAGACCCGTCCCGGACATCGATCCAGACAAGGAGGTGGGTCACCGGATTATTGGTTCAACCGATGATTCGGTGGTTGAACCGATGGGTTAATTCATGTCGAACCGATAAATTTATTTTTCTTAAATATAACATAAAATCATGATTATTACACTCTAATCAATAAACATTATATTAATTTTGTAACTAAATATCACCATACAAATATAAATCAAACAAAAAACTACATCTATAGTAAAAAATCATCACTATTACGAATGTATTTTGTAAAATAAGTACGAGACTACTAATATTATCAACTAATTATTGTAAAAAATAACATAAATTATTATATTTCATTAAATTAATTATATTTTATTAAATTAACATCTTATTAATAGAGTGGAGAAAAAATTGGTACATTTTTAGGTAGAATATGGTAAGAAGAAAAATAAAAAAATTCATCATGTAATGACCCGGACGGGTCACCGGGTTAGTCAAAAAATCGGCGGTTTTTCCAGGTTATAAACAGTCCGATTGTTGGGCGGTCCAATTAAGAGAACCGGACCGGTTATGGCACCGGGTCGCCGGTTTTCCGGTTGGACCGGTAGGGCCGGTCCGGGTTTGATAACTATGCTAAATATTACACATAATTGCAAATTTACTGGACTTCATGGATAATTGTAATAATACTGAATTTTTACTTAATATTCAGATTTTTACTAAGCCCTTGAAACCCGCCCATGAAAACTGATTGATACTCATCAGTACAATAAACCAAGAATATCGCTTATTCCAATGCTCGAGAGTTAGAAAATCAAGAAGAATTATCAGCATGGAGAATTCAAAATTGAAAAAATATTCCGAACTCTATTGGAAACATGGGTTAATTTTGGTTTCTTGATACCAAGATATTCAAAAACAAAGAGGGTTCCACATCTGGTTATCATTGCAAAATTCTGATTTATTATTTTGGATAAGAATTATCATGCATTTGCTATTCATATTTTGGCATTTCTTCGCTGGACTTCGATTAACAAAGTATCTGCAGATTTTCTAAGCATTTATTAACAATCGCAGATGGGTATCATTGCAAAATTCTGGGTTTTTTGTTGAGGAATTATCGAGCATTTGTTATTCAAATTATTTGTATCTTTCCTTTTACTTGAACGATATAAAGAAAGTCTTCTATGAATTAACTACTGCTTTTCCATTTCTATTTCAATCTATTCTAATTTGGTCGCTATCTAAGTTCTTCCCTTTTTTTTTTTTTTGTTTATTTTTTTCTTTTTCTGGAGTTGATTTACCTACAGCATTTGAATCTTATTCTCTAGTTAGATTGAGTTTTTAATTCCCTTCTTTTTTACTTCAAAGATTGCAGATTTTTGGAATGAGGCTCTGATATTAGAGTTCAGTAACCATTTTTTCACAAAAAATCTATTTTTTTGTCTACAATTTTTGACTTTTTAAACTTTTTACACTACAAAAAAGTTTGAAAAGTCAATAAAGTACCCAAAAAAAACCCATTTTTTCCCAAAAAAACTACACAACATGTCCTTAGGTTCGTTGCACCATCCAAATGTTGTTTTTTTCTACGGTGTAGTTAGTGATGGCCTTGACGGATCTTTAGCAACAGTGACAGAGTTCATGGTCAATGGATCTTTGAAACAATTTCTACAGAAAAATGACAGGTATCTTTCCTGTTTTGATCTAGAATTTATTTCCAGCATTGACTAATTAATAATGGAATTATGGAATTAAGACTATTACTTTTGAACATAACAATGGATCGGCGTAAGCGACTCATTATATCTATGGATGCTGCATTTGGGATGGAGTACTTGCTTGGAAAGAATATTGGACATTTTGATCTAAAATGTGAAAATCTGTTGGTAAATATGAGGGATCCACATCGACCAATTTGCAAGGTAGGTTTAGTACCTCGCCTGGACATTTGAGTTACTTTAGGAGTCAATCTATTGTATGCACTATTCAGTGCCTTTTTATGTAGTTTGTACGCATTAAAATGTTCAGAGGCTTTGGTTTCTACTATCAACTTCTTGTATTTGGTGAAGTTGTTATTATTCGAACTTTACTTGAACTGGCTTTTTAGTATCTGATTCATTTCTTTGGTTTGCTTTTGAGATGAAACTTTATATCTGAGTGTATCTAGTGTTTTACTTAAATTAATTTTTCATCTTGCTTGAATTCCTTATTAGATTGGCGATCTTGGTTTATCAAAGGTAAAACAACCCACTTTAGTGTCAGGAGGTGTAAGTATGAGGGATCCACATCGACCAGTTTTCAATGATCTTGTTTGATTTTAGTTTCAATATGATGATAACCAATTGTGTACTACAGATTGTAATTGAATAACATATTCGTCTGAGAAAGAGCGTGACTAAAGATGTTTTATTCATGTAGGTCCTAACTTTTCCATCTAATGTTTTTTAGCTATCGAAGTGTTTGTATTGCTAAGAATCAACGTCACAATTAATTTTGTATCAACCAGAGTACATAACATATCATACGAAGCACTTGGACTCATATTCATAGGACTAAAAGTAAAAAATGCACAACATAGCAACTATGACTAGATGAAGGGCCGTAACGAAATAACGTAACATTGGATGTCCTTATAAGTGGTTACAATACTAATAATTAAACAGCGCAATAAATGTAAAAGCGTATGTTAACATACGTTGGTACCATATAGTAGCCTACCCAGAAAACACCTAGAAAGAGCACAATAAACACTGTCTACAAACGATGGCATAGTAATGGGTTTCACTACAAGATAACACAAATATGTATGAATAACGATGGTAAAGTCTTACTACGAGGGAACATAAGGGTGACTTAAACACAAATATTTTGCTTTACAGATGTACAAATGTATGTATCGGTTCTCATTTACACTTTATGTTTACAAACATAAATAAATTATTAATACCTCTAAATTTATATATTAGTAACATTAAGTGCTAACGACGATAAATGATGTAGTAGAATATCAATAAATATGGTTCACGTATGAAGGTATCATTATTGGATTTGTTTAACACTGATCATTCATATATCATAGTCACGTATTTCTCAGCTTGGTAACCTCCAATTGTGACAACGATGAATCAGATGCTATAAACTTATAAAAAAGGACATTGGAATAATTCACCAATCCTAATATACACATATAATAGCAAAATAAAAATTAAAATATAACATTCTCTCCTACAGGCACTAGAATGTTGTACTTCTTCTTCATCTACTAGGTTCTAACTTTGTTTGAATATCTTTTTTTTTTATTGTTGAATTATTTCGTTGGTTCTTGCTTTTCCATCTCGCTTTGTTGCTACTAGTTGAGGATGCTTTAATTTAGTAAAACAAGGTATTTTGTTCTTTATTTTTTGCTGTGAAACTATTGTAAGGATTTTTCTTCTTGAAGAATTAGATAATAGAGTTTGTGTTGGAAACTATGCATATCATAGATTGGGAGTGAGATAATGTATGGTGATGGTGGGGTATGAGAGATGATTTAGATGAAACAGAAAATAGCTCCTTGATTTATTGACTGATATAATTTATTGATTTATTGACTGATATAATTTATTTCCTTAAAATTAGGTTGTAATTGTTATGTAGATAAATATGGTAAAAATTTAATTAATAAAATTAATTGACTTAACCAATATTATTATATGAAATATAGTAGTTTGATAATAAAAAAATAAAGGCAATATAATTCAAATTTGTAAAAAATGTAGGTAGAGATTCCAATTTTCACTTTACAATCTGAGCCAGAGTTGTAGGTTTTTAAAAGTGATAATTTCACCATATACTATAAAATATAAAATAATTTAAAAAATACTACATAACCATTTTTATTCTAAAAATACTATTTTTTATTTTTGTAACACTTGTTATATTTGTTATGTTGATTAATAACAAATGTAACACATTTATTGTAACTAAAATAACAAATGCAAGCGTTATAAAAATAAAAAATAGTATTTTTAGAATAAAAAAAGTATGATAGTATTTTAAGAAATATTTATTTATTAGCTATTTGTGAAAAGACCATTTTTTAAAATGAGCCCGGGAAACCCTATAAATCCACTTTTCGATCGAGTTTAACACGAACCCTACCAGCTTGTTCAAAATCGAACTTGAAAGTATTAAAAGTTTTTAAGGGAAAAAATAGCTAGATCTTTAGTATAACAAATACAAACGAAAAAATGTGTAGTACATCATCGCATTATATTTCCACGCTTCTCATTATTTACTTATGTGGTATATATAAAGATAGAGTATATTATAAATATAGAATTAATGGTAATATCGTCCAGATCGATTTAATTTTAACAAAAACTGATAAAATGGTTCTATGTTAGGAACCGAATCAGACGAGAATCAACTAGTTTTGGTTCGATCATGTTCTTTTTATACTTTAAAAAAAATCATAAATTATAATACAAATTTTCCCTTTCTTCTTTCATGCTTTTTATAATAGTTCTAGATTCTAAAAATCAATTAAACTTTAACAATAACAAAACCAAATCGACCAATTCGATTTGATTATGGTCCGTTCTGGAAAAAATATTCACCCAAAGTATTACAGATTTTTTTATTTAATTCAACGTACCGAACACGACAAAAAGAGAGGAGAGATATGTAAAAAGAAGAAAAATGTGGATGGGAAATAAATTTGATTAGAGTAGAGGGTGATGATTGGGTAAAAAAGCATTATAAATTCCAATACAAGTGAAACAACACATAACACAAAATCAATTGCGGACAAGCTAGAACAATACTCAAAAACAAAGCCGTTTCGAGACGGCCAACAAAAACCCACAAAACCACCATTTTCTCAGCCGGCTCTCCTCCTCCACTCCCTTCATCATTTTCTCTATTTTTATATTCCTATTGAATTCAGGGCTCAAGCTTTCTATAAACAATCCCCCTTTTCCAATTTACTTTTAAACTGTGCATTTTGGAGTGTTTATTACTGCAGTTTCATGGCCAAAACTTCAAAGAAAAACCAGAAGAACAGCTCAAGCAGTAGCATTACTGATAAGAATAATGGGAATGGGAAGGCGAAGAGGACGCGAAAAAGCGTGCCCAGAGATTCTCCTCAGCAACGCAGTTCGATTTACAGGGGTGTTACAAGGTAAATATGTTTACATTTGATCATTTTAATTTCCCCAAACTGTGATCCCGTTGGATTTTGAATATTATTCTTAAAGCGTTAACTGTTAAGAGTACGGATCCAAATCTTTATACTACGTTAATCATCTCATCTTAAAACTTGAGCACTTATAAAACGTTACATTTATTTATTTAAATATGATCTTCAAATGATGTATCATTTCAGGCACCGGTGGACTGGTCGATATGAAGCTCATTTGTGGGATAAGAACTGCTGGAACGAGTCTCAAAATAAGAAAGGAAGACAAGGTTAATTAATTTCTTACTTATTATAATTTTTTATGCTACATTTTCTGCATTACTAATTATTCTTCTTTCTATGTCAAATTGTCAATGGTGGTTGTGGTGGGATCCTACTAAAATGCAGTTTATCTGGGTAGGTTCACTATCTTTACCTGCATTATTAGAAATCTTCTTAGTCCATATCAAGAAATTAAACTATCTTTATTTTAAAATAAAATGGATATGGCTCCGGGACGGAACGAGTCGAATCTCATTTCCTGTCCCGACTCTTTGATTTTAAGAACGCCATAACGAAAGTTACTAAAATCTCAATTGTTATTATCCAAATTTTGTATTTTCAGGGGCCTACGATGATGAAGAAGCAGCTGCTCATGCTTACGATTTGGCAGCATTGAAGTATTGGGGACAAGATACCATATTGAATTTTCCTGTAAATTAATTTCTTTTCTTCACATATACCTTGTTAAGCACATAATACAGAGCACGACTCCTCGACACTGTAAAAGACAAGATTTTAACTTCTTCTTTTTTTCGTTTTCAAATACGTAGCTAGCTAGTATTGTCGAGTACACTATATTTGTCTATAATTAGTGGGAAAATTATATTAATTATTATTCAATAATCAACAAAAATTGTTAATTTATGTAGCTCTCAACATACCAAATAGAGCTTAAGGAAATGGAAGGCCTATCAAAAGAAGAGTATATTGGTTCTTTAAGAAGGTATGTGTGGATATTTTCATTTTTTTTTTATTATCAATAATTTTTTTGAAATCATGGTTTTATTTTATTATAATTTGCAGAAAAAGCAGCGGATTTTCTCGGGGAGTGTCGAAATATAGAGGTGTTGCAAGGTAAAACGCAATGGACTTATTTTATGTTCCTCTTCTGCTAGACTTTATACAATTGAATAATAAGATTTGCCTTTCAAGAGCATTAGAAACAGGCAACTATTATTTGTGAAAGTGCTGTACTTGCTTCTACTACAGGCCCCATAACACTTTTCACGAACTGTCCACTTCTAGTTAATATGTAATCTACCTTGTGGCACTTTTATATATTTGGAACATTGTATTGAATTGAACAACTTATAAATTTTGTTACACGACTCTTTATATTAATACGTTATATTCAATCGATCGAGCATAAGTATATATTTCTAAATCTGTGTTGTTTAATGCACAGACACCATCATAATGGAAGATGGGAGGCTCGGATTGGCAGGGTGTTTGGCAACAAATATCTTTACCTTGGAACATATGGTATGGAAGCATTATATCACTTTTTTTTTAACCTTCACCTTTATTGGATATATGTACTAATAGTCGACCCTAGCCCATCGTAAAGAAAGATAACTAAAATATTAGAGACGACTAACAAAGAAAGTCACATAACTACGCGCCACTTTAAAATACACTAGCACAAACTTCTCTTTGCCAAATGTCATTTGATAAATGACAAATCTTGAAAATTATTTTAGTTCTTAATGATTCCAAATGAATAAAGTTACAAATGTCAATGACTCGGTAAGGCTATTTTTATACATAATTTTGGGTTCTCAAATGATAAAATAAATAAAATATTGTCCGTTGTATAATGTATTATTATTTATTTCCGTTATATTGTCTGTCAATTTATTATTTTCGCAATACGTTTAGAGCCTCAAAGAATATAATGGCAAATGGTCAAACAAGTGAAATCAATCAAATATGGTTGGTAGGTTGATATATAGATCACCAACTCTCAACTGCTTGGGTTGTTATTACAACTTTTCAAACTCCATGACATAATTTCAACCCCTCCCAACAAATTTTTCATGCAAATTAAATTCTTGAATTTATTGTTTATAATAACTACAAACACATATGGATATGTAAAATATGAATTTCCAAAACTACCCTTGAATTTTTTTTTTGTTATTGCATTGCAGCCACACAAGAAGAAGCAGCAACAGCCTATGATATGGCTGCAATAGAGTACCGTGGACTTAACGCCGTTACTAATTTTGACCTCAGTCGTTACATCAAGTGGCTACAACCTAAGCAAAATAATACTGACCACCCCCAATCAAACCCTAATCCAATATCAAACCCTAATCCAGAAATAGGGTTTGGCTTCCTTCACCTCCTACAGCAAAGCTCAAGCTCAGCCGAAATGGCCAACCCTCGTCCGCCTCCAGGTAGCGGAGCCTCTACTACATCTGCCCTAGGGATTTTGTTACAATCCTCCAAGTTCAAAGAAATGCTGGAACAAACAACAGCAAAAGACAACCATTCAAGCCCTTCAGAACCCGATGCTCCTCGACGGAGTTTCCCTGATGACATACAAACATCATTTGAATACCAAGAATCAAGCAGCTTTGCTGAGGAACATGACATTATCTTTGGTGATTTGAATTCATCATTTGCATCTCAAATATTCCAATGTGAGGTTGATGCTTAATTAATTAATTAATTGCGTTTTCAAATAATCCAAGAGTCGACATGAGCTTTATATTGTGAATATACAAAGTTGAACAGAAATGGCGGATATATATATACTCGATAACCCACATTGAGCTATTAGACACGACAATTAAGACATGTTTTTCTTAAGAACTTACCTTTTTTGAAATATTGTTGGTTCATTATTATGTAGATATATATAGTTGGAATTGATATAGACATTCATTTATCTCTTATGAGTTTTTATAAGGTCATTAATTCTCATTTAATTAAGGGATATTGAATCTTTGGTTATATTTTTTGTCTGTAATTTGGTAGACTTCTTTTCTTATATTCTAATCACTTGTTTCTGTGTGGCTAATAAATTGATAAGAAAAAATAGCTTAGGGAGGTTATATTGCATTTTTTTTCCACCACTTTTTAATGGTACTAAACAATTGTTTATTGTCGTATTTATGTCTTAAAAATTTTTTTTTGTCGTATTCTTATTATCAACCTTTTATCAATTAATAAATTTTGTCCATGATGACGATTTTCATCCAAAAATCCATTAGGACAGTATAAAAATAGTTATTTGTCTCTCATATTTTTCACAAATTAATACAAAAGTGCGATAGATATTTGCCCATCACCTCAAAGTACGTTAAGAATCCATCTTCAAATTTAATGAAATATTGATGATAAGAATAAGACAAAAATAAGTTAAGAAATAAGTACAAAAATAAACAAAGACTATGTGCTATTAAAAAATGGTGACAAACAAAAATTGTAATATCAATATTACCACCCAATACCTTATGCTACAATCAATTATCTCAATAACATTTTGATTGAGGAATTTTTCTAAATGTCCTTGAAATCTTGTACAATGAAGAAAACTTTACTTTCTAATCCCAGTTTAAAAAGCATTGTTGTTTTATGTAAACATTAATGTCTTTAATATTTTCATCGCAAAATGAATTCGTGCTTTTTAGACTAAATAATATTATTTATAGTTGCTCACTACTAATAGTCATACGTTACGCAATTAAATGAATGATTTACTCCAATTAAATAATGTATTTATAATCATTAATTATGAATAACTCATTTGAATCAAATCGACTCCAATCACTCCCAACCCAGCCATGTGTCACCTCATAATCCGGCGAAAATTGATCCAAATTTTTCTCTTTCCAAGTTTTGTCTTCCTTCAAGTCTTGTCTATTTGGACAAAGCTAGGTCAAACCAGCCACCTAGGAACATGTGGCTTTGTGTCCATTATTATTGTACTCTCCCAGGAAAAGGTTGGAGAGAGAAACAAAAAATATAAATACTTATTCATTATAAAACGTCATTTAATTGATATTTCGGTGGTGTCACATTTTCATGTCATCTTTTTTCTCATCCCATCAATGCTCAAGAATCCTTGCTCCGTGTTTGTTCCCCTTATTGTGTCGCTTCCTACTACTCAAAAGTTCAGGAGGCTTCCAAGCAGTGAATACAGGGAGAAACGGAATAGCAAGAGGGGGACGCAACAAAGGCCCTTTGTACAGCTCCCAAGTCGTGGACGCAACGGGAAAAGGGGGACCAAAGGAGTGGGTGAAGGGGGCAGACTAATTGAAATATTTCTTTAGGCACATAGTTAATTATGATGATGTACTTGTGTCAAAAGAAAATAAATCTGATATCACATGCCATACAATTGACAAAGATAAACCCCAAAAATGAAAAATAAATAAATAAATAAAATAGTACTGAAGAACCAGCCTGATACCGTAAGGATTCGGAAGTAAATCAATAGCTGATCCAACAAGCTATCATCTTGCAATGGAGCTTCTAACTCTGTATATTGCCAAACAGGATGAAGGAAAATAAAACCCAGAAATGAAGAAGCACAAACTGTGAGAGAAAAGAGAGAACATGTTTTATGTGGTATATTGTGTTGCACAGAGTTTCAATACATAAAGCAAAGAGTAATGCTATTTATCACTATAGTGGTGATGATCACCGATCTAAGTGTCAGTGGGCTACATGTGCACCACGACTGAGTTAATATAATTAGAATCTAATCTTCATTACTTGAGCCCATAAAATAAGTCCATACAGTATCAACATTATACCTCAACTTGATTCATCCCATTTCATTTATTATCATCATAATTATCCACAATATAATCACAGGTTCGATCAAACCCACAGTTTCATTTCCCACAAATTCGGATATACCTGATTACTAATGTCATGTTGCTTTCCATTATACAATTTCCTTTCTGTAACATACATCAAATATCAATGAGCTCAAGAAAGTGCCCACTGAAACTATAAGTATTCAAACAACTTCAGCTCTAACCTCCAAGAAAAAAGTCGAAAACCATTATAGGCTAGAAGACTTTTAGTTTACCCGTGGCCACAGATGCCTTTACTTGCTGCAAACGACATGATGCTTTTTGCACCCCAGTCATTTCAGAGCATGAATCACGAGCCCCCAGAGTGACAGCAAAGTACAGATATACAGTGCAGAGAAATGCTAGGAGCACAAGAGCAGTTAGAAGGAATCGGTGTCGCTGAAGAAGAGTTGAACAGCTTCCCAATTCATCACCCCGTGAGGAGTGTTGTCTCTTTGACGATGAAGAGAATGCAGTCTGTGTCTGCGACCTCCTATGAGGTGAAGTTATTACACTGTCAAGATGCATTGCAAATAAGGCCTTCTGCTTCCACGTCTGAATGTCTGCACATCTTTAACATGATCAAATTAGTAGAAAAACTTCAATTCAGCTGAACTTGAATGGAAAAGCAGAACATGTAAAAAATCAAAAGGGCAACTTAAAGTAGTTATCGTCTGCACAAAAACTCTTAACAGAGTACAAATTATATTACAAATTTTGAAAATAATAAGACATAGAAAGACATCCAAAAGGTTTACGTAACTAAGATATCTAATGGTTACCAACGTGTAACCACTACTGAGTGTATAGGTCATATATCACTTTGATCATTACTGGATTTAAAGATAAAGACGAATTTTCAAAACTCCGTGTGAAATATTCATCAAAAACGAATTGTAACCCACTTACTCGAGCTATGGTAGCAACAATATATAGAGGCTTCCCAGAATACCAACCTGCTGAGATTAAGATTGCCCTATTGACTCTCTTATATTTTCATAGAAACATAGCAATTAGCCCACTTCTTTTACAATTATGGAGCACTTCTAAGATGTTCCAACGTTAAGAACGTGCATAATATAATTGCATTAGACTTTTTACAGTCAATATTGGCACTCTCTGCAGGAAAAATGTAAAGAGGAGTAATACTTTGCAGCAAGACACACAGCACGAATCCTAGAATCACAATGCATACAGCTTAAGAAAAGATAATGGCAAACAATGGACAGACGAAAGTAGTAAACAGGTCATGGGTTCAAAGAAAAGAGAATAGGGTCCATATGGTTGGGATGTCTAAAACCTTCATCAGATCCATAGCCTGCATTCTCTTTTAAGTGATCCCATCGCATGTCTTATGTATGTTGCTGAACACATATTTTATGTTATGAAAGCTAATCACAAATATCAGAAGTTGTCATCAAGCAAACTCTTAGTCCTGATCCAGAATTAGCTAATAATTGAATTTGGCTAACAGAGTTCTCTAAGAAATGCCAAATATTGCCTCATATATAACTACGAGGTACAACTTTAGATATTAAAGAATAGTTACGCAGAATGAGTTCTATCCTATTGTGCCCATTTGGGACTTTGCACACATTCAGTCTCTGGATTCATAACGAAATCGTACTTACTAAACAACACGAAAGGCATGTATTTCGTCTTCTTTTTTCCTCTTCTAGCCCCTTTACTAGGTTGGGCAAGCTTTGGTTATTCAATTTCCAAATATATTCTTACACATATGCCATTCTTTTCTACAATCCAATTCACCGCCATCCATTACTCCGCCATCCATTACTTTACATCAACAAGTCATTCACTAAATCCCAATCAAGTCATTCACTAAATCCCAATCTATAAAAACAACTCCCAAAAGTTTCCGATTCAGTTGATCCGCACTTGAATAAAATCCAAATAAATTGCCACCTCAATCGCAAAATGCATATCAAAATTTTGACAAAACATAAACATACACAACATATATTTAAGTAGAACAGATCTGCAAGAATTCGTGATAATTGAGCATCCACATGTACATATGCATATATACCTATAATCTTTGCGTGTGTGAAAAGAGAATAGACAAAGGAACTTACTAGTTAAGAAAATGAACGTCTACCAACGATCCGAAAAGGATAACAAGAGAGAGAAAGAGTCCGTGGATTGGTTCGGGATTTTGGAAGTGATTGCACGTACTGTTTGTGACTGGTTTCCAATTCCCAAATTTTGATCTTTTCGACTTTAGGTTTTGATTGGGAGCTGCTGGAATTCATTTGGCGGGTATATGTATTAATTGTTTGCTTGTTAAAAAAAAATTAATTAATTATAATCCGTGAATTTAAAATATGTGTATAAAAATTGAATAAAGTTTATTTATCTATGAATATATGGATAAAAATAAAATTTGACTAACATGTTTGGAGACGCTTAAATTAAAATTTAAGTTGATGAAACATACTTTTTATCCACGTATACGTATTTCATTGGACTCACAACTTACAATCTTTTTTTTTATCTACATATGAATCAACAACTTATAATATAAGCACTTAAAAAATAATTTCAACACTACTAAACAAAGATCTACACAATCACCAACAACTTATAATATAAACACTTAAAAAATATTTTAAACAATACCAAACATGCGCTTAAAAGTTATAATTATTTATAAGCACCAACAAACATGCTAGTTTTTATATTTTATATTTTAAATAGTATATACTAGTATACCGCTTCTTTTGTGGTGGAATCCGACCGTAAGCTCTATTATGATAATGGATTGAGTCAGTGAACAAATTTTTGGAGATGATCGGTGGAGGAAGATGATCGATTGATGTTGATGAATTGAGAAGATGAGCAGATTTTGGAAATGGTCAGTGGAAGAAGATGATTGAACAGCAAATTTTAAAAGAAGTGAAATTGAAGACGTAGTGACACGCGGATATTTTTTTTCCTCATAGCGGAAAAAACTCCATACGGTCGTAAAAAATTTAGAGACTGAATTTGTTAAACTAATTCAACCTTAGATTTCGCCTACAGGCTAAGGATGAAAAAAAAAAATCCATCGTCCTGAACTCACCCGTTCTGCTAGGCGAAGTAGCATGAATGCTGCACCATAAATTACAAAAGTCCAATGGCCGAAAGCATCACTTAGTTATGCTTTGACCCGAGTGGAATGGGACATGTGGAATCCCGTGTGAATCAACAAATACCACCTTGCACCCGTCATGCTTATTTGGGTAATAAGAGCAGGTCCGGGACATAATTTTCTACCCTGTGAAGGTCGCGGGACAGCCTCGCGACTCGCCCCATCAAATTATTATTATTTTTTTTTTGTAAAATCATAAAATATAATACAAATTAAAATTTTGCTAAAAATGAACTAAAGAATAATCGAACCTAGGCTGACCACTACACTACAACCCCAATATTTTTTTTCCTGTTTGCTACAAATATTTTAAAATTTTATATTTCTTTTTTTTAATTTTTTTTCTCAGTTTTACAAAAAAAAAAAAATCGTGGGACGATTGACGGGTTAAAGGGTCGCATCGCCCCGCGAATTCGAGAGTCGCGGGGCGGGGCGGAGCAGGACCGACCCGGGTCACGGGACGGGGCGGGGCAGGACCGACCTGCACCATTGCCATCCCCACTACAGGCAGGGTGGGCTTACTCAATCCCCCCTTTCATTTCGTCAAATCAATTTCGAATTACAATTCTCAAATGTTAAGAAATGTCTTTGATGTCATTTTGAAGTACTTAGTGCATACTTCGTAACACACATATCATTTTGTAAAATCATTAAGTGAAAAGACACAGTAGCAAGTTAAAAAATAGTTGCACTAAATGAGTTCAATAAATCTTATTCGTGGCCATCGTTTATTTTTGCTTATTTTCGGGCAATATTTCTTGATCGTCAAGGTAAGTTCTTGGTATTATTTCGAAGAACTCACGACCAACTATGCGACGCATATCTTGAAACGAAAAATCGTTAACTGTTGGACTTAAAATAACTAGTAAAAAATGACTACTTAAATTGAAGGATATGGCTCATTGTGCTTCATTTTCGTTTTTTGGTTTCCATCTTACTATCGAAGTTCTGTTAAAAAAATTTGCAACCCCATCAGTTTATTCATCCTGGATCAGCCCTGAATTCAACCGTTTCTTTATGTGTAACACTTCATTTTATTTCTGGCAACAAGTATTTATTATTTTATCTTATATTTTATTTTGATATCCTCCATTTCTCTTGTTTTATTTTGTATAAATTATTTAATTTGATCAACATGTGAATATTAAAAATTAAATTTTTTTAAATGTATTTAATTCTATAGTCTTTAAGCATGATTTTAAAGATTGACTCTCTAAACTAGAGAACATCTTAAATTCAAATAGCGTCTTGTAAATGTTCTCAATATGGAACCTACATTTTCAATTGGAATCTAGTCGGCTCGATGCCATTTTGACATGTTATCGAACCATATTGACTAAGGTTCAATTATATTTGAACAATAATTTGAGAAAGGTAAAAAGTCGATGATCGAATCAGGATATTGAACAAGTGAAAACAATTAAATATTATAGGTGTGAGCTAATCAATTTTGTACAACCCGGTTGTAAGGTTATTTTAAAGAGTTCTAATTTCTTTAAATTTTTACATTTGTTGGACCAAAATTTGAACAAGTTTTCGACTTTCTCAGTAAAACGTGTTAGTCCAATCCAATTCTTATAATATTGATTCATACTACTAGGTGAGTTGCAAATCTGTGTGATTTTTCATTATCTTGTTGCAGTTCAAAATAAAAGATGTAAATGAAAAAAATTAAATTTTATATAAGAGATTATTTTATATCTTAAATTTTAATAAATAACAAACTTTATAACTGGATACATATTACATGAGAGTTAATCTCTTAAGCAATGCTAACAATATCATATGTAACATCCTAGATTTTTCTGCGATTTTTAAATTTAGGGATTAAAATAAATTTATGAGGTTGAGAAGGTGAATAGTGAATTTTGAGAAAAATCATAATTATAATAATTACTTTTGAGATTTAAAAATACCAATAAGAGTTTTTATCTTATTTGTAGCCAAATCTCTGGAAAAACTATATGAGTAGGGTTTATTTATTTTCAAGGTTTTCAAAATCTATTGGAATTAGGTTGCTCGGTCGGAAAGGTAATTTCTCTTTATATTGCATTTTTTATTACTTTTAGATGAGCAAAGATAGTAAAAAGACTGTAGAAACAATTCCAACATAATACCGTAGCACGAGCACATAAGCGATAGGGCAAAAAATGGACTTTTGGAGGGTGGGTGATGACACCCTAGGGCTGGGGGTCAACACCACGTGAGGAGGATGTCGACTCCCAACTCCCCTAGTGTCGACATCGTGTGAGGGTGTCAACACATATGTATATGATGGGGTCCACATCCCTATGGCAGTTTTTTTGAATGAAAACATGTATAATATTTTGTAGAAAATTTTTGAATTGAGATCTATAAAATTAATTGGACTATTGACTTGTATGCCTTCAATGGTATATAATATGCCTTGTAGAGACCTTTGTAATAATCTTGACATTCTAGTTTTTTGGCTTGTTATGTGCATTGGTTTCCTAATGTTGGCGCCCACTCTCCACTTTTATCATGCGATACCATTTTTTGTGTTAAAATCCCCATTTAGAGTGATATGGTATACTTTTGGCGCTAAACTTGATTTCTCATTTGTGATGCCACTTCTATTGGAGTAACATAGATGGGGCATCTTTAAAGAGTTTCGTTACACTAAAATTGTATGTGTATATTATAAATAATGAGCCATATAAAATACGCGGACAAAAATTATGCTTGACTAGCTTATAAATGTGTATAAACACTAACAATAATGCTCGTATTCTCAACTTTGCAAGAATTGTAAGCTTCGTTTTTACAGTATCTTCAAATTGTTTTTCAGTGCTGTGCTGATTGACTATAATAGTTTTAGAATTGAAATGTGATCGATTTATACATTTGATATTATTAACATAATTTTGCATGGGATTTCGTCGATGGCTACAATACATAACGATTTATTGCATCAGAGTTAGAGAAAATAAAAATAAAATGAGTAAGTTATTTATGATAACAATATTGTTAAATATTTTTCTTCATTTTGCGTTTTCATCCTTTGTTTTGCGAATGTTGTGCCGCCCTGACATGCGTTTGCCGCGGGGGTCGAGAGGGCAATGCCCCCGAAAGGGAATTTTTATTTTAGAACTCTTTGAATAGGTGCAGTTTCTTTCTACAAGTGTGTCCATTCTTTTCAAAGAACAGCCTATTCAAATGGTTGCCTTTACTTCTATTTATTCAGGGCGAATTGACATTTGCAAAACGATTAATTTCTCTTCTTCTCTCTTCCTTTGGCATCATCAAATTTCGTATAGAGTGTTTTCTTAGTTTGATCAAATAATCACGGTTTGATTCAAACGCCTCCATTGTATCATGAGAGAGATTTTCTTTCATACTCCAGTCGTGACTTTGTTGGATAGGGGAGAAACATCTCTTAAAAGATAACGATCTTTCGTGCTTTGGAGTTCATTAAGTTTTTTCTAGATTTCCCTAAATTTTACTCAACAAATATTATATAACATTAAATGATATAGATAATAATTTGGGTACCATAATTTAATACCACTTAGCATACTATATTGACGTGTGACTGTAATAATAAATAAATAAAAGATTATACGTCCCCAAACAAAACTCACACAAATGTAAAATAATGGAGGCCCCACATAATTAAGGATTTATTTTGGCAGTAAAAAGAAAATTATACATTTCTATACAAAACTCACGGTCTTGTGAAATAATCGAGGCCCACATAATTTGTTACACTTTATCTTAATTCTCTATATTATATTTATAATTCAAGTACATTATAACTAATTTTATTAAAAGAAAATAAGAGTTAGTCTTCATTTATTAGTAACAACGCAATGAGTTTTTATTTTTTGGTCCGAGTTAGTTGGGAGATAAGAGCATAAAGAAACAACATATAAATGGACCTACTACATGTGATGGGAAGAAAGAGGGGAAAATGTGAACTAAGTTATAGTTCCACGTTACTTTAAAAAAGAAAGGTGTGGATATTTATCATTGTTCTAAAAAGTTTGCATATTTACACATTGCTCTTATCTTGCTTTTATCGGCCCGAAAAACTTGAATTTCGGCCTACACGTTTAACAATGATTTACGCTTTTTAAAATATTAATATTTATTAATTTTAAGTTAATAATTCGGCCTGGAACTCATGCAACACTCAAGAATTTTGAGGGTTGAGAACTTACCATATAGTGGGTTCATGTCAATTCCACACGCGTGCGATATCATAATCATTATCATTGATTTGATTGAGTACAATTACATATTCGCGTTTAATAAAATAATTAATTTTTAGAAAATATTTATTTAAATAAAGAATTTCAATTTCGTCCTATATTTTATGGTCAACAAATCAATTATTACCAATTAAAAGTGACTGGCCAAAACAGCTCCAAATTATTGTGATTCTTTAGTTTTAATATGAATAGCCTAGCCGTTTGAAATCCAAACGGTGCTTCCATTCTTGAAATTTTGTGACTCGATGGATTAAGTTTTAATATAAATTTAAAATTTAAACTATGCAACTTTTAACATACCACACACTTTTCCTCTTAATAGTTGCATGCCATGGCTCTTGGATGGATGGTCACGTCCAGACCATCCAATTCACCATTTTACACATCAAGTTTCTGAAACGCTTCTTCCTCTAGATTTTGCAAATAACTCCTCCAAAATTTCCATCTTAAAAAATTACTACAACAAGTTCGGATGTGCATCTCAAGAGTTTTACTCCTACAATAATTGAAAAAGTGCGAATAAAGATCTACGTTAGTTAAATATAGAATAGATGGTGGGCTTACAAACAAATTGAACTACTTCACATATTGGGTTAATATTTTAGAATGAATTTTCAATTATTTACAAATGGTATCAGAGTTATAACCATGGTCGGATCTCGGGGGTGGCAACCCAAGGCTGTAGTCCAAGGCTGCCCAAGCCTAATGCAAATTATTAAAAAAAAAAATTTATGTTAGTTTAGCCCAATCCAACTTATTAATTCATTTTTTTCTGGGCCAATTAAATACTCACAATGCCCAAACTAGGACTATTAGAGACTAGCACTTCCTAATTCCACGAAATTCAAACTTCAAAAAGTTCAAATTTTGAAAATTGGCTTGAATTTTTTAATTTATTGCGCCTTTCACTATTTGACGTTAAAATATCATTTTATTTTTTAGCTAGATTATAATATTATCATGTTGTGTATGACTTACTTATATGTCGTTTCATTAAATATATGATTACAATATAATTATATATAACACAATAAAGAGTTTAAATATTTTGTGCATCGACTACATAGCTTAGTTTTAGATAAAAATAAATATAGATTATATTATAAAACAATTTTTGTGCATCGACTACATAATAATTTTTGTTTAGAGGAACTTGTTAATAAAATAAATATAGATTATATTATAGAAGAATTCGCAATTGTAAAAAATTGTCGGACACAACTTTTTTTAGCTATTTTTAAATTTTGAATATTTTTGTGTAATGACTTTTTGTAAACTTTTTAAAGTATAACTTAAAAAAAAAAAATTAGATTCTCATAAAAATGGGCTAAGTAATTATGGTTTGAGAAAAAAAAATCGGGGGCGCTGCCCCCAAACCCCCTCATCCTCCAGTCCAATGTCATGACGTGGTTCTGCCCTTGGTTATAACCCAAACTTAACTATGTAGATGTACAAGACATATTCCAAGTTGTAGTCGGACGAAGGTAATCAACCCTAAGTTGGATCTTGATAAGTTGAAAAATCCATGATTGGTCCTTAAAAAGCAGTTGTGCTCATGTAAAGTGATTGCTCCAATAGAGAGAAAAAAGTTGAGGTTTTAATAGAGCATGTAATCCTTCTTATTTTGAAGAAGAAAGATGAATAGACTAACGTTTGAAGAGGGATTGAAATGACATAATAGTTTGATCAAAAGGATAATTGTTGAAAAAGTGTGAATAAAATCTCATATCAGTTAAATATGAGATAGATAATTGACTTACAAAAAATAAAAAAATAAAAAAAATAAAATTCCACTTACCTTTTTAGGTCGAACCTCCATCCCCTACTCGGAGTAAGGTGCCACTTTTAGATGAATGCAATATTGTTCATCTTGGGACGCTCTGGCGGAGTTATTCATAGTCCAGTGGGGGCAGTTGCCCCGACTGGAATTTTGAGGGGAAGTTTTTTTCATTTTAAGACTTTTAATGATCTTGTAGTCAAATTATCCTATCATTATTAATATAAGTTAAAAGAATTTATGTATTTTTATTACTGTGGCCAAAATTTAATGAAGCAGATCCAAGCTTCTATAGAATAGAAATTAAGGCAAATTCCATATTAAATGAAAATATTACTCAATCAAATCAATGATAATGATTACTGGCATGCGTGTTGAATTGACCTGAACCCACTATATGGTAAGTTCTCAACCTTCAAAAATCTTGAGTGCCGCATTAGGTACAGACCAAATTACGAACTTAAAATTAATAAATATCAATTTTTTAAAAAACATAAACTATTGTTAGGTGCGTAGGCCGAAATTCAAGTTTTTCGAGCCTAGACTAAACTTAGACGAGAGCTAGATAAATGCAAGATAAAAACAATGCGTGAATGTGCGAACTTTTTAGAACAATGACAAATACCCATACATTTCTTTTTTAAAATAACGTGAAACTATAACTTAGTTCATATTTGTATAAAATTAAAATAATTGTAAAATTTTATACCTCATAAAGTAAAAAGCAGCATACATGCTCGTAATTTTGGCATTATTTATTATAATTGCTACTACTACTAAACATAATATTTTATGCTATGTATGTAGTGATAATCAATCTTATATTTGAATTGGAGATCAATCCACAAATTATAGTTAAGTTGCGTACGTTGAGAATAGTTCTAAATTATGGAACTTTTATAAGATAATTGTAATGTACTGTAAACAAATTTTAATATTTTTAATATATTTGTGTTATTAAATTTTTTATTAAATAATATTCTTAATTAAGTCTTGTTTCCGCTCGAATATATTTTCTGACTCCGTCTTTATTGGAGTGTGTTAACTTGGGACCTTCGACATTAATGATATGTTTGATTTTGATTTTTTTTTTTTCTTGTTGATAAAAGTTTACGAAATGTGTAGTTAAAATTAATTATTGACTTTGACTTCATATATTTAGCAAAATCATAATTAAAATTAACAAAAAGAAACAATGTTATTTTTAAAAAAATCATAGTAAAGTGATTGAACTTGTATTAAAAAAGTTTTAACAAAATTATAAAACGGTCATTGAAGTTACAAAGTTTCATCTACGATTACCGAAATATATTAATGCATTCACAATAGTCACTCTATTAAAATTTCAACATAAATTGATGATGTGTCATCATTAAGTGTCTACGTGGTACACATGCGGTCGACATTTAGTAAAAATTGACGAAATATGGACTTAATATACTAATAATAATAAATTTGGACTACAAAGCTCATGTTTAAGGTGCATCATTTGTGGTTCGAATTTATTATTATTATGTGGCATCAATTTTTTTTAAATGTTGACCGCTTGTGTGCCACATAAACACTTAATGGTGACATGTCATCAATTCATGTTGAAAATTTAACAGAATGACTATCGGTGAATGCATTAGTAAACTTTAGTTACCGACATTAAAACTTTATAACTTCAATGATCATTTTGTGATTTTGCTTAAACTACAGTTACCGCCAATAAAATTAACCCATTAAAAAAATTGTAATTTGAATTCGTAATTTATTAATTCACCGGATTTAGATAAAACTTGGGAGACAAACTTTCTCATAATTTATTTATTTAATCTATAGTGCTATAAATCATAATTAGGAAGCACTCATAAGATCTATACTATAATTACTAAAACACTAAACAACTCTTAACAATACCCTCATTGTCCGGTTGATAATGACGCCTTTCTTTAAGGTGAAGCTATTACATTAAAAAACGTGGTTTTTGGGTCTCTGTCCCAAGTAGCTTGGAGGATTAACTTTCCATTTGCTTGATTTGTTATTTTAAATTTTTTATTAATTAAAATCGGGTAAACTTCATAATAAAAAAAAAAAAAACATATATTTAATTAACAATACCCGCAATATTTTGACGATAAATGGTTATGCAATACGTTGTGATGTAATGTTTAATTGAAAATAAAATTAATTTAAAAAGACGACAATTAAAGTAAGTTGAATAATTACCGTTTGATTTTTGGAGAAATCACTTTGGAAGCTCGACAAATTTTGTCTCCAAATATTATTTCCAAGGAACATTTGGACCCAGTCTAAACATATAAAATTAATATATGCTATTTAGTGGCAATAATCATAATAAGAAGCGCCTAATAAATTGCTGCAATAATTACGCACACACTAGACAAATTCTCAAATACATCCACTGCTTTGTTTTAGTTTAAATTATAATTTAAGTTGATTAAATTAATTAAATATTTTTTTTATTAACACATTTGTAAAATCACGACTTACTATCTGTATATTCTGTAACTTATAAACAATTAAAACTAATTTCAATACTGTCAAATATACCGTTAAAATATCTTTATTTATCGTTCTGTATCAAATAATTAATTACACAAAATGGTAAATGAGAATATTATAATCCACACTCGACATGTTGCCATCCATATCCTCTTTCAATAAATAATTATGAGTATGTTAGTGTAGGTTTATAAGTACTTATAAGTCAGTCAAATATTATTTTCATCTATATATTTTGTAGGACTCACATTTTTTATCCATTTTTTATTTATATAAGATTTACTGCTTATAATCTACAAAAATATTTATCAAACATACTACATAACTATATGCATTACGTGAATGTAAAATAATTGAACATTGTTATTTTATACATTTATTTTCTTTTCAAATATAATAATGCTATACGTCATACACACAACATTAATATCTTTATAAAAAAGTAACATATATTCTTATAGTTATTTATTATCAATGCGAAAGCTGCATTTGAATTTGATTATTTATGTTTTCTCTACGTTTGAAAAAAATTATACTTTTTATATAAAAAATAATTATTGGAGGGAGTTATTATGTGCGTGAATTGTCAAATATACTTTTTAAAATAATATTAAAATTTAGCCTCAGGGCTCCCATTCCCCAAACCCCAATCCCCGTTCAGCTTACATAGTAGACCAATCAACACCCCCCCAATCCCCTGTTACAATGAAGGTTGATCAGTGATAAAAATGAAAAGCGAGCAGCATAAATAGCCCATGTTTTACAGTTAAATATATATTTTATTCATATATTTTATACAATTCACAAATTATTATTAATTTATTATTCACATATTTTATATAATTTATAACTTATAAGTAATTAAAAAATAATTTCAACACTACCAAACACGCTATAATATGAGTCAATAATTTCTCTAGGTGACAAATTTTCATTAGTCATAACTAATTAACTAGTGTATCGTTTCTTTGTAATAGGATTCGATCGTATGTTATATTATAACGATGAATTGAGATGATGAACATATTTTGAAGATGATCGATAGAGGGATATGGTGAATTAAAGGATATGGATTGAAAATATGAGCAGATTTTGGAGATGATCGATTGAAAGATATGATCTAATCAAACAGATAGATTAAAACAGTCAAGAAATTTTAAAAGGGAGAATTTTATGAGATAAGAAAATGAAAACATAGTAACAAATACTACGGTTGTGACTAATAGAAAAGCAGTAAAGAGGGTGCCGAATACAGACATCACAAGTGGCGGAATTTTTGCATAAAGCCAAACGCTCCCTCCACCACCTTCGCACAGGTTGGCGGCGAACCGCTAGCGCCGCCCCCTCTCTTTCTCTCTCTATCACGAGAAAGCCGAGTAAGCAAACCCTTCGTCATCATCAATGCCTTATTTCTCACTCAATATCTCACATGCATATACTTATTGTACATGTATCTGAATCCATACACATTTTTCTAACTTCTTCATATCAGGTTGCTTCTATTACTGAATTTTGATTTTTTCACCTTTTTTTTTTATTTTTTTTCTGTTTTTCTATTTTGATACACACTCAATGAACCTAAGCTCATTACTTTGATCTAAGTTAGAAATCGCTGCACACAAACAGAAGAAGAAAAATTGAATCAAAAGTTGAATTCTGGAATATTTCGTTTGTGAACAGGGGAATTTGGAATTTTAAATAGAATTGGGAATTGTTGATCGGCGTGAGCTTCATCCGTGTATTTTCCCACGTTGATTAGCCCGAATAAGTAAAATTTATATATTCTGTAGGGGAGCTTTGAGGATTGAATATAATGGAAAAGGAGAAGAAGAAGTATCCAATAGGAGCAGAGCATTATACTCTGTATGAGGAAATCGGGACAGGTGCCAGCGCCTTGGTTCATCGTGCTCTCTGTAATCCGTTTAATGAGATTGTTGCAATCAAAATTCTTGACTTTGAACGTGGCAACTGTGATCTGGTAATTCCCTTGTTCTCAAAATTTCAGCCAAGAGGTTCAAATGTCATATGCATTTTTTATTTTTGTGCTTATTCAATATTTGATGTATTTGAGCACATTTGGCAATTTTATTTCTTAGAATTTTTCAGTGCAAGATTCGAGTTTAGAATACAAATATACTATATAATATGTATCAAGGAAGATGTTTTTTTTTGCGAAATATATAGTATTGCTTGTTAGTTACCTGCTTATTATACACTATTAAGAGATTTATACGAATAGACACTAGCAGACAGAGATTGTTTCGCGATTAAGTGCATGCATGGTTGAGTAGTGCAGCAAGGGTGAAGGTTGTTTTTACATGTAAAATCAGCAGAAGAACGAATACTTTTTGTTTGCTTGCTTGAAATGATGGTTTAAGAGCTTGGAAATACATTCAAATTTAAATTGGTTTTTATGAACATGTTAATCACGGTCATATTTTGGGTATATTTGAAATCCCAAATCCATTTATTGTCTCAACCATTGATGGCCAAAAACATCAAGATGGTATTGAAGTCAGAGTTTAAGAAATTCATTAAATGAAATGGCCACCTAGTGCTTGGCCATGTAGTAGTAAAAGAGAAATCTTGAGGAATTACTTTCTACTCTGTTATTTTGGGAGATCAGTTATCTTATCTCCGTTTGGATTAAGGTCATGTTGGCCCAAGTTGACAGTAGCTCGAGTATGGTAACTATCCAGAAAGTGAAGAAGTGCGAAAGTGCCTTATTTGACAACATCTTATCAGCAATATACGTTGCATTCTTACATTGTACTTATGTAGAAGCATAAACTGAAAATAATTTTTTACTTTGTTGCTCAAGTAGTATGCTAGAAAGGTAGTATTCCTTTCTTACCATGCCTGAGATATTTCTTTTTAATTTATATTCCTAGATTTCATCTGTTTGTTATGTAATTTGATTGTGATTGAATAGCAAATAATCCTGGATAGAAGTCATTCTGTAGGAAACCATTCTGGTTGAAGTACTTGGTTTTGCACTTAAAAATATTATTGTTTTTGTTTATTCTGTGGTTCTTCTTATCCTGGTCAACACAATCTTCTGACCGAGTTCTTGCATTTTGCCCTAGAATAACATTTCACGGGAAGCACAAACGATGGTTCTGGTTGACCACCCCAATGTTCTTAAATCACACTGCTCCTTCGTTATAGATCATAATTTATGGGTTGTAATGCCTTATATGGCTGGAGGTTCTTGTCTACACATATTGAAGGCCTCACATCCAGATGGTTTTGAGGAGGTTGTTATTGCTACAGTTTTGCGTGAGGTGTTAAAGGGCTTGGACTATCTTCATCAACATGGTCACATTCATCGGGATGTTAAAGTGAGTGGTTAACTTTTATATAGATACCTCCTATGTAGTTTGCACTTAATCCTTTCCTCAGTGGCCTTGCACCACTTCATTAATTGAGCAGCTAAATTATATTGAGCAATCATTGTTGCAGACTTGCAGTGTATACCTGCTAACATCATAGCAGTCCTTTCTTGCGAAAATTAACAAATCCATTAACACATTTCATAATAGTCTCCGAATTCTTTAAAAGCAATAGGATTGGTTCAAAGTAATCCCTAAATTTATGGACAGTGTACCACGTAGATAATATATTATATTTTATGATAACTTTTCATAATGAAACATATATTTAGGTTTCAACAAAAGAATAATCTCAACATTGTGATCATAGTCATGGCCTTTGAACTACTTTCCTGTTTCCTGTTTTGAACACCCAAGCTTCGAACATGACTTCCTTCTCAGCAATCAAACAAACAAAGCTTTTGTTTTGCATTAATTAGTAAGTATCTTCTTTCCATTTTGTTAAAGTTTCTGTTGATTCCGTCTTTATTACTTGTTATTGACACTTCGGCTCATTTACATTTAAAATATTTGCTCATAAATGTGATTACCTATTGAGAGTAACTGGAACACTAGTTTCCATCAGATCTTACTAGAGTGGCCGTCTAGTCCAAAATAATTAAAGTTGAACTTTGAAAACTGATTACTAGGTTATCGTTTAACTCATATATGTAATTTGAAGCTATATATAGAGAAGAAGTGACTATAATTCACCGGAAAGTTTTCAGGTTTCTACTGAAAGTACAAAGAAGAAACTTTATTTGCACTAACATCATTTAAGGTTTACTTTTTCAATATTCTTATAATTATAGAGGTTTGTATTTAGATTCTGAGAATAAACAGTAGCATGAATTAGCACTCAACCATCACTGGGGTGCTTTTCCAATGCCCTAATAGTAGACTAACACCTGGGTACTGGCACATCTTTTAGGATAGAGCATAAAGGTCTATGTGACACTCATCATCTTAACTTTAGACAACATTTCTTTCAGGCTGGAAATATTCTCATTGATACTCATGGTGGAATCAAACTGGGGGATTTTGGTGTTTCTGCCTGCTTGTTTGATTCAGGTGACAGGCATCGCATGAGGAATACATTTGTGGGCACTCCTTGCTGGTATAAGTCAAACTAGTAAATATATATAGATTTTTACTGTTACTTGAGCACTCATTTCTCCTTGCGTGGTTGATCATCTTTCGGAATTCGCTCCTTTTTGTCTGTCCTTAATGACTAGAAACATAGCAACCACAGATGTGTTCGTTATACTTCAATTTATTTGATAAAGAATACGAGAAAACCCAAATGTCAATAACATGTTGATCTTGCTTGTAGAGTATTGGCTTAATTCTCCATCACTTTCCATTTGGTTCCTTGTAATAGGAGTATATTTGTGGTTTGCAGGATGGCACCAGAGGTTATGGAGCAATTGCATGGTTATGATTTCAAGTCTGTCTACACGCTGCATGCAGTTGTCTATTCTTATCGTAATTGAATATTTCAACATATTGCTGATTTCGTTGTTTTGCTATTTTTGCAGAGCAGATATTTGGTCTTTTGGTATAACTGCTTTGGAGCTTGCACATGGTCATGCTCCCTTTTCGAAGTATCCTCCAATGAAGGTGCTTGGTGATATAATGACATGTTTTTTTTTGCTGTATGGAAGCCCTATTAGTTTTCATGATCCACATTGTATGTTGTGTATTGTACTTTTTTAGGTATTACTTATGACCTTGCAAAATGCACCACCTGGTCTTGATTATGAGAGAGACAAAAAGTTTTCAAAGGTATGTATGTAACAACCATTTATTGATTAATGTTGTAGGTTATGTATTGACATGCCTTTTCTCCATGTTTGGTTTCTGTAGTCTTTTAAGCAGATGATTGCTAGTTGTTTGGTGAAAGATCCTTCAAAAAGGCCATCCGCGAAAAAGCTATTAAGGCATTCTTTTTTCAAGCAAGCTAGATCAAGTGATTATATTGCAAGAACTCTTCTGGAGGGGCTCCCAGCTCTTGGTGATCGTCTTCAGGCAATAAAGGTGTGTTATCTTCTGAAGATATGACTTAATAGTTAATAGTTAATATTGACAACTATAAGTTGTCAATATTACCTGTACATTACGTTCCGTATTAATGGATGCGTGTTTGAAAATTAACCTAGAGAAAGGAGGAAGATATGCTTGCACAAAAGAAAATACCCGATGGGCAGAAAGAGGAAATGTCACAGGTTTGATTTTGTTTTCATAAGTTACACATAGATATGTTGGTTTATTGATACACTGGCGATGTACAATTAACAATTTTTCTGATTTTTCCATTTACTGAAATGTAGGACATTAGAATAAAACATTAACAATAGTCTAATATCTAGTATTTTAATGATAGCAGAGTTCCTCTTATTTATCTGTTCTGTATGCACACGGCTATTATATGCTGGTTGTATAACATAAATTTTTCTTTCCCTAGACATCTGACTTACTAAGATGGTTGATAGAAAAGGCAAACAAATTAGCCGTATTTGCTAATGTCTAAAAATCATAATAAATCTAGAAAAAATTCTACAATGTATTTATCATATAATTGCCACTTCTTGAGCATGTTACGTTAATTAACAGCTACTACACTTTTAGTCTGATTTTATTGATTGTAAGATCAGAACTTATTGAACATGAGTTGGGCCAGCCTCAAATTACCAGGTACAGAAGACTAGATGTTTTTTTTTTGGTTGTTGGAAGATTGCCTCATTCCCAGAGGTATATGCATGGGTAATTTTTCTTTTCCTTAGGCTTATTTGGTCTCATTTCGAGGTGCGCCGTCATTTTGCCTTGTTAAAAAAAAAATAAGGAAACATTCGAAAAAACTTACACACCCTCTTTCTTAATCCACTTCATTCAGGTAACCCTCTTTGAGATGCATCTCTATTTCTCCGCTACCACCTGCTCCCAATATCTCAAACTTTAGACTATTTTCCTTCTTAGCAAACCTCTTATACTACTTCCCAATCACAAAGTTGTGATGTACATTTCCAATGGGTCATGGATAAAAAAATTGATGTTGCAGATACATAAGAGCCCAGGTTTCAGTGAAAATTTTGTTGTTAGATTAGCATGATTGTCAAACTGGAAGTAGAATCTTAAAAAGTAGGGGCTATTTATTTGACAGGGGTAATAACTCGTTAACTGTAACTTCTTTTGGTGGATTTTGAAGTTGTTATAGATATGTGTTGTGCTGATGGTGTTCAGCTAAGTTATATTTGGTTTTCTGGATTTTTAACACCTCTAAGAATCTATGCAGAATGAATATAAACGTGGGATTAGTAGTTGGAACTTCAACCTTGAAGATATGAAGGCTCAGGCTTCCTTGGTATTCAATTCTGTTTAGCCTTCTATTGTTTAAAGTTTGTGTGACTGCTGCAAATAATTTTTGACAGTGAATATATGTATATCTTCTCTCGTGTTCAGATCCAGGATGAAGATATTATAGCAGAAAAAGATGAAGATATGCACGGCAAACAACTCCAGCATCAGTTATCTTTGTCCAAACAGTTATCACAGCTTCAGCATCAGTTGTCTTTTACTAGTCAATATTCAGAAGTTGCAGATTCTGTATGTTCATACCATTTTTGTGGTTCTATATAAAGGCAGATAGCTGTTGGATCTTACTGTGGTGCCTAACAATATAATTCTTCACAGGATGATAATAGTCAGCCTGCATCTCTCCCATCCGTAGACTCCACTAGTAACATGTATGCACTACTTTCATGTTGCCCTTATATTTTACATCATGTTTATATCACATATAATTCTGATAACTATATTTTACTGTTTTCAATAAATATTCAGCAGTCTGCAATTGTGGCCTAGTGTTTACATTTGGCATACTGTTCATGTAGATCTTATCAAAAACCAGTTCACTTGGTATGCTAATCAAACTTATTATTATGTTTAAGGACTAATCATGAAAAATCCGCTGATCATGCAAGCAGTGCTAGTTCGACCAGTGAGCAGAAAATATCCCAAAATTTGTCCCCTGACAGCAGGAATCACATGGAAAGTAATTTGCCAGTGAAAGCAGAATTAGATATTACTGGAAAACTATCAGAAGGAACTCCTACATATTCTCATAAGAGGTATGATGTTTATGTATGCAATCACCTGAATCCTTAGGTGAGTTGTTCTTTATACAATTATAGGATTCCTTCTCTTCCATTCATTTTTAAGTTTGTTCATGTGCATTTGTCTAATTGAAATTAATAATTTAAACCGAACATTTTCTAATAACAAAGTCAGGCATTGTAACGCCCCAAAATTTCTAGGGTTCCATGGAGTTAATAAAATTCATAGAGAAATAAAATATTGCGGAAAATGTTACTTTAATAAAAATACCATTAATTGTCAAACAATTGAATAATTCGTAAATATTTAAATTTCGAGTCTCAAAATGTTAATTAATTTGATAAATGAAAGTCCTAATAATTAAAATTGTGACGCTGATTGTCTTATTAATTAAAACATTCTAAGCAAATCTAAATTTACTTGGCGATCATTGGTACAACAGTTTCACCAATCTGCCACGCATCTAACACGTCAAACATCACCTGAAAAATTGTTAATAAGGAGGGATGAGTATAATTAATTATACTCAATGAGATGCTTGCTATTCCACAAATAGTCCAAAAATTATAATTATATATATAAAAAATCATTTTACTAAAATGAACTGAGAATTATCACACCATGACAATGATAATTCAGGCAAGTGCTGAAATAACTGAAACTCGAAGGTTTAACTGAACTCGAAAGTTTAAACCGAAAGAGCACTGAACTGAAGTAATTAAGATTTCATATACAACTACAATAATTAGAGAGTCGTGGAAATCAATTAATATCACATAGCACCTTATCTTAATATTGAAAATCTGAAATTTTGGAATTGTAATTGAAAAATCTGAATTACCCACAGAAGTAATTTGATGTAAATTCTCGAATATTAATGTGCTAAAAAATCAAGTTCACGATTGACTTTCTGGAATAAATTGCTTTATGGCCAACGTGGGAGAAGGTTTCAGGTAGTGGGATTTTTATAGAATATGGCTGCCCGCTTACTGCTAGATTAGTCTAGTTAAAGGAGTGTTTAACTTATTTAATTGAATTAGGACTCATCAAGCAGTAACTGATACTATCCAAAAGTCTGACGCTACTTAGCTTAGGTTATTGACACTTAAAATCAAATTAAGAGAGATAGAGATTAAAACCAAAATGAATTCCAAAGATAAATCTGGCCGAAAAATAACTGTTATCCTTAATTAGTCCCTTTTAATTTTAATTAACTATAGAATCTTTTGACGAGCTCTAACTGGGGTTTAACTTATTCAAAATAATTTTTTCTCGAGCTTAAAGTATATGATTAAATACGAGCTATCAAACGAGTCTAAAATTGATATGCTAAAACTCATTCTTTTAAAAATAAATTATTTAGCCCAAATTAATAAATTGATTCTAAAACTTGGCTTTCCCTTAAGTCCTTGAATAACAAAGAAAAAAATTCGGGGTTCTACAGGCATGCTATTAGTGATCCTTTTGAGCATTGTAGCAAAATTAGTTTCCAAAAAAATTACATGGAAATCATATATTTTTTATATACATTTTTTAATGAAGTTATGACTCATTCTGTCTCCTCATTTTATATTTCCCTTGGTTTGTCTTGATTGACATATAGATTTTTTCGTTCTTTGCTCTGGGATAGATGCATAAAACTAACCAACTAAAAACTCCATTTTGAATTCTTAGGATGTATATGTGCATAGAAGTCTATTTCATATATCTATGAAACACGGTCACTCTTACTAGGGTGGCATGCTCGTGTCTGACACGTGTCATGTTGTGTCGGTCATTGACACTCCTTGAACACTCCCAAGACATGTGTCCGACATGCAACGTGGCGTGTTCTATTTTTTTATATATTCTTAAATTTTCAACACTTGAGAGATACTTTTGGGCACACTACTTAGGCACGTATCTGACATGCCACATGGCATGTCCTAAATTGTTCATATTCTTTCAGTTTTAACATGCAAGAAACACGTTCTCGTCACATCAAGGACAGGAAAGCCCCATTTTGCAAATTAGAATATAAAATTAAAGTAATTTTTGATTATTAGAATATTTGTTTAAAAATGTCAAATAATGTGATAAAAGTTCTATGAAATTCACGTCGAATTTGTTTTTACATCTACTATATGCATTTTTATTTCCTTGGCACTAGTAATATATAGTTTAACTCAAAGTTATTTTAATATAACAAATAGCAACTCATCTGATTTAAAAAATTTTACCAAAAAAAATCAAAACTACAAAAAAATATTGATTTTATCGAAAAATAAATTTAAAAATAAAGATATAATATGTAATTGTACAATTTTAAAGAATTTAAACTGACTTGTCCATATCTTACCTTTTTGGAAAATCACGTGTCGGCTTGTCGTGTCCATGTCGCGTGTATCTTAGTCTACATAGATTTGATCCGAGGATTTTGGTCTCATGACTTGGTTTTCCAACAAAATTAGCAGTTGCAGGAGATTAATTCACTAGACAAGTAGTTTGCCTTTATTATATATTGTCACCGCAATATTCCAGTGATTGTGTTTCGATAGATACCTATGTTAGGCGTTTCTAGTAGATTAAATGACCACTTAAACAAAGAGAAAAACTCTACAATTACTAAGTCAGAAAACAGACGCAACAACTTCATGAAATAAGAAAATGAATTCCGCTTCAAAATCTTCAAATTGACGTTTAGTACTCCAAGACTGAGAATGTTGCTTTATTACGCATTTGTTAACTAATACTACAAGAAAACTAAGGATAGAAACACAGGTTTATATAAAAAATGGTTGATCAGATTAGGGGCGGACCCAGGATTATGGTTCAGTGAGGGAGAGATAGAATTACGTAAAAAATAATTTCAAATAAGACAATAACGATAATTTTCAAAATATAGTACATTTTTTATAATTGTTCTTTACGGCTTCTCATACGTTGAAAACACCATATAATAGTCTTATTATCAATTTCATTAATACATCTCTTACAACGTAAACAACTAAACCATCTTCTATTCATGAGCTATTTAGATGGGAAAAAAATGCGTTCTGGACGAATTTGCTAAAACCCAAATATGAAATAACCACTTATGAAGAAAAGAAAGAATTGTATTAGCAATTTGACATCCTATTTTTTGAATTACATCCTGGTAAAGAGGAAAATAAGCAAAAGTGCAAAACCCACTTAATACTCATGACTTATCTAAGAGCAAAAATTACTATAATTAAAACCAAAAGCTTATTGGAATTGGGCTGGATTTATGGTATTGGACTATGGAAGGAAAAATAATGAAAATTTGATGAAACCGACCCCCATTGGTCCTTTAATGGGTTCGCCACTCGGTCAGATGGAATATTTTTGAAAAAGAACTTAGCATAGATGTTATAGTTATTGAGGCTATATGGAAAATGCCTTTATTATTATCTCTTTCAAATGCTTTTATCGTTATCTGTTCCCGTTTTTCCTTTTCGTTTTCTTCCCTTGTGACAAAATAATATTGGCATTATTGAAATGTAATGGTCCATAACGTTTCTCTTCTTGCATTTCATGATCACCCTGTCTTTTAATTCTTAAAATGAACACGTACAACTCTTTGTAGAGATGGAAATGAAAATTACCCCACAACGTTTTCACTTTTCTGTTGTTTTTCTTGTATGGCATTTTCCTTATGGTGTTAGAGCCATTGATTTGATGGTCTCATAGATTAGTTTCATGCCTGTTTAAATCATTGGTTATCCTAGCTGAAGTTGTTGACTTCACTTCGATATTTTCCACCATTTTCTCATCTAAAAGCAGAGTTGAAGCTTTGTAGATGTTGAGAGGGCTTTAATTCTACTCCAGCTCTCTTCTTTATCCATGCATGCCTTTTGCATTTAAGGGCCCCACCCAAGTAAGCCGATTTAAATAAAGATAACTAGGTGTCAAGCCTTTATATGAAACCATATCTCTCTCTGGGAATCACAGCCCACTTTCGTACCAAAGGGTTGAGACTTTCCTTCTGATCCTAGTTCTTGGCACTGGGAAAAGTCTCTATAACCTACAGGGTAAGGATACCATTATTTATAGTTATTTTGGCATCATTTAGCCCTTCCTACTGTACACATAATAATTTGTGTAGTGTACAATATAGTATCTGATAGAGAAAGTTTTGCACTACTTTCTATTTTCAGTTTAATATATTAGTTTAAGGAATCAGTGCAGTACAAGAATTTTGTGCTTTATTATATTTGTCAATTAGTATTCTGAAAGCAGACATGTTATAGCATAATTTTTAGAATCCACCAATAGTTGCAGTTAAAATTACTAATTCGTGCACTTTCTGGGTTTTAAAGTTCTGTTTGGGTTGTTCATTTACAAAGATTATGTACATTGTATGTCATAATTTCCTTGACAAGTTTCTATTAATATTCTTTTTATTCTTTAGTGATAAACACCAAACTCAGCCCCAAAATTTATCAAGTTGCAATGGATCTTCCACTCCTCAAACAGTAGATGATGTGCAACCTGAAATAATTTCAAAAGGTTCAAAAGCATTGGACAAGTCAACTTTATCATTTTGAACTTTGGGTTTCAAAGAACATTAACTTTGGTGTCATATGCTTATAATAGACGTCTGCCCATTTATGATGCAGCAAACTCTGATGAACTTGACGAGAAGGCAAAGTGTCCAGTTGTTCAACAAAAAGGACGTTTTAAGGTTACATCTGAGAATGTTGAAGCAGAAAAGGTTAGTATTCAGGTCTCAATGTCAGTAATCTCGTTTATAATTGCTTCAGACTAATTTTTTCATTCCTGTAGGTGGTTCCAGCACCAATGCTACACAAAAGCCACAGCATGCAGGTTTGCATTTGAAAACATATTTGGAAAACTGGTTCTATAATGTAGAGAACGAATAGAACAAGGCAGATTTATAGTGGAATGATACAAAGAGACTTAACCAAACAAACAAACTACTTGCACTGCATATTATAGCTTACATATCCTTCTGCTTTTGAGGATCCAGTTCAGTGGGAAAATGATCTTCATAAATGACTGCATATAATGAATCTCAACCTTGACTTTTTTGTTTTATATAGCTCCAGCGTCGAAATTTGAATTATATATAGCATTTAACTTTAACCACCAGATATATTGATTGAGAAAAGGTACAAAAACCCTCAAGAAAACAAAGAAATGTATTTATATTATACTGGTTTACTAACACATCGTTTCTAAGTCATATTTTGCTTCATCGCGGTTGTGATTTTTGAGATTCTTCCACTTGTGTATTGGAACCTCGAGAAAATTAGAAGCAGTACTTGCATCAAGACATCTTCACATTGAGAATTTAGTACTAGTCAAGTTTATGAGTTGTTAAATATTCTCTTAACACAATTTACACCACATTTGCTGTTTTCCATTTGAACATCTTACGAAAGCATTGTGGACTATGTAGGTGATATCTCAGCATCCTGCTATTTCTCCACCATTGCCACTTGATGCTACACAATCAAATCCTCTTGGTCAAGCTCTTTTTCCTGCGTTACAGTCTGTTTTGCACACAAACATTCTTCAAAGGGTATGGGCTAGGCAGAAAGTTGCAATCTTTATTATTTTTCTTCTATTTTCTTGAAAATTCTCCCTATTTTTTTCTTTACTTTTTTCCTCCCAACAGGACTGTATTCTTAGTCTCATGAAGCAAGTCTCTGGATGTGACTCTACAGGTGTGATGAATCAATGTATCTTGAGATTTTTCATTTACGTCACATATTTGGTCTCACCTGTGTTTCGCCTTTTCTGCAGATGTGGGATGCATGCCGACAAACCCTGCTGTGACGGAGAAATCTTTGGTATGTAATGTTTTAAGGCTTGCCATTAACCAAGTAAATGAATTTTGCTGAAACAAATTTGTCCTCTCTTTTATAGCTTAAGCTTTTAGCGTAGGTGGGTAAGTTCAACATGTTATGACAACAGGCAAATGTTCAAATTCAATTCTCACTCGTAACAAATTATGAAAATTGTGCACGTGTCAGGCTTTGATGAAAAAAAATGAATTTAGCATGCACCTAGACACCCAAACAAATTTTAAACGAATAAATTTAGTCCCTTCTTAGCAGATTAAACTTTTAGATGAGGTGGTTTAGCAAGTATTACATATATTTCGTTTACAATTGTAGTGTCAACTTTTATTTCAGATCTTTAGCTCGTGATAACACAAGTTACACCGCTGTGTAGATTTGCCTGAGATTCCCTTCCACTTCAATAATATCCATTTGACACATAGATCAATTATATGATCTACTTTTTCAATCATTTTGTGCATTCTCTTTTGTTTGTTTCTGTTTTTTATGGTATCTGTGGTGTTTGCTGGGAATGCTGTTTGTTAACTTTTTATGTAGTTTGAATTACTCTGGAGGCTTTGAGTCAACATTCGATGTCCAATTATTCACATTCAAAAGTTAAATTTTGCATTATTGGATTTGCTCCTTTTTCCTACAACATGGTTTGATTTTTCTGTCGATCTTGCACCATTGGTATATTACCTTTTACACTTTGATTTACCCATTTTAGTATTTCTTCTTGGTTTTCTAGCTGGAGGTAGCTCATGATCGGGAAAAGGAATTGCTTCAAGAGATATCTGATTTACAGTGGAGGTAGTTGTGGCCATATCAGCATAGCATATTCAACAATCAGGGTGGCTAGTTATATAGTTTTTAAGTAGCTTTTTTCTTTGATATAGGTTTATATGTGCCCAAGACGAGCTCCAAAAATATAAAACAGAGAATGGTCATGTCAACTCTTGAGCTATGGTGGCTAGACGGGGTGTCTACAGAAAATGCAAGTGGCGTGTAGCTATAACGGGGACAAAATCCTCAAAAACTTGCAATAAATAATTTTAGGGGAACAGAAGTCGACATTTGTATGCTTGATTGAACATTAGAAGTTAACTTTCATATGTACAGTTCATTTCTTTTTCATAAGTTGATTACATCTTTTTATTACTCCTTCAACAAATGCAAACACCAACTGTTGTAATAATGTAAAGGATCTTATTACAATCTATCACTTAATATAGTTTGTTTCTCAGTTTCTGAATTGATGGAGTGTTGCGAGCCTAGTTTCTCATTTTCATTTTAATCACATACTCAAACCATATATTTGGTAAATGGGTTCTCAACCTTCAATTTATGTAGCAATTGAGTTGCTAGAAATGATTTTTTCAACGTGTCATGACTATGGATATTGAAAAGTAATTAAAAAGTTGATGTCAAAATTAATAATTAATTTTATCCACACATTTAATAAGTTTTACAACTTTTATCAATTTTTTAATCAAACATTTCATTTTTTGTCAAAATCTACTAAAATTTGTATCAAAAATTTTGTCAAACACATCCTTAAAAGTGAAAATAGCATTACACCATCCATTTTAATCAAAGGAAAAAAATTAGACATTTTTCCACCTCCTCAGTTATATGTGTCCTACATTCAGTTCTCACTGCATCTACCCTCTTCGCCAGGGGTAGATATAGGAGGGTGGGACCAGACTGTAATCTAGTTCTGCTTTGAAAAAAGATCATTTTTTTAAAGTGCAATTTTTTATTTTAGTATTCTCTTTAAAAAAATGCTATGTCCACCCCTTCCCCTTTGCTTGTATTTTTCTTAGATGCTATTTTTAGATTTGTTAATTTAACTAAACCCAATTATTATAGTAATGATGTCTGAATGTTAGGTTTATTAGGTTAATTAAGTTCAAAATTGAAGTTTCATAGGACAAATATATTTCTTGAAATGACCGAAGATGAAGTAGTACTCTAATCAAATAGAGCTACATGATACAGTTTGCAAGGTTATTTTAAGTACCTATATTTGACGGATATTTATCAATTGATTTAGAATAAGAAACATGTTCTTAAACTTTGGAGTGCTTAATTATTGTACCAAATAATAAAATTTCTCCATCTATTATAGGGATTGAAGGGTAGAGCCTTCAGTGTCCCCTCCAATCAAGAATCGAATCTTAATCAATGGTGGAAATTTTGAAATTCGCAATATTCTCTTTCTTGATTCATGTTATAGAAGTTTAAATTGCTTCTTTTTTATGTTTTAAAGTGGTTAAGAATTTATTATCCAATTTTCTTCTTGCTAACAACCCATTTAATTAGCAAATATGGTCATTTTTGCACCACATTCTCTTGTTTTTGACCAGACAACCTTCCTGTAAATAGGGGGAACAAGGCTTCTTCCTACAAACCATCAACATTTTAGGTCCATTCATTTGTATATAAATTTCACACTTCTCTTCCACTTTCAGCATCAGATATCAGAACTACTTATAAGTGATAAGTTGTGAAAATGAGTGCTAAAATCTCTCTTTTCTTTTCTTTAACTCTTTTCCTTGTATTCTGCAAAGCCAATGCTGCTAACATTACCAAAATCTTGAACCAGTATCCAGATTTCAGCACTTTTAATGATTACCTATCGAAAACCGGACTAGCCACCGATATCAACTCGCGCCAAACAATCACAGTCCTAGTTGTAGACAACGGCAACATTTCCCCGTTATCGGGAAAATCGGATGCTGCCATCAAGAAGATCTTGAGTGTTCATGTGATCCTTGATTATTACGACACGAAAAAACTTGAAAACTTACCAAATAAAACTGCCATTCTTACGACACTCTACCAATCAAGTGGCCAGGCCACAGGTCAACAGGGATTTCTCAATGCGACAGATGTGAGTACTGGAAGTGTTGCCATTGGTTCAGCAGCAAAAGGTGAATCTTTAGGGGCTAATTTGGTCAAGTCCATTGCTTCTCAGCCATTTAATGTATCAGTATTACAAATTAGTACTCTTATTATCCCATTGGGAATTGACAACACAACCTCAAAGAATTCAACTTCTCCTTCGGCTTCTCCAACGCCGGCTTCTAGCCCGAAAAAGTCCCCGAGTCCTAAGAAATCGCCCCCAAGCGACGGTTCGCCTCCTAAGCCTTCTGATACACCGGCTGCAGATGCACCAGCCAATGATTCCCCTAGTGAAGGCACAACTCTGCAGCTTAGTCTGTTTGTTGTGTTTATAATAGTATCTTCAACTCTGTGGCTCGTATCGACAATTTGAACTAGCACTAGCGTTATGTTATTCCAAAGTTTTGCTTTTCATTTTGGTAATAACATTGTCATTAGAGGATAGACAGTTCTTGAAATTTAATAATGAGATAATTTGTATCAGATTTTTCTCTTATTAAGACATTTCCTATTTCAAAATTCTCTTAGTTTCTTGTTGTTTAACTTATTTTTTGCATTTCCGTTAAGATCTCAAGCTTCTGTATGATCTTTATATGAAGGACTAATCATTGTTCCATCAATGTATGACTCCGATTCCCTTTTGCATTTCTACAGCTCTCAGCTGATACAAATTGGACATATTTTAGTACTACAAGAACTTAATTTTTTTCTCTTTAATCCTCTCCAGTAGAGGTATATATAATTAAATACGATAGCGTTTCACAATCTTGTACAGACAGAATGATAAAAACAGGAAATTCAATCAGCAAAAACAGAAAAAAGAAAAAAGAAAAAAGAAAAAAAGAAAACAGGATAATAAAAGGAGTTACATATATAACGTTAGAAAAGAAAACTCAAGAACTGAGCTGAAGAAACCTTTTTGTCGTAGGATGCTTAGCCTCGGAAAGCTGATCCGGTTTCAGTATTTCAACAATCTCACCATCCACAAGAAGGCAAACTACATCAGCAATCCTCTGGATTTGTTTGACGCTGTGAGAGACGAAAGCAATAGTCATTCCTCGATCCGTCTTCAGCTTTACGAGTACATCTTCTATATTCTGAGTAGAGATTGGATCCAACGCACTTGTGGGCTCATCGAGTAGCAAAACCTTCATAGAAAAGGGAGCATGAAATCAAATGGTTACGAAATCTAAGTAAGCGCAATATCCGTGACAAAAATTTACTCGATAGGTTACCTCGGGCTCATTAGCTAAGGTCCTAGCAAGTGCAACTCTTTGAGCTTGACCAACAGATAATTCTCCACCAGTTTTGCTGAAGAAAGAAGAATCAAGATCGGCAAGAGCGAGTAACTTGTAGACGTCGTTGTCACTTAGTTTCTTTCCTCGTAATTGTGGTCCATATCGTACGTTATCTGCAACTGTGCCTACATAGTTTTCATCATGGAGTGAGAATAGCTGTCCAGGAGTATCTACACCGATTTTTCACTATAGTGAAGAACAAGTTTCCTCACACCTCTTATGGAGAAACAGCCCCCTTAGATTCCTTTATATACTGTAAGTAATTGAGGCGATTTAACGCAGAGATATGAATGCCAAATATGTTCTTGAAATAAAATAAATTGACCTCTGCTCGATCCAAGTCGAGGGAACAAGTGAACAAATCAAGCTTACACTGTAAAACGGAAATTTTATTCGTTTACACTTATATCTACGATGACAAAAAAGTACCTTCAAAGATAGCAGGAAGCTGGAATAACATCCCAACCTTCCGACGAACACTGAGTACATCAAGATCACAGATATCTACACCATCCAAGAACACAGAAGCAGAAGGAGGCTCCCATAATCTATTAAGTGCCCTCAAAAACGTTGACTTTCCACTTCCACTTGGCCCTATGATCCCCATAATCACACCTCTGGGGATATCCACGTTGACTTTGCTCAATATTGCAACACCCTTGTCTGAGACTTTAGTCAGATCCCTTACCTGGATTTTAGTTTCCGGCAAGGTTCCGTTTCCGGTCACATCTCTGGCCAAGTCGACGACTAACAGATGCTCTCTTGCACCATCTACATCATCAAGAGTACAAATCCAAGATCAAAGCAGTAAAAAGATAAATTCTAATGTGAAAATCATATTGTAATTGTTGGGACTTCTCTAACCTTGAAAACTTTCCATAGCATGAAAATCAAATCCAAGATCAAAGCAGCCACCTCAGACAAACTTTTCTATCTTATGAGGTGTAGAATGAATAAACATTCCTGAGGTGAGCTATTGAACAAGTTGATGAAGAGACTACCAACTTATTTATTTAAATTATATTTCCAGCACTTCATCTTTTCATCAAAAGACTTGCACTAGTACAATTTTATTTAAAGGGTCGAACTGGATAGGCTTTTTCTGAATTACACCAATAAACTAAGCCAATTTCATTCCATGATTCTCTTATGAACAGGTTAAAAAGACAAATAAGACACTGTTTTATGCATTTTGTACTTTTATAAAATCTGGCTTTTAGGGTTTATGTTATTTTATTTGTCACTTTATAACCTGCACCAGAAAAGACCAAGAAATGAAAAGAGAATAGGATAAAAGCATGGTAAAATGATTGACAGTTGATAGGACCAAATTGAATTAGCTCCAGAATCATTATCTGGCACCAGATTCTGTACAGAATTATACAAAAAAAAATTTAAATTAATACGATAATCAACTAAGTATAGATTTCAAAAATTTATATACCGTGTCAATTAATATATTGATGACGCAGTGGAGAGCTTCAAGTGCTATGAAATTGGGTGTGTAGGTGTGTGGTGAGTTTCAGCTTCGATTTTTTATGATATTGTACCTCTTCTTTTAGAGGTCGGTGGTGGCACTTGTCTATTTGTTCCCAAATGTGAGAATTGAGTAGCCCACTTGCTAACTTCCTTCACGACCTGTGGATTGTAGTTATGTAGTATGCTCTCTTTTATTTTGCATTTTATTGGCGTGCATGTTCATTAATAAAAATGTCTTTACTTTAATTGTCTATATACACATAAAAACTTTTTAAACAACTCGTACATAATTTTACTATTTAATAAAATATAAATTACAAAGTATTTCGACTTAGAATTTGTGGTAACTCAAATAGAGAAATATTCATCAATATGAAATTATAACTAACTCAAGAAACTATTCCTAACTAAAAAATGTGAAAGAAGCAAATTAATATTTATGAAACTTAATTAATTGTGAGAGAAATAGAATTAATTAAATTTTATACATATCTTTTTCACTATATTAAATATATTTTTTTTGTCCGCAAATAGAACGTTTAATACTTTATAGAATGTCATGTATCTTTATTGTGTAAATTATTTATAAGATGCATATATATATATAATTATTCGTATGTTTGTTTTATCTTACATTATCTTTCGTCATACAATACGAAAGATAATGTAAGATGAAACAAACATGTGAAGAAAGAACAATCACTTCAAATCAAATGTCACATTTCGTAAGAATGTATATTAACTCTTCGAATTTTATCTAAATTCCTTTTGATTTTCTATTTCTTATTTTAGGCTTCTTACTTTCATCATTCCTTTAAGAATAAAGTCAAAAACGAATGTCACACGTTCGATTTCTTAACATCTAATTTTGATTAAGTATAAAAGAATATATTGTAATTATAGAAAATCTTTTTGACCAAAAACAGAAAGATTCTATAAAAAAATAACATTAAAATCAAACTTTTTATTTTTGTTCTTCCCTCCTAAATTTTTTGTTAGAATCTTGTAATTTTTTTTAAAATATGAAATATGACAAAAAATATTAAATAATTCCAGAAAAGAATTAATACCCATGCGCAATTAAGGTGCAGAATGAACACGCATCAACAACATCTGATGAAGTCAATGATTATTGTCCAATGACAGTGAAAGTGAACATCACGATTGTAATGGCGCGTGAAAAAATTCGAACTTCGATAAACAGAAATTGATAATGCCAAACTGTTTACTATCCTGCCAGATCAACGTACAACTTCTTATAAATACTGTACAGCAATGTTCTGATGTACCTTATGCTATAGAAGTTATACATTATAATAAAAGAAAATAAAACATACAAAAACATTCTTTTTTTAATCAGACACAAAAACGAAATAAGCGACTATCGAAGAGCGAGAGAGAGCGCGATCAGAGACAGAGAACAAAGAAAAGGGTCTTCAATTTTGTGATTCAGAATAAAATTTGAAAACAAGAGTAAAACAAAATGCGAAGCAAATTTTGAGGGGAAGAGACGAGCATTGGAAAAAAAAGCTACATGGGTTGCCACGAACAAGTGAAGGGAAAAATAAAAATAGAAGTCCAGAATTTGCTATGATTATTTTTCTTTGAATCTGAATTGGAGGAGCTTCAACAAGGTTAGCCCATCAATTATTTGCTATCCGTGAAGTCGTATTTATCTTGAAGTCTGAATCTTTGTGTATTTATTTTTATTCGTTTGAATTCCGAGCGTCAAATCCTGAGCTTCAAGTTGGAAATTCAAGCTTAAATATTTTATTGGAAGGTTGGCATTTGGGTTTTGTTGAGAATTTTAGGAAACAAATGAATTTGTGAGGTTTGCTTGGAGTTGCAGGGTGGTATCTTTATCGGGTTCTTCAAGTTCCAATTGGATTAGTGAAATAAAGGGTTTGTTGGCGTTTTAATTGTGTTTTTTTTTGGTCTATTGTTTAAGAGTTTGGAAGTTATGTAAAAATTGGGTTTTTGGAGGGAGAGTTAGTTCAATGGAAAATTTGAGATCTCTGGGTTCCGACTCAAACCACCGAGAAGTATAGGGTATAAAATTGAGGTTCCGAATATGGGTTTTGGTTTTGCATTCTTGGGTTTGTTATTAGAGGGATTAAAAGTTGTTTGGAAGATGGGTTTCTGGAGATGGAGCAGAAAAACCCTAATTTAGTTCAAAGTTCCTGTATCATTGTTGTAGTGGAGTGTGTTTGTGTTGTATGGATTTTGTGTGTTGAAGAGAGGGGGAGAGAGATATGCAACCACCACATCAGCATTCACGGATCAATCTGGCCGAGTTGAAAGTTCAAATAGTGAGGAAACTCGGGCTGGAGGAGTCGAAGCAGTATTTTTACTACCTGAATAGGTTCTTGGGTTTGAAGTTGAGCAAGGTTGAGTTTAATAAGCTTTGTCTTAGGATTCTTGGGCGGGAGAATATTCCGCTACATAATCAGTTCATTCGTACGATTCTGAAAAATGCTTGTAGTGCAAAGGTCCCACCACAGGTGAGTCATGAGGATGAAGTTCTGAAGCATGCTACACAAGTTAGTAACAAGGAAATCCCTAGTGATGGTCATCAGCAGAATGGGTCCCATGCTGCTATAACTCTGGCTTCGGGTTCACCGGGCTTGTCGAATGGGGGTGACATGTTGTCAGTGTCACCTCGAAAAGCCCGGACAGTGTTTCGTGATCGGAGGACTGGTGAACGTCGTAGTGCACTTGGGATGAATGGGAAGACTAGTTTTGATTCTCAAAAGTTGCCAGCCACACAGTCTAGTGATTTCAATGTCATTTATGAGAATGGGCATTTGGATCCACCTGATATTGGAAAGCTAGTGCATCATCAAGGACTCAAGCAGCAAGTAGATAATGAAAGGGAGGTCTTGGGTCCCCACCCTGCGAAATTGTCAGAAGTAAAGGGATCATCAGATGGTCCAGTTTCTGTACATAGCAAGGACCAGATCGAATTGTTAGTTAGAGATAACGGGAAAGAGATTTCTGCTAGAAGTCCACTTCGAGCTCCACTTGGGATTCTACCATGCCCAGTTAGCATTGGTGGGGCACGTAGAGGCAGAGCTCTGCCTCTCACAAGTAGCAGTAGATGTACTAGCACATTTGATGATGGTGCTTTGTTGGACAGTCTAACATTGAGGGAACGAATGGAGCACATTGCTTCAGCACAGGGTCTTGAAGGGGTGTCAGTGGAATGTGCCAATATATTGAACCTTGGTTTGGATTCTTACATGAAGCATTTAATAAGGTCTTGCATTGAACTTGTGGGGGCTAGATCAGGGGACGAGCTAACTATGAACAACAGGCACAAGCATCAGGCTTATCCGAAGCTTGTTAATGGTGTCAGACCAGGGCATCAATATCAGATGCAAGGTAGTGGTAGGCCTTTGGAAGTACAAGAACATAAAACACACAGCCCGATTTCTTTGCAGGATTTTAGGATTGCCATGGAGCTGAATCCGCAGCAACTTGGTGAAAATTGGCCATTGCTGCTGGAGAAAATATGTACACATTCATTTGAAGAATAATATGGAGCTTGGATTTGTTGTTTTCCCAATGGTTGTATTTTGTTCCTACTGGATCATAACTCGTAAGGCATCTTGTACAATGGTGTTCTTCTGGTCCCTAGAGTGACCTTAAATACGATTGATTTTTCATTCAGGGCCTTTTGATCCAGAGTGGTGCTCCTGGAAGTGAAACTACATCTCTGGCAATTTGACAGGGACCAGAGCAGATAATCTTTATTTCATCCTGCTAAAGGGCATGTCTTCTTTTGGAAGTACTCCATCATCAGCAACCAGTCAGATGAGAAGAATGCCCAGATTTGGTTGCACTGTTTTACGATTAGCACTATCCTCACTTCACATTTTTCTGCTTTCTCCTGTAATTACAGCTACCGAGAAAATTTAGAACATTTTTGCACGAATAATGTGTAGTTCAGTGCTTTAGCAAAAAAGTGGGGTTGCATGATGCAATAGTCATGTGTATGTACCTTCAACATTAAGATTGATTGGAATCTCAATATTAACAACACGTTTTCCTGAGCTGCTTTCTTTGTTCTTTAAATATACACGAGTTAGTGTGGCCTTGGTAGTGTCTATTAGAAAGAACATACTATTATTTTGTATCGCTATGAATTTATTTATTTTTCTTATAATAGAGGTTTAATGGCTGAAGGCATTTTCTTGGAGTGACATTTTACTTTGCCTTGAAAATTAATGAATCTCACTTTTAAGGTGCTCAGAAGCACAATATAGTTAAACTTGTTTGTAACTGAAGATTTGTTTCTTTATTTATCATGAAGAAGAGGGTCAGACAATTATGTGCAAGAAATCACTTGGATGTCCAATAAACTTGGGTTTTTTTTTTTTTTTTTTCTGCATAGCACTAAATCAATACCATTCACTGCCAGAGATATAGTTCACCTCAAGTTCTTACTGCATTTTGTTGCTTCCTTTTCTGTGGTTTAAATACTATAGTCTTCACTTGCATTAGACAACTTAATTTTAGATGAATCACTGAAACATCTTATAAGTAATTGATTGAGTTTTTATGGACAAATCAAGCTTTTTCTTACTCCTACATATTAAGGCTGGATTGTTTTTTATTGGAGCATCAGCACTGAATACACTGTTCTATTTTATGCATATTATATTTATTGTTCTGGTCATTAAGTTCTCACGTGTGCAAGATGATAGGTAAGATGAAATTCAAGTCAAGTGAACCGAAACATGAGTTGAAATGCTTGGTTGGAACCTGAATCATTTACAAATAGAAAAGAATAACACATCATCCTTCTGTTGGTCAATGTATTTTTAAGTTTAACAATTTCTATTGCAGGTCAGACTGAAAGAGAGCTTTCTCTTTGAATTTGTAAAGTTTGTAGCTTCTTACTTGTTAATTTACTCCCATTAACAGAAGAAGTTGAACATCGTTTATGGAAACACTGTTAATTACTTTTCTCATTTTCCCTGTGTTTCTTCTTCAGGGAATTGCAGTGGTTATGTGGCCTTCAAGTTTACTGTTACTAGGTATTTGTCCCACATTCCTCCTTGTGCAGTTACGGTTCGGAATTTGATTTGACAGCAGGCCTAATTAATATATTGAGACATTGAAGAACCTTTTGAGCTGTTGTGAGAGCATGTTTGGCTAAGCTTAAAAAAGTTTACTTATGAGTACATAGGTTAAGTTTTTAAAGAAATAATTTTTTATTGGTTAAACTTGTAGCATGTTTGGCAATGCTGAAATAATTTTTGAATATTTATAAATTGTGGGTTCTATGAAATGTGTGGATAATAAGTGGGTAGTAAGTTGTGGGTCATACAAAATGTATGGGTAAAAAATATGTTTGACTAGTTTAAATTATAATTTATATTTAGCCAGACAAGAGCTTGGAAATAAGTAAGTTACTTAATTTGACAGTAAGTTACTTTCAAATATAAGTAATTTTTTTTCTTAAACGTAAGAAAATAGTAAGTTAACCAAATAACAAGAAGTTACTTGAAAGTAACTTTACTTTTTCTCTTAAACTTAGCCAAAATGCTCTTAACTACTTTTCTAATGTTATAGCTGCTACTGTCTAGTATGTGCTTATATATTTTTACTTCTACTCATAATACCTTTGGTATAGTCGAATTGAAGTTTGCTGTATTTGAATTCTTTTGTGTTAAGATGCTCGGTTACGTGTAGTTATCTGTTCCCAACCTAGGAATGTGATGACAGCAATGCTCTCATGGAACCGCAGTAGGAGTATACGAGAATTCTGAAGAAGCATGTAAATTTCGAAAAGATAAGAAAACATTGTGATGCCTTGTCTACCATATAATTAAGTAGCAATGAAACACCTTACCAATTATTCACATGTAGATGTCTAGTTATGTAATCAAGATCAAATTCCAAATCTCCCAAAGTTTGATGATGCAGATTGAGACAAAAAAGAAGAAGAATAGAGGAGCAAAGAAGAATTTTGGGTAGACAAAAAATTCAATAGACTTGTAATGTGATCAATGTTCAATGTTATCTCAATTGAAATCATAGGTTCCCTTTTATAGAGCGAAGAACTTAAACTTATGGGACTTCTTGTGAACCACAATCTATTCAAAATATCAAACTAAACAAACCTAATCTAAATCAAATTGTATTTTCTTCTAATATATACTTCTAATCCCACATCATTTGAAGTTCCTTAGAGGACACTTGTTCTCAACAACTTATAAAATATCTACGCAACATGTGGTTCTAGCCGAGTTTCTGAATCAATCATTGACGTTCTACAATTTTATCATCATCTTTGTAGCCATTATCTTTGTAGTTAGGCGTAGCTTGGTTAATTTGATGGAGGACATTTTGATAATTAATTTGATGGAGGACATCTTGATAAATTATTTGGGTGTCTATTGAGTGTGTCGACGAGATGTAGGATAGCCATGGGAACTGATGAGGATCTTAAAGAGGAGGAAGAAGATAATTAGAAGAACAAGAGAAGGATAGGAGTTCTCTAGATTGTTTCCAACTCGATTCAGAGGTTTGGTGTGAGATACCAGAAGATTGAGGACTGTAAGAGGAAGCGAATGATGTAGTTGGAGAAGGTGAGGGACTTTCAGACGAAGTTGCTACAGGAGTGTAATGTCAAGGCGCACACAGTTAAGGATTTTAAAATATGGGAAATGGAGGATGGTCTAGAGTGTGGAGAGGTAATGATGTTTCTGCAGAGAATTGTAGGGGTTATGCTGGTAACTTTAACTCATTCAAGTATGTGAGATATGTCTTGATAAATGGAAAGCTTGCCTCCTTGTTGGGAGGAGGACTACAACTGAGGACCTGTGGTTCATTTCCTGACAACCGCTCTATTTGACTGTCAAAATTAGGGTGCTTCTCTTGTTTGCGTATTCGATCGCTAATAGGAATTCTTCAATGATAACTGGTTTTGTGTTACTGTTGAAGACTAGATTTAAAGTCTTAAGCTTTAGATGAGGTGGTTCAACACTTGCTCTTAAATCAAGAGTTGTCATTGATTATTTCGTTCTTGCTTCTTGCGTTAGGTGAAATATTCCATATGCTGTTTGTCTCTGTCTGGGAGCTGTTGCTTGCATCCAAATTTGAGTTGTAGGGTGCCACTTACTGTATGATGCTAAACTTTAGGCACGTGAGTTTCATACACTCAGGTGTGTGGAAACTTGGTATATATTAAAATTCTTGATTTCTAAGTTTGTGGCAACCTTGTGTCTACTTAACAATTGCATGCTATTTTAAAATTGTTGTACGTGTCTACTTTCTTTGTTGTAAGACATTAGTGGAAGACCATGCTTGCTATGCATGGGAAATAGTAAAAAGAGACGGAAATTTTTTGACACCAATTAGTGTCGAGATTTTCCGTTGCACCAATACTTGGGTATTTTAGCGATTGAGTATCGAAACTATATTAAACCCAAGGAATCTCCCTCATTTGAAATATATGGAATAAAAGTAAAGAGATTTGATTTGGTAACATAGATTTGTGAACTTTTCATATACATATTGAATGACCACAATTATCTGACCTCTTAGTGAAAAACTTTTGACGAAAGGTTACATTAGAATTCGTGAGAAGCGTTCAAATATGTTTTGGATGCGAAGTGGTGGGGTAGTGATGGAGAATTTCAAAATCAATAACAATGTGGGGAAGTGGGTTCCGTATCAGTGATAGGCATATGGAAGAGAAGAAAAAGCATCTGAAGCTGCTTCTTATTTTTATCTATGTATTGGGTGGAGAAACAGACCAGGCTTACGGCTGTTGAATCAGCTGATTGTCTTCATAGATGATGGGTTCGCCAGTTAAAAAAAGCCTGCTAAATAAAATATAACTGATACTTGTATGGCATGTTTAGTAGGGAGGATTTGATAGCATTAGACAGTATTGAAGATAAAAAAAAAAAAAACTGTCCTGTCTAGTCTAGTACTACGTACCAAACATGCACTTATTGAGTTAAATTGTGCAACTGATAACGTGGCTAGTTGGAAACAAAAAGAGTTTCCTCATGTATGCCACATGGGATCCACGTTACATGATGTTCTACCCCTAATGTGAATATTTTATCGAAGTCATTATATTTTCTGGTGAATGCAAAATAGCTATGGAAAATGTTGAGCATTCTAATGCACTCTTTCATTACTTTGTGCTTTTTTAATGATCATAGTACGGGAAGCAACTCTTGATTTGCATTTGCTATCCATGTCAAATGTAATTTTGTTTCTTTTCAGTTTTCTTGCTAACAGAGATATGCGTGCCAGTTTCCCTGAAATAACGCAAGGCTGGATGAAAAGAAGAGGATAAGGTTTACAAATAAATCAATCAAAGGAACCAAAACATAAAGAGAAGCTTTAACTCTATGCGATGTGGAATAGATGAACCCCAGGAGCAAAGTGTTACCTATTATTCTCTTATTGTTGCTCTTCCCTACTTATGGTAAATGCACCCTACCCATTTTATGCTTCAACTATTTTCTGTTCTATGTTTCTTATGACGCCATCTGAGCAATGTATCTCTTCCCCACAACTAGAGCTAGCCAGTGAAATATTAGTTATATTGAGACAAAAAAGGACAGATGACAGCATGTTTGGCTAAATTTAAAAAAATTAAACTGGAGCCAAGTAGCTTTTCATGATTCTCTCTTAATCAGTTTATGAAGAGTCTAATGTGGCCAATAGAACAGTCTCAAAGATTTGGTTATGGATTATTATATGTTGTTTCCCTGGAAAAAACTGAAAATAATTGAAGTCCTTGTTATGGAGCTGTGACCAAATATACTATTGCTTTTCTGTAGCAGTTTAACAGCTTTTGACCTTTGTATTTTTCCAATCAATGCTCTTCACAGGTAAGTTCTTTCCTTCCAATATACATTAGGGGCTGGTGAAACAAAACATAATTCAATTGGTGATAAAATCTTGATATGTCTTCTTTAAGTGGGTGAACAACAGAGTTTAAAACTGTAGTAATCAATGAAGTGTCATGACACTTTTCTGTTATTTACTTTTAATGTTATATATATATATATATATATGGTTGTTCTCTTGCATTTTGGTATTTTATTTAAAAGCGTAACACATGTTCAATTTATTTAAGTTGGTGGCGGCAAGACTTGAACTCACGACCTTTGTTTGCTCTAATATCATATTAAACTACTTGATCTAAAAACTTAAGTTGTTAGATAGGCCATATGTATATTATTTAAATATTGTCTTCACACTTTATGCATCATTGAACGGTTGGATTTTTTTGTGAATTTGAAATTAGTAATATCAAGTTATTCTAGTGTCTTTTGCTTTACTTATCAAGATACACTATAGTTTCTTTTAACATGTAGTACTAATTTGTAGTTATTCCAAGGGACTTGTTCTCATCTGATTATATCACATTAGAGCTACACATCTTCAAATCAAGATTAACTTGTGTGATGTAACAAAATTAGGGCATTCTATTTTTGTGTGACCCCAAAACTTGAACTTCATGTCATACTATTTGCTGCACATTTTGGATTGTTTAGCTTGGTCTCCGAGGCTGTACATGGATAATAGAGGTGCCATGGAGAAAATAATATTTAGAGTTACCAAAATTTGTAAATAAACATAAATAATGCTCCTTGAATTGCATATCACCTTTTCAGAAGTTGCGTGAAGGGCGGTTTTACAATGTGACAAATGTGGCCAATTGATGCAATAGGATGGATTGCTTGTGGAATTTGGGTCCCTTTAATTTTGGCTGTCAAGACACTGATGATAGGTTTCTGGATGACATCCGGTGACTGACAGCAAATGCAAGACTGACTTAGTCGTGTTAGCAATTTTCTGGGTAATCCGTAATGGTTTTGCTTGCTGACTTCAGTATATTCTGGGTACTCCGGCTTCCATGTCAATTCCTCAACGCCATTGAATTGATCTGAAGCAAGAAGCTTGGGGATAATTCATCTGGGCCACAATTGCTTTTTCAGCAAACAAATTTGGCGAAAAAAGAGGAAATTGGGCAACTTCATTGAAAATCATGGTGATGAGGCCACCCTCCTCCAGTGGACAGATTTTGAGTCTTTCCTATCAGTGGCAAATGTGACAGTCCCGAAGATTAAGCAATGAACCGTCAGGATGGTTAAAAGTCCTGGCGGTTCATCTTTCTGGGAGGGAGGTCCGGTGGATGGTCAAAAGTACCTGTGCGCACCTGGTGAGTTTTTTCCTCAACAATTTTGTTTATTTGTTCTGAACTAAACTTATTGAAATTGGGTAACTCGTGAGGAGGAAATTAATAGTTTGGTGTGGGCTAATCATTAGTGTAGCAGGCTGCTGCGATTTCAGCTGGTAGAAAATTTTCGTATACTCTTTTGGTAAGAGTAGCAAGGAGATGACTACAAAGAAATTTCATTGATTTTCAAATTTCTTCCTCAGATCACGTCAAATGACTACAAGAATTTGCTCAGCGAATTGATATTATAGTGGTTTCAGGAGCTTGTTGATTGTCATGTTTTACAGGAGAATGCCCAATTGTCCATACAGCATGTCAATTAATTATTGACTCGAAATTTAATATTTTTTCCATTACATCTTATCCCTGTTAATTATATGATCCTGTATCATTTTTCCAATATCTTCTGTGATGTTAAATGCTTTACCGACATCAACCTAAGCATATTTTTTCATTACATGTCCATTCAACCTTTGACTATTGCAAGATAATAGAGTACAAAGGCTCTCAAGTTTACCCATCTTTTTCTTTGGATGGGACCTACCAGTTGTAGTTTTCAATTTATCAGACAAGGCTGCAAGTTATAGTAAGCTTAATTGGAGAATGATGCTCGTGTCAGTATCAATGGATTGGACGAGATTAAGAAAGAAAAGAAGTTAGAATGTTGCTCGTGGTTCCGACACCAAGTATGCCTTGATTGTATAAAGTTAATTCCTTTAAATTATGTTTTAGATCGATCTTGCCATTCATCATTTTACTTGCACCAATTGCAAATAGTGAAACTAACCAGAGGTTAAAAGTTCCTTAGAAAGAAGCTCGTATAGATGGACTAAGAGTGGAAAAATGGTATACGCACACACACGGTCACACACTGCTCCCAAAATTTCCCCAGATATGTTTGTTTCGTAGCATTAGTATTAGAAAGCATGTGAAGTATGCCATCATTGCGTGTTCTATCACAGTATAACTCTACGAGAGATCATCAGGAAACACGATATATTTTACAAAACGATTTGATCACTGTGAAGTCAGTGTACATAGTTCTGTAGTAGTAGGGCGATATTGACACATTTGTGAATGTCTTTTCGTATGAGATTATGTAAGCATCAGATCATGCTTGTGAAAATAACATGCGATCTTTGTTTTGTTGCAGGACATTATTCTTGTAGTTTTGTGATTATGATTTATAGTGAAGGAAGGATCGAGGCAAACAATGGTCGGATCATCCAACGTTCCTCCAGAATGACCAATGCTTGCGTTTAGAATGGCGAGACATCAGTGTTGATTCTGTTCGTCTCAGCATTTCCCACATTATCTGCACATCCTCGTATCCACAGGTTTGGATGTCATCATGAAGTTTCAAAAGGCCAGCACCTGAAGAAAGGAAAAATGCAAGTTAGTCATTGTTGATTACTATTTATTTATTTCCAGTGCTCAGAAGAGCATTAGCCAAGGGGCTGCACATCCTCGTATCGACTAGACAATATTTGAATCTCAACTTGCATTAGTTTAGTGCAACTCCCAAATTCCCAATATCCCATATTTTATTTTATTGTCTTTGAGTGGAATTTACAAGGTGCCGTAGGTGACTGTCACTAGTGGAATCTTTAGATATTTTGACTATTTTATGTGGAAAAATGAGAAAAATATTCCAAACCTGTCATTATAACTTAAGCATTATTTAAATCGTTATGTAGTGGATGTGGATGTAATACATTACCAGGGAGAATAGCCCAAAATATTAAATATGTTATTAATTAATCAAGGTGTCATTATAAATAATTAACTTGACATTAGCTCTGTGGATCTAATTATCAGAATCCTATGCCCAATGTCTCTTATGTATAACTTTTCCTTTCATATTTTTTATTTATTTTATTTTTATTTAACTAAATAAGGTCATTTTAGTTTTTTTGATAAAAAGTTTGACCGGACAAAACCCTCCGAAAGGACCATTTGTACAGTGAACTGGTAGATTAAGAAGTTTTGCATCATGGGATAAGAGCGAGGTGAGACGTGGCTAATCGTGGAAGCACTGCTTCACGCCTAGACAGTTTGCCTAGACAGTTTTTTAGAACAGTGTAAAAAATTAAAACTTAAGCCTATCAAAAGAAATTTGCACTGTCTAATTATAAATAATGATAGAGAAGTCCACACCACCATTTACCTACCAATAGCAATCAAACATTACGTATAGAATGTTCGTAACACTATACACTTGCTATACGAGTCTCAATATATATTTTCTTTTAATTGAAAATCATTTTTGTTTTGTTTGAGTAAAAACGTCACAAATATTGAAGAATTTAACTTAACTACCCTTCAATTTTTGGGTCCCTAATTGTTAAGTCGCATTTGCAAAACAAATAAAATTGACTTGCAAAGAAATAATTTTTCTATAGATCTAAGCTTACAAACTATACCTCGACTTAATTAGTCACATCGACCCAATTATAGAATCAACGAATTCTCTTTTCAAAATCCAGGTCCACAACTTTCATATTTTCAATTAAGTGTATGAGACACAATTAGGTTCGTTACACTAATCGACGTCCCCAGCTGCTCGCTCGCGCGCTCACTTCACACACACACACACACACACACACACACACACATACATGGGGGGGGGGGGGGAGGGAGAGAGAGAGAGAGAGAGAGAGAGAGACTAACCATTTTTGCGAGCCTTAACTCGTGCAGAAACAGAAAACCAGACTCTTCTAACAGGGAAGACCATTTTATTCCACCACTCCATCACCTTCCGCCGCCGCTTCCCGCCGCCTATTCGACTCAATACCACCCTTATTCCGGCCAGACCGATATTCTCTATATATTCTCCCCACCTTTTTACTCAACTGCATGCAAAAAAGAAAACACACACTCTCACACAGTAGAATGAGTAAGAGAGATAGAGAAAGGGAAGCTCTTCACAGTCTAGAGAGAGAGTTTGCAGTGCGTTAATGGATCCATTTGGTCACTTGGGAATAGATTATTAATACAAGTCTATTCACCGACACATGACGGTATAGGTGGTGGTTTTTTTATAAAGCTTTTAACTAGTCAATGATATTTTTTTTTTTTTTTTTTTTTTTGATCGTAGTCAATGATATTTTGACACGTGGTCTTTGTGATTGGGCGATTTCTTGTCTTTTGACTTTTTATTTTAATTTTATTTCCTAACAAATTTGACTTTGATGGAGGTGAGTGGATAATGAAAAAAGGTCTAAATTGTTAGCAATTTAACTTCAAAATTGGAGATATCATGTGGTGTGCCTAGATCGGGGTGGGGTGGGGTGGGATGGGGGGGGGGTGGGGATCAAGCATCCATCCATCTAAAAAGGTTGAACCCCAACCTTGAGGGCCCCCACCGACCTTGCCCTAGGCCCTTGGTGAAGGAGGTAAATCGCAGGATGTGCCTCCTAGGAACCAGGGTGGAGAGCTTATAGATAGGCCTAGGCTGTTAACCATATGGTAACTCCCGCTTGCGACAAGGCACAAATCCAATATTTCAGGATTCGAACCCTGCACCCCGCCGCGCTGAACCCTATCCGCCATCCCCTTTGCCACTAGGAGATATGCCCTGGGGGCAAGCATCCATCCATCTATGTAGAGCTTTTCTTAGTACACTAGTTAGATATAAATTTGAAGATCTAAAAATTGTAATAAAAGAGAGAATGAATGATTAACTCATCATATATTGGAGATGAATATAAGTTTATATGTAGTTCTCGATCTTATTTTGAGCACTTTTGAATACGGAGTACTTACTATTTCTTCTCACTTTTTAATTGATAAATTTATTGAATAATAGAGACGTACTATTTAATTAGGGCACAAACATAAACATTTCAAGCAATATATCTCCACCCATATATGTAGAGCTTTTCTTAGTACATTATTCGTAATTTCTAATCGTGAATAGTAAAAACAATAGTTAACTCGTATTAAAGAAAAAAAAAGCCTACGGTGAAACTTGACTTGATTGACTTTGAGAGCTCTCATTGGTTGATCGGTCACTGCCAAGTAAGCTTATCAGAAAGCAAGCAAACCACAGTGCAACGTTCGAAGAGAATGTTCAAGTACATTTGATGATCTAAAATATGTAATAAAAGAATAATTAATGATTAAATTAATCATATTATTGAATATGGTGTTGAAAAATAAATTTATATGTACCTCTCGATTTTATTTTCAGTACTCTCATAATACGAAGTACTCTATGCTTTCTACTATAATTTAATTAAAAAATGTATTGGATAATTGGATTTATTGTTCAACATGTATCAATTAAATAGTGACAGAGAGTACGAAGTTCATTTTCACATAATTTTATAATATTATTGACGTGTTTATGAAATATTCATATTTTTTAATAATGTTTAGATTAACGTATTACTACAGTGTAGTTATCAAAGTAAATCAAATGGAAAGATCCTATGAATTTGACTATTGCAGTGTTAATAAGTTAAAAAAGGACAATACGTGTTTAATAATTTGGTCTCTTTAATTCCAATTGGGTTTGCAGTTTGCTGTGTGTCGGCAGCCGCCTGGTCCACATGGTCTAAACAAATTAAGTGGAGAATTGCTAGCCACTGAAAACCGTAGATTACAATACATAGCGACAGTTGAAAGACCAAAGGTTACTTTTGTTTTTGTATGGCATTGGATTTTTTATTTTTCATAACAAATTCCCCATTTTCATTTTTTAAAAATTGTATTTATTATTTTTATCCTTTTTATATTTATTAAAACATATTTAAATTATATTTCTTTCTCTCTTCTTTTTCTTATCATAAAATACCAAAAGCATAAGTTAACATTGAATAAGGTTTTAAATTTTGGTTTTCTTCAAGCTAAACTTTGCTTGTCTAAAATAAAATTAACAAAAAAAGAGTTGTTCCAAATCTAATAATTGTAAGGGTAAAATAGGAAAATTATATTTATTGAGGTATATGTGATTTTTTAGAATACATGAGTCTTTTATATTGTCACTTAATTGAGGAGATACATATGGTATTATCTCTTTTTTTCTTCTTTTTTTTTGATTTTTGACTTCAATATGTACTATAGAAAATACTGTAAAGAAGTATATTTCTGACACGACGTGTCCTCGACGCTCTAGTCTTAGAAGATAATAGTCGTAAGTATAATTTAAATAAATTATATTTTTAACAACACACTTTCAAATATAAACGACACTTGAGAGGAAATTTCTTTCATATGACACTTTCAGAGTTAGAAAATAAATTTGTAGACTAGTAGTAGTGAGTTTGTAAATGATATCTTCTTTTTTAAAATTTAATGAATATACCATTTTTTTCTATAAAAAAATGGTACTAAATTGCCTCTCTTTCTTTGTTTCTCATCATACTAGACAAAATTGACTAGAATTTCTATTCCATTTAAACACTCTCAGGATTTCAAATAATCTAGGGATTATCGTCAAATTAAGCAAGATCGGCAAAGGGTTCCAGACTTCTAGTCTATTTTACACTCTAATATGCCTAATCAAATGTCTAAATAGTATTTTAATAAAACGACGATGTTATTATTTTGAATGAGTTAATTTCTATATTTAATAAAAATATTTTTGGAGACAAATATCATTTTGATCAAAGAAAATTGTCTATAGTTAGAAAAATATCATGTCTTTATTTTTTAATTTAGTTTAGTTTAAATATCAAATGTTTAAAGACGATAAACAATATTAAAAATATTAATGCTATTTATCACTATTATCACTATGTTAGGTGGAAATTGTGTTGATATTAAATAATGTCTAATAAAATATAATAATATAAAATTTATTTTATTAGACTTATAATTAAAATATCATATATACTAATAGTTATCATCAGAAATAATAAATAACATTACTCTATTAAAAAAAAATCCCATATTAAAGTACAAGACGAGGCTTTTGTATTATTTCGTCACGTTCAACTTGAGTGTTAGTGTCAGACACGTCACAATTATAGCTTTGTGCCTAACATTTATGACCCCTACTAGGGTCTATACCACTTGTCCACAATCATTCTAATTTGTTCTTTTAAATAGTAATTTGTTTATAGTGATCTTACTATTTCACAAATTAGTAATAATTCCAACTTAATGACAACAAAGGCATGACGCGTTAGGGTGTTGTAAAGATGATATAAAAAAAATTAATGACTTATTCGATAAGATAAAATATATAATATTGTATAATATTAAAAAAAATCATACGATTCAACCATATTCAATAGTACATGTCAATTCTTAATTCCTTATCATTCACCAGGCCAGCCATATGCCATTTGCCCACAAACTCTAGTGTTTCGATTTTGAATTACTCGAAATATAAAAAGATTCTATAAGAATTTTCAAAGTATACCACACAAATTTGTCATAAAATTGATAGTTGTATATTAGATAAATAAAATAGGATGGCTGATTTCCTGCTCCTAAAAAGACAGAAAAAGTATTTACCTGTTGAGATGTTAACAGGTGGGTACTTAATAATAATTTAACTTTTATCATCAAATGTCCACATACGAACATTTCAGTAGGTAGGCACTTTATCATGTCCCTAAGAAGGCAGAAGATCAGTGGCCAATAAAATAGTTTACAAAAAATCAATTTCTTTATAAGTTCGACTAAGATTTTCAAAATAAAGTAAGGTGAACTTAAAAAAAATACAAGTGGCAAAACCACCGCATTTCTAGTAGTTCAAACTAATTGTCATTAAGACTCCTGTGAAAGAAAAAATAAAAAAGTCATTTTCTTGACTAGGCCAGCATTTTAATTTTGAATTACACTACAAATATCCGAAAAAACTGAAGGATTTTCAAAGTGAGCCATAATTTCTTCCATCACATTGATAATAACAGCACCACAAACTACTCATAATTCCTTCTATTTTCTGGATGAAAATATAATATCTGCAATCACATTGACATGATGTCTCTAACAAATGCAGATTTTTACCATAAAGTTACTTATGATAAAACCCCGATTGTTAAGTACCGGTAAATTTTATGTTTATTTAATGAAACAAATAAACAATACATAATGATTCACCACCGTCAAATTTTCCTCCCTATCCCCTTTCAGTTGAGCTCTTGTAGAACCTTAGCCTCCACACCATCGAATTAAACCACTATCTTTCCATAGAAGCTAAGCACGCACAGTTGAAGAGTTCGAACTTGTAACACTTCGTAGCTCTAGAATGTTTCAAAGCCAACCTTATTCTATAATCATGCAAGCAAAAAACAATTATGAGCTCTCTCTTGCAGTCAATTAAAGCTATATGATCTTTGCTTGCGACTTCTCTAACTATTCGACTGTAGGACTGGCTTCAACAAGCCATCACCCAATAAAAAAAATGTCTCATCTCAAATCGTATTGAATAAAAACCACTTAATCCTTCCAATAAGAGCTGGTAAATGGGTTGGGTTGGGTTGGATTGGGTTGGACCGGTCTACTCCACTAGAGCAGGGTCATACTTGAAACTAGACTGGATTGGCCCAGTCCAACCCAACCCAACCCAACCCAACCCAACCCACTGAGCCAACCTGGTCTTAATTTTATTTTTTCTCTTTTTTTAAAATTTTTTTAATACAATCTAATACATTGCATCAAATATAATTTTAAATAAAATTAGACAATATATATTTTGAAATTTTGAAATAGATTAATTTATGAACTCTCTTGTATTTGTCAATAGATAAACATCAATTTTTTTTCAAAATAATAATATTTTTTTGATCAATTGTAAACTATTACTTGACACATTTTTTTTAAAATATAAATAGTAAAAGCATGCTAGTCTTATTGTTTTGAGATATAAACATATTTGTCTTAAATTAAAAAAATTACTTATAAGTAAATTTAAAATAAATAATTTATTTGTCACATTAAACATAATTTGAATTAAAAAAAAAAAAATTTCAAAGTCCAGTGCTGAAAAACTAGCGGCCCAGCCCAAAGCAACAAATCATAAGCACTTTGTCTTGTTTTCATGATATGATGGAGCCCGATGCTACCCATTCTTTACATAAGCCTCAATATAATTTTCAACATATTCCTATGCTATTGTTTCTTCTCTTGCTGTGGTGTCATCATGTACTCTTCATCATTAGATATTTGTTTAGAGAAATATATGCGCCTTATCATGAATCCCTTCTAACAATGATCACTTTCTCTTATAGTGCCAGTGCCAAATATATTTTTAGTTTGTCGTGTCTATTTTCGTTTTTTTCATCTATTTTTCTTTATTTTTTTGCATTTAGATCTTGAATATTTTTGTGCAACGACTTCTTGTAAACTTTTTAAAGAATTATTTGAAAATATTATATTCTCATTAAAATTGATTCAAAAAAATTCAGGGGGCGTTGCCCCTGAACTCTCGTGTGGTTCTCCCTTTCCCGACTCACCCTTTTACTATATCCTAGCTCCTCCCCTGAACTCATTAATATGTTCTATTAAGAGAATAGCCTATATTCTCCATAAGGTTTACCTTTTAAGATGACAGTATTTAGACTCAATAATAGTAATTTCAAACGAGCCACCATGTTATGTTAAGAGTAAATCCTACATCGAATAAAGATAAAACAAATAAATAACATATAAAAAATTTGAATTAGTACTTCTTATTAAGATTAACAATTTAAGATGAAAATCAAAATCTTAATATACAATAATTATTAAAGAAAAAAACATATCTGACTCGAATTTTTATTCAAGTAAATTGAACTTATGTGAATATTGCATGAATATGTTCTTTATTCGATTTTTCTTTTTGTCTCTAATGGACAGTTTCTTAAAATGCAATATTAATAAATTCCTTAATATACCATGAATTTTTGGCATCTTATGTTTCCTATAGTTGCTAATGTTCGACATTGAGACTAATTATTTGATTTGTTTACATGATTCTCGTTGAAATAAAATATAGAGAAAAAACAACACAAAAATTTTACGTAAAAACATTCAAAAAATAAAAAATAAAAATAAACTATTGTATACAAAGATATTCTATTACATGGTAAATTATTACAATATATAGAATCTCTCGATAATTAGTCATTTAAGTTTTTCTTAAAAGTAAGTACATTATTATCAAATATAAATGTGCTTAATATATTTATAAACGTAATTAATCGAAACATGCAAATGTGTTATGTGATCTTATAAGCTGTTAAAAAATATTCTTATAAGCCCCAAAATGACCCAGAAAGGAGGCCTAATGGGCCTTCCAAAATATTCACCAGAGGCACAGGCCCAGGCTTTGATATGAGTTGAAAAATTATAATAAGTGGGTACAAATAAATAAAATAAATATTCAGCTTAATTTATTTTTTTTAACTCTCATTTTAACCTATTTATAACAAAATTATGTGTTAAATCTAATCTGATGATAAAAAATAAATCAACCTACTAGTTAATACATGTCAAAAATATAATTATAAATAAATAATTTTCTCTCATATTTAAAACAATTTCCAGAAATAAATCAAAAATTTCAAGTATTAAATAATTACAATGGTATAAAAACAAAATATTTAACAGTTACAAGTCAAAGCAAAAAAGGTTAAAATATAAAAAATGTAAGTATACAACATATGGTCCCCGGGAGCCTAATCTCCTACCCATGGTGGGTAGGAGATATAATGTCCACCGATGAGGTGGCTAAACTTGATTAGTAGAAATTATGAGTGTGAAACTATGAATTACCAACCATGTAATACCACCTCATCGTGGGTATTATAAGTAAGTAGGATAAGTGGGTAGGAGATCAAGACCCATAGTCCTCGTTTCATATACTAATGTATTTGACAAATCATCATGACTCTTAATTTCAACTAATCTGATAGTCTAAATTTATTAAAATCTATATTAAGATGTATTTGGTCTGGATGTAGGTACAAAATTTTAAAGGGTTAATTACACTAATGGTCCCCATTCTTTCAGGTTTGTAACAATTTCATCATTGTTCTTTTTTTTAGCAGATATCATCCTCATTCTTCTATTTATATTCACAGATAGTCCCAAAATCACTATTTTTCACTAGGGTAATTATATTCACACAACACTTTTTATTTTTTGCACCACATTTTAATTACATTTAACATCCTTAATCTATGAACATTATATCACTCATGTCTCCAACTTTTTTTATCACATTTTTATCCTCAATTTTTCATTAATTAGCATATTTTGTGTTTGATAACGGTTTTTGTCTAAAACATTTTTTAGAAATTCATAAAAAGACTTATTTGTCGGTCATATTTTAAAAAAACAATAGATACAAAAGTACGATAAAATATTTTTTTCTCATTTCAAAGCACGTAAACAAAATATATCGACATAGATCATCATTAATAATCAAATATGCTAATTAATGAAAGTTGAAGATAAGAATTTGATGACAGAAAGTTAATAGTATAATTGCAACAATGAACAAAAGTTGAAGATTTTAAGTACAATTAAAATGTGGTGCATTTATAACAAATTGTGGTGTGAATATAACCACCATTTTCATTGTTCTAACAATTCTTGGACAATTTTGTCTATTGACTTAAATAAATTAAAATAATATGAAAAAAAAAAATATAATGAAAATATTACAATTGAACCCTTAACCTTTTCAAAAGTACAAATAAATCTTAAACTATTTTATTTTTTACAAATTAAAAGATGTCATTTATGGTTCTAACAAACCAGTAGTTGTTCTCATTTCGCAAAAAGTGTGTTCATGTGAGGTCTGACATAAGAGGGGGAGGGGGAGGGGGAAGGGGGGGGGGTCGATGCCGGCGGGGGATCTCAGTAAATTCACAAAAATGGAATTCTTTGAGAAAGAGCTAAAATTTTCTAATCCTTTGGGTCTTTAACCTTTTCCTTTTTTTCATTTCTTCAATTTTTTTACTGGGTTCTTATATTCCAGCGAGAATTTTCAGATTTTCCGATGATATAGCTATTTGTTTCTTAAAATTCTGGTAAATTATCGATTTTTCCGGTGGTCTCGCAGTTTCCTTTTCTTCGAAACTTCATAAAGTTGCAATCTTTACGGGTGGATGATATGAGGGACAAAAGGGTCAATTAGTATCATCCTCTTTAATTACTCTCTTGAAATTTGCTCAAAAGATTAAGTTCTTTGCTAATTATTTGAGCGTGTGGTTATCAAAAACCACTCTGGCATTAGAGAAGTAGTATTGAAGAAGGTTGTGATTAATTTTAGTGGTTATCTTCCATGTGTTTCCTTATTTATAACTTGTCTTATTTCAATAGATATGGTAATTGAATTATGCCTGTCATAATGATGACATGTTTTGGATTTATTTGAAAAACATTTTTTTAGGTGCTAGGAGGGGTTTTTCTGATGCCATTGATGGTTCTAACAAATGGGTTTATGTATTAATGGTGAAGGATTGGTGGCCGATTGCCACGTGTTTCCGGCGACGTCTGTTGGGACTTCTGCCACGTGTTGCCAGCTACATCTGGTGTTGCATGGAGGTGGAGGTGGATGTGAGTTAAGGAAGAATGACTATTTTTTTTTCTTTTTTTTTTAATTTGTAAAAAATAAAATAGATTAGGATTTATTTGTATTTTTGAAAAGGTTAAGGGCCCAATTGCAATATTTTCATTGTATTTTTTTCCTATCATTTTAATTTATTTAAGTCAAGGAGTAAAATTGTCCAAGAATTGTTAGAATAGTAAAAAAATAGTGATTTGGGAACCATCTGTGAGTATAAATAGAAGAATGGGGATGATATCTACTAAAAAAAAGAATGAGAATGAAATCGTTACAAACCTAAAAGAATGAGGACCATTAGTATAATTAACCCAATTTTAAAAGGTTCTAATAGATCTAGACCGTTAGATTAGCTTAAATTAAAGGCCGTGATTGTTTATCAAATTTATTTAGTGCAGAGTATTTCTTGAATATTGTCTTCATAATTTAAATCTGTACATGTATTTACAAGAATTTGTTCTTTGCAACATGACATTTAGGGTGGAGAAAAGTACTCAATCGAATCAGAACGAATCGACTCGTTTGGTTCTTCTTAATTTTAAATCGAGTAATGAATAGTAGAATCGAGAACCGGCTGTTTATAGTTCAGTTATCAGTTCTAGACTTAAAAATGATACCAAACCGACTTTGTTATTTTTAAATTTTTCTTAACTCATAAAAATAAAATATTTTATTTCTATGTTTATTATTTTGTATTGAGATGGAACTTTGTATACAAACTCGATATATTGTTGTTTTGTGAATAGATTAAGGTTGAAAAATTATGATTTTTAGATTATTTTGATTTTTCAAACAAAGAGAATACAAATATTTATTAGAAAATATGAAATTTGAAAACTTTAATTATGGAATGGAACCAAATCGAACGGTTCAGTTCTGATTTGGTTTTATAATTCAAGTTGTAACTGATGATTCTATTTATTATAAAATATTCAATGGTTCTTGATTTGATTTGGTTTTATAATTCAAGTTGATATAACTTTTATGATTGGAAGTCAGGTTTTATGTCCCACTCCTATATATTTTTATGAGTTATTTATATATGGTTAGAGTATCCGAACTTCTTATCTTTTTCTTGTGGAGGTTTGTAAATTACATTGGAGATTTGATGGTGTACTTTGAAAAAAATAAAATAAAATAAAAATGGAACTGTACTCAACCCGAATGTCATCAATGAAGAATACACAGTTTATTCTCTTAGAGAAAATCACCTATGGAATATAATGACTTGCTAAATTGATCAAACATATATTGTCTAATTTTACGACTAATGGGTTGAAAAGATTAGGTTAACAAGGTATATTTAAAGAGGGGGTTGGTAAAACACTTATAAAAAGGGTTAAAGTTTGAAGATTCCACGTCAAATCAGAATTAACTTTGCTTTAAATATAGTTAACAGTATGTTTAGCTAATTAACCATAAAAGAAGTAAAAACTGGTTTTATCTTCTTTTTTTTTCCGTCAAATATTATGTTTGGGTCGTAATATGTTGAATTGAATAAGATTGAATAGAATATTAAAAAGATTCTATAAGACCGCAAAGTCAAACTGGAGCGAATCTATATTATGTATTAAAGTCAGACCTCTCAACAAAATTCTTCATATTTAGCGGATTAAGTTTTTATATGAAATGTTCATTGCGTAAGCTATGCTCTTAAATTTGATTTTCATTTTTATCTATTTATAAAAAATTTACATATTATAAATAATATGATAAATTTATATTTCTAAATTATAAATAATTTTCTTCATCTTTAGCAAAAAAAGAAATATATATATAATTTCGCAAACAATAAAAAGTTTTATTTTGTTTTGAGTGTGAATAAATATTCCACCCGAGGGGTGGTTTTATTTTAAAAAAAAAAAAAAGGTAAAGCCAAAAAAATAATTGAAAAATCACAATATAAATATGTAATATATAGGCATTGCTTAGATGATCTTGTCTTTGTAGTTCAAATCCTTACACATATAAATTTACAAGCATTTGTTCTTTGCAAAATGCGCGCAACAATTAACAAATTAATAGAGTGACTAATGCAATTGATGCTTGTTTTCTTGACTTATGGCTTAGGATGCTGGTCGGACCGGGCTGGACCGGCTTGAGACTCAATTGGTAACACCGGCGGCTAATCTTGCTCGCAAGTCCTTTCTCAATATTTTTCCCGACGGAGACTTGGGAATGGCATCAATGAAGAACACACGATTTACTCTCTTGTAGAAGATCACCTGTGCAATATCACAACACGTTAGACTACTCAAATATTTCTTCTATTTTATTATTGATGGGTCGATAAAAAAAATTTAAGGCATATTAAATATGTATACGCCCAGCTCCTACGTGAAAATCCTGGCTCCGCCAATAAGTATTTGCACTTTTACCTTTTAAGTGACGAAAATTAGTATGTAAAATACACGAATGACAGTTTAAACTTTTAAATAAGCCGACCTGTTTCGAGACAAATTGCTTAATTTCATCCTCAGTGATGGTGGATCCATTTGATCTCACAACAAAAGCAACTGGAACTTCTCCTGCTTCCTCTTCTATCATTCTGATAAACAATACATGCAAAATTAATTAAAATCCAAAATCTTAAATTATGATAATTAAATTAAATTGAAATTAAGAACATACGGGACAACTGCTGCATCTGAAATATTGGGGTGGTTGAGTAAAAGGGCTTCAATTTCAGCTGGTGCAACTTGAAAACCTTTGTATTTTATAATTTCCTTCAAACGATCAACAATGAAAAGCTCATCATCAGCATCAATGAACCCTATATCACCTGTGTGTAACCACCCTTCCTTATCTATTGTTCTTTCTGTGGCCTCTGGATCATTCAGATAACCTGATAATCATGAAAAATGCATTAATATTCGTCTTCAATCTATTGAAGATTGGATAGCAAAATTTCTTCCAATATTTGAAAGTGAGCAAGTTGGTATTCAAACTTGAATTATAGTAGGACTTTGAACGTTGAAAGTTGAAACTATACTACTAAACGATATTGTCCAACTCATCAAGTTTTGAATGCATTAATAAGCAACTTAAATGTGCTACACCAAGAATATTTCTTAATTGAAAGTGAAAATAAATGCAGTGTTCTATATCCTTCCAAGACTAAGGACTCGTTTAGTTTATAAATAAAACTATTTATTTAGATAAAATTAATCGGGATAACATATTTATCATTTAGTTCAACTGAGCTTGTTTGGTACAGATTTTAATGGTTTTTTGATTTTCCATTTTTTGACTTTTGGGAAAAAATGACCAAAATAACCATTTGCTTTACAAGGTAGCCCCAATATTTGATTAGAAATGGGGTTATTTTGGTCATTTTCTCCCAAAAGTCAAAAAATGAAAAACCAAAAATCCATTAAACTCTATACCAAACAAGCACTAGGTATAAGAATGAAACAAATCACTGTTAAAAAGTCAGCTTTTCGTAAAAAAAAATACAACTCTATCCTTATTCTTAACTAAACGAAAAAAAGTAAATAAAAAAAAAACTAAAACAGAAAAAAAAAAAATATGTGGAGCGGTGGACGATTATTCTAGGATATGGATGTTCAAAAATAGATTTGTTCTATATTATAAAGGGTAAGTCTTTTTTTTTTTTTAAATGATGAGTGAATACTTATTTGGCTAAAAAAATCGTCATCTTCTTTTCAAGGACAAAACTTATCTTCATTTATAGCTTAAATTGTTAACCAGATAAAAATATATCTGAACATCAATTCTACCTAAACATGATAAGATAATTTTTTCCTAATTCAGGTCTAGCCACTGTCTCAAAGGGCCGACAACGCAATCGCTATTTTCCACAAAAAAGAGAACAATAATTCACGACGAGTAGGACCAATCAATCCAAGTCGTTGAGGGACCTAACTAAGAGTTCGTCTCTGGACCTGATCTAAGAGAAATGGGATCTGTTGCCTCAAGAAAAACAAGGACAATTGGCTCGGCAGGTTGAGTATTTAAGTCTAACCCAAAAACATCCATAATTAAAGGAAGTTTTTAAGTATCAGATTTTTATGTTAACTATTGTTTCCAATTCCCACATACTTGTATAGAATAATAAGTTTATACTCTTTTGGAAGTAAACTTCTTTTTTAAGTTTTAAAAAATTGTTTCTTGCACTTTACCCTTGGATAGGTAAGCTAATCTAGACTAAAAGCCAAATATATATTGATCACTTGTTGATCTAATGTTGGTGCAAGGCCACCAACTCCACATTTTTCTCAACCTCTTTACTTTTACAAGTTGTGATGTGTGACTAATAAATCACTTCAAAGTTAATAATTCAATAATTGGGAAGGTAAAAATTGTTAGGAAATACAAAAAATTTATATAGTGAATTAGTATGATCAAAACCAACCACATTCTTGTACTACGCACGTGAACTCGCACGCACACTCACATGGACGACCACAATGTACTTTTTATAAGAGACATAAATTAAGTTAATATGTCATATTATATTTATAAACGATTTAATTAATATTGACTGAACATACCTTTCATGATTTGGTCGCCTCTGATGCAAATTTCTCCGAGCTGGTTACGCTCCAGAGAAGCACCAGTTTCAGTGTCTACAATCTTCATCTCAGCATTCCTAACAACAGTCCCACATGCCCCTGACTTAATTTCAAAGGGTTCTTTGGCAAAAGCCAAGCACATTGCCAGCACTGGCCCAGCTTCAGTCATTCCATATCCCTGCAATTCAATTCACAATATTACTTATAAGTAAATTTTCATTTCAAACATGTTTAGTTGTGCTAATAAGGAAAAAAAATTTACTTATTAACATTAAAGAGTTTTCCTTAATATAGAAAATTAATCATGTTTGTGTGAACAGTGAACAGTGAACATCTTCCTTAATTTTCTCCTCTATAATTTTATTTATTACAAGATCTCTCTCTCTCTCTCACTAAAAGTCTAAATCTTTCTTGAAAATGAATATACATGAATGATAAATAAATATAATAAAAGCGATTACGAGGTGAAAAAAATAAACATATTCACACGACACGTGATGATGAGAAGCATCGAAAGGGTATACAAAATTTAAACTCCTGGTCAATTAGAGTATTAAATATAACTCATACTTGTGGTTAGTTTAAAACATTAAAAAAAAAAAAAAAAAAAAATTGGAACTTAAAAATCTAAAAAATATCATACCTGACCAAGCTTGGAGTTAGGAAACTTGATCCTAACAGCATCTTCAAGCTCCCGGCCTAGCGGCGCCGCCCCGGACATCACTGTCCGGACTGACGAAAGATCGTATTTATCGACCCCCGGACTCTTAGCAATGGACAACACAATTGGCGGCACAAAGGGTCCTATTGTCACCTTATATTTCTGTATCAACTCCAAAAATGGTACAATATCAAATTTTTGCATAATCAGAATTGCTGCACCAACCCTTAATCCACACAGCAGTACAGAATTCAGTGAATATATGTGAAACAGTGGCAAAACACACAGCATTACATCCTCACTATGGATGTATAAATTTGGATTCTCCCCGTCAACTTGTTGTGCCACACTTGTTACAAGTCCCTTGTGTGTAAGCATAACACCCTTCGGCAGCCCCGTCGTACCGGAGGAGTACGGCAGCGCCACCACGTCGTCGGAGTTGATCTTAACAGCCGGCATGTCGTTTTCATCGGCCTTAGTTAGATCCGAAAACAGCAAACAACCCTCTGGTGGCTCATCTATACACATTACTTTCACACCATTCTCTAATGCATAGTCTTTAACTTTTTCCACATAACATCCTTGTGTTATTATAAGCTTGGCGTTCGACGCCTTTGCTTGCTTCATGACCTCGGCCGGCTTGAAAAAAGGGTTGGCCATGGTGGATAAGGCGCCACGATACGAAGCACCAAGGAATGCGAATACAAATTCCGGTGAGTTGGGAAGCAAAATCATGATGGTTTCTCCTTGTTGTATGCCAATCTTGTTAAGCCCAGAAGCTACTTTTCGTGCTATAAGCTCGACTTCGGCGTAAGTGTAGACCTCATCGGTGGCGCCATTGATCAAACATGGACGTGAACTGAACTTGGAAATGTTCTCAAAGCAATAAGAATGCAAAGGAAGGTGTTTTGGGATGTAAATATCAGGCAGTTTTGATCGAAATATTATCTCTTCTTGCATTGTCTTAGTCTCCATTAATGGACAATTATGAGATTTTGAGGAAAATAAGGAAAAAAGGGTGTTGTGATCCTGGAAATGGATGTTGAATGTGTAGGAATATAAATACGGGGATGTTTTGGTGAAGGTAGAAGGCCAGAAGGGGGTAGTTGGTGAAGGGGACATGATGGGAATTTTGGGTTGTTCAAGGGTAAATTAGTGGATTTGTTTGCATTCTATCATTATTGAAAATATGTGGTGCGGTTGGTGAGACAGAGAGAGACTGGGTATTTGAGTGGGGTCCATTTGGGTTAGGTAATTGAGAGATTTGTTCAATTTGACTTTTAAAAAAATTGGAGACTTTTCCACGTAGGCTTTACCTACCCAAAATATGACGGAAGCCGTTTGTCGACGGCCGAACAGACGGCGACGTTTACACCTACTACCAGTGTATTTCCTATTTCGGTAAAAATATACTAAGTACTACTACTTAAAATATAATTTTAGATGGTCAAATTGATCAAACATACTTTTTATCCACACATTTCATAGGATCTACAACTTACAATTTATTTTTATCCATATATTCACCTACAACTAATAATATAAACACTTAAAATATAATTTCAGCACTACCAAAATGTATATAAGAGTTTTTTTTCTTTTCCTTTTAATTCAGCAACTCAATATTGTTTTGTGTCTAACTATATGTCACCAAATTTCTTTTCTTTTGAGATAACATTGTAATTCCAAATTAGTTGATCCGCCGTAATATTTGAGCCTCGTCAAATTTGATTGAATAGCTCAGTTAATATGATTTAGTCTATGTTTGGAGATGTTTAACTTATAATTTTAACTGATTAAATTGGTCAAATATATTTTTTATTTACATATTTTATAGGATTTATAATTTACAAATCACTTTTTATCTACACATTTACTAACAACTTATAATATAAATACTTAAAAAATAATTTTAACACTCCCAAACATGGACGTTTTAGAAAAATTAAAAGATAAAAGTTAAAATATAGAGCCTTTCTATCAATCAGAATGTCTAGTCCGTACTTGTGTATAATATGAGTTAGTCAATTAATATAATTAATTAAATTTTATCGGGTTGAATTATTAAATTTATTTAATGATGTGGTTAATGATGTGGGCTATTACAATTAATTTTTGGTGAATCAAAAAAGTCTTCAATAAAAAGTACGTAATTAGTGAATGAGTATGATAAATAAACATATTCATTCATAATTAATTGGCGAATATGTATAATGAATGGACGCATTCATTCAAAATTTAATCTGAACCATCAAATTACATAAAAATATAAAATGGTGCGATCTAAAGACAATTAGACCAAATGGTGCACATATTTATGAAGATGTACGCTCTTATTCAAAAAGACATTTCAAAACCTATAAATAGGACCCCTAAATTCAAAATTCTACACACCAAATCAATTCTGAATTAATTGATTTTAAATTATCTATTTCTTTCCAAAATTGTGCTTATATAATTTCTGTATTTTTTTCAAAAATCGTTGTTCCTTGCAGTCATAGAAGAATGCAGTCATAGAAGAATGCAGTCATTCATTAGTTTGACCGGCAAGGTTTGTACAGTGGAGTATCGACTTTGGAAAAAGTATTGTATTTTGGGAGACAAACGTCATTTGATCATGTTAGCACATTTGTAGGGGATGAAATATGCCTTAAGAAGATTTGTTTGCATACTTTGCTTCATCTCGTTTTTATATTTCTGTTTTATGTTTTTCTCTATTATTCCAAAGTTTTAAAAAGCGTAAAACGTGGTTAGGCATAGAGGTCAAATTTCAAACTTTTCGGACATAGACGAGGGTGAGGCGAGAGCTAGACTAAAAAATCATTTTCTTATTTCTAATATTATTTTAAATATTAAATAAAAATTTTTTTAAAAAATTAATTAAAAAGCGCGCGCCTAAGCGTGACTATGCGCGCTTAGACGAGCCTAGGCGCGCGCTTTTTAGTTAAAAATATAGTTGACTAAAAAAGCGCGCGCCTAGAGCATAAGCGAGACGTGAAGGTCACGCCTCTAGACATGCTTTTTAGAACATTGGATTATTCTGATCAATTTTGTCAACATCAACAACCTGGACTGGTAACACTTATGTTCTTTTTCTTTTTTATTTTTTTTGTTGTATTATTATTCTCAATCTTCTATTAGTTAGTATATTTTATTTTTGATAAAAATAGCCTCTCATATATTTAAATAAGTGACAAAGTATTGCCTCATAATTTTAAAGCATGCAAATAGAATATTTGGATAGAAACCATTGTAAAAAATTTTAAGATATGCCGATTGATGGAAGTTGTTAATAAGAAATCGACCATAAAAAAAATAAAAAAATTAAGAACATAAATACTACAATTAAGTGATTAACTAATGTTTATGACCTTATATTTGTTAGATTCTAAAACTTGTCCATTCAAATTATAAATAAAAATTGAAACATAATTTCTAAATATTTAAACTCATTTTTAAATAAAATTAAATATATAATCGAAAACCACGGTGGTGTGATATTATACAATAACATTTGGCATTGCTCTTTAGAGGTTAGTGCAGAAATTATGTTGTTTTGGCAATAAAGGAATTATCCTTTAAATATCGGTTACATGTGCATTTTTAATAGGGATGGTAATTGAGTCGGACTGCTTGATCCACGAGCCACGAGCCACGAGCCACTGGCCGAGCTCGTATTTTTTGGACAGGCCGAGTTGAGCCCTTCTTGGAAGGCCGGCTCTGCCATTTCTAATTCTCACGTCCTTTTGTTAAATTAGAATAATCACGTCTTTTAAAAATTTATATCACTATATTTATATCTCAAATCAAAAGTAATTATCTTTTATCGTATACTATAAAGTTACAACTATATAAGTGTCTATATATGGACGGTGTAACATAAATATTCAAGGATTACTTCAAATAATAATACATTCGAATTGAACAAATCACTATTTTGGATAGCACATTTTTAAAAGTTGTTTTAACATGTAGGGGGATTTCTTTGTTTCCACCTCTTGATATGACATTTCATGTAGTCTAATTTCTAATTATAATGCCTACTGGACACTTGTCCGATGGGCATTATAATTATTGACCACCATGAACATTATATCAAAACCTATATAAAGAGTGTCTAAGATATTTGAAAAGGTGTATAAATCAAATGAGAGAGACTAATTATAAAGGATAAAGAGATGGTGAATAGGAATAAATTAATATTTTTATTTCTAATTCTTGAATTAGTTATTATTTTGTGAGGCTTAGAAGGTGTTCTCTTGTGTGTTTTTGGAGTTTTTTGGTATGTGGGGGGATATTATGTCAATGTACAATTTTTCAAAGGGTTAATTACACTAATGGTCCACATTCTTTCAGGTTTGTAACGATTTTATCTCCATTCTTTTTTTTAGCAGATATCATCTCCATTATTCCATTTATTCTCACAGAGGGTCCCCAAATCACTATTTTTCACTATTCTAATAATCCTATGATAATTTTACCCCTTGATTTAAATAAATTAAAATAATAAGAAAAAAATACAATGAAAACATTACAATTAGGCCCTTAATCTTTTCAAAAGTACAAATAAATCATAAACTATTTTATTTTTATACAGATTGATGTTCTTCTAAAAAAAAGAAATCATCTTTCCCCACCCCACCCCACCCCATCCCATCCCATCCCATCCCATCCCATTCTCCTTCTCCTTCTCATTCTCCTTCTCCTTCTCCTGTGCAGATGGCTTCGCCGCCATGTCTAAACTCCTTTCCTCCCTCTTCCTCACACCCTCCGGCTAGTCAGTCACTACCCACTTCTGCAGCTGGACTGGAATCAAATGTGACAATACTAACTCATTTGTCACTTCTACAACTCCTTTGTCACTTCTGTAGTTGGACGCCCGCAACCTCTACAGCAAGAGCACCCCCATTAACGGATCCAATAGAAACGTACACAGCCCTCGACTCAACGACCATATTCGGTGGGCTCACTGGAACAGTGGGGATACGCTATTTCGGTTGGGAATATCTATCCCTATTTCTGTTAAATGCAGTTCAATCTCAATCGACAGTGGCGAGTATAGATCATCATCTCACCGGTGCGGCCATATCAGATTAAAGATCTGCGCAGCCATATGCCAGCGCAGATCTCGGATCTGCACGTGGTCGGCGATTTAGCGCAAGAAAGATCTCAGATCTTCGCGTGGCCGCAGCTGGGCGCAAGCATAGATATCGGATCTGTGCCACCAGATGATCTGCGAGAGAGATGATGATCAGTCGCACCCGCCGGAGATGCACCAATGAGAAAATTTGGGGGTGGGATGAAAATATATATTCTTTTTTTTTAGAAGAACACCAATCTGTATAAAATAAAATAGTTTAGGATTTATTTGTACTTTTGAAAAGATTAAGGGCCTAATTGTAATATTTTCATTGTATTTTTTTCTTATTATTTTAATTTATTTAAGTCAAGGGGTAAAATTGTCATATAATTATTATAATAGTGAAAAATAGTGATTTGATGACCGTCTGTGAGAATAAATGGAAGAATGAAGATGATATCTACTAAAAAAAAGAATGGGGATGAAATCGTTACAAACATTAAAGAATGAGGACCATTAGTGTGATTAACCCTTTTTCAAATGATGTAATCTTTGTCTTACTATTTGTGAATTTTTTTTTTATTCGTATTATTATTCTCAATTTACATTTCTATGTTCTTCTTGATTAATTTGTTGAGCACTTCGAGTGAGCTTGTATTGAAAATTTATGTTATTCTTCACTTGTTTGTGGAGATTGAGATTTATTTTAGAGTTCTTGTTAGATGTGTGAAAATTTTACATTTTCCTTGTAACACTGAATAATCTTGTGCAAGAGCTTCACTTTCGGGTGGAGTTCAACGAATATGAGTTTTCTTGGCCAAAAATTTAGAAAATCTTGGTATCACATCTTTATATTTTGTATATTGTTTGTGATCTGCTTAAATGGGGAATGATCTAATAATGTTTTTGGTGGGCATTTTTATTTAGCCTACTGAACACTTGTCTAATAGATCAAATAAAAAGTGCTCACTAAAACATTAGACCATTTTCTTTGCTTAAATATGTCCATTTGACCGAGTCTCCTTGAAAGCTCAGGAATCCTATGGACTCAAGGCTCCAAATCAAATACTATAGTAAAATAAGTAAATAAACACTGCCAAAATGAATTGCAAGTTTTCGCATGTGAAATGAGTGAAATTAAATATGCGAGTTATAGAGTTAAATCAAACTTTTATTAAATAAAAAAGAAATTAGAAAAAAAAAAAAAGAAATTAGAAAAATTGTGGTGGGGGCATTGGCCCCACACACTCACATGTAGCTCTGCCACTAGTTTCCTTGACCCTATTGTTATTTGTCGGATATAGCGCACCAGATGTGTCATGTAAATGTCTACTGATTTGATGTGACAATCACAAAATTATTGATAAGATTTTTATAAGCTATTTCAGTAATGTTTTGGGAAATGCCATTGATTTAAATATTTTGTTATCATAATAATCGAGCAAGGACAGTCAAAATCATGTGTAATTGTCGGTCCTTTTTATTTATTTATTTATTTAATTAATTTGGGCCCAAAAATGGAGAAAACAACAAGAAAAACTCTCCTAAAACCATGACACGGTTTTGAATAAATATTTTCTCTTACAATTTAGTCAAAAGGGGGTTGTTACTAGTATGAAATTTAGGCCTTGCACTGTATTTTCGTTCCAATATTCCATTGAAAACTACAGCATTGTCAGTCATAGCATTTCTAATACGTTTCGTCTATTATATTTTATGTAATAGATAAAATAGACAAATTTTTAAAACATGTGGCACAACGTCTATTATATAGACGGTCAAATTATAAATTCATCTCCAATAAATTTCGTCTAAAATTAATATTATCGATTGTGTGGCATTAATTTTTTTTCAAAATTGGCAGGTCTTCAATTTATATTTTCCTTGTCTGAATTTTTTCAATAAAATCTTTAGATTAATTTAAATTTGCTGAGTCACTCCGTCCAGAAGTCCGTCTAAGTATAGACGAACTTCTAGACGGAGTCTATTTTTGATGTGTTAAATCAGTTAGACGGATTCCTCGTCAGCATGTATTGAAGAGAGTTTTTTATAATTCTGTATATATATGCTTATGTGGCACATTTAAAAAGCAACGGATGTAGTGCATTGGAGATGCTCTCACAATTTTTTTTGAAAATCCCACCTCTCTATATCTGTTTCGTGATTTCTGTGTCTTCTATTTTTGGGGTGAGTTCAAATTCTCCAAAACCAACTTGCGAAATCAAACATTCATTTAGATAAAACACTAAATCTGCAAAATTCCTTATCAAATTCTGTTGTTTGCATTGTGTTCTTACTCACTTGATGAATCCGAAAGGAAAATTGATGCAAATGGTCACTAACGTATGATATTAGTACGCAAATGGTCCTTAATCTTTCATTTTTGACGAAATGGTCCATAACCTATCCATTTAGGTGCGATTGGTCTTTTTTTACGGATTCTGTTAAAATTCCGTCAAAAACCTTTTCATTAGGTACGCAAATGGTCCCTCTCACTTTTTTTGTCTTTATTAATGGGGGTAAAATTGTCAAGTTACATTTTCTCTCTTTCTTTCAATTGGCGCAAATGGTCATTAACCTTTACCTTAGTGTAAAAATGGTCCATAATCTTTATTTTTTGGCGCAATAGTCCCTAACATATATATTTTGGTGCGCAATTTATCCTTATTTAATGAAAAAGATAAAAATATCCTTAGTTTTAATTAAAAAAATTTGCAATTAGATTCTCAACCTTTGCAAAAAGTGAAAATAAGTCTAATACTTTAATTTTTTTATTAAAAATTAAAAAAAACTAACAAATTAATAATATACTAAATTATTTTGTATATTTTATGAACTATTATTTTGTATGTACACACAATTGGTCCGGCATTTTAATTTTGTATTTTGAACTATTATTTTGTATATAGCAATTGATTCCATACTTTAATTTTTTTAATAAATTATTTCGTATATACACACAAGAGTCCCGTTCTTCTGCCCCTAAGGAGCAGGAAAAAATTAACGCACTGCTGACATGGCCATGTTAGTAGTGCCCTATTGTAAGCAGTTGGGTTTAGAAAAAAAATTTCGACCCACCCATTTCATTTGTGCTATTGTTAGTGCTCCAAAAAAAATTGTCCAATTCCATTGTTAGTGCTCCAAAACCATTTATACCATTCATTCCCAAAACCACCATTCATCTCCAAAATTATTTCTGCCATTCATTCCGAAAATCATTTCTGCCCGTCTCCATTCATCCCCGTTTGACGAAGAAGAAAAAAAAAAAAGGTTTACCAGACTGATCTACGTTGAGGCGGCAGATCCAGTTGGATCTGTGCAGCCAAGGCACCCAGATCTAGTGATCTGCGCTCGATCACACAGATCTCCAGAGATTGCGCAGACCGGCGTCGTGGATTCACCGAAACTGTACGACGGACGGTCGTGCAGATCTGGTGGTTTTCTTCGATGGATTTTTTTGAGTTTTGTACCATGGTGGATTTCCGGTGGTTGATGATGAACGGAGATGACTAACTCTCAAATGAATTGGGCAGGACAAAATTCTTTTTTTTTAACCCAACTATTGACAATGGATGTCAGCAGTCAGAGTTAAGTTTTTGCTGGACAGACCCATACACACAATATGTATATGTGTATATATATACTAGTTTTGGCCACGTGCGTTGCACGTTGGTGAAAAATGTAGTGAAAAATTTTAGGTTGAAACGATACGAACCTTTTATACAATTATTTCTAAAATAAAATAAAAATTAAAAATAGGTCAATGTTCAATGTTCATTGTTAAAAAAAAATTAAAGAAAAAAAATTGTCAAAAAAAAAAAAATTAAAGAATTTTTTTTTTTAGGTTGTGGGCGTATCCGAACAATTTTAAAACAATAAGGACCTTTCATGCAATTATTCCGTAAAAAAAAAGAACAGTAAAATATTGTTCATGAAATTCATTGCCAAGATGTCTCGGCAATGAATTTCATTGCCCAGATGTCTCGGCAGTGAACAGTATTATATTGTTTACAATTGTGCTTTCTTTTTTTTTTTTTTTTAAAGAAAATGAGTTTTAAAAAAAAAAATTTGTTGAACAGTAAAATAAATTTCAAGTAAAATAAATTTCATTGCCGAGAATTTTACTGTTCAAGGTTTTTTTTTCTTTTTTAATGTGGCAACATTATAAAAAATAAAAACATTCAATTTGCTTAAGATAAAATAAAAAAAATTAATAAAAAAATTGAATGAAAATGTGTAAAAAAAATAAAAACATTCAATTTGCCACCAAGATTTCACAGTGCGTGCATTTTAAAATTCTTGAATGGCATTTTTTAGCATTTATTTAAAATAATTTGTAAAAGGTAAAATAAAAAAACAAGATTAGTAAAAAATTGAATGAAAATTAAATGTGAAAGAAAAAAAAATAAGAAAAATAAATTAAAGATTTTTTTTTTAGGTTGTGGGCATATCCCAACGATTTTAAAACAATAGGAACCTTTTGTGCAATTATTTCTTAAAAAAAAAAAAAAAAATTAAAGTGATTGCCGAGATGGCTCGGCAACCAGAATTGATTGCCGAGCCATCTCGGCAATCAGAATTGATTGCCGAGCTGTGGTTCAACTATTCCGCACCAAATCGGACTACTTCCTCTACTGCCATAACATATTTTTCCTCTTTCTCATTTTCTCCATTTTCCCCTACTACTATCTCTTCCTCGAATTCTTCTTTTACAACTCAATTAAGCCTTACAAAATCCAGCCCAAAGTCAAGCTATCCCTCTTCGACACCCTCCGCTGCTACAAATCCGTCATGCGCATGTTCTTCTTCATTGTGGGTCCCCTCCAACTCGTCTCCTATCCCTCCGTTAAGGTATTTAATCTCAATTAAGTATATACATTCTGAAAATTCCCTGGTAGCTCGATTGAGAATACGAATGTTGAAATCGGAATACTAGTTTGAACTCGTTGAATTGCTCAAGTCTGGACTTTTGATTTCATGTTTAAGGGATATTGGGTTACCCTTAAAAGTTAAAAGATTTTTTATTTTTATGTTTTGCTCTTATATTTTGTTAATTGATCTGAAAGAGTTTTCTATTGTTCCTCTTGAATTTTATTTTCTAAGCTGAATGTATATGTTTTGCCAATGAATAAAGATGATAGGGATTAGAACGAGCATGTCGTTACCTTCTCTGTGGGAAATCATAGTGCAATTGGGGGTGTATTTTATCATAGAGGACTATACAACTATTGGATCCATAGATTTCTGCATTGCAAGTGGGGATACGAGAAGATTCACAAGGTGCATCATGAGTACACAGCTCCAGTTGGTTTTGCGGCACCTTATGAGCATTGGGTGGAAATTTTGATCCTTGGGATTCCCTCGTTTCTTGGGCCCGCCATCACCCCGGGGCACATGATAACCTTCTGGTTGTGGATTGGACTGAGGCAGTTTGAGGCTATTGAGACTCACAGTGGGTAATGCACGCATGCTTAAAGCTTATGCTCTGCCTTTTGATCCATTTTAGTGAAAAGTTGTGTTTTGCTTAATTAAGTGTCATTTATCTTCTTACTTTAGCTAATTTTACCAAATGATGACTTAACAGTAGCATTTAATCACTTTTTTTCACTGTTTGCTTTTGGAATTTCTAATTATCATTGTAAAGTGAATTGAACTGATGGGATGAAGTCAATAGTAGTGGATTAACTTCCTTGTGCAAGGCCAAGGATGATGAAAAGACCTTTATTATTTTCTTCTCTCTGAATCATTTTTCTCTTGGTAAATGAATTCTTTATAGCTGTATTCTTATTCTCCTTTTGTCTTTTATTCTTCTTCCTGGTCTTTTAGTAGCCAACTGCCTCCGGCATTGTTAACTTGATAAATAGAAAATAAAAACTAAATAAAAAACTTGATATCTCTAACTTACTGAATGATTGTTTGTTTTTTTTAGATGTCCTTTCTCTTCTCTTTGTTTTTTGGGTGAATATCATGGTTTCATGTAAATTTCCACAGTTCACTTGTTTAGCCAATTTAGTAATTGGTTCGAAATTCTTGTGCAAAAACAATGGAACTGAATGAAGACATTTCAGATGTGTAAGGACCAAATATAAGATACTGACAGGATGTGGCAATATTCAAATTGAATTTGTGGCCTATATTGTTAAGCTCCAATTGGACATGAAAATGCATATGTTTCCTTGTACTCGGCATCCTTTGTTGCATTTGCTTTATACACAAAGATTGCAAGTGTTTCTCGTGTATTCCTCACCATTTCTTCTAAAATATATTGCAAGCAAATGGGCATCAAGCTTCGATTCTAATTTGTTATCATGTTTTCCAACGTAGGTATGACTTTCCTTGGACTCCAACAAAATATATTCCATTTTATGGTGGCGCAGATTACGTTGCCGAGATGCTCGGCAACAACAGTGAGAAACTGAGGATGAAGAAGTTGGAGGAATTGTGCAAGAATATGGAATCCCTTTGCTGAGATATGTTAACAGCATGGCCCAGTTGCTCGGCAATGAACAATTCATTGCCAAGAATTGTACTGGTCAAGTTTTTTTTTTTTTTTTTTTAATGTGGCAACATTATAAATTGCATTGCTAAAATAATATTGTTTAGTTTTTATAGCAGTGTCATTCATTATACTTCTCATATCTTCTTTGTTCTGTGACTTCACCCACACCAGACAATGATAGGAGGATAAGGCTGGTGACAAGTCTGCAACATACTTATGACTTGCTTTACTCTTCAGTACAAAACCCAAAACGAACCATTTTGATGGATCTCATTTGTTAAAAAATGCGGGGTTTTTCGTTTTAAGATGTTTTGCCATAATGATTATTTCTTTAAAATTTGCAAGAAAAATAAAAAATAAAGGCCAAGTTTTGCAGGATCAGTGAAACTCAGTCTATTGGGAGTTGATGCCTTAACCCACACTTAAAACCTATTTTAAACCCTTCAACCTCTGCATTTGATGAAACTTGAAAGTGATATATGATTCAAAATTGATGATAAACTTTCATCATCACATATGATTCAACATATTTTAAGCTGTAAAACCTACTTTAAACCCTTCAACCTTTGCATTTAATGAAACTTGAAAGTGACATATGATTCAAAATTAATGATAAACTTTCATCATCAGATATGCTGTAAGAGATGAAATTAATTGCTGGAAAATGAGTGTAACTGGATAAATATATATTTTGGTATTTTTTTCATCTCATAAGAATTGCATTGGGAGCTCAAATTATAGGAAAGGTGGGACAGAAAAGATTGCCGAGCCACCTCGGCAATCAAGTGATTACCGAGATGGCTCGGCAATCACTTTTAAATTTTATTTTTATTTATTTACCTGGCTGCAATCACTTTTTAATATTTTTTTTTTAAATTTTATTGTGTCAAAGAAAATAGGCTTAAAAAAAAATGGTGAACAATAAAAAAAATATTTGCCACCAAGATTTCACAGTGCGGATTTTGAAATTCTTGAATGGTATTTTTTAGCTTTTATTTAGAATAATTTGTAAAAGGTAAAATAAAAAAACAAGATTAGTAAAAAATTGAATGAAAATTAAGTGTAAAAGAAAAAAAAAATAAGAAAAATAAATTAAAGAATTTTTTTTTAGGTTGTGGGTATATCCCAACGATTTTAAAATAATAGGGACCTTATGTGCAATTATTCCTTATTTAAAAAAAAAAAATATTGGATTTACACATGGCAATCAATTGATTGTCGAGATGGCTCGGCAACTGTAAAATCTTTTTTTTTTTTTCTAAATGTATCAAAGAAAATGGGCTTAAAAAAAATTGGTGAACAGTAAAATAAAGTAAAATCAAAAAGATTAATAAAAAAATTGAATGAAAATGTGTAAAAAAAATAAAAACACTCAATTTGCCATACATTACCTGAAATTCTTCAATGGCATTTTTTAACAATAAACATCCCAACTTTCTTTAAATTTTTTGGACTATTTTTTATATACTTTTTGCATTACCAAATCCCAACTATTTACAACTATGTTAACAACCAATGATGGTTGCCAAATTGATCGGCAACCAAGACCAAGCTGGTTGAAATTGTATATTTTTGTCACCTGCAATAAGAACTCTGATTGAACGTTGCGGGAGACAATTTAAGAGAACAAGCCTAAAGTGAGATTTATGGCATATTTGGCCTGTCATTTTATGAAACCATTAGTATCTTATGATAAATTTTGAAAGTCAGGTACATTTACAAAGATTAAGCTGGCTGAAAGAAAAAAAGGTTTGAAAAAAGACAATTTTCACAACATGCTGTTTTGGACAAACAAAGGCTACTCAACCAAGTAAATAAGAGAAGGTATATGCTCAAAATTCATTGCTGTTATTTCCCTAGTAAACAACAGTAATTAATGTAATGAAGGAATAAAAGAATCCAGTTAGTACCACTCAAAATAGTAAGTCTGATTGCAAATATTCAAAATTCAAAATGTTATAGAAACAAATTTTTTTCTTCACCCTTTGAGAAATTGCATGAGAATAGATGAGGATCACTTTCAGTATCTCTTACAATTTTCTGGCTTGGGTATTCAGATTTTCCTCCTAACAATATATATATATATATATATACATATTACGTATATATATAGATATAAGGATATTACCCGGCAACCAAGTTGGTTGCCGAGATTGCTCGGCAACCAGTATTGGTTGCCGAGAATTGGTAAATTTTTTTTTTTTTTCGTTTTTTTCTCTTATTAAAAGCAATAGATAAATTGTAGTCAAATGAAGTATTCTCTACGTGAATGCGCACTCATTTTGTATACTGGTGTTGGCAAATGAATCTCTAACTGTTGTAATAATACTTACAGTGTCTAAAAATCTTAACTGTAGGATCCAATCTTTCAAAACTCAGCTCCACTCTATTCTAGAATTCTAATTCTAATTGTGAATAAAATCTGCTCCAAAGCTTGAAAAGTAACAGAGAATAAAACAAATTAAAATTAAAGTTGTAAAATGACGGAACTCCTGAATCTGAATTTGAATTCTAATTCCAATAGTCAATAAAAGTCTGCTAAGCCTCAAAAGTAGCCGAAAATAAAACAAATTAAAGTTGTAAAAAGAAGTTGTAAAACGACGGCGTGTAGGACGAAAAAAGGAACAGTAAAAAGTTTAAGGCTCTTATATTATTGTAAGGATATATATATATATATATATATATATATATATATATATATATATATATATATATATATATACTAGTTTTGGCCCGTGCGTTGCACGTTTGTGAAAAATGTAGTGAAAAGTTGTAGGTTGATATCAACGTTTTATAGAATTATTTGTAAAATAAAAACAAAATAGGTCATCATTAAATTTTTGTCTTTTGAATACATTGTAAAGAGGGTATATGAGTTGTGTATACATTCATAAAGGAGGACGGAAATTCCATCAAACTGATGCAATAATTGGATGTAATACAATGTAAGAATAGTTTAAAATAAAAATTCAATTAATTTGTAACTTATTGTCGAGCTATTGAAATTCAGTTTGAACTTTTTTATTTAGAACTTTGTATGCAATTGAAAAAAAGCTTATTAAAAAAGGAAAAAAAAAAAAAAGAGTTAAGGTTGATTTTAGTTTGTTTAAGAAAGATGTTTTTATCTTAATTAATAACATTTATTTTATACATTTACCTACTATTTGTTCACCTAACTTTCAAAACTTATATTTTCTTCACCTACCTCTCTATCCATCCTATATTTATTACGTTGTGTTATTGTTTGGTAGATATTGTTTCCTAGCATAGTTATAAATGTATATCTTCTTCATCTTTATCTTGATCTTGTAGTTTAACTAATCTATCAGGTATGTTTATTTTGATTTTTTCTTGTTTTATTAGAGATGAATTATTTTAATATATGGTTAATGATTAAGAATAAATTGTTGTTGAAAATTTGTAAAAATATTACAGAATGAAGAGGTTTATTTGGTGTTTTGATTTTTTATTTTTTTTGTTGTTTAATATATATTTTGTGAATTTTATTGGATAGAGTATGATATTTTTATAGTTTGTTATTATTATGTTTTTTGTATGTTTTTATGTAATTGATATATTAGTTATTTGTTGTTTATTTGTTTAGGAAAAATTTGTTTGGTACAGGTATGGATGCTGGAAATGAAAGGTTTGTGGGAACTGGGGATGAATTGGAGAAGGAGGATTTTAACAGTGAAGGACTTTACTGTTCAAAATGTTGTTCATCAATATTGATCACCTTATACATCAAATGAATTGCCCACAAGTAATTGGTATACACAAGATGTTTTAAGTAATATAGATTGTTTTGGTGAGAAAACTATTCCTGAAGGATATAACTCTCAGTATGCTAATAATGAGCATCTCAATTCACTTTTTGTTGAGCAACAATGTTATCTTGATAATCAATTAGGTAAGAATGATTATGTGATTGCTAAAACAAGAGAGGAGTTATTGGAGCGGGTTGATAATTTAGAATGTAGTAGGATAGGTAATAAATATAATGAAATGCAAGGTTACATTGATACTCAATTTAATTCATTACAAGTTGAACAAAATGTTCACTTTGATAGATTGAGCAATGAGTTGCGGAAATAGATGGAAAGATGTGTACAGATGTTTAAGGGAAAGATGGTGGAGAAAATTGGTAATGATTCTGGGAAAAATAATGTAGGTTGTTCCTCTGGGAAGTGTGCTACTTTATCAAATAAAGATGTTCCTGTATTATGTGATATAAATAAAGTGAGAGAAAGCCATTTTCTCAGTTGGGTTTACAGTGCTAATGCTGGGTAAGTTATAATGTTTGATATATTTATTGATGTAATATATAATGTTTGATATAATAAATATTTTTGTTATAATGTTGTAGAGATGTTGTTGATATATCATGGGGAGTGACCTCTAAACTCACAAAAAGACGGTTACAAGATATTAATAAGTCTCAATCTGTATTGGAGCAATGGGTAAATATATTATATGAATTTTATTCTTGTTAAATGTATATTATATATATTACATTGTTATATAATGTAATATTTGTGTATAGGATGTGGACTATGCAATGGATTTGATAAGAGCTAGATCTTTTAAATATCCCAACATATTTTCAAGAAAGTATGGAGTATTGGACACTTGTTTTGGAGAAGTTATTCGGTGTCATTTTGCAAAGGCATATCATCAACTTGATTTTGAAGCATCTATGCGAGCATATATATATGGTGCTTTTCCTACATATTATGGTTCAAAATGGGAGGAATGTGAGCATTTGTTGTGGCCCTATCTTATGTATGATAAATATTGGGTACTCTTTCACGTGGATTTAAATGCTTGGAAGTTGACACTAATTGATAATTACCAGATGTGTTATAGTGAAAGTCAGAGATATATTCATGCTCTCTCAGGCCTTCAAATAATTCCACAAATGATTCAAAAGTATGAGCCTCAGCTTGCCAAGAAGAAAAAGTCTTTTCAATATAAGAGAAAGTCACCTAGTGAAATAGAACAGCTCCAGAGATATAGGTAATATATTGAATTTAGTAAAGTTTTTTTATTTATAATAATATTTTATTTAATTTTTTTTTTGCAAATATTTATTTGTTTTTTTTTGCAGTGACAGTGGACTATTTGTGATTAAATATGTGGAGTGTTTTTTAGCTGGATTGCCTTTAGATGCTGTTGTAAGTGATAAAATTAATATTTATAGGCGAAAACTTGTGTTAGATTTTTTTCACAAGGACTTCTTTTTTTTTTTCCAATTAGGAGTGAAGTTTAAATGTTTGTATGTATTAGTTTAATAAATTAATAGATTCATATTATATCTTTTTTATGTTATGTTAAGTATGTTGAATGTTTTTATTTATATAGTGTTGTGACATAAAAAAAAAATAAAAAAGATAAAAAAAAAACGTGAATAGTAAAATCATACTGTAATTAGCATTGAAATTTACCTAGATTTTTAATTAAATTTATCTTGATTCATGTAATGGTATTTTCAGATACAACAAATGTAAATTGTTTCCTTTTATTTTTATTTTCAATTGACCTGAATTTTTTGTGTAATGAGCTTGTGTTAATATACAATCCTTTATTTTTATAATTGTATTTTTATAAGTTACAAAAATTAGATTAATTTATCCCAATTTTGTTAATAAAATTTTTTTTTCTTGTGGAAACTTTTGGAAAAAATGTGAAATTAGCATTGTAAAAAAACTAATATTTGAACGTTTGCAAAGAAGCACATGAAAATAAATCCTTTTATTAAGCATTACATTAATGAGCTTAATATGGGAAAGATTTTTTGCGCTATAACAACAATAAGTGGCTGAAATTTAAATTCCAAGAAGCCAATTAAAACAAATGTAATTAAGAAGAAATGGGTAAATTGTTCAAGCTTATATTCTATAAAAATGAGTTATACAATTACAAAAACATGAACGATGAATATAGGTGGTAAGTAAAATACGTCATTTCCGAGACAAGAAACTGGTTGACAAGATGTCTCGACAAACTTGGTTGCCGACATTTCCCGGCAAACAAATCTGGTTGCCGAGGGTTGCCGAGCTATCTCGGCAACCAAAACTGGTTGCCGAGATGGCTCGGCAACCAATTTTGGTTGCCGAGCCATCTCGGCAATCCAGTGGGAAATTTAATTTTTTTTTTTTTTTTTTTTTTTTACTTTTGATTGCTGAGGTATCATATGTTTATATACAGTCCAGAAATACTCGGAAAAGCTTTGACTGAAATGAATACCTTGTCATTTTTTGCATGATACTGTAATGTGTTCTTGTGTTCTGTAGATTTAAAGCTTTAAGGCCATTTTTCCATGAAGAAATCCAGATAATGAAATCTAAATGTACAACTTGTGGTGGACAAAGGCTTTCTATGCTACATTTGATTGTCGAGGTGGCTCGGTAATCAAATTGGATTGTTGAGCCATCTCGGCTATCATTTATTAAATATTTTTTTTTAAACTCTGGATTAAAATTTTGGGTGTTTAATTTTTTGAATTTTGATTTAAATATTGTATTTTACTTTTCGTAGCTTTTTTTTTTAGTCTATTTTATTTTACCCCAATAAAAAAAAAAAATTATAGAGTGGTTGCAGCGGCAATGAAACGAAAGTGGAAAAAAAATAACAACTTGAATTATTCTATACAATTACCAAGACATGAACAATGAATATACGTGCCAAAGATAAGCTAATATACAATCCTTTATTTTTATAATTGTATTTTTATAAGTTACAAAAATTAGATTAATTTATCCCAATTTTGTTAATAAAAATTTTTTTTTCTTGTGGAAACTTTAGAAAAAAATGTGAACTTAGCATTGTAAAAAAACTAATATTTCAACGTTTGCAAAGAAGCACATGAAAATAAATCCTTTTATTAAGCATTACATTAACGAGCTTAATATGGGAAAGATTTTTTGAGCAATAACAACAATAGGCTGAAATTTAAATTCCAAGATGCCAATTAAAACAAATGTATTTAAGAAGAAATAGGTAAATTGTTCAAGCTTATATTCTATAAAAATGAGTTATACAATTACAAAAACATGAACGATGAATATAGGTGGTAAGTAAAATACGTCATTTCCGAGACAAGAAAATGGTTGACAAGATGTCTCGGCAAACTTGGTTGCCGACATTTCCCGGCAAACAAATCTGGTTGCCGAGCCATCTCGGCAATCCAGTGGGAAAATTATTATTATTATTTTTTTTTTGTACTTTTGATTGCTGAGGTATCATATGTTTATATACAGTCCAAAAATACTTCGGGAAAGCTTTGACTGAAATGAATACCTTGTCATTTTTTGCATGATACTGTAATGTGTTCTTGTGTACAGTAGATTTAAAGCTTTAAGGCCATTTTTCCATGAAGAAATCCAGATAATGAAATCTAAACGTACAACTTGTGGTGGACAAAGGCTTTCTATGCTACATTTGATTGTCGAGGTGGCTCGGTAATCAAATTGGATTGTTGAGCCATCTCGGCTATCATTTATTAAATGTTTTTTTTTTAACTCTGGATTAAAATTTTGGGTGTTTAATTTTTTGAATTTTGATTTAAATATTGTATTTTACTTTTCCTAGCTTTTTTTTTTAGTCTATTTTATTTTACCCCAATATAAAAAAAAAAAAATTATAGAGTGGTTGCAGCGGCAATGAAACGAAAGTGGAAAAAAAATAACAACTTGAATTATTCTATACAATGACCAAAACATGAACAATGAATATACGTGCCAAAGATAAGCTAATATACAATCCTTTATTTTTATAATTGTATTTTTATAAGTTACAAAAATTAGATTAATTTATCCCAATTTTGTTAATAAAAATGTTTTTTTTTTCTTGTGGAAACTTTAGAAGAAAATGTGAACTTAGCATTGTAAAAAAACTAATATTTCAACGTTTGCAAAGAAGCACATGAAAATAAATCCTTTTATTAAGCATTACATTAACGAGCTTAATATGGAAAAGATTTTTTGAGCAATAACAACAATAGGCTGAAATTTAAATTCCAAGAAGCCAATTAAAACAAATGTATTTAAGAAGAAATGGGTAAATTGTTCAAGCTTATATTCTATAAAAATGAGTTATACAATTACAAAAACATGAACGATGAATATAGGTGGTAAGTAAAATACGTCATTTCCGAGACAAGAAACTGGTTGACAAGATGTCTAGGCAAACTTGGTTGCCGACATTTCCCGGCAAACAAATCTAGTTGTCGAGCGAGCTCGGCAACCAGGGCTGGTTGCCGAGCTATCTCGGCAACCAAAACTGGTTGCCGAGATGGCTCGGCAACCAATTTTGGTTGCCGAGCCATCTCGGCAATCCAGTGGGGAATTTTTTTTTTTTTTTTTATTGCTGAGGTATCATATGTTTATATACAGTCCAGAAATACTCGGAAAAGCTTTGACTGAAATGAATACCTTGTCATTTTTTGCATGATACTGTAATGTGTTCTTGTGTTCTGTAGATTTAAAGCTTTAAGGCCATTTTTCCATGAAGAAATCCAGATAATGAAATCTAAACGTACAACTTGTGGTGGACAAAGGCTTTTTATGCTACATTTGATTGTCGAGGTGGCTCGGTAATAAAATTGGATTGTTGAGCCATCTCGGCTATCATTTATTAAATGTTTTTTTTTAACTCTGGATTAAAATTTTGGGTGTTTAATTTTTTGAATTTTGATTTAAATATTGTATTTTGCTTTTCCTAGCTTTTTTTTTTAGTCTATTTTATTTTACCCCAATATAAAAAAAAAAAAATTATAGAGTGGCTGCAGCGGCAATGAAACGAAAGTGGGAAAAAAAATAACTTGAATTATTCTATACAATTACCAAAACATGAACAATGAATATACGTGCCAAAGATAAGTTATTTCCGAGACGAAACTGTGGTTGATAAGATGGCTCGGCAACCAAGTTTGGTTGCCGAGATTTATCGGCTACCTTGGTTGCCGAGCCATCTCGGCAATCCAGGTAACTTTTGTTTTTTTTTTTATATTTTTTTTTATTGCCTACGCATGAAATATTTATATATAGTCCAGAAATAATCTGTATGGAAAAGCTTTGCCTCAAATCAATACCTTGCCATTTTTTGCATGATACTATAATGTATTCTGTACATTTAAAGCTTTAAGGTCCTTTTAAAATTATTTGTGTTATATTTTTTTTTTTAATTTTGATTGCCGAGCCATCAAATCTTAAATATTTTTTTTTATAACAATACTTTATTTTTATAATTGTAAAAATGTGAACTTAGTATTTTAACTATATGAAAAACTAATATTTGAACGTAAAGAAGCATATGAAAATAAAGCTTGAACGCCTTTTATTAAGCATCTTCTGAAACCTCTTGTTACTATATCAACTAACAATTTGTTAATTTCTCACAAAACTTTTTGAAATTGAAAATGTTTTTTTAATTTTGGGTGTTTAATTTTTTGAACTTTGATATAAATATTTTATTTTACTGTTCCCAAGTTTTTTTTTGTTTAGTCTATTTTATTTGACCTAAAAAAAAAAAATTATTTATAGTGTGATTGCCGAGATAGCTCGGCAATCAAACCAAAATGGGAAAAAAAATAACAACTTCAATTTAACCTACCCATACCCATGTTACTCTATTTACTTTATCTATCTACTTTACTATACTATCTATCTATCTATCTATCTACTTCATTACACTACAAACCAAAGCATTTTGTTGTTTTGCATTGAGTACATGCAACTTTCTTTATCCCTACTATCTATCTATCTATCTACTTTATTACACTACAAACCAAAATAAGACATTGAATGCATTTTGTTGTTTTGCATTGAATACATGCAACTTTCTTTATCCCTTTTTCTCTCTCCGATATTACTCTTTTGTATCTTTTGTCTTCCTTCTCTCTTCTTTATCTTTTCATTGTCTTCTCCTTTGATTTGCTTTTCCTACTTTGATTGCAAAACAAATAGTACATTACAACATTACATTACAGGTATGTGAATTTCATTTCTTAATGATGATTTATTATGTAATATATTGATTTTGAATATGTTGAAAATATTAAAATATACATTTGAAAAACTTGGGTAATAGATTGCTTGTTGAGCAACCCGGTAACTGGAGTTGCTCGGGGATGAAGTGCCGGCCGCCGAGGTTGATCGGCAACCAACGGTGGTTGCCGAGCAAACTCGGCAACCAACGGTGGTTGCCGAGGTTACTCGGCAACCAAGTATAGTGCTAAAAAAAATTTTTTTTTTTTTTTTTTGTCCTTTCCTTAGAGTAATCTTGGTACTTATGTAGTAAAATGAATAAAAACTTATTTTTATTTTGTATATTGGCTAAGGAATGTATATACCAAAAAGATTGATATTACTTTAATTTGTACTTTTTTTGTAATAATGTTAAGTAACCATTCTTTAAATCATATGGTATAGACTAAGAGTTCATTGTTTTGTAAATATGTTATAATAGTTACTGAAATATATTTCATAATTATTTATACTTAATTTTTTTTTGCAGATATGGATGTACAATACGTTGTTGATGAAAATGTTAGATTTGGTGGAAAGCTTACACAGATTAGTAATTTTATAATGAGGACCAGTTGAATGAATTTAGGAATAGTTGCTTTTCTTATTTAGAAGAGTTATACAATAGAAGAATGCGATTCAGTGGTAAATTAGTACACGAATTTCTTTTTAATATGGTACATACAAATAAGGGGAATGAAGTTTGGTTTAAAGTAGATAATCAATTAGTGAGATTTGGACTGCAAGAGTATTGTTTGATATCTGGATTACTATGTCATGACAATTCTGAGACTATGTCTATTTATAGTACTTTAGGTAAACATAGACTTAGAAGGAAGTATTTTAGTAATGCCTCACATATATCTTTGAATCAATTGGAGAATGCTTTCTTGAATTGTGGAGATGAAAACGATAAGTATAAGCTAGGGTTAGCCTTAGTTATTGAAGGATTTTTTAAGCCCGTGGAAAGGAAAAAAATAAATGTACAGATATTATCATTAGTTGATAATTTGGAAGTTTGTTATGATTATCTATGGGGAAGGCATTCTTTTTTTATACTCCTCCGCTCACTGATTAAATCATGGAAACGTTTGGCAGCTAGGGCCATGAATGGTAGTATTATGCCCTATACTATATATGGTTGTCCTACAATATTCCAGGTTAGTAATTATTTAGATTACTAATTGTATTTAAATTTATTAGTATTGTACTATTTAATATATATTGATTTTATTTATATTTTTATAGTTGTGGATATATGAGGCATGCCCACAGATTGGTGAAAAATTTGGGGCTAAATTACAAATTGGGTTCCCACGTATTTTGAGTTGGGACATCCTTGAAAAAATAGAAAGAAAGGATGTTTGTGACTTTTTCAACTCCACACAGGTTAGTATATTTTGTGCTGTAAATATATATTTTTAGTGATTTTATGTTTTATTGTTATTTAATAATATGTATTTGTAGATTGTTGCTGCTGTACCAATACTCATACCAACACAAGAAGAATTAGAACAAGCATATGTATATACTATGGTTTTAGTAGAGGATACAACAGATATTCGTTTTGATCCTATTGTGGATCAGTTTGAGTACGGGGGAGAACATGTTGATGAGGTTGAAGAGGAAGTGGATGAGGAAGAAAGGAATGAGGGAAATATACCACCAACTGAACCAGATGACAATTTTGATAATAGTTGGTCCCCTTATATAAGTAACGAGTTACCCAATGATGAGTTACCCAATGATGACTGGCCTGTTACTTATATGGACTACTATAATGAACAACAAAATATTCCTGAGACTTCTCAAGGGCCTTCAACTTCAGGTTACAACTACTCTGATTATGTAACCTATGAAAATTTGAGTTCTATGTTTGATGAACAGATAACTTATTTTGATACCCGATTAGATGAGCAAAGATCTTACATTGATAACACTAGAGATGACCTGTTACTGCGTTTAGATGAGTTACAACCCAATAGTGATGTGAAGGAACTGCAGCAATATATAGATAGGAAATTTGACTCATTTCGGGGTGAACAGAGTAGCTTATTTGGTGGTTTACGGATGAGTTCCAAAGTTCTTTTGGACAAATCCAGAGAATGTTTGAAGGGATGAATGTTGAAAAACCTGGTGGTGGTGGTGGTGGTGGAAATGAAATAGAACGTACTGATGTAGGGGAGACATCAACTGAAGATGCGTTCATTCCAATTTTGTGCGATATAGATAAAAAAATAGAAAGTGATTTTGCTAATTGGACCAGTCGCGCAAAAACTCGGTAAGTTATAATATTTGATATAAGTTATAATATTTGATATAATTATTTAACTTATCCATTTTTCTAAATAAAGCTCATGATTCTTGGGAATCCTGAATTTTCACTCAACTCTGAGGTAAAGATTAATTATATTTTTTAACTTATAGATTAAGTATATTTTTTAATGTTAGTATATATAAGAATATAATGTTCTATGTTGTTATTTGTATTGTATGAAAAGGATATGGATGCTGCATTAATGTTGATCAGAGCAAGAAGCAGAAATTTCCAGGACATATTTTCAGATAAGTATGCAGTCTTGGATTCTGGTTTTGGATCTCTTATGATTGAAATTAGAGTTAAACTTTTGGATCCAAGAGGGCAAATTGTACAACATGCTGCTTCTTCTTCTTCCTCTTCCTCTTCTTCTCTTGATAACATTGTGATGGGATATGTAAATGGTTATTTTCTTAAAAATTTTGGCAAAAAATGGAAGGAATGTAATTATTTACTGTGGCCATATCTTGTGCACAACAAATATTGGGTGTTGTTCCATGTGGATTTGAAGAAGTGGAAGCTCACAGTGTTTGATAATTATCAAAAATTAGTTGATGATGCATCCATGTATATTGCTGTACTTCCTATTATTGGAGGTCTTTCAGATGTGATTAGGAAGTATGTGCCAGAACTTGGTACAAACATTGAGCGTTTGGAATACTGGAGGAAACCCATTACTGATATACCTCAACTTGATAGATACAGGTAATTAGTAATTAGTTTAAATAATTTATTTTAGTCCTAATAATAGTTATGTATAATTACTAATGTTTTAAAAATATTATCTGCAGTGACGGGGGCATAATGGTGATGAAGTATATTGAGTGTCTATTAGCTGGACTACCCTTGGATGCAGTGAGAGTTGACAAAATACCTATTTATAGGTATAAAATGATGCTTGATTTTTTTAATAAAGAGTTGTTTTATTCCATATCAAAGAGATGTTTAATAAAGTGAAATTGTATATTTATAATTCTTATTAAACAATGTAATTTGATTTGAGGGTTTTTGTTTGGTTATTTAAATTTACTTTGTAAGTTAATGTATTGGTAATTTTAGTAAGTTGTACTCAGTTGAATTTTATTTTTATTTTCAATTTACTTAGATTTTTTGTTGGGTAGTGAGCTGTAATTTATATTTGCTTACAATAAGTGATTGAACAAAGCACGATTTATAGAAAAGATGAACAATTACAGTTTTTTCGCAGAAAAGATGAAAATTACAGGTTTTTCGCAGTCTTTTAACATTGGCCAAGGTTTCTCGACAACCACAATTGGTTGCGGACATCTCGGCAACAAAAAATGTGGTTGCCGAGCTATCTCGGCAACCAAACCTGGTTGCTGAGATGGCTCGGCAACCAATTTTGGTTGCCGAGCCATCTTGGCAACCTAGTAAAAATTGTGTTTTTTTTTTTTTTTACTTTTGATTGTCTAGGCATTGAATGTTTATATGTTTATATACAGTCCGAAAATGAATGCTCGTTATGGAAAAGTGTTGCCTTAAATCAATACCCTGTCATTTTTTGCATGATACTGTAATGTATTTTGTACATTTAAAGTTTTAAGGCAATTTTTCTATGAAGAAATCCAGACAATGAAATCCAAACATTGAACAACTTGGTACCACTTGGGGAGAAGGAACTTGTGGTGGAAAAAGGCTTTCTATGCCACAAGGCACTTTTCAAAAGATTTGATAGCCCAGGTGGCTTGGCAATCAAATTGGATTGCCGAGCTATCTTGGTAATCTATTAAAAATAAAAATTTTTTTTTTTACTTTTGATTGCCAAGCCATCAAATGTTTATATATAGTCGAAATGTTTATTTTTTTAACAATCCTGTATTTTTATAATTGTATTTTTATAGGTTACAAAAATTAGATTAATTTATCCCAATTTTGTTAATAAATTTTTTTTTTCCTTGTGGAAACTTTAGGAAAAAATGTTAACTTAGCATTGTAAAAAAACTAATATTTGAATGTTTGGAAAGAAGTATCAAGCATTACATTAATGAGCTCAATATAGGAAACATTTTTTGACCAATAACAACAATAAATGGCTGAAATTTAAATTCCAAGAAGCCAATTAAAACAAATGTATTTAAGAAGAAATGGGTAAATTGTTCAAGCTTACATAGTTATACAATTACCAAAACATGAACAATGAATATAGGTGTCAAGTAAAATACATCATTTCTGAGACAGGAAACTGGTTGACAAGATGTCTCATCCACCAGGTCTGGTTGCCGAGATGGCTCGGCAACCAATTTTGGTTGCCGAGCCATCTCGGCAATACAGTGAAAATTTTATTTTATTTTTTTGTTTTTTTTTTGTTTTTTTTTACTTTTGATTGCTGAAGTATCAAATGTTTATATATAGTCCAGAAATACTCGTTATAGAAAAGCTTTAACTCAAATCAATACGTTGCCATTTTTTGCATAATACTGTAATGTGTTCTGTACATTTAAAGCTTGGAGGCCGTTTTTTCATGAAGAAATCCAGATAATGAAATCTGAACGTACAACTTGTGGTGGACAAAAGCTTTCTATGCTACAAGGGAAAGATTTGTTTGTACAGTAATGAAATTGGATTGTGGAGCCATCTCGGCTATCCATATATATATATATATATATATATATATATATATATATATATTATTTTTTTTACTCTTGATTAAAATTTTGGGTGTTTAATTTTTTGAATTTTGATTTAAATATTGTATTTTACTGTTCCTATGGTTTTTTTTTTGTCTATTTTATTTGACCCCAATATAAAAAAAAAAAAAAATTTATAGAGTGGCTGCAGCGGCAATAAAACCAAAGTGGAAAAAAAAAAAAGAACTTGAATTATTCTATACAATTACCAAAACATGAACAATGAATATACGTGCCAAATAAAGATACGTTAGTTCCGAGACGAAATGTGGTTGACAAGATGTCTCGGCAACATCTCGACAACCGTAGTCTGGTTGTCGAGTTGGTTCAGCAACCAATTTTGGTTGCCCAGCCAGCTCGGCAACCAATTTTGGTTGCCGAGATGGCTCGGTTGCCGAGCCATCTCGGCAATCCAGGGAATTTTTTTTTTCTTTTTTTATGATTGTGGAGGCATAAAATGTTTATATACAGTCCAGAAATACTGAAAAGCTTTGCCTCAAATCAATACCTTGCCATTTTTTACATGATACTGTATATTTAAAGCTTTAAGTAACAAATATGATAACCAAAATAATAACTGCTCTTATATTTATCTTATAGTTAAAGCTACATCATATAATTACAATAACAAAAGATAAACCCAAAATATTTAAAACACATCTTAATTGGAAATTGAACATTGTTTAGTTAAGATGGTTTGAAAACTCATTGGTTTTTTTTGGCCTCGTCAATTGCACAGCTGTTGAATTTCTTCTTCGTAATTGGTGCATCATCCAAATGAAACAAAGATCTTTTTGCTGTTTGTTCCAGGAAGCTTATAGGTTCACCTATATCCTCAACCGGAGCTTTGCCTTTGTCTTTGTCTTTGTTCTTTTTTTCCACTTCTGATGCATTGATAATAAAAATGATTTCATATTTGCACTGAGGCGACTGTTGTTGTACCGACTGCTGTTGTATAGCTTTGACATAAAATATCTCATCTTCATCCATAGATGACCTTATATGTGTCTGTAAATATAAAATTTGATAAGTTGTAAAACAAATGAGTGTAAAATTGAAGTAAAAGAAAAAGAAATACCAATGGTTGTTCCATCATAATTTGAGCAGTTGATTGCAAGAAATATTCTGCTGGATTTCCAATAGTTGTAGCGTTAATGTATCCAGTAGAATCCATCAATTGCATGTATACCTTAGCTCTATAAGAAAAAACAAAATAAATTTATGTTATGAAAATTAAATAGAATATGTAAATAAATGTAAATAAAAGTTTACAAATATTTAATTTGGTCATGATTACCTTGGTATTGCTTGAGCTTCAAAACATTTACAAAACACACAATGATATATGTCACCATAATTTTCGCTTGAAATTTTGTTGCAATTGTTGCAACTCATATACCAATAAGTTTGATTCAAAACTGTAACAGATGCTTTCCCTTTTATTCAGAAAAATTGTTTCTGTCAATATAACAATATATAAATAAGTTATTATAGAACAATTTTAAAATTTGTACAATTATTTAAAGTATAGAGAGTTGTACCACAGTTTTCAGCCCTTGAATATTCTTGATTTCTGTAAAGTCTTTCTCATCAGTTGGAATACAAAGCTTGGAAGATAGTTTTGATGATGTTAAATTCAAATAATATTTGTCACATACAATTTCATCAATCAGTTCACAATTAGTATGTGCCTTATGTACAGAAAAATAGATAAGTTATAATTTGAAGTGAAATGTGTAATAAATAAACAACTAATTAATATATATTTACCAAGATTTGAATTCTTCTACAATTTCAAATTCTCCATCTATGAAGAAAGAGGTGTCTGCTTTTGTGGATAATGATAAACCTGTACATTAAAATATAAATAGAATATATTAATAGTTATGCAAAGATGATAATAATAGGTCTATAGAATATGATGAATTACCATTGAATGAGGTTACTTTGAGGTGCTTTCCAATTAAAACAAGTTTTCTTTTCAAATTTTCAGATATGTATTTGCATTCGTTATCCACAAAGGTTTCCCACATGGTTAACAGAATCGTGTCGAACCTATTATTTGTAAAAGAATAATATGTAAAACTTGTAACGGAAAAAAATTATATAGCTATTATATATAAAAAAAAATGTGTATGGAGTGAAATAAATATAAATGTCATACTTTTTGTTTATCAATACTAAATCTTGCACTTGACATTCTTTTCCATATCGTGTTTGAATAATCCTTCTAGGTTTTATATCAATTATCATCCCAGCAACGCCTGTCAAAAACAAAAAAGTAAAAAAAATGTATATTAGCATTCAAAAGTTTAGTGTAATGTGTAGAAAACAGTTTTATTGACTTACTTATATCTATGTTAGAATCCATATAGTTAGGGAAATCTTCAAAATCAGTAAAGGTATAAGTAGACATTATGAGATTGCTATTATTTTCTTCAACTTTGCGTATTCTTGTTCTTCCTGAAATTATCCACTGCACTTCTCCAGATTTTGCCATGTACTCTGGGTTTGTTATTTTAACCATTGCATTTGATACCAAATAAGTATTTCCTAATGTTAATTGATCTTGAAAAGCTGTAATATTTTGACCATATAAAGTTGCTTGAACCGTTGATCCCTGGTGCATAAAAAGAATTAAAAAATTAATAATTTTGATGATATAAGAAGTGAAAGATATAATGCAGTAATATTTACCTCTGTGTCCATGAGAATCAAATTTTGATACTTGGTTGGACTTTTTTGAGCAATTCTGGGAAAAAAATTTTCAGCAACCACAACTTTGACTGTCCATCCACTACTTCCTGGAGAAACATTACTAATCAATTGAAATTCTTTACTCATTTTTAAGATTGTGCAATAGTGGTTACAATTTGGTTATATTTATAGAGGTAATGAAGAGAATTGGGAGGACAGGTAGGAAAATTTAGCTAAGTAATTGAGTGAGTGATAAGAGTATTTGATTTATTGAAGAGGTATTTATAGAGAAATATAGATAGAGACAGTAATCGGGAAAATAAAATAAATATAGTAAACTTAGTGCAGGTTTTTAAGAAGTATACTGTTAGAGTTAAATAGGTTATGATTGAGTTTGTTCAACATATAGATGAAAAGAAAAATTTATTTGGAAGTAAATATTGGTTATATAAACCTATGGTTGTTCCTTAGTTTTAAACTAAAAGCTATTAGTTGTGATTCAAGAATTGTAATACTGTTCCCGTGTCTCTAACAGGATGTTATACTACTTATGTTTACAATAAAAGGATAAAACAAATAGCAAAACAGAGGAAAATAGTGAATCTTTTTTTATTGGTTTGTAAATTACCTTTTTAGAGGACATCTTTTTTGTGGTAATTAATTAGTAGTGACAGTCATATATGTACAAATAAATGGAAGCCTAACAAATAGAACATTGGCAAGCCTTGGTATTCTAAGTTCAGACCAAATTTTTATTTTGTTAAGAAATTGTAATATCTAGTGTTATTTATGTACAGTATCAATTAATTTAGCAAGATGCAAGTGTGAGCATTTCTACTTCTTTTCCCTCCCTTGGTCTGTTTATTTGATTGCGGGGAAGTTGTTATTGGAGATTGGTGGATTGAGATACATCTTTGGTTACCAAAGGTGCAACTTTGGCAATCAAATGTGGTTGCCAAGGTTGGATTGTGGTTGCTGAGGTTCTTGACAACGACGTTGCTGAGTTTGCCGAGGTTGCTCGGCAACCAAATGTGGTTGCCGACGAAGCTCGGCCACCAAAGGTGGTTGCCGAGGAACCTCGGCAACAACCTTTGGTGGCCGAGCTTCGTCGGCAACCAAGGATGGTTTCCGAGCCACCTCGGTAACAAGTTGTAGTTTCAAAAAAAAAAAAAAAATTTTTTGTTTTTTTTCTTTCCTTAGAGCAATCTAATGATAAAAACTCTTTCTGTATACTGGTGGCTAAGGAATATATGTAGAAAAAAGATTGATATTACTCTAATTTGCAATCTTTTTATAATAATTTTGATTAACCATTCTTGACGTTGGTATAGGCTAAGACATTGTAGACTAAGACATTGCCATAAATGTTGATAACAGCTACATAGCAGCACTAATAAAAAACATTTATAGGTGCCAGCATAATTTAATGCTTAGCATGTATTATTGTAGAAAGTAATTTAAAATAATATTATAAGAAAACAAATTATGTTCTTATTTGAATTTTTTTTACTATATATATATATATTAGAAAATTTACAGAGAAAAGAAAATAAAAAATAGTTAATAGTTTGATAATCTATTAGTCATCAAATTTATTCTCAATTTCTAAGCTAGTTGTTTAGGTAATATGTGAAGAAAAAGAGTAAGAGAAGCACCCTAATAAGCACAAAATTTTATAATTTATTTTCAAAAATATATATTCAATATTCATTTTGAATCAAAGAACCGAGATATACATTAAATACTGACAATCTAGACTTCAATAATTAAATACCCTACCAAGCAGTAAGAACCAAAGAAATATAGATGAAAGATGCAGTAATTAAATAGTAGCAATACTAATCTATAGTTTTAGAGCAGAGAGTCATAATTTCAATTTGTCCTAAAAAGATATGTGAATGACATGTAAGAAAATATGGAGAAAGTGTAAATTCAATGGATGATTACAAAGTGCTGGAATTTAAAAGTGCCTGTGTAATCACCCCAGTTATCAAACAAGCTATTGCCGACTCAGCAACTATATTGGCTGCCTCAGCAAATATGTAGTTGTTGAGCATCTAGGCAAGGATGTAGCTAGGAACCATTGATAAGTAACTGTAATTGTATCAGTTGTTATATTAAAAATTTTGTATTACTTTTATTTTTTATTAATAAAAATAAAATATGATAGACATATCTAGAAAATAAAATATATAATTAAATTGTATACAAATTAGCAATGATAAGAGCTACATGAATTTGATTCAAAATTAGAGGTTGTAGTTTATCCAGAATAGTATATCCAGAGTAGCAATCAAAAACTTTTATAGCTAGTAGCGTAATCTAATGTTTAGCATAGCTACATAATAATACAAGTAAATAAAGTATGTATTATTACTTACTGTATCATAATAGTGACTAATGGATATTGTTGTATTTAATATTATAGGTAAAAAAAATTAGGTTATTATTCAACTTTTTATTAGTAACTATATATATATTTGTGAAATTTAAAAAAACAACTAAATGGGGAAAAAATTTAATGAAAACAACTGACAAAAAATAATTAAAGTTGTTGAATTACATTTGTAACATATTGTTCTCTTTATCTAATAATTATTTTTTTGTTAACTATCAGAACAAGATATACATTCATTATTATGATTTATTTAACTAAAGATAAAGATATACATCAAATACTGACAAATTTAGGTTATAATAATTAAATACCCTAACACATTTACGGCTGCTGAGAATTAAAGATATACATTACATCATATCATAATAGTAATCTAATAGTATTAGAATAGTAATAAATAAAATTTCGTCTGTTAAAGACATGGAAAAAAATTTCAAAAATGCATAAATTTTAATAAAAAAAGTACTACAGGAAAAAAACATTCTATATTTATACATAATAATTATAAGATTATTGTATAGGTAATTTTCAATTCTCTATATATTAAAAAAAAATTAGGTCTATTTAATTGTATCAGTATCAATTTTTATTAGTAAAAAATATATATTTGTAAATTTTAAAAAAAATGTGAAAAAGAAAAGTTGTAGCAAATCGCTATACGTATAGTTTCATGGATGCATAATGAGCACAAAAAAAAAAATTAATTCGGCCAAATAGATATTTATAATTTCAATCTTTTACATTTCCTATTTTGAATAAACAATTGGTACAATGCACTAACTATTGGAACAAGAATACAAATATTTAAAAAATAATGTCAGCATTAACCACAGATATAAAAATAATATTACAATACATTAACGTTCCAGAAATCCCTACAATATCATATTACAATATCAAAAATAATATAAATAAAAGCATTATGTCATTTGTGAAAGAAAACAATTAGAAAATGTGTAGGATCCATAATCAGTTCTTGGACTTCTTATTTTTCTGCAAGAAAAAAAAATGATAAACACACATGATATTATTTTATTAAAAAAATCATTTTAATGTAATAAGTCAATTATATCATTTATACCTTATTTATGAATATAGTAATGACTAATATACACTAAAATGAAATATTTGGGAAAACTAAAGAATAATCATGTTTCACAAATAGAATGCTGTAAATTAATAGGAGGCACAAAGTGGAACATAATTAAACAACTACTAAAAAATAACAATAATGACATTATAAATTTACTAAAGCTAAAATTTCTTTATAGACAACATTTTTTTGTACACTTTAAATGTAAATGTGAATTCTCAATTGGTTTTATCAACACTTTAATAGAACTAATTGTTTTAGCTTTAGATAATGCCACATATAATTGTCCATGTGAAAATACAGATTCGGGAAGATATAAACCAACAAAATCTAAAGTTTGTCCTTGAGCTTTATTTATTGTCATTGCAAAGCATGGACGAATAGGAAATTGTGTTCTTTTAAAAGGAAATGAATTTTTATCACTTTGAAGAGGTATAAATGGAATTCTTGGTAAGAAAACATGTTTTCCTTTATATTCTCCAATACAAATTTCAGCACGAATAACATTACGTTCAAATGATCGACAAACTAATCTTGTTCCATTACATAATCCTTCTGAAGGGTTAATATTTCTAAGTAATATAACATGACAATTTTTTTTTAATATAAGTTCATGTGGTGGAATACCATTTGGAGTTAAAGTATTTAAAAAATCTTCATGAATACTTTGATCTATTTGTTCCAATGTTTCATCATAACTATAATATGTACATGTTTCACCAGGTAATTCCTTAAGTAAAATATTGTTTATTAAATCAACACATTCATTTTTTGGAGTTAAAATAACACTATTAATCATTGTATCTAAATTTGTAATATAGTGTTTTAAATTAGGAAACACAATGTGAATTAAATTTTTTAAAGATTTGTATTCTTCTTCAAATGGTATAATTATTTCATTAGGAAGTTTAACCATACCACATGTATGTTCAATCTCAATCCCATCACCAATATTAAGTAACAACTGAGAAAATAATGGATCTAATTGTGCTCTCATATTTTGGACTAATTGAAATTTTCTAAAATGTGGCCATAAGCTAGAATGAACTAAACTTGCCAATAATATTTTTTCTTTGTTCCCTTTTTGAACAACTGGTAAAACTTGCCTAAAATCTCCACCTAGCACAACAATTTTTCCACCGAATGGTAAATTATTTTCATTAATATCTTTTAACATGTTGTCAACAGCTTCAACAGCATAACGATGCATCATTGGTGCCTCATCCCAATTACTTAAATTAGTCATTCGAAACAAATCTGCTAATGCAGATTGTTTACTAACAGAACATGTAATATCACTATTTATTTCTAAAAAAATTTTAAATCTTGAATGTGCAGTTCGTGCTCCAGGTAACAAAGAAGCTGTAACTCCAGAAGAAGCAGTAGCCAATGCTATAAGATTTTTGGATCTAACAAATGTAAGCAAGGCTTTATATAAAAATGTTTTACCTGTACCACCTGGTCCATCTATGAAAAACGTTCCAGGTTTCCTGTTTAAAACATGTTCCACAATTTCATCATAAGCTATTTTTTGTTCTTTATTTAACATATTTGTATATAACATATCATTACTTTCAATTACATTATTTGCCATCTCTTCGCTAACAATATTAGCCAATCTTTCTTCTTCTCCCATAGTTATTTGACACGGTACAACAGAATATTCATTTATGTTTTTACCACTTTCTTCTAATATATGATTGATATAATGTAGAGCTTGAATTTCAGCATTTATAACAGATAAACCTTCATTGACATAGTCCTCATACATAAAGTTACCAAATTTAATCTACAATGCTTTTGGATCATCAGGTCCACATAGAGTTAATATTGTAGCAAATAAACGTCTTAAAGAAAAAGGCATTTCATAACCAATAGCTTCTTCCAAACACATTTCACAATAATTATTACCATTTAGCAAGCCATGTGCAACAGCTGCTTCACGAAAAGATTGAATAGAAATACCATTTACTATTTTTAGACTTGCATAGGATGTTGGTCCCCTAATATGATTAAGCAAAATTCGTAAATAATATCTTTCACCTTCAACTATGTTAGCTGAAACTAATCTTCCAATTACATTTCCACGTTTTCTTTTTGTCCATATTTTACCTTGTGTATCCCATACAAAATACTGGGGAAATTCTCTATACAATAATGTATTTGCAAACTCATTGCATGTATTCATTCTAGAAAATTCAGTTAACATTGTTATTTTTCTATAATCTATATCAATAATATTTAACAAATTTTCAGAATCTTTATATGTTACTAAATGGTTATTTTCAAGATGTAATTGTAACGATATAACTGAAGGAAAAATTTCAGATAAAATAAATCCATATATTCTCCAAAGAGCTTCAGGTGGAGATATCCATCTAGCAGATTGATATCTTTCAATTTCATTAACATTATTTGTATTATTATTTACACAAAAATTTACCCTATCATGCCCTTTGTATACATATTTATATAAATATTTTACTGCTTTTACAGTTGAACATATTTCTACATTGATATGACAATCATATTTTGCACATAAATATGGATTATAAGGCACAACCCATCTATTATCTAATAAACTACCTCTAATAGTAATTGTTTCATAAGTATTGGAACGCCTATAATTTGGGTAACAATTTTCTCCAAGAAAAGTTTTTGCAATAAATTCTTTTGGATATTTATTTTTACACTTTCCATCTTTATTCATACAAATATTGTTAGGATTTAGTATACCACAAGGACCATATATCATATGTTTAATTACAACAGAATGTAAATGAGAGTTTTGATTTTTATTAGGTATTTCACATGAAACAATTTCATCAATTAAATCTGTGTTATTAACTTTACAATTTTGTTTTAGAATTAACAAAAAATGTGCATGTGGAAGGCATCTTTTTTGGAATTCTATTACATAAATATAAGCAGCAACTTCACCAAAAATATGTCTTTGAAATAAATCAATTTTTAATTCTTCCAATTTTGTTCTAAATATACGAGTAATCAAATCAGGTCTATTTTGACTAATATCATTATATTTCAACTCATTTTTTATTTCATCCCAATTTGGATTACAAGTTATTGTTAAAAATATATCAGGTTTTCCAAACCTTTGAACCAAAGCCATTGCATCCATATATCTTTTTTTCATATCTCTGGGGCCACCAATAAAAGAAGAAGGTAAAATAATTTTTCTACCAATTTTATAACCTCTATTTTTACCATTTTCTACACTATCAACAATTCCTTGATATAATTCAGCACGTATTTCATTTTGATTTTTTCTAAAATAATCTAATCTACTTGTTTCAATTTTAACATACATATCAACCACATATTGTTGAAAAAGTCTTCCAGCATGATGTAAAATGCACTTATTAGTAGGTCTTACCTGTAACTTATAACATTAATATTCCCTGCAAGATACTTGCAGTTTCTTTTTAGGCCTTTTCATAACTGCAAAAAAATAAAGAAAATTAATAAAGTTTCATAATAAAAATAAAATAATAGACTATGTTTAAAATATTAACCTGAATTCTCGTTTTCAATTAATTGATTCGCAGAATTTATAACATTTATATCTAACAAATTATTCACAATATTATAAGAATCAACATTGTTTAGACTATACTTTTGGATACCTTCATGCCATCCAGATTCACCATAAGGAAATAATAATGGATATTGAAGTGGATCATAACAACTAAAATAGTAATGTATTTTATGTATACTATCATAATGACAATGTATTAATATATCTCTTGATCTAGTTTAGTAGTAATAGAAGGATCTTCATCAACCCATATCGCAGCCACTTGTGATGCCGAAGGTGTATTGTATACTCTTTGATCAAGTCCCGCATCACATCTAATTTGTATTTTACATAACTCTAAAGAATCAACACTACTTAATGAACGAAAAAATTTTGAATATGGATTAATCTTCAATATATTGATTAATTTATTCAACATATATTGACAGAAATTATCTGATTTTTGTAACCTATGTTGTACTTCATTTTCAGTATCATAAAAGTACAATTGTAAAAATGAAGGATTGTTATCAGTAGGTATAATGGAATCTATATAATGATAAACTTGTCCTTGAATTCTAAATGTATATATACCTTTGTATGATTTTCCCAAATTTTGATCATATTTTATCCCAAATGATGTAAATGCAAAATGATTATTATAATTGCGTACATTACTTTTAAAATGTAAGGATTCATTGGAATTGGTAGTATATAGTTGATACAATTCATTAGGACAAGAATTTATTTTCAATTTCACTTTACCATCACAACAACAAAAACCTTTAGTTTCTTTCTCAAATTTTATAGCTTTACAGTACCTACAAATTGTTGGTGGTGTTAATATATGAGTTTTTGTGGGAATATTTTGTATAGCAACATATTTACTATATTGTGTAATATTAGAATTATTATTTAATATATCATCATCAACTATATCAAGTTCCTCAACAGCTATATCACCTTCATCAACCATTCTTTGATTATCAACTACAAAATAGAAATTCAATATTATAATGTATATTCAAAAAAATTTGAATATATAGTATATAAATTTAATAAATACTTGCCTGTTGATAAACTTGAACTACCCTGCATCCTAGTAACTTTCTTTATTGGCTCAATTTTTCTCTGTGCATACAATTCTCTCATTCTTTTATTCTGCAAATCTTTTTTTTCTTGCGTATTCATCTATCTACAACACCTATATAAAATAAACCAAACAGAAAATAGCTTCAAATAAATACAAAAAAAAAAAAAAAATCACCAGGTCTAATACAAACTAAAATAACAAAATGAAAATATCATTTTCAACTAATTTAGCAAGAACTTTTAGCAAGAAAACATTAAACTACTATTCTTGCCTGGTGCCTAGGGAATCACAGTAACCACAATTTGGTAGCCTACAACCACCACATGTAACTGCCAAGATAGTATAGCATCTCAAGAACCATAGAAACTTGGTTGCCCTGTGGGTGCCAAGCATCTCGGCAACCACATTGTAGTTGCCGAGATGCTTGACATGCTCGGCAACCACACTGTGGTTGCTGAGATAGCTCGGCAACCACAGGGTGGTTGCCGAGATGCCGAGATGTCTCGGCAACCACAGACACTGTGGTTGCCGAGAAACAGTGTGTGTGTCATATTACAGTGTTATGGAAGAAGAAATTTCTTGAATCATTTCGTTGATTCTTGTTTAGGACAGCCAATAAATCTTACTGAAAAGGTTTTATTAGCTCAAAGTTCCATTGTTTGTAGAGCTGCTGGGAGAAGATGCAAAGATGAAGAAAAATTAATATTACTGATAAGAGAATCAGCATCAGGAGTTTTCAATTTTGCTGATATTTTTCCTTCAATGAAATTAATTCATTTCTTGTTTGGATTGGAAAAAAAGTTGATTAAAATGCATAAAAAAATTGATTATACCTGTGGTTGCCGAGATGCCGAAATGTCTCGGCAACCACCCTGTGGTTGCCGAGCTATCTCGACAACCACAGTGTGGTTGTCCAGCTCTCTCGGCAACCACATACACTGTGGTTGCCGAGATGTGTGTTATATTACAGTGTTATGGAAGAAGAAATTTCTTGATTCGTTGATTCAGTATTGTTTAGGACAGCCAATAAATCTTACTGAAAAGGTTTTATTAGCTCAAAGTTCCATTGTTTCTAGAGCTGCTGTTGGGAGAAGATGCAAAGATGAAGAAAAATTAATATTACTGATAAGAGAATTAGCAGGAGTTTTCAATTTTGCTGATATTTTTCCTTCAATGAAATTAATTCATTTCTTGTTTGGATTGGAAAAAAAGTTGATTAAAATGCATTAAAAAATTGACTATATTCTTGAGGAAATTATCCAAGAGCACGAAACAGACAGAACAAGGACAAGAGGGGAGGAACATTTCGATTTACAAAAATCCAACGGAAATAGGTAAAAAATCAATGATAATTGTAAAAGGTAGACAACAACTGCATATTGTAATAATACTTCCAATTAACACTAAAAATTAAAACTGCTGTAATAATACCTACAAATCTTAACTGTAAGATATCTTTCAAAACTCAGCTCCCAGCTCCAAAAGTAATAGAGAATAAAACAAATTAGGATTGAAGTTGTAAAAAAAAGACAAAACTCCTCCTTGAATGAATCTGAATTTCAACTGAATTTAATTTAATGTAATTCCAATTGTAATCCTTATATAGTCAATAAAAGTCTGCTAAGCTTCAAAAGAAGTTGTAAAAAGAAGTTGTAAAACGACGGCGTGTAGGACGAAAATGTGAACAGTAAAAAATTTAAGGCTCTTATATTATTGTAAGGATATACACACACACACACACGGATGCTTATATTTAAAAATTTTTTATTGGGCTAGTCCACGAACTAGTCCATTTTTTCTACCTCTAATTAGGGACTGTTGCACCAAAAAATAAAAGTTAGGGACCATACATGTTGTTCAAGCACTGTTTCAGTTTCTGTTTTTTGTGAATAGGTATTACCAGAAAAAGAAAATAGTATGAATTAAGTACCCAAAAATTTGATTAATTACAATTTGATCCAAAATTTTAAATAAATTTTGTCCAAAACGAATATATCTAGCAGAAGCACCCGCACCCGAACACGAACTGGACCCGTGCACGTGCCGAGCTGAGCCGGCCGGATGGACAATAGTGGCGGCAGCGCGCGCATGTGGGGTTAGAACCGAACCCAACAAAATGTAGTTTTTCCCCCTTCTAAAGACTATTGGTATTCTTTGGGGCCCAAATCTAATTGCCAAACTTTCACAATATAAACCACACAAAAGTTTCCTAACTTTCCTATGTGGGATAAGAGTTTCATAATATCAAATTCTTCACTTATTTAAAATTTCAAGTGGGTAACTTTGAAATCTATTATTTTATTCAATTCTAAATAGTTTTTGATGAATAAATATATCACGTTGATTATCTCGCGGAGTAAAAAGTGAATATGCTTAGTCCCGTTAAAATCAGAATACAGGTCTCACTGAAATTGGAGCTCAAAGTTGTCCCATTTTATTTTATTTAGGGTAAATAGTACTGGAGGTCCCGAACCTTTAAACCTTATAACGATGGGGTCCCGAACCTTCAATGACTAGCACTCCGAGTTCTTAACCTTTAAAAAACTAGCGATCAAGGTCATTCTATTAAATAAACCGTTAGTTTGATCATTAATGGTAAAAAAAAATAAATATAAATGACAAGATCACCCTCTTTTAAATTAAAACAAAAATAGTAGGAAAAAATTACAACAAACTCCCTACCATACTTCTTCTTCTCCAACCAACTCCCAACCAACTAAAAAAATTACAATCAACACCCCAACCCTACTCCAAAACCACCGGCCACCACCCACCGAAACTGTCGTCGGCCACAGAATAATTGTCAAATATTACATGTGGAGCAAGAAGTGGTTGGTAATGATATATCAACTTTGCAAAGTGTTCTAAATTCTGATTTTTAAAGAATCCAGCTTAAAGAATAATTTTTTGGATTTGAAAGGAAGGAAAAAAAACTTGCTGGAAGAAGTTCGCATGGTTTAATCTGAAGTTTAATCCATTACAGGTTGAATACATCGTCTATACCTCGTATTATTTGAGTAGAAAAAATTAAACGGGCTTCAAGTCTTCAATTTCTTTTTTCTTTGATTTCTCATAAGCTGGGCTTCTTATTACCTCTTTTTGTTTATGGATTTCATTGTCGGAAATTCATTCGACTTTCCACTACATGATTTGCAAAATGAAAAATAGGATGTATTTGTTTATGTATTCTTCAGATCTATGGGTGAGAGAAATGGTTCTCATTCATGTAATTGCTGGTTTTGTTTGTGTGTTAGAGAGAGAGAGAGAGAAAAGAGAAAATCATGCAACTAGGGCTGGTGCTGGACAACTTAACTTGGGGGTGGGGGTGGGGGTGGGGGTGGGGGGTACAACTTTGATTTGTGTGTGTGAGATAGAATTAATTTTTTTTCCTTTTTATTTTTTATTTTTTTGTGCTTATTTTTCTATTCTTTTTTTAATTCAAAAGAGGGTAATATGGTCATTTTTAAAACTTTTTGACTATTTAATAGTCAAACTAACGGTTTTTTTAACATAAAGACCTTGATCGTGAGTTTTTTAAAGGTTAAGGACTCATGGTGCTAGTTATTGAAGGTTCGGGACCTCATTGTTATAAGGTTCAAAGGTTTAAGACCTTTGGTGCTGTTTACCCTTTTATTTATAAACCATTTTCCAACAATCCCTCACATGAATGAAATACGTTGGCTTTTTCCAAAATTATACAATCACTGATACGTATTTTGAGTACAAATAAAGAAAAACTGCATCAAGATAAGTAGCCAGAGACTTTGAACTTTCCCTAGTAAAATCTACCAAATTTACTTGGACAATCAGTAGCAAGATGCTTTGAACAGTCAGCCGTTCGTGTAAATCTAGACAATAGAAGTCACACAGTTCCCTTCGAACACAATTGGTTCTCACGTTTGTGTCCATTTTGGCCTTGGACACCACCTGGTTCATGAATGTTGTTTAGAGAATTTGTCTTCACATAATTCTCGTAGGAGCGACCCCTTCATACTCACATAGGTGATATCCATAAAGAGTATTCTGATATACTCCACTTGAACGAATCAAGATATAAAAATTATTAAAAGCGTAACTTAGCTTGTATCGCGGCATATATGCACTATCTAATCATAAGAAGGGGTATGAGCATTTTATTCTTCCCAGTGCGTACTGAGTTTTTCACAGTTCGATTGTACCATTGAACCTAGATCTTGGGATCTCCAGTTAACTAGGTTGGGTTGCCACAATGGAAACTCTTGTTTTATTTTATAAGTTTTATTCCCATCCCCTTTGATGAACTTTCAACTTGCTCTCTTATCAAACCTTTTGTTAGTGGATCGGCAATATTCTCTTTTGATTTTATATAATCTATAGAGATAATACCAGTTGAGAGCAACTGTCTGACGGTATTGTGTCTATCACGTATATGACGAGATTTACAGTTATACACGGTGTTCTGTGCCCTTCCTATTGCGGATTGACTATTGCAATGGATACATATAGCTAGCACAGGTTTTACCCAACAAGGAATATCTTCTATGAAGTTTTGTAGCCATTCGGCTTCTTCCCCAGCCTTATCTAACGCAATGAATTCAGATTTCATCGTTGATCTAGCTATACATGTTTGTTTTGAAGATTTTCATGATACTGCAGCACCTCTAAGTGTAAAGACATCCACTTGTAGACTTGGAGTCTTTAGTATCAGATATCCAATTAGCATCACAGTATCCTTCAAGAACTGCTGGATATCTCGAATAGTGCAATCCAAAGTTTTTGGTATGTTTTAAATACTTTAAAACTCTAACAATTGCTTTTCAATGCTTAGTACTTGGATTACTCGTATATCTACTCAACCTACTTATAGAGTAAGCAATATCAGGTCGAGTGCAGTTCATGAGATACATTAAATTGCCAATAATGCGAGAATATTCTAACTGAGATTTACAATCACCAGTATTTGAAACAAGATGCATAATTGCATCCATAGGTGTTTTCATAGAGATAATATCATATTTTTTAAACTTATCAAGAATCTTCTCAATATAATGAGTTTGAGACAATATGAGACCATCTGATGTTCTAGAAATTTTAATTCCTAATATAACATCGGCAATACCTATATCCTTCATTTCAAACTTACTTGTTAACATCCTTGTTGTCGTTTGAATAATGGAATCATTATTTCTCATAATTAGCATGTCATCTACATATAGACATACCATGACATATCCATTTTGAGTGCGCTTGACATATCCACATTTGTTACACTCGTTAATCTTAAAACCATTTGACACCATAATTGTATCAAAATTTTCATACTATTTTTTAGGAGCTTGCTTTAAACCATAAAGTGATTTAACAAGTCGACATACTTTCTTTTCTTGTTCTTGGGCAATAAACCCTTCAGGTTGCTCCATATAAATTTCTTCATCTAATTCACCATTTAAGAATGCGGTTTTTACATCAATTTGATGTGTATCTAAACCATGTAACGTTGATATTGCCATAAGCATACAAATAGAAGTAATTCTTGTAACAGGTGAATAGGTATCGAAATAATTAAGACCTTTCTTTTGCTTGTAGCCTTTAGCAACAAGTCTAGCTTTATATTTATCAATTGATCCATCTGCATTCATTTTTCTTTTGAAAATCCATTTACACCATAATGGCTTATTACCGGGTAGAAGGTTTACTAATTCCCAAGTATAATTTTGGAGTATGGATTCAATTTCGCTATGAATAGCTTCTTTCTATTATAAAGCTTCAGTAGAAGACATATCCTCTTTATAACTTTGGGGTTCATTTTCTAATAGATATGTTAAAAAGTCAGGCCCAGAGGAAGTTGATGTTCTAGACCTTTTACTGCGTCTAGGTTATTCCTCGTTTATAGATCCTTGATCTATATCCTCATCATTTTTACGAGGTCTCTTCAGTGAGTTTGATTTACTTTGCAACATTTTTGAAAAATGTAGTATCCCTAGATTCAATAATTGTATTGGCATGCACATCAAAAATTTCAGACTTATGTACAATAAATCTATACGTACTACTATGGTAGGTATAACCAATGAATATGCAATCAATGGTTTTAGGTCTGATCTTAACCTTTTTAGGTTTAGGAACCGTTACCTTAGCTAAACATCTCCATACCTTTAAGTATTTATAGTTAGGTACGTGACCTTTCTATAATTCGTAAGGTATCTTATGCATTTTTCGATGCGGTAATTTGTTGAGAATATAATTGGCAGAGAGCAAAGCTTTCCCGCCCCCCCTCCCCAAACAAATTCTGTGGTAATCCTGAACTTAATAACATATCATTCATCATCTCCTTCAATGTTCGATTCTTGCGTTCAGCAATACCATTGGATTGAGGATAATAAGGCGCGGTAGTTTGATGAATAATTCCATGTTCCGAACAGAATTCTTCAAACGGAGAATCATATTCACCGCCTCTATCACTTCGTATTGCCTTAATCTTTTTGCTGAGTTGATTCTCAACTTCTAATTTATAATGTTTAAACACTTCAATTGCCTCGTCTTTACTCTTGAGTAAATACACATAACAAAATCGAGTGCAATCATCAATAAAAAGTGATAAAGTACTTTTTACCACATCTAGTTTGAACAAACTTTAAATCATATATATCAGTGTGAATTAAATCTAGAGGTTCAGTAATTCTTTCGACAGATAAACGAGCCATTTTGGCTTCTACACATACATCGCATTTGTGATTAGGATCTAAATCGTCCTTTGGTAATAAATCTAATTTGATATATCTACGCAAAGTATTATAGTTTACATGTCCTAAACGTTCATGTCAAACATTAAATGACTCCAACAAGTAAGAAGAAGACGTAATTTTATTAGTAGAATGAGGTACAACTGTCATTACATTCATCTTAAAAAGCCCTTCATTTAGGTAGTCCTTTCCTACAAACATATCATTTTTAGTCAGGACAAATTTGTTCGATACAGATACAAGTTTAAATCCGTTCTTGCTTAACAGAGAACTGGATACTAAATTCTTACGAATCTCGGGCACATAAAGAACATCGTTCAATGTAAGTTCCTTTCCACTAGTCATTTTCAGCACGATCTTTCCCTGTCCTTCAACTTTGGAGGATGATGAGTTAGAGTTGTTCATCGTGATCCATTGACTTGTAAGTAGTAAACATCCAGCGGTTTGCACATATGTGGCGAGTAGCTCCAGTATTTACCCACCATTCTTTAATATTCCCTACTAAGTTGCATTGAGAGACAACTGAAGAAATATTTATATCTTGTACTTTGTTAGAAAGGTTGTCATGTTCTGTTACATTGACTTGAGCTGTTTTACTCTTGACATCTTTTGGCTTCAAAAATCCTTGGATTGATGCCCCGCTTTGCTGTAGTTGTAACAATTACCTTTGAACTTTTTAGGAGCCTTTGAAGAACCAGTTTTCCCTTCCCCATTATGCTTCCTCTTTTTGTTGCTCTTGGGACCTCCGTCAACAATGTTCGCCGTTAATTCTATCGAATTGAATGCACCATTCCTCTTTTCAGATTTTTGATTGTTTTCTTCAATTCTCAGCCGGACAATAAAATCTTCAAGTTTCATTTCCTTACGCTTATGCTTCACGTAATTCTTTGAATTCCTTCCATGAAGGTGGCAACTTCTCGATCAGTGCAGCAACTTGAAATGATTCACTAAGTTTCATTCATTCGGTATGAATATCACTGAGTATAATCTGAAGTTCTTGAACTTGGGATATATCAGTTTTGCTGTCAACCATTTTGCAGTCCAAAAAATGATCGACAATGAATTTCTTCTCGCTGGCATCTTCTGTTTTGTATTTGGTATCCAAAGAGTCCCACAATTATTTTACTGATTTTGTATTGTAGTACACATTATATAATGTGTTGTCCAGACCGTTCAACACGTAGTTCTTGTATAGGAAAGTCTGAATGTTTCCATGCATCAATCGCAGTCAGCTTCTCTGCATCACTTTCATTTTCTTCGTATGAATGTGCTTCTTCTTTGAGAAACTTTTCCAAATTTAATGTTGTCAGATAGAAAAGCATTTTCTATTGCCAACGCTTAAAATTTGATCTATTAATTTCTCGAGTTTTTCTCCAGTCATATTAGTGAGAGGAGTACCGGAATTAGCCATTTATGATACACAATTAGAAAATAAACAGAATGAGAATGAGCAGAAGTAGACACAGAATAAATAAGAAAAATTAATCTTAAGATTGTTGTTTGCTTTGTGTTCTTACTCCTTTGATGAATCCGAATAAATATAAACTTACAGTTGAAATTTGAACAGAGTAACAATATAATTCGAGCCCACCGAATTCACGATGTTTCCTTAAGACAAATTTGCTCCCTTCTAAGTTGCTAAAAGGGCGAACATCAACCGTCTCCCAAGATAGAACGAATTTCATCTCCTACGGAAGCAGCACTGCAATCTGTAGGAGTTCCAGAGAGCACAACCAGTGTTTTGGTGCTCAAAATTATAAATATATCAGTATTTGTAATGAAAAATGTTGTGTCTTTTTGCTGGCTGCAATGAAGGCTATTTATAGAGTAATTTGTGGCCATTCGAATTCTCTTCAAGCCTCTTTAGAACAGGTCCGAAAAATGAACAGACATATCTTTTGTTGAAACACTGTTTCAGTTTTTGTTTTTTGTGAACATGTATTACCAGAAAATGAAAATTGTATGAATTAAGTAAAGTACCCAAGAATTTGATTAATTACAATTTGGCCCAAAATTTTAAATAAATTTTGTCCAAAAAAAATATATCTAGTAGAAGCACCCAAACACGAACCGTGCCGGACGGACGACGGCGCGCCCCCTCAATAGGATATAGGTCTTCCCCCTTCTAAAGACTATTGGTACCCCTTGGGGTCCAAACCCAATTGCCAAACTTTCACAATATAAACCACACAAAAGTTTTTTAACTTTCCTATGTGGGATAAGAGTTTCATAATATCAAATTCTTCACTTATTTAAAGATTCACGTGGGTAACTTTGAAATCTATTATTTCATTCAATTCTAAATGGTTTTTAATGAACAAATATATCACGTTGATTATCTTGCAGAGTAGAAAGTGAATATGCTTAGTCCCGTTAAAATCAGAATACGGGTCCCACTGAAATTGGAGCTCAAAGTTGTCACATTTCATTTTATTTATAAACCATTTTCCAACAAACTCTTCAAAATTCCACGGAGATTTCACATAAGAATCGCTCAAATTTCTTGCATTCCTTCATAAATCCAAGAAAAAGAGGAATTTTTTTTCACTTATTTGTTTTTCGTAGTTTGCAATTTTTTTGTTTATGCATTTTGTTCTAAATTTGGCATTTTTTTTTACTTGATTTTGTTGTTGTTGTGATTTTCATTATTTGGAATTTGAATAATCATGCAATTTGTTCATAAAATAATAGATTTTTCATTTGCATTTGTTATGTCATTTTTTGTGCACATGCTGGTTTGTGTTTAGAGGTGGAAAAATTGGTATGGCTCACGGGTCAGTCCATATAACCCAACTTTTTGAGTTGGACTGGCCCTGGCCCAAATAAAATTGGGCCAATATGGCCCGGCCCATCTAGCCGCGGGCTAGTGGCCAGGCCCGATTTTATATATATATATTTTTTTTAGTTTTTGCTCTTTAACACTAGTAACTTATTTTGTGAATAACTCCAATACATAATCCAAATAATATTAATCTAAAATGATCTAAACTCAAATCACCAATAAACATTAGTCTAAAACTCTCAAGATCTAACATAAAATTGTTTAGATTTAATTAAATTTTAATTTAATTTAAGTTTCAATCCAAAATATATTTTGTGTGACAAATAAATTATTTATTTTAAATTTATTTATAAGTAAATTTTTTAATTTAAGCCAAACATGCTTATATTTCAAAGCAATAAGACTAGCATGTTTTTAATATTTGTATTTATTTTTTTAAAGTGTCTACAAATAGTTTACAATTAACAAAAAAAATATATTATTTTGAGAGAAAATTGATGTTTATCTATTGACTAATACATGAGAACCCTAATTTTATAAATTATACTCTTTAAAAGTCTCAAAATATATAGTCTAAATTTATCTAGAATTATATTTAATGTAATGTATTAGATTGTATAAAAAAATTATTTAAAAAAAAATTAAAACCAATTTGGGCCAATGGGTTAGACTAGGCTAGCATATTTCTGGCCCATACAAAATTGGGCTGGGCTAGTCCAATCCAGTTTCTTGTGTGGCCCTACTCTGGTGGGCTGAGCTGGTCCAACCCAGTCCATTGCTAGCTCTATTTGTGCTTTTCAATTTACAATTTGAAGATTGATGCTATTTGTTCATAAATTGTTAGATTTTTCATTTTCTAATTCATTTTTTTGTGCATTTATATGGTACAATTTTTTCTTGTTTGGGGTGGGGGTGGGGTGGGGTGGGGTGGGTGGGGTTGTCAATTAAAGAAAACAGTTACAAGAAATAATTCAATTACATGCTTTGTTTTTTGGTCATAGTGATTACAATCTGTGTTATTTTTCCATGATTTGTTGAGTTTTTATGAATTAATGTCCTAAAATTACATGACGTATTATTTTACACGTAGATGTGTTATTTGTCAATAAAAGATCGATCGAATGTTATATTATTTGTATAATAAGGTTACTTATTGTGTTATTTTTCTGATTTTGTATTATTAGGCATAACGAAGGATGATGTATTATTTGTGTTATAAGGTTATATTCCATGTTATTTTTCGTGTTGTTGTCCTGTATATAGACTAATTTGTTGAAGTTACATGATGTATTCGTATTAAAATAAGGTTACAAGATGTTTTATTTATTACCGCAAAGGTTAATACGTGTGTGATTTTTCTGTATTGTTTGACTTTATGAATTTATCTGATATTTAAAAGGTGTGACGAGTAAGGCCACAATCAGAGAATACACATAAATATTAGTGTTGTTGAAGCGGAAAACAAACAGGAATATGAAGTTACGAGACTTGTAATTTCACTAACAACCAACATATTTACTACACACTATAATTTTTGAACATTCAACATGTAATTTTCTTTTTTGGTGCAATATTATAATTTTTTCACAATTCGCACGTATCTAAAATAAGTCAAAATGTTGCTAAAATTAGAGATGGCAATGGGCCGAGTCGGGCAGACTCGGCCCGTGCCATATAGGGTCCGGCTTGGTCCTTGTCACGAGTCGAGCTCGGCCCGTGTAAAAAAACAAGGGCTCGGATGGGCCCGTAGTCCGCGGGCCATATGATCCGAGCCACAGGCCGACCTGCGGACCTACGTGAAAATCAATTGTTTTTTTTTGTAAAGTTAAAAAAAAATATGGAAATATAATTGTTAATTGCAATTTTTGGTTCCCAACTTATAGCTAGGGACCAATTTAGTCCCATTTGGACCACGGGCCAAGTCCACAGTCCACAGGCCGGTCCGTGGACTAGCTCGGCCCGTGATTTATTTCACGGCCTAGTCTGAAACCGGATCCGTCTTTTCACAGACCGGGTCAATGAGCGGCCTGGTCCGTTTGCCATCTATAATTAAAATTGCAAAAGCATATTGAATTTTAGCTTTTATAATTTCAATTTCAAAACTTTAGTTATTGCAATTGAACAAACACAAAAAGTAAAAATCAAGAATTTAAAATAAGCACAACTCTATCATACGTTACAATAATTGCAACTCTCTAAGAAGTTATGATGATTGTAACCACAAAATATATAAAAATAAATAAAAAATAAAACTAAAAATTGGACAATATGTAACAACTCAACTAACATTTTCAAATTCGAATTGCTACAACATTTTCAACTTATATGTCGTTGCAATATTCAACACTGTAACTTTCCCTGAAATTTATGACATTTTTGGCCCATCGTACTACACGTTATAGATATGATAATATTTGCACATACAACTATAATTTGCCTTTTTAGATTAGTAATTCAAACTTGATTTGTATTTTAATCAATGTGAGTAAGTAATTGGAAAACTCTAAGAATAATATCACCTCAAAATTAAGTTGTTATAGAGTAGACGATTGATTTACTATTTTTCAATAATTTACATTTTATAATTGAAATTTTCATAAACAAATAAAATTGAGACTTGAACTTATAATTTTTATCTGCATTTTAGCATACAAAATCTAGTATTCTAAAAAACGTAAAACGTGGTTAAACGTGGAAGTCGAGTTTCAAGCTTTTCAGATTTAAACGAGACCAAGACAATGGCTAGACGAGGACGATGGGTAAAGCGTGACTAGGTCGATGCTGAATTTCAAGTATAGGCGATGCTTATGCGAATTTTTTAGAACAGTGACTAAATCACATAATCTAAATAAAAAAAATGAATTGTTAAATAATTGATGATTTTTTTATTTTATATTTATCTTCAACAAATTTGTTAATATTCATAACTCAAAATTTTATTTAAAGTTAGTGACACGAGTTAAATTGAATTGTTTTCACGAAATAAATAAACACATACATACACGTAACACGTGCGCGCGCATAATACATGTATTCGGAGTTATATGGCCTGATAATTGCACGTGGGAATGTGTTACGCGGTCTTTATGCATTTAATTTGGGTTGAAATTATTTATTATAGTTTGCTAATGGACTTATGTCAACGTTTGGTTTATATGGTCAAATGTCAACGTGTCCAATTTGGATTGGATTTTTGATATCTTTATTTCGGTTAATTTGTTAATAATTGTGTTGAATCATAAATTTTTATGAAATCTAACTATTAATAACTAAATTAATAAATTATGGACCTTCAGTCTATACGGTTGCAAGATATCATAGCATACCAAATAAGTAAAATCAAGCCACGTAATTTTATTATTGACTAAATAGAATGGACACTCAACTCGACTTAGAATTGAATCAAACTACATAATTAAATATATTTTTTAAAATTTTCAAAGTGTTGTTACAGACTTGAAATATACATAGATAAAATTTAAATAATAAGACAAATATCTACTATTTAAATATTGTCAATAGACTTGACGAACAATACTAAACATGTATCATATGACATTTTAAAGTTATTGAATTATTTATTTATTTTTTTCACAAGATAGATATAATAAATATCTTGTAGTTTGAACCCACCAATATGTAAGTTGCCAAAACAGACCCTCCTAAGTACCTAATTGTATCCTAGTTTGAAGTAGGGCATATTCTACTCCTTGCCAACCAAAAGAGATTTTGGACCTAACTATTCGATACGGGATTGATAGTTCGAGATTGGTTGAGAAATATCTCTCAATTAATATGTCGTATATTTTTTTTAAATAGGTCAAATAAACTAACAAATAAGGTACGAAAATAAATAAAAAAAATATAAAGGATTAATGAAATATTTTGGCAACACATGTAACTTTAATAAAGAATGACAATGATAATAATTATTTATTTAGATTGTGAGGAAGAATTTTTAGATTGGCTTAGGATATCCCTCAGTTGAATTTAGCGATGGATCGATGGAAAGAAAAGTCCATCGAATAGCTATCCAATAGAAATCGATTCAATTCCTATTCGTATTTGCTCGACCACGAATCCATGTATTTATAATGGTTTAAGTTGTAATAAGCATGTATAAATAAGTTGAATACAAACTTACACTTTTTTTGGATAGTGTGATTAATTAACTAATATAATAGAATTAGATACAAAAATAAAAATATTAAAAGTAGGTAGGACCCGAGCAACTTCGTCTTTGAAAAAGTTTATATACAAAATAGTGATATCAAATTACCGACTAAAGGGTTGATGTGAATTGTCTCTGAGTGCTTCTTCAAAGTTCAAATCATGGTTCACATTTCTAACATCAAGATTTGCATTTTTCATATCAAATCAATGACTATGAGCATCCAATTTAGAATTGGGAGTTTTAGTAGTAAAGTAGAAAACATCTTCAATTAAAGGACTCATTGTAAATTTATTGGCAATTACTTCTCACTGTGCTCCGAATTAACTTCTTCTACAACTCATTAAATCTAGTGCTAATTTTGCCACATACTTAAATTTTTATTAATATTTCATAATTACTTTTTAATATTTTTAAATTCCAAATGTAATAATTGTAACAAATATTTTTTTGTAAGAAAAAAAAAATATAACAAATGTAAAAACAAGTGTTACAAAAGTAAAAACAATATTTTTAGAATAAAAAGTGAAATAGTATGTTGTTCTAAATTTTTTTATTTGTTATGGTATATGATGAAACCATCCATATATTTTATCTTTAAATTTGATTTTTTTTTTTTTTTTTTTTTTTGGATATCATGAAATTTTAGATTATATTACAATTTAGTTTCAAAATATATAGTAAATTGAAAAACGAGTATTTATTGCTCTCTTGATAAGATGTACTCTCTCCGTCCCACAAAGATAAATTTGTTTCTTTTTTTACACAGATTAAGAAATTTCATTTAATATAATTGAAACTTTAAATTTTTCACACACTTTTTCTATTATACCCCCATTTAATATTAGTCATTAATGAATATAATAAATTAAAATGCTTGTTTTGGGTTGATAACAATGTAAATTAAATAAGGATATATTAGGAAAATGAAAAATTTAATACACCCTCTATAAAGTAAGTGACATATAATTTGGGACAGATAAATAAAGAAAACAAGTCTATCTTTAGATGACGGAGAGAGTATTAAATAGTATTAAATATCCAATGGATCATAAATCTCCATGATGACCATCTTATCCTGTGTTGTTGTCTCCTCATCCTCCATCAATTACAGTCACAGACGCATGAAAATATCTATTTTTGAAAAATGCCAAATTATTGAAAGAGTCATCTTCACCATAGAAACCGTGTAGATTAGGACGAAAGCCACTAATTTTCTTCCTCCAGAGAAAATGCAAGTTTTTTGGGTTATAATCAAGCTTCACAAATGGAGGCCACACAATTATTTGGGATATATATCCTACCTATATTAAAAAGTGTGGATATTTAATTTACTATTTAAAATGGTCAACTAAATTTATTTTCTATCTATTTAGTTTAAAAGATTTACAAAATAATTATAAGAATCTAAAGATGATTTCATCCTAATAATTAAATATGATAGTTGTTCACGTTTCTAAAATAATGGTAAGTAAATTATAATTTTAAAAATTAAGTTTATGTGAATAAATTTAGTATTTTAATATTATTTTTATTATTTTTATAGATACTTAATAGAACGTGAAATACATACATAATTCTTAAAAATATGGCATATGAAATGTAATTTATATTATTTATACGAAGAACTATGGTGTATTTCATAAATTTGCACGTACAATATTCTCCAAAGTAACATCAATGAGTATAATTTAAATATATTTTAAAATCCAAACTAACTTATGTAAAATGAAATCCTGGATGAACTTTATATGCATCGTTACGTCTAGTACAAGTTGTAAGACTTGATCAAAAAGTGTTTCAACTTCGAATGCAAATTCCAAGATAATTGTGGCTTGTTTTGTATAGAACGAAAGAAAGTATCTTGCGAGTAATGCAATAAGTAAAAGGGGGAATAGTAGATATTTTCAAAAAGTACAAATGAGTCCGATACTTTTATTTTTTTATAAAAAATTAAAAGAAACTAACAAATTGATAATATACTAACTTATTTTGTGTATTTTACGAACTATTATAAAATAACTAAAGTTAAAGTTCATATTTATTAGGGATTTTGCACAAATGGTCCCTAACTTTTGTCCTTAGTGTGAAATTGGTCCCTAACGTTTATTTTTTGGTATACAAGTCCCTAACATATGTGTTTTGGTGCAAAATTAATCCTTATGGGATGAAAAAGATAAATATGCCCATAGTTTTAATTAGAATAAATTGTATGTGGATTCCTAATCATTATCAAATCTGCAAATAGGTTCAATACTTTTATTTTTTTTTTTTATAAAAAATTTAAGAAAACTAATGATTTTTTTTTTTTGAATTAACACTTTAGTAATAAACATTTCAAATAAAATTATTATTTGACATGTCATGTGATTGTGGGTATATAATTTTCTCAATAGAGTGTGTACATACTATTGAGTATTTTTATTTTTATTTTTTTGAATGCTCACGTTCCAAATTATTTTATTTACCAGATTTAATAGTTTGGCAGCAGCATGATGGCAAGTGGTAGTGACTGAAATTTTATGTAAATTATGTCGATAGGTGTTGAGATGATCAAACCTGTTATATGTAAGTTTAATTATCCATGTTTTCATGTTAAAATTGTGAAAGTTCAAGTTGTGTAATAATTTTTTATTTAAATAAAAATGAAATAAAAATATTATTTAACATAAAAATACTAATAAAAATTAATTTACACGTTATGTGTTTTATTTTTGAACAAAAATAAAACGATAAATTAAAATATGAAGAATATAGTTGGATCTCTAATATTTTTAGTTAATAAATATATAACTCAATTAAATAAAAGTATTTGAACATCAAGTTTGTGACAAAGTTATTTTTTTTATACAACAATAAAATAAAAGTTTAAATTTTAAATAAAATAATTACTTGATAATAAAAATAATAATTTTATTTGACATGTTTATTACTAAAGTGTTAATTCAAAAAAAAAAATTCATTAGTTTTTTTTTAATTTTTTATAAAAAATTAAAGCATTGGACTTATTTGCACATTTTGTAATGATTATGAATGCATATACAATTTCTTTTAATTAAAAATAAGGGTATATTTATCTTTTTATCCCATAAGGACCAATTTCGCATCAAAACACATAAATTAGGGACTTGTATGCCAAAAAATAAACGTTAGAGACCAATTCCACACTAAGAGCAAAGGTTAGGGACCATTTGCGCCAAAATCCCTAATTATTAACAAACGTGTTAATTAAAATTATTTTATTATTATTAAATAATCATATTATTTAAAATTCAAATTTTATTTTTATCTTTACAACATAAAAAAAAAAAAAAATTTGTCACAAACTTGATGCTCAAATATTTTTATTTAATTGAGCTATTTATTTATTAACTATAAATATTAGAGTTCAAATTGTGTTCTTCATATTTTAATTTATCGTTAAAAAATAAAGAACACGTAATGTGTAAACTAATTTTTGTTATTATTTTTATGTTAAAAAACATAATAAGATTGATTCAATATCATAAAATTATATATGTCATTTTGTTATTTAGTTAACTTAATTTTTATTCAAATTTTTCGCGTCATATAATAGCTACATATACCTAAAACACAATAATTTTACATTTTTTCTTTATGAAAAATTTAATTGACACGACTAAATTAAATATTATTTAATAAATTTATCATACCTATATGCACATTTTACAAAAGTGACAAATACAATTGCAATTTTCTTTAATTATAACTAAAAGTATATTTATTTTTTTCCATCTTGCACACTAAAACACGTAAGTTAGAGACTGTTGTACCAAAAAACAAATGTTAGAAACTATTTCTACACTAAAAGAAAAGGTTATGGACCATTTACACCAATTTTTCATAAATATAGCAATAAACGGAACGAATTAGCAAAAAATATTTATTTAGTCAACTCTACATTTATCAAAAATAAAACTTAGTTTTGTTACTGATCTGTCAAGATTTCTTTTGCAGATACAGCTACTATAATAATGCCAACAATGAAACACCATTTCAGTTTTTGTCATACAACTTCACATAGCATCGCCACTTTAAGAAGTAATTGCTCCAGTCAATTGATTCTCAGAAGTTCTAAAATGCGTAAATAACCCAGTTTTTGCGGTCGACTTCTCCATCAATGTATCAAAAACTCGCATCTTCCGTGGTCGGTCTCCTCAAGAAATACCGCAAACTATTCGCAAGAACCTGCAAGGTTTTCGAAAAAATATTGCAACTTGTCATAGAGCTGACAAAACAGCATGTTTGGCTAAGCTTAAAAAAAATAATAAAAGAAAAAGAAAGAGAGATTTTGTACTGAAAATCCACACACAAAAAGTAGCTTTCCAAAAACCTCATTCAACTGTTTGGCAAAAAGTGTTATTTAAAAGTAACTTTTAAACTTGGCAAATACTCAAAGACCACCTCTACAATTATGGAAAGCTTGGCATACCTGTTGAAGGGGCTTGCTGACAGCTTTACCCTTGTAGCTAACGTGAAACTTCGCCTTAGCCAACAATCCCTAAAAACCAACAACAAAAGATTTTCAGAAACGAAACAAGATGTTATTCGCATAGCAAAATATTGACCACATTGTAGTAAACAAGGCAATAGTCTCTCAAAGAACAAGTTATAACCTCTGTATCGAACTCTCCTGATTCGACAGCAATGTTTATGTCAGTAATAATCTTTACAAAATCAACGAGTAATCCAGGACGATCTGCTGTCTCCACGTATAGTAAGCTGCAATATTGCATCAATAATGCATTAACCCTCCAAATAACAAGCTTTACTATAAGTCATTACATCCCTCAGTAGCGATCCATTTATGCTCAGTTCATGATAAACAAGCCCAAGTAATGTTTACATGTTTTACCTTCTTTCAGGACCGTCATCTTTAACATTGATATGGGTTGCTATATCCACATCAACCTGCAGGAATTAAATAAGAGCAAAGTTCAATAAACATTTTATCTGATAAAAACTTGTCTCATTTTCTCCATGTAAAGGACCGTGGGAAGCTATGCTTGAGTGCTGTTTTAGTCAATGCGCATCAAAGAATTGGACATGATAACTTTTTGGGATCACCCATGCTATATATGTGGGCATACGCACAGTCACAGAGAGAGATGTGAACAAGCCAAGCCAATTTTTTCAAGCTTTGATTTATTCCATAACGAGCTTTAAAATGGAGTTCAACCATTTGATTTCTCAAGAAGCCCAAGTCATGTAAGATCCAATTGAGCCAATAGATTGAGTGGCTTGGTATTTTACTCCAAACTAATTTATTCACAAGATTATCGAGCTAAGCTACTGACAAACTTTCGATGACATGTTTGGCAAGGTGGATCGGACAGCATTGGATAGTACAAAGAAGAAAAAGAAGCAAAAATACTGCTTGACCAATTTATCTAACAGACCAATATCAAACAAACTCTCATTATGTTCATCTCCAGCCAAAGTCCCATACATTTATGAGTGAGAGAGAGAGAGAGAGATTGGCAATTCTTTACTAATTAACACAGTAGAGGAATACAGTAGAGTCAATCATATGCAGAATTAATGGCCCAACGATTACATTACAGCTCAATAGACACATCCGAGAGAGAGAATACAATGAATGGGTTAATACCGTTTGGTTTGGAGGCATGACACCAAAAGCGGCACCCATAGCCAACTGAGCACTTGACTCCTGAAAACCCAATTCAACATCTCTAAGAAAGTTGCACAGAGTGGAAAGCCATTACAGATTTATGTAATGAAATACCATTAGCAAAAAAAAAAAAACTAATCGGGAAGAATACCGGATGATACTCAAGCAGGTTGTTAATGATTGTCAAACGAATTGCCTCGAGCAACTCAGGTTCATCCACCTTTCTACCTGTCGAACTATACACCAGCCCACCATCACAGTAGAAAAGTCACCCCACAACATTACATAAGCTGATATGACTGAAAATTATTATGACCATTCTAGTGTGGATGATACTAATTTGACACAGAAATTGGCAAGTTACATAATGTGTGTAGAAATTCTAGAGAAATTGCAACTTAATACATTGGATAATTTAAATACTATTTCCAGAAATTTTTGGGAATTGGGGAGAAATAAATTTCGAAAAGCTAAAGTTTCCGAATTCAAAAATGCATCTAAATCCAAGTAATCTGAAAACGAGAGAATTGATACAATCTAGTTCTACAAATAAAGAGAATAAGGTAATTAATTATAGAGCATGTTTGGTATTAGATAAAAATTAGATTTTTTGGAGATTTTGATAAAAGTTGATGGAATGTGTAGTTGAAAAATTTATAAAAGTTGTGGGTCCAATGGAATGTGTGGTTGAAAATGAGTTTTAAAAAATGGGGGCTAAAGAGGGACATAATAACTAAATACAAGAATGACAAATAAGAGAGAATCTACAGCATAAACTCACGCTTTAGTGATAGCAAACTTGTTGTGCTTGCCAGAAGAATCGAGGTAGACATTTCCCTTGACAACATTCAATCCGAGATTTTTAAGTGCTTTCATCTGAAATACAGTTCAGAACAATAAACAAATATAGATTATTTTGAAATCCAACAAGTCCATAACCAGAAATCTAGCCAATAGATTGAGCATTTGACAACAGAAACGGGATAATGTCATACAGTGTCAAGAAGGGCGCCAAGGCGATCTCCAAAGGTAATTTCCACAATAGTGGCATCGGGATCTGAATCTTGATCTATTATGACTACGGGAGTAGGAATAGTACTGGTCTCCTGAGAACTTTCCCCCTGCTTTGTGCATTCCAACAATCAACAAGAATATTTGCTAATAACAAGCATATAAATTATATTGATGAACAGAATTCGATACCTCCACAGCCGTGGTTGGAGATGCTTTTGGTATATTCAGACTTGTTAATAATGCCGATCTGACGCACAGTAAATGTGTGCGATTAACTCAAAATGAAAATCAAGTACAGGCATTTACAACAATACAACTAACGAATCAAGTGCTTTGAGTTGTGCACTTCATCTTAAAGGCAGAAAATCATACGACTGACTGTGTTTTGGTTGTGAGCAAGAATTCGCAAGAGTAACTGAATCAAATAATATTCAATCACAAATTAGCCAGTCCATAGGTCCAGTTACAGCTAGAGAAATTTTATTGGGAATGATAATTGGACATCACCATTTGGATAAGCTGCAATTTATAGAAAGCCTGTAAACCTCGAAAGGGATCATTTTTTTGTACAGAAAAAGGTTGATAGGATAAAAGTTACACTGAATAACTGATTATAAAAACACACGATCCAGTGATGAGTAAATTAGCTAAAAATCAAATCTTGAACAGGAAAGAGAATTAAACTTATGCAATTATAGTAAAAATGTCAATTATTAGGAATTAATTTCAATCATCAAATCCAACATTGTAATAGTAGATAATGCAATAAATTAACAGCAAATCGAAAAGTTCAAGAGCCAACAAGAAAAATTAAACTATCTCTGATTCCCAAATGAAGTTTAAGTAATAAACAGATCAATCTTCTACTACAAACAATCAATAATTAAACTCAACATAATTCAGCACTTCCAGTCTACCAGATTGTAATTAATAAACTTCACTAAATGGTCCAACTACACACACACACACACACACACACACACACACACACACACACACACACACACACACACACACACACACACACACACCTTCTCTTGGGAATAATGCATGATTTCTGAACTGAATCCAAACCCAAAAACCATCTGAAAGGAGCTGTTCTTGAACTGGGCTTCTTCTCCAATGCTTTCAGATTAGTGTAGAGCCCAAAATTACTCCCAGTATAAGCCATAGCCACAGCCACAGCCATTTGAATATACAAAATATTACAAGCAAAAGCTTTTATCTTTCTCAAATGGAAGTGTTTTTTCAATGGGATTTTTGACTGATAACTGCTAGAGAAAAGAGTTAAAACAGATCCACAAAAATAAAGAGACGAGAATCATAAAAGAAGATGTGAGGACTAAAATGCAAACATTTGGCTTCAAGAAAAGTGGGTTTAGTTAAAGTTTTTCTTCTAGTATCCGCCATTATTTATCGCCAAACATTTCTCGCGCTGTCTTTATAATGTGTGTGAGTGTGATCTAGATACTTCAGGTCAACTCGTAATTTTTCCCCAAAAAATAAATGAAAAGAAATTTATGGGCCTTTGGTTTGTAGTGTAATGATACAGCAGATGGATATAATAATTATAGTACTCAAGTATAAACAATTTTTTAAAAAATAACCATAATGCTACGTCTCAACAAGTAGATATCGTAATTATTGTCCACAATGAATACTATGAAAATTGATCTCCTCCCCACTAGTGGGGAGCTTATGCTCCCCACTAGTCCACTTGTCCAACATTGATTGGACAAGTATAAAGTAAAAGTGTATACTTGTCCAACCAATGTTGGACAAGTGGACTAGTGGAGAGTAGATCAACCCTGTGAATACTATATCATTTATTACTATAAAGCATAGCCCCAAAAACGAATCTACCTAAATATAGGTATAAAATGATTTCATCATCGCCCCATGTTTGCATCACAGTCCAACAGGGAGAGAGAGGTTGTCTAGTCAGTGTTCAAGAAGAAGATTCAGATTTTTCTTTTTGTATTTATTCTTATCTTTGTTTTCTTTTATGTTTCTTACTTTTGAGTCAATGCGTTTTGAAAAACAACTAGTCTAATCACCAACATATTTGACATGATAATTATATTTTCATTAGATTTAGTGACTAATTAGAAATTAGAAAGAAAGAAAAAAAACTAAAACAATAAAATTACTTTACTTGACTAGCATCAATGCCTAGTAACTTTTTTCTTAAAATAATTTGATTTTAAAATTAAATTTATTACAAAAGAATAAAAGAAAATAAAATGGCCATTTTTACGAGATCTGGGAAAAGTCGGGAAAAAAAAATTTGTGAAATGGCCAAGTGGTTAATAGCCTCATCTTGAAGAACAACGTAATTTAAACAATAAATATTGATTAATAAATTATCGATTGAAGAATACTAGCAAATGGCTGGTCATGCAATAAACATAAATGGTCATGAATAATTATAAAATCATGGGATCCTTTTCCTACCAAATAAGAAGACCCGTGGCACAAAATTTATGTGCTACTTTCAAGTAATTGTCCTATAGAACCTATATCTATGTCATGTAACGAGGGACCCTTGAGGAGCAACTTACTCGAACTACCCTTGATATGACCAAGTGCCGATTCTACCACCTTTACACCCCCACATTTCTTAACTTCCATCTTGGATGTGCCAAATCAAATATAATTATCAGTCTTCCTAACCAAATAGGGTCATGTTAAATGACATCAAGGAAAACAAAATGTTCCGTACCGACGAATTATTATCACGTAAGAAAACATTCCATACTAATGGATTCGGGTTCATAACCATGATTCACCTGTAACAAAGATAATTTTTGCTCAAATATTCTCACAGATCTCAATTATAAAAACAAATTTTCTTCTCCAAACAACTTCAGTGCTAACAAGCAATAGTTTAAACCTCCTCTATAGCCATCCATCAATTTTTGTGAACAAAACTTAGTATGAATCAAATGTAATGTTACAGTAGAAAATGGCATCTACACTACAGACAATGCCATATGTGAATTTCTGTGAAACTGAAGACAGATGATCCGGCATTTTCAACCTCAATCCACTGTGCATTTTGGATACTTGTTGCACATCGACAGACTCCATACTATTCCTGAAATAAATTATAGAAGCATACGAGAAATAGCAATTAGATCCATAAAACAAGCTAGAGCACAAGATAGAATCTGAATTCATCAAGCAGTGTATAACATCGACATTAGCTTCCTTCCAAAAAAGAAAGAACTGGAAGTTCAGGAAAGCAATAGCTCGTTAACTCAAAGACTCAGGTACTAAGTACAGAGACCGATACAATTCAATTCAACTTGTTCGGGTTTGATATTTTGGGACCAGGGCGCCATTGGGCCCTGGTTACCGGATTTACCCCGGGCCGAGCAGTAACTATTTAAGATTACTACTTTTCAGGGAAATAAATAATGATCATGAATAAGTAGGTTAAAAGCACAAGCTAGATAATCAATACAAATCTATTTTCATACAAATATCTAAATTCATGTATTGTTTTCTTATGTTGTGTTATATGTACTTTATTGTACGTGTTGGCACCTATTTATGATTTCTTTAACAAATCACTACTTCGGAAACGTGCTTAGTTTATCAAGAAAAGTCCATTCACTATATCCACAACGTAAATGCAACTACACCTAAAGGGCACTGTGTTGTGTACAATCAAAGGTCACAATAGAAAAAAAATAATAAAAAATGCCAAATCATTATGTTCATGTTAAACATCTCCACTACCTGTTCCATTTCTGCTGGACCATCATCTTTCTGTTCGGGTTCGGTGTCTTTTGGTTCATCATTTGCTTCTTTTTCAGCATCAGTAATCATTGTGTCATCTTGGTCCCTTCCATTTTTAGTCATGGTATCAACATCGATATTTAGATCAGCAGGAAGCTGGCCTGACTTTAGCGCCTATAGAAATTCAAATAAATAAAGGAATCAATCTGACGCAGAAGCTTGAAATAAGAACAGAAGCCCACAAATGAGTAAATAGACTAGTCTAGGTAAAGCAGCAGGAGAAAATAAAAACTAATTTTACTCTGAAATTTATTAATTATTCAGTTGCATTGACAAATGAGATCACCTGTTCAAGCCTGGCCACCTCTTCAAGAGTTTGAGAATTCACAATGGCAGCCTGCAGTTATTATCAGAAAGTTAAAAGGGTGCTGCATGCATTGAGGCAAAACAGGAAGAATATACTCACTATTGCAATTCAAATAAAGACACAAGCACAATACAGAAAAGAAGAGGAAAATTAGAGTGTCGTTGGGTTCAGCGAAGAGAAGATGAGAAGGGAAAATATGTCCACGTTCATTCAACTTTGTTGAATCCCATGGAAGACAATAACTATCTTATCAGTTTCCTATCCCTTTCTAGAACTTTTTTTTATCTCATTTTCGTCAAAAGAGAGATTGCCTCATTGCCTTTCCTCATTTTATCTTCTCTTTTCTTTTCTCTAGCTATGTTTTCTGTGGACTTCCTACCTTCAAGAAACAAAAGAAACTGAACCTTCTCTCCTTCTCTTCTCTCAGTTTTTATTACTCAATCTTCTCAAAAGTTATTAAAGGCAGGTGAGAAAATTTCTCAGATAGTAAGGTGGGGAGAAAAACTAGAATGTACCTTAATAGCTATAATTTGCTCAGGTGTGGGAGCAACTGGTTTGGGCGTTTGCTCCTCCTTTATGACCTCTTGAGTACTTGGAAGCTCACCGGGGACAAATGTCTTCACAGATTCCTTTTTAGCCTCTTCTTCAGCTTCTTTTGATGCAAATAAAGCATTGGCTTCAATTCGCTCCTATCATCATTAAAAAAAAAAAAAAAAAATTAGTACAGTAGGTCAGGCATAACTGAATTGATTAAAGAGGGATCATTCAGTAAATATTAAGAAGAAATTATCACAAACATGGAAATGTACTAATGCAGTTAAACATAAAAGGGTTAACGGTGATATCAAACTTATATGATAAGAATAGAAGTTTATAATGAACATGAAAGTGCATGCATCACAAATCATCCATGGGTAGAGAATAATATTATGCATAAACTAGCAAAACTGAGAATACAATTAACATGCTTTGTATAAGAAATAGTATACCGACTAATAAAATGATACTCTGTACAAACAACTAAAATGAGACACAAATATCTGTCATTAAGGACTTGCAGTTCATCACAGGTTATCAAAATTCTGCATTTTATGGACAACATATTCCATGCAATGACAATTAACATACTGATATCTCCAATACCAAAACATCCAAATGAATGAGGGTTTCGGACACCAACACTGGGCACCCTGGTTCACAATGAACAACCACATACTACATCAGGTATTGCCGTATTGTTGTTTTAAACAAATACTAAAGAATTATCAACATGGACACAATACCTTGTGATCGCAACAACACAATAATCCACAAGTAGAACACGCACTAGGGAAGGAGACAACAAAGTATGTGCACAAGTACAAACGTTTTTTATAGGTGAATCTGAGACCGAGTAAATCTTCAAGATAAGTTCTGTCATATATAAATCATTACATGTCATACGTCACATCTATTCACATTATGAGCCATACTGTTGAATATTTTCTGTCACACATAAAATACACAACTGACAACCATGTACATGATGAAATTTTCAGTATATTAGCAAAAGATTTGATCATGCCAAATAGAAACAGTTACGTGCGTGGATATATGCATAATAAGTGACAAGTTATATAATAGCTTCTGTCCAACCAATTTTTGCAACTTGAGAGAACCTACTACACTTTTTGACCTTTTGTTTTCCTTCTAGTTTCTGAATACAGTCCATTTTTTGCATAACATGGCCCATTGAGTTGGTTGCTTGATCATATGTTCTCCTATCCACACTTTAAAAGGGCTTAATTAGGTCCGAGAAAAACAAATAAAATAATTAATAGAACATAACAATACAAAAATATGCTCATAATAAAACCATAAAAAATCTTCAAAAATCTATAATTAAAAAAAAAAATCAACAAAATTAAAAGTCTAACTTGCAAATAAACATAAAATTAATTAATAAAGTAGCAAAAAATAAGTTCTTAGTAATCATGCAACATGTAATATACTAATAGAAGTAGAAACAACTCCAAAATCTTTTATATAATCACTATTAATAGAATCTTTTAAGAGAATCATCAACATCATCCTTCTCTTCTCCTCATTCTTTGTCATCATCATCCACTAAGAATTGTGTATTCTCCTTCCCCTTTTCCTTCCATATGAAGGCCAAAAAATTAAAATTAAATAAAATAACCCATAAAACATTCTAGATTATTAAGAAATAGCCTAAAAAGTTATAGTCAGTAATAAAATGTCCAAAAAATGCAAGACAAACAGGTGCACACAAAAGTCCCTAGAGGCGCAAGACTCACAAATGGCACTCAAGGCACAAGCTTTGGGGAGTTTTATGAAAGCCTCATGTGAGGCGGGATTCGAGGTGCAAGCCTCGAATAACTCTTTTAAACAATGCTCCTATCATTAACTAAAAAGGTAATGTTAAATTTCAAGTTTTCACAACATGCATGTTGCAGAATATTAGAAATTGGGGAGGTGTGAAAATAAGAAATTACTTCTTAGAATATCAACAGCCTCACAAGATAACAAAAACGTGACAACAGTCCCCGAGTATTAGTTTCTTGTTGCAAGATCTACATGTGGTGATACTTTAAATTTAAAATATGAAAGCCTTCATTTATTTATTATCTCTTCTCTTATTTTGTGAGTACAGGGAAGATCAAGTTCTGGCTTGCTGCTAATGACCTTGTAGACTTGGCTTCAGCGTAGGGAGGCTCTAACATTCAAAAACCTTTTCCAATTAATATCAAATCGGTTCACATTAATTAGTGATAGCTAACGCAAATCTGCACCAATGCCTCACTACTATTTCAGTAATTCGTTTAATGGCTAAGCCAAATGCTATTCCTATTTATCTTTAAGTACATGTTTATGCAAAAGTTTGGCTTCCATTTGATACAATTACTTCTTTATTTAGTCTTCATAAACGGTCACATGGCTCAGATGGTGATGAGTGTAACCAGACTGACTAATATGTATAAAATGGAACACCTCCAGGCTCCAGCATAAACCTTACTCCCAAAACCAAATATCAATAGAGAAAATACTACATTCCTACACACAAAAGCCTCATCTTTTTCTCCTTTGTGATGACATGTTCTGTGGAAAAAATTAATTCATTCATTTCAAAAGCCACGCACCATCTTCCAAAAGCCAAGCGCAAAGCCTGCAACATAAATTCAATACGAGGAAATACTGTACAAAACGTGTATACCATTTTTCATAGTTATAAACAGCATGACTGGGCTAACTAAATAGAATTAAAATACTGACCTTTTGCTTGACTTTTTTGAAATCTAGCACGCGCAGAGAGTTCAGTTTGTGGATGACATACAAACGATAATTGGGTTTCTTAGTAATACTGTTATCAAGCAGACTTAGGAACTGCAGCTTCGGGATTGATGCAAGCGGATCAATTTCGACCAAGTTAGTCAGCCTATTGTTAGTTAGTACCAAGGTATGCAATTTTGGCAAAAACTCTGCAATAATTTAAACAAAAAAAACTTGTTAACTAATACTCTTACACACACACAAACACAAAATAAAATAAAAACATTTTTACTGGGTGATTGAACTCTTACCTCCTAGGTTGGGATTAATACGGGTAATCCTATTGTTGTTCAATAACAACGTTCCCAGTCGATTTAAGAAGGGAAAGTTTTCGAGCTTAACAATTTCGTTGTCCGATAAATCAATGGTGTCAAATTGATCCTGCAATTCAAATTAATCCAAAAGGAATTATAACTACAAAGCAAGAAAAAAAAAAAAAAAAAAAAAAACCTAAATTTGGCTCCCCAAACAAAAAGAAATCGTAAATGGAATCTACCAAAATAAAATGAGAAACTGACTGACCTCCGTAGCACCAACATTCTCTATAACTGCGATTTTATTACCTATTTAAAAAATTACAACAAGAGAGAGTCAGAAAATATCGAAATAATGGGGTTTACATTGTACAAACACGAATAGGGTTTTATATAAAGGGTACCTCGGAGATCTAATTCACGTTCGCGAATGGCGTTGAAAAAGTGAGGACTTTTCCATATTAAGTCCGCTGTTAGTCTCACCATTTTTTGTGTATTTTCTCACTCTCTTCGAACGCTGATTTCTTTACAGCTGTCGGGAGAATTCGTTTTGAATAAGCAGAAGAAGAACAGAAGCCCCAAAACCCCACAAACCAAGGTTTATAGTGAAAGGGAAATTACATCTGAAGTCCTTGATCTTTAACAAATTAAGTACTTGAGTCTCCAATTTAATATTTTTTTGACATTTGGATTTCGACCTTTAATATTTAGTACATATGAATCCATCATAGACGGAACCTCGTGCTTTGATGTAAGTGTGATACTGTCATATGCCTTGGACTTCTACCGTTATCTCTTTTTGGCATACAAATCTTCAAATTTTAACTCTTTTTTTGGTTTTAGATTAATCTTTTTTAATGAAAATAGTACTTATAAATTTATATTTTATCTTATGTAATTGGAGTAATACTATAAATTTTAAATTTTCTTCAAAATTCTCTCTATTCTTTTATACTATTTGAACTTTGAAGCATAAGTGAATCTTTAACCCTCCATATAGGTAGACACGGGTGAATTAGGAAAAAAAATTTAATTCTTTCTTCCACATACATCATTTTAAGGATAAGTTGCACAAATACTATTGTTTGACACCATGTGGGTGCAATAAAAAGTGAAAGAATGGACCGAAATTCTCCATTTAAAAGTTCAGAGACGAAAAAGAAACAAGAGCATTAGGTTTAAGACTTCCGCCTCTATTTTCTCGAAGTTCTTCTCAAATAGTGCCACAACTCATTTTCTCAGCCAAATAGTACTGTTTCTATAAATTTCCCATTTTTAGTTTTTGGGAAATACCAGAAAATGACCTTTGCACCCAATACATTTTGATAAATGGCCTTTGACTAAAAATAGACAAATAAAAATAATGTCAAAAATTGAATAATAGGCAATTGACTTAAATCTCCCCACTTTATTTCAAATTCCAAATACATTCACTCACCTTTCTCTCTCCACTTTGCACACTATTTCCCGTTCATGTTTGTTCTTCCAGATTGTGTTGGAGGCTCCGGTGAATCATTTCCAACCATCAAGCTCTTCATCCACTCATCTGACTAAAAGTCGCAACCGCCCGAACCCAGTCGAAAGCTGCTCGAGGTTGGGCTCCAGGTTGGGAAACTGAACCGGGTCGGCAAAGCATCCACCGGCCGGCGAAGCATCCAATCATTTCCGATTTGGTTGTTGCCTGAAAAGGGTCGGCGAAGCATCCTACCGGCCGTGCTTGTTTCTTCCGATTTGCTTGTTGCAGGTGAGCATTTGAAAAAAAAAAAAATTATTTTACATTTGAGAAGTTGAAAAGGGAAGACGGATTTTGGAGTCGTGGTTCACCGTTGATTGCCAATGTGGGATGATGGGATTTTGAAATTTGATTGAATGCAAGTCACTCATGATGCCTAAGAATTTAAGCTTAAAATTTATGTTGTAAAAATCTAGTGTCTAAATAAATGCATGCAAGTTGAGCTTGGCTGTATTTTCCGTAATTTATTAATATGCTTGGTGCTTTAGGGAGAGTTGTGATACAACTAATATGTTGGGTACGTTGGTTGCTTAATGCTGTTAACTCAACTTAAATGCGAATGAGTATATTTATTGAGCTTTGTAGTGAAGCTCAGGTTGGATTTTGCTTTACTATCCCTAATTGATCTCGAGCAATGTCCTAATGTGATTCATTCACAAGGCTTAAGAAATTTTGCATAAAAATTGTGTTCTAAATAAATGCACGCAAGTTGAGATTGACAATATTCCGCAATCATTCGATAGTTTCCAGGATCTTCTCTATTGCTATTTTGAAATTGAACTTGGGTAAACTCACATTTAGATGCAATTACCATACATAAGATCTTACTGTAACGACGTCTATATAATTTGAGTATGGAATACCACTAAATAGCCTTCCCCCACAAAACAGTTTGTCAAATATCCTTTGACCAGAAAAAAACTAAGAAAATTAATGCCAAAAATTGAATAATAGGTAAATGACCTAAATATCCTCATATCAACAATCTTTAAATGAATGTAGTCCCTCATTTTATTCATTTGAGAGCATTTCTTTTCACCCAATTTCACCCCTCTTCCTTCTTCCTTGTGCATGTGGCTATGAAATTTTGAAATCAATTGCGAGCAAAAAAATTGCCGTTGGTTCCTTCTTCCTCCAAACAGTGGCTATGAAATTTTAAAATCAATTTCGAGCCCAAAAATTGCCGTCGATTCCTTCTTCCTTTAAACAGTGTCGCCGGCTCCTATATATATATATATATATATAGGAGCCGATTCCTTCTTCCTTTAAGGGGTACTTTTTGTTTCAGTGTTGCAGGGAACACCTTTATTTTCTCTACATCCTCACAAATTTGCATGCATATTCCCAAACTAGTTAACGGTAATATGTTTACATCCTTGGCAAACATTTTCCTTCTGTACAATTTATCATTTCATGGATAACAATTACACTTCTTGCCAATTATTAGTATGATATAATCCAACTTGCCGAGCTTTATTTTTGCAGATTGACTTTGAAATGGAATATTTTATTGATGTTGAAGAAAGGGTTCGAGGAAAAATCAGTAATAGATGTAAACTTGAAATTATCAATGAGGTGTATTATGCTTTAGATTCCGAGCATCAAAAAAAATTTACAGATTCGTGTTTTGGCCACCTTCTTTCTGTTGCGGAGATGAAAATTTCTCTTCAAATCGTTCACCAATGCATTGTTAGAACGGTGAGGACATTGAAAGAGAATGAAGTTTGGTGCAAGTTTGGAAACAAAATTGCTAGGTTTGGGTTAGAAGAATTTGTATTAGTCACAGGCCTAAAAGCTGGGGAGTTGGAATCGGAGGATGAGAACTTAGGCCTAAAAAGTGATCTTCTCCAAAAATACTTCAAGAAGAGCAAAGGAAAAGTGGTAAGACGACAATTGTTGAATGCATTCCGAAGGTGTGGTAACCAGCCAGACAAGTTCAAGATGGCCCTTCTCTTAATTTTGGCATATGTTTTGTTGAGTGCGGAAGAGAATACGAATCTGAACTTGTGGTGGTTTAATTTGGTTGATAATTTTGGACGATTCAACAACTATGCTTGGGAAAAGAGATCGTATGAGTACACAATTGGGATATTCAATCAAATAAAAGGAGAGACAGTGAAGAAATATGAAAGAAATGAACGATATCCCTACAACTTTCATGGATTTCCTCTTGCAATCATGGTAAATGTTAATTTATTTTCATTGTTTGTATAATATTCCAATTTATGAACTGACTAGCAATGTTTTACTTTCTACAGATTTGGGCGTTTGAAGCGATACCCGGTCTAGGGAAGCAGTTTGCTCACAGGCTGGAAGGTGACAGAATTCCAAGAATGTTGGGGTGGGATTTTCAACAGACGAAGGTGGACGGAGAAAGTGTGAGCACATTCTTGGATACTAAAATTCAAATCCTGCAGCTTACGGTGAAGCGCACATTAGTTCCTTCACAGGAAGAAGCCGAGGAAGAATTCTATCAGGGAATGACACCACTTGATGATGTAGAAGACTCCAGAGTGGATAATAGCTTGGATTCAGATGGAGTAGAGGAGTCTAAGGAAGACGAACCACCTGTTTCCACGCACCAGATGCCACGCGATACACCATCTTCCTCTCATAACAACAATGTATTAGAGGTAGTTAGACAAGAAATGAGAGAACTTGAGTGCAGGCTGGTGCGTGTGATAAATTCCCGATGTGATCACATTGAAACTAAACTTGATAGGTTGCTGAAGTTGGTTGGAAGTGGTGTATCCCAACCACGAGGAGATGAGTTTCAGCCAGACAATGGTAGGTTTCAGTCAGAAACGAGGAGATTTGACACCTGTTCACCTCATCATGAGGACAATATCCAGAAAGAGAATAAGGGGCGGGAGGAAGAGTGTGTTTTCGAGGCTGCAGTTAAGAATTCTGTTAATGTAGAAGATTGCACAAACGAAGAGGAAAAAGTCACGCCAATACAAGGTGAAGGGCGAAGGAGTGCTACTTGTCAAGGTTGGTTATTTTGTTGTGATTTTTTATTTTTAGTTCCATAATGAGTTGAGATTAATGAGGTTTCTATTGACCTCCGTGTATAGGCATGCTATCGAACCCTTCAACTGCCATAGTCGTGTACCGAGAAATGCCTTGGATATCGATCCCAGATTCTAAGCAACGCTTGGGAGAACATGAAAATGTTGACGTTGTGATGTCAAATCAACCGGAGCAGTCCGCAGAAAGCTGTCCTGAAGGTATATAATCTGTAGATTGAAAACAAAAATGTTGACATTCTGTGTAGAAGTTGATTGTTGATTGAATACTGATTGAATCTATTTTTAGATCAAGTTGGAGAATCTTCTGCAATTTTGGTTGAGGATGAGACAGATGATGAATCACCTAAAGGTAGAGGGCAAAGGAAAAGGAGGAAAGGAAAAGCATTGCGTACCCCGTGGACCAATCCCTTAAAGAGGAGGAAGTTCAAGAATGTCACTGTATATGACCCATTTCGAGAAGTGGATCCTGCAAAAGTAAGTGACCTGAATGCGTGGATGGAAAAAGCGTCACCAAGGTAATTTGTTCTCTTCCTTTACCTGCATCTAGTGTGTTATCTTCCTTCAATGTAAAGCTGATTTTTTTGGTGGTGCCACCTGAATGTATAGGGATGCAGTTGCATTGGCAATCTGTGATGCCGGGAGGACATTTTTTGAGGATCTTCGTGATCAGAGTCGGTGGCTCACTGGTGACGTAAGTAAAAATCTTATCAGCTTTCAATATTACTAATTCATGTGAACTTATTAACTGCATGTTTACGTGCAGCATATTGACTCGGCATTATTTCATATCAGAGAGCGAGCAGTTAAATATCCAAACCTCTTTCGACAAGACTGTGTCGTTCTCGACTCTAATTTCTGGCAACTTGTTGAAAATGCCTTCGAAGATAGTGTCAAGACTGGCCACAATAAATCAGACGATTCGTTTGCAAAGATGTTGGTGGATTATGTTGAAGGGGCAGCTCCCAATCTGGGAAAACCTTGGAAGACTTGTCGCTATCTTTATCTTCCGTACTGTGTCCCGAATTTACATTGGTTTGCAGTCGAGATTGACTTGGAAGAGAGACGAATGAACATCTTCGATAGCTTGACGAGTATGGTGCGTGAAAGCAACCTTGGCAAACGCTTGAAACCCTTAAAGGTGGTCGTACCACGTCTCATGCAAAAATACGTCAATGAAAACTATAGCACATCACTGTTCACGCATCACAGGGTGAAGAAGCTTCCCGTACAAGATAATGGGTAAGTTTTTGTAGTTAAAGAATGGCTTCAATATGTTGATGATTGGACTAAAACCTCAAATTTTATATCTTTTTTCAGATCTGATTGTGGACTTTATACGGTGAAGTTCATCGAATTTTCTTTAGCCAGTCTTGACCTGAATCTTGTTCAACCCAAGCATATGCTAATGTGGAGACAGAAAATGGCAGCTGAGATTTTTGCAGGAGAATTTGATCCTTAGAATCAGTTGATGTAATTCATTTAGCATTGTTATGCCCATGTGATATTATTCTGTAGTCATTCACTGTCATTTTGGTATAGAGGTCAGGCATAGCAAAGCCCTTAATGTATTTTGTAACTCTGTGTCATTTTTTTGTTCTACTATGACAATTTGTAGTGTAAATGTGAAGGCTAATGTAGGACAAAGTGGAGGAAAGAAATGGAAATTAAGTCGTTTTAGTTGAATCCTTGTCAACGATGGCTGTTCATTTTGTAATTATTTTAATTGCTTGGTGCCAGAATGGAAGTTTTGTTCTGTTACGTCTTCTTATGTCAGCAGGTTTGGAAGGCTGTTTTGTAAAACATATTAGAATGGGTCGAGTTAGCTATACTTAATTTTTGATTGGCTCATATTTGATACAGGTGGATCTCAGTTCATTTTGTATATATTGTGTTTGAGAAATTTAATTTCAACCACATATTTCCATAACGGCATGCATGCCGTTATGGAAATAAAGTAACAGTATGCATGGCGTTATGCCTTAAAATGAACCCGCACAGGTTCTAACCTCTAAAAGTATTCAATTTAAGTACATTTAAATAACAACAACATGTTTGAGAGGCTCAGAATAGATAAACACTTATGTAGTTTCCATAACGGCATGCATGCCGTTATAGTGTACCTATAACGGCATGCATGGCGTTTTGCCTTTAAATTAACCCGCATAGGTTGTAACCTCTTAAAGTATTCATTTTAAGTACATTGAAGTAAAACTAAGATGTTTGAGAGGCTCAGAATAGAGAAACACGGCATGTAGTTTCCATAACGGCATGCATGCCGTTATAGTTATAAAGTAACGGCATGCATGGCGTTATGCCTATAAATCAACCGGTTATTGACTATTTCCAAAAGCTTAGTTTATTAACTTTATATACATTTGTAAATTCCCACGACGATGAGAGTCTCAAAAAAGTAAACATATACATTATTGAAAAACTATTTCCAAATACCATATATAATGCACAAACCGGCTACAGAGCAATCTTAATTCATCTTGAGTTGGCAAAATGTAGACTTTCTTACACAAAGGATGATGGAAAATATGTTTTTCTTTATTTGTTAACATAAAGCATTCGACTTAATACAATTTGAACATCACTACCCAATTTGCACCCACCCCCAACCCACAAAACAAAGAAGTCCTAATCATTGGGGAGGCGGCGGTGGGTAGAGACTGAAATAGCCAAGGAGCTGTGTCAGCTGGGTGGATAACGCATCGTGCTCCCGTCGGCGTGATTCGGCCTCTTGGACTTGGGCCTCCCGAATCTCCCGAATTTGTGCTTCGAGTTCCACCTGCGAGGTACGCAAGTGACGAATCTCATGAGAAATAGATGCCAATGTTGGTGAAGTGACCGTTTCATGGAGGTCCTCGGCCATTGGATCATCATTTGCAGGTTCAGTTTGAAGCGGTACATTACCCTGGCCGCCAATGGGACCCTGTGTGATTCGCTCCAGATTGCGAGTCATGTGTAGTTCAGAACTACGTATCCCCATCCTGTCTATCTGTATTGTACGCTTCACCTGGGTGACCTCATGGGAGAGGTCAATGCCGTACATTTCACAAAGTCCAGTAATTAGCGATGGGAAGGCCAAACATCTCCGGTTGTTTCGAATATGCAAGACATTGAAAAATATATAGGTACCGATATTGAGGGTCTTATGCTGGAGCCAGTAAAGTAGGCGTGCTCGCTCCATAGTGACCGTAGAAGTATGTGTCGTAGGGAGAAGATTGGCGCTCACCATTTTGTCTAATGTGCGTACTTGAGGAGTAAGACATTTATAGTGTAATGTGCTGCTTCCAACAGGCCAATGATCCATTTCCTCAGCAATGGAGACGACTACTTCATCAAGATTACTAGTGGCGGCTTGATAACTGTCGTTCTCCGTGTTGTCAAGTTCGTAGTACCGGAGAATGGCTAAGGGGGAGAATGGAATATATTGCCCTCTCATGTATACTTGATGATACTTAGGATGATCAGGGTTGTCGATGTCATCATGGATATTGGCGTAGAATTCTTTGACGATTTCTACATAGGCAACCCGCGGAGTGGCTACAAAGGTTTCCCACTGATTCCTCGCAATAACTTGACCGAGCAATTCATTTTCGAAATCCGTTATTAACACCCTTCGCTGCGGTATAATATTGCGTTGGCTTGTGTCCTTTGTATAGATAATCGAAGTTGCCTCAGTCTCAAATTTCATATCATCATAAGTTATCGGTTGTTTGGATTTCTTCTTTGATGGAGGCTTTCTCTTTCCCGAGCTTGAGCCCACATCATGCGTTGGTTTCTTTGCTCTCGGCATTATATCTAACATGCAACAAATGAAAACACTAATGTTACAAACAATGCGAATTCACAATGGAAAAGATGCGTGGTAATTGGTGTTTGCATGGTTGATCGGGGTAGATGCCGTGTTTGTGTAGAGTGTGATCGTATGTAAAGATTGCCATTGGGTTGAAAAAGTATGGTAACCAGTGTAGGATATGAGCAAATGTGCTAAGGAAACAAAAATGATGAAAATATTGGATGAGTCATTTCTTCAAACACTTGGTGGGTGTATGGAAATTCAAAGATAGTTGCCCAACATTGATATGGCAATAAACCCAAAATTTTGATATCATCAACACAAAAAACAACCACAACACATGAATCCAAAACAAATTCTTCAATGCCCAACCTCCAAATTCGAAAAAAACATACTAAAAATACCATTGATATCAACATTGATAACTTCAATGCAAAGTTAGCCATGTTACCTTGATTTATTGTAGGTTGGATAAATGTGGTATATGATGAGATTGGAACAATTCTAAACCCTTTACTTGATTTTGTATAGGCCAATATTGTAGTGTAGTGGTGATGTGTAGAGGAGGGAGAAACAGATTTTGAGTTTAGGAAATGGAAATGAGAAGAATGTGGCACCCGTGGGGTTATAAACCCCACGGGTGCTGTCCGCTTGAGCGGACTTAATGTCCGCTCGAGCGGACAGCTCGAGCCCATTCTGGGCGTTGCTGTCCGCTCGAGCGGACAGCACGCCCAGTTTGGGCTGTGGCTGTCCGCTCGAGCGGACAGCCAGCCCAGAATAGGCAGCTGCTGTCCGCTCAAGCGGACAGCACAAGGCCCATTCTGGGCTTGCTGTCCGCTCAAGCGGACAGCAAGCCCATTTTGGGCTGTTGGCTGTCCGCTAGAGCGGACAGCCAAATAAGAATGGTTATTTTGCGCCTATGGTCCTTGGAGTTTTGAATGTTGTCATTTTAGTCTTCAAATTTTGGAATTTATTTCAATTTAGTCCTAATTTATTTGCAATACAGGTCATTCAACTTTACTATGTTTGCGTCTTGATCCCCATCTCCAATATTTCGTACACTTTAAGTCCTTTTCGCCGATTTTAGTTTTTTTTGCTCAAATTCTATCCGATCTTCGATGTTGACTTGAAAAACATAAATGAACACATTATGAAGTAGAAAAGTCCTTTAGATAATTACACCTATTCTATGACATCTTATGATGCGTCTATTGTAGTAAATTACTGAAGTTGTTGCTAACAAATCAACAAAACTAAGCATCGTTCAGGTCATCTTAACAAATAAGGCAAATATTAGCTTATGCGTTAAAAAATAACATTGTTATGGCCGAATTATGCGAGAAGTTCGTTGTTGAGGAAGATAACGGCAAGCCTGGCGTTATAGTGTACCCATAACGCCATATCTGCCGTTATGTTTTTATACTGTTCGAAATTAATTCAAAGTGGATAAACTAAGCTTCTAGAGTAATTTTATCAAAAATAACATGTTTAATACCGAAGTAAATAATAGATAAGACATGTTATGGCCATAACGGCAAACTTGCCGTTTTAGTGTACCTATAACAGCATGGATGCCGTTTTGTTTTTAAACTGTTCAAAATCAGTCAAGGTTGATACACTAACTTTTAAGAGTGATTTTATAAAAAATAACGTGTTTAAAATCGTAGTAATTAGAACTTGCTAAATTATAGTGTACCCATAACGGCAAGCCTGCCGTTATAGTGTACCTATAACGGCATTTATGCCGTTATGTTTTTAAACTTTTCGAAATGAATTACAAGTTGATATACTAAGCTTTTAGAGTATTTTTATAAACAATAACATGTTAAATACCAAAGTAAATTATAGGTATGACATTTTCGGGCCATAACGGAAAACATGCCGTTTTAGTGTACCTATAACGGCATCGCTGCCGTTATGTTTTTAAATTGTTCAAAATCAAATCAAGGTTGATACACTAACTTTTTAGAAATATTGTTATTAAAAATAACAATATTTAAAATTGAAGTAATTATAACTTGATAAATTATAGTGTACCCATAACGGCAAGCATGGCGTTATAGTGTACCCATAACGGCATTTATGCCGTTATGTTTTTAAACTTTTCGAAATGAATTACAAGTTGATACACTAAGCTTTTAGAGTAATTTTATAAACAATAACATGTTTAATTTTATAAACAATAACATGAATTAGAAGTTGATACACTAATCTTTTAGAGTAATCTTTTTCACTCCCTGTCAAATATTGAATTTACTGCAACATACATTACAATAAACACCACCACAATAAATCAATAAATCTTCAACCATACCATACATGGAAATAACATCAATTTTGAAGTTGGAGAATGAAAAAATATATTACAATTCTGATATGCAAATTGCATACTTATCAAAAAAGGATTTTGGATTACAAAACTATGTTCAGTTCTTTGTAGCCGGCAAAGCATTTGTACAAGTAGTCCGATTATGACCAGTCTTCAAACACCTAGCACATTTACGGAGCACGCGTGCCTCTCCAATTGATTTTTTTCGTTGTTTCGGTGGACGTCCAGCAGGTCTTTTTGTTAATGGACGCAAGACCATTCTTGATCTAACTTCATCTGGAATTTGCCATTCATCCTCATTCGGTAATGGGTATATGAATTCTGAATACGCTTGTCGCCAACAAAATGTGGTATAGAAAGGAGAGCAAAGGCTATAACCATCAGGACCATCCTGCCTTGCGGCGACAATTGCATGTTGGCAAGGAAATTTATCTAGATCAAATTGCTTACAAGTACACATGTATTCTTCCAAGTTAACAATGTATGATTCCATATTTTTAACTACCTGAAACTCATTTTCGGATATCCGAATTGCGTTCCAGCCATGTGACTCGTTATACTTTAAGCACATCTTCTCTTCCATAGGTGGGGTGAGTTGGGTAGTGCACTTTCCTGCTTCTATATGCCTTTCATAATACCATTTCTGCAACACCTGGCGAATATACTCAATCAAACCAACTACAGGAAAATCTCGGGCCTCCTTCAAAGCGGAATTCACAGATTCTGCGTTGTTTGTTGTCATGATATTGTATCGAACTCCTTTGAAATGTGCTCTACTCCAAAAATGGAAACCACCAACATCCTTTTCCAAGTACTCTCTGATGCCTTCTTTTTTACCGCAAAGCGCTGCCATGTATGCCTCGAAATCTGTTGTGGTATAGGCCTCTGCCGCCTTTCTGAACAATGAGGATAAATCAACTCTTGGAAATTTAACCTTCAAGTTATTATTCAAGTGCCATATACAATTCACATGATGTGCAAACTGGTAGACATTTTTAAATGCATGAGGAATGCTTTTGCCACGGTCTGAAATAATCACTAAATCCTCGGAGTCACCAGTTATTTTCCACAAGTTACGAAAGAACCAAGTCCAGGACGCCTCATTCTCTGAGTCAACTATACCCCATGCAAGCGGATAAATTTGAATATTTGCATCTTGGCAGGTGGCCACAAGTAGAGTTCCTCGATATCTGCATGTCATGAATGTTCCATCTACACAAATTACTCGTCCCATTGAAGTTTGATATCCACGTATACTCTGTCCTAGAGCCATGAAAAAGTACTTGAAACGCATGTTATCATCAGTTTCAATGACCGTCAATGTGCCAGGATTTTTTTCCTTCAAAACATGGCAATATGAAGGTAATTTGGCATAACTTTCATCAGGTGTCCCTCGGACCAGTCCATAAGCAAAAGACTTTGCCGTATATGCTTTATTATAGGTTATAGTTATGCCAAACTCTTCGCGAACATCATTGATGATGTTTCTCGGTCTGTAAATCCTTCTGGCATCTTCAAACTTGGAGGCAATGTAAGTTCCAATAAGTGAATAGCTAGCATGTCGATGATCTCGACGACGAACACTCATGGAGCATGTGTGATGGCTATAGTAGGTTCGAACTTGAAACATAACAGATTCTTTCATCTTTATTGCCCGGAGACGCCACTTACAATTTTTCTCCAAACAAACAACTACATAAACAGATTTATTTGACTTCTTCACTTTAAACTCGAAGTGATACCTCAGTGCAAGCAAGTACAACTTCGATAACAAAGCTTTTTTCGTAGGGAACAATTGTTTCACTTGCAAATCCACATTTTCAGGAATCCTCAATGATGGCCCACAGGGGATTGAACTTATATCTGCCGTTAAATTCTCAATGTTGTTGTAGATAACACCTTCACGTGGACAATGCGCAACCGTCATAGGAGATTTTTCGTGTAAATTTTCTCTTCTAGGGCTATTTGGAATTATATTCAAACCATCCCAATCCACAAAGTTTCCATCAGCAATTGCATCTCCTATATTTCCCTCATCCTGCACATAATTTAATTCTCGATTCATGTCTCCACATGTACCATCTTCTGTTTGCATTTCACTCAATGAGTCACCATGTGATACAATAGTAGAATGTTCTTGGTTCTCTCTTAAATCATCATTTTCTTCATACTCCTCAACACCTTTCGTCAAAAGTGTAACACAAAGAGGAACTTCTCTATAAACAGAGAGATACCACTTCACGCTGTTGTCACAATCAATCTTCATAGGAGGAACTGGAACGTTAGACATTCCAGGGACAACGGTTGCCATCTCTATATCATTTAACATACAATCAACCCCCAAAACCCTTCGAACTTTATCGCACAACTCCGCATAGGTAGTGGTATTTGAAACAAGAATGGGAGTCACATTTGCTTGACAATTGCCTATATATTTCCATGTCCATCCACCGCCTTCTTTTTCCACAAACTCAACGAAATAACAAACTGATATCCACACTTTGTCCAACGCATCCATGACTGCAATTCATCATAAAACAAATAGATTTCAGTTGATCATATCACAAAATGCTATATTATACAAGTCAAAGTGCATATCAATAAATTTTACAACCAATACATTATGAGTGCTAACTATTGACCTACGTCCAATAGCACTAAACTAGTCTATACATTCAAAGCCAATTATCAAACACAAAGCTAGGTAGATGGTGATAGTCAGACATTAGATAACGCCACTATCTCCGGTTATACATTGTGAACAATAACATGTTTAATACATGTCTTTATTTTAAATTTTTACTGCACTCACATATTAACTCACTAAAACAAATATATATTTAATGAAAGTAATCACATTAAAGGTTATATGCGCACTGAAAGTGAAAAAATAAGATAACGGCATGGGTGCCGTTATAGATCACTGATAACGGCATATATGACGTTATGGTGTATTCTTAGGCAAATGCATATATCATCAACAATGCTATAAATTCCCATGTTTATATACATGCTGGCAGTGGAAAAATAAGATAACGGCATGGATGCCGTTATAGATGACAGATAACGGCATATATGACGTTATGACACATTCTTTTGCAAAATGCATATATCAGTACAATGCTGTAAACCAGAATGAAAATGGATGAAAAAAATTGCAGAAATTGATATTAGTATGTATCTATTACCTTATCCAATTACAAATCTCAAATGTGGATGATTTAACAAATTTCACACCACTCAAAACTACAATAGATAAAGAGAGAGGACAAAAATAAAGATTTTTTGGATTTCTTGATCAACTGTAATGGAGATGGTGATGAGAGAGAGACGTGGTTGCCATTTTCGAGAGAGAGAAATATATATCGTTGGAATGAAAATGAAAAAGTAAGGGTATTATTTGCTTTAACCACCTTGGGGGCATTTTGGATATTTCTCATATTTTTTATACTTTTTTTAATGGAAGAGGCTATTTACCAAAACATTGTGGAATGAGAGTTATTTTACTATATTCATTGTTTGACAAGGTCATTTAACTCAAAACCCCTTAGTTTTTCTGCATCCTTAGCAAAACCCTACAGTAAATCTGCATTCTTCATTCCATTAAAAATTTCCCATTTTTAATGGGATTATGGGCGTGTATAGGAGTGATATCTCCATTCCCATTCTACTACTGGCTGTGGACACACCCACAGTCATGGGTGGATCTTTGCGGGAGAGGCCATGATCCCTGCAGAATCATGGCATTGGTTTCCCATTTTCTCAAAATAGTTCAATTCGTATCACTCTTTTCTGTCTCCGCGCTTTCTTGGCCGCCTCCGTTTTACTTCTGGCCCCTCTTTATTTTTGGACAATTCCTCAACTTCAGGTTACCCATTTCTCCTTCTCCCTTTTTGGCATGTTGGGTAAGATGGATTGGATGGTATTGAATAGTAAGGAACAAAAATAAGTTAAAATTTTACTCGCCTTTATGTTCACTACTGCGTGTATTAAACGTGCCCTTTATGTGTTTGTATATTTGTGTGTGTGGATTGTGTATTTAAGGGTTTTGGATTTGGAATAGTTCTGTCCAGTAGTGCCTATCAAACATGTATTCGTATATTTGTGTGTGTGTGTGTGTGTTAGAGTTTCGGATTTAGAAGAGTTCTATTGATGCCCTAATTGAAAGTTTCTATCTTTTTAAATTATGGTACAAGATGCTTAGCAGTATGTACAAGTGGTTTATGTAGTATTTTGGAAAAGTTGGGGCTTTGGATATGGGGAATGTTAATACACTATTTACCTTAGCAGGTTGACTTATTAGGAAATTGGGTTCTGCAGTGATGTATTGTACCAGCTTCTTTACCTCTCGTGCCATTGCTTTAATTGAAGGAAGAATTTTTATTTCTCATTTCTTGATTATTGTTTCTATTTAATGATCTCTAAATTCTCAAGAAAACTATAGTGCATTGTTATTCTACTTGTTACAATTCAGGTTAGGATGATTATGTAGCAATGGATACCAATCTGATTAGACAAATTTGAAGACCTGATGCACTGATACTAATCTCATTTCTATTAATTGTAAGAATAGGATAGATTTTCTTTGTTCATTTTCCCCTGTTTTGGTGTATGATACTATGATATTTTATTGCTACGGGAAAAGCAGGCTTGTGCGTTTACAGGTTAGAATGTTTAAGTTTCACTATAGAATGGAACATTTGATGAATGACCCTTTTGAAAAAGTTTATTTTTCTTAGTCCAGATATAACTGTTTCAAAATTTATTTTCTGAAGTTGTGTTATTTTTTTGATGAACTGGTAGGGTAGTCGAACTGGTGATGTGAATAAGAAGACATTTTAAGTGCTATCCTGAATAATTATCTGACAGGTTTTAGAATAAAGTTGCTACATTACTTGAAATACACAAAATTTTGGATTAGTAATAAAATGATATCGAATAACAGGTCATATGGATAGTTACAGTTTATGAAGATGTTAAAGAGTGCCCCATTGAAAGACAATTTTGGTTACCTAAGATAAGTTCTTTTCAGTATTGACGAGTGTCCATAGTACATCATTTTAAGTGCTGTTGCGTTCACTTTTTTCTTGTTATTTCTCTATGTGCAACAATGTGCCGTTGATCCAGAGTAGATGTTAGATGTTATCGTCCGACTCCTGCAAACATGTAAGCTCCCTCGAGATATGAAGTTAATGCAGACAGATTTACCAGTCTAACGTTTACTTGTATTGGTCTGGTCTTGAAACGCATGATTAGAAATGCATTGGTGGCTTGTTTGGTAAGTTGGACTTTATTGTAAAACATTATTAAGGAAGACAGAGAATCTAAAATCTTATGTATTGTAAAACATTATTGGTGTCTTGTTTGGTAAGTTGGGTTGTATTGTAAAACATTATTAAGGAAGACAGAGAATCTAAAATCTTATGCATTGTAAACCATTATTGGTGGCTTGTTTGGTAAGTTAGACTATATTATACTATTCAGTATTGTCCAATACAGCATACCAAACATGTACCGCATGCTTACTCCATGAAATAGGCCCATTTAAGGCCTAGATTGTGGACAAGAAATCACATCTTGAAACTATCATCATATAAACCTGGCATGAGTTTTATTTTATTCTAGTTCAAGCATACGACCTCTTTTGTTGAACTTTAATCACTAAACATTCTCCTATGATTGTTGTACTAACGCAATCATAGTGCAGGGTCTATCAACTGTTAGGAGAAACAGGAACGTACTATGGCATACGTTTTGGAAAGAACGTTCCATGGGTGATGGAATTCCCCTTTGGAGTAATCAAGGATCCACAGTATGTTGGCAGCATAATGAGTCTAGTTGCTTGTCTGTCTTGGGTTCCCTTATTCTACATTCTCCTGTGGATTCTCGGCTATGTATTTATTATACTTGTCGAATCTAAGGAAGATCCTGCTACTCGAGCCAAGCCACTCTCCTGAATTAACAAACTGAGGATCAGATTTGAAATATTACCAGATTTTGTCATTTATGCAGACTTGTTAACATGGAAGTTAGCCAATTTGTTCCTTTGGAAGTTGGCCAATTTTGTAAGCATGTTCCATTTCAGGAGTGTTATTAGCTGATTTAAATCGTATCTTTCATGGTGATGGTTTGGAGAAGTTGATGTTTTATCCTTGTATTTATTTTTTCTCATTTAAGTTTGAGGGCAAATTTTGTCTTTTCACCTGCACAACCCTGTTTGTGCAGTAAAGTGTGTACTTGTTTGGTTGAGATTTTAACCTCCTAAAAAGTTGTGGTCAAAAGTCAACAATTAATTTTAACTACATATTTTATAGGATTTACAACTTTTATTAATTTTTTAACTATATATTTCATCAAATTTTTATAAAAATTTGCTAAAAAGTTCTACCAAACAAGCTCTGTATGTAGAGACTGTTTTGCTCCTAAAAATGAAACACCTGAGGAGCTTATTGCCGAGATAAAGAAGTTATGCTAAAAGTGCACATGGGGAGTAAATGTTGGGATGACATGTGCAATTAATCCTAATAAATAGTTGCGTACTCTTATGGTTTGTTTGGTAAGCTACGTTTATATTAAGAAAGAAAAAGAAATTTTAGCATAATTGGTCACTAACTTTTTCCATTTGTGCATTTTTTGCCCCTGATAATCTCTAAATGAGATGTTCTTAACTTGTGTCTTTAGGTAGCTAAACGATCTTTTTGAAGAATTTTCATCCGTTATCTATGTGCAACCTAGTTTTGGATCCAAACTTGTCGAAGTTTGGGGTCCGACACAGGGGGGGTGGGGGTTGGACAGAGTGGAGCTTGGAAGAAGATACTGCATTTTCTTTTTTATTATTTTAAATAATAGAATATGAACAAACAATTTTGTTTTTGTTAAAATATTAATGATTTATTTGTAATTTTGAAAAAGTTAGATATCTCAACTACAAATTTTTCATTTTTTTTTTTTAGATTATTTTAATTTATTTAAGTTAGAAGTAAAATTATTAAAACTCTGAAAAGGTGGAGATTGCAACTTTAATGGGTAAATAGCACAAAACGTCCCTACCTATTGAGCGTATTGTGGAAAACGTTCCTACCTTCTAAATTTTGGCAATTTTACCCTTACCTACTGGATTTCTTGCGCAAAAGGTCCTTCAGTCCAAAATTATAGGGGTAAATTAGTCCAACCACTTTTTTCACATATATATTACTTCTTTTAAAATTGGAGGGCTTCCCATGCAATTTTTAAAATTGCACGGAAGGCCCCCGTCCCCAAATCTAGCCCCTGTTTCTGAACTTCAAAAGGCTGCATCTCACCTCCTTCTTCGTGGCTGAGATCTCTGCTCTCTCTTAATTCTTCAGCCACCGGTTTGGATTCTGATCCCACCTTCATGGCCTCTGGCAGTATAGGCTCTGGTGGCTGCGCTGCTACTATGAATAAACCGGCGGCTCCTATGAATAATCCCTCGTTATCATGGCCACATCCGAGGGCTATATTGTTAACTCGTTGTCGGCGAAATGTAAGTGTTTCGGTGGTGGAGAAGTCACCGATGGTGAAGGAACCGTCGCCATATGAGACTTGGTAGAGGCATTTCTGGCGACTGTTGCAATGTGAAGTAAGTGGGCATGTGTTGTGATAAATTGGGAATTTATAAATCGAAGTAGAAACACCCTTCATCGGCGATGTCCGTACACGACCAGGCGACGACGGCGGTTCTGTCTCAGTTAGCCCTGGCGGCCGATGGTGCCTTGCTCGGCCTTAGCTTAGCGTACGTAGCAATCTGCAGCATCCTCAAATTCACGACTACTACATCATCTCTCCGCAAAATCGACAACGCATCTTCTGTCCAACCTTCCGACCTCCGTTCACTCCTCTCCAACAGTAACACGGATGGTAATAGTTGTACCACCGGAAGTACAAATCAATCGAACGGTGATGGTGGAAAACTTGTAATTGTTCGTGGCTGCGAACCCAATTTGGGGACGGGGGCATGCCGTGCAATTTTGGAAATTGCATGGGAAGCTCCCTAATTTTAAAAGAAGTAATATATATGTGAAAAAAGTGGTTGGACTAATTTACCCCTATGATTTTGGACTGAAGGACCTTTTGCGCAAGAAATCCAGTAGGTAAGGGTAAAATTGCCAAAATTTAGAAGGTAAGGACGTTTTCCACAATACACTCAATAGGTAGGGACGTTTTGTGCTATTTACCCCAACTTTAATTTACCCATGATATTAATATACAGTTGCGATCAGTTCAGGAGAAAAATTAATTATGACCAGATTAATTGGTTAGACACAAGACCCACCTAAAAAGTCCTTCAAAGTTGGCCAATAAATATATTGTTGTAATCACCTTAACCCAAAAGAAAGAAAAAAAACTTTTAATTCTAAATCGTAAGAGGCCAATTTCCTACTTCCTACTATATATATAAGAGTCTTAAATAATTTATTGTAAATTTTTTGTCTAAAACGCTGCACTTTGGCATTGAACACAACTGCAATATTTGACTCTTTTTTTTTTTCATTTGGCTTTGATTACTTGACAAATCAAAGAAAAATTTGGCTCGACAAATCAAACCAAGGCAAAACATTTTTATAAAAAGTTTTGCCCATTTTTTACCAAAGCTTTTTTCTTTCTTTTTAAAGAGTAGAAAGCTGAGCAGCAAGTTTTGAATTTTTTTTATTTTTTTATTTTTTTAAAATTTGGCTTTGGTTTATTGAGGTACCAAAGCAAAATTAGCCTATTTTGACAATATGTTTTTTTTTTTTTTACAAACCAAAGCCAAGCAAAATTTAGTTCATTTTGACAATTTTTTTTATCGAGATTAGAAAGTCAAGCAACAATGTCCTTTTTTAGAATTATATATTTTTTTCTTTTACTATTCACATATTTGTCTATATTTTCATTCAACTTTTTACCAAAATTTTTTTATTTGATCTTATAAGTAAATTGTACACTCTTTTTTCATTTTTTTTTCTTTCTCGAGCAGTTCAACGCTGCCCATATACCATTTTTTTTCGAGTAGTTCGACACTGCTCCATACCAATTTTTTTTTTTTTTTGGGTTGAGCGGACAAATAGGAGTCAAATAATTAAACAGTGAAAAAGATTGAAAAAACAAACTAAACAATAAGATGAAAAATAAAAAAAAATTAAATCTTTGTCGAGTTACAAAAAATATTTACATCTTTGCCGAGTAACTCGACAAACTATCTGTTGAGTAACTTCACAAAGATTACAATAAAAAATTAAAAAATTTAAAACTTTGTCGAGTTATTCGACACTCTTTTGATTATTTCGAGCAGCTCAACAAGCAAAAAAAATAAAAAATATTCTGGTGCTTGTCGAGCAACTTGATAAGTTTTTTTTTTTTTTTTTTTGCTTGCAGCTCGACAAGCATGAGAATTTTTTTTTTTTTTATTCATTTGTCAAGCAGCTCGACAAGTACAAGATATTTTTTATTTTTTTATTTTTTGTGGTGTGACACATGCCATAGTCGAACAGTTTGACATGCACAAGATTTTTTTTTTTTTTTTTTTGTGTGACAAATGCCATAAAGGTTTTGGCCCGTGTTGATTTTTTTTTTTAAATTGTGGTGTGTCACTTTAACCTATTTCTTATCTTATTTTATTATTATTATTATTTTTTTTTGTGGTGTGTGCCAATCATTAACTAAGAATTTTTTTTTTCTTATTTGTTTTTCTTTTACACTTTTTCATTTAATTTTTTATTAATCTTTTTTTTTTATCTTATAAGTAAATTATACACAATTAGATTTATTTATTACATATTATTCTAAATAAATGCTATTAGTTTTGTTCATTAATTTTTTTAACTATTCACACATTCGTTCAGATTTTTATTCAATTTTTTACCATTTTTTAATTTGTGTCATAAGTAAATTATACACAATTCTTTAATAAATGGCTTTTGGGTCATTAGTAAACAAATTGAAAAAGTTGGAGCCGAGTTTGAAGAATGAAGATTTTGTCTAATTCAAATTCTCGAAGTGGTGCAATTCAATAAACATATAAAAATGGTCACTTTACTATATCACTTTACCAACATCCAAATGTCGTTTACGAATATTAGTTATTTAATTTTTTTTGTACGAGTTATGTGTTTATTTGGTTCTGCTTTTCTTAATAAAATTTCAACATTTTATTTAATTAATTGTATTAAATAGTATGTTCAAAAATATATTTTTCATATATATTATTTACGTATTATATATTTAAAAATGTTTATACATATATATTTAAACAATACTTATATGTAACGCACGTATCAAAAACTAGTATGTCTTATAAAAATATGTCATGGTATTCGAGTATAAGTTGAAATAACGATTAATAAATTTTATAATACATCGTTATTCTTTAATTCAATGTATCGAAAAAGGTCAAAGCTTAACTATATATAAATTAAAATGGAGGCCAATGATCTAATGCCCCCCATGTAGGCAAGATAAGGTGCCCACATGTTGATGTGACAGCATGTGAACATTTGATGATAAAGTATATCAGCATGTGGGCACTTTACTCTTAAAATGGAATCCTATTTATATATTAATTGAACCTGTTGTACATGGAATCTCTTAGGTCTAGCCGTCTAGCAGCCCTAATTATTTTTTAATAATTAGGGGGAACAAATTCTGGTGCTATATTTATTTGAAAATAAGCATAACAAATAGAGTTAACAATCTTTAAAATGGGTATGGGATGGGCGGGGCGGTGGGGTTGGGAGAAGAATTTTTTTTTAATTGTTTGAAATAATTGAAATTGAATAAATTATTTTATCCCTACTAAATTAGTTAAATTTAGATTACGGATTTAATTTTTAGTCAATTAACAGACCTATAGATGAAATTGTCCATACTCTATGTCTTTCCGACGTACATATATTGAAGGATGTAGATGCTAATATTAGAAGATTTTGGACCTGACTAGCACATTTTTTATTATTTTAAGTGATAAAAAGTTCAAGATTTATTTACACTTTTGAAAATATTAGAGAATCTAACTACATTCTTCTTCTTCTTTTTTTTTTTTTTTTTTTTTTCATTTTTGTTATTTTAGTTTATTTAAATTATGGACAAACTTGTCCAAATGGACCATATGTGTGAATTATTAAAAAGTTGATAATGATATGAGCAAATACAATTTAATATAAATGAAATTACTACAAAGTACAAACATCAAATAGTTTTAACTAAAAAATAAATAAATAGAAAAAGAAAAGTAGATAGCAAAAAAAAAAAAAAAAGAAAAGAAAAGAAATTACCATTTTATAAAAATAAACCTATAATAAGTTAAAACCTAACATTTTTTGAAGACGAAAATTATGAGTTTGACTGTTAAAAAGTTAATATTTAAATAAAATAACCAATGTAATGTACCATCATTTATTAACATAAAAGAAAATTAATAAATAAAAAAACCAACTCAAGGAAATCCAAACCAGTAGTGCGTGTACAGAGGAAGAGGAGAAGAAGGGGGAATTTTTCGGTTGGGTTGGGTTGGGTTGAGAGTTGGGGCTGCGTGAGCAAAAATTATGTGAAATCACCAAATCTACTAATCTGATTCGACTCAGGTGAGTTTGGATCAGTTTAAAAATATTGAGTCGGATCGGTTCATTTTTAATAAAAGCATAGGTCAATTGAAGTCGATTTGGGTTGTAGGTTAATAATTCAACACGTCTAAACTGATGTGGTAAAAAAAAAAAAAAAACAATCTAAAACGAAGACAATTTTTTGAAAATATCATTTTATTTTGTTTCATGTAGTTTATATATCCAGATTTTTAAAGTTTTCACATTGGGGTATTGATTTATTAATGCAGTTAAGGATTAAAAAAAAATTAGTTACAGAAATTTTGATTCAGGCTATTTTAATTTTTCTTTCTTGTTTCTAATAAATTTGAAGTAAAAGAATTTGATTTTTGTGTATACTTGTATTTTTGTTGGAATTCAATTCTAAAAAAATCATTCCGTGACTTCATCACCAGAAAAGAAAAAACTTGATGAAAAAAATAAAAATCAAGCAGTAAAAATTTGATAAGAAAAAAAAAAAAAAAAAAAAAAGGCAAAGTCCAAACCGACCAAAACTAATTCAGTTTGGGTCAGTTCGGTTTCAACTAACTAATTGTTCGATTTGAATTGGAAATCACCCAAATCAATCAAGTTAGTTTTAGTTTCGGGTTGGGTCCACAACCGAACCAATTCGATTTACGGCCACTCCTAATTGGGAGTTCGGAAAAAGATAAGATGTTGAGGATGGGACCGTAGTTTAATATGATGGTTATTGGTTTTTATTTTTTATTTTTTAGTTTTGTCTTTTATTTCTTTCTTCTTTTCGTTTACTATTTATTTTATATACATTTAATTAAAAGTAAGTGTACTGTAATTTTTTTTGATTAAAAATTGATTTTTTAACAATTAAATTAACTGAAATTGTTTAAAACGATTATTTAGACACTTAAAAGGCTTAGGTTTCAAAAATCTCGTCCAAAAATTGAAGATTAAGGACAAAAAAAACGAAAAACAAAAGTTAAAGATTATTTCTGTCAAAATTCCAAGAAAAAAATGTTAAATTCTATTTAAAATAAACTGCGAGAGTCACCTTCAACACATGTTCTCATTTACGCTTTTATCCCAAATTTTTCTCTGGCATTAAGCTCCTCAGGGTTTCAATTTAAACACAGTTTCTATTCAAATTTATAGTTAAAATCATATAAAAAAATGTGTGAAAGGACATAACAGTCAAAAAATAAATATAATATATAAAAAAGATGAACATAAAATATACACCATCCTTCTCTATTCAGGGACGGACTTTAAATTTTGCAAATCTGGGTCGAAATTTAAAATTGGACTCTCAAATCGTAATGTATATTTATATTTTTTTTTCTTCATAAGAGTTTTTTCCGAAACTAAATATATAAATTCAAAATCCAACAATAAAACGATAAACAAAATGTAATACCCAGTTATAAAGAATGCTACGAAATTTTTTTATCATAATTAACTTTGCAATAATTTTATCGTCATATATACATATTTAAAGAAAAAATTCACTAATGCAAATTGGTTCAATTATTACCAAAAATGTAATATGTTAACTCATGAAATATATATATTATCTAATATTAAAAATGAAACAGAATGAGTAAAAGAGAAATATCGCTTACAACTCTAATAACTATGTTGATTCGAGTCATTCGACATGGGATTTTTGTTGGATTGGAAAGGAAAATTTGTGGTCTGAACTTTGAAAAGTTTCAACTTTCAAATTGGGGAGAAGATATTTTAGAGTTGACTTTTCAATTGTGTAAGTTTTTTTGGTTAGGTGTGGACTTGGTTATTCTAGATCAATACTTTAAAATAAACAAAACAAATATAACACATTTTTTAAGGATTTATGAACTCTTAAATATTTTGGACCTGAGACAGCCGCCTCCTATAAAGTTCATGCCACCCTCTATTTAGTCCCACGTACACATCACCCAGAGCAAGAAGAGGTAAAATTGCTCGAAACACCAAAATTGAGAAGGGAATGGAAGGAGAAAAACAATCATTCTGAGTGAAACACCGAAACCATGGGTAGGGACCATTTATGCCTAAAGGTAGAAGATTGAGGTGCTTAATACCAACAAAAAAGACATTTGAGCTTTGAGATCGAGGTACGAATGAGATGGGTCGGTAATATATCATTTTATTAAGAAAAAATTGCAGCAGAGTGTCTAATATTTTCAAAAAGTACAAATAAATTTTAAATATCTAATTTTTTACATTGACTTCACAAATGTTTAAGAAAAAACACAGGATAAGAACTTTTGAATAGAATTTGTTCAAATATCAATTAATTAAGCACGTGAATTGAACTTGCTCACTTTTTTAAAATGATAAAAATTATCTCTCCACATTTAATTAAAGAATACAAAAAAATTTAAAAAATCAAATCTTCCTCAAATTCACACCCACTCAAACCTCACCTTATTGCCTCCTCTGTCCCTCCCCCAACCAAACGGCACCACCCTTCCCGCCTTGCCACAACGACAGATTGGGTGGGGGTAGTGAGGGGGTGGAGCTGGTGCCAATAGCATGATTGCATATGGGGGTTGCGGTGGTTGGTCATGGGTGCGTGGAATGAAGTTAGATAAGATGCTCATTTTTTTTTTCTTCTTAAATTCTTTACTCTTTTTTGTTAATATGTTTTAAGTGGGAAAATGTGAATAATCCTTTTAATCCTTCTAAAACTTGGACAAGTTCATAGAATTTTAGACGATAACAGTTCTAAAGTCGTTCAACTCTATATTTATATAAAAGGTTAGGGACGGTGCTGTCAAAATTTAAATATGCGAGACTTATTTGTAGTTTTTAAAAAAAGTCAGGAATCCCCCCTGCAACTTTCCCTTTTATTATGCATTATAAATGTCAGTCCAGTGCTGTACGTGTCCTTTAAATCAGTTTAAGAAATCAAAACGGAAAATTTTCGTTGATTAATTGTTTATTTTGCAACAAAATAAAAGCAAATGAGTCATTGTTTATGTGGCAACCTGTCAGTGGTTGGTTTTCTTCTTCACTCTTCTCTGTCTCCTCCTCCTTGGTGTCTCTCTGTACAAATTATCCGCAATTGGTCGTCGTAGTTCTTCCGTTTTGCTCATATGTCCATACATACGACGCCGCCGCCTTCACTCTCAACAAGCTCCTAACACGCTAGCCTAGTCCTGCGACTGATAGAGTAAAAGAATTCACTCACATTTTCTCTCGCTACGCTTGTTATCCCCTGAACTCAACCCCGTTTATATCACAATGTACCCTCATTCCCACCCTTCCTAAAAGCCGAATAATTACGGGAACCTCTTGTGCGCTTTAATTTCCACTTCTCCACTAGTTTGTTTAAACCCTAGTTTTTCGTAAAAACTAGTTTAATTTAATGTCTGGACCGCCACGAGTGAAATCGGCGAATTTCACTGAGTCGGAGACGAGGCCCGTGCTCGGGCCAGCCGGCAATAAAGCTAGATCCATGGATTTGCGAAAGCCCATTTCGAAACCCAAGTTCGAGAAAGTCGTGAAACCCCAGGACATTGACGAGCCCGAGGGAAAAATGTCTCCAGCAACTACGGAAACTGACCAATCGTCCCCAGCGATGGGTTCTAAGAGGAAAATTAAAACTGCAGCTGCCGTTTTGAGGACACGGCAGCCGAATTTGTCACTGAACGCTTCGTGTTCTTCGGATGCTTCCTCGGATTCTTCGCACAGCCGGGCTTCCACGGGGAGGATTAGCCGGCAGAGCATTACTTCAGCTCCACCAATTAGAAGGAAGCAGCAATGCAGCCCAAAAAATGAGAAAATTGAGAGGGTTGAGAAAAGTATTGGGGTTGAGAGTGAGGGTATAGCGATGGAAGATTCAGTGGCCAAGAAGAGGTGTGCTTGGGTGACTCCCAATACTGGTATGTTGTATTTTACCCGCTTTTTTTATTTTCCCTTTGCTAATTATAACAGCTATTTTATCTCAGGTTTTAAGTGTATAATATGAACGGTAATATTCATGTTTGACGATCAATTTGTTCAAAGAAGATGTTAGCCAATCAGTAAGGATTATGGGAAATTAATGCTTTGACTATTGAAATTTGGGACTGGGCATTCCTAGAAATTTAGGTTCTTCCATTTGTTGGTTCTTAGGTGGTTTTGACAACCACAGAGTGTATTTCTTCATTTCTGACATTTTGCTGGTATTGCATCAAGTGGGAACACTTGAGAGAAATCACATGTACACTAGTACATCCATTCTATATCAATAATATGGAGATATTTTGTGCTCTCATTTATGGTGTGACAGGATGCTGTACATCTCTTCGTGATGCCCAAATTGATTTGTTGAGCACGAACTTCTATACTGTGTTCTCTGGATAGGAATTTGAAATCATTGCATGCAGTTAGATAATGTATATATTCCTACTCTTGGGAGAAAAAGGAGAAAACTGGCTATGACCACAATGGGGGTTGAAATATAGAGACCGTTCCTATTTTGGTCACTTAAACTACCTCCATCTAAAATGGTTTGACTTTAGTAGGTTGAAATATATTTCCAGATTATCTTCTCAGGTTGCATTTAGAACTATTGATTTGGATTTAAGAATGGATTTCAAATGAACTGATTCAAATCATTTATTTGAAATTCTAATGCTTCATAATCTATTGGTTGGGCAAGTGGATTTAGAGAAAGGATATTGAATGGATGGAATTGAGATCTCTCTCTCTCTCTCTCTTCACGAGGGAAACATTAAATTCTAGCCTACAAAGAAATGAATCAACAATACCAACTGTCTCACTGTTAGCCAGAAAAGGACAAAGAAAAACGGATATTACGGTTTTATAATTAAAGCAAGCTATCCAATTACCCCAGCCAAACCTGGCAGCAGGAAGAAATCATATTCGTAATCAAACATATGAGAATCATAACCTAGATTTCACTGTGTTCCAAAGGCCTATTTCAGAAATTACATCAAATTTTTATTGGCAAATTCAAAAAGTATGGGACACCCATGGTTATTCCGTATTTAAGGAAAATTATGAAGAGAACATATTTTATATGCATAACCTTGTTTCCTAAAACATTTTAGCTTAGGGTTGGGGAAAAAAGAGAAGTTAATAGACCGCACTTATTCAGACATGTACTGTATAATGAGTAGAATAGGCTCCCCCATATCTCTGTCTGTGTGTGTGTGTGTGTGAGAGAGAGAGAGAGAGAGAGAGATCCAATGATGGTTGATGAATTGTGGGGATAGCTATCTGCAGATTCATGCATTAGTTTTAGACTTTTAGTTAGAATGATTTGAGAAGACGTCAATTTTAGGTGGATTCGATATCTTTCACAATTGGGCCCAAAATCCGTTAATGTTTGGAAAGGATTTGAAACCAGTAGGGGCAATGGGGCATCCAATCAGCTGCGAAGGACTTGGAGTATGGATTGAAATCCATTGGTCCAAACGGATTCTCATGAAATGTCAGTCAAGTATGACCTATACTTTAGAAACCTCATTTGGTCAACTTCCCTTCTAATTCCCCCTATGGGCTATGGTTACCTACATCAATGGCCATTCAGTTTTTAAAATAGCATGTTCGATGTAGTCTGAGTCTATCTCTGTTCTGTCATGCTCAACTCGATAGGGATGATTATCCTCATGGAGTTATGGTTCACTATTTAGTCTTTGCTGCACAGGATTGTACTCTATCTAACTCAAGTCGGTCTGATATTGATTTTTACCTTTTCCATGTCAATGATATTGTCAACAAATCTTTTATTTTTTCACTTTCTCCTCCCTTTTGTCTTTGTCAAAACTATATGTTAAGGATTGTGATGTAACAGAAGAGTCTCACAGGATTGGCTTCCTTACAAGTGGAAAACGGAATGAATTTAACTGTAAACAACCCCAAAGACGTGATGCTAAAAAAATCATGTTGGCTTTAGTAAATCTTGTCCTCCCAAAAGAATAGAAGATAATAAACAAATTCACTTTGCTGTCATTTGGACCACCCTATTTTACACTGATAAGAAGGCATAGAGTTACTAAACGGGCGATAAGTTATAGATTCAAATTGTTCTATTGATCCTTTTGTTAACATGCTCCAGCTCCCAATGATAACCCCGTGCATTTATACCTGCAAGGACCATATGAAGCAAATGATGGTAGTGTCAGTGTCACAATGAAGCAAATGATGCTTAGTAGTATCCTCATTGTTTTGTCAGAAAGCAAGGCAGCAGCAATATAAATCTTGTTACTCCTTATATTGTCCGGAGATACTTTCTGTGGTTGCTTCCTGGGCAAAAAGACTGCTGTTCCAGGAGCCCTGGCTTGTACTCTATGGTAACTTGGACTTCAATATTCAATTCCCCTCTCCACCAATAGCACATTTTCAAACACTTTGAGAATATCTTCTTTATGGTGCCTTATCTTTTCCCCTCTGAATTTTTCTTAATGGGAATTATTTCTTTACGCCCAAGTGAAAACCTTCTCTTCTTTATTATTTTTGGGTTGGGGTGGGGTGGGGTGGGGTGGGGGGGGGGGAAGCAGCTTTAGGTAATGCTTCACTGTTTCATTGCATTTTTTTTTTTTTTTTTTTTTTTAACTTCTCAGCCCCCTTCCCTCCTCTCCCTTGATATATAGTGTCAAACTCGTACTTGAGGATTCATTAATATTACAAAGCAGATGCTGTGAGTTCTAAATTATTTGGCAGATGTTGGCTGATGTGTGATTTCATTGCATTGATGCTGAGTTCCAACCCAGTTTTGAGATTCTTCAGTCACTATATATTGGTCACTTTTAGTCCACTTGCAGGAATGTAATTTTGCTAAAAGTCCAATTACGTTCTGTTAATTTCCTTGTGCTAATATTTTTCTTTTCTAAAAGATCCAACTTATGCTGCTTTTCATGACGAGGAGTGGGGAGTTCCAGTCCATGATGATAAGTACGTACTCCTTGCAGCTGTGTTGGCTTTCTGTTTTGCGGCTTCCACTTTCAAAGAAAATTCGTTCGATAGCTTTCTCATTGTTCATTTCTCCATTTTTGACAATTTGCAGGAAACTTTTTGAATTACTGAGCTTTTCTACTGCGTTGGCTGAACTAACTTGGCCCGTAATTCTTAATAAAAGGCATATATTTAGGTATTTTAGTTGTTTCTGTGATGTTTTGACAATCATAAAATGGATTCAACAATTAGGTGATTATTTTTTTTCACGACCTTTCATATTGCTGGTTCAATGTGTACATTTATGAATGCAGAGAAGTCTTTGTGGACTTTGATCCATTTGCAGTCTCAAAATTGAATGAGAAGAAGATAGCACTACCAGGAAGTCCTGCAAGCAGTCTTCTGTCAGAACTAAAGCTTCGAGCAATTATTGAAAATGCACGTCAAATTTGTAGGGTATACCCTGACTTTTTTGTTTATTTAAATTTTACAAATTGCAGATTTACATTTTTCATTTCACGTCTATGATTTATTAATATTTAAGAGGATGTTGAGTGTTGCCTTTTCATCCTTGAGCAATGAGCAAAAATACTGAAGATAGAGTGGAAGATGGTGATCATAATATGAGTTGCTGTATATCACGAATCCCTGTATTTAAGAGTTTCTAAGCTTTGATTTTCCGCGTTTGAAGTGAAATCGTGTACTCAAATATTATTGTATTTTTCTGCCATCTATTTAATTGAGCATGTATACATGATAAGACGAGTTGAGTTTTCAAAGAATTGGTTATAGAAAGTTGTGTTTAACTGGGGCCTTGAATGTGTGGCAGAATTGTGTTTATTAGCAAAATATGGCAATGTGAAAATTTTAAGCTCAGAACCTAATGCAGTTCAACAATATACATCGGCTCATGTTTCTGTGCTTTGCTCCTGATGCAGATAATAAATGAGCTCGGGTCTTTTGAAAAATACATTTGGGGTTTCGTGAACTTCAAGCCTGTAACAGGTAATTTTCGCTACCCGCGACAGGTTCCAATCAAGACATCGAAAGCTGATACAATAAGCAAAGACTTGGTGAAAAGAGGATTTCGTGGAGTCGGGCCTACAGTAATTTACTCGTTTATGCAAGCAGCCGGTATCACAAATGACCATCTCATCAATTGTTATAGATATCAGGAATGTATACCTGCAGGCGGTTTAAGGGACAGGGGCGATGGCCTGAAGGCGAAGATTGAAGGGAAACAACCTGAAGACATTGCTGAATTTGAATTAGCTAGAGCTATCGATGACTTGAGTCTATCGACTTAGTATTTGTCAGAGGTTTGTACTCTGATGTATTGTGCAATGTATGATGTGAAGGGATAGTTTCCCAGACGTGGATTGCCTGATGGCTGACAGTATGTTTATGTACAAATCGTTATGATTATTGTATTCATTATCTGTGTACATTACATGAATAGAATTTGCCTGCGGAAAATGATATTCAAGATCCTCAATTCCCGCAGATTCTGAGCTTCAATCTGTTCAATGATCCCCCGTCCCAACTTTTTTGAACCTGTCCTGAATCTATTTATTATTTTATATTTCTATATTTTAAAATTTAAATCGTATTTAAAAAAATAAAAAATAATATTAAAAATTATTTAATTAATTAAACGAGACGATAAATAGAAATTTTTCTATCCCTGTCCCACTTTCCAAAATCTCCAACGTCCAAAAATCTCCAACGGAGCGTGGTTGGTACTTGGTAATGGCCGCCCTGTTGTCATCCCTACTGAGGTTTCCGTTCTGTTCCTTTGTCCTCCCTACTTGAGATTAGAGTAGTGATCTAATGCTCTCGGTGGACATTATTATAATGTCTACCGGGACTAGTGTTATACGCTCATTGGATGAGTATAAAATGGGTTTTTACATTCATCCAATAGCTATGTGACACTTGTCCCGGTGGACATTATAACAATATTCACTGGGAGTATTAGATCACTACTCTTTGAGCTTAATGTCAAACTCCATATCCACTTTTGAGACAAGTAGGTATAAAAACTATTATCTTGAGCAAGGTGATTTGTGGAGAACTTACATTTAAATTAAATTTATAAGACAACGTTTTAGAGTGGCAATGAGCTCATGAGCCAAGTCTTGACTTAATTAGAGTCGTTACATGTTTAAAAACCTCAATTACATGATTTGTAAGGTTAGTGGATCAGATGGAGCCTGAACCCGAGCTCAAAGCTTATTCCAAACTGCGTTTTTTCTAGTTAAAAGTCTAATCCAAACTCGTTTCCAACTCTTTGGTCTGTTTTTTTTTTTTTTTTGGTCAGCGTGAATTCGCATCAATTGGCACTCTTCATTTGACCATCTACCGTTCAGTCTGTTGAAGAAAATTTCCAGAAATAGCAGCTGCTAGTGCTGATTTGAAATTTGGATCTTTAGTCAATGTAGAAGCCATTTGTTCTACCAAACACTTTCGGAATTGTGGTGTACTAACTTTGCTGCTTGAATTGTAACTTGTCTTTTGTTTCGTTAGATCAAGAGTAATGGACGGACCAGACAAGCCGAGAGAAGTCGAGCAAGGGACTAAGCCAAGTATCACACTACTGTTCGAGTCTGAAGTCATCATCTCAAGCTTGGAGGTCTGTGGATGGTTGTGCTCCCCGTCATAAGTTGCAACTAGAACCGATCGATCCTCTACACTTCTTTGAACCTACAAAAATATTGAAAGAAGAAACCTTAGAATGCTAAAGATCTCACTTTGCTTGCATATATTGTACTGCATGTTGAGCACATAGTGCTAGACAATATTATATATTGGATTTGTCGACCCTACTATAGAGTCATATTACGTATCAAACATGCAAACTTGTCTTCAAATTACAGCCTAAAGATGTTTCGAAGAGAGATGGGATGTTCTCTATGTGGATAATTTTGAATTGAACAAGTGATTGTAAGGTTATTCTTTTCCTAATTAAAATCAGTATACAAAACTATATTCCAAAATTAACATCAATTATAATCAGCACCTATCATGCTATTGAGGTCAAAATAGTTGAGGTCAAAATCAACAATTAATTTTAATCACACATTTTATAAGAACCACAATTTTTATCAATTTTTCAACCACGCATTTAATCAACTTTTATCAAAATATACTAAAACTTTTATCAAAAACTTTGTCAAATAGGCTTTAAGCCTTGAAATAACATGACACTCTTTACTAAAAATCGATCACATTTTTGCAAAAAAGTTTATGATACAAATGCCATATGATACATAGTTTCTAATTAGAGTCCCGTACTTAGAAACAATTGCATAAAATTATTCGATAGCACGAATTCCTATTTCTGGATGATATTCAATTGGTTGACTTCCGTGAAATTATTTCATAGAAATTCATCGATATCTTCTTTATATAATGCAAATCGAGTGACTACTAATAAATGGCAGCTAATAGTTAACTGAAGCTTTATTGTGGCTTACCTTCTTTTTGACTGGACAGGTTGGAGCATGAGAACACTTGAAATAAGCTCTTGGACAAGGGTTGTCCCTAGTCACCTTCTGTCCATATTTCCTCCATTGATATCCATCCTTAATTATCTGCAGTTTGAATATACAATATTTCAGCACAATAATTCATCAAGAAAACAAGATTTAAAACTTCTTTTCATCTCTAACAGTTTAAGATTTTAGACGAGGTGATTCAATACTATCAGTCGAGACTTACAAGGCTTGTATCAGATGCTTGTGTTCGTACATAAACCCGTGAAATCTTTGCTTTGATGTGTTCTTCCCTTAGTTTCTTGCATGATTCTTCATCACTAGAGCTGCTCTCAGAAGCTGATCCATTGATTACAGCTTTCCTTTTATTTGATGCTGCAGTATTGTCCATTCCTGGATTCTTGATTTTATTATACTCCATTTGCAATTCGTTGTAATTCTCACTCACTACTGTTAACATTTCTGTCAGCCTCTTGTTTTCAGCATTAACTCGTTTTAGTTCATCCACCAAAGCACTTCTCTGAATGCAAAAATGAAAAGAAAAATCTTTAAATATAAATATCAAAGAGCTCATTTGATGTAAAGGAAGTATAAATAAGGATATAAGACTCGTTGATTCAAGAAGAATACCAAAAAACCCGTAGTTAGAAATTAAGTCTAATGAATCAAAGAATTTAACCCCCCAAACAATGGGATTCGAACAAAAATTCGACCAGCTCGAGTTTAGCTCATACGCATGTTAACACTCGAAAAAGAGGTATTATTTGTTCAAAGTCAAGATATATAGGAATTTCCAAAATTATATTGAGATGATCTGTAGTACAGATCAGAGCCATGAATTCCTACTCCTTGCATATTTATCATGAATCAAAGAATTGTCGTTGATTCAATACGTGAATACCGAGAATTGGACAAAATTTTAAAATTACTCACCTCATCTGGATATCTTAAAGGTTCGGCATTGAGATCCAATGAAGTATTCAGCAGACCGTTGAATTCCATATATATGAAGTTTCAAAAAATATTGTTCTTCACAAATTGCTCTTAATCTGGTCACTTTTTTCTGTATTTATATAATGTTTGCAGCACAAGAATGAACAACTTATAAAATATATATTCAAGAGCTTCAGATAGGAAGGTAGGAAGGAAGATGAAGAAAACTAATAAAATAATAGTTCAAGACAATTATTTATAGTAATTGGACCAGTCTACAGACCGCTTGCAAGAAATGTTATTTATTAGGGTTTTATTAAAGTGAATAAAATAAAGAAATTTATCAAGGTATGACCCTATCGAGTGAAATTTATTTTAACCAACGTTGCTCGGTGATGAACAGTACTAATTTTTTTTTTTTTTTTTTTTTTTGTCTTTTCCTAATCTTTTTGACAATTTTTTTTTTTAGTTTATTTTTTCTTATTTGTTTTTATTTTACACCTTTTCATTCAATTTTTTCATTAATAAAAGTACCATTTTTTCTGTTTCTCCGAGTCATTTGATCCTTTTTTGGTTCTGTAGAACCATTTGGCAAAGTGGCTGCCAATTTGCCTTGAAAGAGTTTTAAACAGAACAAGAAGAACAAAAAGGGAAAATCTTTATCTGTCATTCGGACAATTGTATGAAGTTTATGAAAGAATTTCAAATCATTTTCTATTTGTGATTGTAGGATAATTGTCATTACAAGGGGCATGCTCTTTATTTCATTAGAAATGTGTTCTTCCAGACTACTTTTTAGATCATTTTCTAGCTCTAAATTCGCTAATCTAACAGGAATTTGAGAGCAATTGGTTAGAGAAATCTCCATTCCTCTCAAGATTCTTTCAAGATCTTGCAGCCTTTCTGCGGGATTTATGCAATATGATTTGAAGAACATGACTGGAAACTTCTCCCACTGCATGCTTTTCTGTTCATGAACATTTGCAGATGAGGTTTTAATACTTAATTCACTTCTTAATAAATAGAAACAGAATAAATAATAGCACATTTGGTAAGTTAAGAGACTCGTCAACATTGTGTTTGGAATTTTTTTTTTTTTTTTTAACACAATGTTGTCGAGTAACTCGACAACACTGTGTTGGGAAATTTTTTTTTTTTATATATAAAAAACATGTTGGGCATTGTCATTTTTAATTTTATTTTAGGAATAATTGCATAAAAGGTCCTTGTTGTTTTAAAATCGTTGAGATATGCCAATAACCTAAAAAAAAATTCCTTAAAATCGTTGAGATATGCCAAAATCGTCAAGAAAAAATTAGTATATATATATAATCTCAGTAGAGTAAACTATACGAGATGTATAGAAGTAACCTAAAAAATAAACATGGCTCGAGAGGATATTGATATGTCTAATTAAATAAATAAAATTATCGCGACTCAAAAAATATGTGTTGGCAGGTCAAGTTAAAGGAGTAAATTTTATGTTCAAGCAATTTTAGTTATTTCACAAATTTAGTGTTAGGGTTGTGGGTTTGTGGGAGACTCAAAATACACGTGTTGTGTGAGATTCTACTATATTGTTACAGTTAATTAAGTAATTGCTAATGAGAAGAGAAGTTCGATTTCAGAGGTTAGCAAATGGGCAACGACGTGTTTGAACACGCAAACATATAAATAAATTAAAGGGTAAATAGCACAAAACGTCCCTACCTATTGAAGGTATTGTGGAAAACGTCCCTACCTTCAAAATTTTGGCATTTTCACCCTTACCTACTGGATTTCCAAAACAAAACGTCCTTACCTTCAAAATTTTGGCATTTTTCACCCTTACCTACTGGATTTCCTGCGCAAAATGTCCTTCAGTCCAAAAATCAGCAATTAACTTAGGGGTAAATTAGTCCAACCATTTTTTTCACATATATATTACTTCTTTTAAAATTGAGGGGCTTCCCATGCAATTTCCAAAATTGCATGGCAGCCCCGTCCCCAAATGAAAATGTAAGTTGTGGTGTGCAAGTAGCAAAATTCATTTTTTTGCCAGAATAGTATGTGTTTATGTATGTATATGTTTGTATGTTTCGTAATATATTGAACTAGCTCTTCTAAAAATCTAAAAAGTTTTCTTCATCAAAATAGAGTGTGTTTGAGAGAGAGAGAGCGAGCGAGAAGGAGAAAGAGTACGGATGGAGAAAATGCTCGAAAAGCCAGGCTCTCAAAATGTTAACAGAACGGTCAGGCAATCCTCTTTGAGGCCTCCAGGCTTCAGGATCTAGCATTCCCATGTGGTGAAGGGCTTTTTGCTGTCTAAACTTTTGCTCAAGCAGCTTAAGCTTTGGGGTCTCTCCCTTTGTCAACCCAGTACTAATTGTAACATCGTTTTCGCCAAGAATCCCACAAGTGTGCTTAAGCTGTTTAACTATTGCATCCTTTGTGCACCGAAAATGCCGAGACATTGCTTTCTGGGCTAGCCAAAAAAATGAATTTTGCTACTTGCACACCACAACTTACATTTTCATTTGGGGACGGAGGTTGCCATGCAATTTTGGAAATTGCATGAGAAGCCCCCCAATTTTAAAAGAAGTAATATATATGTGAAAAAAATGGTTGGACTAATTTACCCCTAAGTTAATGGCTGATTTTTGGACTGAAGGACGTTTTGCGCAGGAAATCCAGTAGGTAAGGGTGAAAAATGCCAAAATTTTGAAGGTAAGGACGTTTTGTTTTGGAAATCCAGTAGGTAAGGGTGAAAATGCCAAAATTTTGAAGGTAGGGACGTTTTTCACAATATCCTCAATAGGTAGGGACGTTTTGTGCTATTTACCCTAAATTAAATATAAAAAAGAAATGGACTTTTTAAAAAAAAAAAAAATTGGGATATTGAAATTCTTGCAACTTGTCAAAGTCAAGCCCACGTTTAGAAAGGAAAAAGATAATATTGACCATTGTATGTCTGTCAATATCCGTGTATTTATATCCGCAAAGTGTGCACTACCATTTAATTATTACTTTATTTTCACGTTTACGCGCATTTTCCACGTTAAGTCTCTCTATTTTATTCACTTTAGAGTTGAATAACGTAGTATTCAATATATATACACATGTATGTATAGATTTATACACGGTTATGTCATGTCTCATGATGTATGTAGTGTGTATATATATTTGGATAAATATAATATATGTAGTTCAAACTTTGAACATGTTTTTTTATTATTATTATTTTATTATTAAAGGGTGGCTGATTTTTTGTGCTCATATTTAAGTAAACAGTGATTAAAATTGTTTGAAATCAATTTTGTTGAATTTGAATATTGTTGGATAAGTTTTTTGGTTGTTGAAGACGAGTGGGATGTTCAATCAATTCAACAATTAATTAAATTTTATATTATAAATATGATATAATAGAATTGACATGAACGATTAACACGCTAAAAATATTTTAATTTTGTGAATTTCTAGAAATTTAAAAGTTCAAAAATTTTGTTGATTTTAAAAAATATTAAATGTTTGACCATATTCAAGAGAAATATAGCATACTAGAAGTTACGTTATTCTTGAATTTGATTATTTATTTACTAACAATAACTTACATAGTAAGTTCATTGATCAAACAATCAATTCGAGACAACAAATCTCAACAATCAATTTTGCACCAAATGAATAAAGTATAATCTCATATATTTATATTTTTAATTCTCAACAATAATTTATTTCAAAAATTATTTAATTATATAGTGTATTTATATTAAATGTATAAATTTTAAAATACATTTATTTACTTTAATTATTGCACTCATTAAAAAATTAAGAAAATGCACGATACTCAATATCATAATTTTAAAAAAAAAAATTTAACAAAAAAAAAAAAAAAAATTGGACACATACAAATATCCAAAAGAAAAAAAAACTATAAAATCACTTTATATCACAAAAATAATAAAATGATTATCATTAAGGACACAAAAGGAAAAACAAATTTTTGTACGATAATAGAAGGGCAAAATTGGAATTATAACTCACACCAAACTCATCTTCAAATGAACAGCGCAACACTGTTCACATTATTAATTTAGCGCTAAGAAATGTCGTTCGATTGGATAGGTTTGGTACTCCATTTTGGAGTTTTCACTCCAATATAGTGCACGGTTGGAGAGGGCTTTATTTATCAAATCGTCAAATAATTAGACAGAACGTACTTGTATACGCGTCTTGTATATCATGCTGTTGAATAATCTAACTTTTTTTCCATGCTCAAATCTCCATACCAAACAATACGCGTTTATGATAATCAATATACATTCAATTTAATTTCATCAAATTATCGAGTTATAAGGCCAGTGAGTAATAATCGAGTGAAATAATATCCAAATTCTACTTTATTTTGTCAATAATTCAATATTGTATTTGATGAGACTATTATAGCCCACGACAGAATCTAATCAAGGAAGTCTATCTGTCTATGGTCTTTTCTTGAAAGCACACGATGAAAAGCAATTAGTCTTAATTAATTGATGATTTCTTGTCATAATATAGAACCTGATTTTTGACTATAGGTGAATTAGAGGGGACCTAATTTAACAGGCTGAAGAAAATCACATTCTGCTATCTCTGTTCTGTCAATTTTTAGGTGTGAAAAGATATATATATATAATTTGACTTTAAACGGTCGACATGCTTATAAGATTTCAATCATTTATGTTACCGATTGACGTCTTGGTCTTGGTGTTATATTGGTTCTCAAACTATAAGCGTGTATCACATTGGTGCCTGATTGACTGTTCAATCATCGATCGAAGAAGGAAAGTAGACAGTGAAAACAAGCTGACAGGTGAGACATAAGAATCACACGTATTTTTAAATAAATGAAATTTGTCCACTAATAACAAATATACATTTGCTTTTTAGACTAAAGTTTATATTTAAAAATAAAAATAAAAAGTACTCGTATATTAATAATTAGGTGAGTCTAGTGGATAATTAATGTAAAATTTTAATCATTTTGAAAAAAAAAAAAAATACAAATATTATACTCAGTCAGACATAAATTGACATGAATAAGATAAAACTCCTAATTGCTATCAATGTTCTATGTTTTCCAATTTCTTAAATTATAAATTTGGTCGACATGATTAAATTAATCCATGTAAATGTGAACGTGACGTATGTATAGTCAGTCACATACTTTCAAATATATTTATAGGGTCTATATTTACGAAATTACATGGAAGTTTCCTATGTACATACTATATAATATCATCCTAATAAATAAACTTATGAAAAATAGACTTGACTTGACCATATGACGGCATGCATGATATCATTTGCATAACAATTCATGACATAATTACTGCTAATATATCACTACATTTGACCCACTTAAAATGGTATTTTTCTCCACTTTTTAAGGTAGTACGCTTTTAAATTTCATTCAAATAAGCATCTAAAAACGTGCTTTAAGTAATATTTTGAATTTTGTTTAGAAACTATAAAATAAGTATAAACGAGAGAAAAATACATAAAAAAAAATGGCCATGTTTTGCAAATTAATTAGTTCATTCTATATTAATTATATAATTAATCAATTATAGAGGTAACCATAAATAATCACAAGAACATATAAATCTTTAACTACCTTCTTATATATAGTTTCAAAGTTAATTATGTTATTTATTTTCATTTAATATCTTAATTTTCTAATAAAATAATTATTATATTCTCAATGAAACGTATAATAAATAACATTTTTTAAAGATCGAATTGACAGTATTGGATCAAATTCTTGAAATAAGGTAATTCAAACAAAATAATAGACATAAATTTATGTCCAACACAGAAAAAAAAATTGATAAATTTAAATTTTTTTTTTATTAAACTACTATTTGATTCATATCAAATATCATACATTAATAAAATTGATTGTAGTCTCTTAATATTTTAAGAGTATGTTTATTAGTGTTTATATTGTTATTCACACATTTTGTAGGACCCACAATTTTTATCCACATATTTCGTTTGACTCACTGCTTATAATCTACAAATAAAATTTATCAAAATTTTTTTGTAGATTATAAATAGTGAGTTTCTACGAAATGTGTAAATAAAAAATAGATAAAAGTTACGATTCTATGTCGTGGATAAAAGAGAGTTGAATAGTATTTAAAAAAAAAATTGGGACCATAATAAAACCGTACACATTACCGTCTTGTGATTGAAAAAAGGAAACGTGAGACACGTGACTGGTCATATGGACGGACTAGCTTTTTCCATAGATAGCAGGTATTTTATATACAGCAGTAATTTGAACAGTGATATAGCGGTTTGGTCGTTTAAAAAAGTCTTATCAGTGAAGAATTGACACGAAAAGGAAAAGGCAAACGCTTTTGGGTAATTACGTGATGTCGGCATCACACGTTTTTAATTGAATTGAATTCCATTTTGGAAAAATTGTCTTTGCACTAACACTGTCGCGCACGTTTTTGGTAGGTTGAACACGAAGATCTTATCTAAAAACTTAGTAAGAGAATTAATCTTGTTTCTAATACGTTTGTTCATGTATTATCAAATTTATTTCATTAAATATTAGTATTGTACACAATTTTCATAAATAAATACAACAAGACTTGATTATCTTATAAAATTAAAAGAAAAACAGAAAAATATATAAGAGATGTGAAGAGAATTGTGTAAATTTATTATAATTATGAACCATATTTATAAGATTTCAATAAGAGTCACAAATTGATTTAAATACAAGTAAATAAAACTTATCTAAATATCCTGATAAGACTAAGTAGTCATCAATAATTATCCTATAATTTTACAATATTCCCTTTAATGACCATTTCTACAATAACTACTGACTCGTAAAAATTTTGTTTAACAAAATTCCAATTGGACAAAAATACCAATCGAATGGAAAAAAAAATTATCAAAAATTTAGAATAATTAAATGTTGTTTAATAAAAACATTGTCAAAAAAATTCAGTAGGACAAAACTTGAGTGCAGAAAAAAGAGTACAGCTACTATCCTAATTTCAATCAATGAAAAAAATTTGTATCGAACTATCTATATATTGCGCGTCAATGTCTTTAATGCCGCTATCTTTTTAAAACGTGTATAAAACAATTCTGGTGAAATGTGCTCCATGTTATAACCTCCAAGTAATTTCATCTTCATACACTATCTCTACTTGACTATAATAAGCATGATCTGATACAATTATATTAAAAACAGATTTTCTTGCTATTCCATTCAGGTGTCTCATATACAATGTATAACACATGAGAGTATAATCATAGGATTATGATGAGAGTACATATTTTGTAGGTTATTGACATCTATAACTATAAGATTTATAACACTTCCAATTGGATGTCATTTATACAAAGAATATGTCTCGTTAAAACCTTACTATAAAAAAATCTGTGGAAAAAATTCCGATGAAGGAAAAATGGTGCATAATTCTTTTGAATACGCTACAAAAATTACCTCATTAAAAACTTTGCCAGAAAAATCTAATGGGACAAAACATCAACCTAAGAAGAAATAGTACAACGCGTATTTACTCTCCCTCATAATAATATCACTTCAAATATTTACTTTGATCAAAAAAACTTAAACTAAATGCTTCAAGCATATTAAATCATCCACAGATTTATATACATAGTTTTATTAGTCATCTAGATAAGTTAGTTATAACAATATCCATTATATGCATATATATCATGCATTGATAAACTAACAAGATATCGATTTATGATTGCTTTATATAAACGTTTGCAAAATTCATAATGTTAAAAGTTGTGTATTACATGTTACGATTTTATTTTTTTTCATTTCATTTCTGCACAGGTATACACTTTTAAGTGTTCAGACGATAGGTCTAGAAACTTCAGGTTTCTCTAGTAAATTCAATTTGCTTGAATTGCATCATTTTATTTGGCCAATTAATTCTTTGACAAATTTCTTTCAATATCCTTGCTACCTTTCATAATATGAAGCGCTACATTATGTAAAAAAATGTTGTCAACAACATTTTCTTTTTTATTCAATTTCTTTCCCATAAGACATAACTTGTCGAGATCTCTTCATTTTATTATTTCAGCTAGTTGAACTTTTTCTAAAGTTTTATAATTAGTTATGTCTATATACTCTCCAAGAGTATACATCTCCTCAATGTGACCGCCTTTATTATTTGCTCCATTTTTCTTTTGAAAATTTTTGTTTTATAATCAAATGTCACTACGGTTTAGACGTGCTATTAAGTTACCAGATTTAATATTAATTGATTATCTTTCCAGGATGTCAATATGAATTGGAGCATTTAAAACTTTTCTACGAGACTTGGTTAATTTATTTGGTCAATAAATGCATCTGTCAATTGTATAACTTACAAATGAATTATCTGTAAAACTTTTGGTTCGTATTGTCTTGTGCAATGATTTAGAAAATACAATATGCTGCTTTTTATGCATTATTTTCAACTACTTAATTTCTCCTATAATATTGAGAAAACTGTCTTATCAAAATGACATTCGAAAAATCGTATTATAAAATATCATCCATTAGGACTTGAGATTTTTTTAAAGTTTCAAACTAAATATGTATTCTCAACATTCTTTAATGTCCATCTTAGTGCACTATGGTGAACCAATTGTACATATATTACACTATCAAAAATCATTAGATGGGTAATATTAGGCTCTGACCATAAACCAACTATAGCAAGGATAACTTTGATGTTGATATGATAAGTATAAGTATTGTTGTATATAAAATATTATTTTCTCGACAAAAATAGGAAGCATTTTGTTCTCAATAGTAATAGTTTAGAATTTAAATAGAATCGTTAGCAAAAAAATATTGCTAAACCATTTATCATCATCTTAATTAATATTTATTAAAAGTTCGAGATTTAGACTCAATATTATTGACAAGAAACACGTCTTGATTGTATAATATGAAATTTATGTTCATAATTTAAAATTTGAGCAAGAAATCTTGCAAACTTCAAGTTGCGAATAATAACATCATACAATCATCTAGTAGATGTATCTATTAGATATAAATAATATATAGATGGTCAACATGGAGGATGACGGATTCCACATATCACTCTTAAGAATTTTCAGAAATATATGAAATTTAGTGCCCGACTTTAGCTAGTGGATGTTTATTAGTTCAGTGAGAAATCATTATATTAAAAAATCTTCTGATTTTCAATAGATATTCGCAATAATAATTTGCATCATATTGATTCGGCATTGTCTAACTGGTAATACCAATCAATAAAATTTTGAGCTATTGAACTTCTGGCTCAATACAATTTAGCAATTATATTTTTTATTTATTTGAGGAATACGTTTAAGTTTCTTCTCTCACAAGTTTATTGTACTTCTTTAAAAGTATCAATACTCTAATATTACTTAACATTAGTATTCTGAAATTGTAAAATTGTGCTTCTTCAAGAAGAACAACACGATTTTTTTTCTAGAATATTAATATGTACACATTTATTTTTCTTCAAGAACAATTATATAATATTCATTTAATCAAGTTGTCCTTCTTCAGGAGCAACAACACAATATTCTTCTTAAATATTTCTACATTTTGTATTTTTTCAAGAACAACAATATCATTTTTGTTTAGAATTCGATATTTATGTCGTTATACTTTTTCAAGAATATTAATACAATATTTTTTATAAAATATTAAATCTTATAAAATTACGCTCTTCAGAAAGAATAACTTAATATTATATCTTACAAAATTACGCTATTCGGGAGCAATTAATATTCTACTGAAATATTAATATAATACTATTTTACTTCAAGAGCAACAATATATTATTATATAGAATATTAAATTATATAATGATTTACTCATCAGGAGCAAAAACATAATAGATCTTAGATCTTATACAATTATGCTCTTCGGGAGCAAGTGATATTGTGCTAGAATATGAATATAACGTTGTGTTTCTTGATGAGTGACAACAAATTATTTTAAAAATATTAAACTTTATAAAATTTTGTTTTTCAGAAACAAATAGTTTAATATTAAATATAATAAATTACGTTTTTCGGGAACAACTAATATTTTGTCAGAATATTAATATAACGTTGTGCTTATTTAGGAGTAACAACAAATTATTTTAAAATATTAAACTTTATTCTAAAGTAAAGATTTGATATTCAAGAGCAATATTATAATATTTATTCTTATAGAATATTAGATCTTATAAAATTAAGCTCTTCGAAAAAAATTAATATTATACTGAAATATTGATATAATATAAATTTGTGCTACTTCTAGAGTAACAAAATATTCTTTTAGAATATTTATAAGTTAGGTCGTGAAATATAACACAATATTCTTCTAAAATATTGATATAATTATTTTGAACAAGAAAATAAAAAATAAACAAATCTTGTTCAAGAATATTTTAGAACAATAAACACACTGATTTGTTGTCCTTTGCTGTTAAATAAAAGTTAAAGCATTGTTATCTCCAATTAAAAATATACAGATGGCGTCCCAACCTTCTATCAAAAAAGTTGTGCCTTGCACGAATATTTTACTTAATTGCTTCTCATAAAAATGTCATAACAAAAAGTATAATACGAGTTGGACTCATAAATCAAAGCAGAGGATAGAGATATGACACTAACCAATTGATGCCGTTTGAATTTTTTTTGGGATATTGATGGTTTAGACTTGAGAAAGTGGACTTTAGGCCACTAAGTTTTTGCTTGTTCTTTATGGTTTCTTGTTAATCATAGTTATGTTGCCTAGTTTTGCTTCTTTTATTTTTTTCTTTTTGAATAAAAAAGTAATATCTAATTGCTAATTCAAATGAGTAGAATCTCTTGCTGATAACATGTCATAAAACTAAGAGAACAAGAGAGAAATATCGAAAAGAATTAAGAGAGTAAATGTGTAAATTCATTATAATTATGGACCCATATAGCCATGGCAATGGGCCGAGCCGGAATCACGAGCTCGGCTCGTCTCCAAACCATGGGCTCGGTCCTGTTTTTTTAATTTTTTTTTTTGGTTTAAAATTTGAAAATAAATCATTATATTCTAATTTCTATTTATTTTATTAAAGAACAAAATGTAAATATTTAAAATGAATCATTTATTTATCTTTATCTTTATGTTAAAGATTAAATATTTATCTTTATGTTAAAATTTTTATTGAATCATCTTGATTATGTTTTTTAAAATCCTCATATTTGATTAAGTTTTTGTTTTGAATTTGAAAATAAAAAAGAAATTTGAAAATAAAAAAGAAAGTAGAAATAAAAAATTATTTATGTTAAAAATTAAAGATTTAAAATCCACTTCTATTTTTTTGTGTTTTACATTTTTTTAAATTTGAAAATAAAAAAGAATACATAATCGAAAATCGTTTATGTTAAAAATGTAAAATTAAAATCCTTCCTCCTTTTTTCGGGCTTGGGACCGGCTACTTTAAAAGTAGGCGGAGTTAAAATTGTACACGAACAAGATGTTACGTGTACAATTTTTTATTAAAATAAGAAAAATTCTTCAAATACAGAAATATTAATGCAAAATAATACTTACTACGATTGTACGAATATGATTAATCCATATTCAAATCTTCAAGTTCTTCAGACATTATTCTGTCCACTTTGTCTTGAATTCGAAGTTCGGCATCATCCCAATCCTTTAGACACAATAAACTTTCTAAAATGTCGGTTTTGAGTCTTGACCTGATATCAGATAAAACCCTGCCACTTATACTAAATGCAACCTCCGATGCTACAGTTGACACCGGAGGTGTTAGTAGATCACGTGCCATTTTGAAAAGAATTGGGTAACTATGTTGATGTTGTCTCCACCATTTAAGTATATCAAAATTTTTTCTCTCTTCTTCATCTAACATACTAAGCACATCATGTCCAAAATACCTACCTAACTCTACAGGTGTATCATTAGAATAGGGAAGGAAAGAACTAGAAGAAGAACCAACTAATTGTTGACTTTGAGTGGTCCTATGTGTACTGACGTAACTCCATAAGTCAATGTCATCAGTTGATGACGAAGTATATGTTGGATTAGGGGGTCGTACAACGTTTGTACCGGCCTTTTCAGCATAAATCTCATATATAGAACATAAAGTTTGTTCTAAATTAGAACACGTGACTGGATTTCCAAAAGTTAATTTATCTGAAATTGCCATTATTGTTACTTTTATACCCTCTAAGTTAAGTCGATGATCCATGATACATGCTAATGGAAATAACATAGGTAATTGTTCTCAATATTTTCTAAATTTAGCTTCCATGACATGTATAATACTAGTAAAAAGAGCAAAATTCTTATACTTATGAAAATTGTTAGCAATATAATAGAAATGATTTAAAACAAGTGGAGTAGTTGGGTAATAAACACTAGAACATGCATTTGTTGCGTCGTAAAAAACTTTTAAAAATTTTCTAACATGACCACATATTTCCCAATCATGTAATTCTAAATCATATTCTGAGCCGTGTGAGTGTCGGCCATTATAATATACAGTAATGTAATCTTCATAACCTTCACACGATTCAAGTATAAGATATGTTGAATTCCACCTATTGCCAATATCAGTTGCAAAACATTTTGATTGCAGCCCATTTTCTATACATAAAGCAAAAACTTGTTTTCTTGATGGTGAAACCGAAATATAATTAATAGCAAATCTAATTTTTTCTAATTGTGGGCGTATAAATTGTAATCCATCTTGTACAATTAAATTAAACACATGGCACACACAACGAATATGAAATAAAATACCATCAAATTGTGGATTACAATGTTGCATTAATTTTTCAATTACTATATTATTTGGGCCTGCATTATCAAATGTAAAACTACGAGCTTTAGAATTACATTTAAATTTATGTAACACACTTAATAAAACTTGATAAATATTATTTCCATTATGAGGATAGTCTATTTGTTTAAATCCTATTACTTTTTTATGCATTAACCAATTATTGTCAATGTAGTGTGCAGTTGCTACCATGTATCCTTTTTTGTTACAACCTGTCTATAAGTCTGATGTAAAAGATACAACATCATTGTAATTATTAATATCATTAATAATAGCTTCTTTTTTAGTATTATATCTAACAATAGTATCTCTACGAAGTGTATTTCTAGAAATACTAAACGTACCTTGGTTGTAGATATTTTTGGATGAATGTAGTCCAATGAGGATTGTCCACCAAACATAGTGGAAACTCGACATTTGCTATCAATTCCGGTAGTCCTTCGTGTCGCATACGTTCTTGTGAGTATATCCAGTTGTTGAGAGTAGGACTACTAGACCCGGCCCCGGGAGATCCAAACTGGAGATGTGCCTGATTTGTATCCACACCTCCATGTTTGTATTGACACTTTTTGAAGTGTCTGTTTAGATGGGTCGTGCCAATCCCCTTCTGCCAAGCAAACTTCTCCTGACAGTGTTTACACTGTGCTTTGAACTCAGGGGCTCCGTTCACTAGTTTACCAGTCAGCACCAACTCAAAATGCTCCCAGCATTTAGCCTTTTGTTTGGTGGCTTTTCGTTTAGTGCTAGAGCCAATGGTAGTTTCATGTGTATTGGCGTCGTCATAAATGTCTTCCAAATCAATTGGATCAGTGCTACCACCAAACTGATCAATAATGTCTTCTGGAATTGGAATGTCATTAAGACCACTAAAATCATCATCACTTCGGTTGTATGCCATTTGGAATAATAGAGAAATAAAATAGGAGAAGATGAAGATTTAGTAGAACGTAGAAATTAGAAAATAGAAATGTAGAAAATTAGTAGAAGTAGAAAATTATAGCGTAATATCTAGATAATAAGATACTAGATACTAATTACTTAGAACACTAATATTGAGATTTGAGAATTTATAGTAGATTGAGTATGTAATTGAATGAGAGATAAAAGATTGAGGTGTGAAAAAATGAGTTTAGAAATAGGGTATTTATAGGAAAATCAAGAAAGGAAAAAACAAAAAAAAAATAAAAAATAAAAAAAAATAAAGAAAATGACCGTTGGCCAACGGTCACGAAATCGTGACCGTTGGATGATCATCCAACGGTCACGATTTCGTGACCGTTGTGGACGAGCCACGAGCCGAGCCAGCTCGGCGAGCCGGCTCGTGGGCTCGTTCCCACGAGCCAAATGAGCCGGCTCGTTTTTTTTTTCTCCGGCTCGGCCCTAGCTCGTGTTCGTGGTTCGACGAGCCCGAGTACGAGCTGGGCCGAGCTTTTACGAGCCGACGAGTCGTTTTGCCACCCCTAGACCTATACAGGTTCCAAAAAGAGTTACAAACCAATTTAAATAGAAGCAAATAAAGCTTATCTAATTATCCTAATAAGACTAAGTAGTCATTAATAATTATTTCATAATTTTACAACAGATTCGATGATATATATATATTTTTTTTGTTTCGATAATAATATTAAACAATACTATCTAATAATTTTAAATTATTAAAGATGGCTCAAATCACGTGTCCAAAATGAGTCTCAAAGAAGAACATAAATATGGACACCTAACAAACTAGAGCATTTCCAACCAGCTCTTTAAATATATGATGTTTTTTAGTTTAAAGAATCAACTTTTAAAATTCTGCTCGAATAGACTAGCCAAATTCGCTCTCTATTATTAAATGTATTGAAACATATTAATTTTGATGTACTGTACCCATTCAAAGTGTCGAGCTCAACAATTCACATCTAACCCAAAAATACACAAACAGGATTCAACCAAGAATGCAATAGCTGATCAATGAAGTGCTAAGAAAAGAAATTCAAGACTCCATTTAGGAAAATACCACTTGTACACTCAAAACTTACACACTCACTTACACCTTTACATATATCAAGTAATGATTAGGTCACTTTATTTATTTGGCCAAATAAATGATGATTTGAACCAATTAGTATTTGACACATGTGAAAGTGTAAAAGAAGGTGTAAAGGAGTGTGTATAACTAGCATGGTCCCTAAGAATTTTCTTTTATTATTATTATTATTCTATTTTGTGTTTAAAAAAAATTTCTGTAATTAAATTCTATCCCCACTTATTCGTGGTTCCACCACTGAACGTGTGAGGCCTCAATGTTTATTAGGCAAAGACCCAAGGCAAGCAAACCAATTATATTCTGAACACACAGAATAAGCTTCAGTGCAAAACACTCTCCAATCAGTCTTCTCCCTGAGAATTTTGTGCACGCAAAATGTAGATAGTCACTCTCAGCACCACGTTAATGTAACCACACGTTGGTCCAATGTGAGTCGAGTAAACTCAGTCGGGGTTTAATTTGGGTCCAACCATGGTATCAAAGGACCAGATTTGATGGGTACTTGTATAAGCTTTTAGCATATTGTGATGCTTTCTTGAAGATCAATTTTATTTGCCTTCAACACGTATCATTTATTCACATTCACGATTTCCAGACAAGGACAATGAAGGAAGAAAAAACGAGACTTAATACCCAGTGAATACAAGAAAGAGATAATTCAGTGACTAATAATTTTATTTATCAGCAGCTTGCAAGAACTAACCAAAATCAACAATTACAGAGTACTCAGTTTACTTATAATTCTCAACAGTTTAATGGAAATAACTGACTTTATACCATATTAGTCTTTTATGGGAGCTTCATCTTTCATTTGGCAAATACAAGATTTTGATTTGGTTTATTCACGTTAAAATCCCCTTTTCCCAAGAATCATTCGACTGTTGTGAACCTCACTCCATATCCTGATCCAATAAAAATGCTGCTTTTAACAATAATTGCAATCCATCATCCTGATTTACCATGCTCTCTAACATCTCTGGCTGATCTATTCTTCGATGACTTTCATAAGCAATGGAGGTGCCCAAGCTCTCGCCATTTGATGATATTCGTATAAATTCATTAGGTTCCTCTACAGGTTTTGGTAGATCCTCTTGAGCTGAATTCATATGTGAATCATCAATTCTCATCTCTTGGTTCTCAGTGTCACATGGCATGTCAGGAGGTCCATCTCTATTGCACCAAGAATTGTCATATTCCTCATCCATATTTATTGTTGTTTCTCTACCTTGATTCCTAGTAAATGCTTCTACGTCTGTTTCTAGTTGATCTTCTTCCATAAGAGTCGAATTTTCAACTCCAAAATCAGACGATGTCTCAGTATCTTTAAGTTCCTCGGTTTGATGATCGAGATATAATTCCTTCAAATAATATTCATCTGAGATGTTAACATTTTTGTTCTCCATTGAAGTAGCGTATTCTGGGTCATGTGTGAAAAGCTCTAACTCGTGTGGACCAACTCGTACGAGATGAGTATTTTCTGGTTCAACCTCTTTTTCCTAATCATAAATATAAAAAAGAAAAGAAAACTGAATCATAGTTTCTATTCGTTTAAACACATAAAAAAAAAAAAAAAAAAAAAAAAAACAGCAGATAAATAAATGTAAAGAACACTCAGCTAGCATAGCACACGCATGACAAATTAAATGTTTGAAATGCCTCATCTCATTCTTTTGCTTTAAAACTTGTTCTCATCTCTTAATAACATGCCTACTTGACTATATCATTTATAAATAAATGTAAAGAACTCTCAGGTAGCATAGCACACGCATGACAAATTAAATGTTTGAAATGCCTCATCTCATTCTTTTGCTTTGGAACTTGTTCTCATCTCTTAATAACATGCCTACTTGACTATATCATTTATCAGAATTCAAAGGTAAATGAATGATTAAACTATATTTTACTTGCACATATCATGACAGTGAATTTGCAGTCATATGTACACATCACTTCGGAATTTCCCAAATACATTGGTAACAACAATTAGGTATGACTGAACAATTTATTCACTCTGGTGGATTGTCTTGATTTTAGGGACTCCCTATTTCTCAGTTAAATCTCATGTATTCATTCGGGGTACACACAATGTACGGCCCTGTAGTAGATTTGGCTTGAGGGTTGAGGCAACTACCATTATGCACAATGTAGGATTTGATACTCTCAGTTGTAGTTGGCAACCACCACTCCAATTCCATTCTATCCTTATTTAGCCAAACCTCACTCAGTTAATTGGGTTTGTCCATTACTGAAAGGAAAATTCAACTTACTGCCATTTTGTTTTGCAATCCACCTACATAAACCATTCAAACAATCTCCACATGCACAAGATAGCAAAAATATTTCAGATGACATGCATCAAGTCGTGACATTTTTTTTCTTCTCTCATCTTTCTTGGATAAGTCTCGGCATGGACATAAATGGAACTTTTGTAATCTAGAAAAAATAGATGAAAAGATAGGAAAATAGGTTACGAATAAGGTTTCCTACTAATAACATAATGAGAAACTGAGGGATGACATGAATCGGAAAGCATTTCATTAACACCAGTCCAGTGCAATCGAATGAAAAAGTTCTAAAACACAGGCAACTATGGAAGGCTTAGAACATCATAGAGCTACAATGCAAAATGTGTATTTGCCGAAACATTATCAAATTACCCTAATAGACAAGCACATGACAGTATAGATAGATCATCACACTCTTACACCTTCAGGGCAGAAAAAAAGACATAAAAGAAACGCACCACAGCACTAGATGCATCCTGGCATATTGATTTGACTATTTCAGCATAATCATCCAAGTCAAGTTTCAGTGATTTCATTGCTTCCTTAAGATAGGGTTTGACTTTGGCAACACAGTTCGTCAGCACTTTTTCTCCCAACTTCCAAGAAAGAGACGAAATATCCTGAACCAAAGAATAAGCTAATTGAGGAGGACAAAATCTTATCTAGTGTGTCTATACATACACTCTGTCCATAGATCTGTACGTATGCAATTACATATGCAAATGCCTGTCCACAAGTGAGTATGTGTATAGAAAAAAAGTTGATCCAAACAAATTCAAGACGAATATGTTTGCCTGATTTCCTTTCTTGACACTAGCCAGAAGAGGCCTAAGAAGTTCCATTGAAATATCATCACTCTTCTCAATCATCCAAGTCATATTGTTTTCCATGTTTGTGAATACAGCAGGTGGGTGTTTGGAGCTTCAGAAGAAATGAAACATCAGTTAGTCGAATTAACAAAAGTTACGCCACAATATTTTTAAACAATGTAGTAGAGAGCAACTTGCATGTTATAGACAAAATGCATAAATTCAGGATGTATTAAAATGGCAAGTTTGGTCATTGTGTCAAATCCACAAATTCTGTTCAATTATGGTAACAAGCATACACAATTTCTGTATGATTTCAATAAACAAGCTATTATGCTCTCCATGCACTGCATGTAGATTTGCATGACTTGTCATGACAGTTCTATTTTAAATCAGACAGACTTGTCAAGGGTGAGCATTATGGTTTCAGACTTGATGAAAAACTAGAAATTTTGAAGAAGAAGAGTGGGCTGACTGCTGAGTAATGTCTGACTAAATATATAATTCTTATCAAACATCTGCAAGTATAGAAAAAGGAGTCGTTTAGACAATTAGTGGAATCAATATCTTGGAACTAAAAATATCTAGGGAGGAATCTGAAGAACATACAATATTATTTAAAACAGAGAACAAGCAGAAAAATGATTCACTCTTGTAGAATTACCTGATGGTACTGAGAAATAGTTGAAAAAGTTCAACAACTAATGGATCCATCCCTACGTTCAGCAATATCATGCATGAATTAACTTGTGTGACAATTTCAAGAATACGCAGAGCCTTAAAATAACATCGGCCCGGAGCACAAGACAACTTTTCAAGTGCTATTATTGTCATCTGGAAAATTTCCTGCGCACCAATTAAGTTAGAATGCCAGCAAATGAGATTCATTTTGGTAATGCATACATGTACAAATTTTGTGAAAAGAAACAGGGTGGGCCAAGAGGGAGGAGTGGGGTGGCAAAAAAGGTAAAGCAGTGAATAACTGAATATTCAGAATAGGGTTCTCATTTAGATACTGCAAACCAAAAAGGATAAATATCCACCATACCTTCGTAACTTTACGACTGAAAGGAGCATGTGGTGGAGTTAGTCGTATAAGCTCATGAATACACAATACAACAGAAACTTTTACGCTCTCATTTGAATGCCTAAATAGATTATCAGAAATCAGTGCCCTCACTGATGGTACAAGTGCCTCTTGCATCTCAATAGAAGGACATTGCTCAACCTTGTCCAAAAGGTCCTCTACTTTCTGAAACATAAATAAACAAATAACTGTTAGCAGCTTTCTGCAGAGAGGGTAGATGATCAATCAGATACTTTGACCCAGTCAACCATGTCAGAATTGGATAATAATGCCACTCTTCCATGCAGAAATGAGCCACTGAGCAGACTAATGGGCTAAAGCCCTTGAGCCCACTGATTTTGTGGCCAAATTTCATCGTTCGGGCTTTTCAAATCGGCACTTTTTCATTCTGGCGGAAATTGGTTTTTATTTATTTATTTTCAAGATAAATTATTCCATGTTTAGATTAGTAGGATATTTATTTAGATTAGTTTCCTAGAATTTGTCTTTGTTTAGAAGAGTAAGTTAGGGTTTTTCATTTTCTTTTAAAAGCTAGAATTAAGGTTAGTTGTTATTTGGTTTTTTTGATTTATTAAATAAAATTGGTAGAGTTTCTCCTAATTCATCAATCCATTTCGGTATTCATGCGCGAATCAACGAGATTGAATTTCTGTTTCTTATTTCTCACACTTTCATACTGCATCAGTAGATTTCTAAGGATGACAAGGAACAATGTCAATTAATACAAAAATGGTGCAATCCCATTAATCTCACAGCCCTAAATCTGTGAGCAATGCTAATAAATCTTCCATGTAACTCGTTTCTCACTTCCGAAAGAAATCCCCCAATCACAATAAATAAACATATATCAGTATCAAATTGAAGATTTTTTTTTCTCAGTATAGAATGTATAGTCCCTCGTCAAAGTGATTAGGTGAACCATTATGAGGGCACTAGTGTAAAATATGTTGACATCACATCACGCAAATTTGTATCAACACATCAAGTATTATGGCCTCCAACATGCATATAAAAATATATAAGAAAATAGAGCAAGTAAATATATTAACATTAGTGTTTGTCTGTTACATTCACATCCCATACATTATCTGTAAACCAAAACTCACATGAGTACATTACTTTTCCTTTTATCAAAGTGATGCTGAAGGGGCCACTCTCCTATTTATGAAAATGGTTAGCACATTACTATCATACCCATGCTCAATAATTCCGTATCCAATTGTGTATTAGCAATTATGTGCACCCGTTGGAAAATAGAAAATCTAGCCAAATATTTTACTCATATATTTATAAATGTTTGTCTGTACATGGGTAGATTTGTGTAGACACGCAGGGATGCTAGAATACAGACAAGTCACAGGTTTACCCCAATTACTCCGTTTCAAGTGAATGGAGAAAGATAATCCTGATAATGAAAAAATCGTCAACCCTCATTACCAGTTTTAACCAATCAAGAAACAGAAGACTAAATCAACAAAATTTCCTCCCCATTCCAAATCTGAACATTGACACTCAAAAATCTCAACATTAATCAAATGAATAATGACGAAATTTTTGTTTGTGTAATTAAGACCCTAAACACACCTACCATATAGATAAGCAAGCAAATCATCACATCACATCACATGCACGTACAGATCATGCATTGCCACTCCATAAAACACTAATTGCATTCCATCAATTTCTTTTAATTTTTGAAATGAGCAAACAATCCTCTGCCAAATGTAAAGTCAAGCAGGTATTAATAATTTTGATTTCCTACAAGATATATTGGTAAGGGGATTTTCTTGTTTTTAAAGATATTAAAAAAAAAAAAAATTAGGCATGAAACTACACATTGAATGTCATAGCATCATCATATAAAAATTGGTATTTTAATGTAGAACATTTATGTGAATATGAAAAATGCATTGATATATTAAAACAAAGAATTATGGGATGTGTATACACGTATGTTCATGCACGCGCGCGCACGCGCACACACACACACATATATATACGTGTATCTTTGTCCGTGCGTTATACATGTGTGTGTGTGTGTGTGTGTGTGTAACATAACATAGAATTTTACAATCATACTATTAAATTTTTTATGTATGCGTGTATCTATATCCGTGCGTTATACATGTGCGTGCGTGTGTGTGTGTGTAACATAAAATAGAATTTACAATCAAAGATCAAATAAAATTTAATATTCATGGATGGGACAAAACTATGAATATATATGTATAAACGTATCATACAATTAAATTTTGTATATGTGTGTGTATCTATATCTGTGCATTATACATGTATGTGTGTAACATAAAATAGAAATTTACAATCATACATCAAATAAAATTTAATAATCATGGATAGGACAAAACTATGAATATATATGTATAAATGTACAATACATCAAGAAGATTGAGAAGCTTGTCGATCGAAGATGGAGGGTTGAGAAGCCCATTCCCAGCGTCAATGAGCTCGTCCTTGAGAGACCTATGTGTAGATGCAGAGGAAGTAGAAGAAGCCATTTCACAAACTAGCACACAATTCAAAGCTGACAGATGCAAAGAACCCAATCACCACCCCTATTAAGAAATCTAGGAACATTGATGAAAAAAAGAGGACTGAAGCTCTGAATTTATAGCACCAGATTTAAGCACCCTGTGAAAAATGGCATACGAGCAAGGGCTTCTGGCCTCTCGAATCTCCACCTAATGTTTTCTGCTTTTATTATAGCTTAATGGTATGCTCTGCTGTCGGTTGGTGTGCTGAGGTGGAGAGAGATTAATGAATGAATGTGTGTTGTTAAGAATGACATTTGACTTAAAATTGACCCTACACTTTGGGCTTTTTCTCTTAACCAAACATTTCATGATTATGCTTCCCAAATTTTCGGTTTATTTCAATTTTTAAGTAAGAAGATCAAATAATAGCAGCAGGGATGCAGTGTTAGAAGTTAATTCAAGATAGACTTGGAATTTTTTTTTTTATTTCTAATTGTTGTAATTTTTCTATTTTGTGACAATTTTAGATTTTATTTCCTTATGTTGTTTCTTACCTAAATTAGTTTAGGTTAATAACTATTTAAAGAGGGTAATTGATGGAGATCCTTTGGATATTATTAGAAGACTATTTATGGAAGACTTGCAATAGTTTAAAATACGAGTTATTTTGCAATTATTTAGATGGACTTTCCTTATAGTTATTATGAAGCAGTTTCCATAGTTTCTTACGGATTCTTAGTACAAGTAAGAGTGGTTTTTCATTGTAATAGTTACATTTGATTATTGAATAAAGACTATTTTCTCTCCCTCAATTTATCTCTCTCACGTCTTTCACTTCCTTCTTCTATTCTTCTCCCATTTCTCTTCTCTTCTCTTCTCTTCTCTCTCCCCTTTCCCCTTCTTCTACTTGTTTATAAGCGTCCATCATCTTGTATCAGGCACAACTTGAATTATTGAATACAAAGACAATTTCCTCTCAATTCTCTCTTTCTCTTGTTCCCCTCCTCTCCCCTTTCTCTCTTCTCACTTATTTCTATCTTCCCATAAAACACAGTGATTGTTAAATGATTGTCAGCCGTGTTCGGAGAATTTAAACCAACTACATGTTGTATTGGAAATACCAAAAGAAAATGAGTCGAATACAAGGAATAGCAAGTAAATTCAAATAGTAGTATTAAAAATGGTATAATATACACCTGCATCTATCAACTTTAGTTGCTAAGATCTTGTTTGGTGGAGTTTAAAAACTACTAAAAAGCTAAAGTCAAAGTCAAAGTCAATAATGAATTTTAACCACACATTTTATGGGATCCACAACTTTTATTAACTTTTCAATCACACATTTCATCAACTTATTTCATCAACTTTTTAAAAACTAATGAAAAGCTACACCAAAAAAGCTCTCAATCGCCCTACTTAAAATTTATTTGTTAAACTAATATAAAAGCATGAACAAACAACATCATAGCAGGACCGGCGACGTCGTCCATTTTTTACATCCACCCTAACATCCAGCATTGTATCCATGGTTGAACACAAATAAATAATAGTATATGCACAAGAAGGAGCTAGAGCAAGAGACGTACCAAATTTATTGTAGGATTTTCCTTCAAAGCGTGAGGGGAAAGTTCATCTTGAACCAATTCAAAGTGATTCGAGTGAATTTTCTCGCATGTCACATGATTGTCATTGACCCATATACACAAGATCACAAGTAAATTCACTCGACTGCTATCCACCTCAAACCAGTCCGTGAAAGATTTTCCCGTTTTCAATCTAACACATGTGGCGTGTCCACAACAATTAACCACAGGATAAACCAGATTAAGAAGTTCAACAAAGATAGAACACTATGATTCAGTTTTCTTTTCTATTTATATTTAAGATAAAGCAAACGAGGTTGAACCAGAAAACATTCATCTTGTACAAGTTGGTCCATGTGAGCTAAAGCCTTTCTCATCGGACCTAGAGGATGACACTACTACAGTGGAGAATGGCAATGCTAACATCTTGAAGGATGAATGTCTTGAAGAAATTAGAGCCTAATCAACAAGTCGGGCATCTAAAAGATACTGAGACACCATTTGATTTTGAAGTTGAAAATTCAAGTCTTATGGAAGAAGTTCAACTAGAAACAGAGGCAGAAAAGTTTACATGGAATTGAAGTAGGGAAACAACAATACATTTGGAAGAGGAATATGACAATTCTTGGAGCAATAGAGGTGAATCTCCTGGCATGCCATGTGACAGTGAGAACCAAGAGAAAAAAAAAATTGAAGACTCACCTATGAATTTAGCTCAAGAGGAACTACTAGAACCTGTAGAGCAACCTAAATAATTTAGACCAATGACATCAAATGGCGAGAGCTCAGATGCCTCCTTCGCTTATGAAATTCATCAGCCAAAGATGAGAGAGCGCGGTAAATCGAGATGATGGTTGCAGTTATTATTAAACGCATCATCTTCTTATCTTCTCTTTTTTTTTTTTTTTTTTATCAGGATATTGAGTATGGTTCACAGCAGTCAAATGAATCCTAAGAAAATGGATTTTAAGGCAAACAAACCAAAATCAAAGTCTAGTACTCGCCAAATGAAAGATGAAGCACTCGTAGAAGACTGTTGGGATAACTCTTGCCTTGAACAGAGGCGTCTATATTGGGAAACGAGAGTCGTTATTTCCATTAGATAAGAATACGCTGTTTGCAGAAAAAACAGTTGAGAATTATGACACTAGGAAATAAAAGTTAAATAGGATTACTATGCAATTGTTGATTTTCAATGGTTCTTGCAAGTTGTGGATAAATGGTGTAATTAGTCACAGAATGATCTCTTTTTTGCCCTCGTTGGTCTCATGTCTTGTTCTGCCATCATTATCCCTATCTGAATAAAAAACGACAAAGAAGAGCCAAAGTTATTATCTTACTTGAGTTTAAGTTTACATGAACTCATCGCCTAGTACATGTTGAAGTTGCATAGAATTGAACTGAATAGAACATCTCAGTATGTCAATGCCAATTCAAGTTTCTATCGAATTTGGCCTTATTTATTATGCAATAGATGTTATGATTACATAAACATGGTAGTGAGAGTTTGGTCTTATTTATTATGCAATAGATGTTAAGATTACATAAACATTTTGCAAGGGGCTATATAAAAATACCAATGCCGACAGCATAAGATTTTTTTTACCAGTAACATTTTAGAGACTATCTATTATTCGGGTAGTGAACTATAGCAGTTGATTTGTGGGAGAAAAATTGTGATATGAAACAATGATACGTGTGTTAAGTTATTGAACATTAAGAAAGCATCACAATATGCTAATGCTTACACAGGTTCCTATTGCATTTGGTCCTACCTATTAAAACAAAAGAGATATTTGCGTCTATATACGTTTTTATTTAACGATAACACCCAACATCTAGCATTAAGCATTGTATCGCAGATTAAAAAAAACAAAAAACAAAATCAAACGCAAGAAAAAGAGCTAGAGCAGGGGACATACCAAAATCATTTTAGGAGTTCTCTTTTCGAAGCGAGAAAGACAAATTTGTCTCGAACAATCAGGGGCGGAGCCGGTGCTAAAGGCAAGGAGAAAACCATGAACAACCACATCAAAAATTCAAGAGAGATTGTCGAGAAAATCGCTATGTTGCGAAACGAAGATTGTCATCAAGAAACAACAATTTTGGAAAAATAAAAATAAATTTCAAGGAGCTGGAGAATGGCAATAAGGCTGGACAGATCTTAGGAGTGGATCCGCCCCTTTCCCTGCAACTGAAAAGGGCAACTCAGCAGGATCAGATCGAGGTTGTGTTGAAATTAAATCATTCACAACAATCGAATCGAGTGCACTGATTTAAAAGCATGTTTTTACACAAATCAAATCTGATATTGGTGATGAAGAAGATGAGTTGTCCTTGCAGAAATCAAGGATACACAAGATAAATTTGGTGCTCACATTCAATACCAAGGAAATAAACCAACGGCCGCTTCACCCGTTCTATTGCTCTATTAACAAACGGCCGCTTTGGCTAAAAATCCGTGTGAATAGTGATAGCAACGTGGCGCCACGCACGCAATAATTGTAAAATACTATATCCGACCAAAGTAAAATTTTTGAAAAATAAGATTTAATCAAATGAATGATGAACTTGAGTTTTATGGGTGACAATATGAGTGATTGCAAAGACATTTGAGACTTAATTGCTTAATTTCAATATTTACAAAGTTGAGGGATCAAATTAAAATTTAAGAAAAGTTGCATGTTTATGATTTTTAGACTTGATGTATCATTTTCAGGATGATCATAAGATAATATTTGACGAGCCATTGATGCAATTTGTACAAGTTCGAGGATCAATTTGAACTTTTGTAAATTTTAGGGACTAGAGTGAAATTTTGAAAAAAAATTTATGATTTAGGATTTTCGAGTCAAATAATAGTACTGGGATTACGTGGAAGGACATATTTGGTTTTGTTTGGAAAAAAATTGAGATCTTTTTAGATTTTTTTTTTTCAGAATTTAGACTATGTTTGGGATAGCATGGGTCAACTAATCGAACATTTAGTTGTGATAACGATGGAGAAAAATATAAAGAGTCTAATGGTACCACTTTCGTGATTTTTCAATTACTGAAAGAGGGTTAAATGAATATTTTTTTTTTTTTTTTTTAATGTAGTGGACAATTTGAGAAGTTTTGGGAGACTAATATCAATTATTTCCAATAGAAATTAAAGGTATGTGTATCATTATATATGCACTAAATTCATATAGTAAAATGTAAAATATGAGCATTATGAAAATATATTAATCACTCATTATGACAAAATTAACTATTTTCTACCTACATAAACCACAAGTGGCTGATCAATCTCCTATTTTTGCACACAATTACATTTTATTTTTTCCAAATCTTTTATCTATTTATTATTTAATCCTATTTATTTTTCAAACGGGACGGATTGGATCGGATCACACATGATCCGATCCACCCTACTGATCTGCGGATTGGATATTTTTGACGTCCCTACATGTGAAAGCACACGTTTACCCTTAAATTATAATTTTAATTACTCAAATATATTTTTTATTTATATATAGACCCACAAGTTACAATTCACTTTTTATCCACACATCTATCCACAACTTAAACTAGTATACCGTTTCTTTTGCAGTAAAATCCGATCGTAAGTTCTATTATAATAATAGATTGAAATGGTTAACGGATTTTGGAAAATGATTGGTGGAGGGAGATGATGAATTGAAAAGATGAGCAGATTTTGGATATGATCCGTTGAAAAAGATTATTGAACAGAAAATTTTGAAGATCGTTCGTTGAAGAAGATGATTGAATATCAATTTTTGGATGAGATGAATAGTAAAGACGTAGTGACGTATATAGTACTTTTTTTATTAGCAGAGAAAACCTCCTTACGGTCGATGAATGTAATTACTTAAAATATAATTTCAGCACTATCAATCTTATGCGAAATCAGTTGAATGGAAAAAGCACCTCGTTATTTAATTTAAAAGATAAAAACGCTTCTTTTACATTAAAAAAAAACCTTAAATCTCTATGTTAATTAACAGATCTCTTCGTGTTAATAGACCACGGTTCAGACTTATGTTAAGCTATATTGACAAGCCAAATCTTAACAGATCCATGGTTTATTAAGGCGGGATTACACATTTTAAACTGGTTTTTTAATTAAAACACTTCAAATGAACTCAGATTTAAATAAATTTAAAATAAAAATCACAATTCATACTCAAATGTATACATATTTTCATAATTAATACCATAAAATCTACAATTTCTATCGTTGATTAAAATAAGAAGATAGAAACAAATAAATTTATATCTTAAAATGAGATTTCTTACATAGATGAAGTGGGTTGGATTTCAACTTAGAAATCTTCTCTTTTTCAATAGACAGAGACAGATAAATTTGAAATCGTTTGAAATATTATGAGTGGGGAAGAATATGTAGGGATATATTTGATAATTTGTTTGTAAAGTGGGTCAACGACCATCTAGAAAAAGATTATCGGGTCACCAGCTATTTAGCAATATTCCCACATTAACAAATAGGCATTTGTTATGGATGGGATATGCAGTTATGGATTATACTGATAAGATCGGTCTTTTATAGCTTGTTTGGAAGTGCTTATTAATACTTGGTATACCGCTTATCCGGTGGCATTCCATCGTAGAAAAATAAAAATTGGAAGGGTAAGATAATAGCTTCGTCGCATTGAAGATGAAAAAACAGAAATTGATAGAAGTTGGTGAGTGACTGGTGATAAATAATGAAGATGAACAAGGTTAAGAATACAAGATTGAAGATTAATGGTGAAGGGAAACAAAATCGAGAATGAGAAATTTGAGGATATGAGATATTTTTTTTCAAAGTGGTGAAGACAAACTTATAGTGTTTTTTTTATCAAGGACGTTATAGAGTTTTCACCACTATGGATATAAAAAAGCACATACATTTGTATTTATCAAAATCAAATGTTAAGAACTCATCTTCTCAAATTTCCTTCATGCGATTATATTTTCTTCTCTCTTTTGTAAAATTATCTATTGAATTTGAATTGTAACCATATGGTAGGATCCCACAGCACGTAAGCAGTATATTAGTCGTGAGTAGGGATGAAAAACTCTTACGATCGTTGACAAGTTAATTAATTAAATGTTATTTTTATTCATGCATTGACGATTAAGAGTCCTACCTATTTTTTCCATAAATTTGAAATATATTTTATTATTATTAATTTTCTAATATTACTAATTATCTATATATTTAATATATTTAAAAATAAATCATTAATTTATATATTTTGAAATTGAAATGCAATTAATAACCAATTTACCATTTGTAGGCATCATTTCATATCTTCCTTAATTATTGAAATTAATATTTGAAAGTACCAAAAAATACTCCTGAAGTCATTTCAATTTTTTTTTTTAATAACTCAGGTATCCAAGCTTCGCCCGACTAATTCTGAGGAGTGGCGGCCTTCCCTCTTGGTTCGCCACCTAGGTAAATTCGGATAGGGTCACAGCTTATAGACACTTGGAACGGATATTTGACGGTTCTCTTCCCTATGGACCTCTGCCTTCCAACAAATTTTTTTTTTTTTTTTTTTTTTTTTTTTTAACCTTCCAGCTGCCGCACGGATTCGAACCTTCGATGCTCAGTAAAGAACCATCCCGCTTTATCAATGCGCCATGTCCCTGGGGGCCATTCCACTTTCAACCTAACACATATTGTTCTTGTTTTCTTTTCAACGTGAAAATCATAACCAATTCTCCATATTTCTGTTCATCACGCAATCAATTTCCACCAAAATCCAATAAAAAGTTTTTTTCTAGTCATATTAATTAAGAGATCACACCGATTCCATTAATGTGAGTATATTATCCTTCGTCACTTCCATTGTTAATTTGCAGCACTTTATATTTTTTGAGCTCTTTCAACTGTATAATACATTCTTTCCATTTTTTATGTATTCAATTTTATGCTTGATTATCCAGAAAATTAAGAATGATACTGTCTCGTAGTGAATGATATTACAGTACCAGTGAAAGAAGGGTAAAATGTGCAATTTTATTTATTACCATTTACTTCTTTACCAAAATCCAGTAACACGGTGAGTTATCAACAACAGTAAGGATTTTTACCAAAATGCAATAACACAGTGAGTCATCAACAACATTACCGTATATTTTTTTCACAAAAATCCAGTAACTCAGTACTAGTGAAGGAAGGGAGAAATGTGCAATTTTGTTTATTATCATATGTTTCTTCACCAAAATCCAATAACAAATAAGTTATCACCAATGGTAAGGATTTTCACCAATATCCGGTAATATAATGAGTTGTCAACAACAACATAATTTCGTTCACATGGGATGGATCATGTTTCCCGCTGAGAATTAACTATAGATACTTGAAAAATTTTCCGATGTAAGTGTATATATATGATATTGCGATTGTCTTACCGAAAACAATCTTTAGAAAATGATGATAGAGTACACCAAAACCTCGATTTTAAAACTCTCTCTTTTGTGGAAGACGAATGAAAATTTGATATTTGAAATTTAAATTTGGAAATTATTATGGAATAATAGATATTCATCTCAAATGAAAGTAACGATCAAACCAAAATGAAATAGATGAGAGAAATTAGCTTGCATTTATTATCCATTAAAATTTATATTTTAAATTATAATTTAATATTATACTAAAATTTTCAATTCAGTAAAATTATAATTTACTGAAATATTTAGACATTTATGTAAATTACTCCAAATTTTATTTAGTTTTCATACATACAAACACCACAATTTGGACTTTTATTGGGCTTTAATCAATTTTCCTATTTTATTTGGTTTAAAGGGTCGGCCAAACCATTGAAACTTAAAAGAGAGTACTTCTACGGGTTCAAATGAGAATATATTTGGCAATTTTTTTTTTTTTAGATTATAAACAATGTTCAACGAAATATATAGATAAAAAGTGGATAAAAATTGTGAGTCATATAAAATGTGTGGATAAAAATTATGTCTAATCAACTTATAAATACTTGTAAGCATTTACAAATAGGACAATGATCTCCTCTCCATGGTGGGAAGGAGTTATAACTCCTACTGGACACGTGTCCAGTGGGGGAGTTGGACAAGTGCTTGATTTTTTTGTCAAGCACTTTATCATTAGCCAACTCCCACTAAACACGTGTCCGGTGTATACTCTAAATGATGAACGGAAAAAAATGGTACCCACAAACATTTAACGCGAACTTTTAAAACATCAATCACATTTCTAAAATTTGAAAAAAAAAAAAAAAAAAAAAACAAGCATTTTGATTAGAATCAGTATTTTGTAATAAAACGTATTTGAGTAATAATTATGATTGTAACCAAAAAACATGGTAAGTAGTTACAATTAAATTTTCTCTTTCCATTTTTAAACCCTTCAATGTCTCTTAGTTAATACTTTATTTCCTTCATTTCTACCGACATCAAGCAATAGAATTACAATAATTCAATATAAGCTATTGAAACCATGGGCGTACCTAAGGGGTCTGGTCTCGTCTCGAAAAAAATAAAATTTATTAGTGTAATTTTTTGTTTCAGTAATAGTCCGATCTTGAAAAATTCCTAGTTCCGCCCCCTCATCGAAACTACATAAAAAAAAATGCAAAGATTATGTTGAATTCATATTTTGCCAATTGTAGTACAAAATTTGTTACAACAAAAAAAAAAAAAACTACATGCTAGTGCTAAAAGTCTATGGAGATTGACTTGGTTAATGATATATATGAGCGAAATTGAGTAGTTAAATACCGTATGTGAGTTAAAAAAGTTAAATTCGTAACAAATAACTGAATTGTGCTTATATTTAATGATATTATGTTTCCACTAGACCAAAATTTTGCTACGCCCCTACAAACTATTCAAAGTGGTTAAAGAAATATTTCACTTGCGTCACGTGATTTGGTATTTCAAAAAGATTTTTCTTGTTTTTAATTTAATGCACGAGGCATTTTCACAACAATTATGGCATGGCTATGGGGATCAAGGAAGGGGAAGAAGTGACAGTCATGGATGGAGACGACGTCGTGGGTGATGGTAACCTAAATAGCGTAAAAACAACTTTAGCCTGTTTTTTAAAACAAACTACACGCTTTTGGAAGGAAAAAAAAAAAAGGAGTTCATTATCCCTGTTTTGTGCGGGGTCGTTTTTCTATTTTTTATTTGGATATTTAAAATGGATTTTACAATTTGTACGTTCTCATTTATATTTTTACTTACACTTATTTATGTGGCAATAAGATTTAGAATAATATTATTTATATATCTCTACTTACACTTGCTTATGTGACAGTAAGATTTAAGGGTGAAACATTTAACTAAAATATTATTTTGAATTTTTTATTATTATTTTATTCTGTCACATAAGCAAGTGTAAGTAGAAATGTACAAGTATCATTACTCTTGAAATATTTGACCAAAACATTATTTTCAATTTTTTATTATTATTTTATTTTGCTAGATAAGCAAGTGTAAGTGGGAGTGCATGTAAAAATATACAAGTAGTAAAATCCTTTCAAAATTGTCTACTATTGAGGATGTGTCCAACTTTAAATTTTAATAATTTTAATACTAGTTTTTTCATTTTTTAAAATATTTATGCCATCTAAAATAATTTGTAAGATACGTGTAATGTTATATTATTTGTTTATATTAAATATTAAAGGTAATATTTTTGTCGCCAAGAGAATTGAAATCTAAATAGAAATGAGATTACAATAAAATTGGAATGGAAATGTGCTTAAAAATAAGTCAAATTTAATTTTTTGTTACTTATTTTATCTAACATAATTTTTTATTAATTAAAATTGATAACAAGCTAGTTACTTATTTTGACTTTGACTGTAATTGAAACTTATTTTCAAGTAAGTACTATTATTTAAGAGTTTGTTTGATATGGTTTATAAACTATTTTTAGTTTATTTCAGCCGTCATTTTTGATTTTTCAACTCACTTTTAATATGAAAAGTCAACAATTTTAACTCAAATAAACCAATATTAATTTATAAACTAGTTTATAATCTCTGTCAAACGGACCCTAAAAGTAAGGTGATGTACAACTTATTCAAATATACTTTTTAACAAAAAGTTAGTTATCAAAATATGCTCGGGTTAAATTTACATTTGGTTAGTAAAGTTACAGCAATAATTCAATTTAGTTCTTAAAGATTTTTTTGTTCCAGACCAGTCACTAAAGTTTCTTAATGGTTTCATTCAGGTCACTCTCTTACTTAAATTAGCGTGATGTGTTAAAACCGTTGTATACTAATGAGACGTTAATTCGATTGCCACACAAATCTTAATCAATTTTCCTATTTGGTAAAACATCAAAATAACCTATGCCAGATTTGTAAGTTTCTATATATACGTAAAAGGAAAAATATTCCGATCTTGTTTATTGATACTAAATACAAGTAAAAATAAGAGGATACGTAAATATTACTTTAAGAGTTACAGCTAAAAGAAAAAATAAAATTGCTAAAAAAGTTATTGACTTTGAAGTACTACTTCCATTACGAGTAAAGGATGTTGAGACCTCTCAACAATGTTGTCAAAGTTTCATCTTCTTGTCACTTTCACCCTGTAAACAATTAGCTTGTTCTATTAAATATACTAACTTCTTTATCTATCATATGATCCAATTAATATTTATATTTATGTTGTTATGTTTAGCATCGTTATTATATATGTTCACAAGTCTTGATCATATTGAAACATGAATGAGAAACCTTGAAGCTCACTTCTCTCTAAATTGATTTCACGTCCTGGTCTATTTAAAGTATTAAAATCAAATTTTAATTAACATGAAATCAATTAAAAGAAAAATGAGCTTTGGAGTTTCGTTGTCCCATTTCAGCACAATTAAGCCTTGTATAGCAATGGGATTAATGTTTCGCTGCTACACAGTGGCTTTAGCGGCATGCATGCAGGATTTCACAGTAACATAGTGACCAGGTTAGAACTGGCGGGAAACTTTAGTGACTTATTTGAAATAAAAATTTGAAGGACCAACTTCAAATTTCTCTACAACTTTAAGGACCAAAATTTATTCCCTCATTTGCAGTATCGTTGCTTTGTTGACCGTTGAGTAAAGGTCGGGGGATATAGACCACGCCAAGATATCCAATAGAACACATCCACGTCATCTAATTTCCACGTGTCAAATAATGATTCGTTCATAACATTATACACACGCCACATTCTCGAACACTACGCACTTCCTTGGTGAATCTCTTAACTCAAATCTGAACTCACACGTAATCACATTAATAAAAAATTTCGAACGCCAGAACCCGAATTGCAAATCGAATCGGATCCTCCGTCGGAGCTCCGGCACCGTGTTAAAGGTCCAACCGTGGCTCCCTCTGGCCAACAATCAAACGGCCTAACCCGTAGAAAATCAGCGCCGCCGTCCGCCTTCGTCTCCGCCCAGAAATCGGGTTCTACCCGAATAGTCTACAGGGAGTCCGTAAACTCGTCTTCTCGTTCTGATCTGAAATCACCGTTTTGGCAGAGTACTTGGTTTATATCAATATTGCTAGCAATGGCAGTCTCATTTTTCGCACTTGCAATTTACCTTTTGTTCACCCTGGACTCCGATTACACATCCACTCCTGTTTCCGCTGCTTCTGAAGGCGTTCAGGTAAATGATTATTTTATATTATTTCACAGAGAGAGAGAGAGAGAGACAGGGATTAAAGCGTATATAGAGCTGGTGGTTGTGCGTGGAATTGTTGATCGGAAAATGGGTCGGCTTGATTTGGACTTTGGAAAGTTCATTTCGAATTTGAATTGACTTTAGGTCCCAGTTTCATGCTACCAAATGTAGAGGAAATGTTTACTTTGTGATATTGATTTGATCGGTTTTATTTATGAATTTTTGAAGTGAAAAATGGGAGAAACTTACTTTGATGAAGTGTTTTGTTCTAGAATCTGCCTATTCTGGATTGATTTGATCATCAGATTTCACGGACTCTTGAGAGCTGATTGATGATTGTTGGAGTAGCTGTGAAATGTGCTTGAATTTGGTTTTATTAGAATTTTTTTTGACATGCTTGTTATTCTGGCCGATAGTACTGGATAGGATTAAGGAAGAAAAACTAGTTACAATACTGTCCGCTATGTGCTAAACATACCTTTTTGATTTTGTTCTAGATCATATTAGTAAAGTTCTGGTTTAAATTTAAATAGGAACTTCTGGGCTATGCTAGGTTGCTAGGAAATCAGGGGCTTTGGTTCGGTGGGTTTTGGAGGAAATGTTTCGGAATTGAATAGACGTCTTTCACGATTTGAACTTGAATGTGCCATTTGAACGCCAAGAGATGGTTCTGCATGTGTCTCTTTCAGAGTTATTGTAAATGGTTTTGTAGATTACGTATGGATCGGCAATCAAACTGATGCACGAGCGAACAAAGTTCCGGCTACATTCACATGATGTGCCATATGGCTCTGGCAGCGGCCAACAGTCTGTTACTGGTTTCCCTAATGTTGATGACTCTAACAGTTACTGGGTATGTTAATTCTACACTATGTATTTTTTCCTTTATAATACTTGACAAGGTAAAAAAAAACACACTGAGTGCAGCAGTCTAAATTTTTTAATTGAAATGGTTGCTGATTGAGCAGATTGTCAGGCCTACACCAGATTCATCTGCAAAAAAAGGAGATACAATTAAAAGTGGAACTATCATTAGGCTGCAACACATGAAGACTAGGAGATGGCTGCATAGCCACTTGCATGCATCCCCAATATCTGGCAACCTTGAGGTTAGTATGCTTGCTTTTCATTAGGAGTCATCCTTGTGTCCCGTATTAAAAATAAATTGGCACTACTGTTGCCCATAAATTGTAAAATGAATTAATTCACCAAAACTTGAGTTGATTTTTTTCTTTCAATATCTTGATCCCAATCTTGTAATTCTGCCTAAATGAGCATTAGGCGATTGTTTCTCTCTGTGTTTTGGACTAGTGAATTTGCATTGATTCCTTTAGTTTTCAATCTTGTAGCAAATCTATACTTCGGCCATATATGATTCATTTTTGTTTTCAATCTGATCCCCATACACTACAAGATTGATTTTATCATAGGGTGCCCAATCTTGTTTTCAAACAAGAAAAGAAACCCTCACTGAATTTAGTCCATTGCAAAAATGGAACTCCTGATCCTTGCTTCAACATATCATGAACTTATATGAAATGACAACTTTTTTCAAAGCCTTGTGCTGTATGTATTAGAAAAAGAAAATCTTCTGATGCTGTCTCGAGACGTGTTAGCACATTAAATGTCCATGCTTGCATGGCTATGTGCCACGCTGTTGGAAACACACGCTATAGGCACGAGGGCATATTTATATCAACAGTGATTGCTTTATCATTTCCGTAGATTCGTATTTTGGTTCCTTATAAGTGGAGATTGGTTCACAATGAGAGCAAGTTTTTGTGCATCTTTTGTGCTACTTGAGTGATCTGAAACTTAGATGTAATGCCTTCAAGTCTAAAATTATTTGGCATCATATAAACGTTACAGGTGAGTTGCTTTGGAGATGATGGTAACTCTGACACTGGTGATTACTGGAGGTGAGATCTACAACCCGAGCCTTCTTAGCATGTTTGGTCGGGAGGATTGGAGAGCACTGAATAGTACCAAGAAAGAACTGTTCAGTTCTCTGATCGTACTACGTACCAAACGTGCGCGTGGAGTTTATGTATTTCACGTGATATTTATTTCTTGTACGCATTGTTGTGCTTTTAGCCTAGAGATTGAGGGAAATGGAAAGACTTGGAGGCAAGACCAAAGGGTGAGACTTCATCACGTAGACACCGGTGGATACCTACACAGTCATGACAAGAAATACACCCGTATAGCTGGCGGACAGCAAGAGGTGAGAGCAGGATGATGTATTATAGCATTCAATTACAGGGAAATGTTTTCCTCCCCACTGCCTACGTGCCAGTTTCTATTGTACGAACATTAAATGAGTTTCACTTGGCCAATAAAAAACTGCCATCTAAGCAGTGGGGAAGATGTGGGAGGAGAACATTTCCTTTCAATTACATCAGGCCAATTTTCATTATGTAAAGATGATGAATGATGGAATAGGTCTTCTTGTAACATCCTTAACGACAACTCCTTGCATACATTGCAGGTTTGTGCGGTTCGTGATAAGCGTGCTGATAATGTTTGGTTGGCGGCAGAGGGTGTGTATCTCCCCACATCTGGAAGCAAATGAAGATCGCCTGGATATGACAACTAATGCATAGTTCATCTCATCTTTTAGTATTATTATATAGTCGTCCACCTTTTGCCCAACTCTTGCCTTCTTCCACTGGCAATAACGATGTAACTGTATTGAATTTTTTGTTCCTATGACTGATATTAGTTAAAGCAGTTTTGGACATAGTTACGTTGAAACTTTGATACCGAGATAAACACAACTGCTATCATCTGCAAGTTTAATACAAATTTATATCTTTGGATTCATGCTGATGTTTGCATCTGGAGTTGAGCAGTAAATCTTTGGTGACACCCTGCTTACCGCATCATTGGACCAAGACCAAACATTACAATAGATAAATCTTTGATTCTTCTAATATTATCGACAACTACACCAAACAGGGCATTTTGACAAAGTTGTTGTCTTATAAGGGTGTAAACTTGTAGTTACAGTAAAACACAATACCAATACAGAATGCGAGCAAAGGATTTTTAGACATTTCAAGTCCAAAAATTATAGTTATCTCCATCAAGCATTTATTTGACAAAAATTTTGATAAAAAATTATTAACATTTTGGCTTATCAAATTTTAATTTTAACTACATATTTTATATAACTTTACAAATTTTATTAATTTTTTAAACATATTACATCAATTTCAATTTTTATTAATTTTTTAAACATATTACATCAATTTCAATTTTTATTAAAATATACTAAAACTTTTATAAAAAACTTTCAAACAATTCTTAGGACTAAGGCACGTGTCACTAGCCAGAAGTTTACGCAGGCATAAATGTGTATAAATGAAACTAACTCCAACTCAACTCATTGTTTTCTATAAATACCGAATTAAATTGTAAAAGTGGAGAAGCTTCAAAAACAATAATGTAATTCAACTACTGTCAATAAATAAAAATAGACTCGTGAAATACTGAAACCTAATTGAAATAAAAGCTCTCTAGTTGAAATTAAGCCTAGTTTATAAATAAATGCAAAAAAAATGAAAATAAATACGACAAACTAAAAATTACTGTTTTAAACTAAATAGAAAACTTCAAGTAGCAAAAATCCATCTCCAATAGTGGTGAAACAACTAGTTTTGATCGGTTCTTTAAAGACGATTCCGAAAATATATTATAAAAAATTTTTGAACACGTATGCAAATTCCATACCCATTTCTTTGAAGAACAATGATCTTTCGCGTACAAATAAATCAAAACTAGAACCTCTATGCCATCCCATACTCTTATGAGAGAACAATAGAGAATTTTTTGCAATGGGTGAAAGCTTGTGACAATTGGCTATTTTTATGTCTCAATTCAAATTTGAGAAAACAAATGGAACTGGACAGTAGTCACTTATGATTATCCTCAAGATACAATCATGACTCATCTATTATAGCTTATAGCCTACAACACTTGCGTGAAGCCTGAAAGAAAATATAATCTAGAAATTGTACGTTCCCCCGAACTTTGATGCTTGTTTCAAATATTCACTCATACTTAAACTGTTTCAAAAAGATAACCTAAGCATATGCTTTGTTTTATATTGGCAATTTCGTTTACATCCATCACCAATCTTACGTCAAAATTAGGTGATGGCAGGAATAGGAACAATAAATTTGGAACATAAGAAGACCTTTATCGAACAAAATAAGTTAAAAGACCAAAATGAAACAAGGTCGAACCTTAAGTGACCTTTTCAATAATTAGATCACCTCCACGTTGGTAGCGACATCAAACAACCTAATTTCATATTTTTCTACGAAGTGCTAATGAATATTCATCAATAGCCATGTTCCAAATAACAGTAAAAACAAGCAGTAGTTTTAGGAATCCACTAGCAGGGAAAGAGTAACCAAGTCCAAATCCCAAAGGACAAAAATCTTCATAACATATATAATAAATCAAAATTTCCAAATGGAATGGCATTGAAAAGAAAACTAGAAGTTACTAAAGTCGATTCCCAAATCTCATCACGATAATACTGCTTCCGGGTAGTCTTTTTAGTGAGACTTCACGTACTCCTGAACAATGTGGAGACCCTCAGTATCCTCTCCAAAATCCTGCAAAATTAAATTAAAGATCGCAACTTTGAGAGACTGATAAACCAATCGATAATCAAGAAAGTCAGAGCTTTGAAAGTCAGAGCTTTGGTTATACTACCTTCACGACAACACACGAGGCACCCACAACCTTCCTTGCCTTCCCTTCTGAATCAATCTTGCACAACTGCAAATCACCGATTAACACTAAAGTCAAATAATAGCATTTATATCTTTTGCTCAACAGGGTTGACAACTGGCTCAAGAGGATGGTCCGTCATAACCATTGTCATAATTCACAGCCATATGACCGACTGGAGATTACAAACAAGTCTGGCTTCATGCAAATTGCAGTTTGCAATCCGAAACGAGGGTACAGACAACAATGTACGTATCATGCAAACAAGCACACACATATAGCTGACAAAGCCAAAAAGATTTTACTTACACCAGCCCATTCGCCAAGAGTCTTCGCACTTGGAACAGTGATCAGGTTTACATTGTGGTCAGCACAGAGTGCTTTAACCAATTTGACATAGTCAGGTTGGTCACAGTCCTCTGCCAACACACACAGCTGAGCCGCGTGCTTCTCAATGACCTTAGCACCTTCATGAAGGCCTCGGATGAGCCCCCCATGAGCCAAAGACTTTCTCAGCACAAGCTGCAAGGCAGTCATGATGTCCATTGGCTCACCGAGAGCAGGTGCAGGAGCAGGTACAGGTGCAGGTGTCTCTACAACAGCAGCCTCCTCACTGCAAAGCAACAAATCGAGAAAAAGTGGGCAACTGTTAGCACAACTAAGACTACTTCCACCACGAGCCGATGAATTTCCTATGAAAGAAGTCAGATTTACGTACCCAGACATTTTTCCTTTTTTCTCTTGTTGGCACTTAAAGAGTCCTTTAATTTAGATCTGCCAAGTATCAATAGAGAACACAGCAACTATCAAATACAGAGTAGCAGCAATTTAAGCAGAAAAAGAAAAAAAAATCTAAAGCAATCATTTTTATATATATCAATTACAATCTAACTCATCCATCATACTATTTCGCAATTTATTAATCAAAAGTATGATTACTGTATCCAAATGAAATACAAAATGTATTTCGCTTAAATCACGATATATTGATAAATAGACAAATATCTAAGTTTATCAAAAAATTAATAATGCCTAACAAAATACAGGCAACAGAAAAACAATTACAATCTAATAAAAATAAAAAATAATTCCAATTCAACTCAAAATATATATTTGATATTTCTTTCACAATCTGGATTGAAAGACTAATAATTCCGAACATTTTCAGTAATGAGAAAATGGAATATTACCGGTGACGCAGAGGGTTTGGAGAGATCGAGCAACGAAGATGGGGATAATGAAAACATTTTGCGTATTTATTTAGAACCCTAGCCGCCTGAAAACCCTAGCCCCTTAAGCCCATTAAGGAGAAAATAGAAGCCCAAATTTTGTTTGGGCTGGAAATATAGGGTCAAGGGAAAAAAAATAAAAAAGAGAAAACAAGCTATTAAATTTAATTGATGATTAAAGAACAACATATTGATGAAAAGTTACTGCTTTCGTTGAGAGTCGAACTCAAGACCTCCCGCTTACTAAACGGGTGCTCTAACCAACTGAGCTACGAAAGCTGTTGACCTGTCAACTTATTCGGTACATATAAACCTAATAGGGTGTACGTATACGTATATGTGTATGCATTGTGTTGTCTTTGATTTTTGATTTTACTTCCCCTGACCTTGGCAAACATTATTGAGGGAATTATAGAAATGTTCGTTTGTAGGTGGGTCTTTTCTTTGAAAAATGACAGCTTTTAAAAATAATCTTTTTGGACAAATATAACTTCAAAAAATTACTTTAACTCTCGTTATATCGTACTCAAATCTATTTCAAAATTAGAACTATTGTTTCACTAAAATCAAATCTTGTTCCACCGCCTCGTGCCATTGCCTTCGTGCCATCGTTCGCCACCAACTAACACAACCCAAGTAAGTTCCATTTTTTATAAATTAATTTGAGTTATAAATAACAAAAATTCAATGGATTTTGTGCAGATTAGTTTGGTTGTTTTTAGATCTAAAAATATGTTGAATATTAATTGCTCAACAATTGTATGAAAGACTGAGTTCATAGATTAATGTCTATTTAATTAAAAAAGAAGAACGTGAAAACGGAAAAACAAACGAAAATAGTGGGTTGAGCTGCAGTCGAACGACATCGCAGAATAGCTTGAGGCCATCGAACGACAATTGAACTGTTGAAAAAAGAAAAGACAAAAAAATAAAAAGACAATTGACAATTCAATTGTCTTTTTTAAAATAAAAAATAATCAGTAAATAGCTTTTTTTGGAAGTAAGAAATGAAAAACTTGTCATTTTTGTAAAAAGGTTTATATGAGTTTTTACATCTAAAAGTTGCAATTTTTACATATTTTATATAAAAAATTGCTATTTTTAAAAATCAACATTTATATTTGTCTAATTTTAAAAATTCGTGATGAACTCCATTTTCTGTTAAAACCATACTCAGTTGAAGTTCGAAATGCTAATATAAGTAAGTATAAGCAAACAAAAATGCCAATGCATCTTTTGTCTGCTGTAATGGGAAAGCAATCCCCCCTTGAACTATAAAATCTTATCTCCATCTCTAGTACAACGTTGTTCACGTATATAGTCAATCTACTTCCTTTCTTAGTTATAATAGAATCAAAATCGAATCTGAAACGACCAATTTTGATCTAGTATGATTTCACCATTATACATGGGGCCAAAAATTGTTATATCGTTTATTTATACATTATGCTTCAAAATTTGTACATATAAAATGATCTATAAAGTCATTAAAAGTCATCGACATTTAAATACTTCTAAATTTTGTAGGATTTTAAAATATTTGAATTAAATATCACATAATTTTATAGGACTTTTTAAAAATCATTACAAATCTATATTCCCAATCTGTCAATTTCACCGAAAATTTCACCGAAATTCAAATTTATTTATTTATTTGTTAAAATAACAATCATACATTTTAGAATCGAAAATAAATAAGAGAAGGAAAAGGAGAAGATAAAAAAAATAAAGAAAAGGAAAATCAGTGTCTTCCCCACAGTATAAAAGTAAAAAACTAATGCCAAGACTTGTAAATGAAGTTACAGGTCAGATTTCAGATGCTTCTTAATGCCATTTCACCATTATCAGCGAGTGATCACGAGAAGATTAAACTCCCGAGTAAAAAATAACAAGTACTGATAGTCCCCTAACAAAGTCTTACCTCATAATCGAAGGTTCGCGAATGTCCCGTTACTCAGGTTCCATGAGTTGGGAAACAGGCTACTCTTGCGTGAGCAATAAATACTACAAACCTAAGAACCTTGGAACAGAGAGCAAAAGCAATAGATAACTTCTGATAAATCACCATTCATTGGAGCCATGGCAACATTATGCACACAAGTTCGAAGTCATAAATCTTGAGCCATGCCAAGGAAGCATATATACACTTCTTTCATGTGATGAACTGCAGACGCTATCTTCACTCGTGGCATAGATGAACAATCCATTTTTGTACCACCTTCTTCGGATTGAACTTCAAAACTAGCATATATACAATTCAAAAGATGCAATTCTTTATTGTATTCATATGTACAAGATTTATCCAAATGTTCACAATAAATCTTCCAATAGGCTCTACTCGGGCCTAAAATTCACCAAATTCGGGAGGTCAGTCGACTGAAGCTTCTTTATATCACTGGCAGTCACCTTGCAGGATTCCAAAGTCAGTGACATCAAATTTTTGAGTGGTTTCAGATGCTGCAGCCCTGCACTTGTTACCCGAGAATTTGAGACATTTAACGAGACCAGTTGCGTTAATCCTGCATTTATATGTGCAAATTTATCAGTACGTAAAAAATTAAGATGACACGAGAGGTTGGTGATCGTGGATTAAAACTGTCAAAAAGTCGGACAATGCAACACACAATTCTCTTAATTAAAACTATCATTTAAATCCTTCATGCACGTAGTAACGCTTTCAAATTATTCAAGAAATATCAAATTGTTTACATTTACCAGTTACCACTGATATAGTGTTAGTAGGAGAGATGAGATGGTATAATCATCTTCTACCCTCTGGAGCTCCATTGAGCACTCGGATGTTACATTCGCAGTACTCTAGTCTTAAGAATAAGATTTCAGTATATCAAGAAAATGCCAGTCTACTTGTTCATTGTTAAGACCAACAGAGAAATAAGTTGTAGTAGCAATATAACCAAAGATGGACATCAGTGGTAATTTTTCCAGGTTCTAGTGGCATGTTTGATAGCGTGGAATAGACAACACTTGACAAGATTAAGGAAGAAAATGGAACGGAGCTAAAATCTTGTCCATACTTAATTAATACTATGTATCAAACATGCACCAGAAGTATGAAGGGAGATCATACAACGATGAGTTTGAAAGGGAAACATATAACATATGAAAGATACATTCACGAAAATACCAGAAATTGATTCCAAACTCTTATCCGTGAGGTGGTGGTTTTGGGATAGATTTAGAAGCGTCAAGGATGTAAGATCTTTGATATTCTTCACGCCAGCATCAGTTAATCCTCCACCACAAATTTCAAGGGACTGCAGGTTCTTGAAAGCTAAAAATTGGACAAAACAAAAAGAAAGGTAAAGTTAAGATATATCGAAAAAAAATAGGGAAACTGATTCATATTAACATACTGTTTGTCGCATAATATAAAACCATTCAGGACATGCACAAAAGCTTTTCTGAACTCCATTTAATAATTACTGTTTTAGCCTCAATAATCCCATTTTTTCCTTTGGCTTACTGCATGGAGTAAAAAACGCAACTTAAGACTAACCCGTATCCACACACTCCATTTTCAGAATTTAGAATCTTGACGTCAACGGCATGTTTGATATGCAGTCTTGATATTAAGGGCATGTTTCATACGCATTACTCGATAAAACTGGACAGTACAATGAGTAAGATTTAACATATTTTTCTTCTTTAGTGCTGTCAAGTGCACCTTACAAAACAAGCCATAAAGTTCAAACAATCAATTGGAACCATAAATGGATGATTCAACAATGCACCAACTACTGAAAATAACCAACTTGAATTGAGTAGCATAGAGTTGCTTTCTCAGCGTACATCGCAAATAATTCGTTCCAGAATCAGTAATGCGGGTACCGAAGAGATCCAAATGAGTTAATCCAGTCAAATCTGCGCAACAAGAGAATCTGAAAGTTATGAAGAAATAATGGACGACTATAGCTTTGGGCACGTTCTCACATCGAAATGTTCAGATAATAGCACTATAGTGACGCCATGAGAACCACAGATCATATAAAAAATACAATTAACAAAAAATGAGAGATAATAACCCAAAAGTGTAGGCCAAGGGGCTTAGTTGTATTCATATAAACTATCAGGTGTGAAAGGGAAGAAAGATAAAAAGACGATATTTAGCAAAGTGGAACTAAAAATAGGGAAAGATCATCTTGGGTCAAAGAAAGAGAGTCACGTGAAAGAAAAAGAAAAAACAAGATATTTAGCCAACTGGAACTAAAAATAGGGAAATATCGATTCAAGTCCAAGAAAGGAAGAGATGAAACTTCTCAACAAACCAATCACATGCCGCAGATGCTGGCGAATTTTTATAAATTCTTTCAGCTTTAAGGAAATTATTGTTGTGACAGAGTATGATCTTATATCAAGCTAGTTACAGAATTGATTGGCCCCTGATCATATTCTGGATTTGGCCGCTGAAAAAATAGTTATATCTGCTAATTGAACTCCTTTTCGTTCGTTAGTTTTATTAAAATTGGATAATTTACAATTCTGGATAGGAAAAATATGAAGAATCAAGAATCAACCTACAGACAGAAAAACTTTATAGAGAACATTTAAGTAATTGACAAGCATGTTATTAGAAGGAATTAATCAATACTTCAGCTTACAAAAAATGCCTTCAGTATATAACTTTTGTCTAAACCGAACAGAAACAATCTCCATATATAAAGCCTTCTCCCTAACACGTATAAACCAGAGAATCATGAAGCACATGCAAAAACCTAAGTGAGAACTTGTAAGGCAAGAAACAACTAAACTATGTGAGCTAGACAAATAAGAGAATCATGAAGCCCATGCAAAAACCCAAGTTGTAAGCAAAAACTTGCCTAAAAAAAGCTAAAAACTACTTGGAATTGGAAGAAGTAATATTTGATGATTAGAAAACTAGCAAACAATATGAGGGTATCTTATTAGGACACTGATACCAAGCATTCAGGCTAAAATACCAATTAACATATATACAGATTTTTTGCCATCAAATACACCATGCAACAGTCTGAAAGATGCTAACTTGTAAGAGCTGCAAGGCCAGCATCTGTAATTTTTCGAGCGTCCAAGTTGAGGGATTTCAGAGATGATAACCCAGACAACTATCTCAAACCACCATCAGAGACAACAGTGAAGGAAAGATTCAAACTCTCTAAATTAACTAGACCTACAAAAAAAAGGACAGTGTAAGATCATATTGAATCCGAACAAGACCGGTGTTGAAAAAGGAGTTCATGGGGCATGCCACGGGGCTGCCCTTGAGGTGGTGTGTTGGCCCTGGCAATGGTGGCAAGATGAATATTTTGGGGACTATACCTGAATGGAGAAGGCCTATGCCCAGGCTCTGGGGTTGCGGTCCAGCACCAAGGCTAACACCTCGCACCATTCAGCATGTCTTATTTTATATATATATTTTAAAATTTTCAACATGTAAGGGACACTTCTCCGACGCTCCTCGGGCACACGTCCAACATGTCATGTGGCATGTCTTATATATCTTTTTTAATTATCTAAAACAATTATTACTTCTATTTTTCTGGAAGACGCGCCCTCTCTCGTACCTCTAGTTGTAAGCATAAATGTAAACAATGGAAGTAAAATATTTTGCTATGGAAGAAATGTAGAGAATTAAGTATTAGAATACTTCTTCACAGAAATTGCATCAACCCTGAAAATTTACGCTTCATGAATAATGATGATGAACGTGAAATCAAAATTGTTATCTGAGTGCACAAAAATCAGATGCATGACATAAAATCTACCATTCGGTAGTGGTAATGATGAGGACTGAGGAGTAAGGATAAGAATTGAAGAGATAATCAAATTAGAATAAGATTAAACTAGCTTTATTAGATAGAATTTGAATAAGATTAAACTAGCTCTATAAGATAAGATTTTGTCATTTTAATAATTGTTATTTTATTAGAAGAAGTTCTAAATTTAAGTTCTTTACCTAATAAATCTTAAGATTTCATATGTAAGACATATTATTAATGATTAAAGATTGATTATTTCTTCCCCCTATTCTTCTCTGCTCTCTCTTTTATTCCCTCTCTATTTCCTATTTCTTATTTCTATTTCTTGTTACACTGTACGTCAAATATCCTTTACACTGTTAGTACAAGGATTATGTCTAACCAGAGAGATGGCATAATCCACTGCTTCCGACTTCAGTATCAGACAGTTCCAAGCATTTCAGACGACAAAGGCCTGAATCTCAGACACCAGAAGAAAAGAAAAAGTCAGCAAACATGAACATACTGCAGAAGGTCACTTGTTTTCTTTGCAAAAATACATAGCAGCATAAAAACTACGTTACAGAATTAACCTGCAAGATTAACCATGCCTTCATCACTGATCCTGCAAGAATCCAGGTTTAAGCTCTCCAAATTTGTTAAATCTGAAGCCATAAAAATGTTCATACATGTAAGAATCACTTACTATTGAAATATCTTGTTCTTGATATAAAGGAGAATACTCTGGGTATTATGATAAATCAAGTGCCCTGACAAGAGTATTCTAGAAAGACAACCTTCAAATGGAATTTAAAGCAGCAAATGGCATCAAATTAATTAAGGAGTGCTCTATATAACTCTTTCTGACGAACCATATTGGAAGTCAATGGATTTAACTTTAGTATGCTACCAAGAGGCTTGGGCTTAGGTTCTACCGTTCTAGAGGCTAGGGATGTGCTCCACAGGAGGATTGGGCTTAACGACAATTTGAGCTCTTTAGGAAATAGGTGGATTTGCTCCCATACAGAAATCAGCTTTTCTCTAGTTAAGAGACTACAATGCCCTTAATTTAAAGAGCGTATGTAAGCGGTTCAATATGAAATAAGGCCTGTTGCACCACCTGCAACTCCCATTCAGGGATGTACAGGACTAAGTGTGGTGGCATGTTAGTTGTTGAGATTTTCCCAATTTCTCAATTCATATTTTTCACTTCTGTAGATTTCTTCATTGCAAATGCAGGGTAACTGATTACCATTTCATCAATGTAATTTTACCAAATAAAATGCAATGACCCCGGGGCTGCAGGGCATTCATAGAAAGCAGCCTAAGTAATGAAAAAAATCGTCCACCTATATTGGGCAGAAAAAACTTAATTTTTAACAAAGAAAAAGAACAGATCAAATAATTAAGTCCCCTCAACAAATCTCATGGAATTTAGAGACAGGAAAAGAGGTCTTCGATTTCTTTGCTTTTTCTACCATTTTCTTCCTTTCTTTCTGTCAGGTTTAAGGGGAGGGAGGTTGATTTTCGCACACCATTACAATATGAATAGGAAGGAATCTCACCCTTCAGGTGCGCCAAAATAGCATCAGAGATATCATCATTGAATCCTAGATTCAACACTTTCAGACCTCACTTCGCAGCTCTGCATGAAACACAACATTAAAAAGGTTAACTTCAACTTTGTGTTGCACTCCATGGCTAAAAATTATAAAGGAACTTTGTTCTTAATGAATGGGGATTCAATTTGCACGAAAGAATGTGAATATTTGGATAAGACTCACTTGCAAACTTGTCGCTTCCATCATCAGTCAAAGTACATCAGCTCAGATTCAAATACAACAAGGCACCAACAGCTGCATAAAAAATAAATAAATAAAATAGGAAAACAATATTTGTGAAGAAATTCACACGAATCTTATTAATGACATGCAACTTCCTAAATCAGTAGATAATTTAAACGTCATTTAAACTCAGGTAAGATAAATCATTTTCTTCATCGTCTAGATGATCCACCATAATAACACAACACATTTAACAGAAGTGCAACAATCACGAGATGAACCTGAAAGAGACTTCAAGCAAGCAGCAGTTACAGGGCAACCCTCCATGTTCAAAAGAGCAAGTTTGTGCAAAGCTGCAATGCAGACAACCAAGAATAAAAAACATTAGTTCTCTTCCGTGTCTGAAGGTATCAAAAGCAAGAACTAGATATATGAACAGCATGAACTAGTAGAACAATGTACAAAACTTGCAACCTACAACTGTACAAATTGAATTTTTAGTCTACCACATTTGTATATCTGAATTTCCTCCAATGTTTTCTTTTCTTTTCTCTTTTTATTTGGTGGTGGTGTGGGTAAAAAGGGAGGCTATGCATTTCAACAAAGGACTTCCGGGCAGAAGGTAAAATAAAATAACTAGTCCTCCCATTAAGCTAATAAATGTATCTTTATAAGACCTGAATCTGACACAGCCAAACTGGTTTGAAGCGTTGATACTGCAAAATCTAAAGCATTTAAACTGAAATAATATATAACCCTAAAATGAATTACCTTTCAGATAGGTGATGCCATAATCTATAACCTTGCTGGATGCCATTTGTAATGATTTTAAGTTTGTAAGCCCTGCCAAAGAAAAATGGACTGCCAATGAATAAAAGCACACATTGTGTTACTATATTCGTGACAATCCCATTACCAAATTCAGTAGCTCATTGTAACCCCACCCCAGATGGAGATAGATTGAGAGTTCCATCTTTGCATGCATATATCTCAGAAATTGATATCAATCATGACCAGGCCTAATGTAAGAAGTTCTTCAATCTCATAACAGAAGTAGAACGCATACCACCTAGGACATGTTTTAATAAGCATCATAGACAATATACAAAAAATGTTATAGACAATGCTCTTTTGAGTTTAATTGGGAGAGGAATATTTAGGGAAAAAGAAGTATCGAGTGCTGACAAATCACACAAATGTAATAATCAGAAATGAATTCTCTACAAATGAAAGCCGACGAATTTTCTAGATAATCAAGAATAATATGTTCAGTCAGACTTCCAAATTCCAATAAAATCTAGAAATGGAAGTAGACTGACGGCAGGGTATCGCATTTTTTAGTATATATTTCTATTATTTACCTGAAAGTTAAAAGGGACCACTAAATAGCAAAGGAAGAAAGGAGTTACCTGAGAGATGCTTCATAATGTGCATTAGTATACTATTTTATTTAAGTAATGTGCATTAGTATACTTTGATACTGTTTAATCCATGTTACTGTTTTTATTTAGATAATGTACATTGGTGAACTTTAATCCATCAACATATGATACTGTTTGTTTAAGATAATGCTTCAACTATAATACTAATATATCAAACTTTATATCTGACTGGATTCATAGAATTTTTATTGGGTCTTTGTAAATTTTTGCACTTCAGTGTGCTGTAAGTGACATTTATAATTTCTGCATTTTGTTTATTTAGTTCATTTATGAGTATGTTTGGTTAAGCTTAAAAGCAGCTTATTTGTGTGTATTTAATCTGATTTAACCATCATGACTGTGTTAATTCATTTCTGATTCAATTCATATGATGCACCAACTTCGTCTGTTATCTGTGATACTGTTTTAGAGAATTTATGATACTGTTTTGAAAAGAAAAATTAAAAATTGTCATTTTAAACTAAATAAACGACTTCAAACGGGTAAAATCCATCGTATGCAGTGACAAAGCTACTGGTCTTGACCGTCTCGTTTAGATCATTCCGAAAATATATTATAATAAAAATTCTGAGCACGTATGCAAATTCTATGTCCATTTATATTGTGATACTATTTTCTGTGATACTGTATTGTATAATACAGTATCAAACAACATACCATGACTAAACATTAGATGGTGGAATATTCAAGCTCCTATTTACAGCAATTAGATGGTGGAGCATGCAAGCTCCTATTTAAGACAGTGGAGTATTCAAGCTCATATTTACAGCATTCTATGTCCATTTCTGTTGTGGTACTGTTTTGTATAATACAGTATCAAACGACTTTCATGACTAATTAACAATACAAAGAAATAATCTAATGGCCAACTTAATACAATACTAAGTTGCTATTCTATAATACATTATCAACAACATATTAGTAATGTAAAACTCACATTACTAATTAATAAAATATTAAAGATAATATTTTTAGTACAATTAAAATATAGTGAAACAAATAAAAATGACTGTTAAATTAGAGAAAATATTAATTAGTTTGACAGATTTGTCCTCCAATTATAAGTAATGTAAAACTCACATATAATTTTATCAACAATTTCGGTAATGTATGAATCTAGATTTACAAATTCTAATAAGTTGAGATCCAAAATTTTTACTTTTGAAATTTGTGAATGAATCTACAGCCTGGCTACATAACAGATTGAAGAGTCGAATCCTAGATGTTCAAGTTTTTAAACATGTGAATAAAATGCTACGAACAAAAATTGTATACAAAATCATACATGGTTAGTGATGTTTAAAATCAATCAAGCTTGCAGAGGTTCGAATTTTCCTTTAATAGCTAAAGAGAATTAGAGTATAAATGCTACGAAAGAGTCCATCGCACTTGGAGGTGTAAAAGTGGGCCAAATGCCTAGGCTGGGCAAATCTGTTGGAATTAGCCCCTGTGCCAAGCCGAGCCTATTTTATTGATGAGGCCAGGACTCTGGACTGGCGCCCCCAGCCCGTTCTACATAACTCAAAGGGCAATTGAAGTGGAGTAAAAATGTCGATGCAATGAAAGAAACAGCCTCATCACTAATACGCTATTTCAAATGTCACAAAATATTCCAACTGTAATAAACTGACTGTAAACATAAAAAAATAAAAATAAAAGTTCTAAATTGAGATGCTCACTCTCAAAGTAGGTCCTTCCAAGTACTACATGAATTGCATACATTAACAACATTGATCTCTTAAAACATACTTCTTGTCTTATGCTAATTCATCTTACTAATTAACTCATTGATTTGATCCTCCCGGTTTCCTGAGTCTCCACCATCCTGAAATCGTCGTTTCTTACCTTGCAATGCCTTTTCAGGTTTGTTGAGATTAAAGGGGCGCAAAAAATTGGCAACCTCCTTAAAATGTGGACCAACACTAGTTATTTCATTCACAATGTCTTCAATGCATATAATGCCATGCTCACCCAATGCCTGCCAAAACAAAATAACATCTTGATGTTAGGCATCTCAAACAGCAACGAGACTGGGAGTCGGTAACACAGTCTGCAAAAATTTTGAGATACCTGTTCAATGACGTTATTGTCTGTCAAAGGAAACCTTTCCTTGTTAATTTTTGCTACCCCTTTCTTGTAAATCAAATCCTTCACACTCTTCAGATTAGGATATCTACATATTAAACGAATATGTTAGGAATTCAAGTATAAGTATAAAAAGTACTACAGATGATTAAAGACATGCAACAAAATGGTCAATCAATTCAAAATTGCAAAAAAGAAAAACTCAAGGTTCTAAAATTTGGATAAGACTTTCATGGAAAAAATCCAAAGTTTAAACTGATATATGTGGTCAATCAATTCAAAATTGCAAAAATGAAAAACTCAAGGTTCTAAATTTGGACGAGACTTTCATGAAGAAAATCCGAAGTTCAAACTGATGTGTGCTGCAATGTAATGTAAAGAACCAAGACTAATCTTCTTATGCTAAAAAATCTGCATTCGATTGGCAATTCTATCTTACTCGAGTCACCAAAGTCTATCGTGCCATTCCCGACATAGCTGGTCCTTACTATTGAAGATCAACTACATTAATCTATACTTCTATCAAAATTCTTCCAACTCTTTGTTTACCAATAAGCCTTTCCCTCTGTTTTAAGAGGGGGATGTTTCTCAGACATGAAATTACCATTTAATACGAAGCTTCTAATTAAAAGTAAGCTACATGAAAAAAGCAGCATATTGATTTACATTCTCTGAATCAGATGTGCACCCAAGTAAAGCTAATCTGTTTCTTCATAGAAAACCAGCTTTGTATCCACAACTTGATCAATGCCGTAATTATGTTGCAGTTTAGAGTTAGAAGATTCAAATGACAGTGAGCTATGTTCTTTCGTATTTGATTACAATAGATTGGCATACAAGTGTTAAAAATTGGAAAGAATAAGGCATAAGTTTACAGAAAAAATGTGTTCTCTAAAAAACCATACAACAAAGCTAAAGCTCACAGACAATCAACTTGGTCAAATTCAGATAGCATTCAATGACTTGTCCACAAACACGCATGTTAACATAAACATGTGACTACACATGCCCACAAAAGCTGATGATATGCTAGTTGAAATCGCTTTGATTCATTTCATCACTATTTAAATTTAGGTCTTAGAATTAAATTAATAGAGAGAAAATAAGAGGGAGATGAACCAGTACAAGACTAGAACTCCATTAGCAAGAATCTCAAGGTTCATTACAATGTTCTTTTCAACACACTAGTTTGAATCAGATCGTTCTGACCCAAACCAACCTCCTCACAAACTATCTAATAAAGTAAGGTCAATCCAAACGCTTAATGAGACATACCCGTAAGTCACATAAGGCTCCACTTTTTGCAAATGTTCCATTATTGCTTCATTTTCCTTAACAAACACTCCGCTGAAGATTTTCCTCAATCTCAAAGAGTATAGAACCTTTCGAGTTTTGGGGTGCATATCCTGTTTTCTGTAATGAACCACAAATTTTAGGATCTAAAGAAAATAGCAATTCAAAATTATATTAATTTAACATAAATAAATTATGGAACCAACCCTCCTATGCGTATGATAAATAGGAGCTTGGATTTTGGTGTCACCAGTGCTGGTCTTTTTCGTTTTCCTCTTTGCTTCATTTGAATGAGGTCCAATTCCTAATAAACAGCAGCACATTATGTTTTGATTAGTCAATCTGTCAATTATGATTCGAACAACTTATACTGAGGCAAAAATGCAAGTTCATGTCTCAAACAGGTATTACTGAGATCAGTATCACAAATATGACAATGGCAGGTCATTCCAAACAGGTGCATGCGGATGCAATAGTGTTGAACTTAGTAAAGTAACACATTTCTTACTTAACCTATTAGGGCAGTCATACTTTCCCCTCTCCTTGCATAAACATAAGCTACAAAATAGAAAAAATGTATTCACGTAGAAGCCAACTCCAACAATCCATAATCTAATGATAAAGTTCGATAACACTTCAGTCTTAAACAAAAGTTACAAAAGTATGGAAAATTCAACAATCATGAATAACAAGATGAATTTACTAAATACCGCAGATGATACACTTATGACTCCAACTCAGTGATTAGGTACAAAACTTCCAAAATGCACAACTTCTTGACATTATTGTGTATTATTATAAGTTTCTTTCACAAGTATATAAAAATTTAAGGAAAAAAACCAAATATCAGTTTACCCATAGCTCACAAAAGTAAGTTTTGATATCCTCTATTTGAAAACTACACAAAAGATCATATGCGAATGCCAGTGGATTTAGCATACTGATTTCCATGTGTGCTCACATGATGTTTTTATTCAATTCATTTGTACTCTTACTTGCGGTGATATGTTACCACAAGTAATCAAAGCACTAAACGTAAAATAAAAACTTTAAAGATGAGCAAACCGCAATCCCAATAGTATATCAGACAGTTTTCATGCAAAATAAGAAAAGAATCCAATAAAACGAAAAAAACTGATGTGGAAAAGAGAAAATGGTGATTTTAATTACTTTATCACGATATTCTCTGATAAATTGCTGGGGCTTCTTGATGATGAAATTATCGGACTTGAGACGCTTAACCCTTTCTTCTAATTGCAGTTTTCTTCTGATTGCCCATTCCTCGTTGTTCCTCCTCTTCTTTAATACCACCTCCGGAATATAATTCAGAGGCTTGGATTCCTCTTCTGTAGCCATGATTTTTTATACACTAATCTCACTGAAATACAGAAAGAAACACGAATAGTTAATAAATTATAGTAGAACGCAAATACAAAACAGTACAACAAAACACAAACATACGTGAGAAAGCAGAGAAGATTGCGTTGGAGTAAACAGCAGAGTCATAGAGAAGCAAAAAGTCGACTGAAGTTAAACCCTAGTAGTATGTAGGGCTGGGCGTGGGCTGGATCGGTTTGAGTTCAACCCAAATCCAACAAAAAAAAAAATCGGTTTAACCAAAATTCAACCTAATCCAACCTGCACAATAATTGAACCCGACCCGCACATGCGTCGGGCGGGTTGGGGGTTGGGTTGGCAGTTTGGGCCTCAGCCCAATTAAATTTTTTTTTTTTAGACACCCATCAAACCAGCAGTTCCAATTTTTGGACCAATTAAATTTTTGATGTTAAATGTTTTTTTTTAATTTTTTTTACTTTTTCTGTCCAATTTTTTTTTTATGTTAAATACATTATATAATTAAATAATTTTTGAAATAAATTATTGCTTAAAATTAAAAATATAAATGGATGAGAATATATATTATTCATTTGGTGCAAAATTTGGAGTAATGATTTGGAGATCATATATGGATTTGGTGTGAAAATTGCACTATTTTAGAGTAAAAGTTCTACCAATTTGAAGATATCGGTTGGAGATAGCCTAACTCATCCATCATACAATTTCGCAATTTATTAATCAAAAGTATGATTACTGTATCCTAATGAAATACAAAATGTATTTCGCTAAATCACGATATACTGATAAATAGATAAATATCTAGGTTTATCAAAAAATTAATCATGCCGAACAAAATACAGGCAACAGAAAAACAATTACAATCTAATAAAAATAAGAAATAATTCCAATTCAACTCAAAATATATATTTGATATTTCTTTCACAATCTGGATTGAAAGACTAATAACTCCGAACATTTTCAGTAATGACAGAATGGAATTATTACCTGTGACGCAGAGGGCTTGGAGAGATCGAGCGGATGAAGATGGAGATAATGAAACAAGTTTGCGAATTTATTTAGAACAACTAAATGCCTAGCCGCCTGAAAATCCTAGACATGCTGGAGCATTTAAGCCCACTGAGGAGAAAATAGAAGCCCAAATTTTGTTTGGGCTGGAAATATGACGTTAAGGGAAAAAAAAAGAGAGAGAGAGAGAGAGAGAGAACAAGCTATTAAATTTAATTGATTAAAAAATTAAATATTTTTGAAAACCTACTGCTTTCGTTGAGAGTCGAACTCAAGACCTCCCGCTTACTAAACGGGTGCTCTAACCAACTGAGCTACGAAAGCCGTTGACCTGTCAACTTTTTCGGTACATATAAAATGCAATCATGCTCATAAAAATAAATAAAAAAAAAATTATGCTAGTTGTATACACTCTCTTACACCCTCACATGTGTCAAATACTAGTTGATTCAAATCATTATTTATTGGATTTTACTATTTGTACACCCACACTTACACCATCACTTACACTTGCTTATGTAGCAGTAGGATTTAATGAAAAAAAATTGAAAATAATATTTTGGTCAAATATTTCAGCCATAAATCCTATTGCCACATAAGCAAGTGTAAGTGGGAGTGTAAGTGAGGATGTTCAAGTAGCAAAATCCTAAAAATATTAATATTATTTTTTATAAAAAATATTGATAATTAATCGTGGTTATAGAATTTGTAGAAGGAAAAAGACGAAAGAGAAAAAATTGTTAAGAGAATATGTTGAAGAGGAAAAAAAATCACATTGAAGAAATAGAAAAATATTAATCTTAAGTTCTTGACTCGTTGAAGGAAAAAGGAAAGAAAAAAATTCAAGAAATGAAAGATTTTTTTTTTTCATAATCTTTCATAGTCTTTATAGGTGAATGAGAGAGAAATTGTGATTTTTTTTTTATTATTTATACCTCATGCTTATACTTTTTAAAAGTGTTTAAAAATCTATATTGAATAGTCTAAGACATTTGTAGAGTTTAAAAATTCTGAATTGAATACATATAGATTTTTAAACTCTATAAAAGTCTTATTCTTAATTGAATACACCCCTTTAAATGTATTCAAAGTATTCCAATTTTTGGTACCTAATATATTGATTGAACTAAATAATATATACAAAATAAGATAGAGAAAAATGAAAGAAAATTATAAAATGATTAGAAAAGAAATATGTCAAACTAAAATATATAAAAATAATAATAAATACTTATTGAAATAAGTAAAATGAAATGTTAAAAGATAAAGAAACGGTTGAAGTACTTAAAAAAAATTTACTATATAAATTCATAAATGCATTCTAAAATGTAAAAGATGCTTTTATAAATAGAGAATCTCCTGAAGATGTTTTAACTGGTCAACAATAGTCAGGTCTGAACATTTTATATGATAATTGATCAAACCACAGGCTCTGCTTAAATTTCAATTGGATTTGGTTCTTAAAATTGAAAACTGCCATTCGGGTCCAATTTTCAATTTTATTAGTGAGAATCAAAATGCCCGATTCTCCCTTCTTTTCTCACACGCCATTGAACATTGTGGCCGTCGAGTTTTCTTTGCCACCCCTTTTAGTGTGTACATATACGTGTATGCACTGTGTTCTCTTTTATTTTTATTATTTTACTTCCCTGCAAAAATTATTGAGGGAGTTATAAGAAATGTCCGTTTGTGGGTGGGTCTTTTGAAAAATGGCAACATTAAAAAATAAGTTAAAATATATTCATTTTGAACAATTATACATCCAAAAAATTATTTAAACTCTCACTATTTCTTATTCAAATCTATTTCAAAATTAAAACTATTATTTCACTAAAATCAAATCTTGATCCACCGCCTCGTGCCATTGCCTTCGCGCCAACGTTCGCCACCAACTAATCCAATCCAAGTAAGGTACTTTTTTGATAAATTAATTTAAGTTATAAAATAACAAAAAAAATCAATAAGTTTTGTGCTAGATTAGTTTAGTTGTTTTTAGATCTGAAAATATGTTGAATATTAATTGCTCAAAAATTGTATGAAAGATTGAGTTCATAGATTAATGTCTGGTTAAAAAAGAAGAACGTGAAAACGGAAAAAACAAACGAAAATAGTGGGTTGAGCTGCCATCGAACGACATCGCAGAATAGCTTAAGGCCGTCGAACGACAATTGAACTGTTGAAAAAAGAAAAGACAAAAAAATAAAAAGACAATTGACAATTCAACTGTCTTTTTTAAAATAAAAAATAAAAAATTAGTAAATAGCTTTTTTTGGAAGTAAGAAATGAAAAACTTGTCATTTTTTTAAAAAGGTTTATATGAGTTTTTGCATCTAAAAGTTGCAATTTTTATATATTTTATATAAAAAATTGCTATTTTTAAAAATCAACATTTATATTTGTCTAATTTTAAAAATTCGTGATGAACTCTATTTTCTGTTAAGACCATACTCAGTTGAAGTTCGAAAAGCTAATATAAGTAAGTATAAGCAAACAAAAATGGCAATGCATCTTTTGTCTGCTGTAATGGGAAAGCAATCCCCCCTTGAACTATAAAATCTTATCTCCATCTCTAGTACAACGTTGTTCTCGTATATAGTTTATCTATTTCCTTTCTTAGTTATAATAGAATCGAAATCGAATCTGAAACGACCAATTTTGGTCTAGTATGATTTCACCATTATACATGTGGCCAAACATCTGATTCTTGAAAAATCCAAACTGAACTCCCAGTGCCTATCCCTAACAATAGTAGTGTTACTACATTTTAGAATGGACAAATAGCATTGTTATTCCGTACTATTTATTTTATAATCGTGTATTGCTTTATAAACTTAGTTATATTACGATAGCTCATCTAGTAAAGTGGAGTTGGTCGCACGAGACATTTTTAAAAAAGTAATTATATTGTATAGAATATTGCATATCAAAATCATATCGTGTTTTACTAATTTACATTTTACACGACATTTTTTACTTAATAGGAACAATAAACACATTTCAGTTAAACATTATTGGCTCAATGAAAATTCGAGAATTGAATTGTTTTATTTTATTTCAGGGTGATTTTTAATGTTGATGATTTCTAGTTCGTCTTTAATTTTATGGAGAGGAATGGTGAATTACTATAACTATTCCGTCTCTTTCCATTAAAAAAGTGTAAGACTTTATTTATCGAGATAAAGATGTGGTCATTTGCAATCGAGCATGTTTTGACAAAGCTTAAAGGTTACTCTTTAAGTAACTTTTTTTTGTCAAACACGTTTAACATACGACTTCATTGGTGTAGACATGTTATCATCTACTGGCATCTTGGTTTGGCAGTTTAACCAAAGAATAAGCAGCGGCCCCGGCAATAGCACCGAGGATAGGTGCAGTGAGGTAAATCCAAATGGCTTTATAGTTGTTTGCAGCAATTGCTGGTCCCAGAGTTCTCACAGGATTCATTGATGCTCCAGTTGTTTCCCTGGATCAATAAACAAGGATAAACCTTCATTGTAAGTATCAAATTTCTTTGTGAATTGTGATCTAATTGCCATGACACAATGGACCTTGCTTTCTCTTAAAACTTCACTTTGTTTTTAATTTATGTTGCGTGTTGTCAAATATCTCAATACAACATGTTATACTAAAATGGTACCCAGAACCTACTCGACGAGTAAAAAACATAATCAAAAAATAAGTCAAAACAGACAACGTCAAAATGAGAATTAAAAGATAAACAATAAGATTATTAAATTCATTTCTAACGACATCTTTAACTCGTTATTTGAATTATCGTTTGGTAGTTTTTCTATTTGAAAAATGTGTTATGAAGAAATTCCTGGCTCCGTCACCAAAGGAGGGATAGACGAATGTGGTTGTTATGGATTTAATTGTTTTGAATCTTTTAATATATCTAGCAATGAATCAAATAGAATAATAGTAAAAGATATTCATATAATCAATCTTAAATTTATTGAAACAACGCGTGATTTGTTGTCATCCACGTGCTCAATTCTCTTGGATAATTAGCAAGCATATCTTTAATGTGAGATGATGATTGAGACAGAGTCACCGAGGACCAAGAGCTTGCATCATTGGCAAAGCTTAAAAAGTTTACATGTAAGTAAATAAAATTTAAAATAATTAATATTTTGAAGTGATCAAAGTTCAAAATAAGTAATTTATATGAAAGTAAGGTAAGAGTTCAAAAAAATAAGAAAAAAAGTTAATTTAAACTTGTCTAGAGAATTTTAATTTCTTTTCAGCTTAGGTTTCTTTTGGCAAACCGTTTTGTTGCTCGTAAAAGATAAATAGGAGATTTGTTCAACTATATCCTTTGGTTCGAACAGTACAAAATATAAAATTTCAATAATTTTTTAAGCACAATAGTTAGATTGACATAAAAATTTATTGCTGGTCGTTCGACCGAGACGACCGAGCTTAACTCTATCATGATTTTGATCTTGCGAATGAGTATGGCAATTTTCAGAAAAGAAACAAAGGAACTGGAATGAAATGAGAGGAAGTTTGGAGCATTACCCGGCTATGAGTATGTTGAGCATTACAGTAGCTCCAACCCCAATTCCTGCAAGCTCCCCCACCTGTTCAGTGCCAAAACAAAAGTTGTAAGTATACTTTTTAAGCTTAGCCATACATGCTGCAAATATTCCAGAGTTATAACTAAGTGATCAAATTGAAACAAAAAGCAAATTTCAGTCACTAATTTAGAACAAAATAGAGATCGCTTACTAGCATCAAACTTCGCTAACAGTGTTTTGTACCCAAAAAGAACTGATCCCTGGTGAAAAATTATCTAGCTTTGGTCTCTGACTCTCTGTGTTAGTCATGGAAGTATGTAGCTCGCAAACAAATGGATAAACGGTGTACAAAATAGTGCATGTTTGGTAGGCAGCAATTAGCAAAATTAAAGAGGGGACGGGCGACAAAATTTGTCAATCGTGATTTTTTATTCTTGTACAGTTACCAAACATGCCTAGAATAGGAGGAAAGCATATGCTTACAGCTCTTGTATCTGTGGCCACTGCAGTAACAACAAACATGAGGTTGAAGCTGATAATGAACTCCAAAGCAAAAGCTTGACCAAATCCCCCTGAAGGAACAGTTACTCCACCACCCATTATAGGGTCAAAAATAGCCTTCAGTAAGAATGAAGCACATAGTGATGCCAATATTTGAGCTCCAATATATACTGGAACCTGGCAAAATCAAGATTGAATTCACTGCAAACTTACTTTCGTCACTGACCGGAAAAGTGGATTCGACAGTACTACACAATATTAAGCAAAAATAAAAATCGAAAATCTTGTTTGTTATATGGTTCAATATTTTACATGTTTCCAAGGAAAATGCTTCAAAGCAGCAAAGGCAATGGTGATAGATGGGTTGAGATGTGCCCCGGAGATGTGACCGGTGGAGAGTATGACTATCATGACTGCCAGCCCGGAGGAGGCGGCTAGGCCAAGAAGTGTCTCCGAGCCTTGTGTCTTTTGGTTCACAATGGCTGTGGCTGTCCCCGCGAAAATGAGTATGAGGGTACCTATAAACTCAGCTCCCACCTGGTTTAAACATTGTTCAGGACAAGAATACATCATGACAAATTTGTTGAACCACCTCGCGTGAAAGTTTAAGCTGTTAGAAAGGGACATTTTATTCAACTTTAGTTTTCGACACGCCCCTAACTTGTACAATTTTCATAAATGGATGGCGGTGAGACTTGAACTAAGAATTTAAGCTTCAACAAAATTGACTAGGTTGAGGCAAAAACAAACATACCTTTCTTGCAAGGGAGGTTGGAGGTGGAGTCAATGCACAAGAGACAGAGGGTAAGGTCCCTTCTTCCAAAGACAATGCTTCAACACTAAAGCACTTGCAGCTCTTAAGAAAGGATTTCCGACCACCACCACCTCTTTCCGGCTTGAACTGGCCTCCGAAAAGAGGAGCGCTGCCAGGAGTCCCTGGTGTCATAGGGGTTGTAGGGAGCGATTTAACATCTTCGGTGCCCATTACTAGCTCAGAAGAAAATAAAATGTTCTAATAGACTTATATAAGTTGGCAAAAGGGTGAGAGAAACTAAAGCACGCACTCCTTTGTCCTAAAGTTCTTTTAAGGAATTTATTTAAAGGATGCTTATACCTCTTTCAAATACCTTCTCAACTTTAAGAACTTTTCAAGTCTTCACCTATTGCAAAGTAAGCCAATTCCTAATAAAAAAGGCACTTAAAAAGAAAATTAGAAGCTCAAAATCGAGATGGTTGAGGCTTCATAAAGACGATTCTCCTTCACTAAGAAGATTCAATACTCATTTTCGAGCATCTAGTGACCACCTATTCATGATTCTCCCTTTCTTTCTTTTTTTAACTTTGACTATTAAACAATTGTGTTCTATTAAAGAATAATTCTGCAAGTTTTTGGATGGTACCAAACCTTATTACATTTTTTATTGGTCTGTGGATGGTTTGACTTAGAGAATCCCAAGAGATCAGAAAAGCATAGATAGAAAAAAAATGTTAGTGGATAGAATTGAAGTATGGAAAAGAGAAAGTTGGTTTGGAAGTGGAGAGTGGGACATTAATCAATTTTATTGCATTTGGCATATGAATGAACATTCGAACTCTAGACATAAGTCATGGTTCTGCTGTTCCTTCCACTTGATTTTGTATATTTTACTCAGTACATGCACCCAATCATGTACTCGACCACTGTCTGCAACTCCTTTTTTTGTCAAAAGGAGAGGTTTTGGATGGATTCGTTATTTTAATCCTCATTTTACCCTCTTATTAAAACGAGCATTTCAGTTAAACCTTGTTTTCTTATCATGACCGGATCCAATTTAATGTAAACTCAACCCTCACTCGATTCTGCACTCGACCTTCAACTCGTTCTGGTCGAGTTGACGAGAACTAAGGCTCCGAACAACAGAAGATAATATGTTCAATGTAGACTTTACAATGTTTCGAATTATGACGACAATATCCTAGTGAAAATAAAATTTGTCTGGCAAGTTCAAAAGGAGTTCTCTGCTTTCAAATTGTAGAAAACCCCAAAACAAAATGATCTACAAATTATAGAAATTGCACGTGCCAAACAAATCAGAGATGGTAGGGTTTCCCTAAGAACCATTCGAGCTTCCTAAATTTCCTATTTCAATCAATAGCCTCTTACTATCCTTAATGGATACTGAGAAAAGTAGGACCTCTTTCTATTAATTTTTTCCGTCCTTCTCTTCCCTTCTTTTTGTCCACTCAAGTGCGCCTTTAAGGTTATCTCATGATTCTTCCAGCATGGAGATGTCAGTCCTTGGAGAGGTCCAGCAATTTTCCTCACTGAAGGATGAGCTAGATAAACATGAGCATGTTCTACTTTCTACACGTTGGTATCTCCAAAAAGTCTCGTACTTTGTTTGGTGGCTGCTTCTCTTACCAGAAAAATTGCAGCAACCTGACAATAAAACCTTTACTGCAAAAAAAGAAAAGAAAGAACGAAAAGACGAGTCACAATCGTTTCCCAAAAATGCATCACACATGTAGGGCTCTGTACTAAATTAACAATTATTTACTAAATCGTGCATGTTGAGGTGCAATACTGTACTGGATTGTTTGGTGAAGTGAACAGTACAGTATTGAGAAAGAAAAAATGATTAAACTCTTGTCCATTGTAGAGTCGAATCCTATCCAATAGCACTTATCAAACATGCATTTGGTTTGCCATGGGCATCTCATTCCATGGATAAATAAGTTCACTCGAAACCAAATCTGTTATCATGATTATTTGTTCATTAAACTTAAAGCATGGAACTGGTCTGAGAGGAACTTCTTGATGGTCCTAAAAAACCAATTTATTCTTCCTCAATCTGCATTAACAAAACTTGTAGGAGAGAAGCATACCCGATGGCTGAAGCTTTGAAGTGAGGCCTTATTAGAGGAAGTGCTTGGCAAAGATCAAAAGTAAATGTACTTTCAAGTAATTTTTTTTCAGTTTCTCGAATGTTTAGATAAGTTACTTTATTCTTACTTATAAGTAAACAGAGGTACTTATTTTGTCGGTAACGTGTGGGTTACTTTCAAAATAAACGACTTATTTATTTTCTCTTTGACCAACAAAGAAATTATTTATTCTAAAACTTACTTATTTACTTGTGCTCCGAAAATCGCAGGCCCTCTTCTCCTGGTGGCTTATCAAACCCTTCAAGATCCCTCCAGCTAACTGAGTGCAGTCAGCGTTCCAGATTTGTTCCAATTCCTGCAGCCAATTGATGTTAATTTTCTTGTCTGTTGAAGGAAAGCTGTTTCCCTTCATAAAAAAGACTCAGAAACAAAAGGAAAAGAAGTAATTTTATTTTAATACAAGAACGTCGGATGTACAGGGTTGGATTTCGAATGTGATTTATCAAAATTCAATTCATGTCAATCATCTCTCAAGAACTTCATTTCACAGGCTAACGCATCATTTCAATTATTCAATGGCTGGTAAAATATTTGTTGGATTTCGAATGTGATTTATCAAAATTAGATTCATGTCAATCATCTCTCAAGAACTTCATTTCACAGGCTAACACATCATTTCAATTATTATTCAATGGCTGGTAAAATATTCTCATCGCTTTTTATTGCGTTCATGTATATATTGGAGAGGAGAGGTGATTTTTTGTGCTTCCATGGCCAAAACAGTATCAACTAGAAATCTGAAGCGTTCGTTAGTATCCTCTTTGCTTTAAGGTCGCCCTTTTGACCTCAAAAGATTAATCGTGAAATTAAACACAAAAACGTGGAAGAACAACAAAAACAACAAACTAAGTTTTGTTCCTAATAAACTTAGAGTTTGCTACAATGCTTTTCTGCCAATCCATTTACTTCATTGCTAGATCTACTGAAAGATTCCAAAGAGTTAAAAATTATAGTTTCAGGTTATTCTTGTTTTACTGCTCATTGAAAAAATAGAACATCAAGAGGAAAACCGTAGAAAAGACCTCTATAGAATCATTACCATTAAAGAGATGATAATAAAGTTGGAACAGATGCCTATGATATGAATGGTCCATCCTTGAGTTTTCCAATGACAAAATGGTTGGCAAGAAAAACAAGTTCTTCCACTGTCGTCATTTCAAAGGCAAAAAAACTTCATTTCTAGTCCTAGGTATAGATCTGCTTTTGACAAGGCAACCACCCAGAAATCATCCCAAAGAATAACAACAGGACCATTGTTTTTGTTCTGACGTAGACCTATTTTTGTTAAATCGGAATACTTGAACCTAATTGCTGCCATACATTTCATAGAACCAAAAATAAAGGACTTTGTTCCTTGAATGTAACTTAAAGTATAATAATTAGAGAGTATAGAATATGGGCATCTCTATAGATGCCAAAACCGGGTTACAAACCCTGATGGACGTGTGTGTGATAAATGTGTAGTAACATAACAAATACGACGCAACTAAAATCCGAATAATCGTACGAGAATAATTATTGTGTTTCCCATGAACAAATACCTTTTCCGAGTCAACGGCCTTAAATTTTATCTATACAAAATATGCTACTCAACAAGAAACAGTAATTCAAATCTAAAAACCACAAAGAAATTCAAATTTCAACATGCAATTATACTTCCAAAAATCGAAGGTGTACAATTTGTTTAGCTTCCACAATATTTTCTCATCAATCAAACATAATTATCCTAAATGTAGTACCCAAACTCACCAGACTAGTGATCGCTCCAACTGATCAAACCATGTTGAGCACTCTGGCTTGACCCGAATGGTCTTGTTCGACCCGGGCGGATGAAGACTTCTGATTGCAGAAAGAAAGGGCGAGGGCGGCGAGTAGAACGCCCAGAAGGTCAGCGGCGGCGTCTTTGGTGGACGCGCCGGCGGACCTGAAGAAGCCGAGCTCGTCAGCGAACTCTTTGACTGCGCCGGAAAGAAGTGAAACGATGGATCCGATCCAGATGCTGTGTCGCTGGATAAATGGGTATGGATTCCGGGCAGCGAGGAGAGAGACTGTAGTAGAAATGAAGAAGCAGAAAAGAACGTGGTAGAGCTTGTCTAGGGCCAACCAATTATCACCATTTTCCATTTTGAACAAAAATTGCCTACAACTGTAAGTCAAAACTCCAAATATCAGACACAAGTACAGGAAAATTGGTGAAGACGATGGCAAATGGTAAATTGCCTTAATATTTTTTGGGTAATTATTACTAGGTTAGAATTCGACTATTCGCTTTATTATGATAATATATTGAAGCGGTAATTAGAGGTGTCAAGACGGGTCGGTCCGATTGAACTCGTATCAGTCCATCCGTCTCAACTCAGAACTGCAAGCTGTCCTATGAACTGGACGGGTCGTTCACAGGCCGATGAGGCTAAACTGCGGGTCGGCCAGTGAACCGAGCGAGTTGTTCACTATCTAAGCAGTTCGATCTTTAACTACTGACCTATTTTAATTATTTATTTATTTATAAATGGTAGAAAGCCATTTAAAATAAAAGATATAACATATGCGTTATATTTTAGTCTTTAGATATATAAAAAAAATAGAAATTAAATTAAAAAATTAAAAAATATGAATTTATCATTGTTATTTATTTTTATTTAGTAATTTAACACATTTGTTGTCATATATGTAAACATTTTTTTTATAATTACAATAGGTAACTAAATTTTTTTAATAATTTCAAAAAAAAATTTATTCATACGGGCTGAACTGGGTTGAACCGTGGTCCACATGGGCTCGATTCGGATGGACCGATGGGTGGGTTGAGCTCGTGTTCAATTTTTGTAGGCTGGGTTGAGTCGGCCCGTAATCCGCCATGTCGCGGGCTTTTTCTAATGCAGGCCGTCACCAGACTTTATTAAAGGCGGATCGACATGGCCCGTTTGTCCCAAATTGACACCTATAGTGGTAATTAGAGGAAGATGATCGATTGAGGGGGGTATGTATTAAGAAGATGAGCAGATTTTGAAAATGGTCAAAAGGTGATTGAATAATAAATTTTTGAAGAAATAATAGTGAATGACACATATAGTATTTTTTTTGAAGAAATAATAGTGAATGACACATGAGTCCCGTTCTCCTGCCTACAGTGGGCAGGAGAATTCTTGCCCACTGCCTACGTGGCATGTCCAGTCACATGCCACTTCAGCAAAAAAATAAAAAATTAAACCCAAAATCCCCACCCCAGCACCAGCAGACCCAGCACAAACAATCACCATTTTCCACCCACCCACCCACCCACCCACCCAACGCATATCTCCTCCTCCTTCTTCCCTAATTCCATCTCTCCCATTTCCACACCGGCAATCATTTCACCCCATTCACTCCCATTCCACGGCCCATTTCTACGAAGCCAACGAAGAAGAAACAAATTTTTTTAAAAAAAATGGAGTTGCTGGCAGATCCAGTGTGATCTGTGCGTCGGGTCTGCGAAGAAGAAGCCAACGAAGAAGAAACAAAAAAAAATGGGGTTGTTGGCAGATCCAGTGGGATCTGTGCGTCGGGTCGCGCAGATCCGTTGTGATCTTCACGGCCGAGGCGCGTGGTTAACCGGCGGAGTGGATCCACCGGAACTGCGCGGCGGACGGTCGTGCTTTTCTTTGGTGGTTTTTGAGTTTTGTGCCATGGTGGATTGGAAGAGACGGCGAAGAGACGAAGAGATGGAAGGATGAGATGGCGAAGTCAGCGCCGGCGATGGGGGTGGTGGTTGCTTAGCCGCCGTTCACCGTTGCTTGGCGGGGTGGCTGGGTAGACGAGAGAGAGATAGAGAGATGGGGAATTGCTGGTGCTAGGGTGGGGATTTTGGGTTTAGATTTTTTTTTTTTTTGCTGAAGTGGCATGTGACTGGACTCGCCACGTAAGCAGTGGGCAAGAATTATCCTGCCCACTGTAGGCAGGAGAACGGGACTCCATTTTACTTTTTTTTATCTATGTAGTAAAAAATATGCCTACTATCGATGATAAATTAAACAACACACATTTTGTAACTTTGTTCACTTAACATCTTCAAAAATATTTTTTCAATTTTTTTATCGGCATTTTTATTACCAAAAAATATAAAAGTAGAACAAAATATTTTTTCTTCGTATAAAAATAAAAATCGTCGTCAAAGACAATAAGTGTTAATTAATAAAATATTGAAGATAACACTTTTAGTATAACTAAAATATATTACAAATAAAATTTATTGTTAAAACAGAGAAAACATTAATTAGTTTGACAGATTTCTCTTCAATTTTAAGTATAGTAAAAAACACAATATAATTTTACCATTTATATTGACAATTTCAGTAATGAATGAGTATTTACAGATTTTAATAAGTTGAGATCCAAAATTTTACTTTTGAAAATTGTGAATGAAACTACATTACAGAATGAAGAGTCCAATACTAGTTTCTCCAGTATTTAAACATGTGAATAAAATGCTACAAATAAAAATTGTATACAAAATCATACATGGTTAGTGATGTTTAAAATCAATCAAGCATGCAGAGGCTCGAATTTTCCTTTAATAATAGCAAAAGAGAATTAACTTGGAGAGTAATGCTACAATGATCAAAAGTTAGACCAAAAGTTGGACAACTATGGATAAAATGTCTAATATGTCCTTTGAAAAGACACAATTCAAATTTTCAAATATGTCTTTTCAAATGACATATTTGATAATTTATCAATAGATGTCCAAATTTTGGTCCATCTTTTGGTTCATCAAGCATTTTCCTAAAAATAATCTGTTGGAACTAGCCCCAGTTCCATTTTATTGATGAGCTGCACCAGGACTCTAGACTGGCTATTCGCCCCCAGCCCGTTCTACATAACTCGAAGGGCAATTGAAGTGGAGTAAAAATGTCGATGCAATGAAAGAAACAGCCTCATCACTGATACGCTATTTCAAATGTCACAAAATATTCCAACTGTAATAAACTGACTGTAAACATAAAAAAATAAAAATAAAAGGTCTAAATTTAGATGCTCACTCTCAAAGTAGGTCCTTCCAAGTACTACATGAATTGCATACATTAACAACATTGATCTCTTAAAACATACTTCTTGTCTTATGCTAATTCATCTTACTAATTAACTCATTGATTTGATCCTCCCGGTTTCCTGAGTCTCCACCATCCTTAAATCGCCGTTTCTTACCTTGCAATGCCTTTTCAGGTTTGTTGAGATTAAAGGGGCGCAAAAAATTGGCAACCTCCTTAAAATGTGGACCAACACTAGTTATTTCATTCACAATGTCTTCAATGCAAATAATGCCATGCTCACCCAATGCCTGCCAAAACAAAATAACATCATGATGTTAGGCATCTCAAACAGCAACGAGACTGGGAGTCGGTAACACAATCTGCAAAAATTTTGAGATACCTGTTCAATGACGTTATTGTCTGTCAAAGGAACCCTTTCCTTGTTAATTTTTGCTACCCCTTTCTTGTAAATCAAATCCTTCACACTCTTCAGATTAGGATATCTACATATATAAACGAATATGTTAGGAATTCAAGTATAAGCATAAAAAGTACTACAGATGATTAAAGACATGCAACAAATGGTCAATTAATTCAAAATTGCAAAAAGGAAAAACTCAAGGTTCTAAAATTTGGATAAGACTTTCATGGAGAAAATCCAAAGTTTAAACTAATATGTATGGTCAATCAATTCAAAATTGCAAAAAAGAAAAACTCAAGGTTCTAAATTTGGACAAGACTTTCAAGAGGAAAATCCAAAGTTCAAACTGATATGTGTGATGCAATGTAATGTGAAGAACCAAGACTGATCTTCTTATGCTAAAAAATCTGCATTCGAATGGCAATCCTATCTTACTCCAGTCACCAAAGTCTCGTGCCATTCCCGACATAGCTGGTCCTTACTACTGAAGATCAACTACATTAATCTAAACTTCATCAAAATTCTTCAACTCTTTGTTTACCAGTAAGCCTTTCCCTCTGTTTTAAGAGGGGGCTGTTTCTCAGATATGCAATTACCATTTAATACGAAGTTTATGTTGCAGTTTAGAGTTAAAAGATTCAAATGACAGCGAGCTATGTACTTTCGCATTTGATTACAATAGATTGGCATACAAGTGTTAAAAAATGGAAAGAAAAAGGCTTGAGTTTACAGAAAAATTTTGTTCTCTAAAAAACCATACAACAAAGCTAAGGCTCACAGACAATCAAGTTGGTCAAACTCAGATGGCATTCAATGACTTGTCCACAAACACGCACGTTAACATAAACATATGAGAGTACACATGCCCACAAAAGCTGATGTTATGCTCGTTGAATTCGCTTTGATTCATTTCATCACCATTTAAATTGTGGGTCTTACAATTAAATTAATAGAGAGAATAAGAGGGGGATGAACCAGTACGAGACTGGAACTCCATTAGCAGAAATCTCGAGGTTCATTACAATGTTCTTTAAACACACTAATTTGAATCATATTGCTCTGACCCAAACCAACCTCCTCGAAATCTATCTAATAAAGTAAGGTCAATCCAAACGCTTAATGAGACATACCCGTAAGTCACATAAGGCTCCACTTTTTGCAAATGTTCCAGTATTGCTTCATTTTCCTTAACAAACACTCCACTAAAGATTTTCCTCAATCTCAAAGAGTATAGAACCTTTCGAGTTTTGGGGTGCATATCCTGTTTTCTGTAATGAACCACAAATTTTAGGATCTAAAGATAATAGCAATTCAAAAATATACTAATGTAACATTAATCAATTATGGAACCAACCCTCCTATGCGTATGATAAATAGGAGCTTGGATTTTGGTGTAACCAGTGCTGGTCTTTTTCGTTTTCCTCTTTGCTTCATTTGAATGAGGTCCAATTCCTAATAAACATCAGCACATTATGTTTTGATTAGTCAATCTGTCAATTATGATTCGAACAACTTATACTAAGGCAAAAATGCAAGTTCATGTCTTAAACAGGTATTACTGAGATTGGTATCACAAATATGACAATGGCAGGTCATTCCAAACAGGTGCATGTGGATGCAGAATAGTGTTGAACATAGTAAAGTAACACCTTTCTTACTTAACCTATTAGGGCAGTCATATTTTCCCCTTTCCTTCCATAAACATAAGCTACAAAATAGAAAAAATGCATTCACGTAGAGGCAACTCCAACAATCCATAATCTAATGATAAAGTTCGATAACACTTCAGTCTTAAACAAAATTGAACTTACAAAAGTATGAAAAATTTAGGAATCATGAATAACAAGATGAATCTACTAATACCGCAAATGATACACTTATGACTCCAACTCAGTGATTAGGTACAAAATTTTCAAAATGCAAAACTTCTTGACATGATTGTGTATTATTATAAGTTTCTTTTACAAATATATAAAAATTTGAGGAAAAACAACAAATATCAGTTTACCCATAGCTCACAAAAGTAAGTTTTGAAATCCTCTATTTGAAAACTACACAAAAGAGCATATACGAATAGCAATGGATTTAGCATACTGATTTCCGTGTGTGCTCACATGATGTTTTATTCAGTTCATTTGTATTCTTACTTGCAGTGATATGTTATCACAAGTAATCAGAGCACTACCATAATAAACGTAAAATAAAAACTTTAAAGATGAGCAAACCGCAATCCTGATAGTATGTAAGACTGTTTTTATGCAAAATAAGAAAAAATTCAATTAAATGAAAAAAACTGATGTGGAAAAGAGAAAATGGTGATTATAATTACTTTATCACGGTATTCTCTGATAAATTGCTGGGGCTTCTTGATGATGAAATTATCGGACTTGAGACGCTTAACCCTTTCTTCTAATTGCAGTTTTCTTCTGATTGCCCATTCCTCGTTGTTCCTCCTCTTCTTTAATACCACCTCCGGGATATAATTTAGAGGCTTGGATTCCTCTTCTGTAGCCATGAATTTTTATACACTAATCTCACTGAAATACAGAAAGAAACATAAATAGTTAATAAATTGCAGTAAAACGCAAATACAAAACAATACAACAAAACACAAACATACATGAGAAAGCAGAGAAGATTGCGTTGGAGTAGACTGCAGAGTCATAGAGAAGCAAAAAGTCGGCTGAAGTTAAACCCTAGCATAAGTTCTATTTATAAAGAGTTGAATATATTTCTCGTATCTATCATAATTATCAGTTTAGTCCCTCGATTACAATTAATACGATTTCACCGCTCCCCGAGGTAAAAGTAATGTCTTTCGAGTATTAGATCCAAAGAACCAAAATATGATTGGTATAGAAATCGTATCAGGAAGAAGAGATGGATGAATCGTACCTACGGCAACGAAGAAGGTTACCAGAGAACGATAGTATCAAACCGTAAATGAAGATGGAGATATGATAAAAACTTTGCGAAACCAAAACCCTAGCACCATTGCAACTCAGAAATTTTCCCCAATATATGTCCAACTAAAAGGTTGGGCTTTTATTAATGGGCTTTAATGATTAATGGATTCACAAAGCCCAACCAAAGTTTACTGGAACAAAGGTTGGGCCTTTATATAAGGGTAATATTTAGTTTGAGTAATTAGTACAAAACATCCTTATTTTTTAAAGTCATTGTGCAAATCATTCCTACCTTTAAAATTTTAACACTTTCACCCTCACCTACACCATTTCTTACACAAAACGTCATTTCCGTCTATTGTCATCCAAAATATGCCATTAACTCACTTTCATAACACAAGCGCGAGCCATTAAAAACACTAGAAAGAAATTTAGAAGAGCATAACAAGCATGTTTAAAAAATATTAACTATAAAAAAAGTTACTTTTCTTAAAATAAGTAAAAAAAAATTTAGAATGGCATAACAAGCATGTTTCAAAAATATTAACTAATTCCGTAAAATTAAGTAGCCAAAACTATACTTTTCTTAAAATAAGTAAAAAATAAATAAATAATTAGAATGGCATAATAAGCATGTTTCAAAAATATTAACTAATTCCGTAAAATTAAGTAACCAAAACTATTTTGATTTTCCCCCGCGGACTTAGCACCTAAACAATTTCCTAAATCATATCATATGGTAAATTTTTTGCTAGAGTCCCCAACCATTTCAAAAAATACAAACACATCCCTAACTTTTTATTTTTGGTAGCATAGTCCTGAATCTTTGGTTAAGTAGGCAAAAAGACTTTTTAATGATTTCCGTTCAAAAATCTGTTGGTGCAACTCTTGACCTAATTTTGACCATTTTAAATAAAGGTAAAACTATCATTTTTCCATTTTTTTTAATTTAAAATAATTAAAATAAAGCAAAGAACAAATAAAAAAAGAAAACAATTGAAAAAAAAACAAAGAAGAAAAAGAAAAATCAATCATCTTCTCCAACACACCTACCCCACCCCACCTCATAGTTAAATCACCACCACCCACTGCAAACGAACCACTGCTGTCGCCATCCCACCCTATAGTCAAATCACCACCACCAATCGAAACAAATAAGTGCATGCACATACACCTTCCCTTCTAGCTAACTTTAATCAAAATTCCCAAAACCAAGATCATGAAAACATAAAAAAAAAAAAAAATGAAATATTACACAAATTTCAATACCAAATGTGTACAAGCAAAACTCAAAATGTAAATTCTACAATGAATGATAGAGCTTATTCTGGAGTTATTAGGGTTGGGCGTGGGTTGGATTGGGTCGAGTCGGTTTTGGGCCCGAACCCAACCCAACCCAACCCAACCCAACCCAAAAGAATCAGTTTAACCAAAATTCAACCCAACCTATCCCGCACAATAATTGAACCCGACCCATACAAGCGTCAGGCGGGTTGGGTCGGGTTGGTGGTTTGAGCTTCTGCCCAATTATTACTAATTTTTTTAAGACACCCATAACACCAACAGTTTTAATTTTTGGACCAAAAATATGAATACTGAAAACGAAACAAAATGAATACTACAAAATCAAACTTCAATAAATAGTACAAATTAAAAATAAATAACAGATAAGCATCCAATAATTCAATCGACAATGATCCTGAAAATGAAACAAATCACATGGTCTTACATCTTGGATCAACAAAAAATATCAGCAACAAAAATTCAGCAACAAATCACATTATTTGCTCTATTTGCAGCTAAAAAACAAAGCTCTTTGGAATTTCACAACTCTAAACAATCAGAGTTGCTGCTGCCGTTGTCCATCAGCATGAAGGTAACATCTTTAGTTTCACTTGTATATAAAACGAGTCATTTACTAGAAAACAAGATGAGCAATTATCAACAAACTGAAGACTACCCAAAACAGAAGGCACGTAAATTTATAGGCAAACCAAAAGAATCATCCACATCACATTGTTGAATTAGCATCCACGTCACATTTACACCTAACTTGATTCTATTCAGATTGATGTGGAAGGATACATGTATACAATCACTGAATCAAGGAAATATAATTAAATTACATTCCAGTTATAAGAAAAATTTGCACACTTGAATATGAATTCATTTTGTTATTTGTCACTTGTCAATGGAAAGAAAATGAATTGTTTACAGTTGGCATATTTTTCCAAAAAATGGTTTAAAATTAAAACTGCCCAACATGTTCTGAGAGATGCTAAATTTCGACAAATTGGAAGTTTCAGCTCAAAATTATCATAAAAAAAAAACAGAAAAAATCACAACAAATCAGTAAAAATTAGTGGCGAGTGGCAACCGGGGAAAATCTATCATATTTGGCTCGATTTTGTTTCAAAAATCTGTCATATTTGGGAACAAAAATCAATATTCAAGTCATATTTTCCATAAGTCCATAAGATTTGAGGACAAAATCATTTTGGTTCGTAATTAGCTTTCAAGATTGAAGATTTGAAGGGTTCGTAATCTGTCATACCTTGGTGGACTGGAGATTGACGAGTCACAAGGGAATATTTCAGTAGCTGGTGGAGGAATCGATGTGAAAGACTTCGAAGGAGACGATTGTGGCGACTGGCGATGTACACACTGCGGCGACTGCGTTTTCTGCTGAGGGCTGGAGTCTGGAGGGAAGAGGTAGGTGAATTTTAGAAATTGGCTTAGTTATAAACAATTAGCCCTTTTAGTTTTAGGGCAGCGTGGCTGCATTCAACCAAATTTTTTTTGGGGTTTTTTAAAAAATAACCACAATAAATATAACAACAAGTGTTACAAAAATAACAAATATAACAACAAGTGTTACAAAAATTAAAAAAAAAATAGTATTTTTAGAATAAAAAAAACATGATAGTATTCTAAGAAATAATTTATTTATTGTGGTTATTTTTTAAAAAACCCCAAAAAAAATTTGGTTGAATGCAGCCACGCTGCCCTAAAACTAAAAGGGCTAATTGTTTATAATAAATGTGTTATATTTGTTATTTTAGTTATAATAATTGTGTTACATTTGTTATTAACAAACATAACAAATGTAACAACAAGTGTTATAAAAATAAAAAACAGTATTTTTATAATAAAAAAAGTTAAATAGTATTTTTTAAATTATTTTATATTTTGTAGTATAGGGTGAAATTATCATTTTTTTTTTAATTAATTGGGTTGGGTCGGGTCGGGTCGGGTCGGTCGGGTTCACTGACCCTACCCACACTCGACTCGATCCGATCCGACGTCATTTTGTGATCCCAAACCCCAACTTAACACAATTAACTAAAAAAATCAACCCAACTCGATCTAAACTGCTCGGATCGATCTGGTTGAGTGATTTGGATCGATTTTTGCCCAACCCTAAAAATTATGAACGACGTGTTTTCTAACACTAAATGGATTAACTAAAAAAATGTAAAATGTATCTGATTTAGAGTTAAAGCATTATCATTTTATGATGAGTGGCGAGTATCAACATCACCACCATCGTAAATATTCACTTTCAGAAATTTTGGACTAGATCGACTTGGAGTTATGATGTTTAAGTTTGGGGGAGATGGAGTTAGTGGAGGGCGGTGGTGAATGTAGTAGAGCCATAGAGATGGTGGTGCCAACTAGAAAGGATGGGTGGGATTTTGTTTATTTTTTTACTTATTCTTTATTTTTTAAATTATTTCAAGGGTAATTATATTACCACAACATTATTTGTTATGTACACCATATTTTAATTGTAATGAAAGTTTTTAACTATTGATCACTTTTATATTTATGTCTAACTTTTTTTTAAATAAATTTTTATCATTAAACTATTAATTTGCACGTCTTATATTTGTTTTTTATGATAATTTTTGTTCAAAAAATTAACTAGGAGGGCGTAAAAATTTTTTTTGCCTCTAATATTTTTACATAATCAAAATAAATAAAAAATTAGAAAGTTTGACAAAATATTTTTCCTTCATTTCAAAGCACATTAGAAAAATATTTATACAAAAATCTTCATACAAGACAAGATGTGAAAATTAAATAAAAATTAATTATAAAAATACGATAAAAAAAGTTAGAGGACTTTTATTACAATTTAAACGTGATGTGGATAATAAAAAATGTAGTGTAAATATAATTACCCTTATTTCAATTGTTGTAAATAACAAAAGTGGAATGGTAGTTTTACGGTTTTACCCATATTAAAAAGGGTCAAAATTAGGTCAATAGTTGAACTAATGGAATTTTGAACGAAAATCATCTAAAGATCCTTCCACTACCTATTTAACCAAAGTTTAGGGTGAACGGTGTAATGCTAAAAATAAAAGATTCTAGAACAATTAGAACAATTTTTATTTTTTAAAAAGGTTAAGGATCGCATTTGCAATTTTCCCCCTATCATAATGAGTGTGCGTTACTTGGAGAATTTCAAAATTTTTAAACAAAAATTGGATCGCAAAGAACAGCTCAGATTCCAACCAATCACAAAGCTTTTCCAGTATTTCCTCAAATCCTTATAATCATTTTTTTATTTCCTCAAACTCTCCATGGTTCCCCTTAACTTGACACTGCGCCACTAACATGCCGCCGTTGGTCGCCACCAAATTATTCTCCTCCTCCGCCCTCGGCCCCCCAAAATTCAAGATTTTCAGTTATATTTTCTTGAATGTACTGATTCCATCTGAATTCAAAATTCAATAATTTCAGTTCTATTTTCTTGAATGTACTGATTCTTGCATATTAAAAAAAATAGTTGTTTTGTTGAATTAAATCACAATGTTATGCCGGAAAAGCTCGATTAAGAGAGACGGCTACCGTGGATCGGTTCCGGTGTACCTTAATGTATACGATCTTACCTCCATTAATGGATATGCTTATTGGCTTGGCCTTGGGGTTTACCATTCTGGGATTCAAGGTGAGTACTCCAATCTTGGTTTTCTTTGAAGAAATTCTACTTTTTTTCTTTTGGTTTTGCAATCAATGAAAGATCTGATCTAATTTTTTTTTGGGGGAAAAAAAAGCGTAACCCATATAGTAAGACTTGAACCATCTTAAAACGTGTAAAGAGGAATAAGTCAAGTCTTATAATTTCAATATTTATTCAACGTTGGATACATGTTTTAACATGTCCTGCAATTTGGTTAGGATGCAAATCTTGAAATCTGAACACTCGTTTGAGCTCAATGGACTTTAATACTATATTAAAATTTGAAATTCTATATTAAAAAGTTATTTAAAAAGAGTAACATAAATCTTTAGATGATGATTATAGTTTTAATATTTAATCCACATGAAATTTATCCGACAACAACATATGCTTAATATCACTTGACATATAAACAGAATCAAGAATTCATAGTTCAGTTTCTTGATTAGCTTTCTGTGTGTGCAAATCTATTCATTGCCATTTTTCTTTAAATTTCTTGGCAATGCATCTTAATGGTTTTCATTCTTGTTAAGTTATTCGGGCAATTCTCGAGTTTGGTTTTTAAGTAAAATATAAATTGTAGTTGCAGAGGGAAAGAAAAAGAAACAAAAAAATGCGATAAGACGTACGTGACACACGTGAAAACTATAATCTCGAAAAAAAATATGACAAAAAATGTTGCGAGTTACATAGAAAATTGATATTTAATTTCAAAAACGACAATTCAAATTCCATCACTTGTTAATAGTTTTTGGGTTAAAGCCGACGACCAAGCAATTCAATTATTTTGCTCAAAAAGTTCTTACAAAAGTTTCCGTAATGTTTTTGAATTTTATTTGTTCCGTAGAGGTTTTTTTGGTAAAAAATGGGTGTTTGAAGCATAACATGTTTGACTTTTCAAAAATTTTAAACGTAAAATGATAAAATTGTCCTTACTATTTTGAAATAGAATTGTGTTGATTAATAACAATTTTGTCATTTTACTTTTAAATTTTTTGAAAAGTTGAATATGTCATGTTAGAAAAATCTTTTTTTTTTTTGTTTAAAAAACTCTATCTAACCAAGTTTGAAAATATAAGAAACCTTTATTAAGTATCGAAATTTTTTCGAGTTTCCAAAGAATTTCGGTTTGTGAATTTCTTAATGAATTGTGGCAGTTCATGGAGTGGAATATGCATTTGGAGCTCATGAAAATTCAACAAGTGGCATATTTGAAGGAGAACCAAAACATTGTGAAGGATTTACATTCAGGAAGTCAATTTTGATGGGATGGACTGACATGACACCAGGAGAGGTGAGGCTAAAAATGGAGGAATTTGCTCAAAAATATAAAGGAAATTCTTATAATTTGATTACTAAAAATTGCAATCATTTCTGCGATGATGCTTCCATTAAACTTACTGGCAATTTGATCCCAAGTTGGGTTAATCGACTTGCTAGAATTGGTAAGTTTTCAATTTCATTACTTCTCAATTTTATTCATTTTTCTCATTTTTTTTAAAAAATTTGTATATTTTTGAATTTATAGGTTCGTTCTGCAATTGCATCATTCCTGTGAACTTAAATTCAATGAAAGTTGGCCAACTTAAAATTGAAAACAAGGTATGTCAAGTGGAGAAGAAGACACTGAGATGCCGTTCAAATAAATTCTCGTCGTCTCCATCACGTTCTCTACCTCTCCCGACAACCACAAACAGTCGAAGATGAAGTTGTTTGCCGGAGATGATCAAGTACCATTGATTACTGGTTTTATTCCACCGTGTTTGGTAATAAAATTTTTGTTCATTATACTCGTCGATCTTAATAATATGCAGCAAAATTTCTACGAGGCTCCATTTCGAGTAAATAAAATATTTCGTCTAATTAATTTTGATAAATTACAAGATATATAGGATTTGTTTATTAAGTTGATTTTAACATGTACATATATGCTTTCAAAAATACTAATTTATGTCTAGGGTGGACATTCACTCATAATCAATATTTAGAGCATATCCAATGCAAATGTGGGTTGCGCAAAAATAAAATTCAGCCACGTAAACAAAATAGATAATATTTAAAAAAAAAAAAATTTCAATACAAGTTGTTAAACACTCTGTCAAAAGGTTAGCTTCTTCATTATATTTTGTAATTATATGGTAAACATGAATAAAAAAAATGGCAGCTGAGTATTTTATTGCAACAATATATATTTTTCTGTTTGGAGGCTAAATTCCTCGAAAACTTATCTATGGAGATAAAGGCTAATGGCCTTGGACTGACCAATTTAGGAGGCGTGGTGGGCCAACTTTTCTTTAATTTAAAGAGGCAATCATAGCATTCGCTATCTCATTCATCTTTGTGATTGCTTTAAGTAGAGAGGACTGGGTAGGGATGCAAAAATTGACAATGAAAAATCCAGTCTAGAGCACGAACGACACGATACAACCCGGCCCAATTGGAGGTGTGCCCGGCGAGTCAATTCATTAGAAAAAATGAAAACGAAACAAAAAGTAGGGCAAAAAGTACGTCCAAACGCAAAATGGACTGGCCCTAGAAATTAGTTTAGGTCGCAAAAACTGAAAATGCATATATCTGAAAAGTGGAGAACTCTTACAAAATTAGTTTACATCTTATATTTGAAGATTCCAAAAGAGTAAACAGAAGAAATGAGTGATTTGCCGTCAAATAACTGGACAAAGTAGAGCTAAGAAAAATTAATATGCCTGCATCTAATGTGTTAAGATCTCTACACTATCTTCAGCACCTTCTTAGACGAGTAAACTACACGGATAGATTATAGATCCTAACTACTTGCAGTACCATCGCATACAAGAGACTTCCACATTGCGGTTTACAAAATGTTAAGGTAATTGATTCTGTGATATAGTTACAGCAATTCATCCTAAAAACAAGGTCAGCACTTATTCAAGTATAAACGTTACTGTTACATCCGTCTCGCTTCATTGGAGACGGATTTACCATTACACGTTTGATGTTCTATCCACGAAGAACCTCAAAGCTTGCTTCTTCTTCCAATGTAAGATTTAGATCGGGAAGTACCAACTTATCTTCACATGGAGCAACTGCCTTCTCTTCAGAAGCCCTGTTTGGTGTATAGCATTGCAGCGAATCATCCTTGCCTGAGACAAATGGTGGGAATATTGGAGGGACGTGATGAAGAGCTTCTGACTTTTGCAGGAATTGACAGGGAATTACTTTCTTGGATGCAATCGTTGATCTTCTTTTAGTAGTCGATTCAAGCTGTTCCATAGAACAATGTTAGTCACCACGCTTTCAGAAAATAATGATTAATGGGAGAAGGAAAAAGAGATCAACTCGGAACATCTCTTGGAAAATTAAAGCACAAAATGCAAAGTTCTATAGTTCCAGCACCATATAACAGCCAAAGTTCATATTTTCCCGCTACCTATAAATCGAGGAAGTGTTTTCTTTTTCCTTTTTCTTCCAATTATGAGGCCATACATCCATTAAGTAACATAATTATGAGCAACGCTATTGTGCTTCAATGATATGTAATGTAAAGGGACAAAGGAAGAATGTGCCAAAGTAATTTCACCTTTATTCTCTTCAAACAATCATTTGTAGCCTTCTGTTTCTCCAAATTTGTGCGTAATGCCAATATTTCCTGTGCAGCATGTCAGGAAATTAGATAACTTATGTGAATTAGTATATAAGCATTAAAAAGTAGTATACCCTCTTCAGTTCTTCTCTTTCTTTATCAAGCAAGTACTCCTCTACTTGAAGTTCTGCCAAGGTCTGCAAATCAACACCAAACAAAGTAGATTGCTAAGACTTGTGAGTCGAAGTACTAAAGTGCTAATGATGCAAATTAATTTCTGTTTTGTTTATTGATTCATTACATTTTCTGATGCAAAATTTTGATAAAATATTGAATTTCCATCGTATACCAAAGTAAAGCTTCCAAGAGTATAATGGTCCTGTCAATTTTACTACTAAATTTTTATCCCAAGCAGTTTAAGGTGTCCATTGTCCAATGACTGGACTGTCAGAAACCTCAACCCGGGCATCCCAAGATATAAACTCCTCGTGTTATGACCAATATATACTTGATCAGCTCAATGGACCCAACAGTAATCACCTTCTTCTTTCTTGACCTCTTCGTGGATTTTTCACCATTTCCATTAACCTGAAGCATAAAATTAAAAAATATCTCACAATTAACGCAAATCTAGTTCATTGGTACTTGTGAATAGTTGAAGTATCAATGGATGTGCATTAAGAGCTAATCCATAAACTTATCTCTAGAAAATATCTAAAGATGTAAGGAGCTTCAGTAGCAAACTAGCAATAATCTCACCCATGTGATGAAGTCTGTTTTCGTATGGGCGAGGAATGACATGCAAGGCTGCTATGTGACATTTTAAGTGACTACTACTGACATTTTCGCCGATTGACTTTTTTGGATAAATTGACCAGTTTTAAAGTTACATTAACCATACTTTAAATAAATTGACCATTCATTTTAATTTATTCAAAGCTTGATGGTTTTTTTTTATTTTTTGCCAAAAACCCCAATTTCTCAGCTACTATTTTGGACTTTTCAAATCAAATGGTAGTTGAACTAACCAAATTGTTTTTAATCAACATTTTGAACTTTCCAACCACCATTTAGTTTGAAAAGTCCAAAATTGTAACTAAAAAAATGGGTTTTTGGTCAAAAAAACTCCATTCGAACAAACTCTCAACAAGTAAATTAAGAATATCAATTTGACCAACAACGTCAACCAGCGCCACTGCCAGTTGATGTTGAAAGTAGGATAAAAACAGCCCAGAAATAGTTGTGAATATAGCTATTATCTCAATGCAAGTGTGCCGCAGCCTGTGTATGAACACGATTCACCTCACAATTTAGCAAACACAGGACAAATTTTCGCAAATGAATTTGCAAACAAAGATAAGCAAATATCCTTCATGATCTAAAAGTTACGACATATGGTTAGCAGTAAAGAATGAGGCAATATTTAAACATGCCATGACATTAAAAAGCAGTACATTCTCCGTAAAAATTTGCTGGAATTACTTGCGCCATTGATGGCAAAGACGTTAAGGATTTAGGTAATTCATTCGACAGACACCACGACGTGTGGTGTCTCTACGTGCGCATGCTTGCAAGAGGCAGAGAAATGTAAGGAAGCCCACAGTTAGGTAATACACGTCAGCTTACAGAAAAGATGTTTGGTCATTGGTGACAAAAATGGTCCCCCACCCCCACCTCCATTCAAACAAATACCACAAAGCTAAATACATGCATATTGCATACCATACAGGCTTGTCACAGATTTTGGCATTTTGCACTACATAGTAGTTTCAAATCCCCATGACATTGCACTTAGTTAAACAAAAATCACATAAACATTATGCAATAATGTATTTGGATCATATTTAGTACTTGTTCGGTGGCCATTTTTCCTCCCAAAAATCCATTTTTTTGCCTACAATTTTTGACTTTTCAACCTTCTTACATTACAAAAAAGTTTGAAAAGTACCCAAAAAAACCCATTTTTTCCCAAAAAAAACTTAACCAAACATGCCTTAATTCAATGGACACAAAGACGAAAATATAAACCGCAATGCCTTGACTATAAAACTCCAACAAAAAGGTAAAGCTACTCTTCAAATTTTAAACCTAAACTACACTAGTACCTAACCAAATGTCCAAATCTACTTACTTGGACCCACAAGTTAAAAGGAATCCAACATAACACACTGTCAAGCATATAAACCGCAGCAATTAACACCACCTTTAATCCTTTTACCCATAAGAGAAAATAGATAAAAAAAAAAGTATGTATTCACCTACTTTCACTGCACTCAAAGTTTAACTTGTGTTGTGGATGTTACGAAATATGAATAATTTATAATTTAAGTAATTTCAACTTTGGTGGTGAAATTATTGTTTATAAGTTGTGAATTCTAGAAAATGTGAATAATTTATAATTTAAGTATAACCAAACAAGGGTGAAAACACTTGCTAAGCCACGTTGCAGCCGACCACACTGGATTGTGCCCCATAATTAAAAAAGGTTGAGCACACAACCACTAACAAAACTTCACCAAACTATACGCAGACCTATTTGCCATGAAAACACGCCACCGCTTACAAAAGGGCATCCACGACCCCACACATCGAATTGTCCAAAATACCCCTCTACCACAGATATTCTTTGAAACGACAGTTTTTGTTTTTGCACCCCAAAGTTAATAAATTTTAATATATTCAGGAATTGGATAGACAAATTATCCTTTGGATAAGGGGTGTCATTGTAATTTCCATGTTAACAATAATGGGGGTCCGGCAAAGGGGTTACAAGAAAAAGTGACAAGTCATTCCATAATCAATCTTCTTGTGTTCATCTGACTCTGACCATTTACATTGAAAAAAGTCGCCCATTTTTTTTTTTTTTCCTGTGAGTAATGCTATCTAACACCATTTTTGCACGTGGCGGAGGAGCTCACTTTTAATTGTCCAATTTTCAGTATCATCTTGACTGGTGCTGTGCACCTCCGGTGCTAGATAACATTACGTATTCATAATAAGAAACAAAAGAGAAAATCCAAGGATTGATAAATGGAAGACTATTTTGGTCGAGGTCGAAGTGGAAATTTTCGGTTGTCGGAGAACGTTGCCGACTTACCGGCATCAGATCGGTATAATGACTCAAGAACCCATGCAACTGCCGAAATGGCTGAATCTGAAAATATCCGAATTGTGTTGGGGTATATTCGTCAAATGAAAATTGGAATCATCGATTGACAATTGACACGACTCACGAGACTAATTTGGTGAACAGTGAAAATAACTAACCGCGCCTAGCTACTGACTCGCAACAGCCGGGCACCGGAAAAGTGAACACTGACGCCATTGGAACTCACGGTTAATAATAGAAATAATATATGAAATATTCCACGTTTACAAACCTCAGATCTTGCGGGTTTGGAGAGTTTTGGGTCAGACGGTGGGCTGGACTCTTCAGGGCTACCGTCGACGGTGCCAGCACTTCCACCACAGCCGCCACTGATAGAGGTGGCACCACTCCATGACAGTGGCGTTGTAGGGCTGGCTCTGAGAGCCGGTTTCATGGTGGAGTCAACTGTCATGGGCTTAGACCTGCGTTGACGCACGCTCCAATCAAGTGGCAAAGCTGTCGGTTTAAGAGCCGCCGCCGTCGGCTGCGGGTAAGACCGGTTGAGCCGCAGCAGCATCTCCACCACCTTGTTGTCATCACTCATGGCTTCTTCCACCCACTCTTCGTCACCAGTCATGGTTTTCACTTTATTATCTTATAGTGAGAGAAAGGAATATATATATATATATATATATATATATATAGAGAGAGAGAGAGAGAGAGAGAGAGAGAGAGAGATGAAAAGGAAGAAATGGAATTGTGTTGGCAAAGAAGAAGAAAAAAATTACCATCATAAATAGGGGGACACGAGTTTTATTTAGATTGATTGACTCATTGACATACATACACGTAACACGTGCATACATACATACAGACATACAAACATACATACATACATATATATGGCGTGTATATGTATCTATATTCTATACATGCATGTGTGGTGGAAGTGCTTATGGACGACCTCTTGTATTGTGTTGAGGGTTAGTGTGTGTATATGTGTGTATTTTGATGACTTTGTGGGGATGTTGTAATCAGATGGAAGGATTTTCTTATTTTGGGTCATCATTTGCAAATATGGACCCACTTAAAATACTACTTTTATTACCTCCCATTTACTAAAAGCTCTTCAATTTGCTCGTACACTTTTGAACCGATGTTTTAAGAGATAATTAGGTTGTATATTACTTTTGTCATAATAAATAAATAAATGAATAATTATTTATTTTTTAAAATATGGAGTCTTACTTATACGGCTATACCTCATCCCAACTTTGAAAATATACTTCTTTTCTTTATATAAAAGTTACCTAGGCTATTATTCTAAATATGAAAATTTGTATTTTGGTTCTCAATTTTTGCAATTTGTTATTAATATATCATCAATCAATTTTTATAACATTAGATATTTTCAACTTTTTATTTAATTACAAATCACGTCTATATTGATATATTTTGACGGATTTACCCTCTTCTTTAGATAAATCTATACTAATTTTAAAAGTCCCTTAAAAGAGAAATATTTTTGGACGATATTGCCCCTAAAATAACTTATAATTCTTAAAATCATCTTTCAATTAAAATAATTTATTTTGGCTTTAATTTAAACTATTGAATACTATATAAATATTGTATTTTGATCATTAAAAGTGATTTATCTCTTTAAATTTCATTATATATTGTAATTAATGTAAATAAATAAAAATATACTAATAAAAATTTTAATATATTGAAATTATTATCTTTAATTGTAAACAATCAAAGAGTCAATCTTATTATGCACGAGAATTTAAACAAATTTCTTCATCAACATAACAAAACAAGATGAATTTGGCTTTCCATTTCGACTTTCTTATTATTGATTCATATTTACTTCATTTGTTATTCGTCTTTGTTTTTTATTATGCCAATAATATTTTTTTTATCGCAATGACGATTTTTAATCTTTGATAATTAGTTTGATAGTAATGTGGTAATAATGGATGTGTTAATTTTCCATGAATGATTCTCTAATTTTAAGAATATATATGATGGTAATATTGATTTTAAATTTTGATTTCTATATCTTTTTTTCTTGATTTAGAATATTTGTTCGATGTAAAAATGTTAATTATTGTGGTAGTTTTGATAACAAAGGGATTTAAACTCGAATGATGTTTTATGTCATTTTGTAAGCAATTAAACGTATATTTATTGTGGAAGAACGAGTTAGAACAAGGAGAATTGGTGTTACTCTAACTCTTTCAAGCACGCGGTTGAGGAAGACATAACATGGATAAAGTAAGTCATATTATGTACAAGGTGAATGTAAATATCGCATAATAAGTGGTTTTATGTGATGAGTTAAAATCATTATCCAAATACCTGGTTGTTTTGAATTTTCTTGAAATTTAATAATATTTCAGACGAAATTACGGGAAAGAATGCATGAAGAGAACAAAACAAAAAACCCCATTAATTTATGGGTGCATTAAGACTGAATGGATATTGCAATAGAAAATTCTTCTTTATCTTATGTCAAAGAATTTTGAGATTCTTTTTTCTAAAAAATAATTACCTAAAAATGCTAAAAATTTTGTTTTCGTGTGCTTTTTATAATGATATAAATACAGAAAATCAATGAAAATTTGTGTTATACTTATATATACTATTTTCATGTATTTTAGAATTTGATACTAATTTTCATAAAAGAAAGTTGCATTTTTTAATATGCCATTAGATATATGCTTTAAAATATAATTAAAAGAGTATCAATAATCTTTTAATATTCACATAGGCCATGTATTTTTTAATGAACCACATATTTTACCAAAAAGTTTGAATATAATTCCTTAGTTGGTCATAATCATTGATGAACTTATAATTGAAAATAAGTTTCATTTAAGTGTTATATTCATCGATAATTTTAAAATAAAAAAATCATGATATTATTACAAAATCACGTGCAACGCACGTATTCTTAACTAGTAAAAATAAAAGAAAGGTAAAAACAACAAAATGTTAAAAAAAATACAAATGAAATTTCATAACTTTTAAAAAGTAAAAAATAAATTATTCTTCTATCAATCCCACATTATCTCACCACTGCCATCATTTCCATGCCACCAAAACACCTACCCACCAAATAGGGAAAAAAAATCATCTTCTCAAATCACCACCACCCAATGCAATCGTGACACCACCATTTGCCTCCACAATCACCAACCCTTTACCACAAAAACGAAGGATATTTTGCCTATTTAATCCCAGACCGAGGGACCTTTTTCATGGCTGCTTCTCCCCATTATTCTCCATTTTTATTGATTTCCATTCTTCTCCTTCTTCAAATCAATCCCAAGAGATGCAATGTGGCTTCTGAATTTCAAAGCTTTAATCTTTCAAGATCCCAATAATCTCTTTCTCAACTTGAACACTGCCACTAATCTTTGCGTTATCGTCGCTGCCCGCTGGTACAGGGTTTTCTATGATCCACTTTCTGCCAATGTCGTATCCCTCAACTTCACTGGAAGAACTATCGTCGGTTAATACCATCTTCTATTGGTAATCTGACTAATCTTCGAGTTTTATCACTATTCCACAACTCGTTCTCTGGCCATATTTCGTCGAAACTCAAAAAATTCAAATTTATCAGACTTTGGAACTTCAGGGATGTAGTTTCTCTAGACGCATTTCTGATCAAGTTAATGGTCCTCTTGTTCTGTCATTTGACAGGCAGTGGTGTAAAGATTGTAGCTATGATGGGATGAATCGAGGTGGGTGAAGAAAAAAGTTAATTTGTTCTTTTTAAAAGTTATGTGACTTCATTTGCAATGGGGACGTGATTTACAATTAAATAAAAGATTGGAATGTTTGGTTCCATAAAAATTGGTTGAGAATAAATTAATAACAAACTGTAAAGATTGAAGACCAAAAGTAAAAATTTCCATTCCAAATACAAGCCAATTACTACCAAACTCTAGCATCTCACCACCTCTTCCAACACAACCTTGGCCAACAACACCGCTACAACAATCTCATGATTTCTCTCTTGGATTTTTTCTCCCTGATTTGGGCCTACGTTTTCTCGCTGACTTTTCTTCTATTTTTAAGGCGGCGGTTTGAGCTTTTGGATGTGGCACAATGAAGCTAGCATATCATAATTCAGATTCAGTGGTATGATTGTGGTTTTTCTAATGAGTTCAAGTGAATTTTGAGGTGGTGGTGGTGTCGCCGAGTTGATATGATTTTTTTGGAAGCTTTTTGATGGATGGTGGATAAAATAATGGTGGACGACGGTAGATCGGCAAATTCCAACCCTATTGGTGGTAGTGGAGATAATAGTAGGTGATGGAGATGTTAGTGGTGGTTAATGAGTTAATGAGTTTTGTGATTGACTTGGGATGAAATAAGGTAACATTATGTTGCTCTACAAGAAACATGTTAAGATATTATGTTGTACTACAACTAACACATTATATTACATAAAAAAGAAATCAATTGTAATCACCACCATACAAGAAATATATATAGTAAGTTGCTCATATTTGTGGAAAAAAAAAACATGTAATGGTGAAAATAACAAGGGGAATTTTTCTAAATAGCCTTGTCAAACAAGCTTTACAAAGAAATAGCCTAGTGTTTTACAAATAAGTTGTAAATGCCTCTTTTTTAAATAAAGTGACTAAATTGCCCTTTTAACTTCTCCTATGTCTATTTATTTCTTCGTCACTCAACCTTCCCAACAATTCTAATTTAGTATCTAGAATATCTTCATATCTGGCTAATAATCTATTTATTATTCTAGTTTGCTCTAAATATTCTAAAGATACTGTATTTTGGATATTATTTAATTTCGTGAATTCTTCTTCTAATAAATCTAATATACGATTTTCTAGGTTATCATAACCTTTTAAATTATATCCTGGCATTTAAATAATCTATATATGCAGATAATTTCTTAAATGCGTTAGGATGTTCCTTTTGAGTTATATATCCTAAAACAATTCCTTCTGATACTTCTTCTTCTAAATCTTTACATTCAGAAATAATATCTTCAATTCTTTTTTATGTTTCTAGATGTTTCTATAGAATTGATTCTTATATTATTTTTATAGGCAAGATCTATATTTGTATAGATATCTTTGAGTTTAGATTGACCAATAGGATAAACTTTTTCTAATTTATTAACCAGAGTTAATAAAAACGAGATATATTTATCATCTAAATACAATTTAAGATCACAATCAGTGGATGTGGATGCTTGTGCAGTGTACATGAAAATAAGAACGTCAAACCTGGAATTATTCTTCAATAAAGAAAGCTAGGTTTCCCTTGAGTGATCTTCTTCAAGTCTTTGTGTATAAGTGTGCGTTGATCAAAGCAAGATCTGCTTCTGTCTATAGCTCATAAGGTTTTTAACAAAAGGGTCCAACATGCCTTCCGCTTATATTCTTTTCAACTTCTTCCTTTTGCATTGATAGTTTGAGCTTACGGATTTAAATCAAAAAGATTCAACCCTGCCACGAAAATTCAGACAAGCTGTTTTCACCCCTATCGTAACAAATCTTTCAGTTTAGAACCTACTTGATTTTTCCAATGACACTCCAACCACTCCCAAACAAGGCAACATAGCCAAAACGGGAAAACAAGGAGATTTAAAGGAAATAACACAAGGTTATCTTACTACTGCCGGGGACTGGCTATCAAAGGAAGTTTTCTTTTGAAAAGAGATAATAAGAAAGCATTCCAAATATTTTTATAGAAATTGTTATGAGCATATTACAAGTACACACTTGATATACAAAAACTCAAACTAAGAAACACTCTTGGTACTCCCTATGTTTGAAGTTTAGAACTCCATAGGGATTACCTTTATTCACTCTTGAAGAAAAGACTGCAGGACTTTGGTATGATAGTAGAGAGATATGAGAAAACTCAGTGATTATCTCAACTTTCGATACCTTACAATTTGAAATGTAAGAGGTATATAAAGACTCAGAGACTCAGATACAACTTATTTTCAATAATTGATCCTTATCAAGAAGGAATCTCCTTTTTATCTTGTCGGTAAATAGGGACCACAGCTTTTCCAAAGTGATAAGATTATCACTGTTGGTAGTGAGTGAAGGGTCCTATCCGATCATTTTTCCTTCAAAGTAGTCTGGTGGCATGTCGTCTTCATTGAGGGAGACGTGGTCCATATCTTCAATAATGTAATTTGGACAACTATGTTCAGCATGACTCACCATAATTTTACACATTTCTTGAAGAAAGTTTGGTGATCCATCATTTTCATTATTCATTATTTTGTCGCACCAGTGGTCAAGTAGGGCCCAATCTTGATCACGAGTCTTTCTGGTACAGTTGCTGAAGATTATGTGATCTTCACATGGGTATATCCAGATATTTTCATTCTTGCTCATGGTGTCAAGTGTCAACCAAGAAATCAAATTGGTCTTTGAATCCTTTGGCTCTTCTGAAATGTCAATCTTCAAGATTTCTTGAGGAGTAATCTCATGGGTATTTTGACTGTTTGGATCGAACAATTTTCTTGTTAATCCAATTTTGATAACATTTTTGACTGGAATGAGGTAATGATCATAAATATCCCATTCTGGAACTGCAGAGAAGAATCTGATATAAATGTTGGTCGGTTTAGTAATTCGGACGAACTCTTCGACTGCTATTTTGATTCTTGCTGGCAGCATGGAAATTTCTCTGAGATTTTGGCTAGGATAAATACAGAGTATATTTCCAATATCATACATATGGCGAATCCAATTTGGTGGTGCTCCGGGATAGAAATTCACCTTGTTATATTTTCCATAGTTCAAAGTCTTCATCCATGGCTTATTACCAATTTCAATAAACCAGCAAGCCACAAGATTGAAAAGACATATCTTGTATTTATATCCTGCTTCATCTTTTACCCCAAAGGATAGAAGACTGTTGCACAGCTGGATGACATTAGTTTTGTTAATTTCAGATATATCTTGTTTAATGGCTGGTGGAGGTTGAGAGGAGGAAACCTCCTTATTTTCTTTGATATCTTGACTATTTCGTGGAATATCTTCCTTTTGGAGATTTTCATTCTCCATTTTGTATATTTTCTCTTCCATTTCCTTTATTTTGAGTTTCATTGATTGTAACTCTTGCTTGATTTGCTCCATCCCTGGAAAGGAAATCAGGAAGAAAATTATCTCTACCACGAATATATTGAATATCAAATTTGAAGTTAGCCATCCAAGATTGTATTCTAATTAATGGCTTATTAGCAACATTTGGTTCTAAATTGTTTTTAAGAAAATACTTGACTTGAGTATTATCTGTTCTAATAGTGAATAATTTTTTAATCAAATAATATTCATATTTAGCAACTCCTTTTTTGACAGCAAGTAATTCTTTTCTATTTGAGTCATATCTAGTTTCAACGTCTTTGAAAGTTCCCGAAGTATATGCAACTAATTTTTCAGGACATGTTTTTGAACAATCTTTATGACATGGGTAATTTTCTCCATGTTTTGATACTGCTTTTAAGACTGCTCCCCAACAATAGTCAGAAGCATCTGTTTCAAGAATAAAATAGTCATCATCTTCTGCTATAGATAGTTTAGGAAGATTAGAACAGTATTTTTTAATGTGTTTGACTCTCTTAGTATCTTCATTGGTCCAATTCCAAACTTGATCCTTTTTTAGTTTATTTAGAAATGGTTTTTTAAGTAAAGCACATCCTTCGATAAATTGTTTAGAATAATTCAATAATCCTAAAAAGCTTTGTAGCTGCTTTTTGTTTATTATTTCGTCAGGGAATTCAAGTAATTTCTCTCCAATATGAGATTGTAATTGAATTTCTTCTTCTTTGATGATGAGTCCTAAAAACTCTATTTTTGTCTTAGCTATTTCAGCTTTCTTTTCTGAGAGTATTATTCCATGTTTGTTGATAATATATGCAATTTTTTCTAGGTGTTCTAAATGTTCTTTGTAAGTAGTAGAATGTATAAGTATATCATCAATATATATTACACAAAATTTTTTAATTGGTTTAAATACTTCATCCATTCTTCTTTGATATATTTGGGGTGCATTTTTTAATCCAAATGGCATTACATTCCATTCGAATTGTCCTAAAAGATTAGGAGTACTAAATGATGTTAGTGGTTTACTTTCTTCATCTAGACATATTTGCCAAAATCCGCTTTTGCAATCAAACTTATAATATATTTTGCTATTCTGTATGGCCTTTATGAGAATATCTTTATTTGGTAAATAATATCCATCAAATTTGGTTTTCTCATTTAGTTTTTTATAATTTATAACCATTCTGGCTTTATTTCTTTTTATTTCGGCATAGTTCCTAACCATAAAGGCTGGACTACTATGTGGACTTTTACTTGGTCTGATAATTTTTGCTTTTAATAATTCTTTTATTTGTATATCAAATTCTTTTATGTCTTCTTGACTATATATCATAGGCTTGACTCTAATTATGACATTTGGTTCTATTAATTCTATTTTTGCTGTTGTTTTATTTATGGACCATTTTTCTAATGGGTTTTCTGAAAAGTTATTTTTGAGATTTCTTTTTATTCTTTCTAGCTTTTCATTTTCTGATTCACTTATTTGGAGGTTTATACTATTGTATAATAGTGATTTGAAATTTTCTTTTTCTATTTCTGTATAACATCCACCACGCTGGGTTGAGGATCTCTGATGGTTTATTGATTTTTGAGCTATGGATACAGCTTTTTGTATTTGTGGTACAATTATTTTATGGTTACAGGGTGTTGTGAATTCAAATCTTGTAGGATTTTTATATTGTGTAAATGGTGCATAATCTTCTAGGAGGAATGTCTGTCCTAAAAGAATGTCACATTCTATTTTGGGGGCATAGTAAAGTTCTCTAACTATGACTTCTCTATTTCCTAGTAAAAATGGTATATTTTCCGCATATAAAGAGTATGGTTCAAATAGGCCGCTAGCTGTTTGAGCATAGTATTTCTTTTTAGGGTCTGTTTTCCAGTAAGAAGCTGGTAAAACATTGTATTGTGCTGTACATAATGTTGATCCTGTATCTAGATAAGCATGAAATGTAATTCTACAATATTCAGGTAGATTGAGTTTTATTTCAACATAAGGACTTAATGGATTAGTTATGTTCTTTGTTATAGATTTATAACTAATCATCATGTAGTTAGTAAATCTTTTCTTCTCACTAGTAATCCTTGGGATATATTGTTCTTCAAGGTTAATTGTTACTTGCAATTTATTATTTTGAATGCTATATGGTTTGAACATATCTAAAAAGTCCATTCCTAATAGGATTGGTGCATTTGTTTCTATCCTATTGGGATCTTTATGTATAACTATAGTTATAGGGAATTGTTCTCCTCTTATATTAGTAAGTATAAGATTCATTTCTACGAATTTTCTGATTTCATATTCTATCCCATGATAATCTTTATATTTATATCCTTGAGGTAAGTCTTGTTCTGGTAGAATATTAACTGTATTTCCTTGAACATGGCTTGATCCTGCTCCTGTATTTATTATGGCAATTATTTCTTGTATTTCTCCTGTAGGTTTTATCCATTCAGTTAGGATATAAAATTGTTCTTCTATTCCATGTCTATCTAGTTTGGCTAGTATTGGTATATTCTTTTTCCAATAGTTTTTTGGAGTGGATGTCTCTCCTATATAGCTTTTCCTAGGAAGACTGAGACTTCTTCTAGGAGGGAATTTTGCTATCATATTTCCTATTGAGTCTATAGAAACATTGCCTTGTAGATTACTGGTTTGTCCTGTTTCTCCAATTGTTTTAATTTTTCTTTTGAAATCTAAAACAAATTCTTTAGGTATTTCAATTTCGTGAGATCTGAATTTTCTAGGTGGAATAGCTTGTGCTAATTCTTCAAATCCTTCTTCAATTTTTATTTCTTCAAAGTTTCTCCTTATTTCCTGATGGTGGCTTGTAGTAAAAGCAAATATAGATCTTATGGTAAGACTTACTGCCTTAGATTTTTCTGGCATTTCTAATCTGTCTATTTTATGATATAGATTCAATGATATATCTATAGTTTCATCTAATAGAGATACTGCAAATCCTGGTTTTAAGGTAAATATAAGCTTTTGGTATACTAAATTTCCTGAAACAGCTCCTAAAAGGGCGTCTATAGGATCATGTAGTATTCTATTATCCATGCAGAATATATTGACAGGTATATCCATTCCTTGTCTAAAAAATCCTTTCATAAGAATCTGGATTCCTCCAATTTCTACATTCTTAATTTTGTTTCTAATATCGGGCTTTATTTTACTTAATTCTTCGTTTACCCATTTTCTATTTAGTATGGGAATCGTTGTAGATCCTTTTACGTTTTCTATATAAATAGGAACTTCATTATGTTTTATAACATAAATAGTTTTGTTTAGTTTTGGCAGTATATTCCAAAATGTTTTATTCTTAAAGACATCTTTTTGATTCAAAGATAAAACTTTCTTCATTATTTCATCACATTTTTCTTCTTCGAATGTAACAGTTTGGCTTACTCCTTCAATATTATCTATGTTAGTTTCTTGTATTTCCATACTTTCTTCTATTCTTACTTTATTCATAAAGTTATAATTTATGAACTCATTATCTTCTTCACTTTCTATTTCACTATCGGAATAAATATATATAGTAGAGACTTCTGATCAGTTTCACTAATTTCATAAGGTTCATTATCTGAATCATATATAGCTTCTTCGTATACTTCTAAAAATTTTGAATTGGTCTTATTTTTATGTTTATCTGGGCAGTTTGGTGCTATATGTCCTGGTTTTTGACATATAAAGCATTTACATTTTTTAATATATTCTTTCTTAGGTATCCAACCTTTAGGTTTCGTTCTCTTTTTAAAAGGTTTTTTATTTGGTTTCCAATTATCTCTTCTTTTTCTAAAATCTTTCTTTTTATAAGGTTTAAGAAATTTTTTGAATTTCTTTTTCTTTTTATATTCTTTTGGATAACATCCCCATTGATGAGTATGAAAGATATCTTGATTGCAACAAAGGGGTTTTTTCTTTGTCATCTTTTTTATTGCTTTGTTATCAGCTATTTCTCTACACCATTTATTATTTGTGTTGATAATAAATTGTTCTCTATTGCCAAAAGTATCATTTATTTCTGGATAAGTCATAACAGACCTAATCTTTTCATATTCTTGGTGTATTTTTATGTTCCAAGGGTAAGGAAGTTTTAGGAACATTATCTTGAGATAATTTAGTTTTTCATTATAACTCATATCTTTATTTAAAACTTTTATATAGATTTTTTCAAAATCTTTTAAGTATCCTTTTAGCTCACACATATCACAAATTCTTAGATTTTCTAATTCTATTTGTGCTTCTAATTTTTTTCTTATTTCTTTCTCTTTACTAGTTTCTTCTGCAATTTCTCCTAAAAATTGTGCTCTTAAGTATTTTTCTAATCTTTTTAATATATCCATAATTGTTTGGTTATTTAAATGTTCTCTTGTATTAGCTATCAATTCTTCTCCATATTTTATGTTACCTTTTATTTGGTCGGAGGTTTTCTTCCATAATTCTTCAACATTTCCTCTAAAGGTATGTTCAAGAAAATTGAAAGCTGTATATGTATCCCATCCTTTGCTAAATTGTATAGCAAGGCTAGAGGCTTTAACCCAAGCAAATATCTTTTTATCTTTGTCTCCTGAATCTAGATCTAACCATATTCCTGTTGTTGGTATTGGTTCTGTTAGATTTTCTATAGGACTTTCTTCTTTGGTAGTTATTTTGAAGTTGCCTTTTAGTTTGCTAGGACTTATTCTTTTATTAGAGTCTTCAACTTCTGGACTGAATTTATACCAAGTATAAAATTCACCTTCATCTGTCGGATATCTATAACTATCATATTCTTCGTCTTCTTTCTCTTTATTTACACCACTAGTTTGTCCTGGTCCTTCGTATCTTGGTGCAACAGGTGGTACAGGACCTGAGCATACTGTAGGGTATATTCCTTCAGTTTTTGGTAGTGTAGTAGGTGTAAATGGAGGTTGTCTTACTGTAGGAGGGGTAGTAGAACTACTAACTCCTGTGGTACTAGTATTCATTTTAGTATTTCCTAAATTTATGTTGGCCATTTGTATTTCTAAATCTTCTAACATTTTTCTGTATCTCTCTGCATCTTCTCCTGAAGTTTCAAAGAATTTTTCTTCAAGATCTTATTTGGTTTCATTCATTAAATTACATACAGACTCTAGAGTTTGAGGTTCTTCTCTAGTATAGATTTTTATATGTTTTCCTGTTATTGCTGTTGATATTTTAATATTTTCATTAATTTTTAAAAGATTTTCTGAAATATCTTTTAATTGAGTATTCATGTTTGGATTTAGGTTATAAGGTTCAAGTAGTTGATAATATTTATTATTTTGTTCAAGAAATTCTTCTATTATAGTTTCTTGTTCTGTTAGACAATTTTGTTTTACTTCATTCATCATAACAATATTTTCTTTTATTGATAATTTGTCTTTTTCTTCAAATTGAAATCCTAATCTTTTCCCAATTTCAGTAATTATTTCTTTATAATCTATTATTTCGTTTTCTATATTTATTATTCTTTCTTCTAGAGTTAAAGGTTTTCTTAATTTTTTTTTTTTTTTTTTTAACTCTTCTAACTCTTGTTGAGTTTTTAATAATTTTATTTGTTCATTTAATACTTTATATTCTTCGGAAAGTTTATTCCTTAAATTTTGTAATTTATGTTTATTTGTATTAATTAATATTTCAATTTGCAGAATTTCGTTTAGAATTTCTTGATCTTCTTTTCTAATATATTTTTCTCCAATTAATCCAAATTTACCTATCAAAAAGGTTTTTATCCAATTAATTTGTTCAATTATATTTATTTTTGATATTTTGTTATAATTATTTGACATAATTATATTTTTAACAGGCTCTGATACCAGTTTTGGGTGCGGAAACTTAAGATCGTAATTATAAGGAATAATATTGAAACTTTTTTATATGTTAAGGGTATTCTAAGAAATTCTTTATATGTTAAGGGTATTTTAGGTTTTATTTAGTCAAAGGCTCTTTTGAAGATTTAGCAATTCTTGGAGGCTATCTTGAGTATATGCCACAAATAACAATGTAACACGACATATTTAACATGTCATAACATGAGAATTAACAGAAAAAATAACATGTTGAACAAAAAGTCACACATTATGTTACCTTACATAATTGACTAAGCACATGTTTGATAGTATGGAAATTATAAGTTGTTGGTAAATGTGTGGATAAAATGTGGGTTGTAAACTGTGGATTTTATACAATGTGTGAATAAAAAATATATTTGACCAGTTTAACTAACTGAAATTATAATTTAAGCAATTCTAAACATTTGTTAAGTAAACCTGTATAAATGTTGATTTTTATAACCTTAAAATATTGATTTTTAATAAAAATGTAACAAGATATGTTAAAGTTTTCGAAAAAATCTTCAATTGAAACTAATACAATATTTTTCAAAAAAGTTATAATTAGATATAAATAAAAATAAAAATTGAAAAATGAAATATTTTACTTTTTTTTTTTTTTTGTGAAAAAGTAGAGTAGTTGTCAGAATTTCCTATAATTTAAAACTGGTTCGAATTCACCCAGAAAATAGTACAGAGCTAAATTTATTTTGTTCTTGTTAAATTGGTCAAATTTAGATCACGGGTATAATTTTTTGTCGATTAACGGACCACTAAACGAAATATGTAGTTCCATTCAAATGTCATTTCGGTTAACATAATTAAAATTTTTGGGACTTGATTAAATATTTTTTATTATTTTAAGTGAAAATCTGTAAAAAATAAAAATAAAAATAAAAAGTTTAGGATTTATTTGTACTTTTGAAAATGTTAGGATCTCAATTGTAATTTTTCAGTTGTTTTTTTTTTTTCTTTTTCCTATCATTACAATTTATTTAAGTCATTGACAAAATTGTCAAAAAAAAAAAAAAGTCATTTGTGGACCATTTGTGTGAATAAATGGAAAGATGATGATGATATCTTTTAACAAATTGAATTGTGATGATATTATTACAAACTTGAAATAATGGGGATCATTAGTATAATTAACCCTAAAAAATTTACATATCTTTCATATTTGCATATTTTGTTTCTTTTTCTTCAATTTTGATGATCTGCCACCATCTTTCCTACCCGTTTTTCAGAGATTTTGTAGAAAAATATGTGGATTTTGGGTGGATCTTTGAAAAAATGTATTATCAATCGAAAGATGAAAAAAATTTAAACCGATATTTTTTTATAATTTGTGTTTATGGTGTTTACCGCTGGGCATGAATAATTTCTTGATTTGCAGGGGCAAATACCTTGATTTGCAACTTGAAGAATTGTTTTTTTTTTTGGGGGGTGGGAGGGTGTAAATACGTGATTTTTTATTTTATTATAAGAACAAGGTGGACCTAATTTCCTCAATTTAGAAAGACATTTTGGAGGCATGGTGAGTTCAGTTGAGGGTGTAATGGTGTGGGACCTACCTAGTGTAATGGGCCACCAAATCACACACACTTGAAGGTCGGTAGCGGGTAGCCCACGGAGAATTCCAATCCTAGTTTGGTCCATCTCAAGTTTGAGATGGTTGTATTGTGGGGATGGCAAAAATATCTTATTCGTCCTGAATTTGATGGATATCCAATTTGAATGGAGCGAAAAATTTTTGATCCGCGGATCAGACCTGATCCGATATGGCTTAAATTACAATTTAGAGGTGACTGAAGGTAGCTAAAAAAAATTATTCAAAAAATAAAAACGAACCAGTATACTGATCAAGGCTCTGATCTGCCCCGATCCGTATCCAATCCGCCCCAAAAAATGACAGATCGCGGAATGGATTTGAATATCATATAATTATTGCGGGGCGGATGATCTACTCCGATCCGCCCCGTTGCTATCACTAATTGTGGACTAGCTCATTGAAATTCGTACGTGTTGAACCAAACTCTTCAAATTGTAATTGGATTATTTTTCTTTTAATTTTACATGTTCCTTTTTTTTTTAGCGCACACACTATTCAGGTCATGTTCGATAGAGTTTTTAAGCAAAAAATGAATTTTTTTGCCTACAACTTTTGTTTTTTCATCTCTTTTTACACTACAAAAAAATTTAAAAAATCAAAAAGTAACAAAAAAAATCTCATTCTTTTCCAAAAAAAACTCTACCGAATATGCCCTCAATATCTAAAAGAATTTGAGTCACCGAATATGATTTCATTACCCACTTATGATTTAACGCTACAATTAAATTTTTATTTAATTTGATTTGACTATGAATGAACCTTTTTTCTTAAAATTAATTGAATTAGTTACGTGGAAAAAAATTATGATTTAAGCAAATTTATCAAAAAGAGTGAGGAACAAACCAAATTCTATCCGACTTCCAACTCTATTTTGTCAGACCAAGACAAAACATTAATATTGAATTCTTTTATGTAAGAAGAGAGGAAAACTTGTTGGTCAATGCAATTCACTGACTAATAAATAAAAATCTCGACCAACTTACCTTAACATAAATCTTCGTATTCCACTAAACGCTTTTGATCGCTCAAGTCTCAACAAAAAAAAAAGCACTTCAATTGGCTCCGAAAAGGATTTAGGCTGAAGCGCACACTTGAATGTACAGTATGTGCTCCTCGTATTTCGACTCTCAAATTCCAATAATATTTGTTCCAAATTTTGAATACAACAAGATTTTGGCACCGCCACAATCTACCTTATGACAACAATCTCTGATCGATTAGGCCATAGGGACTATCAATGTACCAAAAGTGCATGATACCTTGTCCCTTGTCCCATTTCAAGTAATATTTTGTCTCACCCCTTAGATTCCAGTGCAAACACATCGTGACCCAACCCCAACTTTATTTAAAAGAGTAGTTTGGTTCATCTTTGGCTGAGCTTAAAAATTTGAAAGTAATTTCGAAAACAAATATTTATATTATTAATTAATCTAAAGTACAGATATCTAAAGAAAAATAACTTTTAAATTTTTTTTAAAGCTTGGCCAAACAAGATCTAACTTTAGTAATCTAAATTTACTTTTAAGTAAAATTTTATTTTCATATAGATATACGACTATATTATTTTTCTTAAAGAAAAAATGTTGTTTATTTAATAGTAAATGAAAAGTTACATTTAAAATAAGCAACTAACTTGTTCTGATAAAAAAATATTTTGTTTAAAATTTTTTACTTATTTACTTATAAGTAATTATTTTAAACTTAGGCAAACATGTACAGGTGCGTGAATGATATACTGTTTTCAAGTCGTTTGCAATATTTGATTTTGTAAAACACCTCTTTTGTCTGGAATTTTTTAAAATATATTTTTGAACACAAAGTTAAACTTGTAACATAAAAATCAAAACTACTTTTTGATGTTTTCAGTAAAAACACCAAAAACACTCAAAATAGAAAAATTTTAAAAAAGTAAAATTCTAATAAAAAAGTAAAAATAGTTGAACCCTTAATGTTTATTTAAACAAAAATTCTAAAATAAATTATGTAATTGAAAATAGATTTAAAAAAAAAAAAATCAGTCCAATAATTAGTGTTTTTTTTTCTTTTTTTTTTTCAAGTCAATTTATTAGTTGTTTATATTTTATTTTTGTAGTGAAAAATATTAAAAAATATATATTACTTGATAATATATTAGTGTAAATTTGTTATATTTTACTGAATAATAAAAGTTATCCTTAAAATAAAAAACGCAAATCAATCACACTTCTAGTAATCTATAATTAATCACTTACTAATAGGTTTAAACCGAATCAAAATATCACATAATTCTAAAGTAGAAGAATGAATTGGAAAGGATCATCCGATGGCCGATGGATTTCTAGGGGTTCTGAATTTGATTTTTCCAATAAATTAATCACATATAATTATAATTGCACTCATTTTCATGTCGAAACATGTATGAATGGAATGAATAAGATTTATGAGTGGTGATATATCACCCACAGTATATATTAATTATAGTGTTCATTATCCAAGTGTTATTACCACATTTGTCACTTTTTGAAAAATTATTGACAACTTTTTTGAACTTTTTGAAAAGTTACCAATGTGGTGATGACACGTGAACAGTGAGAACAATAATTAGTGCCCACTATAAATTCTATATCGCCACTCTAAGATTTATACACGAGTTTAATAATAAAATAATTCACAAAAATAAAATTCACAAACGTATTAAATGTTTAGGCATAATTGTATATTTGGTCCCAAATCTTTAAAAAACGTTGAGATATACTAGGACCCTAACATTTAAAAATAGCATTAGACATCCTCAACGTTTGCAAAACTTGACATAATAGGTACTTTATGACAAAATTGTCATTCTCTTTAAATAAACAAAAACAAGAAACAAGAAAAAAGAAAAAAAAATGATTAAAAACTAACCAAATATACTCCAAAAAAATAAAAAGTAAGAAATGTACTCCAAAAAAATAAAAAGTAATAAAGATATCGGATTTTCTTTGACAAGGAAAAGGCGCATCCATAAAAACCAGATCCAAATTGTACAAGACAGATTCGGGCCACTTTTCGATGACTTGTTTCTTGAAAATGTCAGCTCTTTTTTAGCAAACTACATCCATATACTATAACTTAAATACAAGAACACTACTTAGGGCATGTTAAAATGAGGGTTTTGGGTATCCCAAAGAACCTTTCCAGCTGCAAACTTATTAAAGGAGAGGCAAAAATTAGAGAAAAGGGAAGAGCTTGAGGCATTAAATAATTCTAACAATCGAATTGAAAACTAAGCAAAATTATATATACATGCTATAACAATAATTGAAGAACACTATTTAGGGCATGTTGATGTGAGAGTTTTGGGAATTCCAAGTGAGTATAACTGATGCGAACCCGCGAAGGATTAAAATCCCGGACCCACAAAGGTTTGATCTGAACCCCAAGAAAGCTAAAATCCAGCCGCAAAAACTTGACCCGATGAATTCTTGAAACAACGAACCAAAGTTATGAACGCCACAAAGAGATGCGAATTCTTTGATAAGTTTAGGTTAGTTCGATTAAGAACTAGGAAGAAAGTGAATCCTCACTTTGATTAATCTCAAAAACGTAATTGTCCTATGATTATAATGAAAGACGTTTAAATAGTAACATACGAAAGAATCCTAATTTAATTCGAAATTAACCTAAAACTAATTAAATAAGAGTTCTAAATCAAAAAGGAAACTAAACTTGCCAAAACCCGGATTTAATTCGAATTTATGCCTTGCGATCGCATAGGCAAAATACCTGCGATCGCATGGGTTGGCCACTTTACATTCTGCTTTTAAATTGACATCCGTGCGATCGCAGCAGTGTATAGCCATGCGATCGCATGGCTATTGCCCTTGAGCCTCCGCGCGGATTTCTGCCATATTTGCATTATGGTCATCCAACTTTGTCACCTGCTCCTTTTGGTCCCCAGAACCGCCATTAGAATCTGATATGCTTCCAATATAGTTCTTAGCTTGAATTAAGTGTACCAAAGTTGGCATCGGATTCTTGGTATCGGTTTCAGCCCACGTAGCTTGAACAAGGCCTTGCATATCTTCATTGATCTTCTTAGCTCTTGCCCTCGTTAATGTTCCTATCGAATTATGTGTTGAGTCCTGGCTAGTCGGTTCATGGTCCGCCGGTCCCTGGCTTGCATCAATAACCTTTTGGGATTCGGTGGAGGAAATTGGCCATGAAGAGAAGAGAATAGATCGAAGGATCTCTTTAAGGATTTGAAGCTCAGTTTCTTTAGCAATTGCGGCTCCACTGCTAGCTCGGCCTCCATTGTTGCAACTGGCGACTTCTTATGTGAGTGCAGCTGTTTTATATGGTGTAATGTTTAACGAAACAAGACCCGCCGCAGCGAGCTGAGGACGGTGGCGATTCGACAAGGAGGGGTAGAGAGGGTGGGGGTGGGGGTTAATCACTTCCACAGCCTGGGGGCATTCATTTTTTATTTTTTTTGGTACATTTCTTTGTAAAGAATATGACTTCTTTGTTAGTTTTTATTTTTTTGGGTACATTTTTACTTTTTATTTTTTTGTTACATTGGTTAGTTTTCAATCATTTTTTTTCCTTTTATTCTTGTTTTTTGATTTTTTTTTTTAATTTAAAATAAATGAAAATTTTATCATAAATGACCTACTATGTCGAGTTTTTCAAACGTTGAGGATGTTTGGTGCTAATTTTAAAGGTTAAGAGTATATCTACAACATTTTTGAAAAGTTGGCAACTAAATATGCAATTATCCCAAATGTTTATAATATATTTTATTTAGTGAAAAAAGTATTAGTCTTTGAACATTTGACCTCAATTGTGGAAACAACAATCTTTACACAATCTCATTTGATGATAAATATTTTTATCTTTGTTTGTGTACGGCGATGACAGTGATGGACATCTACAAAAAGTAGTCGGATTTCTTTCTCACGTGTCTAATTCGGTGTGATAATCAGTATATGATTAAAACCAAATATGTAGAATAACAATGTAGAAAATAATAAAGTATCTGAGAGTTGGTTTTTACTTGGGGGGTTTAGTCTCATTTATAGGGGTGACCTGCAGTTACGGCCTTCAATGGTCTTTAATGACAAATGTCTCTTCATCTCCCTCATTACTAGAAGTTAATGATGGGCATTACATCTTTCCAATCGCCGGTAGTAAATGTCATTATATGAGTTGCCTGTCTATAGAGGTGGAAAAATCGGCTGGCCCATATAACTCGAATTTTTGAGTTGGGCTGGCTCTGGCCCAAATGAAACTGGGCCAATATGGCTCGGCTCAACTAGCCCGCGAACTAGTTGGGCTGGCCTGATTTTGATTTTTTTTTTTTTGCTCCTTAACACTAATAATTCATTTTGTGAATAGTCCCAATATATAATCTAAATAATATCAATATAAAATTATCTAAGCCCAAGTCTCCAATAAACAATAGTAAAAAAATCACAAGTTCCAACATAAAATTATTTAGATTTAATTAAAATTTAGTTTAATATAAGTTTCAATCCAAAATATATTTGGTGTGACAATTAAATTATTTATTTTAAAATATATATTTTAAAATATATTTATTGTTTATATAAATATATTTATATAAGTAATTTTTTTAATTTAATCCAAACATACTTATATCTCAAAGCAATAAAACTACCATGCTTTTAATATTTGTATTTTTTTTTAAAAAAAGTGTCTACGAATAGTTTACAATTAACAAAAAAATTATTATTTTAAGGGATAATTACATCAAAGGTCCCCAACGTTTCAAAATCGTTAGAGATATGTCTCTAACCTAAAATAATAGCACCAAACGTCTCAAACGTATGAACAAATAGGCATCGTAGGTCCCTAATGATAGTTTCCATCCATTTTCGCCGTTAAATCCAAAATTTGGAATGCACGTGCTTTCTCTCTCCAAAAAAACGCAATTGGGCCCTCTTCCTTGTCCAAGGTTCAGGTACAATACCATATATTGTTTTGGCTCCTGAATCTGCATCCTCTACATCTTCATGTGCCTTTTCAATTGGTTTATCTTATTTTTCTATTTCATCCAAAAATGCATAAATGTCTTCATTACCGTGAAATGCTACAAAAGGGTTAGTTGATGTATGAACAAAACCCTGGTTAAGGAGTCAAACTCCGCAGCAGCTTTTTCATTTTTCATTGTCAATGTTACCTGCCATCTAGAGAAGCGCAACACTCGAACGCTGACTTCTTGACCTACTTCCAATGAAGTTTCACCCATAACATTTCGAAAAGTCTCATCGGGTTCCTCTAATAGAGGCAGGAATCCTTCATCGCCTTCGGGTAAAGATATGAAAGCACCAGCTCTGGTTAAATTTTTTACCGTTCCTTTAAGATTTTGCCCCTCACAAACTTTGAGCTTTTCTTATTAGACTTTTGACCAAACTTTCTGGGAGGTCTAGATTTATCGTTGCCGACAAGAGTATATTTCTTGCTAGCCTAATCACTTTCACGCATGGTTAGAGATATTCGGCTGGTCTCAATGTTCGCTTCAATCAACCTTATTGTCACCTCCTATCCAATGGAAACTACACTCTTAACATCATTCACAAAGCTATTACTAAGATTAGAAACATGCACAAGGCGGTCTGTAAAAGCTCCAAAATCAACAAAAGCACCAAACGTCTGTATTGATCTAACTTTTCCCATAAAAGTTGCTCCAGGAATGAGTTCTTCATTCTTCACTAGAGGCATTTCACTCTTTCTTTAATTTCTGTGTCGCCGGTGGAGCAAGAAAAAGTGCGTTTTTTGGAAAGAGAAAGAACGTACATTCCAAATTTTAGATTTAACGGAGAAAATGGATAGAAACTGTCATTAGGGACCTAGGATGCCTATTTGTTCATACGTTGGAGATGTTTGGTACTATTATTTTAGGTTAGGAGCATATCCCTAACGATTTTGAAACGTTGGGGACTTTTAATGCAATTATCCCTTATTTTAAAAGAAAATTGATGTTTATCTATTGACTAATACATAAGAGTTCAATTTTATAAATTAATCTCTTTAAAAATTTTAAAATATATATTGTCTAAATTTATATAAGATTGTATAAATAATTTATTTAAAAAGAAAGTTAAGACTAAGTTGGGTTAATGGGTTGTACTGGACTAGCATATTTCTGGCACATATAAAATTGGGCTAAGCCGGCTCAATCCAGTTCATATATGGCCCTGCTCTAGCCAGCACAACCCATTTGCCAGCTCTACCTATCTAGCTAACTTAACGACAGTTGATTTATTGCTATCCACCCGTCAGATGCGAGTTATGAGACCATCGGGACGGGCGAGCCAGTGAGGCATGCGAATAATTGAGAAGGGCGTGCCAAAACGTACCACTATTAACAAACAACATATAATAGCTGTCATTGTTTCTATCGTCATCATTATATTAAAATCTCACACCTCTATTTTTATGAACGTGTTTGAATTTTTTTCAATATTTTGTAAATATAATAAAATTTTATCATCAATAGAATTATAAAGTTAAACTGCTTGCAATTCAAAGTTAAATAATTACTTTTAATTGCTGTAAAAAGCAAAACTAAATGGGATGACAGAAAATAGGGAAATTGACGCAAATGGCCTTTAATGTATGTCATTAGTACGCAAATAGTCTCTAACCTTTTATTTTTGACGAAATGATCCCTAATTTATCCATTTAGGTGCGCAATTGGTTCTTTTTTTACGGATTTCGTTAAAAATCCGTTAAAACCTTTCCAAAATTGGCGCAAATAGTCCATCTCATATTTTTTTGTCTTTATTAGTGGGTAAAATTGTCAAGTTACATTTTTCTTTCAATTGGCGCAAATAGTCCCTAACCTTTACCTTTTTTTTGGCGCAAATAGTCCATAACCTATAATTATATTTTGGTGCACAATTGGTCATTATTCGATGAAAAAGACAAAAATATCCTTACTTTTAATTAAAGAAATTTGCAATTGGATTTCTAACCTTTAAAAAAAGTAAAAATGAGTCCAATACTTTAATTTTTTTATTAAAAAAATTAAAAGAAAACTAACAAATTGACAATATACTACATTATTTTGTATATTTTATGAACTATTATAAAATAACTAAAATTTAAGCTCATAATTATTAACGAATGTGCTAATTAAAATTATTTTATTATTATTAAGTAATCATATTATTTAAAATTTAAAATTTAATTTTAACGTTACAATATAAAAAAATAACTCTGTCACAAATAAAATTTTTAATTACTTTCCGAACAGCATCTATCTATTAAACCAAACAATATCTATCCATGTAGCCAAACGCGAGTCTTCTTGTTCTTTGAATTTTTTTCTTGTCCAAACAACCAACCACCATCAGATAACCCATCCAAAACTCAAAAAAAATTCCACCAGAGAAAACCACCGGATCTACGTCGGTCATCTTCCTCGCAGATCCGGTGGATCTTGAAAATTGAAGGTCGAAAAAAAAAACAAAAATGAAATAAAAAAAGGGACACTGTTGAATGGATCTGCACGACTCCGATCTAGTGACTTGTGCAGATCTGGCGAGATCTGCGCCACCGGGTCACGTAGATTCGATGGGATCAGCGCGGTGGCCACGCAGATCTAGCCAGATCTGCCCGATCGAAATTGCGTAGATTCCGCTCGATCTGCACGGATCGGTAGCGCAGATCTGGTTCAAGATCCACCGGATCTGCGAGGACAATGACCGGCGCAGATCCGGTGGTTTTCTCTGCTGGAATTTTTTTTGAGTTTTGGACGGGTTATCCGGTAGTGGTTGGTTGTTTGGAAAAGAAGAGGTTGGTTGTTTGGAAAAGAAGAAAATTCAACGAAGAAGAAGACTCATGTTTAACTACATGGATAGATCTTGTTTGGTTCAACGGATATGTGTTGTTTGGAAAGTAATTAAAATTTTTATTTGTGACAAAATTTTTTTTTTTTATATTGTAACGATAAAATTAAAGTTTTAATTTTAAATAATATGATTACTTAATAATAATAAAATAATTTTAATTATCACATTCGTTAATAATATGAACTTAAATTTTAGTTATTTTTTAATAGTTCGTAAAATATACAAAATAATTTAGTATATTGTTAATTTGTTAGTTTTTTTAATTTTTTTTAATAAAAAAAATTAAAGTATCGGACTCATTTTTACTTTTTTTAAATGTTAACTTCTTTAATTAAAAGTGATATTTTTGTATTTTTCATCAAATAAGGACCAATTGTGCACCAAAATATAATTATAGGTTAGAGATTATTTGCGCCAAAAAAAGTAAAAGTTAGGGACCATTTGAGCCAATTTAAAGAAAAATGTAACTTGACAATTTTACCCCATTAATAAAGACAAAAAAATATGAGAGGAACTATTTGCGCTAATTTTGGAAAGGTTTTAACATATTCTGTCAAAAAAAACTAATTGCGCACCTAAATAGATAGGTTAGAGACCATTCCGCAAAAAATAAAAGGTAAGAACTATTTGCGCACTAATGACATACGTTATGAACCATTTGCACTAATTTCCCCCGAAAATATCAAACGGCCGGCAAATGAGTGAAAAAATCGAAGTCGTGGTCCAATTTACCTTGTGCTAATGAATCCACATGTCATGCGTGCAGTGAGTCGGTCCACATACTCCAGAACATCCGGCAACTTCTAACTTTCCTATATCGTTGGGAGCCGTTTGCCCAACACCCAATAAAAAATAATTGTTTCAACTTTAAACATAATTTGAGTCAAAGTATAAAAATATTTTGATAATTTCAATAAAACTTCCAATTTTTACTTTTTAAGTAAACAATATTTACTTTACTGTCAAAATATATAAATTACTTAATTTCAATTTTTACTTTTTAAGTAAACAATATTTACTTTACTGTCAAAATATATAAATTACTTAATTTCAATTTTAGTTAGTAAAATATTATTTATTTATAAGTAAACCTTAACCAAATACATTAAATGATAAAATTAAAGAGTATTTAATACTTATGCAGTGAAATCGCTAGGGATGACCTGTCATGAACTAATTAACTTAAGCAATATAATCAATCATTCATCCGAATTGAGTGAAAGTGAAGAATCAAATCATTTGTTCCACTTTGAAATCCACGCATAATAGATTTTAAATTTAAATGAATAATCAAATCATTTGTTCTAATGGTTGGCTATCCATCTTACTTCTGATGAGGAGAAAATTTCAAACACGAAATTTTCTATATGTATCGTAGGTTTATTGACCAGACGGATTGTAAATCGAGTGATGTACACGAATGACAGGAATTTGAGGGAGAGAACCAACAAGCCAACCCTAAAAACAGACCTCCACAATATTTTAGTGAAAATCTGTCACATACGAGAATCGAACATGCGTTGCCGAAGAATTTCTCCCTACATCACCTCAGGTTTTACCAACTCGTCTATGCTCCTGGAGGCGACTATCCATCTTACTTAAGATTACCAAGAGTTGATCGATTGATTAAATTAAAAATTGACGATTGGTTAAAATAAATTAATCATTAGTTAATTGTTTTAGTTATCGTAACAATATTTTTATTATAAAAAAAAAAAAAAAAACTCAATACGATAAAGTCCAACCAAATAAATCTCCTACAACAACTAGTAAGATTATTCAACCACAACTGTACAAATCAATATCACTTCAAACAGAATGTGAAAATAGTTAAAAGATAATAAATATAATTTGTCTTATTTTATTTGAGCGAAATTGATATCTAGATTAACTTTTGGATAAACTCTTATCTAGATAACAATTTGCCAAAAACGAAGATAGCTTTTTTCCTCATAAAGAGTATGATAAAATAAATATATTTTTGAACATTTATACCTTATGATAATTATCGCCATCCGTCACCGCCGTCGATTGTCATTCCGCTGCTACACTCATTTTTTTTCTCTTTTAATTTTTTATTTAATTAAAAATTAAGGTAGAATTTTTTTTTTAATTATCTAAAAGTGACTTTTTTATTCTTATACCTAACTGAACAAAACAGGATAATAATAAATACGTTATCTGAATAACTATTATGCAGATATTTTTATTCAAATAAATAATTTTATTCACAAATCAAATAGGCGTTAACTACTATTTTTAGACAATTAGGCTGTGTTTGATTGCACAAGATTTTTCAGAAAAAGCCTTTTTCAATCTATTTTTCAACTGATATGTTTGATTGCACAAGATTTTACATGGAAAAAATATTTTCCCACCTATTTTTCAGGATGTGTTTGATTGCAACCTTTTTTTTCATGTAAAACATTTTCTCATTTTCCTTGTTTTCAAAGAAAATATTTTCTTAAGGGGGGAGGAGGTTTTATTTTTCATAAAAAATTTGTCTTATTTTCTAATTGATAAATTTTTGATAATTCAATTCCATAAAATTTATTTTCTTTCCATTCAAATTTATTGATTGCAATCAAACATATTTACTAAACTAAAAGAATTTCCTTGTTACAAACTGCTTGGTCCACCGAAAGAGCAATTGCTCCCTCCATATTAAACAAATATATTAAATACGGATGTTTCATGGTATAATGTTATCAATTGGACATCTCAGCGACAATGTTCACAATTCAAATCACTAATTATGGTGCATAAATTACACACCAAAAGTATTCGACAACTTTATTTACTTATAATTCGCAAGATCTTTGGTTAATTATTTTAAATTGATAATTTAGATTTTCAATAGAGGGCCTTGATCTATTGCCCATGGTGGGCAATAGATAGAATGCCCACCGGACAACTTGGGCAATAGATCACTCCTCATTTCAATAGATACCACCTTGTGCAATTGCAACGTAATTTAAATGGAGGGCTTTTCTGTCAAATCGACATTTACCCTGTTTGGACTGTGAACCCAGAAAAGGTTTTTCTGAAATTTCTTATTGTTAATTAGGGCCAAATATAAAAAATCATTATACGTGTCAGATCATTAAAAACGACCCATAATCTAACGCCACATTCGGCGCTGCATTCTAACTTGCTCACCCTCTCATGTCTTGCGTATCCACAAACAACTGCAATGTTTAAGGTATTAACTGCGCGTCAAAATCACGAAACAAAAAAGCGCGTAGAACATATCACATCTGACAGCCCATGGGGTCTTTTCAACCCACTGGAAACCCAAACCCAACGGCCATTCTTCCTCGTATTTCCTTAAAACTCCCTAAACTTCGAATTATTTTACCAGCCTGCCATCGTCTTCATCTCCTATATAACCGGTGCTTCTGTTTTGCTTACGTTTGCCAAAATAAAGACAGAAAAAACAGTCTCTCTTTCTTCCTTTTCCTTTTTCTAAATATTTTTTTTATTTTATTCTCCATTTTACAATCAATGGAAGCGTCGTCGTCAAGAACCAGATCGCAGGGTACAACTCTGCACAGCAACTTCCAACGCTCCTTATCCCCCTCGGGTCGGTTCTGCTCATCCTCAATCTCCGCATCCTCCACTTCATACGTGTCGACCCGGCCCGAATCGTTCCTGACCCGTCCTTCTAGCCCGACGCGAATCAACGTATGCAGATCCGTTTCCCCTTCCCCTACAGTACGGTTCTCTACCTCACGCAGCCACTCAATCACCTCTTCTCATAATCGATATGAAAATCCTGCTACCCGTAACCGGCAGTTCAATTCGGGTCCGAAGAAGACGTGTATGTGTTCCCCTACGACGCACCCAGGGTCTTTCCGGTGCAGTCTACACAAGAACAACACTCGGAGCCGTGGGTACAATAGTAATAGCCAGACGTCGTTTCGGTCCAGCCATCACTTAAATATGCGGAGATCGGCGATGACGAATTCTTTGGTGAGAATCGGAACTGTTGAAGGCGATTTAGTGAAGAGAGCTCTCGCAGCTTTGATTCGCCCGTCGTCACATCATTTACGCCGCCGCGACGATTTCCAGCCGCGGCCGAGCCGACTTTCGATCATGTCAAAAGCACAAGAGTAAATGCTATGTTTCGGCGTATGTTTGTACAGTTCCCCTGACTCGGACCGTGTTGGACCAGGGCGGTTGAGCCGCGATTTTGCAGAAGTTGAAGATACCAGTTTTAGAAACCCTAGCTATGGAGTTTTATTGTAGAAAACGGCCATCTGAATGAATGATTTTATTTTCCTGATTTCTCTCCCTTTTTTTTTTTTATTTGATCAAAAGCAGAATAAGAATTAATCAGTTAGAATAGCGCAATATAATACGGAAAAAATGATGATTAAAAATAACACGAAATTAATTACTAGTTTAATTCGAGAACAAGAACAAATAGAAGCATACATGCTATAATTTTCCGCTTTGAATTCTCAATTTTTATTTTTATTTTTTGTGGTTTGGCTTTTGAATTGTAATTCGTTTTGCATTCTTGCAGTGACCCGCTTTGCAAAATTTGGCACTTTCGTTTTGGAATTTCAGATTTGTTCATCTGCATCTGGGATTTATGCATCAGCCTCTGTTTCTATTCCAAAAGGTGATTTGGGTTACTCTCTCTCTCTCTCTCTCTCGTTAATTACCGTTCTTGAATTTTCTGATTCTTTTGCTTTATTTTGTCCTCTTTTAATTTTAATTTCAGCCTTTGCAGGTACACCTGGGGCTTGGGGCCATGAAGGAAACTGACCAGATCTATGGATCTGTACGTGAATTGGTAAAACAGAGACAAGAAATTGCTATGAATTCACGTACTATGTTATGGTAATGAAGAACATAATCATCCTATGGGACCATTGGAAAACTCGAGCATTTACTTGAAAAGGAAGGGACAAAGAATTAGGGATTAAAGGGCTTAAGGTCATCTTCAACCCCGAGAATACTTTTAATGAAATTTAATATTTTTTGTCACTATTTAATTGACAATGGGATCTAGTTATTCAGTACACTTATAAATTAAATGATGACAAAGAGTACCGAGAACAATTAAATGATGACACAGAGTACTGAGAACTTCATATTCCAGAAGTAATAAAAAAAAAAAAAAATTTCAACCCTCCTCAAATTTGGTGTTGATTTGGTCTCCAATTCAACTCCAAAAGTTACACCAAATTTGATGTTATTACAAATACTATTTGCACCAAATTTTGTGTAATTCCATAATTTCATTTTGCCCATCATTTTTAATTACAACAAATTCTAATTCTTTATATATATGTTATTTATTACTTAATAATTTAATTTAATTTATACTCATTTTAATTGAATTATTATTTTTATTAATATTTATAATAAATTGTAATCAAGTAATATATAATAATTACTAAATTCATTAAAATAAAAGAAAATATTAATTGTTGATATACTAAAATTGTTAAAATACTAAAATAAAATAAAACAAAATTCACAAAATAATGTACTAAATTAATAAAATAAAGAAAAATTATTCATTTGTACTAAATTTGGTGTAGTGGGTTGAAGTTTATCTGTGAAATAGTGTGAAAATTGCACCAAATTTGGTGCGATGATAGGACATTGCCTAACTCATTAGACAAGTGGAATTGATGGTAAAAAAATTTGAAAACGTAATAAATAAAATAAAGTGGCGAGGTGAATTAGTTGGTTTCGATTTGAACTTGTCAGTTGGTTAGTGTTAACATCTGTTCTGGATTTGTTTTGGGTTTTCGTAATTTCTTACTTTACGTTATTTACACATAATTGGACTAGTTTTCTTGTTGAATTGCCTAGTCCAATTTAAAAAATATTTATTAGAAATTCATTTGAAAAGCAACATAAACTTCAGAGGAACAAATCTGTACCAATATTAAATTTGTTGTAAAATAATAAATAATAATAAACAATTATTTAATCTTATTTAAATATCTAGATTCTAATTTTCATTGAAATGCTATATATAAATGACATTGTTATAGTAAAATTACACATTTTGATTTTGGACTCTCTCACTTTTTTTCTATTATATTATCTTATTATCTCTTAATGATAAAATTATTTATCTGGATAAAGATTATCTAGATAATAATTATTCAGATAAAAAGTTTATTATTATCCTATTCGGTTCAACTATGTATAAGAATTGAAGAAATCACTGTTAAAAAATATGTTTTTCATAAAAAAGAAAATTCTACAATTAGTCTTAATTAAACGAAAAAATGTAAATAAAAGAAGATGGGTTGAGCGGTGGGGTTGCTAGGACGGGTGGATGACGGTGGCGAAGGGGCGACGAACGACGGGTGGTAGACAGTGGCAGTGATTCTAGAATATGGATGTTCAAAAATAGATTTGTTGTATATTATAAATAGTACGTTTGTCTTTTAAAAAAATTAAGAGAACTTTTATCCAGATAAAAATTTTGTCTTTCATTTGAGGATAAAATTAATATTATTTTTGGTTTAAATTGTTATCCGAATAAAAGTTTATCTAGAATTCAATTATGGGATAATACAAATTTTATATGTTATTTTTATTAATTGACTATATACCAAATAAACTTTTAGTTTTATAATACGTTATCAATACAAATATTATTTTTATTTCGTGGTGGTGGTGGAAAAATTACTATTTACACCACTATTCACACAACATGCAAAATTGTGTTTTTTCTTCCCTGACTAGTTTAGATTCAGTTTAATCTTTTTCAAAAAATAAAATGTCCACACATATTTGTATTTGTACTGTTTGTAAGATCTGATGGTGGAAAACACAAATCAGATCTTACAAACAAACAAAAAATCGAATCTGAAATACAAAGATTTGTTGACTGGCCGAAAGTTTTCAGACCTATTAAATCTAAAAATTACTTTAACTCAATTGCTATATTTCGATTACAAATAATTTATTCTTACAAAATTCTTGATTATATTTAGTAAGATTGTATATATATTATTATGTGTGAAGTTTTTTTTTTTTTTAAATTTGATAAATATTTTATTTTGACGATTTAAATGTTCTTAAAGAAGCATAAAACTATGTTATATCAGTAGCGTGTTGTTATTTGTAAAGATGTAAAACTTTATAAATATAAATTTTAAAAAATATTATATGTTAATACTCCAGAAAAAATATGATTTTCGTACAATTGTAGAACAATATTGTGTGTTGTTGTTTTTTAAAAGACTTAGAATTTTACTTATTGATCTTACTCAACTATCAATGTATACATTAGTTATTTGATTGGTAAATAAATTCGAAATTATATATGTGTAATATATTTGATTGGTAAATAAATTCAAAATTTAATACCATAATCGAAAAGAAATATGCTATGTTTCAAATATGTACGTTGTACTTTGTAATGTATAAGATAAGTACACATGAAACAAATACAATATTGAACAAGAAGTTTAATTTATTGAAGATTTTATTATAAATGTTTGTTACTGTTTATAAGTATTTATAAGTTGGTCAAATATTATTTTTATCCATACATTTCATAAGATTCACAACTTTTATTCATTTTTCATACACACATATCGTAGGACCCACTGCTTATAATATGCAATTTTTTTTTTTTTTTTTTACCAAATATAGTCTTTATCATGACTAATTATATCAACAATAATGAATTATTGTAAATGAGTATGAGAATGATTTGCAAAAACAATCGAGATGCATGTTGTATGTCGCCTTAATGAATATTTATTGCAAAAGATTATGAGAATGGTCTTATTTAACTATGTGTTTTCGTTAAAAAATTTGCAATTGATGCAGTTTTTTTTGTTGATCTTATTTGAACTCACGATGAGCTTAATAAAATTGAAAATTATTTTTGAGATGACAAACTTGGAAACAATACAATTTTCACTTGGACTATAAATTGAATATTTCCCATAAGAAATACTTGTATATTAATTTTCTAAAACGAATACTTGTCCAATTGATGGATTATCATAGCTAGCAAATTGCTACCGACCACCATGTTCTAATAACATGCTAATTATATTCAATCAAAGATTATCTAACAATCTTAGAGGAAGATGCTGTTATTTGGAGACTGAGTATGTTTTGTAAAAAAAAAAATTATAGATTATAAGCAGTAGTACCTACAGAATATGTAGATAAAAAGGAGATAAAAGATATTTGACTAACTTATAAGTGTTGATAAGCACTAACAAACATAATCTAATGTCAAGAAAATCAAGATGATGCATACTTCTATGCACATGAGCTTCAGAAAAATAGCGAAATTAATTGGTTGTATCGATATTCAATAAATTTGCTCAAGTGACAATATAGCTGGCTTTTTGACAAAATATATTCAAGGCATTGGTTAACAAGGTCGCATTGTTAACAAGATAGGAATGCGACGCTTCAACTATCTACATTGATTGATATTAAGGAGAGGAGCTATATTTTTTTTTCCTTCAACCATGTTTCTCTCATTGGTTTTCTTGACAAGGTTTTGATGTAACATTTGATTATTCCAAAGTTTGACAATTAACTGTACTTTTTTTATTTTTCGTTTGTTTGGTATTTATTTCATTGAGATTTTAACAAAAAAAGTTTTTAATGATCATCCAAAGAGGAGTGTTGTAAAATAATAGATAATGATGAATGACTATTTCGTGTTATCTAGATGTCTATAAAATTTTCACACTTGTTTAGATTATAATTCTCAATAAAATCCTATATATAGAACATTTTTATAATAAAAAACACATTTTTAGGAGTGTCAAATGGTTCGATGGACTCTACACATGGATGAGCCAGCTAGTGAGGCTCGTGGGCAAGGACTCTTTGGGCCGTTCGAAAAAAATATTCGAAGTTAAAATAAAAATAAAAAAACGAGCCGGTCGAGCGGCCCTCGGTGGGGGCGAGCCGAGCTTAGTAGACAATAGGCCGAGCTGAGCATTGTTACCACTACACATTTTGAGTTTTGACTATCTTTTTTTTTTTTTTTTTAAATTATACTATCTTAATATTTCTTAGTTTTATAATAAAATTAAGTATATTTTCAAGTAATACAGAGTCGGTCATATAATCTTCTTTTTCAACTCTAACCAATTTATTGTTATATCTATTGTAAATAGTTTTAATTCTTTATATTATATAATCATTGTCGAGTTAAGCAAATCAAACATATAGTACGATGCAAGGGATAAAGGATCCATACAAGTAATCAATGTAGGGGGGCAGTAATAATGGTAGTTGATCATGTGCAAGAGCCCATGTTTCATGGAAGGGGTACATCCATTGCTTGGCGTAGTTTGCATATAATTCATTCAATTTGGGCCAAGGGGAGATGTTCTTGCTTAATTTACTCATAATCTGACAGGTTGTCTCAATTATTAGATTACTTTGTACAATTATATTTTCAAAATCCAATTTCATCTCCTTTTAGGTTGTTGTTATATATATAGGAAGTTGTATCATTAGTTTTCAACCTACAGCTCTTGTTGAAATTTGGTCCCAATTTTATACTTCTTGATCACGTACATGGTTGTTAACCTTTCTAATCTTTAATGTCTAAAGTAGTGGTGGTCAAATAGGTTGGACTATTCAGATCAGTTCCGACCATTGGCAGATTTATATGGGCTCGTGTGGAGTAAGCTGTATCCACAGAAATTTTTTACTTTTTGTTTTTTATATTTTTTTCACTTTTTGTCTCCCAACTTCTCTCAGGTCTCGAACCTCATTCTTATCTCAATACATAGATTTGTCATTTCTTTCAAATAATTGTTTTTTCAATCAGCTCTCCTACACCGACGTCGGCAACTGGCCACAATTTTTTCCCTCCTCAATATCAAATGCTTCAAGGCCCTTCACCCACGATTTGAACCACGCAATTGGATTATATATTTGACGGTTAAATGATAGTCTAATTACTTATATAAAAAAATTCTAACTTAATTTTTGTTTCTAAATAAAGAATGTCTACTCCGCCATTGAGTACAACATATCCTATTCAAAAGTCGAATCGAAATCAACCCCGCTCGATTCGGGTCGATTCATGGATTGGCCCATCATATGAACGGATCTTGTCGGTTTAGATTGTCTAACCCGAGAAACTATAAAGACCAACATGAGATTAATGCTGAATGGTCGGGTGACCTGGCCTATTTTCTAAAATGGCCTTTGACCCATTTTATCCTGTAAATTACCAAATTAATCATTGTCTTTCTCTTCACTGCTTATAACTATTTCAAACGATTTCAAATTCATCTATCTGTCAATATGTGAAAAAGAGAAGATTTCAAAGAAAATATTTCGAGGTTAGAATCTAACCCATTTCAATGTTAGAATCCAATCCATTTCATTTGTGTAAAAAATCTCATTTCAGAGTAGAAATTCATTTGTCTATCTTCTTCTTTTAATTTACGGTAAAAATTGTAGTATAAATCATGAAAATATGTATAAATCTAAGTATGAATTGTGATTTTTACTTTAAATTTCTGTAAATCTAAATTCAATTGAAGTGGATTAATTTAAAAATCAGTTAAAATGTGTAAATTTGTGTTAACAGACTCGTGATCTGTTAATAGGTGTTAACAAACTATGCCTCTTAAAGCCAAAATTAACCTTGTTTGTTGATTTGGTCTTAACAGACCACGACTTGTTAACAGGCCAGTGGTCTGTTAATAGTCTATTAACAGACCATCGGTTAACAGATAGTATTAAATAAAGATATTTATGTCTGTTATGTATAAAAGAGACCTTTAAAACTTATTTGATATAAGTTAAGTTCTTTTGTAATTTAAAGTATTTGACACGATCATTTAACCAAAGTGGCCAAAGATCAACCCAATTAACCCGATTATTAAAAAAAATAAAAAAAATTTGTTGAACTCTCTACGTTTCCGACAAAGGCTCGTTCCTATTAAATTGCTGTATAATCTTTAGTCTTTTAAAGAATCCATTTTTTAATTCTTATTACTTTATTTTTTCTAAATTTTTCATTCAATCTACCTATCTCTCATCCAATATTCATTATTTTGAACTATAACTTAAATTAAACCGCATTAAATTTTGAAAGAACAAAATAAATAATATATTCAACATGTCCGGCCGCAAAGTTGGCGGGTCTATGAGCTGTGTCAATCCTCACATTTTCAAATGTGATAATACTGCAACATACTTTATTTTATATTAATATTTCACAATTATTTCTTAACATCTTAATTTTCAAATATTTAGCAAAACGTAACGTAACAAATATAACTGTTCAAGCCCAAGAATTAATCGAGCTTGGCTATAGACCCACCCATTTTAACACTTAGCGTACGTTTCCAATCCGTCAATTTCTATGGTGTTCTACCTTTGCGTAGTCTCGGTCCACAGTGTAAGGCTCCGCACCTGAGCCTCGTTAGACTCAGCTGAAGTGTAAGGTGTAAGTGAAGAGAATAGAAGAGATTCACCGAAATTCAATTTTATATTTGTTAAAATAACAATCATACATTTTAGAATCGAAAATAAATAAGAGAAGGAGAAGGAGAAGATAGAAAAAAAAATATAAAGAAAAGGAAAATCAGTGTCTTCCCCTCAGTATAAAAGTAAAAATCTAACGCCAAGACTTGTAGGTGAAGTTATAGGTCAGATTTCAGATGTTTCTTAAAGCAATTTCACCATCATCAGCAAGTAAACATGAGAAGATTAAACACCCGAGTAAATAATAAGAAGCACTGATAGTCCCCTAACACCGTCCACCTCATAATCGAAGGTTCGTGAATGTCCCATTACTCAGGTTCCATGAGTCGGGAAACAGGCTACTCATGCGTGAGCAATAAATACGACAAAGCAATAGATAACCTCTGATAAATTACCATTCATTGGAGACATGGCAACATTATGTACACAAGTTCGAAGTCATAAATCTTAAGAAATGCCAATGAAGCATATTTACATTTATTGTATTCATATGTACAAGATTTATCCAAATGTTCACAATAAATCTTCCAACAGGCTCTACTCGGGCCTAAAATTCACCAGATTCTGAAGGTCAGTCGACTGAAGCTTCTTTATATCACTGGCAGTCACCTTGCAGGACTCCAAAGTCAGTGACATCAAATTTTTGAGTGGTTTCAGATGCTGCAGCCCTGCACTTGTTACCCGAGAATTTGAGACATTTAACGAGACCAGTTGTGTTAATCCTGCATTTATATATGCAAATTTATCAGTACGTTAAAAATGAAGATGACACGAGGGGTTGGTGATCATGGATTAAAACTGTCAAAAAGTCGGACAAAGCAACACAATTCTCTTATCTAAAACTATCATTTAAATCTTCATGCACGTAGTAAAGCTTTCAAATTATTCACTATTTACCACTGATATAGTGTTAGTAGGAGAGAAGAGATGGTAAAATTATCTTCTACCCTCTGGAGCTCCAATGAGCACTCAGGATGTTACATTTGCAGTACTCTATTCTTAAGCATAAGATTTCAGTATATCAAGAAAATGCCAGTCGACTTGTTCATTGTTAAGACCAGCAGAGAAATAAGTTGTAGTAGCAATATAACCAAAGATGGCTATTGGTAATTTTATCAGGTTCTAGTGGCATGTTTGATAACGTGGAATAGACAACACTTGACAAAATTAAGGAAGAAAACGGAACGGAGCTAAAATCTTGTCCATACTTACCTAATACTATGTATCAAACATGCACCAGAAGTACAAAGGGAGATCGTACAACAATGAGTTTGAAAGGGAAACATATAACACATGAAAAATATATTCACGAAAATACCAGAAATTGATTCCAAACTCTTATCCGTGAGGTGGTGGTTTTGGGATAGGTTTAGAAGCGTCAAGGATGTAAGATCTTTGATATTCTTCACGCCAGCATCAGTTAATCCTCCACCACAAATTTCAAGGGACTGCAGGTTCTTGAAAGCTAAAAATTGGACAAAACAAAAAGAAAGGTAAAGTTAAGATATATCGAAAAAAAATAGGGAAACCAATTCATATTAACATACTGTTGGTCACATAATAAAACCATTCAGGCATGCACAAAAGCTTTTCTGAACTCCATTTAATAATTACTGTTTTAGCCTCAATAATCCCATTTTTTCCTTTTGCTTGCTGCATGGAGTCAGAAACGTAACTTAAGAGTAACCCGTATCCACACACTCCATTTTCAGAATTTAGAATCTTGACGTCAACGGCATTTTGATATGCAGTCTTGATATTAAGGGCATGTTCGATAGATAAAAGTGGACAGTACAATGAGTAAGATTTAACATATTTTATTCTTTAGTGCTGTCAAGTAATGTCTAACGCACCTTACAAAACATGCCATAAAGTTCAAACAATCAATTGGAACCATAAATGCCATAAATGGATGATTCAACAATGCACTAACTACTGAAAATAACCAACTTGGATTGAGTAACATAGAGTTGCTTTCTCAGCATACATCGCAAATAATTCGTTCCAGAATCAGTAATGCGAGCGCCAAAGAGATCCAAATGAGTTAATCCGGTCAAATCTGCGCAACAAGAGAATCTGCAAGTTATGAAGAAATAATGGACGACTATAGCTTTGGGCACGTTCTCACATCGAAATGTTCATATAATAGCACTATAGCGACGCCATGAGAACCACAGATCATATCAATTAACAAAAAATGGGAGATAATAATCCAAATGTGTAGGTCAAGAGGCTTAGTTGTCTTCTTATAAACTATCAGGTTTGAAAGGGAAGAAAGAAAAAAAGACGATATTTAGCTAAGTGGAACTAAAAAAAGGGGAAAGATCATCTTCGGGTCAAAGAAAGAGTCACGTGAATGAAAAAGAAAAAACAAGATATTTATCCAACTGGAACTAAAAATAAGGAAATATCAATTCAAGTCCAAGAAAGGAAGAGATGAAACTTCTCAACAAACCAATCACGTGCCGCAGATGCTGGCGAATTTTTATAAATTCTTTCAGCTTTAAGGAAATTATTGTTGTGACAGTATGATCTAAAATCGGCCCCTGATCACACTCTGGATTTGGCTGCTGAAAAAATAGTGATATCTTGAATTCCTTTTTGCTCGTTAGTTTTATTAAAATTGGATAATTTAAAATTCTGGATAGGCAACAATATGAAGAATCAAGAACCAACCTACAGACAGAAAAACTTTAAATAGAACATTTAAGTCATTGACAAGCATGTAATTAGAAGGAATTAATCAATACTTCAGCTTACCAAAAATGACTTCAGTAAATAACTTTTGCCTAAACCGAACAGAAACAATCTCCATATATAAAGCCCTCTCCCTAACACGTATATACCAGAGAATCATGAAGCACATGCAAAAACCTAAGTGAGAACTTGTAAGGCAAGAAACAACTAAACTAAGTGAGCTAGACAAATCAGAGAATCGTGAAACCCAAGCAAATACCCAAGTTGTAATAAAAAACTTGCCTAAAAAAGCTAAAAACTACTTGGAATTGGAAGAAGTAATATTTGATGATTAGAAAACTAGCAAACAATATGAGGGTATCTTATTAGGACACAGATACCAAGCATTCAGGCTAAAATACCAATTAACAAATATACAGATTTTTTGCCATCAAATACACCATGCAACAGTCTGAAAGATGCTAACTTGTAAGAGCTGCAAGGCCAGCATCTGTAATTTGACGCGCATCCAAGTTGAGGGATTTCAGAGATGATAGCCCAGACAACTTTCTCAAACCACCATCAGCGACAACAGTGAAGGAAAGATTCAAACTCTCCAAATTAACTAGACCTACAATAAAAAGGACGGTGTCAGATCATATTGAATCCGAACAAGACCGGTGTTGAAAAAGGCGTTCTTGGGGCATGCCACGGGGCTGCCCTTGAGGTGGTGTGTTGATCCCCTGGCAATGGTGGCAGGATGAATATTTTTGGGACTATACCTGGTTGGAGAAGGCCTATGCCCAGGCTCTGGGGCTGCGGTCCAGCACCAGGGCAAACACCTAGCACCATTCAGCATGTCTTATTTTATATATATTTTTTAAATTTTCAACATGGAAGGGACACTTCTCCAATGCTCCTCGGACACGCGTCCAACATGTCATGTGGCATGTCTGATATTTTTTTTAATTATCTAAAACAATTATTACTTCTATTTTTCTGGAAGATGCGCCCTCTCTCGTACCTTTAGTTGTAAGCATAAATGTAAAAAAAATGGAAGTAAAATATTTTGCAACGGAAGAAATGTAAAGAAATAAGTATTAGAATACTTCTCCAAAGAAATTGCATCAACCCTGAAAATTTACGCTTCATGAATAATGACAACGAATGTGAAATCAAAATTGTTATCTGAGTGCACAAAAATCAGATGCATGACATAAAAACTACCATACAGTAGTAATATTAATATTGATGGGGAATAAGGATAAGAATTGAAGAGATAATCAAATTAGAATAAGATTAAACTAGCTTTATTAGATAGAATTTGAATGATGGGGGAATAAGGATAAGAATTGAAGATATCGAAGAAGATGAAGATAGAAGAAATAATCGGATTTTAATAAGATTAAACTAGCTTTATTAGATAGAATTTGAATAAGATTAAACTAGCTCTATAAGATAAGATTTTATCATTTTATTAATTGTTATTTTAGAAGAAGTTCTTTACCTCATAAATAAAACTTGGGATTTCATATGTAAGACTGTTATTATAAATGATTAAAGATTGATTATTTCTTCCCCCTAATTCTTCTCTATTTTTTCTCTGTTTCCTATTTCTATTTCTCGTTACGTTCAACGTCAAATATCCTTTACACTGTTAGTACAAGGATTATGTCTAACCAGAGAGATGGCATAATCCACTGCTTCCGACTTCAGTATCAGACAGTTCCAAGCATTTCAGACGACGAAGGCCTGAATCTCAGACACCAGAAGAAAAGAAAAAGTCAGCAAACATGAACATACAGAAGAAGGTCCCTTGTTTTCTTTGCAAAAATACATAGTAGCATAAAAACTACGTTACAGAATTAACCTGCAAGATTAACCATGCCTTCATCACTGATCCTGCAAGAATCCAGGTTTAAGCTCTCCAAATTTGTTAAATCTGAAACCATAAAAATGTTCACACATGTAAGAATCACTTACTATTGAAATATTTTGTTCTTGATATAAAGGAGAATACTCTGGGTATTACGATAAATCAAGTGCCCTGACAAGAGTATTCTACAAAGACAACCTTCAGATGGAATTTAAAGCAGCAAATGGCATCAAATTAATTAAGGAGTGCCCTATACTAGTATACCGCTTTTTGCCGCGATGGGATCCGACCGTAGAGTCTACTGTAAAATCTTACCTTCAAGATAAATTTTTCCCAATAAGAAAAATGAAAATACATTTTAGCCGCTTGTTCGTTCTATCTATTGATTAAAACAACCATTTGAGAAAAAATCAAGAGATAATTAATTGAAAGAAGATTTTAATGGATTGAGAAGAATTTGTTGAAGATTGAGAGAGAGACAATTTTGTTTAAGGGAGGTTGATTTTGAAGACGTTGAAAAGAATCCGAAAAATATTGAGAGGGAGAGAGAATTTTGTTTGAGAGAGATGAAGACGTAGTCACAGTGACAAATGAGTTATTTTTTCTACTCGTAGTGGAGAAAACCTCCCTACGGTCAGTTATAACTCTTTCTAACAAACCATATTGGAAGTCAATGGAGATAACTTTAGTATGCTACCAAGAGGCTTGGGCTTAGGTTCTACCGTTATAGAGGCTAGGGATGTGCTCCACAGGAGGATCGGACTTAACGAAAATTTGAACTCTTTGGGAAATAGGTGGATTTGCTCCCGTACAGAAATCAGCTTTTCTCTAGTTAAAAGACTACAATGCCCTTAATTTAAAGAGCTTATGTAAGCGGTTCAAAATTAAATAAGGCCTGTTGCACCACCTGCAACTCCCAGCTCCTCCTACACTGATGGAAGCCTGGCTGGTGTTCAGGGATGTACAGGGGCATGTTAGTTATTGAGATTTTCCCAATTTCTCAATTCATATTTTTCACTTCTGTAGATTTCTCATTACAAATGCAGGGTAACTGATTACCATTTCATCAATGTAATTTTACCAAATAAAATGCAATGACCCCGGGGCTGCAGGGCATTCATAGAAAGCAGCCTATGTAATGAAAAAAATCATCTACCTACATTGTGCTGGAAATTTTTAATTTTTAACAAAGAAAAAGAACAGATCAAATAATTAAGTCCCCTCAACAAATCATGGAATTTAGAGACATGAAAAGAGGTCTTCGATTTCTTAGCTTTTTCTACCATTTTCTTCCTTTCTTTCTGTCAGGTTTAAGGGGAGGGAGGTTGATTTTTGCACACCATCTCAATACGAATAGGAAGGAATCTTACCCTTCAGGTGCACCAAAATAGCATCAGAGATATCATCATTGAATCCTAGATTCAACACTTTCAGACTTCGCAGCTCTGCATGAAACATAACATGAAAAAGGTTAACTTCAACTTTGTGTTGACGCTCCATGGCTAAAAATTATAAAGGAACTTTGTTCTTAATGAATGGGGCTTCAATTCGCACGAAAGAATGTGAATATTTGGATAAGACTCACTTGCAAACTTGTCGCTTCCATCGTCAGTCAAAGTACATCTGCTCAAATTCAAATACAACAAGGCACCAACAGCTGCATAAAAAATAAATAGATAAAATAGGAAAACAAAATTTGTGAAGAAATTCGCACGAATCTTATTAATGACATGCAGATTCCTAAATCAGTAGATAATTTTAACGTCGTTTAAACTCGGGTAAGATAAATCATTTTCTTCATCGTCTAGATGATCCACCATAATAACACAACATATTTAACAGAAATGCAACAATCACGAGATGAACCTGAAAGAGACTTCAAGCAAGCAGCAGTTACAGGGCAACCCTCCATGTTCAAAAGAGCAAGTTTGTGCAAAGCTGTAATGCAGACAACCAAGAATCAAAAACATTAATTCTCTTCCACGTCTTAAGGTAGCAAAAGCAAGAACTAGGTTTATGAACAGCATGAACTAGTAGAACACTGTACAAAACTTGCAACCTACAACTGTACAAATTGAATTTTTAGTCTACCGCATTTGTACATCTGAATTTCCTCCAATGTTTTCTTTTCTTCTCTCCTTTTATTTGGTGGTGGTGTGGGAAAAAGGGAGGCTATGCATTTCAACAAAGGACTTCTGGGCAGGAGGTAAAATAAAATAACAAGTCCTCCCATTAAGCTAAGATTTCCTTCATAAAATGTAAATATTAAAGATACAAATGTATCTTCAAAAGACCCGAATCTGACACAGCCAAACTGGTTTGAAGCGTAGATACTGTAAAATCTAAAGCATTTACACTGAAATAATATATAACCCTAAACCGAATTACCTTTCAGATAGGTGATGCCATAATCTGTAACCTTGCTGGATGCCATTTGTAATGATTTTAAGTTTGTAAGCCCTGCCAAATAAAAATGGACTGCCAATGAATAAAAGCACACGTCGTGTTACTATATTCGTGACAATCCCATTACCAAATTCAGTAGCTCATTGTAACCCCACCCCAGATGGAGATAGACTGAGAGTTCCATCTTTGCATGCATTTATCTCAGAAATTGATATCAATCATGGCCAGGCCTAATGTAAGAAGTTCTTCAATCTTAAAACAGAAGTAGAACGCATACCACCTAGGACATGTTTTAATAAGCATCATAGACAATATACAAATAATGTTACAGACAGTGCTCTTTTGAGTTTAATTGGGAGAGGAAGAAATGATTCTTTAGGGAAAAAGAAGCATCGAGTGCTGACAAATCACACACATGTAATAATCAGAAATGAATTCTCTACAAATGAAAGCCGACGAATTTTCTAGATAATCAAGAATAATATGTTTGGTCGGACTTCCAAATTCCAATAAAATCTAGAACTGGAAGTAGACTGACGGCAGGGTATCGCATTTTTTTGTATATATTTCTATTACTTACCTGAAAGTTAAAAGGGACCACTGAATAGCAAAGGAAGAAAGGAGTTACCTGAGAGATGCTTCATATCAGCATCAGTGATGCAATTGCAACAATTGATGTTAAGAGACTCGAGCTTCACCAGGCCTGCCAAACACGAAATAAGAGATTAAAGATGTGAACTGATTTTTATACTCTGACAACTATCATAATTGTATGACCATATTTTATATAGCATGTTACGAGTTGAGAAGAAACATTTAGAGTAACTTATACAAAATCAGTGGATGTCTTCGGTTAAATTCACCGTCTTCCCATTTTTCCCTTCTCTGTGCTTGAGTAACAGTTTCTTTGTTCATCGAATATATTCATTCCTTGTGTGCAAGCAGAAACCAGGGAGTAGGTTGATTTTAAATGTTTACTCAAGACTCAAGAGCCATCATGTCAAGAAGTAGTCCACGTCCATGATCGAAAATATCGTCATTAGTCTTAAAGAGTTTTGACGTATAAATGAGGAAAATGAGTTCCACCTTTTGTTAATGCTAAAATTCTAACACGCATAGAAACATATACCATCAAATATATGAAATAAGCAGATAGCTTGAAAGCACAAGTGTAGCATTATGAATTTCATTCAGATATTACTTTGCATTCCTTGTTTGATGGATATAAACTTTTTCTTCATTTAGATCAAAATTATATTTTCACAGTAGATTTTTTTCCATACTAAATCCATTTTCCCACATTCCTGCAGAGCCATTCAGATCGTGTCAAATTGTCATATTTATTAACCAACTCTCACGCTCCAACCTAGTGATTGTTTCTAAAAATGAAACATCTTGATATCTACCAGTGCCTCGACATATGTGAATGAGCCGCCAACAATTGAGTCTGATAAGGAAGAAAACATCCCCATCCAACCCCATGTGGGGAAAGAACGAGTACCCCAGTGGAAATCTCTTCACCCAAACTTTGTTCACTCAAAGCTGGCCATGAATAACCCATTAGATAACACAATGAAGAGGTTCCATGAATGACATCTACCATCGCCATATTTAAAGAAACCTCTTTTCCAAGTTTTCTTCAATGAACTTAAGATGCATCAATATAAACATGCAATATATCACTAATTGATTCGGTAAAAGGAAAATTTTACTTCTCCTGAAGAGCTTCCATGGAAAGAACCTACCATTAAGGTGAACAAGCCCTCCATGTATCTTTGGACATCTCTCCAAGTCCAACTTTACCAAGTTAACTAGGCCAGATAAGGAACTCATTCCTTTATCAGTGATTAAGTTGTTTCTTCTGAAACACAGCGTTGTAAGGTTTGAAAAACCTGAAAGGTAGAATCAAGTCACATGCATCAGGCACTGGGTTTTAGGGTTTGAATGTGCAATATAACTAGTCATAGATAATGTGCTCCAACTAATGATATCACACAAACTTGAAGGATTGAAACACAATTAAAGTTAAAAAACAACTGATAATTCATAATTTGATACATAATGCAATTACTAAAAGCTAACATAAACCGAAGTCATTCAAATAATCTGTTAATAAATGAAGAGTAGAGTAATCCCCTGTCATGACTAAGACAAATTAAATTCAAATTTATCATTAGGAAAACAAATTATCTGAGCATAGTTGACAACACAGAGTTTAATAGTCACAGCAGTAAATACCTCTATATAAATGTCAAAATAAGAAAAAACTACAAGGCAAACTCCACAGAAGCACCTTTGTTCACGGGTACACTTGAAGTCTCCCCTCCCAATCTAAGCGAAGGAGGATACTTTTGCAATCATTTTTTCTCTACTCAAAACAGTATTCTCCTTCGACTTACTCTCTTCTCACTAGGAACATCAAATTTCCCTCAGCTGTATGAATACAAGGAACAACTTACTCGCTCAGCTGATATGAACACTTCCTATTTTTTTCTCTAGTGTGCAGGAGCATGCATACTTGGTGTCAGATGCACGAATCACAAGCATGCATGCCCAAACCACCACCATGCATGATGCATGCACGTTTACTCTGACGCATATATAAAAGACAAATGGAATGGGAAATGGATTTTTTATCTTTTTTTCTTGAGTAGGCATTTAACCAACACTACTTGAGAGATTCATTAATTAGATAGGATAGCACATCGATGAAGGTGGAGAAGAAGATTCTACCACTGATCTGTTCCAGGCCACGGTCCGAAATCTGGTCACAATAATTTAAATTCAAGTCTTGAAGGTTCTTGCAATCTTTGAGTTGATACAATCCAGAATCAGTAACATCAGAACCAGAAAGATCTACAGAAAGCAAAGATGAACCCTGTGAAGAGATGACATCCATCCAACTGTCATTACATCCGGGGTATTCTCCAAAATTAAGATCCTGCAAACACCAAAAGCCATTACGCGCCTGAAACAATTTAGATACTTATAATATGCTGTCTATCCACGTATAAGAGATACCTGAAGAGCACAATCTCGAAAAGCTTCTAGTATAGAACCATTTAGACACTGGGAATAAACCAGGTCATCGAAAATCTGTTGACTTAGATCCCTTGGCAACATAGAGAAGGTACTGTACTTGTTTATATCCTTCAACAAAATAACCACGATAGTTCAGTCAAGATTAGAAAAAAAGGGTACATTTGTCCTCCAGAAATCCTATATTTAGACAGAAACAGAGAGCGAGAGTGTCGCACGTACTTCACGAATCTTATAAATACACAATTCCATGAGAGACGGACATCTTCGATTTCCTTGACTAACATCCGTTGATACTCTAGAAAATGAGGCCCCCAACCATTTTGAGCTTCCACTTTTACAATATCTTCCAGACAATCTTCCATTTAGGTTATCCTCGTTTTCCTGTTGGTTTCGCTTCCTGGAACAAGCTCCCCCCATTCAGTAATATATTATAATCAACTTACATCACAGAAGCTGCTGAGAACAAGTGGAGTGACCCATATAATCACCAATGTCAGAGACACACACTAGCATCCTGCAAAACTAACAGAATCAACGTCACAGGCATTAGCTATGATGTTCTAAATGTTGAAGACAATTTAAATAAATAAGCATGTCCCCTTTCTAGCAGCTTAAGCTATTAGACAAGATGCTTCAATATGATATCAAAGTAAGAGTCATTAGTTCAACTTGGCGCCACCTAATTATTAAAGTGTGCAAGGCTGCTTGCACGTGAGAAGACGCATTGAAGACTAAATTTAAGTAAATAAATGTACTAAATTTAAGTAAATAAATGTGCCTATTCTCTAAAAAATTAAACTTTGAGACGAAGTGATTCAAGACTGAAAAATAAACTAGTCCTCAAAGCATTTGAACTAAAACTTTCCTCTAAGGCTATCAAGAAAGCATTTTTGCTTTATAACATTACTCAACATTTATCTTTTAGATTTGCTTTATTTGTCATGCACTCTTGAGTAAATTTTAGATTTATTTTAGACAAATCGAAAAATTAAAAACTAACGAAAATAAAACATCTTCTCTACCCATTTTCCTATTTTCGGTCAATTCATTCATCTTACTTCCTATTTGGAATAATCAAGAGTCCAAATGCCACCATCCAGAATTAATGAAAAATAAACCATTATATAACACAAATTAATGGCAATTACGTTTGCGTATGCACCATTATTAATCAGCGTGTAAATGTAATGTGTGTGTGAGCGCACATTCATATTAAATGTCAGAAGGAAATACATGTCTTTCAGGATTTGAGATATAAGGATGCACTTATGCATATGGCATAAGTCCTCATGAACTACAAAGCTTACATAATCCATGCTGTGACGTGAAACACGATTAGACAACTTGCACATCCAATCAAAATAATCAAATATCATTAATAGCACAATCTATTCATTGGGTGTTTGGTAAACGATACTAAACTGGATTGAACAATAATATACAGAACAAGATTTTCTTTTAAATGTTAATATTATTTGGTGCTAAACCCATGGGCATCAATCATCCAACCTGAGTTTCAAATAACCGCAGGATAGGAGCCTTTTCCAGACTCCAGTATTTTGATAGTGAATGTCAAGACAGTTAGATATTTACAATTCAATACTACTTTTAATACAACTCAAATAAAGCAAGTAATTATATAATCAACTACAAACATCAATCAGAAAAACAGCAAAATTATTCACTTCATGTTCCTGATCATCTTACTTCAAAAACGAAATTTTTAGACCACATTTTTGTTTGGTTTAGTTGCCCAAAACAACAACAACAACAACAACAACAATAATAATAATAATAATAATAATAATTGTAAATTTGAACCTTCGAGTTTGCTTAACTCTTTTCCCCAAAAGGTAAAACCTCCGTGACTTGAACTTAAAGCCATTAATTACATTTCCATCAAGTGAACCAGTTATTCTCCAAGTGATAAAATAATTACCCAAAAAAAAAAAAAAAAAAAAAAAAAACCAAATTGCGTCGTTTTTTATTCGCACCCCATTTATGTATTTTGATCAGAACATCATAAATTAGTGAAAATAAAATTAAAATCAAACAAATAAACGCTACAGTCCACAACCCCTCATATATTCTGTTAAAAAAAAATCCTTTAGATAAAAAATACAACAAAAAACAAACTAAAACAAACTTTTTAAAACTATAAATTAATTCTTCAAGGGATTTTATATGATAAAAAATAAATATCAGACCTTAATTCCATGATCATCTGAACCATCGGACTGTGTTTTAGAAAGAGAGAGAAATAGTGGAGAGTGGCAGAAAAATGAAGATAGAAGAAGCGTGCAAGAAGAAGTGTAGTAGTTAAGTGGGACCCAGATACCGAGCCAGACTCCTAACCAACGGATGAGAGTCACGTAATGAGAATCTAGGTTCGGAACTCGGCTGCTTTGGAAAAATGATGATGGTGGATAAGGAAGAGTGTCCAGGTTCTTATTAAGTGGGTCCCATTTGTATAATTGTGATTTGTGCTCTTTGTTTTGCTTTATCCGTCCGACGGAAGGGCCCACTATTGGAAGATTTTGTACGCCGATGTGTTTGGAAAATTGCAGCTGAGGTCCCCTACCTATGGTGTTTGTGTAAATAAGGTATCATCAACTAAGATTTGAATAGATTTTAAAATTTATGTAAATTTTGGTATCCACAACTTATATTTTAATAGATTTAATTAAATGGTGGTTATATCTATACTACAATTTGTTATAAACGCACCACATTTTAATTATACTTAATATCCTTAACTTTTGTTCATTATTGCAATTATATTCTTAACTTTTTGTCATCGAATTCTTATCTTTAACTTTAATTAATTAGCACATTTCATCATTGATGATGGTTTCTGTCGAGATATTTTGTTTACGTGCTTTGAAATGAGGAAAAAATATTTATCGTACTTTTGTATCTTTTGTTTTTTTTAAATAAGACAGACAAATAAGTCTTTTTATGAATTCTCAACAAATTTTTTTACGGAAATAGTTATCAAATACAAAATGTACTAATTAATAAAAATGTGAAGATAAAAATGTGATAAAAAAATTTGGAGACGAGAGTGCTATAATATTAAAATATTAAGGATGTTAATTTAATTAAAATGCTGTGTAAAAAATAAAAAATATTATTTGAATATAATTACCCTTAATTAAAATGTAGGTGTTTCAACTCAAATTTTAATAGATTTAATTAAAATTTATGTGTCCTCCACTCATATTTAAATATATTCTTTAGAAAATTAGGTGTCTCCAATACTAGTGGATTTCTAGATATTTCATTAATTATAATATTTGAACAGATTTGTATGGATTTTGTGCTCATAAATATGAATATCAATTTTTTTAGGAATTCTATCTTTACCTTCAAAGTTTCAATCCAACTTTTCTCTTATGCATTTCTTCCTCTCACCTCTCTCCTTAATTGGTGCCACAAGTTTTTTCAGTAAACTTTTGTTCTTGATTTTCAATTTATATTAGCATGGAAATTCATTGAATTTTTTATTTTTTATTTTAATATTTTTGTTATACAGTTGTCAAACATCGTCTTTGAAATTTTCATTTTTGATGCTCCATAACTATTAATTGAACAAAACAATTGGGCTGAAAAATATAATATATTGATAAATATTAATTAGATAATTGGTCTAATATCATATAAGACAATTAGATATTAGACTGTAAAATCATTGCAACACATATAAATTATCTTTTTAAGCTATAAAATATTTTTTTATATAAGATGGTTAAACAACTGATTTTAGAAGATAATGAATCCTAAATACCTATCATATAGTCTCGGATATGAAAGATAAAATTATATATATATATATATATATATATATATATATATATATATATATATATATATATATATAAAGGACAAGTAGAAAGAAAGTGACAAAAACTTTATTCAAATTTTTTTTTTCAACAAACCTTGTTGTTTAATCAAAATTTCTTTTTTAATTTAAAACTGAAAAAATTGATAATAGTAATATAAATCCCACCAAACAATTGATCTAATTTGCCTTTAAGCTTAGAGACGAGGGATAACCTATTTATTAGTTTATTTCTTAAGAACTTAGCTGACACAGCTGTCAAATTGGTATACATTTCAATCTATCGGATCATTTACCTTTTTTACTGAAAATAGTTTTTACTTCTTTATATTTCAAAAATTTTGTTCTTTTCAAAATTCTACTAAAAATATTTATTTATGTAGAACATTTACTTGAATATTTAAAATAAAAACAATGTAAAATTAGTATATATAATAAAAAGACAACAAATCCATACGAATATATTGAAATTTATAATATAGAATTTTGTTAAAATCTTATAAATTCTGTGCAATTCTATTCAAATTCATAAATAATAACAAATCTTTTAAAATTTGAGTTGAGAATACATCCTTAATATTTAAATATTGGTTAAGTATTTCTTATCGACGGTTTCCTAAGTCCATCTCAAGAGATATGTGAATTTCACGTATCCAAAAATTTAAAAGAATAATAAATAAAGATTAATTTTGAAAAAGATAAAAACAAATATAAAAAATTGTATCATTTTTTCAATGTTATCAAAATCGGCCCGACCAGGCCCAACTGGTTCAACTTACAAAACCAAGAACCGAGTTGGTCGATGCTTGGGTTGATTTTTGAAATATTGCGTTTTCTTTAAATCATATGCATCCCATTGGTACCTACTGCCACTACCCACTAGACCCTCTTTCTCCAATATCTATCATCTTCAATGCAATCGTGGATTTTAAAAAAAACAACAACAATGTAAATAAAATAGAAAATGTCTACAAAATTTCATCTCCAATGCAAATTGTTATGCACTCTATCAAACTGACGTGATAAGAAAAATAGACAATGTCTAGCGTTCCATTAGACATGCTGACTGAGCAAAATTTAAATTTCATATGTAGATTTAAATTCGTTATGTATATGTAAATGTAATCTAGTATTTATTTTAATAAAATAAAATTCACATAGGTAGCAATCCATATAATACATTGGAGATCAAATTGTTGGAAATTGGTTGAGTGTTGAAAACCTACTAAAGTGACTTCGTGTCAACTTCGACCAAATAATCAAACCCGACTTAATAGGCAAAATAGTTTGTCTTTCACAGCAAAAGGCCTATGCGATCGCATGAGCCAATTAGCATGCGATTGCAACTTGCTGAATCTTCCAGCAAAATGTATTTAGGCCCTACCATGCGATCGCAGGGACCAATTTTGCTGTTTACCGTGGTTTGAACTTGTTTTTGGAGGGCATTTTGGTAACTCAACATTTCACCCCGAAAGAGAATTCAAATTTCTCTACATGTATTGAAGGGTATTTGCTTTTCGAAACCAATATTGAATGAATGAGAAATTACAGAAAAGGAAAATATCGGTCAAATTTTTGACCATACGTTCGCAAGGTCGAACAGACGCGCCATTTTGAAGTGATGCACGATTTGACTCCACACCACTTCATTCTCAACTCTTCTTCATCTATAAAAAAGGACCCTATGGACATCCTTTTAATATAATAATATATGCAAACACAAATATAATAATATATTCTTCTCTTAAACCAAAATTTTGCATTTTTATTGCAAAATTATGGTTTTTTCATTTTATATTCATTCATTGGAGTGCAAAGTTATTTTCTGGTTCGTTGTGCTTGTATTTTGAAATGCTGCAAATACAATTGAAGGTCATTGTATTTTGGGAGTTGATTGCCATAAACCATAGGCAAAGTTGCAAGGAAAATTCGATTTAAGGACAAAATGTTTAACACTTACCTCGATTTTGCCGTTACTCTTACACAAAATCGCCCAACAGAAATTTGACTTTAAATGTCTATTCATTAAAGCAACTCCGATACACTATGTCTATTATTTTTTAGACGTGCAACATAAGTACAAATAGACAGAGTTGTAAAAAAAAAACCTCTTCGATTCACGAGGACCCCGTTTAGCTCATATGGCACACTAAAAAATTCCGTCTATGTTTAGACGGACGTCTAGACAGAGTGACTCAGTATTTTATGAAAAAAAAAGAATTGAACAAAAGAAATAAAAATTGAAGACTTGCCAATTTAAAAAAATTAATCCAACATAAGCAGTAATATTAGTTTAGACATAACCCATTGAAGATGATTTTTTAATTTGACATGCACTGGAAGTCCATCTATTTTATCTATTACGTAAATTTCAATAAACATAGTCTATTGAATATACTTTTAAACGTCGATACTAGGTAGATTAAAAATCTTCCAAGATGGAGTTCTCAATAGCCTAACATTGGTGGACTTCAGCCGTAGAAAAGCTCTAGGGAGGTATCCACGTGGAATCCGCTCTACTTGAATGAGAATCGAGACACGTTTGTAATAGATTGTGAGTGTTTTTAGTACAATTCTTGTGAGTGGTGATTTTATTAGTAAAGCTTTTTTAAAAAGAGTTCTTATCAATAAATAAAAAGTGTCGTCCACAATAAATTGCATGATTAGCAGCATCACTAAATAAGTGCTTTTTATTTATGAATTGTATATACTACTATTGAAAAATAATAGATAATTGTTGATGATTATATAGTTTTACTAAAATATTTAGAAAATAGTTATATTTATTTTAGAAGTCTGTCTTTTTAATCGATTTGTAATTCTCATTGGAACTTTATATATACGAGTCATTATTATAATAAATTTACACCGAGTTTTGACTCTCACTCTTCTTCCCTTATTCTTTAGTTTTACAACATGTTATCAGCACGAATCGCTAGTCAAGTGAGTTATGTTCTTTCTATTTGAATAAACATGAAAAAATCTAGCCGCATAAAATGCGAATCAAATCTTACAAACAATAAACAATCGAATCTAGCCTACTAAGATTTATAGAATGCACAAAGATTTCTAAATTTACCAAATCTGAAAAAGTAGTTCAATTTAATTGCTTCACTTCGACTACAAATAAATTCATTCGTTACCAAAAAAAAAAAAGTTGTTCACATTATATATCAAACTATGTAAGATTTCAACAACATTATTATGAAAAAAATATAACTAAAAATTGTAGATATAATCAAAACTCTATACGTATTAATATTTTAGCAAAATTTTTTGTTGTAACTTCAAAAAAGTATAACTTCATAAAACATTAATATGGTGAAAAAAATATTGTGTTAGTACTTATATAGAGACATAACTTTTATATCAATATTTTAGAACGATATTGTATTGTTGATCATGTATAATCATAATCTAAATATTAACATTCAGAAAAAATTGTGTTGGTGCTCTTAAAAAAAAATACAAGTTCATATACATTTGAATATTTTAGTATCTTTAAAAGAATATATGGTGTTCTTAAAGAAATGCGACATAAATATGTAATATTCTTGGAAGAATATTATTTTAGTGTTAGAGAACAATTATTATTTTATAAACATCAGTAATTTAGAAAAATATTGAGTTTGTTGTTATTGAAAAAGCATAAAATTATACATATTTTTTAAGAATGTTATATCGTTGCTTATGAAAAAGCATACCAATGTTGATGCTATGAAGAACAAATTTAATGTCTTTGTAAATCATAGTTCATGCACGAGAATTCTCAAAGAATATTATGTAGATCTAATCTTAAGAAGATATTTGATATACATGCAATTGCAAATATGAAATCTCTTGCCTACAACAATATTGACACAAGTACCAATTCTGACTCAACTTTTAGTTATCATACGAGTCCATGGACAACTCTAAGTGCATGTTTAGTTTGGTTAAAAATCAATTGATTTTAATAAAAATTGATGGAATATGTAGTTGAAAAATTGATAAAAATTATGTAATTAAAATTAATTATTGACTTTAACTCAAAAGTTTTATCAACTTTTTAAGAAATAACCAAATAAAGCTAAATGTTGTTTCATTATTGATTAAATTTTTATCGCTACTATTTATTTATTTATTTTTGTATTTATGGATAGAGTTCTACTAGGAATTTAAATTTCTTAAAATATCAATTTTTTTAAATATTATTGACCGAATATTCATAAAAAATTTAAGTGCATGTTTAGCAGAGTTGAAATTATCTTTTAAGTACTTAATTTGTAAATCTTATATAATGTGTGGATAAAAAAACGTAAGTATAATGTTATTTAAACTTAGCAAAACAAGCTCTAAATTACTTTTAAAAAATATTTTGTTACTGTTGACAATATTTAATTACTTTTACTTTATTAGTTTATTTATTGACCAAAAAATTGTTAATAAATTAAATGTTAGAGATATTTTTTATATAGATAATTTTAAATTATTTTTCAAAATTTTCTAAAATGTTGTTCTCTTACTACTAGGTTTTTCTGTTAATAATATTTATTTTATATTACTTTATTAACTGACATAATTTTCTATTAATAAATTTTTTTAAATTTAATTTTTTATTATTAGAATTTTTTTTTTAAATTATAGAAAAAATATTTAGTTCAGAGACTTTTAAAATTGAAAAAATTCAAAAACATTTCTTAATTTTATCGAATTTGAGCTAACTCTGAAAAGAGCAAACACATATTCATATTACAGATTTTGAAATTCTATACCAAAGGATATTCATTAGTGGTAAATAAAATGTCTCATTTTACACCAAATTTGGTGTGTTTCGGATTTTATTTATTAATTTCTTAACCATTAGTACATATTTTGGCCTTTAGACAATATTACTTGAAAAATACTCCATCCGTCCCATAAAGATAGGTTCGTTTTCTTTATTTATATGTCCCAAATTATATGCCACTTACTTTATAGAGAGTATATTAAATTTTTATTTTTTCTAATATACCCTTATTTAATGCAACAATGTTTATTGTGCAAATGTGTCAAATTATTATTAACTTTTTAGAAAAAAGAAAGAAAGAGAAATGTATTGATTGAATATAGATTATTAAAATATGCATTGACATTATAACATTAGAGATGCTCTTATTATTTCAATGTAATACAATTCAATTTCATTTGCATTCCAATTGTAACTTAATGAACATTTAAATTTATTAGATCTATGAATGACTAATATTAAATGAGAGCATAATAGGAAAAGTGTGTGAAAAAATTATAATTTCAATTATATTAAATGAAATTTCTTAATCCGTGTGAAAAAAGAAATGAGCATATCTTTGTGAGACGGAAGAGGGAATAACCAATATTTCTTTTTTGCAATTCATATTTAAAAATTAAAATATTACTAAGGGTTTGTTTGATTGCACTATTTTTCATGAAAAATGTCACATCCGAAAAAAATAATGTCACATCAGAGAAAAAAATTTCATACTCTAGTTGTTTGATACAATGTAGAAAAAGAAAATAAATTATAAGGTACAATTATTTGAAGCATAAATTTGACTATTTTAATAGAAAATATTTTTTCCCCATTTTAGTGATTTTTTTTTTTTTTTTTACATAAAATTTGTTTTCTTTTTCACATTTCCAATCAAACACACCCAATATTTGAATTTTTCCTGGGATTTCAGGACAGAAAAAGCCAAATATAAGGCTTGAAAGTTCAAAACCCTAAAAATTGTCTTGTTCCCTCGTTTACCTGCAAAACCTAAAACCCCTCTTTAATAGTACCTTAAGAAGTCCCTGCCTCCCATCTCAAACCCTCTCCCTCCCCTGTTTTATTTCCCATTTTGTACTATTCTACAGATTTTTCAAAGGTGAAAAAAGGGAAAAAGAATGGAGGTGGAGAAACTGTACTCTGCTAGTGTTGTATTGCAGAGGATGATGGGCTCTGTGGTTCTTGGAGCAGTTTTTGCTGCTCAGAATTCTCTTGTTTTTCTTCTTTTCTTGGTACATTCTTAGACCCTTTAATCTCTACATTTTTTTTTTTTGCGATTTATCAAGTTTTAGTAATGCTTTTTTTTTTTTTTGGCAATTTATCAAGTTTTAGTAATGCTGCCATGTGATTGCAGAGGTGCTTTTGATATTGGTCTATTTTTTTTTCTCGAGTTTTGGGTTTATAAACTTTCACCAATGGGACTTGGGCTTTGCTACTGATTCTTTGTTTTTGTTGGATTCTTTTTATAATCTTGAATTTTACTTTAGCTTTTTTGTGTCTGTTTAGAATGCTTTGTTTGGTTGGTGTGAGATCGAGGAGCAAAGTAGAATCAAAATTCTATATATATTTGTCGAGAATATCATCTTGCCTAGGATCATAGATTAGAAAATCTCTGCACTATTTAAAATTAATTACTGTTTGGTTTAGTTAATTGGTTTTCCTTGCATAACTTTGTGATTTTTGGTACCATGGCTTTGTATGTATAAATTTCTCATTCTGATATGCGAAATTGTTTGAGATCTAGAGGAAAATTGAACTATGTCTATTTCCTGATTCAAGTGACTTTGGGGTTCCACTGGTTCCGAAGGCCACAAGCCGGAGTAGTTGATCCAGTAGTTCTAGATATATCTTCAAGAATGGCTCATGCATAATCTTCTCTAACTTCTTTAAAGAGTCAATCTTATTTAGGATACGAAGAATTAATAGGCATGGGTTGGACAAGCAGATGGATATGACACGGGCTTGCGTAGGACTACATTTTAAATTCATATATGGTTGTGTAGAGAAGTTTGACGATTGCATTCGTTTCTTCTTAGATGCTTGTGTTAAGTTCTGTGTGTGTATTTTAATAAATCTTGCTTATCACATCATTGATATTATGCCAGTATATAAACTTACATACAATCTATAAAATTGTAGATTATTTTTCTTATATTTCCATACTCTTTTCCTGAAAGTTTAATTGAGTATCAGTTCTTTTTTGATGTCCACTCCAAATTTTTGGAGATGAGCAAAGAGGAGTCCAATATGTGTTTGTTGGAGAAGTATCTGCCATGTGTTAGAGAAGTATCCAGAAAGTGTTTTTACTAGACAATTCATTAACAAATATATAAATATTCAAAGAATCAAAGGAGACACATTGTTGTACAGATTTTTCGCGCCTGTTCACCGTGAACATGTTGCCATCTTGGGATTGACTGTCTTCTTAGTATGATGGTCCTTTTTTGAAATCTTTCGAAAAATTGATTAGCTTCTGGAGGAAAAACTAGAAAGGGGTTTTCTTCACAAAACTTACATATTTTACTTAAGAAATATCTCAGGGCCAGGCATGCAAATGATAGAGTCAGAAGTATTTGTTTGTTAGTTTTTGACTTTATTCTTTTCAAGTAGAGTGATGTTCAGGTGCTTTGGCACTGAATAGTTTTCACTTGATTTTGAGGGAAAACAGATAGGATTCAGATTCTGCCATTATTTGTGTGGCATCTAGCTCAAACTGAAACTAGTAAAAAGCGACACCCCATTGGGCTTATGGAAGTGATACCCTGTATTTGCCTTCTTTATATCTCCACGCTAAGATTACAATGGAAACTTGTTGTGTACATATTTGTCTGGGATAGTTTATTGATGTGCTTTAATTAACTTTCTTTTTTTATTCTCAGAGCAGAGCTCTGCCTAGTGATATTGATGTGTTTCCACATTCATTGGAGACGGATAAGAGGTCTGGGGATTTTTCATTTTGTTAGAGAATTGAAAATGCAAGGAAAAACAGTTTATCATTGGATTGTCTAACTCCACTGCAGATTCCTGTTTGGCAACCTTAAGAAAGCTGCAATGTCCGAGGAAAGCAAGAATTCCGGTGAATGCGTTGATGACAAGGATGACGACAACGAGGATGACGACGACGACGACGACGATGTTGACGGCGATGATGATGATGATGATTCTGGAGAAGGGAGTGATATGGATTCTGATGATGCAGATTCTGATGATGAGGTTCAGGCTAATGGTGATGCAGGCAGCGATGAAGAAGATGATGATGATGACGACGATGAAGATGATGAGGATGACGAGGATGATGATGACAGTGACGAGGAGGAAGATCAACGGCCAACAAAGAAGAAAAAGTGAGAAACATTTTACAAACTTTATTTTTAGTTAGTCAGTTGGGAAATCTACATTTTTATGAGGTTTTACATGTAACCAGAAGTATTTGTTTTGGTATTTATCATGGAAATGGAAACAGTTCTGATTATTTGGTGATTGTGTAACCTTGAGAATCTTATGCTATTTATTAGCTTCAATCTATGTCCATCAAATGTTTTTATGGATCAATGTTATTTGAGTTCTCTATTTAGAGGATTTCTCACCGTCCATAATTTTTACTCCTCCCTTAGGTCAGTTCTTTAGTGAAGCTCAGTTGGGTTCATGTAAAGCATATTATTATGATGATTTCTTCTTACTATTAGAGGATCGAACTTCTTTAGGTTCAGTAGCATCCTGTATTTTTCTCCTTATTATCTATAATTTTGAATCTTTTCCTCCAGTTTAAAAGACGACTTGTCTTGCCTTGGCCCTTGCGGGCTCTGATATGTTTACATTGGCCTTTGAATTAAGTATTTCACTAGATTATGGTTGACCCTAGCGATGCAGTATGTAGAAGAACAATAGATTATTAAGAAGAGAGTTAGGAGAAGAGAGAAGAATTGGAGAGTTGCCCCCCAACCCCTGATTATGCAAACTCATTAGACCCAAAAAACATCTATAAACAGAAATGCACAAGTTTTCTTGGGGAAATTGGGATAAAAATCTACCTGAACCATGGAAAAGTTAGCTTTCTTGGACAACTGAGCCCTTGCTAGTTGTTCTATATCCCATAAAGCATGTGATATTGATATGTGGGACTTTTTGCCAATGAGAGGTACTGGAATTGGGATTCCAATGTACCTTTGTTTTGGGGATGGAAGATGAACGGGATAGTGGAGTGGAAGCCACGTCCTCTACGGAGTTTGAATTCCATTGGACTTGTGAAGGACAAAATACATCATCTATGGTTTGCTGATGTTATGATCAGGTATTGTACAATCTTCCATGCTGATACATGAAGATCTTCACAAGTTTCCAACTATGACTTACATCAAAATTAAAGTAGACGAGTGGAAGAGTGTTTATGGGTGGTAGGTAGGTAGGAGGAGAGAACAGAAATGATCATGGTTTCCCCTAATTTTTAGAGGAAGACCACAGCACTACTCGGTTTTGGAATTGCCCGTGCTGGGCCTCATACAGCCGAGTTGTGTCAGACTTCCGGGGTCTTATTATTATTATTTTTGAATTTAAAATGAAGAATTGAAGTTTTTTCTTTAAAAAAATGGAAAATTACACTACTACGCCAAAAAATAAATAAATAAATTGCAATCACTGTGCAAAATGGCATTTTAGATAAATACTGTATACTTTCCAGTTTTATTTGAAAAATACCAAATATTCTTCTCTCCTCCAATTAAGAGAACAAATCAACCAAAAATCATTCCATCTTTTATCCAAACAATCTATTAAAATCTTCCTAAATATAGGAACCAATAAATATCTAATTTGTTAAAATCTTTTCTTCAATATAAGAAGCAATAAATATCTATTACGTTAAAATCTTCTCTTCAATATACTTGCATGTGACCTTTGTTATAGCGTTGTTTTTGTGACCTTTATTACACTATTTGTGACATCTAATAAACATGCACGTAACTTGTGTTGTATTGTGTTATCGTTTGTGACCTTTCATGTGAAATACTGTGTTATTGTGTAAGCATTTTTTACATACGTGTGACATTTGTTATATTGTTTGAGACCTTGGCATGGTTTTTGATGTTATAAAATTCAGTTCACTGAAATTTTTAATATTATTAAATTCAATTCATTGCATTTTCTGAGCAATAAAATTGAATGATAGATCAATGAAAAAATGCTTCAATTTTTCTCAATGAAATCTTCATTCATTAGTGCTTTCCACTTTTCTAAATTAGTTAGTCAATCGACGTGCAAAAAACGACCACGATTCATGAATAATCAACCTTAGAGAATTAATATATGGTCAGTTGGTCAAACATATTTTTTATTCATACATTTCATAAAATTACACCTTACAACTCATTTTTATCTACACATTTACTCACAACTTATAATATAAATACTTAAAATATAATTTCAACACTACCAAACATATTGCTTAGAGTGATGCAATGATATTATAAGAAATAAGATAAAATTATCAGGAATAAACGTTTGAGATTTCATTATACTAAACATTGAAAATCATTCAAGAAATATACAAATAAATCACCCACACTTTGAAACGTCTATGCAAATCAAATCAGTGAGGATATAAAACCAACTTTTAAAAAACCCAAATGTAGACTTTGATTTCTTTTGGTTATTCTTATTTCCCCCAAACCCTCCTCTTTTCATCACAAATTCAAAAGGATTATTAAGTCTACACCATATTGTAGTACGAGAGAGCAGAGATCACTCACACTTTTTGACTCCGGCTTCTTGTTGTGTCCCCTTATGGATGGGATCCATTCTAGAGTAAATCTTGTGGAATACCAAAATGGGGGACATTCATCGCGATGAGGGAAGCGGCCGCCGCCGCCACCAAAGCGGTCTCTGCCACGGCCGTCACTGTCACTTCAACCACCGCCACCAAAACCGTGTCCCCCGAGATATCTCGTGTTTTTCCTAACAAGTAATCAGAAGAATGGGGGTGGGGTATATCTTCAAATGGAATCCTACCTAAATTATACCCTAATTTCTATCAATCTGATTTGAGAGGCGATCATTATTACAGCATTTCAAATACATGAGAGATGATCTCCTTCCACTATGGGAAGAGGGAGGTGTTATAACTCCCACTTGTTGGGAGGTGTTCAATTTTAATTGAACAATGAAAATTTGGTTGGCATTAAATGTCAACTACTTGTCCAATTAAAATTGTATACCTCTCAAGTGGGAGTTATAACACTGGAGGTGATCATCTCCCTCAAATACACTCCTTATATTATACCCTAATTTCTTTCAATCTGATATGAGAGAGATGCGATCATTATTACAGCATTTCAAATACACTCCTTATATTATCTATCTATACTACATCTAAAAGGTCTTTAAAATGGAGAAACATTTTTAGACTATTCTATCCTTACAAAAAATTTAAAATTTCATATTCACCCTTATTGTCCATTAATGTACAATTATCTTATAATATTTTATTTATTATATTACATTTTAAGTTTACCTAATTAAATTAATATTGTATTCATTCATGAAAAGTCTTTTGCCCTCCCAAAACCATCTTCAATCATCTTACATTAAATTTTTAACAATTTATTAAATATACAATTAAAATTTTTAAATATTTAAAATTGTGGTTTATTCTTTTTTATTGCTAATTTTATGAGTTTTTTTTTTTTTAACTAAATGAGAAAGTAATAGTTATTTTGAGGAGAGATTTGGGACTATAGTTGAAATATTTATAATATTTGAAAATTCGGTATTTTTATTTATACTACATCTAAAAGGTCATAAAATGGAGAAATATTTTTGACTATTCTGTTCTTACAAAAAATTTAAAATTCCATTTTCACTCTTAGTGTTTAATAATGTACAATTATCTTATAGTATTTAATTTAATTACATTTTAAGTTTACCTAATTAAATTAATATTGTATTCATTCATGAAACGTCTTTTGCCCTTCCAAAACCAACTTCAATAATCCTATATTAAATTTTTAATAATTTATTAAATATACAATTAAAATTTTTAAACATTTAAAATTGTAGTTTATTCATTTTTATTGCTAATTTTATGGGTTTTTTTTTTTTAACTAAATGAGAACGTAATAGTTATTTTTAGGAGAGCTTTGGGATTATGGTTGAAATATTTATAATTTTTGACAATTCGGTATTTTTATTTATACTACATGTAAAAGGTCATAAAATGGAGAAATATTTTTTTACTATTCTATTCTTACCAAAATTTTAAAATTCTATTTTCACTCTTAGTGTTTAATAATTTATAATTATATTATAATATTTTATTTATTATATTACATTTTAAGTTTACCTAATTAAATTAAAATTGTATTCATTCATGAAATGTCTCTTGCCCTCCCAAAACTACCTTCAATGATCCTACATTAAATTTTCAACAATTTATTAAATATACAATTAAAATTTTTAAAATTTAAAATTGTGGTTTATTCTTTTTTATTGTCAATTTTATGGTTTTTTTTTGTTGCTAAATGAGAACATAATAATTATTTTTAAGAAAGATTTGAGACTATGGTTGGAATATTTATAATGTTCGACAATTAGGTATTTTTAAAAACTATGAGTAGCAACCAAAAGTTCTTAGTATTTCTCTCTCTCTCTCTCTTGACAATAAAATATTATGAGACACTTTCTTCATATATTGTCTAAAGAGCTTTTGGAATGTTAGTCATCTTTCGTATTTATTCAGCTACATCACTACTGATAAACGTATATAAAATATCTCAATATTACATTAATGCTCCCTTTCATGGAAGTTTTGTCCTCAAAATTTACATGTACAAATGATTATACATTTGTTATCAGTATGTAAAATTCTTCTATTTTCCTTGAATTAATAACTCGACGAATAATTATTAACAATCAACTAAATGTAGATAATCATGCACAAAAGAATAAAAATAAATACATTACTTTCTCAGACTCCAATAATCCAAATATTATATAGCAATAAGACCATCAAAAAAATATGTAATTATCATATAAAAAATTCTCAAATTTTGATATTTAATTCATGTTATACAATGTCAATTCTAAAAAAAGTAAAATAAAATAAACATTTCATATTAGATTCTTACAATAAATCACATTTAACTATTAAAAACATTTGGAAAAACAAAAATTTTATGAATTGAACAACATTAATTCATAATTATCTTGATAATGAGCATTAAAAGATGATATCCTGCATATCTACCAAAATGTCAATGAGAGATGATTTACAGACTCATTTTTAGGTTTGTTTGTGGCATACTTATTTGGTAAGCGATTTGCAAGTGCTCAACAATTTGGTAAACTTAGTCATATTAATAAGAGTTGTACCAACTTGCACAAACTATTCACCATTGTATCTCTTGACTTCACTTTAATATGCTACTCGAATGAGAAATCCAATATAAATTTACTCTTTTATGTCAATTTTTATCTATTGGGATTCATATCGATAATAAAAATCATACTTTAGCAAATAGTGAATTGAATTATCAAGAATGAAGTACATATTTTTTGAAAAACGGTGAGATATATAGACTATTCTCTATTTTGCCATGTATAGAAGTTTTTCTTGTATATTAGAGATTATGAGATAATCTATTATATATTTAAATTGAACATGTACATAACTGAAACATCCCTTATAACAAGATATAACAATTACATGTATTGGCTTATGTACATCAGTGACTACATGAATGTCATATATTGTCTTCACCATTTGTGTGTAAAGCAATATCACTTAAAACTACAATAAACAAGGACATACTCTCACATGGCTATTTCTTCTAACTATAAATAACTAAAGTTACATAATATTACTGAATAACTTAGAGTAGTTTATGTATTTAAACTGAGAATACTAATACTTTTAAGCCTTCTTCCAAGTTCGGGCCACGAAACAACTTAGAGGATATCTTATTACATTTATTAAAGCTCGACTTACAAACCAATGACAATTCAAGACTAGAAGTAGAAAAAGTTTAAAACGCCATTAATCTAAACAATTTTATTTATAATTTAAGTTGAATCATAGTAGATCAAAAATAACATGCCTACCCATTTAATTTAAGTTTAACATAAATTTGTATTTAATTTCTTCATTTTTCTCTTTAATAAGGGGTCTATAGTACCAATCCATGTTAAATGATTTTTGTTAATATATTCAAAGAATTAACTCATTTACTTTCGAATACTAATGTGACTTTATTGTTGATGGGTTGAGGACTTGAGATATTAGAGAAACTTGGATCAATGTATCACATTTGAATTTTTTTTTAAGAATAGCAAAGTGGACTATAAGTTCTGAGGGAGGGGGTTGGCAAATCCAAAAAATATATTTTTTCCTCCGTCTTTAAGATAGACGTTGCAAATTTTTTTTGATTTAGTAGAAATAAAATTATTTAAAGAATGGTAAAATTAAAAAGAAAATATTAGAAACATGTCAATTATGACATGTATGTCTACCATTTTCTCACATTAAAATTAGTAATTATTAATTTTATTCTTCGTAAAATACAGCCATGAAGATATCATCAATTTCATAAGATTTAATATCAATGGTTTGCCAATTATCAAAGCTCAAATAAAAAAAAAAAATTAATTGGGTTCAAGTTACTGTTGGTATTACCAAAATATAAAACACATCTCGAAGACATCATCAATTTCATAAGATTTAATATCAATGGTTCGCAATTGTACTTCTATGAATGTAAATCAAATATCAACATTATTTATTATAACATCAAACAATACAATACGTCATGTTATTAAGAACCGTGTTGTTCTATCTTTATTGTAATTGCTACTTTAACATTTTAACTACTAATAATTAAAAAATAAAAAATTTGAAAATATTAAAAATTAACAATATTATTACAAAATCACATGCAACGCATGTGTTTCTAACTAGGTTTTTAAAAAGCACGTATAACTAAGTTTTAAAAATATAATCTCCTAACGAGGACTTTTTCTAGTTAAAAAATAAACTTCGCACATGTTTATTATTGCTTAAATTATAATTTCAGTTGATCAAACTGGTCAAACATATTTTTTTATCTATTTTTTATCTACACATTTCATAGAACTCACAACTTACAATTTATTTTTTATCCACACATTCATCTACAACTTATAATATAAGCACTTAAAATTCAAACGAGAAAAATTAAACAGTATTATTAGTTTTAGACGAAACCCATTGAAAATAAATTTTTAATTCGGTAATTATATTCATATAACACTTTTTATTTTTTGCACCATATTTTAATTACATTTAACATCCTTAATTTATGAATATTATATCACTCATGTCTCTAACTTTTTTTTATCATATTTTTATTCTCAATTTTTCATTAATTAGCATATTTTGTGTTTGATAACGGTTTTTGTCTAAAACATTTTTTGGAAATTCGTAAAAAGACTTATTTGTCGGTCATATTTTAAAAAAACAATAGATACAAAAATACGATAAAATATTTTTTCCTCATTTCAAAACACGTAAACAAAATATATCGACATAGACCATAATTAATAATAAAATATGCTAATTAATGAAAGTTGAAGATAAGAATTCGATGACAAAAAGTTAAGAGTATAATTGCAACAATGAACAAAAGTTGAAGATTTTAAGTACAATTAAAATGTGGTACGTTTATAACAAATTGTGGTTTGAATATAACCACCCTTTTTAATTTGACTGTCTATTCATTAGTCACTCCATATTCATTTTATATGCCACGCAGACTTCAATAGACAGAATGTATTATTCATTTCGTTTATTATTTTTTAGATGTACCACATATAGCTAGAAAACGAGCTGGATCGAGTTGCCCCGACCCGTCAGAGCCGGGCTACACATGAAACTGACTTGGGCTGGCCCATGCCAGTTTTGTGTGGGCCAGCAACCCAGCCCATTGGGCCAACAAGCTAACTCGACCTTATTTTTATTTTTTTCACTAGAAAGATAAACAATATATCTTTTCGCTGAAGTTTGGCACTAGAATATGTTAGTCGAAGTTCCCATAATGAGCATCAAGAATATGATAGCCGTCTCTCTCGTGTTTGCCTCCTCTCTTGTGTTCATCCAGCGTCAAATGGAAAGTGAGGACATAATTACATTCGCTAACTGGTACAATTTTCAAGTATCATGATCAAGATCCTGCAGCAGAAAAGCTTGATGAAGAAGATGACCTTGAACTTGATTGCATTGTATGCCTGAGCCGAGTTTCATGGGGTGAAAAAGACAAGATCCTTCCAACATGCAAGCATGGATTTCATGTTAATGTTAATTGTATTGATGCTTGGCTACAGAGGCATTATGCCCAGTTCCTCAGACTCCCATGCAGTACTGTTGTATTAGCACCCAAGATCAAGATTTTGATGCTTTGATTTCTTATCTTCTTCGTTTGCTGGATCACGTTCCGACATGAAATTTGAGTTTAAATTTGAATTAAATTAAATTTTAATTGAATCTAAACAATTTTATATTGAAACTTGAGATTTTTAGAATAATGTTTAAAAAAAGACTATTTAAGTTGGGGACTTGGGATTGTGCTATTTTAGATTGAGATTATTTGAATTATGTATTAGGGCTAGTCACGATGAGTGATTAGTATCAATGAACAAAAATAAAAAAATAAAATTACGGGCCAGCCTGGTCCAAGTCTGACTAGCCCAGCGGGCAAGACTGGTCGAACCATATAGACCCAGTTTTGTTCGAGCTAATATTTTAATAGGCCAGTTTTGCCACCTCTAGTACCACATAAGTACATATAGACAGAGTTATAAAAATTCCTCTTTAATGCATACTGACGAGAATTTTATTTGGTTAAGATTCCAACTAGTTGAAGCTAAAGAGAGGGTCGGATAGCCGATTAGTCAAGGTGCCAGGCTAGGCCTTTCAACTGAGGCTCAGATCCGTTGGAGAGCGGAGAGCCCAGCTCTATATTTTGTAATTACCCTTTTGGGCCATGCGCCTCTAAAGTCAAGCCCAAGGAAGCCCAACTGTAGATGTGGGGCCGCCCACGTCCATAACGTATTTGTTGACATCGGAACCTGCACCAGTCCACGTGTCAACAGATCTCCAGTCACTCCTCTGCCAACTCGTATGTTACCTGCATACTAGGACAATCGTTAGGCACCAAGCTCTCCGGAGAAAAAGGGTCCAGCGATCGTTGGCACTACGACGATCAAGTCAACTGCCGGTAAATGAGAGATACACGGAGACGAAAACAATGAGGTGTAGGAAAGACAAGCAGGCAGAGATTTGAGCAGAGTTTAGGGTGGGATTATTAAGCATAAAAAGTACGTACTTTGGAACAACCGGAGACGTTGCATTTATAGCGCAAGAGTTCCAATTGATTTAGGAGACAAATCAATTTGATACTCAATCGGATCCTCATTCCTTATGTGATAAAGATATCCGAGATTGTCTTCCTTCCTTGAGCTTATCACGTTGCATGATTTTAGGAGATCACGATTCAGTTTCCTTGTAAGGATTCGTGCGCCCAATCCAACGCAATCTTTCTTTAATTACTTATCTGGTCATTCCAGCATATCGAGCTGCTTGCTGGTTACGAATAATACGAAGCCTGACGAGGCCTTGTGGGTCGCATGCAAGTGCTGAGGCCCTCCATAAGCCTTGTGCATTTTTGGCTTCCGAAGGCCCAAGCGTGCGATGGGCCTTCCAAGGCTCTAGCAGGGTCCAGATAGGGTTCTTGATAGATCTTGAACTGGGCCCTTAATGGGCTTGGATGGGGCCTCTGCTGATGTGGCAGTCATATCGTAATCGTGTGGTAACAATAGTCCCCCAAGTCCAAGCTTATTATTTATAATGGGCGTGGGACTTTTGAGAATAAACAGAGTGGTGATGTGCCATGTTGATATGCCTCGTAGAAACGGAATGCTGATGCGCTTCGCGGGAACCATGGTCTCAAGGTGGTTCGACAGGAAGTGATTCAACCTACCCAGTATAGTCCCCCCAAGTCCGAAGTCGAACATTCATGACTGGTGAGAGCTTCAAAGAGCCAGGCCAATGCCGACGTGTCCTCTGATGGTGTGATTCTGTCTATCAAGACTGTCCCTCCCTGGTCAGGCAATCATGAGTGAGAGGGTGTACGTATTAATTGCGGTTGCGTGTGGCGGAAAACAGGGACGTGTGCGTCCTTGGTTTACTAAATGTTTAGGTTTTGCTTTCCCTCCTGCTATGCCATTGAAGACATGTGTCGACCGTTCGCATGCCCAGATGGGACGCTTAGGATTTGGACGGTGGATGTGAGAGTGCACCCCTATAAAACCAGGCATCCTCCCAAATGTTATGTCATTTTCCTGAAGTTCGTAGCGGGTGTGTTGTTTGAGTCGTACATTCAAGGTAAGTGCTCAGAAAGCGGTTGAAATTTGTTTTCATTGTTTATTTCCATAGTCACTGTACGATTCCTTAACTTGGGGATAGCAAAATGTCATTTGGAAACGACGATTCACAGAACCCGTCTGACGCTCCCCAAACCCTAGTATTATTGGGAGCGTTTCCTCGTTGGCCGCCACATCATCTTCCTCTTCCGGAGTTGCAGGAGGGGTAAATCCAGAGCCTCCTGTTGTGAACCCGTCGGTTCCGTCGACGAGTGGAAGGGAGGTTAGTTCGTCCGTGCCGGCGGAAGAGACGGCGGTGAAGGGGAGGCCCGACGCTGGGGTGCCCGGAATTAGGAGATCTCTTGAAAAGAGGGATGCTCCGGCCACGAGGGCTCTTGACAATGAGCTAAAGCGGTCGACAACCGAAGCGTACATGGCTCAGTCGAGGATCACTGAGGCGGAGTTGGAGGACATACGGTTGTCCTATGACATTCCTTCGACCGTGACGCTCAGAGCCCCATGCCCAGAAGAGCGTGCCGACCATCCCCCCGAAAGGTATGTAGCGATCTACGAACCTGCGATGCAGCAAGGCCTTCGCCTACCAGTGCATCCCTTCTTTCGCCAAGTGTTAAGGGACTGGAACCTAGCTCCCTGTCAGATAACGCCGAACGGCTGGGGGCAGATGGTGGCTTCCTACATTTTGTAGAGTGTTGCCGAGGCGGGAGGAGACCTGTCTCCCAGGGAGTTTGAGTCCATATATCGACTTTGCCGGTCTGCTGGTTGGTATAACATATCTCCCCGGTCGGGTCAGAAGTGGGGGACGGCCACCGACAGCCCCAACAAGGTACACAACTGGAAGGAGATGTTCATCTTTGTTGGCGAGGACTGAGAATTTATGACAGAGGATCCTCTTCCTCATGTGTCAATCCCTCGACGATTCGGGGATCTTGGTACAAATCGCTGCATTCGCGTGGAGTTTTGTTTACAGTTCTTCACTTAATGTATTTATCTCTTTTTTGCAGATTGCGGGAAACCACCAATCCCGAAGAGAAGTCAAGGAGAGCTGAGCTTGAAGTGGGAGAAGGTTCGGTCTCTCAGCAGCGACTTTCAGAGCCTTGGGAATCTGTTGAAAGACGATAACCTACTGGCCAGTTGCGGACTGATGTGTAAGACTCGCTCGCCTTGATGTTTTGGTGCTGTAGTGAAGAATCATCCTTGCGCGTTGTTTGCTTTTGTCTTTGTTTAATAGCTTTCAGGTTCAAAAACGTGCCTACACTCCGCCTCGCCCGTCCCGCCGGGGGAGAGAGTTCTTCCTCTCAGGTACTGGTGAGGGAGGCGCCCGGATCATCGCAAGACATCCCGGCTGCTGTGCAACCAGAGCCCATCCCCAGCCAGGACGTCCCTTCTCCTCCCCCACCTTCGACGACCGATCCATCTCCCAGCCCCGTTCCAGTCAAGGACAAATGGAAGGGCATTGCCGAGGATACGGGCGATGCAGGTGCGCGAAAGAGGAAGGCTCCTGCGTCTGGAGGGGAGTTCATGGGAGATGCTCGCAAGTCAGGACGAACCGAGGGTGCAAAGAAACCTGGCCCCCCGTTCAACCAAGGGAGCCCCGTTCGAATAGTCCAACGTCGGGAGGAATTGGAAACATCCGTCCTGGAGATGCTCCCGGTCTACCCTGCGATGATGGCGGCGAGCGTGCACAAGTACTGGACCCAGAAATGGGAGAAGGCTACCGAGGGGGCCACTGTTCGGGAGCGACTGAAGATGGCGGAGATGAACCTGATACGGGACCTGGTACTGAGCAAGGAGCTATTCAGTACTTTGGAGAGCTTTGATGGCCAGTGCTACGAGGAAGGGGCCAAGTCCGCCAAGCTAGCCGAGGAGCTGAAGGCCGTGCGGCTCGAGAAGGCGCAGCTGGAGTCCGAAAAGGGGGTGCTTCGCTTCAAGCTCGACTCCGCTGTGACGAGGGAGGCGGACACGAAGGAGAAATACGAGATTGAATTGATGGCTTCAAAAGAGTGTCTAAAGGACGCTTGAGAACAGAAGCGGGCTACCGAGGCATCTCAGAAGCGAGCTGAGGAACTTCAGAAGAGTGTCGAGGAGGCTCAGAAGCGCGCCGAAGAGGCCCAAAAGATGGCCGAGGACCGGGCGCTTTCCACTAAGGAAGCCCTTGCCGATGCGACCAGTAGGTCTCAGGTTGGCTTCGAGCGTACGGTTGCTGCGATTGGGGTGATATCCTCACTCTTGGCAGCCTTTCGTAACGCATTCATATAGCATACCCTTGCCTCCGTCTGATTACCGCATATTTTGACCACCCCTCCGGGCGTCAGAAATTTCATCGCCAAATGGTGTATGGATGTAACCGCCTGTAAATCCTTCAATGCAGGCCTCCCAAGGATCCCATGGTAGGCAGAGTCGGTGTCCACTATCAGAAACTCCATGAATTTCCAGAGGTGGCAGGGAGGTTCCCCGAAGTCCATCGCCAGGGTGATCTTTCCTCGTGGGACGAGACTATCTCATGTGAAACCAAATAGTGGCTCTGAGATGGCCGTCAGTTCGTGATCCACGTCCATTTGGTCGAACGTACTGCTGAACAGAATGTTCACGGCGCTTCCGTCATCGACCAACATTCGACCCAGGTCGTTTCTAGCAATAATGGCGCGGACCACAAGGGCATCGCAGTGCGGGTAATGTATGCCAGACTCGTCTTCTTCGGTGAACGAGATTGGCGGTACTCTAGGCCGATGCCCGTGGACCTGCCAACTCTCCAGGGGTTTCTCCTTGGCCGCCTTCGCGTAGTTACGTCGCGAGTTCATTGTGTTTTCTTCGACATACGGCCCTCCAAAGATGGTGTTTATCTCTCGGACAGGCGGGGCTCCTTGGGGCCCGTCCGCCCTTGGTTGATCCCTGTCCCCATCATTTCTTCTTCCGTCGCGGCGAGGTCCATCGTTCCGGCGCTGGGGAGGAGGTCTTCGCCCCTGTGTGGGCGGTCCTCGACGTCCTCACACCGCCTAATCCCTCTCGCCCTGCCCGTGGTTTTCGCGATTGATTAACTCTCTCACATCCGGGCAATCTTCCGTGTTATGCACCCTGTTCCTGTGTATATGACAGAACTTGGGCGGGGTTATTGTGGATAGGGGGCCGCAACGGGTGCCCGGGGCACTGGGGCTACTTCCGTCTGATTGAACCTCCGGTAGTGGTTGCTGGCTGGTTCCGGAGAACGCCTCCTCTGAAAACAGGAGAACAGAGGCTCTGGAGATTGGCGTCCCTCTCTCCTGCTGGTATATGAGAGATACACGGGGGGCGGAAACAATGGGGTGTGGGAGAGACAAGCAGGCAGAGATTTGAGCAGAGTTTAGGGTGAGATTCTTAAGCATAAAAAGTGCGTACCTTGGAACAACCGGAGACGTTGCATTTATAGCGCAAGAGTTCCAATTGATTTAGGAGACAAATCAATTTGATACTCAATCGGATCCTCATTCCTTATGTGATAAAGATATCCGAGATTGTCTTCCTTCCTTGAGTTTATCACGTTGCATGATTTTAGGAGATCACGATTCGGTTTCCTTGTAAGGATTCGTGCGCCCAATCCAACGTAATCTTTCTTTAATTACTTCTCTGGTCATTCCATCATATCGAGCTGCTTGCTGGTTACGAATAATACGAAGCCTAACGAGGCCTTGTGGGTCGCATGCGAGTGCCGAGGCCCTACACAAGCCTCGCAGATTTCTGGCTGTCGAAGGCCCAAGCGTGCGATGGGCCTTCCAAAGCCCTAGCAGGGTTCAGATAGGGTTCTTGATGGATCTTGAACTGGGCTTGGATGGGCTTGGATGGGGCAGCTATATCGTAATCGTATGGTAACAGTATTAAAATGTGAGGAATTCTAGGATGTAAGAGCATCTCCAATGCACTCTATGGATTGTAGTTGATGTGACAGTTCAATAGAAGATCGAAATAAATATGTGAAAGTCCAAAAGTTCTCTCCAATGAGTTCCTTCTACAATTCAATAATGGTGATTACATGACATTTATTTTTTTAAATTAAAAAATAATAAATATGCTAAAATTTCCCTAATTACCTTTTTGTGAATTAAATTAAGTTCAAAATTAAAATAATTATTGAGTCATTCAATCTTACAGAACTTCTACATGTAGAAAGAGTACTTCACATCTTCTATTTTATTTTGTACCACATCAGCCTAACATATTGTTCCACATAATGCATTAGAAATGTGATTTTAATGCACATTATCGATTTGATGGCGTGGCACCTTTTTTTTTTTTAATTTTATCCAATCCATAATTTGCATTGGAAATGCTTTAAAGGATTTCATTAGATTGAAACTTAAATTTTTAAAAAGTAACCACAAAAAATAATAAACCCTGATACTTATAATCACACTCAAACATATACTTGGTAAAAAACATTGCACTGGTCCACCAGAGATCACATCTCAATATCTCACCTATGTTAATTAACCAACTGAATAGTTACATTATGCCGTCGCATCTACTTATCATATAAAGTTGGCAAATGGGCTGGATTTAGCTAGTCCAGCCCATCAGATCAGGGTCACACATGAAATTGGACTGAACTAGTCCAATCTAGTTTTGTATGGACCAGAAATATGTTAGCTCAATCCAGCTCATTAGCCTAACTTAGTCTTAATTTTCTTTTTTTCCTTTTTTTTAAAATAAATTTTTTATACAATCTAATACATTACATCAAATACAATCTTAGATAAATTTAGACTATATGTTTTAAGATTTTTAAAGAGATTAATTTATAAAATTGGGGTTCTTATGTATTAGAAAATAGATAAACGTCAATTTTTTCTCAAAATAATAATTTTTTTTATTAATTATAAACTATTTGAAGACACTTAAAAAAAATACAAATATTATATGCATGTTAGTCTTATTGCTATGAAATATAAGCATATTTGACTTAAATTAAAAAATTTACTTATAAATAAATTTAAAATAAATAATTTACTTGTCACACCAAATATATTTTAGATTGAAACTTAAATTAAACTAAATTTTAATTAAATATAAACAATTTTATATTGAATTGAAATTTTTAGACTAATGTTTATTGGTGACTTAGGATTAAATTATTTTAAATTCATATTATTTGAACTATGTATTGGATCTATTCACAAAATGAGTTATTAATATTAAAAAGCAAAAAAATAAAAAAATTCAAATCCGGTCGGCCCAACTAGCAAGCGGGCTAGATGGGCCAGACCATATTGGCCCAATTTTATTTGAACAAAAGTCAGTCCAACCTAAAAAATCGAGTTATATGGGCCAGTCCGCAAACCGGACCAATTTTACCCCATCTAGACATCCATAACAACCCATCACCATACCCAACAAGTGACTGGTGACACCCATCAAAGGCCCGTGTTGGAAAATTTTCACATTCGTTAGCTCATCTAGGGTTACGTCTGCGTGTCAAATACAAACAAAGTCAAAATGTTCTCGGCTAAACCAAATACATTTTCGATACACTAGAAACAAAAAAGAAGAAAGTCTAACAATAAACAAGATCATACAAAACTTTTGGGAAAAAAAGGACGATGACGTACAACATAACAGTGCTTAGATGGGCATAATTCTTTCTGAACCCCACTAAAATTTAAATCAAGCTGTTCTTGAAACAAAAAATTAATGGGGTTATAGAGAATAAAAGAAACTAATTGTCCTGAAAATTTGATCTTAGCTCTCCTATGATAAGATCGCCAATTCAAACCATCGCACTTATCATTACAATTATCATCATCATATCATCTCATCAAAAATAAAATCTCAGTTACCGGCTAACTTAAAACACAGAAATGAGAGGTGAGACGACAAATGTACGATATTCAGAAGTAGAATGACTGTCTATCCCTCAATTTTCCTAGCATCCGTCGCTCAGATCTTAAAAAGCAGTCCACCGTGAGTGGCAAAGAAAGGAGCAAACACAAGCGACTCAACCGCCATGAGCTTGATAAGAATGTTGAGCGATGGGCCTGAAGTGTCCTTGAGAGGATCCCCAATGGTGTCACCAATAACAGCTGCTTTGTGTGGTTCAGATCCCTTCGGCCCAAGAGTCCTTGCATGCTCGGAAGCACCAGCCTAAGAAAAAAAAATATAAAAGTAAACTATACTGCTTGACTATCGTTAAATGAGAAAAAAGAACAAAACTTTCCACTTCACTTAAACCATGTTGTTACCTCAATATACTTCTTGGCATTGTCCCATGCACCACCAGTGTTCGATGCAGATATTGCTACCTGTAGGAATACAACACAGGAAAGCAAACCTCAAAATTATATTATCTTTAACACGTAAAAAACACAACAACTAATTTTAAAACATTCCCTGTGATCGGAAATGGAAACTCATACCTGTACACCAGAAACAAGAGAACCAGCAAGAACTCCAGAGAGGGTCTCGACTCCAAAAAAGGTTCCGACAATGAGAGGTGTAAGCATAACAAGGGCACCAGGGGGAATCATCTCCTTGATGGATGCATCAGTTGAGATCTTCACACAGGTGGCATAATCAGGCTTGGTGTGACCCTCCATCAGACCAGGAATAGTGTTGAACTGCCTTCGAACTTCCTCAACCATTTTCAAAGCTGCACTGCCCACACTCTTCATTGTCATGGCGGAGAACCAGTAGGGAAGCATTGCACCAACGATCAACCCGATGAAGACCTTAGGGGTCAAAACATCAACTGTCGAAATTTCTGCCCGACTCACAAAGGCGCCAAAAAGCGCTAATGACACAAGTGCAGCAGATCCAATGGCAAATCCCTGGAAACAAACAAGGATTACAACTCAGATAGCCAGCATCTGCAAATTAAAACTAGGCCACGAAATAACAGATACCAAAGCTTAGATAGAAGGAAACAAGCTATATAATTGTGATGTAACAAGGTTGAACAGGCTTTCTATGGGGCTGCATATGCAAATCACAACAGATTATCCAAAGAGAACTCAAAATTAAATCAGAAACAAGATTTGTCAGGAGGGTTTTAGTTGGCTAACATTTGAAATAAATCAACTACAACGCTAAACGCCTAATTCCCCACTCTCCGGACAGGAGAGATGTCGTAGTCCTAAGAGGGTAGCAAGCGTGCTAACTGTTTCATGTGTCCATGGAAGATACAAGTGCATACTGGCCACAAAATATAAGGAGGATAAGAATAAAGAAAGAAAACCTGTAAATACCTTTCCTATGGCAGCAGTGGTATTCCCAGCAGCATCAAGGGCATCAGTTCTCTCGCGAATCCTGTGGCTCATGCCAGCCATCTCAGCAATTCCTCCGGCGTTGTCACTGATGGGACCATATGCATCAATAGCCAACCCAGTGGCAATTGTGCTAAGCATTCCAAGGGCAGCCACTGCTATACCGTACATAGCAGCGAAGGTGAAACTAACAAAAATACTAATTGCAATGGCAAAAATAGGAATGATGACTGATTGGTATCCCAGCGCAAGGCCAAATATAACATTGGTTGCAGCACCAGTTCTGCAGGAATCAGCAACATCTTGCACGGGGCTGGAGGACGATAAAGTAAAGGATAGGAGAAATCAGATTCTAGCAAGGAAACTGATGCTATAAAAGAATGTAGGGATCAAGTGTAACTGTTGCGTGAAGACAAGACAATAGTTAGGTTCACCTGTATGCGTTGCTGGTATAATATTCAGTCACGAACCCAATAATAAGTCCAGCCCAAAGCCCGACGCAAACACACAAGAACAGCTGCCTGTAAAGCCACAATGTGTAAAGGTACCCAAAAAGTTATATTAACATGGGTATAATTAAGCATTGCAGGAACAAAGCTAAAATACACAAAGCCACATTAAGTAAATAGGTAACAAAAATTATTATAGTAACACAGAATATATATTAATGATGCTTTATTGAATGAAATGAATGAACAACCAATATGGGAACAAAACTTAAGAAACATTAGGCCAGCATAATGTAAATTTGAGACTAGTTATGCCAGATAAACATGCAATGCGATCAATGAAAAGTGCCAATCCAAGAGAACATTGGGACACAAATGTTGATTCAAGACATTAGATGCATAAAATGTTCTCCATCACCTGTAAGATTGGTATAAACTCAGAGAACCAAATCAAAGCTTACCAGTTCTTTACAACCTTTTGAACACCAAAATTGAAAATTGTGAAAGATGATGGCAGGCAAGTCCAGGTAACAACTGCGACTCCCGCAGTCATAAGCACAGTGGAGATAATAAGCTGTTTTTTCAATGCTGGTTCAATTTCCTTGACAGCCTTGATTTCAAAAAAGTCAGTAGCAAAAAGGGTGGTAATTAAGCAAACAAGGATTCCCATGGAACTAATGAGCAATGGATAACACATTGCAGTGAAATCGTGAGTCATTCCAAAAGAGGAGATGGAAGCCACCACAAGAGCAGCACAGGATGATTCTGCATACGAACCGAAAAGATCAGACCCCATTCCAGCAATATCACCAACATTATCACCAACATTGTCAGCAATCACCTGCAGTGAACAAAAATAAAATACATTTCAACAACTTCCCTTGTTATAGAATGTGACTTCAGGTAAGCAATGTAGCTTACAGCTGGATTCCTGGGGTCATCTTCTGGAATGTTCCTTTCAACCTTCCCGACAAGATCAGCACCAACATCAGCAGCCTTGGTGTAAATACCTCCTCCTACCCTTCCAAAAAGAGCCATGGAGGATCCACCGAGACCATAGCCAGTTATTGCCTCGAAAAGGCCTTCCCAGTCGTCACCATAGTACAGCTTGAAGAGATTGATGGTAATGTAGAGCACCAAAAGGCCATTTGCAGCAAGGAGAAAACCCATGACTGCACCAGATCTGAATGCGACAATGAAAGCTTTCCCGACACCTTTTCTCGCTTCCAATGTAGTTCTTGCATTTGCATATGTAGCAATTTTCATCCCGAGAAAACCAGAAAGGACTGAGGTGACAGCACCAAGCAAAAAGGATATGGTGCTGAAGATAGCAGTTGAAAGAGCGGGCTTGCACAATTTTTCCTTGTCATAAGAGCAAGGCTGACTCTTTGTGCTGAAACCCTCCACAGAACCCAAGAACAGAAAGATGAGAATTGCAAACGCAACCATGAAAATTCCCACATATTGATACTCAGTAAATAAGAAAGATGTTGCACCTGTTACAGCCAGAAATCATAGATCCAGTAAAACATAGATGTTCATAAAACATAAACTTGTGAATTAGACAATAGAATAATTTGCAGGACAATCACAAAACCATGTAAATCAACATATTTACAAAATTAATGAACTTCCAGACTTTATGAATCATATATAAATGGAGGCTAACTTTGACAGTGACACTGCTGATAAAAGCCTAGGATTTGTCGTGTTCATAAAACATAAACTTGTGAATTAGACAATAGAATAATTTGCAGGACAATCACAAACCCATGTAAATCAACATGTTTACAAAATTAATGAACTTTCAGACTTTATGAATCATATATAAATGGAGGCTAACTTCGACAGTGACACTGCTGATAAAAGCCTAGGATGTGTCGTGATATATACAATAACTAAAACCAATAAAACCAACGATAGTAGTATGAATACCAGCACTTATGACTTATAACTGAAAATGGAAAATTCCTTGTCCGCCAAATTTAAAAAACAGATGTATTAGTAAAATAACATTTCCGGTCACACACGTTGATATTAAAACCGGTCAGGAAACCTGTGGGTCGGATAGCAGCTGGTCCGGGTGTAAAGGTGAGCCAATTCGCAAGCCAAGGGTCAAAACCTAGTCAAAGCACCGAGTTTAATGCGAAACCCTCACCTGGTTCATAAATGTAACCTATGGTTTCATAATTGCGCAGGCAGGGAATCGAACGGGGTTCTTAGATCTTTCAATAAAGCCCTCTTTCCATTGCGCTACCATCTATTTAGTTTAGCAATATAACTTCAATATACAGAAGTTTTCTAATTAATTCCAAAATATCTAATCTACATCTAAAAAAATTTCTTATCTCGTAGAAATAAGAATTTAATATTTGGCTTTGTTAAGTGTACACAGTGAATTAAATTTTAACTAAGATAAACTATATTTTTCACAAAGAAGAGATTCAATGTAAGAAATTCATAAAATGCAAAATCATAAAATAACACTTTATAAAATTAATTTTAAATCAAAATATTTGTTTCTTCACTCATCATAAAAATGAAACATTTTTTGATAAATTCAAAATATTTCCTTCGCTATGAATTAATTTTTACAACTTCCAATCATCTTTATAAATCATCTTTCAATTTTTTTTAATTTCTTTTTTATTTAAATTTGTGATCACTGACGCATCCGTCCAATGACCTAGTGACCCAATGCTGAGGTCGGGTTAGTGCCAAATCGGGTTTAATAACTATTGTCAGACGAAACATCACTGTCAAATTTGTCTAAGCCTTGGAACATATTTTGCTAAGCCTAAAAAATAAATAATTGTTAAACATCTTCTTCTTTTTTTTTTTTCCTAACATGTTCGGAATAGGATATGTAAATTTTTTAACACACTTCTACTTCTAAGTAAAAGTTACTCTTATTAACTTATTTCTTCCTAATTTACCTATTAGTAAACTTTTTTAAGGTTAGCCAAACATGCTCAGAACTAAAAAAATAATTTACAAGAAATATTATACACCATTCCCACCGACAGCAATAAATAATATAACAGATCCTACAAAAAGCAACGCCACGTGTCATCCTTCACGTGCAATGCACACTTTAATTATTCTTATTCTTCAATTAAGACAATTACTATAGGATAATAAAGACAGGAAACTTTATGACAATTATATAAATCACCTCCCCAGCTGTTCCTCAAAGATTGAGCAGAATATGGAATATAATAATAATATATTGTTCCCAATATATGGTACAATAAAAGAATAAAAATAACGTTTGCACTTTAAACAAAAAGAAAAAAAAAAAGTAGATCTATCCTCAGTGCCAGCTCATTTCTCATTATTACACTCGAACTGTATTGTCATCGCTCTTTGTTGCGTACAAAAAAACCCTAAACCCCTCCCTCCAGCCGCCGACAAAATCCCAAATATATTAAAAGAAAATATAAAACCGTTTCAAGATACGCAAGTTTCTTAAAATTTCTGAAATAAATTATTTCTTCAATTATTTAAAAATTTGTAGATTATAAATAATATATGCTACGAAATGTATACATAAAATTTGCGAATCTTACGAAATGTGTGAATAAAAATTATATGATAAATGATCTCCTAAATCGATGATGTGATATATTAATTACTATGTTGATTATATTTATTGGTAATAAATGTGCAATGTAACCAACATGGTAATTAATATACCATATCATCGGTACTTAAGAGATCATTTCTCATATTTGACCAGCTTATAAATATTATAAACACACACAAAATATAGAGTATATTTAGTGCTTGTACTTAAGAGTTCATTTCTCATATTTGACCAGCTTATAAATATTATAAACACACACAAAATATAGAGTATATTTAGTGCTTGTTCGACTGTCATTTTCTCCAAAAAAAACCCATTTTTTTGTCTACAATTTTTGACTTTTCAACCTTTTTACACTACCAAAAAATTTAAAAAGTCAAACAGTAAAAAAAAAAAACCCATTTTTTTTCAAAAACACTCTACCGAACAAGCCCTTAATAAAGATTTTGTAGATCATAAGAGTGGATAAAGTTGTAACTCTTACAAAAGACGTGAACAAAAATAATGTTTGACTAACTTATAAATACTCATAAACAACTTATTGCGAGTAAGTACAGGGTGGGGACGGGGCAGTTCGCAGGCGGCAGGACTAAAAGTCAAATTTTCCCCCCATTACTTATTTATATTTACTAATACGATTTAAATTTGAACACTTTAAAAAAGATCATATATTTACTAATACGATTTAAATAAGAGTTGGGAAGGTTTCAAGACTGGGGAATCCCAGGAGATTGACTGGGATATTTTGTCATTCCTATAGCTTGGCAAGAAGAAGCTCTGGAGCAGTTAGATCAAAGTGAGTTTTAGAATAAAATAATATCTGGAGAAAATATAGAGTATCATTAAGAAAATTAAAAAGTACAAATTCATATGAACATACTCATAATTATTATTAAAAACTATCAACTCAAACAATTAAATGAAGACATTCAAATTGGAAAAGAGATAGTTTTAATAGCAAAAGCAAATGAAAAAACAACAAATGGTTAAAAATTTCACTTATTAATCTCAGCTTAATTCAGCTAAAAGAGCATTCACTGATTTTTTTTGACGAATTTAAGATAAAGATGATATAATTATATTCATACATATTATAATATAATAAACCAAATGAAACACAAATACGCGTACTAATTTTTATATAAAAAATAAATTAAAAATCAGATCTGGATGAATTGTAGAGAGATCTGGAGGAGTGAGTATAAATTCTAACCCTCGGAGATGGCGTTCTGAATTTCGGCGCACTTAGCAACGACGTTATGGTCGTTGATGCCTTCCTCTTCCTCGATCAAGTAATCGTTGTATCCATTCTTTCCGTTTTTGCTACTCGGAGACGATTCGGCGTGTTCAGTCGAGACCTTCACACGCGAGACAATAAACCACTGCACGAGGGAGAACACTATACCAATAAATGCACACACAGGGATCACGATCTCCGTCCCCAGATCTGACATCAAAGACGACCCCATTCTAGCCGGAACCCTAGCCGGAAAATGTCAAATAAAAATAAAAAAATAAAACACAAAGGAAGTGAGTAAAAAATTTGGAGAGAAACTGAGTCACGGCTTTATGGAGTGTTTGAGAAGTGGGAACGAGCGAACATTTATAATACTCGTAGGTAAGAATCCCAGGATTAGGTGGAGTACAGTGTGATAGGACCTACGAAAGCTCACGTGGACCTGCAATTTTTTACCGTCCTTTGCTTGATTGGTAGGTTTTATTTCTCAATCATAAAATTCATCAATCGGTTGGTAAGTATGAAGTTTGATATTTTGTTTGTTCTCTTAATTTAAATTTAGGTAAAGAGGTATGTTTGCATATTACTTAATAATATTGTAAATGTTGTTGACATGTGAGTCCATATCTCTTGAAATTGATTTCGTACAATTGTTTGTAAAGTTTTATTGAAATAAGTTCATAACTCGTGGTTAAATGATTTAAGTAATAATTTAAGACTCATTTTAAATAAAAATAACATATAAAATTTGTAATTTTTCACTTGATTTTAGTATACTGAATAGCTTAATTATAGTATATTGAGATAAAAATTGGACAAATATGTGAATTTAAAGAAGCTTTGAAAAAGAGAAAAAATAGAAGGAGTTAGAATTAGTAAAAAAATTACCGCATAATTCTCCACAAATTATTATTACTTTTTTTTTTGGAACTTATTCCATACTCCACTTAGATTTGTTTTTATCTTCTTCTTTCTTTCTTTTTTTTTTTTTTTTTCCTATGATGCCATAATGATAAGTAAGCCTGTGAGTGGGGGACCAGATTGAATTAAAGTGGTAGTTCATCTTCTTGATTGATTCTCCCTCTCTCTCTTCTCCCTCTCTCTCTTTTTTGGTTAATTTCTTGATCCTTGCCAACTTCCCTTTTCTTTTGCTAAAAAAAGTTTAGATGCCTTGTCCTGTCAAACAAAAAGGAAACAGAATTTTGTTAAGACTAGCTTTCACCCACTATGCGTGTAATCAAATATTAGATAAAATTGAATAGTTGTTAAGACTCGTTTTATTACAAAATTTTAGAAAAAATTACTAAGATATCAATAATTTAATACTAAGATTTCAAGCTTCAGTAATCTAATATTTTTAAAAAAAATCAGTCACTTAATAAATAAATGATTCAAATAAATAATTGGGATTCAATTAATAGTATGTTTGATAAAGATTTTTGTAGATTATAAACAGTGGATCCTACGGAATATATAGATAAAAAGTAGATAAAAGTTTTGAGTCCTACAAAATGTGTGGATAAAAATAATATTTGACCAACTTATAAATACTTATAAGCACTGACAAACATACTTTAAATCGTGCTAGTGGAACCGAGTGCTAAATTGATACCTTTTATTTTTTGTTAAATTAATTGATCCTCAAAAAAAAAAAAAAAAAATTCTGAACATAGGAATTAATGGTAAGTATAAATAATTATAATTGAATTACTTGTCATTTAAGACCTCTCCTTATACAAGTGGACTTTTTTTATTGCTCGATGCCTCAATTACGTTTTCTATGCTACCATGTTAAATCACTAGTTGGGATTTAACTGAGAAATTAGAAATCAGAAGGTGAAGGTGCATTGTCTGCAATAGACTGGCTAACATCTAAGAGTTGCTCTGTTTATATATTTATGTAAGGATATGCAGTGTAAGGTTTTCTGGCAACGCCTTTTGAGCGTTTCCTGACGTCCTCTTGTGTTGAATGGCGTGCAGACCTTTCAATCGGATAAATCATAAAATCCTCAATTTCGATCTTATCTTAAATATTCAGAAAAAAATTATAACCCTACGTCCACGTTTTATGTTCTAAATGGATAAAATTAAACACGATTAAGAGCCTATTACGGATAGAGTTATCCTTAACGTCCACCTATTTATATAGCAAGTGGACAAAATTAAACAACATTATAAGACGTGTAAAAATAAATCCAGTACAACTTTAGTTTCGATATTGGTCGACAACTCCGGTTTTACTTTGTCATTTTGAATATTTTACTATTTAAAAAAAAAAAAAGACTCGTGCAAATAGTATGGAATTGCTTGTTTGGCTAATTTTAAATTAGAATTTAAATTTTAAGTTGATTAAATATATTTTTTATCTATATATTTTATAAGATCATAATTTATTAACTTTTTACTATTTATAAATTATATAAAACTTATAATTTATAAATATTTAAAAAATAATATCAACATTGCAGAACATGCGCTTAATTCGACAGATTTAATTGGGATAACAAACACGCCCTTTCAACTTTCATCTTGCTTTCTCTTGAAGTAGGGTGCTGGGCTGGGCTAGGGCTAGTTGGGACTAGTCTATCAAGGCTAGTTACATACCCATTTGTTTAAATATATTTTATTTTAACTAATGTTCTAAAAAAATAAAATTCTACACCTAATTATATTTTATGTTTTGTTTTTGTTTAAATCTCATTTAAACTTGAAAAATTTTGAAAATCGACATCTATACTTAGAATGTATTTGATTTTGATTAAAATCAAATTTTTAAATAAAAGATGGTAAAATGTGTAATTGAAAAATTATAGATCTACAAAATAAATAATTAAAATTAATTATTAATCCTAACTTCAACTTTTTTGTAAAATTTTAGATGAAATCAAACATACTCTTAATAACATTTTACGTTTTTCAGATTAAGTTTACCCCATCCCACCCCGTCCCATCCCACCTCCCAAAAAAAAATGTTTCTATTGAAAGGAGATGATCTCCTCTCTATAATAGGGAAGTGTTATAACTCTCACTTGAAATGTGTCTAATTTTGATTGGGCAAGTGGTTGACATTTAATACCAACCAAATTTTCATTGTCCAATTAAAATTAGACACCTCCTAAATGAAAGTTATAATACTTTTCCACTATGAGGAGGAGATCATCTCCCTTCTATTGAATCCTTGTGGCTTGTAGTCATTTTAATATTATAAATTTCATAGTTGCCTGGAAAAATGTTCCAATGGGCTCAACATGTACGGTGCAGCAGATAATCAATTTATTTAATGATTCCATTTCCAATTTTGTAGTGTTGTGGGAGGTGATCCTGACAAGTGGCTCGCGTGACTTGGAACGAGGTTGGTCCAACTTGAAATGAAATACTAAATATTTTTCCTACCAACACCAGACTAACAACAATGTGTATTAAAAGACTCATGGTGCTACAAATTTAAGATATTAAAATAAAAACTAGATATCTAATTTTATGTTTGATTAAATTTAAATTAATGAAATATATTTATTATTTATATATTTTTAAATACTCACAATTTATTACTTACTTATTATTCACATATTTTATAGAATTTAATATTTATAAATATTTTAAAAATAATTTCAACAGTACTAAGGGTCCGTTTGGAACAGGTGTGGTGGATAGAGCTTTTAGCAGTAGAGCTTTTTGCAGTAGAGCTTTTGATAATAGAGCTTTTGTTAAAAAGCAGTTGACTGTTTGGATGTGAATTCAAAAAGTGCTGTGAATATTAAATTGAGTGTTTGGTTGCATAATTATAGAAGTACTTTTCTATAAACTTTATATTTATTTGATTAAACAGTAATTAATTATTATATATATTATATTATTTGTTTTAAAATAAATTTTTTTATATAATATAATAACTATTAAAATTAATATATTAATTTAATTATAATAACACGATTATTTTATTATATTTGATTAAATAATAATTAATTATTGTATAACTCATATTATTTTTTTTAAAAGAAATCATATATTTTTATATCCTATAATAACTATTAAATTTAATATATTAATTTAATTATAATAACATGATAATTTAAGTATATTTGATTAAACATTAATTAATTATTTAAATAAAACATATTATATAATTTGTATTATATTATTTAACAAGTCAATATTTTTTTTAAATTTATATAAGTATATGAAATGACAATTTGAAATAAGTAATTAATGTAGTAAATAAATTATTATTTTTTGATATATTAATAGTAATTTTATTAATTTTGAAGTTCATTAAATGTTAATTACAATTTCCCGTAAAAGCTCAATTAGAGCTTTTTAGAGAAGCTCAAAATTTGGGCTTCTCTAAAACAGCTTTTTTAAGCTGTTTTTTAAATTAAAAAGTGCTTGTTGACTTTACCAAACAACAATAAAAATAATTAAAAGTACTTTTACTCTTTAAAAAGTGCTTTTAGACTTCAAAAAAGCTCTTCCAAACACACTATAAATATACTATAAATATTGCATTAACTTATAAGTTGGATACTCGCTCTATAATTCTTTTTTCAATATATTAATTGAGATTTGAAATGAAAGTCAACGTTAGTTATAATTGTGGGTAGGAAATTTGGGGCTATTTTCATATTTCGGAGCCAGGTCTTCTTCATTGAGAAATATAAAATAGAACAAAAAAGTATATCAAGAAGAACAAGAACTATGGCATGAAATCAAGTATTCTATAAAAGCTAAATGCTATTAAAACAAATATATTTACTTACCATATTCCATATATTTACCTTATTAGTAGAATTGTATATAGGAAAATATATGTATATAATATTCCTATTTTAGGTAGGATCCTTTCCTTATTAGTATATATATGCATTGTACTCTTATTCAATCATTCATACAATTAAATCAATACAGAGAATTATTTCTCCACACATATTCTCCTTTATATTTCTTCATCTCTTTTATATTTCTACATGGTATCAGAACGACGATTCTGAGCGACGATGCTTCGCACAAACGATGATAGAAAAATCATAGAAGCGACGATTGCCCAATCGGATCTCATGGCTATATAGCAATCCGATCATCCCGGCATAATCCCTGTTTCTGAACTACTTAATGAGAAGATCAATTGGAGATCGAACCGGAAAAGTGAAGATCGGCCGAACCGGTCGACCGTTTCATCTTACCGGTCGACCGTTTCGACAGAAACTGGACAGCGACAGTGCACCTACTGTATGATGACTGACCACATTGTTGATATCTGCTATTTCATACATGGCTTCCCTCTATGGCACAAGTTTCATGGGAAGGACGTGAAGCCACGAAACAAACGCTTCACAAATACTGTTACCGCTTCTGCACCTAACCCAAGGGAAGGAAGAACGCTGACAGCCAAAGAATACGAACAGATCATGACACTTTTAAACAACAAAACGGGTAATGATAATTCTTATGTTAACACACCAGGTATCAATTCTTCTACTACTTCTTTGAGTAATTCATGGATTATCGATAGCGGGGCCACTGACCATGTGACGAAGGATGGGATTGTTGAGAATAAATCCATGCCAAAGCACAAAACTGTTCAATTACCGGATGGGGGTCATGCTCTTATTAAATCTATTGGTGCAGCTAACTTGGGAAATAATATGACTGTTGATAATGTGCTTTATGTTCCCAACTTCAAAGTTAATCTATTATCTATCAGTAAACTTACTAGAGGATTAGGTTGCTATGTGATATTTTATCCTGATTTTTGTATCATGAAGGATTTGACTACGAAGAAGACAATTGGCTTGGGAAGGCAGAGTAACGGTCTATATTACCTTTCACAAAAACCACAAATACATCATACTACCAGTAGGTCAACCAACCTATGGCATAGACGTCTTGGGCACCCTTCCGCCTCACCTCTCCAATTCCTAGCACAAAGCATTTCGGATATTAGTTTTGATTCTCACGATATTTGTGATGTTTGTCATTTGGCTAAACAATCTAGACTACCTTTTAAGGCTAGTCAAATTTCTAGCAATAAACCATTTGATCTGATTCATTGTGATATTTGGGGGCCTCATAAAATTTATTCTTATTCTAGTGCTAGATATTTTCTTACAATTGTCGATGACTTTTCTCGTTACACTTGGGTACACCTCATGCGTCACAAGTCTGAAACTCAAAGCATAATTAAGAATTTCTTTGCTTGGGTTAAAACACAACACAATCTGACTATAAAAGGCCTACAATCTGATAATGGCCAAGAATTTTTATCATTGCAAGCATTTTTGGATCAAAATGGCACTAATTTTCATAGGTCATATCCTTATACCCCTCAACAAAATGGAGTGGTAGAGAGAAAACACTGTCACCTCCTTAATGTAGCCCGTGCCATTAGATTTCAAGCTAATCTTCTATTAAAATTTTGGGGGGAACATATCAAAACGGCTTGTTATCTTATCAATCGTATACCTTCTCCATTGCTTTCACACAAATCACCATACGAAAGATTACACAAGAAATTACCACCTTATTCTCATTTGCGTGTCTATGGTTGTCTATGTTTTGCCACCAACCTTAAACCCAGCCATAAATTTGACACACGAGCCAGACGGTGTGTGTTTCTTGGATACTCCTCAGGACAAAAAGGGTACACCTTATATGACCTTACCGACAGAAAATTAATAATATCCCGAGACGTCGTATTCCATGAAACCATATTTCCATACGCCTCCTAACAAAATGATGAAACCAACTCCATCCCATTACCACAATCTATGCCTCTGGATGTTGACGTGGCTCATTTACCTGACCCTGAGGACCAACATATAGCAGAAACAGATTCCTTGCCTGAGAGTCCCACACACTGTTCAAACGGTCGACCTACCGGTCGACCGTTTCCATCATCCGTTTTAACAGAAAGATCACCCGGTCAACCGTCTGGTCACCCGTTTCCCTCATCCGTTTCTACAGAGAGCTCAGACGGTCGACCGTCTCCACATATCGGTCGACCGGTTGAGCAGTTTTCTTCACCTTCACCTGACAGACAGCCACACCGACCTCCTGTCATACCCAATGACCCACTTCGACGATCCACAAGATCAATTCAAACCCCAATTCACCTGAAAGATTACTATATCAATCATGTTCTGCCTATTCAAATCGGGTCTCTTCCGGTCAAGTCCAGCACTCAACATCCTATATCAAGGTATGTATCATATAGCAATCTTTCTTCTGTTCATCGTGTCCTTACATACAATATTTCTCACATTGTTGAGCCAGCAACATTTGAGGCAGCATGTCAGGATCCCAAGTGGGTAGCTGCTATGAATGATGAAATCCGTGCCTTGGAAGAAAACAACACTTGGTCCCTTGTCCCACTTCCTCCGGGTTCTCGTCCTATTGGTTGTAAGTGGGTGTTTAAAGTCAAATTTAATTCTGACGGTACTGTTGAACGTTACAAAGCACGGCTGGTGGCAAAGGGGTTTACACAACGAGAAGGGATTGATTATAATGAAACTTTCGCTCCAGTTGCAAAGTTAACAACAGTCAGATGCTTACTCGCTGTCGCCTCTATTCGCAACTGGACGCTTCATCAGATGGATGTCCACAATGCCTTTCTTCACGGTGCCCTTGATGAAGAAGTCTATATGACTCCTCCACCTGGATTTCGTCGACAGGGGGAGACACCAGTTGTATGTCGACTTCATAAATCTCTATATGGATTGAAACAGGCATCTCGTTCTTGGTTTCAAAAATTTGTATCTGCTATTATTCAGTTTGGGTTCAAACAGTCACATGCAGATTATTCACTCTTTACCAAGGTCAGTGGTGATTCATTTACAGCTGTTCTATTATATGTGGATGATATGATTGTCACAGGAAATGATAAAGAAGCAATTTCTTCCACGAAGACGTTTCTTGCATCTCAATTCAAGTTAAAGGACCTTGGCACACTAAAATACTTTCTTGGAGTAGAAATTGCTCGCTCGAGATCAGGGATCTCGATAAATCAAAGAAAGTATACTCTTGACATTCTTCAAGAGGCCGGATTACTTGGAGCAAAACCTGCAGCATTTCCCATGGAGCAGTCATCAAAATTTAATTCGACAGATGGACAATTGTTGAAAGATCCCACATATTATCGACGGTTGGTAGGGAAGCTCATTTAACTCACCATCACTAGACCGGAAATCTCATATTCGGTCAATACACTCAGTCAGTTCATGCAGGCACCTAGACAACCCCACCTTGATGCAGTTCACCGATTGCTCCGATACTTGAAAGGAGCACCAGGCCGAGGATTATATTTCCCATCAAGTGGAAAATTGCAGCTAGCGGGATTTTGTGATGCAGATTGGGCTGGAGATATTACTACACGACGGTCAGTTACGGGATATTGTGTATTTTTGGGAAATGCACTTATATCATGGAGAAGCAAGAAGCAAACAACTGTGTCCAATTCTTCAGCAGAAGCAGAATATAGGGCAATAGCTTCAATTACTTGTGAGCTTACATGGTTGAGGCAGTTGCTGACAGATTTATGTGTGGATCACCCACAAGCAGCAACCTTATATTGTGACAATCAAGCAGCAATACATATTGCAGCTAATCCAGTTTATCATGAGAGGACAAAGCACATTGAAATAGATTGCCATATTGTTCGTGAACGAATCATCAAGGGAGAGATCAAGACTGCCTATGTTCCAAGCAGCAATCAGATTGCAGATTTATTTACTAAAGCACTAGGCAATGAGGCATTTCACAGTTTCACTCGCAAGTTGGGCACTATTGACATACATGCTCCAACTTGAGGGGGAGTATTAAAACAAATATATTTACTTACCATATTCCATATATTTACCTTATTAGTAGAATTGTATATAGGAAAATATATGTATATAATATTCCTATTTTAGGTAGGATCCTTTCCTTATTAGTATATATATGCATTGTACTCTTATTCAATCATTCATACAATTGAATCAATACAGAGAATTATTTCTCCACACATATTCTCCTTTATATTTCTTCATCTCTTTTATATTTCTACACATCACAAAAAGACTTTTACTTCAAAACAAAAACGTGCAGTTCAATAAAAAAGATAACAATAATCAATTTAAGAAATCATAGATTCTTGAATCAATAATGTGAGTTAGAAAAATAATCCAAAATAATGTTGTATACTCAATTGTACATAACTAGATTTTGTTACATTTCGATGAGGTACTTAAAACATAAAATTAAAAAAGGAAATAAGCAAGATCAAATAATTAGTAGTAACACGTCTCTTCAAGTCAACTATCGACGCGCCATTATAATAAGCTTTCTAATTTGTTATTAAATCTAGCAATAGATAGAAAAAAAAATAGTAAAATGAAAAAGAATATTGGATCATGAATAATGTTGTTAGCTAGATTGAATTTCTACTAATTAGATTTTGTGCATAGACAATTCAACATTATTAGTCACTTCAAGGTGACAAGGTCATAAATATAGCATTCTTAGAACGAAATATTGTTATACACACAAGTCAAATCTTATTAATTTTGTTTCAATTAGCTATATGATAAAATTTATTAAGAACAAGGTTTATAGTGTAATGGTATCGAATTGGATTTGCTAAAAGCCTAAAGTACTGGTGGATAGAATATTGAATATTCTATACGAGACTGAACATTATCTTTTTTTTGGACATATGTCTATAAACCCACGGGCCAACCCAGATGCACTTTTAATCATTTTAGAGAATTAAAAAAAGGGTAATTTAAAATTTTAGTTCTTAATCTTTCAAATATGTAATTAATCTACTCTTAACTAATTTTTTTTAGCACCAAGCATCTCCAATTTATTACAGATTATGTCATTATTGACATATTTTGATAGTTTTGTCCTTCTCTTCAAATAAACAAAAAAACTAAAAAAAAAAATACAAATAAAATTTCATAACTTCTAAAAAACACAAAATAACGTCATCTTCTCCAAAAATCTATCTCACCCACGGTTAATTTTTATTGACATCAATTGTAATAATTGGCATTAAATTACTGTTATTAGTATCTCAGATCTCTGTAATAGAGTTGAAGCCTTTGCTGTTCTTTCTTAGGGTCCTATATATACAACACATCTCCCAATATTTCCATTTCCTTGGAAAGTAATTTACTTTTCATTTCTGCAGACACCATTTATGTCGGATGTTGTGAAGAAAGCTTGGATTTTTAGTTTCCAATTGCATACAGGGTGTTAGAAAGAGTAATGATCTAATGTCTCTAGTGGGCAATTCTTATTTGGCCCACTAGACAAGTGTTCAGTGAGTATTGGAGGAGTGTTTGACTTGTTTGTCAAACACTTTTTCATCCCGCAATACCCACTGGACAAGTATTCAGTGGACCAAATAAGAATGCTCAATAGAGACATTAGATCATTTTCCGTGTTAGAAAAGGTTTTGGTGTATGGGAGAACAAGAGGGATGGGGTGGAGTCAAGCGGGCCATTGCCAAATAGGCTGTTGCCAGGAGCATGCCTGATGATTTGGGCGCTTGAAATGGACCGATGGTTGAAAGCGAAGGACAGGACGGCATAGCTCATATCCTGCACCCAATCTGCCATATGAGGAGCGCAGAAATGCTGTTGCAGATTACGTGCAGCGGTTCATCATGAAATGATTTTCCCAATCCGCTCATACATGAAACTAGGAACAATGATCTCCCGATCTCTGTAGGTGTTAGCAAGTGGATGGTTAAAGTATATATATTATTTTATTATTAACCACAAATTATCCTACCTCCTCGAGGGCAGGAGATCACTTCCCATGAAACTAAAGAGATGTTAAAATAGAAATGATTTCACTATAGGGTGGGGTAGATTTTGGAGAAATTGAAATTATTTCGTGTTTTTTAAAAGTTATAGGATTTTATTTGTATTTTTTTTATTTTTTTATTTTTTTTATAGTTTTTTTTCTATTTTTGTTTATTTATAGTTGAGGGAAAAACCGTCAAAATATATCAATATGGACGTGATTTGCAACAAATTAAAATATTGGAGCTACTTAGTGCTAAAAAAATTGGTTATAGGTAAATTAGTTATAGTATTGAAAATTTGAGGACCAAAATTGCAAATTATCCTTAAAAAAATGCCTCCGAAATGATTTTACGGTTTCTTCAAAATCAAACAAATCGACAGAGTTTTAAGCTATGCAAGCCCGCCTTTGGGTTGGATTTCCGATTTCAAACGATTATAAAAACATTGACCCCTATACAAGATGATAATTCACCAACAAGGTCGTCAATCAAATCAAAAGGCATTGAAGTTTCTAAATTTTCAAATTGAAAACTTTAAGTTCCATTAAGTTCAACATTATACTAGTTACTCAGTTTTCTTTTATTAATATTTTATTAGTTTTTAAATTTTAGATATGTCTAATTTGTGATATTAAAGAGAGTGTTTTCAACTTAAATTTTAAAAGATTTGTTAATATTTATGAATTTAAATAGAATTTCACAAAATTTATAAAATTTCAATAAAATTTTATATTATAAATTTCAACATATTCTTATGGATTTATATAAATTTTCATGGATTTGTGGTCTTTTTATTAAAAAATAGTAATTTTACATTATTTTTATTATAAATATTTCAAGTGACTGTTCTACGTAAACAAATATTTTGAGTAGAATTTTAGAAAGAAAAATTATTGAAATATAAAGAAGTAAAAACTCTTTTCAATCAAATAGGTGAATGATTCAATAGATGTGTCAGCTAAACTCATAGGAACAAACTAATAAATAAGTCATCCGTCGTCTCTAAGCTTGAAGCGTAATTAGATCCATTATTTGAGGTATTTACATTAATATTATTAATTTCCTCAGTTTTGAATTAAAAAAAATTGATTAAAGAACAATGCTTCTTGAAAAAAATTTGAAATAAAGTTTAATTTTCACTTTCTTTTTATTTGTCTTTTTTATAAAATTTTCTCTTTCATGTCTGAGACCATATGGTAGATATTTAGTATTCACTCTCTTCCAAAGTCAGTTGTTTAACCATCTTATATAAAAAGTATTTTATGGCTTAAAAAGATAATTTACATGTGTCGCAGTCGACAAGTAAATCTTTTCAATTTCAAAAAAAGAATTTTTAGTGCTATACAGAATTTTCAGTCTAATATCTAATTGCTCTATATAGTATTAGACTAATTATCTAATTAATATTTACCAATATATTATTTATATTTTTCAACCTAATTGTTTGTTTCAATGAATAGTCATGGAGCATCAATAATGAAATTTCAAAAGCGATGTTTGAAAATTGTATAAAAAAATATTAAAATAAAAATTAAAAAAAATCAATAAACTTTCATGCTAATATAAATTTAAAATCAAGAACATTAGTTTACTACAAAAACTTGTGACACAAATTGATGAGAGATGCGAGAGGAAGTGATGTGTAAAAGAATAGTTGGATTGAAATTTTGAAAGGTGGTGATAGAATTTCTAAAGAATTTGTATATTTATGAGCTCGAAACCCATGCAAATCTGTATAAATCTTCTAATTAATGAAATCTTTAGAAATTCAATAGTAATTAGGGACACCTAAATTTCTAAATAATCTATTTAAATTTAAGTTGAATACACTTAAATTTCAATTGAATCTATCAAAATCTAAGTTGATGACACTTAAATTTCAATTAGATTTATTAAAATCGGAGTTGGGGACACCAAATTCAGGGAAAGTTGGTTTTCGCGAAACCAGTGAGGGAATTTTTCCCCTATTTCCGGCATATTATGAACGGGATGGTGGATGGGTGGTTAGGTAAATGAATAAGGTGGGTGATTTGGGTCAAGAAATTTTATCGGGTCAGCTTAGAATAATTGGGCCATCCCGGTCCACTAGGCCAACTCATTTTTGTCACTTCTATTTGTAAGTACTTATAAGTTGGTCAAACATCATTTTTATTTACACATTTTATAAAACTCATTGCTTATAACCTACAAAAATCTTTACCAAACAAATTCTAAATAACACTCAATGATAGAATCCAGTTAAAGAAATTTTTGTCACAACCTCAAATCTAAAGTCTTTTCGTTTGCATAAGTTTTGGTTCGAGTTCAATTACATTTTATTATTTTTCATGTGCTCGCTTATCAAACGAGAAATCAACTAGAAATAGAATTATTTGATTTCACAATCAAAAAACAATTTGTAATGTTTCTTTATAAAATGTTGCTCCATCCAACACAAAAAGATAGGCTTGTTTTAATTTTTTATCTGTTTTAAGTTATAGGTCACTTTCTTTGTTGAGAGTATAATTAATTTCTTAGTTTTTTAATATGTCATTATTTAATATGTGTCTTTATCAACAAAGTATAAACTACTATTAATATAATAATAATATTGAAATAGAAGTAAACATATACTTTTGAGACGGGGTAGTTTTGAAGTCCTCATAATTCATGACCTATTTGCATTTGCAGGTGCATTATCAGTTTATTCTTTTTCTTATTCGAATCTTTATTTGGACAAAATTTGATCGTTTTCATTTATTTATTTTTAATCATCATAAACAATGCACATTCCCTTATTTATTTTAACCATCACGTGCAGTCTAATTATTAGTCTTGTTCACTCCACTCACATAAAACTACAAAAGATAAATTTTCCTGCAATTATATCCTCACACTTACTAACTTTATTTATTACCCCTCCCCCAACCTCGTCTAACGTGCGATAATTAGATTTGGACTAAAATGATTGTTGTTTTTCTATCATTTTCTTACTTTAACTTACATTTTCTACAACAGTATTTCTCATGAATAAATCTCAGTCGTCCTTTAACCGTCACTAAATAATGAGCTCGATTCAAAACTGTTCCATAGAAAATATCTAAGTGACTATTTGTCCCTAATAAATAGGGTGACAATTTTTCCCTTTGTTTATTTTAAACTTCAAACGCAATTAGGTAATGAGTTTAATTATTCGTACAATTATATTATAGAATAACTATACACAAGAGTCTTATCCAATACACTAGTAACACTACTAAGGGCACTAGTGTCACTACTTTGAAGATTGAGTCCACATCTGCTATCCAAAATGCATATCCACATAGCCGTCTTTCTAATATAAACTTTATACATTATCGAATAAATAGATGAGTTGACTATTATGGACAATATTTAATACATTTATACTTACTGTTATTGATGGTGTGTAAAGTTTCTATTGTAGGAAAGGTCAAGGAGACATGTATATGAGATATCAGATTTGAACTCTTGAAGACTAAGTCTCTACAATCAAAATAAAACGTTTACCCACTTGATGACGTAGTCGACCATATGATATTATTCGAACAATGTGTCAACTTCTATTCATTAGTCTAGGACTAACTAATTTTTTGATCGAAATATATACATAAGTACTCAACTTATATTTGTTGAAATATATTATTGATTCTTTTCTATTTTAGGATGATTTCGATTAACTATAGAAGATTGTAATATTGTAATTAAGGGATTATAATCTTAGATTGATTCTAGGGTTTATGTCATGAAAATCCTATATATACCTTGTAATTATAGAGTTGTATTATGAATGAAAAACACAATTCATCAATCTTTAGATGGTATCAGAGCCAAGTTTGGTTCATTCGTTCCAAAATTTTCACAACCCAAATTCATAAAATTAAACCATACACATCTCCATATCCATAACCAAAACCCATAAATTAAATCAAATTCAAGCCGTTGCTAAACCCAAATTCTCAAAATCTTATTTTTTTCGAATCTGAAAAACCAAAAAATATATATATATATATATATATATATATATATATATATATATATATATATATATATATTCCAGTAGCAGCTTTGCAGTCGAGAAACAGTTCTTTTTTTTTTTCTCTTGGTTGAAGATTGCTTGTGCCATGTAACCGAAGTTTAGATTTTCCAAACTAAACTTCAACAAAAATGTCAACAGGAAAATTCCAAAAATCATTCTATTTTCTTGAAATATGGTTTCAGCCATTCACTAGAGGCGTGAACAGTTTATTTTTCCTTTTCTTATTATTTTATATTTTCCCTTGGAAAATTGTGTTTCTTTTGCTTGAATTTTTTTTGAGACCCAGTTTGAACATTTTTTTAATTTAAAAAAAAAATGAGTGGAAAAAATTCGGTTGTAGTTCAGTCAGAAGGAGTTTTTAATGCAGGAATCACCCTCACCGAATCAAATTACGACATATGGTCTCAACTGATGGAAATGCAAATTGCTGAACGGGACAAAATCACATACATTCGTGGCCAGACCAAGCCACCTGCAGAATCTGATGAAAGCTATGTAAAATGGTATGTTGAAAATCAAAAAGTCAAACGGTGGCTTTTAATGTCTATGTCTCCAGAAATTATGAGGCGTTATCTACGCTTACCCACTGCCTACGACATTTGGAACGCTTTGTCAAAAGCATTCTATGATGGAAGTGATGAATTACAAGTCTTCACTTTGAATCAGAAGGCTTTTTCTGCAACACAAAAAGGAAGAATCCTTTTTGTATATTATGGAGAGCTGAGTGAAATTTTTCAAGAGTTGGACCATCGTGATACGGTGATTATGAAAGATCCAGATGATGTCAAAGCCCACCACAAGTCTATTGAACGATTAAGAGTTCACATATTTCTCGCTGGATTGGACGAAGAGTTTGATTCAATCCGATGAGAGATTTTGCGCAGAGACTCAGTGCCAAATCTAGATGAATGTTATTCTTTGGTTCGCCGGGAAGCTGTTCGTAGTACCACCCTGAAAGGTAATTTTGAAGCATCTGAATCCAGTGCTATGGTAGCTCGGAACCGTCCTTATCAGGGTCAACAAGATCGAGACCGACCTAACAATGGCAGACCGACCAATGGTATTGACAAGTCTTCCTACAAATGCACTCATTGCAATAAGACTGGTCATACCAAAAGTCGTTGTTTTGATCTGGTGGGATATCCAGAATGGTGGGATCCTAGTCGCGCAAAGAAAAAACAACAAAATCCTTCCACTGCAGCAGTTACTCAAACAAAAATGGAAGATAAAGTTACTGACATAGCCTCGGCATTGGTAATAGCTGCCGACAATGGTGGTAAGTTTTTAAGTATTTCTACACCTGTTTTGAATAGTGCGTGGATAATTGATTCTGGAGCAACAGATCACATGACATATGATTCTAGACAGTTCTCACCACTTAATCCTTCCACCCAAAAGTTTGTCTCTACTGCAAATGGAACTTCGACCCAAGTTATTGGGGAAGGATCTTTGACTCTAACCGATACATTAAATTTAGATTCTGTTTTAGTGGTTCCATGTTTAGATTATAATCTTTTGTCAGTTTCTCAAATAACGGCTAACTTATCTTGTGTTGTAATTTTTTGGCCTGATTTTTGTGTGTTTAAGGACATCAAAACCAGGAAGACGATTGGTTGTGGTATTAGGCGGGGGAAGCTGTATTACTTGGACTTGGAATCAAAGAGTATCGATAATCTATAACAAGCTCTGGCCGTTGGTGGTTCTGAAGATACAAAAAAGAAAGAAATATGGTTATGGCATCGCCGTTTTGGGCATGCTTCTTTTGGTTATCTCAAAAAATTATTTCCTAGTTTATTTACAAAAGTTGATGTTTCTAGTTTTCAGTGTGATATTTGTGAACTTGCGAAAAGTCACCGTGCTTCATTTCCATTACGATTGAATAAAAGTCCACTTCCTTTTATGATTATTCATTCTGATGTCTGGGGTCCATCTAAGGTCACTACTTTGGGTGGGTCACGTTGGTTTGTAACATTTATTGATGATTGTACCAGGATGACATGGCTTTGTTTGATGAAATCCAAAAGTGAAGTGAACTCGATATTTCAAAAGTTTCATAAAAGGGTTGAAACTCAGTATAATAGAAAGATTCAAGTTCTTCGCAGTGACAATGGTGGAGAATATCAGAGTACTGAATTTCAATACTATTTGGAAACACAAGGAATGACTCATCACACAACTTGTTCTAACACACCCCAACAAAACGGGGTGGCCGAACGAAAAAATCGACACTTGTTGGCAATTGTCCGTGCTTTGTTAATCGAAGCCCATATGCCATTATCTTATTGAGGAGAAGCACTCAATTCTGCAACTTATTTAATCAATCGGGTTCCCTCCAGCACCATCAACTTCAAAACACCATTCCAAACCCTTACTGACGCAATTGTTGCCCCAGCTGTCTCGAATTTAGCTCATCGTGTTTTTGGGTGTGTGGTGTTTGTACACCTACACAAGCATCAACGCACCAAGTTAACTCCTCAAGCATTGCGATGTGTTTTCGTTGGGTATGCCACTCATCAAAAAGGATATCGGTGTTACCATCCTCCAACACGTCGATGTTTTGTTACGATAGATGTTGTTTTCCATGAAAATACAATGTATTTCTCCAATTCTGAATTTCAGGGGGAGTATGAGAAGGAAATTCAAACTCTAGTTTATGATGAAGATGATAACCAGGATGTGGGCAACGTGGATTTAAGTGGTATGACATTAGATCAAAGTGGTGATGAGAACCTAATAACAGAAGAAGTAAGTGATGAGCACCAAATAACCGAAGAAGTGGGTCTATCTCCAACTCAGCATGAAACCGAGTTCCTTGAAAACATGGCTTTATCTCCAGTCGACATATCACACCAATCGCTTACTGAAGATGTTCCTGAGCCACATAGAAGACAATTACCACAACGTCATACCAGAGGTATTCCTAAAGCCACATATGAACCTGAGCTTTCTAGCAAAGTAAAATATCCCATGAACCATTATGTATCTAACCAATGTTTGTCAGAAACAAACATGTCATTTGTGAATCAATTATCTGCTGTATCTATTCCTAACAGTGTACAGGAAGCCTTAACTGATCCTATGTGGAAAGCAGCTATGAACGAGGAGATGAAATCTCTAGAAAAAAATGAAACGTGGGAACTAGTTGATCCTCCACCAGGAAAGAAACCAGTTGGATGTCGATGGATTTACACCGTGAAGTACAATGCTGACGGTACAATTGAACGCTTTAAAGCAAGATTGGTAGCAAAGGGATATACTCAAACATATGGGATTGATTACACAGAAACATTTGCACCTGTAGCTAAAATCAACACAGTTCGTGTCCTGCTGTCTTTAGCTGCAAGCTTGGATTGGCCATTACAACAGTTCGATGTGAAAAATGCTTTTCTACATGGTGAATTATCTGAAGAAGTCTACATGGATCTTCCACCAGGGTGCATGATACCCAAAAGATACAGCCAAAAGATATGTAAGCTAAAGAAATCGTTATATGGACTGAAACAATCTCCAAGAGCTTGGTTTGGAAGGTTCACAAAATCTATGATAGCCTTTGGCTACCATCAGAGCAACTCAGATCATACTCTTTTTCTAAAAAAGGGGCAAGATAAGATCACTGCACTCATTGTATATGTGGATGATATGGTGGTTACCGGGAATGATCCTAAAGAAAGGGAGGCCTTACAGAATTACTTGTCCAAAGAGTTTGAAATGAAAGATCTAGGTCCCCTGAAATATTTTCTTGGGATTGAAGTATCCCGATCTAATAAAGGAATAGTTCTGTCTCAAAGAAAATATGCCTTAGATCTATTACAAGAGACAGGTATGTCAGCATGTCAACCAATTGATACACCAGTAGAAGAAGGTCTAAAGCTATGTGTTGAATCCAACCAAATACCAGTTGACAAAGGAAGATACCAAAGACTTGTAGGGAGATTGATGTACTTGTCTCATACTAGACCAGATCTGGCTTATGCTTTAAGTATTGTCAGTCAGTTTATGCATAATCCTGGAGAACAACATATGCAGGCAGTTATTCGCATTTTGAGGTATTTGAAGTTTGCTCCAGGAAAGGGAGTATTATTCACTAAAAACACAGACTATCAAAGCATAAAAGCATATACTGATGCTGATTGGGCTGGTGATGTGGGTAACAGGCGATCTACTTCTGGTTACTTTACCTTTGTAGGAGGTAATCTTGTGACATGGAGAAGCAAGAAACAAAATGTTGTAGCTCGCTCAAGTGCAGAAGCTGAATTCAGGGGTTTGGCAAACGTACTTTGTGAGGCATTATGGCTAAGACTCCTCTTGCAGGATTTGGGTTATCTATCTGAACAACCTATCCAACTGTTTTGTGACAATAAATCAGCATGTGACATCGCATATAATCCAGTTCAACATGATCGTACAAAGCATGTCGAGGTAGACAGATTTTTTATTAAGGAAAAATTGGATGCAAAGATTGTGGAATTACCTAAGATTCGATCAGATGACCAGTTGGCTGACATTCTTACTAAAGCAGTCTCAAATCGAGTGTTCTTAAAGTTCTTAGACAAGTTGGGCATGTGTGACATCTATGCACCAACTTGAGGGGGAGTGTTGAAATATATTATTGATTTTTTCCTATTTTAGGATGATTTCGGTTAACTATAGAAGATTGCAATATTGTAATTAAGGGATTATAATCTTAGATTGATTCTAGGGTTTATGTCATGAAAATCCTATATATACCTTGTAATTATAGAGTTGTATTATGAATGAAAAACACAATTCATCAATCTTTAGAATATTATTATAAAGCAATCGAAGTTACTACATCGCATATGCTCAAAACATTCAATTTAATAAATAAACAACTATTGTGTTACTTATACAAAGACAAACAAAACGTATAATTATTACAACATAACTACTATTTTTTAGATACAAATCCCTCATCAAATATGCCACTAATGCATGAATTCTTTTACTTCAAGAGCTTCTTGTAATCATTTATAACTAGATTTTGTATTCATACCTGTTTTCTGATTTATAATAAACTAATTCATATGCTCTTTTGATCTCGTTCGTGATTTTCTTTTAATTTGAGGCTGTATCTATAAAAAAAAAAAATGAAGACGAACAAAAATGTAAAGTTCAACAATCTTTTTTCATTGTTGTAAAAATTATGGCCAATATATGCATTCAATTCGACTATTCTGATTCTTTTGACGAATCAAAACATGTTAGAATGTATCCAATGTTAACTATTCGCGTATTCGAAAGACGACCCAATCAACAATAGACCAACTATGTTAGACGTGTTGGCAAAATTGACCGGAACAATTGAGACAAATATAAAACAGAAATGTAGAAACGAGATGAAGTGAGGTATGTCGCAATAAATCTCCTTAAGACAGATTTCATTCCATGCAAAGGTGATTACATTATCAAATGACGTACGTCTCCCAAGATAAAACACTTCTTACAAAGTCGGTACTGCACTATACCAACATTATCGGTCGAACCAAAAAATAACTGCACTATTCTCGAAAAGAATGAACAACGAAATTTTGAAAAAAAACTTCACAAATTATTTAAACAGAATATAATAACAGAAGATTATCGTCTTATGACTGTTAAAAAATGACATGTTTAAAAAGACACAATTTTTCATCCAAACAAATTCTATAATATTTTGCAATATTCTAGTCCTATTTTTTAACAATATTCATGTATTTAAGTGATTCACTTTGGGCCTTAATTTTTCATTCACCCGAAATTGATTCGAACAATTAAGTATATTATGTTAATCTACAACGTATGAGCTTATAATTTCCGTACTCAACTAACGGGTCTCATTTAAATAATTAGTCAAAATTGGTCAAAACCAACATTACTAAACAAATTTCCAACAATCCTCCACATAAATAAAAATTAATGCAAATGACTATGCTAACACTAAAAGAGAGTACAAGTAGAAAAGTTACTCCATTAGGATAGGTTGCTTATGATTTAGAAACTTATTAGAAGATATTCCTATAGGGCCTAAATCCATGCCTGCTATATGTATTTATTGCGATAACGAAGCAACTACATCTAGAGTAGAAAACTTTGTGTATAACGGAAAGTCAAAACATATACGTTACTGTTCAGCAGTTGTTCTGAAATGGAACAATATCAATTGATTTTGTTAGTCAAAATATAATCAGCGGATTCGTTTATAAAAAAGTTATCTAGAGATAATATATTGCATATCGAGGAAAATGGGTTTAAGGCCTAAATTCTAATGAGTCAACTTAATGGAAACCTGACCTGATGAATGGTGATTCTACGGACTAGGTTCAATAGGAAAACTAGATATGAATGACTCAATGAAAAGCATTTTGAGGTTTCAACTCCTTCCCAATTATTTGATGCAAAAGTGCAGCCTACAAAAATTGTTAAAGATAAGCTTTATTTTTAATGATTACTATATCTTGTAAAAGTACAAGTAAAATATTGTATGGTACTCTTTATAGAACATCGCCTGTATTAGTGTGAACATGGCTGGATCTTTGAAAAAATTTCTTAGGCAAATTCTCTCTAAAGCACTCACAACCCATATAATACAGGGCTGAAATAATGAATACAATAGATAACCAAGTGTTATGAGAGATGATGTGTTTGATCTATTGTCTGACCTTGCAATAATGGCTGATAATTCAAAACGTTGTGTTTACTGATTAGTCAAGTGAATTCGATAGATTCTTACCAAAGAAGGTTCAAAGCAAAAGCTACCTATCTTGATGCGCTATTTTTCAAATAGTACTATTCTTTTGTCTTCCTTGATTTGAGTCGACTTTTCCATTCATGTGGGGGATTGTTGCAATTAATTGAATTTTAACGGGTTGAATTCTTCAAACTATTTAATGATGTGGGTCATTACAATTAATTTTGGGTGAATTGAAAAAGTCTCCAATAAAAAGTACGTAATTGGTGAATGTGTATGATGAATGAACAAATTTATTCATAATTGGTGAATATGTATGATAAATGAACACATTCATTCAATATTTAATTTAAACCATCAGATCATATAAAAATATGAAATGATGGGATTTAAGGACTAAGATTAATTAGACCAAATGGTGCACATATTCATAAAAAGGCACGCATCCATTCAAAAAGATATTTCAAATCCTATAAATATGGACCCTTAAATTCAAAATTTTTACACTAAATCAATTTTGAATTAATTGATTTTAAATTTTCTATTTCTTTCCAAACATCTATTTTTTTAGTCTGTATAAGGACTTAACGAGTCTAAACATCTTTTTCTCCTGTCCAAGAGTAACGAATCATTTGGTTGTTCCGTGTAAATTTCCTCACCTAGCTTGCCATTTAAGAACACCGTTTTGACGTCCATTTGTTGGATCTCTAAGTTGTTCAATGCAACGATTGCAATTAATACTCTAATAGATGTGATATTTGTTATTGGTGAGTATGTATCGAAAAAGTCGAGACATTATTTCTGTCTAAATCCTTTAGCTACCAATCTGGTCCTGTATTTATCTATCGATCTATCGTGTTTCGATTTTCTTTTTGAACATCCATTTACAACTTTATGATTTGTTTCCAACAAGATGTAACAACATTATTCACCTGATTAGGGGTAGGTGTCGAGTGGTTCGGTTCGGATAGTAGAAGAACCGGAACCACCCACTTTCAACTGGAACCAAATCGGATCCAGAACCACCAATTTCGATTCGATTCCAGTTCCACCCGATTTTTTTTAAATAATTGTCATTTCAAAATAAATGCACAAATAAACAAAAATTTTAAATTATAGGCACCAAAAAATAACATGAAAAACATTCAATAATGTGAATTAAATTATTAGTCATTTACTCATTTTCATACTTTTGGTCCCTGATCTATTAGTCAATATTAATTTTCAAAATAGGCATTGGACAATGCAAATGAATTATTGGACTTGAGTAATGCCGTAATGGATTCATCACTAATGGGTCATAGGTTAATTTGTTTTTCTTTCGACTTTGAGATTAATGTGTAATGGAGTTAATTTGGTAAAGAAAAATATGAAAAGTAAAAAAAAAAATTGCAAATCTAAAAATTAAAATTCTTTTTTTTTTTTTTTTTTTAATTTTTCAGTTCCAAATTGGGTATCCGGAACTGGTCCAGAACCGCCGGTTCTCGGTTCTTTAAAACCGAATCCAGTTATTTAGTGATAGAAACCAGATATGATCCACCAATTCCAATCCAGTTCTAATTCGGAAACTTCAGTTCCAGATAAAATACCCACCTTTATATATGATTGTTTATATCTTGAAGGATCCGTATATATTATAAGCAATAGTATCTCTAGAATAGTGGTTGCCAAGCAACATGAGCGTTTAAGAGATAGAATGTGCATGTCGTACATCCAATCCAACATTGAACAATTATTGTGTTGTAACATTACATAAGTGATTTTGTTTATAAATTTAAAAAAATAAGTAAAAGTTTAAGTTTTTTTTTCCAAACATATTCAGGTAATTTTTCTTATTTTGAGTAAAAAAATTACCATCCCAAAAGTCAATTGTTCTTTGCCTTGAATTTTTCTTCAAAAAGCATTGTAAACTAATTACTGAAAATCCTAAACCCTAGATTTCCATCACATTGGTTTCGATTAGTCATTGAAGTGTACTCTTACATTTTCCGTTCATTTTTTTGGGCTCACTGTTTGGATTTTATTTAATGTCGAGCAAGAATAACTGCAATAAAGAAACATATTTGATGCTAAATAGAATGATATATTGTATTGATTCGTTTGCCCAGTAAAAAAAAATTCTTCATTTTTGAACTTCTTTTAATACCCACGTTGAGTATAAAATACTCATCATTAGAATGGACTAAAAAGTGTACAACTAATTATTTATAGATTCACAAATTAAGTCTTAAGACAAAAATATTTATTTGTTAGCAACTAAAATACTTTAATACAATAATTGTGCTTTCGAATGTAGTATCATTAACACGGGCTATTAAACAATAGTAAATTATATGGTATATAAAATTCTACATATTTTTCTTTTATTGAATAAATTATTAAAAGACTGATATTGTATCAACATATTTAATTGCTAATACAACATTATATTAATGAAACTTTTATTAAAAAGTTAAAGTCAAAAGTCAACTTTTAACTTTTACAAAAATTCCAATTTTAATCCAAATCAAAGACACCTTAAATAGAGTTTGAGTGACCATAAAATTCAAATCAAATAAAACTTTAATTTTAACGGGAAGAAAGGAATTTTGGAATTAGATAATACTGGGGAAAAAAAAGGGTAATAAGTAGGCTCTTTTCGACGGTTCAGATTTAACCAAAGTCAAGGCGGTAGGCTAAATCTACGGACTACGGCGGCAGAGAATGGGTTACGGTCCATCAATAAATAGGCCGCCTTTAAAAGCTCAAAACCTCAAGAATCAGCCCTAAAGTCCATTAGGGTTTAGAGTTTCGTTCATTCTCTAAAGCCCATCTTCTTCTCTTCACTTCTCTCCCTCCATTAAATTTTCTTCAAAAATAATTGTAAATTGATTACCGTTAAACCCTAAACCTTGGTTTTGCGTTGTAAAGATTTTCAGTTCGCCATTGAAGTAAGTTTTCAATTCATCGATGGAGCGTTTTTTTACGTGAATTTTGTTTTTTTTCTGTTCATATGTTTTAGCCGCAGGTTATGTTCCTTTTACTGCTTAAACTTGTTTTAAAGTCGTAAATTTTATTGATTATATGTGGTTTTTGGAATATAGGTTTTGCCTTTTGAATGAAATTTAGGGGTTTCTTGTTTATTTAAGAAACTGTGTTTTGATGATACAGTGGGGTGGTATTCTGTGTTGCCTTGTAATAAATTCCTAAGTCCTATTGTCTATCAGACGCAGTGGGCCATTATTTGTGGACTCTTTCAATCTACCTGTAGTACCTTAAAGTGATTAATGTTAAACATTGCACATAATCCTTTGTCGGGTGCGCTGGTCATCTATGGCGTCCACCGTACGTTGCACTGCAAAAACATAGTTAGTCACAAGAACAATAATTTATTAATTAAGAATTACAGATAATATTAGGACAAACATCATCTTGACACGAACATCCCTTCTGAAAAAGAGGATTGTTTGGAACTAACCTCTCACATCCTTTTTAAGGCTTGACTTTAAGCATATTCATAACCTTCAAGTTGGTTTCAATGGTGAGATACTCAACAGTGGTATCATAGTAGCAATCTTTTAGAAATAAAGATGAACTGGGAAGGGTTGCATTTAGGTGAATGTTGGGTCCGCGAGGTTACCCAATTGATAATATGTCTCTCAGTGGACATCGATTTTTTTGACAAAAGGGGCGGTTATGACAATCCTTATTAAGTCTCACGTCACTGAGTTAAGACTTCTCTTGGGAGCTTATAAGCTCATTGAGCACCATCCCTTAAGAGGCCGGTTTTAAATGTTAAAGGTGACTTCCACTTTGTGTTTGGGTCAAAATTCTCTTCATTTCTAACTTACTTGTGCTCATTGTTTAAAGAGGCTTAATTGGGTAGCGATGCTTTTTTCCTCTATGAGGCGAGCGTAAGTCTTGAGGCGCTCTGAGGCTTAAGCCTTAAGCCTCAAGATAGACTAATAAATAATGCAAAAAAATATAGAAGTACAAAAATAAGTTCATAATAAATCATATGCCATCTTAAAAAATCCATAATAAAACAAATTGATAATATTAAAAGTTTAGCTTGTAAACAGACATAAAATAAGGAAAATAGCCCAAAAAGCTAAGGATATTCTATTAGCCAACAATAGAATGTCCTGAAAATGCAAGACAAACGGGCAAACATTTTAGTCATTTTGAGGCTTAGCCTTGAGTCGTAAGTCTCACTAAGTCGAGTCGTAAGCCTCACAAATAGCACTTAAGGGACGGGATTCGAGACATTTTATGAAAGCCTCAAGTAATTTTTTTAAACAGTGCACTTGTGCTTAAGACTTATGATGGAACAATGTGTTAATTGGCATAATTTGATTACCCTTTGTTGTTAGGTTTACTATTATCTGAAAGATGCATGATTGTGCAATCCTTGAGATGTCTAGGCTACTCTCGAAGCTATTCGAAACTGAAAATTAATTTTCTAAGTTTTTGGGCTTCAATTCCATGTCGCTGATCGTTAATAATTTTTTATAGATTTAGGCTATGGATGGTAGTTTGAGGTTTTAATGTGAAGAATTACAAAGCAGGTCAATGTGAAAGTAGCGAATATTCATAGTGCAATCCATGTCAGTGCTCTTTTTTTCTGCTATTGTAAATAGACGTGTTTAACTTTTGTGATAGAGATGTCTATTGTTATCTGTGAACTCCAGTTCATTGATGGAGACCAATTTAATTCTGCTGTTTTATTTCAGTTGTGTACTTTGGCTTTTATGTTAATGATCAAAGTCACACTTTTGAAGTACTTTCTTTAGTTAATTCAGACTATTAAGTGATGCTATTTTTTGAAATTAGGCTAGCTGTTGGCAAGTAGCATGTGTCTAGCATGGTACAGACATAAACATGCTCGTAACATTTTGCAGCTTTCTAGCTTTGTTATTCTGTATTTATTGATTTATTTATATTTCCTTTTTTGTGTGTCTGTAATTTGTGGATGGAGGCTTACTTTAGCTTTATAAATAAGTCCTCAAATGAGGAAGACTAAGCAATTTTATACATTATCCCCCACCCCCATTTATGTACACATATAATAAGGATGTTAGCTACTATTCTTGAAAGTGACTTTTGATATCATAGAGCATGGAAGACTATTTGACAATCTAAGAAGTGCATATCTGATCATGGTCGTTCTGTTTCCATTTTGTTCGCAGGATTCGTACGATGGATGCCCCTACTAATCAAATTGAGAACTCCAATTCAGATGTGCAGCCTAGTAAACGCAGGAGAAAGAAGTCCATAGTCTGGGACCACTTCACAATTGAAACTGTTAATGCTGACTGTATCAGGGCCTGCTGTAAGCAATGCAAGAAATCATTTGCTTATATATCAGGCTCAAAATTAGCTGGCACCAGTCATCTGAAACGGCACATTTCCTTGGGGATCTGCCCTGTGAGCCGGCAAAATCAAGAGAAAGAGCAACTCGGTATATACAACCCGGATTCCAAATCTGATGTTTCTGGAAATGGTAAGGCCCAACCAAGAAAGCGCTACCGAGCTACCCCTGGACCGGCTAGTATCTCTTTTGATCAGGACCTATGCAATCACGAAATGGCAAAAATGATCATTCAGCATGAATATCCTCTTCAAATGGTTGAACATTCTGGCTTTATTGATTTTGCAAGGTGTCTTCATCCTCGTTTTAATATAATGAGTACCAATAATGTCCAAGAACATATTCTGGGCATTTATTTTAGAGAGAAGCAAAAGCTTCTAAACCTTGTTACTGGAATTCCGGGACGTGTTAGTCTTACTCTGGATTTGTGGACTTCAGATCAAAGCATTCCTTACGTACTCCTAACGGGACACTTTATTGGTTGCGACTGGAAACTGTATAGGCGGATCTTCAATGTCGTAATGTTACCATCTCCTGATTCAGAAACTGCCTTTGATCTTCCCGTTGCTGCTTCTTTAAATGATTGGAGTTCTGAGAGCCAGCTATTTACCCTCACTCTTGATCAATCCCACGCAAATGAAAATGCAAAGAGAAATCTTAGAGGCCTACTATCAATCAAGAACTCACGTATTCTCAACGGACAGCTAATAATTAACAGTTGTTATGCTTGTACTTTGACGAGGCTTGCACAAGATGCATTAGGGTTTATTCAGGAAACTGTTGATAAGGTCCGTGACAGTGTGAAGTACGTGAAGACCTCAGAAGCTCGTGAAGAAAGATTCATCAAACTGAAACAACAGCTTCAAGTGCCTAGTACGAAGAACTTAATCGTTGATGACCTTACCAAATGGAATACTACATATCATATGTTGATGGCTGCTTCTGAACTAAAGGAAGTATTTTCGTGCTTGGATACTTCTGATCCAGATTATGAGAGAACTCCATCAATGGAAGAGTGGAGACAAGTGGAAACTCTCTGCATATACTTGAAGCTTTTCTATGAGGCGGCCAACATTCTAACGGCCCCTTTATATCCAACTACCAATACATTCTTCCACGAAGTGTGGAAAATTCAGCTAGAACTGATGCATGATACTTTGAGCCCAGATCTCTTTGTCAGCAGCCTAACCAAAACTTTGCACGAGAAATTCACTAGATATTGGGAGGATTGTAACCTAGTCTTGGCAGTTGCTGTTGTTATGGATCCGAGGTTCAAGATGAAGCTCGTGGAGTTCAGCTTTTCCAGAATCTATGGTGAGGATGCGGACACGTGGATCAAGATCGTTGATGAAGACGTGCACGAACTTTATCTCGAGTACGTTGTGCAGTGCCTTCCTCCACCGACTTTTATAGAAGACGGAAATGAGGCTGTTGTAAAAACAGAGGTACCTCAAGAAGAAGGTTTTCTTCCTAATGGTGATGTTGGATTTTCGGATTTTGACATCTATATTTCAGATATAATGAATGGCCAACAGATGAAATCGGAACTAGATCAGTATCTAGAAGAATCTCTTCTACCTCGTGTACAAGATTTCGATGTTCTAGGTTGGTGGAGAGTAAATAGATCGAAATACCCAACTTTGTCGAAAATGGCTTCTGATGTTTTATCGATTCCAGTATCTATCGTACCTCCAGATTCTGTGTTCAATACAAGAGCGAGAAAGGTGGATGGCTACCGAAGTTCATTGAGACCTACAGTACTTGAGGCTCTTATCTGTGCAAAGGATTGGCTTCAGTATGAACATTCAGAAATTCCATTTGGACTTCCAGCAGAAGTTCCTACTACAGTTGTTAAAACAGAATTCTGAGTTAACAAATACTAAATTGTCTTGTAGATTATATTGTTTTGATATTTTTTTAGGGTAATGATATTCTTTCCTCATTATATCTTTGTCTAATAAGACCGTTCCCTCTAATGATATTCTTCCCTCTTTTAGATGTTCGTTGGAATTGCTACAGAAAATCGATCTATCATTTTTTAAAGAGAATTTGGCTTAAGCGGTTTTTAATATTTGCCTTCAATGTAAAAATGGTTTATAACATTATTTTTTGATATAGATGTTCTTAACTTATATATTTTGGCGTGTAATTAGTCTTTATTTGATAAAAAATATCAACATGTCTTTAATTTTAACTAGTATGTAAGACGTGCGTTGTATGTGATTTAATAACGGTATTATGAGATAGAAAATACGTCTGAAATGAAGACATGCGTTGCACGTAAATAATTATATTTCAATTTAATACTGCATTAAAATATAAAAATCTGACATAGAAAATAAGATGTAATATATTGTTTGTTGTTATATTCAACTATCACAATATCTATGATCATATGTAATAATAATTAATATTTATTTTAACTACTAATTAATACATTCATTTAAATTTATATGTATAACAAAACAAACAAAGTGTTGGGATATTTTTTCAAAATTTGCCAAAATCAAAATATGCACCAATTGTTGGAAAGGAAAAAATATAATATAATATAATATTATATTATATTATATTTGGTGGCTAAAATTGGACAAGTTTCCAAATCATGGACACCTTGGTAGATGAAATTTGGAAAAAAATTAGTTCATACGTTAACTATAAATTGACATAGTTTATTCTCTATTGTAGTTGTGACCAGAGGGTTTTCTAAGAAAAAAACTGTAAGCTTAGCATCCTAGTTGTTTTTCTTGTTCTCTTTATGGGTTTTACAAAGAGTAGAAATTGGTGGGTGTGGTAAAGCTTAGGATATTATTTTTCTTGAGATATTTGGGGATATGAGTGGATGAAATCTATATGATTGTAATAATTTTTCATATAGTGAAAGCTTTGACAGTCCGTAAATTTTCTCTATCTTTTTATATTTTTCTGTTTCGTTATTTTTTTCTGAACAAGGATCTTGTGGGCAATAAAGGAATTGGTCTCAATTCCCAACAGTGCTATCAGAGTATCAGGTCGTTCAGAGTGTTAGCGCACAGAGAAGAGAATATATGTCTATTAAATATGACGTTGAGAAATTTGACGAAAGAATCAATTTTGGCTTGTGGCAAGTACAAGTCAATGATGTTTTGATTCAATCTTGATTGCACAAGGCTTTGAAAAGGAATCCAACCCCTGTTTCTGACAAAGATACTAAAAGGAAAGTATCTTGTTGGAATTGTAGAAAACCTGGTCACATGAGGAAAAATTGTCCAAAAGGTGGAGTAGACTCGGCTAACTGCTCGACATCATATACGGACAATATGTCTCTCTTTATGGGAAGCGATGATATCGCTTGAGTAAATGTTTACATCCTCGTGGCATGCGCTAGTTGCCATGAAAGAGAATATGTTACTACTAGCGGGTCCACATTTGCACATGGGCATTGACTTGATATTAATGCAATGTATGTGGTGGAATTGATGTCGATGGCTGATGAACTTCCAAGTAAGTCAAGCAAGAGAGTTGCACCATAATATTTCAACAAATTTATTCGACATGAGCTGATGAAATTCTTAGAATTCGTTAATTCTAAGTGATTATATTTATATGGTGGAGTATTTTAATTCTCTGTTTTGGGAATTGGGATTGTCAAAGTTTACCAGTTTTTAAGTATCGAAATGAAGAGCTACAGAAGAGATGATTGATTTTTGACTCGTTTTTCGTTAAGGTGGAGATTGTTGGAATATTATCTTAAAACTTGCCAAAATCAAAATATGCACCAATTGTTGGAAAAGAAAAAATATGATATAATATAATATTATATTATATTATATTTGGTGGCTAAAATTGGACAAGTTTCTAAATCTTGGACATCTTGGTAGACGAAGTTTGGAAGAAAATTATGTCATACGTTAACTATAAATTGACGTAGTTTATTCTCTTTTGTAGTTGTGACCAGAGGGTTTTCTAAGAGAAAAATTGTAAGTCTAGCATTCTAGTTGTTTTTCTTATTCTCTTTGTGGGTTGTACAAAGAGTAAAAATTGGTGGGTGTGGTAAAGTTTAGGATATTATTTTTCTTGAGATACTTGATGATTTGGTTGGATGAAATCTATATGATTGTAATAATTTTTCATATAGTGAAAGTTTTGACAGTCCGTAAATTTTTACTATCTTTTTATATTTTTCTGTTTCGTTATTTTTCTCTGAACAAGGATCTTGTGGGCAATAAAGGAATTGGTCTCAATTCCCAACACAAAGTATTTTCTACAATTATGTGACTATCGAGAGTATTGAAGCTCTATTGTTTAAGGTCTGTAATATAATCAAATAATGTCAATTAAAGAATGTGAACAAAAAAGAATCAAATATAGTGTACGTAAGTTATTAGATATATCGAGCACTTAAACCTATTGATTTTTCTTGTTTTATGAGATGACAAATGACTTATAACAAATCTTTGTAATTTAATATAGCTCTCCAACTATGAAAATGTTTTAACTCAGAATAATATCACATACAATTCGGATTCGTAACACCTCATGTGATATTAAACATTCTCATTTGAACAATTCAGTGCCCAGATGTCTTCACGTAAACTATTCCAAACGATAATAAAGAAATAAAGTAATATTATCAAAACTAAATATTCTAGGGATTTAAATATTTTACGTGGGAGATAAATAGTTAAGAAAAATTAGTTTGAGCAATAGATAACAATTTAATTCAAAAACATAAAAATGAATAATAGAAATAAGATCTATATTAATAATAGATTGAAACCATTACTGAAGTTAACCCACAAAGTTATTCATCTATAAACACAAATCTTCAAATGAAGTGTTTAACTACATAATTACTTTTAAATGAAGCAACCTTGAACTTCTAATTAGGCTTAAAATAAGTTGAATACATTGTTGGTAGAAGGTAAATAACTATTCATCTTGTAACTAATCAAATTCGTCGTCACAATTTGATGAAAATAATTTTAAAATTCAATAATTAAATGTACTAAATGGTGATTTAGCCATTTCAACTTCTAAAGAATAAATGTGATTACAAATATTAAATTGAGAATTTAATTATAATATTAATTAAAGGATAATTTAAAATATATAAAATATTAATAAGGACATATTCATCCAAAATTGTTTCTCTAAAGAATAAATGTGATTATTGAGAATTTAATTATAATATTAAGTGAATGATAATTTAAGAAATATAAAATATTAATAAGGATGTATTCATAAAAAAATGTTTCTCCACTTTATACACTTTTAAATGTAGTATAGATTAGAAAAAATTGCAATTGAATTCTTATCATTTATTAGCTGCATTCCTAACATTTATTAGCGTATTAAATATATCATTATAATCGCGCCAATTAAATTTTCTACCATAGAAAAATATTAAATTATTGTGCATTAAATACATGTAATTGATATGTAATGTGATTTTTTTTAAAATAAAAATTAAGATAAATAAATAATAAAATGTAGTATATAATATTTTAATATTGAACTAATCTTATTATGATTTTATTTAACATAACTAATAAAAATTAATTTACGAATTATGTGTTCTTTATTTTCAAATGACAATAAAACGATAAATTAAAATACGAATTAAAGCTTTAATATTTGTAGTTAATAAATAAAAAGCTCAATTAAATAAAAGGGTTAATTACACTAATTGTCCCTATTCTTTCAGGTTTGTAACGATTTCATCCCCATTCTTTTTTTTTAGCAGATATCATCCCCATTCTTCCATTTATTCTCACATAGGGTCCCCAAATCACTATTTTTCACTATTCTAACAATTTTATGACAATTTTACCCCTTGACTTAAAACCTCTTATCCCAATTCTTATCCCAATTATATGCAAAGCAATCAAAAACCTCTTATCCCAATTCTTTAGCTCTTCGCTTTTTCGATGAAAAAGACAGTCTTGTAAGCTGCCGTTTTCCATAAGCTCATACACTAAAAGCATGCGACGTTTACCAGGATTAGAAGAAAAGCCCATCACGGAAACGATGTATTTACAGTCAATCTTCGAGGAAAAAAGCAGTTCATTCTGGAACTCACGCTCGCCTTGTAAAGACCCAGCATCCATGAAATTCATAGCAACATGAAAAGAAGAGTTCTTAGTGATGGGGTTTGTTTTAAGAGTAGCGCGGTAGACAGACCAAAAACCACCCTGGCCGAGGCGGAGGGAAGATGAGAAATTGTTGGTGGCACGACGGAGCAGAGAATAAGAAAGCCGGTGAGGAGGCTTCTTGGAATCCGTATCAAAAGCAGAAGGAGCGGTGCGCTTCTTTCTGATCCTCCGGAAGCAGAGGGTAAGTAGAATGATAAAAGAAACCGCCGCCGTCAGTCCACCGGCCAGCGGCGGTACAAGATGTCTGGTGGTCTGGTGGTGAACGGGCGGCGTCGTCGGTGGAAGCTGACTTCTGACAGACGTTTCTAAATTTTGACCTTTTTCACTGGGAACGAGATCCTGTGCTGCGATAACATGTACTCGAAGATAATACAATTTTGGTGAAAAATAAACCTTTGATCGCGTATCGGCAAGGCTTGTTTGGTTCATGCTATGAGAATCAGAATGCCAGGCTTCAGGGCAAGCTTCGTCGGCTTGTGTTCCCATCCACACAGCAAGCATAATTTTTTTTTTTATCGGAGTGGGAATTAAATTTTGAGAAGCGGGTGGGGGTGGGGGTGGGGTGGGGTGGGGGTGGGTGGGTGGGGGGGAAATATAGATTTTTTTTGGTTGGGGAAGAACACCTATTTGTATAAAATAAAATAGTTTAGGATTTATTTGTACTTTTGAAAAAAATTAAGGGTCTAATTGCAATATTTTCATTGTATTTTTATTTTCATTATTTTAATTTATTTAAGTCAAGGGGTAAAATTGTCATAAAATTGTTAGAATAGTGAAAAATAGTGATTTGGGGACCCTATGTGAGAATAAATGGAAGAATGGGGATGATATCTGCTAAAAAAAAAAGAATGGGGATGATATCTGCTAAAAAAAAAAGAATGGGGACCATTAGTGTAATTAACCCTAAATAAAACTATTTGAGAATTAAATTTTGGGTAATTTGTACTTTTGGTCCCCAATTTTTCTAATTTGTAACAAATCTACCTTTAACCTTTTTTTTAGCACCAAGCATCCCCAACTTTTCAATTTTTTGCAAATCACATCCTCATTGACATATTTTGACGAATTTGCCATTCTCTTTAAATAAACAAAAATACAAAAAAAACTAAAAATAGTAAAAAAAATAAAAGAAAATTGTAGATAAAGTAAAAAATACAAAATAAGTTCATTTTCCCAAAAAATCCACCTCACCCCCCCATCCCCACGGCTAAATCACTTCCACCATTAACATCTTTTTCACCTCCATTAAATCCTACCAATTCATAGTAACAATATTCATACACCACAAATTAAAGTTAAAAATAAAAAAGAATAAAATCAAATCCAAGAACATTGCCCCGCTTAATCCGCCATGACAATGCTTGTCCTCTTCGTTGGAAGTCGAAATTCTTCACGATTGACATTCTCCGATTGCGATTGCGACAAGTCCTCCGTTGAGCACATATCGTATTTTCATCAAGCGAAAACGTCTGAATCTGCTTTTTTCGACGACTGGAAATAATGTTAGCAACCCACGAAGGGCTTTTACAGGAATCCTAAGAATTCAATTGACCCGAAACCGCAGGATCCGAAAGCTGAGTCGAATTCAAGTCCGATTTTTTCGATTTGGATATAAATAGACACGTAAAAAGAGAATAAAATCTTCCACTGGCACGCTTCTTCTTGCTTGTATTATCAACAATTACTATAGAACTAGTGGGGTCCACCTGTGTAGTACTGTATAACCGTTGATTGTGGCCATTGATGTGCGACGTGGTAGTGGTGTCGAATTTTCGGTGGAAAATATAAGGCGATACTGACTAGGGGAAAGCAAGAGAGGGTTGTTGCGCATCAAATTTCAAGCGATCTTCTTGGTCTCGGGCCTAAGCCTGTTTCTGGGTAAGGACTTGTTCCTGGACTGCTATAACATAGAAGAGGCGTTCTTGGATGCATGAACCGCAGACGCCGACGCTACCACCAAGGTCGATCGAATGCTTTTTACACCTCATTTTCTGCTGTAAAAGGGTAAATACTTCCGTGTATCTATATGTGAATTATCTATATATTCATGTATATATACAAATATTTCATGGAAATGGAGTGACAGGATGAAGCATTTTCGGTGCGGTGGGGTGGTTTTGTGCTTTTTAAAAGTTATGGGACTTTATTTGCAATTTTTTTTATTTTTTTGTTGTTTTTAGCTTTTTTTCTATTTTTTTTTTATTTAAAGATGCGGGCAAAATCGTCAAAATATGTCAATAGGGACGTGATTTGCAAAAAATTGAAAGGTTGGGGGTAGATTTGTTACAAATTAGAAAAGTTGTGGACGAAAAGTGCAAATTATCCTTAAATTTATAACAAAGTTATTTTTTTATGATCATAAAATAAAATTTTATAAGTTTAAAAAAATAATAATTTTAATTAACACATTTGTTAATAATTATGCACTTAAATTTTAGTTATTTCATAATAGTTTTGTAAAATTATACAAAACAATTTATACATATTATCAATTTAGTCAACAAAATCTTAATTAAAATAATAATAATAATAATAATTTGTTATTTTTTTAAAAAAAAATTTAAATAGGAATCCAACTGCAATTTTCTCTTATTAAACTTAAGTGCATATTGGTCTTTTTTGTCAAATAAAAATTAATTACGTACCAAAATACATAGATTAAGGACATTTGTGTCCAAAAAAAAAAAGCAAATGTTAAGAACTATTTGCGCCAAATTCTTTTTTTTTTTAATGATAGTCTTTTTTGCTTCATCATTTTACTTTTATAAAATGAAATTAAGTATATCCTGAAGAGAAGAAAATTGCATTTACTTAATTGTTATCTTGTGCGGGGCCTTTATCAATTGCTGAGGATCTAATTGTTATAGATTTCTCAATAGGTCTAATAACAAATAAAATGGAATGTCAAAAAATGAATTTATGTAACTGACCTTGAATAGATCCGGAGGAAGGTTTAGTTGTTTCATTATTATGTTCGTGTTTCATTTGGAACCAAGATGAAGGACTATTCCTGGGCCAATAGTCCCAGAAGAGAAATTTTAACTGGGTCGTGACGACGTGACCTTGGAGTTTTTAATGTGAAAGGAATACAATCCATATATGTCAGCCACACATGTATATGGAATGTTGGGAAACTTTTTGTTTCAATGTCAACAGCTCATTTTCACGTAGTAAATTGAAAATGGTGAGTAAGTGTGTTTTTGGAACTAAATCTAACACTGTAATGCGTTTGGATGTGCACGCTAGGAAGATTTGTGGACACAAATATGCAATGGGTCATCATTAAGAGATGAAATGGGTGAGGACTGCCTTCCAGCTAGAAGGAACCTGAGGCGCCACACAAATGAGAAATGGTTACTCTGCAAGAGTCAAAGAATCAACCCCTAACACATCATGTTGTACAAGTGTCATTGCTAAGTTGGCATGTATCTATCACGTTTTCTGTTGTAAAGCATCCCCAGATGACAGGATACAATAACGTCCATTAACATGGTTTCACAACAACACGATGCAGATTTTGTTTACCTGGTTGCACTTAGAATCACTGTAAACCCCATTCCAATTCTTCAGGATTTTTAAAAGCAGCAGCTTCCACTAGTGGATCGACATTCTATAGGATGATATAGAGGAAATTGTTTAACGAGGAATAAGTTGGAGAAAGAAAATGAAAAAAATGTCTTACATTCTATATTATATGTAAATAGCCTCTATCTCTTTTATTTTTTTGTATTATAATCTCAAATTACTCGTGTCATCTTCACAACACTTCTTTTCCTTCTTTCTCTTCCCACCGCACACCCGCCTCCTTCCCCTTTTAAACAATATCCTCTTACTTATCCTTCATTGCTAATTTGCTATACAACCATTCTATAATCACCTATCTGCCTCCTCCCCTTCTTGAACAACTTCTTTCTTTTCTAGGGGATGCTCGCATTTATAAAAGTCAAGCACAGATAATCATACCAGAAAGTTTATTTCTAATTCCAATGTCCATTATTGAGCCTCCATTGCAACACCTACCACTGCTACAGGCGCCCAACCTGTGCCTCCATTCTACCCTAGAATAACAGAGGGGGAAGGGAAGGGAGGCGACTACGTAGGGATAATGGCATAGGGGAGGGAGAAGGCAGGGAGGTGGGGTGGGGATGGTGTTGAATGCGAAGAAGAAAGCCTAATTTAATAAGAAGAAAGCACCATATATTCCAAAAGAATAAACCTTTCTTACAATTGGCATGTAAGTATATTTAAAATTTAACTGAAATAGCAAGAATGGTAGAACAGTAGACTACTTCCTCCAATCAACATGTAAAGAAGCCAACAGCTGAATTTCGACGAAAATTAATCTGTCCCACTATCTTAGTCATTTAGTTTATGATCAGATAATAAATTTTGAAGTAATTAGTAATGTGAAATCTAACAACAATCAACACATCAATTCACCAAAGACATATACTGACACAATTGAAGTTTTAAAACAGAATATTGAACTGTTCACTACATAAATCATTTCCTAGTAATTTACTATATAATCTAAACGTATTAAAACATTTTCTCATAATTGAAGTAAACAAGCTTCTGTTCCACATTATGCAATCTAACAATCAGTACATTGGATGATAAAAGACACATAATTGACATAGTTATCCAAGATAAGGTAAAAATACATTTGAGACATCGCGAGATCACCTCTAAAACAATATTTACAGAACAGAGAAACAGTGTGAATAAGATTACCAAGAGGGCTTCAATTAGACCCCGGGTCGAGCACAGGAAGCCGGCAATGCAGACTGATTGATTTATCGGTTTGCCTGGTACCAGGAATAAAGAACTGAAAAATCACAGTCAAGCAAGAACCCTGCGGAGCAATTCCATAGAAAGCACAATCTGGCCTTGCCAAACTACATTGCAAACTCTTGAAAAAGTGCTTGACACTCACTTGCACTGTCATTGCATCCCCTCTCTGCACAGCCCTCTCAGTCCTACTCTGAGCACTCAAATTCCCGTCCTCAGGCCGCCCATCTGTACGCTCACCAATCACCATCAGCTTCCTAAACTCAGCCCCAAGTGTGATCGAAGTAGTTGAAATCTGCAAATGCAAGTCCCCATACTTACTTATCGAAACCCCCATCACATCTCCCACATGCTTCATCCTATCAACAAAGTTTTGCAATGAATTCAGCTCCGAAACTTTAACTAAAGTATTGGGCATTTCTTGAGCACCATCCAGCGCCATCTGTAGCTCCTGAACATCAGCCCTCGATAAGGGTTTCGATATGGGCACATCCTGTATGACAGCAGATTTATTACCTTTAGTTTCTAACGTCAAAAACGGCATGGGCTGGTTCGAATGCGGTGGCAACTTCTTAACTAACTTTATCTGCAAACGACCAAAATTAAACTCTGACGGATTGTGGGCCTCACCGGATTCTGCATAAATGGTGAGGATGCTGCGGAGGGCCCTGTGGAGGAGTGAAAGGTCAATGGAAAAGGCAATTTTATCGTCATTTTGGCTGGAAATTCTGTAATCTTCGAAAATGGCTTCTTTCTTGAACTGGGCTATGGATTGAATTCCATGGCCATTAAGGAGATTGTGGAGGAAAATGGCGTGGTCACGGGTCAAATAGAGATGGGAGATTTTGCCCATTTTGTCTAGTGCCGGGAGAATTCTCTTCTCCAGTAGATTTATGCCATTTTCTGTAAGAAATGCTTTGAATTTCATTTTGATGGATGAATATTTGCGTAGGAGAAGAGGAAGGGTTTTGGAATTGGGAAAAATGGAGGGAAGTGAAATATATTGATTCAATACCAGAGTTGCTGTTAAAATAGTTTGGGACAATTGCAGAATTGGTCCCTCACCTATGTCTCTAGTAGCATGTTGGATCCTCGAGTTATTGACGGGCCATGAAATTGGGCTAAAGGTGTAACACGGCTTGTGTTTCGGCCCAATATAACCCATGATACAATCCAGTTTTTTGATAGGCCTGTTCATTCAGAAAATGGGATATTTTCAGAAATAACCACAATAAATACAATATTTCTTAAAATATTGTTATAATTTTTTTCTTTTAAAAATACTGTTTTTTTTTATTTTTGTAACACTTGTTATACAACAAGTGTTACAAAAATAAAAAACCAATATTTTTAAAATAAAAAAATTTAAATAGTATTTTTTAAATTATTTTATATTTTGTAGTATATAGTGAAATTATGACTCAGAAAAATATGAGGCCCACATGGTCCCTGACGGGCCATCATAAAATTAGTTGACTTGGGCTATTTATTTCACTAAATCAAAGATTTATGAATTCAAACAAAATCCGATTATTGTAAGTATTAAGAAGTGCTCTTCCAGCAACCTTTAAGCCCAGCTAACATCAATGCTAATGGGCCATCACTTGCTATTGTCCAATAAAAATTCTGAAAAATCTAAGGGTCCATTATAAATGTCCAAAATAGTGTGCGCGACATTTAGAGACGAACACGTCTGATACACGACATAGATGTATAGTACAATGAATAAAATTTGAACTTCTTTTTTAAAAAATAATTGCATTGACAACTCCTCCCGTTTCAAAAATTACGCTGTCGTCTAGACAAAAACAAATGTACAATTGAAGAAACAATTGTGTTTGTTTCATGATCTTACAAAGTTGTATATTTCAAGCATTCTACAGTTTTTGATTTAGAATGAAATTTCAACTTATTTACTTAATAACAAATATGATATGATCTGACATTGTTTTAAAAAATTGTTATATGCATTGTTTTAAAAAGTGTAAAGCGTGGTTAGATGTCGAAGTCGAGTTTCAAATTTTTTGGACCTAAGCGAGAGTGAGAAAAGGACAAAGCGATGACGATATATGAGGCATGATTAGACGTGGAGGCTAAACTTTATGTCTAAACGTAGTTTAAATGAAGTTTAAACAGACTTTTTAGTACAGTGATTATATGTGCAAATTGTGCACGTCTATACTTACTTAACAATTTTGATGTGTGGAAATGATCTAATACCCACCTATCATGCCTACCTATTTTACCCATACTAAAGTGTCATCAAATAATTAGTAAAAATGATGTTTGTGGGACTATAAATTACCAATTATATAATGACACCTTAACATGAACAAGATAAGTAGATTTGATAGATGGACATTAGATCATTCTTTTTTTTTTTTTTTTTTTTTTTTATGTGACTGTGATTATAAAAGACTAGTTAGACGTGCACATGTTCTGATGTAAACTGTTGCCAACTAGGCATTGCTAGCACGTGACCCATGTGGCCTTATGTAAATGACGACCATAAAAATATTTTAGTGCTTAGCCTATTTCAACGCACAATAAACACGGATAATATAAGATTGAACACAAAGCTCGGCCCAGTTAAAACAGTAGAAGATATAATTATTCCATTAAAACAAAGGGTGATTTATCAATCTTTTTGCTAAATAAAATAATAGATTAGACAGCAAAAAACAAGGAGCCGTATTAACCACCTTAGCAACCCTTGTCTTATTAAATCTAGCAAACTATGTTTAATTATAGTATTTAATTAAACATTTCTTTTGCTTTACAAATCAAATTTCCATAATACGAGGAAATGCAAGGTTTGTGACTTTGTGGGTCCTTAATATTTAATCTTAATCCACTTTTCCAACAGCACGTGGTTAGGCCAAAGATCTAATCAAATCTTCACATGTAACAAGATCACGTTTCATAGATATGTTGTCTGATAGATTTCAACCAAAAGGATCGCATTATCAATTTTTTTTTTTTTTGCTCATTTTTTTTTATTTCATTTTTATGTTTAATTATGTTTAGTTTGAATTCTCTTCAAAAGGTAAAATACATGTGGTGCACATTTATCGTCAGTCCATATTGTAAGATATTAAGTTAAGTATCACAACAAATACAATTCTTGTTTTCATTTGAAATTATGCATAGTGACATTGGTAAACCATAAAAAGACGAGGATGATGTCAAGTCATCATATCTCTTTTGTCCAGAAAAATTGTATAATTCACTTAAAAATTTTAAAACACATTCTGTTTTAAATTGTACATTTTGCTTTAACGAGTAGTGGTCTACTGTCTGGACAATTATTATCTTGTCCATATTCCATGTGACACTTGCACATTTGATGAATTGTCTACATAAATAAATGTCGCATCAATAATTCATCCAATGTACAAGTACCAAATTAGATTTGGGCAAGATAACAATTGTCTACTCAAAGCACGAGATTACTCCTCTTGCTTTAACATGGATCATCTCTCATGAGATGTATTAGGAAATCATTTGACGACTTGTTATTTTGGCTGAATTTGTCAACGTCGGTGGTTTGTCTTATGTTTTAGCTTTCTAAATAAGTATATATTTTCTTTAGACTCAATTAAGACTCAAAACTCTAATTTTCTTTTTTATATATAGTCTTGTGATTGTCTGATTAACAATAAAATAAAACGGATGATCAACAATAAGTAAAATAATTAATGTAATTTAAATTTTTTTCCTACATGAATTAAGTGCTATAACGAATGTTTATATTTTTTACTTTAATTATGCTCTTGAGTCTTGACGAAGTGATATCAATTTCACAATATTTTCGTTCTCTAAATTAATCACACAGGATCGATAGAAATACTAATTAATTCAATAAGTCAAAGCAAAATGGGCATAAATTGGACACTAGTCAACTTTTTTCTTTTCGTTTTTAGTTCAAAAATAACTAATGATATTGAATTGGACAATTCTACACAAGCAAAAAAAATTTAGGGCATGTACGGTGTAATTTTTTTTTGGGAAAAATGGATTTTTTTGGGTACCTTATTGACTTTTCAAACTTTTTTGTAGTATAAAAAAGTTGAAATGTCAAAAATTATAGGCAAAAAAATAGATTTATTTGAAAAAAAAGGGCTACCGAACATGCTCTTAAATTTTATGTGCCATATATTAGGATCCTTCATGTCATTGTCTTAGTCGATACAAGTTTTTTTCCGCCTTAACTACTCTTCACGCTCTCAACATTTTCCAGAACACTTTATTGACTTTCTCTTTATTTGTTACTGTCTATGAAAACTCGAGAAGAGTAGGTAAAGATAGACTTGTTACCGACTGCATAGTGTGGTATTGTTTATTTTTCTATTAGATATGTCTTAAATCACATATTTCCTTTTTTTTTTTCAATTATAATTTGCACTCTAAATTATAATTTATTGTCTATTGTACTACATTGTTTTATATATTAAACGTGTCATGGGTCGTCTTAATTGTTGTATTAATATTTTAGCAATAATGAAATAAATATTTAAAAAATGAGCATTACTCAAATATTTTAATAGTCATCTAAATTTCGATTTAAGTTGTTGTTTAAAAAATATTATTTAAAACGAGATTTTTGTACTATTACGCGTGCTTTCTTTCTATTATGCTTTACTTCTTCCTATTAAAAGTGACTTTGATCGACCACAACTTTTCAATCAATGGATTACGTAGGCCTAGCTTAGGATTAGCCTAGAGACCTAGGCTAGTATTTTAGACTCAAGAGCCAATCATTGTGAATTTAGCAACAAAAAGGGTAAAGTGAGAATAAAGTTCAAAAAAATTCACTTTTTACCTATTTTTTTTCTTTTTTCTTTTTTACTAACATACGTGCATATTGTTCCGAATAGTATATTTAACATATGTTTGGCAAAGTTTAAATTATAATTTTATCTGATTAAATTGGTCAAACATATTTTTTATCTACATATTTAATAGAATCCACAACTTACAATCTACTTTTTAACCACACATTCACCAACTATTTATATTATAAACACTTAAAAAATAATTTCATCACTACCAAATATGCGTTTAGTATATTCGAAACAACATCAATGAATTAAATATTAAATTTTGCACGTCGAAAATAAAACAAAATCGATGATAGATCGTTGTACTAAACATGCATAGTATATTAAAAATTGATCTTCTAAGCACCGATGCTTAGTTTGTGCTAAGTATTAGTGGCATATCATGTTTATCTAATTTACATTTTATTTATTTATTGTGTGTGATCCACCATTATCTTATAATTAATTATGATATATTATCGATGCATAATATATCATTTCTGATATTACATTTATGTATCATACTTACAAAAAAAACTATTTACAACGATTGCTAAAGGAAAATCCATAATTCAATTTTAAAAAAAGTGATTTAAATAATAAAATGTTGTGTGGATAATGAAGATGTATACAAAACCTAGAGAAGGTGGGCATATTATTGGAATATAAATGGAGGGGCCTATCCACAAGTTAATAATCAGGTGATCATGCTTGACAGTACACCACGCGTGCACATAAACAGTGATCCTCTGCATTTTATCTATGCGGGTCCATGGATGATGGATAGGATCGTTTGGGGGCACAATACAATTAAGTAATTGTTTCTACTTTGTTTAAATTATAATTATAATTAATTAAAGTAATTAAATATGTCAATTTGATTAGTTTAACGTGTCGAGCACATCGGAATAGTAAAATTTGTAGGAAGATAAGAACAATTTGTTTAGTTCGTATCCTAATGAAATTAATTTTAAAAAAAATGAATATAACTTATTAAATTAATATTTATTTAAATTACATGGATCAAAGAAAGAGACAAGAATGTCAAACATGCTTATCTAAAATCTAAAAATCAACTTAAATGGATAAAGATTCTTATTTTTAGCATGATATCATGTTTCTATCATCGGATTCCCAAGTACAAAGGTGTAGCTTTTTTTATATTTATATTTTTGCAAAATCACTCCAATTATAGAGAAATTGTTTTTTTTTTTAAAGAAATGTGATAAATACAAGTTTCATATGCAATTTTGAATAATACTTCATAGAAAAACAAATAAAATTTAACTTTTTTTTTCTTTAATTGTATTTAATATTGTATATATTTCAACAAACAAATACGTTGTAAGAGTATAATTTTAAATAATTAAGTAATTAGATTCAATTTAAGGTCAATAAATGACAATGGATTAGCATGATTGGAAATCAAGTAAACAATGTTATCATGACAAATCCAATAAGCTTTATATATACCATCTCTACATGGAAAACAATGCCATTGTGATTTACAAGAACAACAAATTTTTATTATTATTTTATTCAATTTATGGTTACATCTATCGAAAGATTTAAAATGACTACATTTTTACAATTAAACATCACCTATTTTATCAAAATCATTATTTTTTGATATATATATAAAAAAAAACTATGGTTTTCACTCGACCAATCAATTAGTTGAGTGTAGATAAGTGGATTGATTTGGATATATTCGCCTGAAAACAAAACTGATTCAGACTAGAGCTGTCCAGAATGGGCATGTACCAATTTTTGGTCAAGGACTGGCCTAGACCTCCTTCTACCTAAATTGGCTTGCACTTCATCCTTATACGTCTAATCTAGACTGGTCTAATGACTCGTTCTTGAACTCTCAACTTGGAGTGGCTCCAAATCATACTTTTAACCTTTTTTTCTTTGTGAGTATGAAATATTTCATACTGGTGGATGGGATGACATTAAATGGGGCAGGGTAACCCGTAACTAGTCCATACCCATTCTGTGTTCCTTTCCATGTATGCTCTATGCCACCATGCACCAATAAATGTAATTGCTTTCGATCAAAAAAAAAAAAAAAAATGTAATTGCTCCTCAATAAACACACAAAACACACTAAAGACACGGCATTTATTGCGTATAAGGCTCATGTACACAACCTTCTGTGCACTCATTTTTCTTTTCTTTCAAACTTTTATATTTTCTTGGGGAAAACCGCATTGTAGGTCATTGTCTTATTGCTCCAACAGTGAGTTGGTCCCTAACCTTAAAAAAAATCAAATTAATCCAACCTTTCATTTTAGTTATAAACGAAACTGTCCAAATCTCTATTAATTTTTCATTAGACTCGGACTCTTAAAAATTTGAATTGAGACATGTTTTCACGAGGTTAACCAAGCTTTAAAGAAATGTAAGGGACCAATTTGCTCCTTTTTAAAAGATAATGACCAACTTATTATTTAAAAAAATATATTGGGGACCGAATATGCAAGTTTCCCAACTTTCTTTTGATAGATCAGAAGCCTCAACGTTTTAAAGCAAAAATCTGACAGATCATGACCATTCACTTTCAGTGGCCCCAAAATTGCTATGTTTGAAAGGCGTGTTGTTCAATAAGACGTATCCACGTCATCGGACTTGGTAGAAAACAGGTACGACGCCAATATTCCAGATCTCCTGCCACTTGATTCTCTGCCAATCAGGAGCCGTGATTGTTGTGAATTACATTAATGCCCTCACTGGTCTTCCGTCATGGACCCCCATGGGTTTGTTGTACGCCGATCACGTTAATACGACGGGTCCCTCTAAATCTTGTCCAATTTATTGAATTGCATCATGATGTTTGATGATTTTTTTTTTTTGTTTTTGAAAATATTATAGAAAGACAAAATTAGTCGTGGGAAAACCCTCTACCTATTTTTGAAAAATCAAGTTAATTATTTTAATTTGTTTTTTGAGGTCTTCGAGGTAATTAATAAAGTCGGATGGATCAATTGATTGTTGCACTAATTTTGTAAATTTGACGCAATTGACTTGTCATAAATAGATCACTTTTTAAACGTATATACACCTTTAAATTTTAATTCAAATATGAATTCCAAATTTATTGAGAGTTCATATGATAATTGTTCTATACAACATTCATCATTTAATATAACTAGTAGTAATAGAGTATTGACGAGGCTGATTTTGAGTGCTCAAATATTACGCATTTTTACGAGTGTTTTAAAAAGTATAAAGCGTGACTAAGTATGGAGGTTGAGTTTCAAACTATTAGGACATTGGCGAGACAAGTGCGATGCAATGGCGAAGCGTGAGATATGGATAGATGTTGAAGCCAAGCTTCAAGTCTAGGCGAAACTTAAGCGCCGCTTATGTGAGCTTTTTAGAAAGTGATTTTTACTATGCTTTAAAAGTTTTATTATTAATAAATTTAAGAAGATATAATTTTTTATCAGTTAAAATTAAAAAAAAAATTGAGTAAGTTACTAATTTGACTACATACCATGGATCAAAAAAATAACAAAATAAAAATCTGAACATATATAATAAAAAATGTTTACATTTTTTCAAAGCTTAACCAACAAAATAGGCGAGGCAAATCTTCGGACCGAAATTAAGGATCTTTCGTTGGTTGTGAACAATTTGATTTGAACAAACAACAAACATCTTTGAAATTTGAATGCATGTCGCATTCTTTAGATCCTATATTTAGGTGCCTAGTTATGATCAAATATTCAAATTCATTGTTTCTAGATCATAATTTCCTTCTAATAACGTGAATTACGTATATTCTAATTCTTGTATTAAGTATTGCTTACATTAATAGTACACAACACATCAAATAATATTAAATAAACTTAACATAGTAAAATAATTTAAATTAATTATTCGATATAATATAATTTAATATTGCGTATCACATATACCTTGTATGTGTTAAGTAAATCAAAATTAAAATGTTTAAAGGAGAAAATGTATATATTAAATTTTCGTACCACTTTAATCAACCACAATTGTCAATGTAATAATAGTTTACGTTTGAATAATGCACTCTCTCAACACAATCTTCGACTTGCATCTCGTACGTTCACATAGTCTTGCATTACTATACAAATCATAGTATTATAGCTCTAACATATTTTCACAGTACATTATGTTGCATAAACGGATTGACTAGCACGGATAAACCTCTAATAATTGGACTTATCACGTTAGCAACGATAAATCTCTCAAAAAAGTTTAAGTTGTCATACAAAAAATGGAAAAACCAACAAAGTATTATTCGTGACAAATTTAAGGTTCATTTCATACTTTTTCTAGTTGTGTTTGGTTCATTGCTATCTAAATTCTATAAATTTTAAATATCTATAACATACTACGGTAGTTTGTTCTACCCTTTCTTCTAACTCATTTTATTGAGATTGTGTTGTCCTAAAAGAAAATATTTTTATGTCTACACAAAACGTGTTGATAAATGTATTTTACATGTGTATCTGATCTTATAAACTTGATTTGTATCTGTAATTTGAGTATATTTTTACTTAATTTATTATAAATATCATTGTCACGGGTAAAAACACAAATTTGGAAGCACTTTAGACAAAAAAGAGAGAATTGGGACTAAATTATACACTTTCAGAACCTGAGAAGAACCAACTGTGGACGTGTATAGAGACTCGGGGACCAACATGGCAGTCTTTGGAAGCTACGTGATAAATATCAATGTTTGGAAAACAAAAAGACCAAATTTGCATGAAAAAATCAAGTTGATGACCAAATTGTATAACTTTGAAAGACGAGAGACCAAACTGCAAATTAAAAGAAAAGTGGCAAAATCGGCCACTGTTTGCCGCGTTTTGCAAATTGCGGCCCATCCGGGCAAATTTGGCAGAAATTCTGGTATTGAATTGGAGTGTTTTTGTCGTTTCTGATAACACGAGTTTCAATGGAGGTAAAAAACTATATAGCGACCTAACCTAGGTCAAAGAGGAAGTTGAACAACGGATAAAACAAACATGCAATTGAAGAAATAACTCTGGATGAATGCAAAGGAAAATCAAGATTTTGTAGTGAATTTCAAGGGTTGAAGATCAAAGCTTAGTGCAAAAATAGATTCTCAGCTTTTTATTTTCTATTTAACAACGTTGGTGAAGCATTCTATTAAAATTAATTTGTTTTGTTTGAACAATATCATGCGTAGCTAAAATTCTCTGTGTTGGAACAAATGATGTAGTCGTTGCTGATTGTTTAATTCTAATTATTAAGATTTGACTCTAAAGCTTATCTTATGTTAATTTTCTATCGTGCTTTATTTTGACTTTTTATAAATCTTGTCAGTTTTATGACTATATTTGTGACGAAACTAGTAAATAATTCACCAATTAAGTACTGCGATAGAAAAACACAAATTTACACAAGATATAGAGATATACTCCTATATTTTGTGCAATCGCTAATAATTTGTTTGATCGTTAAGATGTGAATAAGCTGAAAAGTAAAGAATTATGTTTTCAGTAGAGATAAAAATTCGGTTAAGGTCAAAGGGGTGAAGAAAAAAATTTCTCACCACAAAAGTCTCTTTTTTGGCTTAGTGGGATTTGAACTAAGGATGGTAGAAAAATCTACCGTCCCGCTAATTCAAGTAATAGTGGTAGGTTCGGGGTAGAATTTTCTGCCCCTAGGAGGTCGCGGGGGTGGGTCCGCCCCGCCCCATAATTTTTTTTTTTTGGGTAAAATCATATCATAGAATACAAGTTAAAAATTTGTTAGAAATGAATTAAAGAAGATTCAAACCCGAGTTGAAATTATATGAACTATAAGTCTTAACCATTAGACCACAATCCCATTTTTGTATTTCTTTTGTTGGCTACAAATCTTTAAAAATTTTTATTTATATTTTTCAGTTTAAAAATAAAAATAAAAATTTGTTGGACAGTTGGTGGGTCAAATGGTTGACCGGGACCCACGAGACCTGCCTGGCTCCATCCCGTGAATTCGCCGGTTGCGGGGCGGGGCGGGGCGGGGCGGGTTTACTTAGCGCATGTTTGATGGTGCTGAATCTATTTTTAAGTGCTTATAAGTTGTGGATCATATTGAATATATAGATAATAAGTGAGTAATAAATTATGAGTTATACGTAATTATGTAGATAAAATGTATATTTGACTAGTTTGACCAACTGAATTTATAATTTAAGTAATGGCAAATAAGCGCTTAATTGAGTAGGTTTGGTATTACTTAAGAAAGATTATCAAACAATTTTGTGAAATTAATTGTTAAAACAAGATAAGTAAAAGGTCGTGGCTTGGTTATTGGAATTGAGCATGATAGTTATCGTTGAATCGTGAGTCCCAATATTTACTTAATTGATCAATTTTGTAAATAAAACAATTTGTTCTCTTGAACAACCATAAGCTAATAATTAAATTAGAATTACTTTAGCTTTCAGATACAATTAAATCTAATATTTATTCGAATTTTTGTTTTCAAATTCACGTAGTGTTCAATTAGTTAAAATCAATAGTGATATCAACTTTTCATAGGATCAATACTTCAAATTTGTACTACTTATTTAACAATATTGTACACTTACAAATTTGGAACAACACATATCACAATTATCCAAATCACAACTTCCAAATTTATTAATATTCTCATTTCTTATTTTATGCAAGAGTTTTAATAAATGCACGACAGGGGAGTTGTATAAGATCTCATTTAAATTTAAAATATTCAACCAAACCAATGCACTGCATTGAAGTCCCCGTTAAGGCACGGGATACCACCCCTTCCTGTAAATGCAGAGAGAATTGAGAAGTAAAAAAGTGGGTCTATAAATAATAGCACCACCCAGCAGTTGGATCTTCTTCAGTGTGGATTTGGTCAACCAAAAAATCCAATTTCTAAGAAATTCGCACTTCCCACTTCGAAAAATGTTTGCAGCAGAAAATGGTTTAAAGGGAGACCCAAGATTGAAGGGCATCTCTGATGCCATTAGAGTTGTTCCCCACTTCCCAAAGCCAGGTACACGATTTTTATACTGATGTATGTATATGATTTTCCTTTTTTGGGTAGTGAACACAAATTTTGTAGGCTTTTTTGATGTAATTATTTGAAGGAAATTTTGTATAATAATGTAGTTGATATGCTTTTTTATTTCCAGGAATAATGTTTCAGGATATAACAACGTTGGTATCGAATCCCAGAGCCTTCAAGGACACTATTGATATCTTTGTTGATCGTTACAGGGATATGGATATCTCTGTTGTGGCTGGTATAATTCTTTCTCCATACAGGACCATATCTATATGCATATTAATCTAACAACTTAAGCTTTTGCTTAATGATGTGGTTCAACGTCAACTACAAAAGTTTTGAGTTAAAGTGTTGCTGCGCATCTTATTTATAAAAATATTGTGCACGTACTGGTTTATTAAAAGAATAAATTCGGCTGGCGTGTAAATGGCATGTTGAAGAACTAATAAATAAGCTTGTCGTCTCTATGACATTTCAAGCCAGATAGCTTTTAGCCATGTAAATTTCGTGTTCCAAGATCGTTGAAGCTTTTTGGATCATATTTTTAATGACCCTAAAGATAAAAGAGAAAAGGGAGTTCAAAAAGTTCGGGCAAAAAGAGAATTTGAATTTTTACACATTGCTCATGTGAGGGGTTATTTAATTGTACTTGGTTTCCACTTTTGATAAATCAAAATCACATATCTTGCTGCACTGATTTTTCAATGCGAGTATTCGACAATTATTTCATGCTTTATCAAAGTGATAACTTCCATACTATCTTCTAGGAGTTGAAGCTAGAGGATTTATGTTTGCTCCTGCAATTGCACTGGCAATTGGTGCAAAGTTTATTCCTCTACGCAAACCGGGGAAGCTACCAGGTAAACTTTGCCTGTCGATTTAAAGTTGAGTGCAATTGTATGATTCTGAGCTTAATTAACCATCCATTCGTAGCCCTTCTTATTCCGGTTATCCCCTTGAAAAAAAATGTTTTAGTGCGAGGGAAAATGGTTACTTCCTGAACTAATACCTATTTCCAGCAATCCTATTTCTTCTGGCTGTTTGAAATATAGATGAGTTCTTGGTGCAATTCAGAAGAGTTACTTGGTTAAAGTCTAATATTTGTGAAGAATGTGGCATAAAGCTGCTCCTAATAGTAGGCAATAGAAGCTGTTTGCCCAATTGAAGCCTCCAGAAAAAACTGCTCTCGTAACACTGTTTCCGTTTTTCTGTTTCATGCCTCTTTCTACAACTCATAGAAGCACCTGAACTAAGAGATTGACCTATTTTTGAGTTGGAATATATTTGTTGAAGTATCTAATTCTTTCATTTTATTTTATTTATTGGGCCGTAGTTTTTAGTTTTACGGAACTAGAAAGCAACGATTTGTTCTGTTTGGATTCTGATACCTGATACCTGTGAATAACCAAAGGTGGAAAAGTGGAGTGTAGCAATTCTGAGTGAAGAAGCTTTGTGAAAGCATATTTGGCTACAGCGTAAAAGGAAGTCAAACTTACTTTTAAGGGCAAAGATCAAATCTTAAAATACAAATACTAAAGTAAAGGTGCTCTCCTTACGTACGCCTCCTTTTTGTTCACACAAGCTGTCTAAGATAGTGTATTGAGGGGCTTTAAGCGATCAAAGAGACACATCTCTCTTTATGGCATAACATGAAAAGAGCTGTTTTAGAAATTTTTGTTTTCGAACATGTTTGGACAAGTTATAAATTAAAATGTTACCTATTTTGACAGCAATGAAGATGTAACTTATTTATTTCTAACTTTGAATAACAAAAAAATATTTATGAAAACTTACTTATTTACTTGCATACTTGTTATTAATTATATCAAGGTTAGCCAAACATGTAACAAACCCCCCCCCCTCAACCCCCCCCCCCCCCCCCCCCCCCCCCCCCCCCCCTCCCAACCTAATCACTGTGTAGCATTCCAACTTAGTTGATCGTTGGTGAAGCATATAAAAGCTTCCTTCATTCTTATGTATCTATTTATGGTTTTATTATTTCAGAAATTATTTAGACCATACTTGCATAGCCAGAACCACTTTTTGGCAGCCCACTTTTTACAATAACGAATTCAATAATGTCCAGGTGAAGTTATTTCTGAAGCTTATGAGCTTGAATATGGTAAAGACCGTTTGGAGATGCATGTTCGGACTGTTCAGCATGGAGATCGTGCATTAATAATTGATGATTTAGTGGCTACAGGAGGAACGCTGTCTGCAGCCATAAGGCTTTTAGGTAAGATCCTGAAGTTGTTAAATTATCCCATTGAATTCTGCTGTGAAATATATACACTAGCAGCAGTTTTGAAAAAGTAAGATTTTGTACTGAAAATCTAAGAAAAAGAAAAGTAACTTTTAGCAAACCTCAGGCATGGTTAGCTAAAATGGTTGCTTAAAATAACTTTTAAGCTTAGCCAAACATGCTTTGTACTTCATAACACCAACGGATGATGTCTTCTCTTTTGTTCTTCAGAACGTGTTGGTGCTGAGGTAGTTGAATGTGCATGTGTTATTGGATTGCCAGAGGTCAAGGTAATTCAAATTCTACTTCTCTGGTTGCTCCTCATTTCAAGGAATAATTTACGAGTCACTGATCTGAAGTACTTCTTCTCTTCTATCTTTTCATGAGATTGTAATATCATTTTCCACTTTCGAGTTTGTTGCAATGCAGCATCTCCCATTTATTGCTGAACAATTCAGAGTGGCATATGTTGCTTAAAAAATAATATGTTTACTTATTTCAATTATCATGTTGTTAGTTTGTCCCTTGGACACCCAACTCACTGTAAATGTGAAATGTCCAAGTTGTGGGGAGCCTTTTTTTTTGGGTTCCCTGATTGAAAGAGGTAAAATTCTACATTCTTTTGATTAGTCGGTCTCACTAGGCATGCACGTATAAGAGTTGTGCATATATATGCTAGACAGTATCAACATTTTTATTGCTCTAATTGAAGCTCAACCTCCCATACCGGGATAAAATGTTGACGTCTTTTCAGATGACGCGCTGCTGTTTGTCGGGCTATGGTGACTCTAGGGCAGGCCTCACCTCTTGTGGTCTTCATTTAGAATTTAGCAACTGGGGAAATAAGTTTACAATATTGGTATCCCGCATTTGTTACTAAGAGCGTGTTTGGATAAGCTTAACAAGTTTACTTATAAGTAAATAAGTAAGTTTCTCTTTCCAAACCAAAACCAGAGATCTGAATTCAAACGTCTCAGTTTTCCACTAGTTTAATGCATGCTAGTCAAAAAATCAAAATTCACGCGTGGATCTGACCAGAAAAGTAAAATTTGATCCAAAGTGTTGCATTTCTTAAAACTTGTAAGTTTTCCCTCTTATTAATACAAAAAAAATTGGATGGAAGATTACCCTTACAACTTACAAGGTCCTGTTAATGCACGTCAATAGGAATTTATGATTTTTTCATGCTAGAAAATGTTGAACTTGTCTAAGGAACGTACTCTCTCTCTATAATTTGGCATATTGGTTGAACTCAGTAACTGCATTTTTCTAAGCTGGCTTACTTGTTATGATCCTCATTATGGGTGTTTATTCTACTTTCCGATGTGCCTTTATAGATAGAAAACTTTATGATCTATTCCCTCATTTTGCCCGGACATCCACCAGATGTTAATACCTTATTGCAAGTTTAGCAATTATACTTTTTTTTGTGTCAATTTTTGGGCTTGAATTAACGTATTTAGCCATGAATTTGCTTGTTTCATCTTCTGCAGGGAAGGTGCAGGTTGGGTGGGAAACCACTATACATGTTGGTGGAACCTCGGCAATAGAAAATTATCACCTGGTATTTCTTCATCTCTTTATTTCCTATGAGTAATTGCAGTACCAAGGTTATTTAACATTATTAAGAGTTGCATACGGCCCCCACCTTCCACAGCAAAAAAAAAAAAAAAAGAGAATCTCCGCAAACACTTTTAGTCATCTTGTTGTAGATTGGACCAAAGAGGTGCTACTTTTCTTTAAAAACTACTATGCTGCATGCCTCAACACGTAAAATTCTCTGTGCATAATTTATGTCGAAACCAGTCCCAACCATGAAGTAGTCTTAATTGTACACCTTGAAACAAAATATCTCGTGTATATAATTTTTTTGATGATCACTATGGAGAAAGCTCCTTTCTGAGTGATGAAACTTGTGTACTATATGGAACATTGATTCGAAAACTATGTACTCTTCAATAACAGGCTAGGTATTGTTCCCTATCAAAAATCATTCTTCTTGTGCTTCATCTACGACTCTGTAGCATGCTGCTCGTTAGAGTACAAACACAATATTATTAGGAAACTTGATTTGTCTACGAGACTCTGACATAACACACCTAGTTGTGGTCATGAACAAATGTTGATCTTATTCGGTTGCATTATATTTCATAGGTCTGAGTTGGGACACACTGTATTCACAAGGGAATGCCTCTAGTTGTGGTCGTGAACTATGAATGCTAAATGCTGATCTTATTCGGTTGCATTATATTTCATAGGTCTGAGTTGGGACACACTGTATTCACAAGGGAAATTTGCACCATTGGTTTTCAATCTATTGGCCAAGTAGCAAGTTGGTTCCTGACATTTAAAAAGGAGCAAGTCCTCCCCTTTCATTATAGTTGTACAATTAGTCCCAACGGCACAAACCATCCAAATTTTTGATAGATCATTGCATGACCCTCATAGAAACCTGCTTAACTTCAAATTTCTGGCTGCCGGCCTAAGCTGGTGACAAAACCTAGTTTCATAAAGTCCGGATGTGTTGAGGGGCCACGTGATGATTTTATAGAAGATTTGGATGGTTTCCAATGCTGGAGACTGATTGTACAACAATAATGAAAGGTTGAGGACCAACTTCTCTTGATGGTTCAGTTTTCACGTATTCAAAATGTGTAACATCTTTCTGTATGACTTCCTTTGACGCTTCCGTCTCTTTCTCGACTCTGCTTCTAGCTGCAGCAGCTCTGTTTCGTGGATTCCGGTTAACTGGATGGTGAAATTGCTCTTACCATCAGACATCATGAGCAATAATGAGTTGCTGTAAATCTCGAAGTGCGTAGCTTACCTACGGTGGATATGAAGAGGTTTCCGGCAACTGAACAGAAGTTACACGGTCTATACGCTGGCATTGGCTGCCCAGTAACTGGCTCGGTGAAAATAATGCGTTGGCCCTTAGGTTTCGTTTCTGTATCTTCCCATTCCATTGGATTAGTTTTGTAGAAAATTTGATGTGCAATACATTTTAATCATTTTCGAACGATGAACATAGATTATTATGCTATGAATTTATTTAGTATGGATTAACAAAATTCCCTCAGATTTATTAAGAACCATTCTGTCTTTATAAGGTATGATGAACTAAATTGGATGTGGCTAAATAAAAAAGAAGAAGTTAAAAGCTTATTTGTTATCCAGTACAATATTGGGACGCCATGATTTTTTATGCATATGTGCTTTCGAAATTTTATGTACATTATTTTAGTTTACGAGAAATATCAATACTTAGTATTTTAGTAAGAAAACAATAGGATGAATTCATTTTGTTGAAAGCAAAACAATAGTCCAACTTATTTTCAACCAAAATTTTAAATTCGTTTAAATTGGATATATAATTTTTAATTACGATTATTCTTACGATATTATTGAACTCTTTTAAATAAACATAATTAGTTGTAGATATGTTTTTTTAATATAAAATAGAACACAAAAATAATTTTCACAAAATAAATTTATATTTTGAGTAATGTTGTTTATCATTAATGATAATTATCACCGATTTAGATAACATTATCCAATGAACGTTGACCACTGATGATGAATATAATTAATTTTATATTTTACCATATATTTGAAATTACTCAAATACAAAAGGAATTTATAATTAGAGGTTGCAAAATGGACTAACTAGTGGGCTCGTCCAAATAGCCTTGTCTATGGGTTGGGCTGGCTCAATAAAAAAATTTTATCAAATAAAAAAGGCCAATTTAGTCTGGTACAATTAATCCACCGGACTGGTTCGATAAATTTTTTTTGTCCAAGTCCCCACCCCCACTGTGAAAACGTGGCAGCAAGGGGAGAGATTTCTCCCCCCGATTGCAACTACTAGCCGGAAAAAAGAGAGGGAGAAATCCTCCCCCGGTCGCAACAAGAGGGATTTCTTCATCGGGAAAGGAAGCCAGCCCGCTCGCCATCCATAATAGGAAATTCAATCAATAGAAATTGTATTCGTGAATAAATCCCCTTTGTTTGAATCCCATGGTATGGACTTTTTTCAGTAGCAGGACTCTCTTATGTCTGTTTGAACTCTTGAGCAGGAGCTTCCACAGGAGAACGGAATAGGCATCCATTAGCTCTGTCCCTTCGCACGACATCTATGAAAGCAGCAGTGGGCGAACCGGATATTCTCACGAAACCGCGACCAGAGGGGATTTCTCCTGGCGACTGAGGGGAGAAATCCCCTCTTCTGGTCGGGTTCTCAAATTCCGAGGTGGGGTGGGGTATTTGTTGGAAGAAGAAGATGGTGGATTTTGTTTTTTTCTTTTTTTTTTTTAAATTATAAATAATTGTTTTGAAAAAATAAGTTAAAAATTTAAGTTGGGTTAACCCATTGGTCCTGTGGCCCAAAGTCGGATTGGGTTGGCCCGTTGGCCCAACAAATACTAGCCCATGTAAAATTGGATCAGAGCTAGCCTAACCCAATCCTTTGTGTAGCCCGTCTAACCCATTTCCAACTCTATTTATAATCCATAAATATATAGGTAAACTCCTCTAGGGTTCTCAACATTTCTGCTGTGATATATGCTTCTAACTTTTTAACATTGTACTTGTGGTATTCTCGTCTATCAAAAATGTTTATTTAACATGGTAACCAAACGACAATTGTTCAAATTATATTAAATGTTGCTCTTTTTCGAATAATTTTACTAGTTCAATCAGATATCACGTGCATGTCGTTTTAGATGTTTTTCAAGGATATTGCGCACATATTTTAAAAGATTGAGATTTAATCTACAAACAAAAGATTGAAGACATGATTGTTAGACTTATGAAACTTATTGATTATAAGTTGATCAAATATTATTTTTTATTATTACATTCTAGCCCTACAATTTTTATTTATATATTTCATAAGAATTAATATTTATAATTTACAAAAAAATTTACCAAATAAACACTATGCAATAATGTGCATAAAGTGTAATAATAGATAAATTTTGGCTTCAGATTCTCTCAAGTTGTGCTACGTTCACATTCCTCCAATTTCACATATCGTGAAAGGCGACATAGCTTTTCTGGAAATTACTAATGAAACAGTTTAGGTTCAAAAGTAAGGAACTTGCAGAGGATTGGAAGTTGGAACAAAGAGCTACAACGGTACATAACCCCAACGTCTCTTCATCGCGTGGAAAACACACCACCGCCACCACCAGTATAAATATCCATTAGAACCCAAAAACTAAACAAAGCAAAGCGAAGAACCAAAAAGTGTTCCCTAAGAAAAGCTTGGAATTTCAAAGGCACCGCCCGAAACCCTAACCCTAATTCCTAATTTGTCCATTTGATTCAATTAAGTTTTTGAATTCAAGAAACGAACCAAAAGAAGAGAACTGGAAAGAGGGATTGGTTAGTTAATTTATCTGTATCAATTTTAATAATGTCTGCAATAGTGTGTGGGAAGAGATCTTTCTTCGAAGAGATACAAGCAACTTCATCGCCGGACTCGGGGTCCCCGCCGGTTTCCAAGAAACTTCGCTGCTCTTCCGCCACCTCCCCGGTTCGGTTCTCCTACTCGCCGCCGAGTCTTATCGATCAGCTCAAGGCTTTATTTCCTGATATGGATAGTCAGGTAGGTTCACCTTCTTCTTTATTATTATTTTTTCCCAGTTTTTCGCGTTTCTTTTAGGATTTTATGGTGGTTATGGGGTCACACGGGATTTTACGTGAAAAAAATCTGAATTTTTTTTCCTGGAAGGGTTAAAATTCGCCAGCTATTCAGTTGCTTTTATGATAGTCAAATTATATACTTTTTGGGTTTTCGATAATACTAGAACTTATTTGGAAGGTAACCACTTTGATGAATATATGACCTCTTAGAATAAAGCTTTTATGTATTTTGTTGCCCTCAATATATTGATGGTGGTGAATTATATATTACTTTGATGTCACAAGCAATTAAACAAAATAATTATAAAGAAATGAATAAATTGAAGATGGATAGCTGAGGACAACTTCTCTTGAGTTTCTTTCTATATTGTATAGCTGCAAAAAAATATTCCTTGGTGAATATCTATGTTCACAAAACCAGACCTGACTGGCCTGTTCGGAAAGACCGGGAGCCGGTCTGTTTGTTGCTTAAAACTGTGGTGGTTGAAAACTGGGGAAAAAAGCTGCCAACTAACGGTTGAAACGAAACCTGTCGACCCGGTACCGGTTTTTGCGGTTTTTGTTTTTGTTTTTATGTTCGAAAAAAAAGGAAGAAAAATTTCACTCCACCTTGAACTGGACCGAATGATGCTCAATGGTCTCCAGACAGATCTCCTTACATTTGCAGCGCCGGCTCTATTGGTGAGGACATATTTCAATGGCAAACAACGAAGATGCATCCTCAAGATAATCCTTATGAAGGGGGGATATTTTGGATTAATAACCATTTTCCCTCCGATTACTCATTTCGGTTGCATTGATGACATAAGAGAAAAGCTTTCCATGTATGTTTGCAGTCTTGTTTCAGTGGTAGTTTTTGAGAGAGAAAAAAATCCTATAGTATATGTCAATAATTTCTTTTCCAAACTCGTGTCACCAGAAAAAGATGTTGGAAGGCATTGGAGGTGGTGTTTGGTTATTATACGATTTTTATTTTCACATTGATGAAATTTAAATTATATTTATAATTTTTCTACAGTGTGTATATATCTTTATATTTAATTGAACCTTTAACCTTTCGTCCATTGACCCTTTACTTTTTCCGGTTCAATAGCTGGGGCGGTTTTGAAAACATAGGTGAATATATCTTCGTTACTGCAAAAGGAGATTGACTTGCACGGTTTTAAACTTTGATTTTCTTAACTTCAATCGTCAGAAGATCCTTTATCATTTACTTAATTATTATTTTTGTTCTATTCGAAATACATACCTTATCATTCCGCCTGATAATATTTCTTACCTTAGCAACTTCTGATAACCATAATTTCCAGTCAATCGATAACCGCTGATTATTACTAATAATGTTTTGCAGCTTCTTGAGAAAGCTTTGGTAGAATCTGGCAATAATTTAGATGCTGCTATCAAGAGCCTGCAGGTGCTTCATCTTGGGTATGCTGATGGCAACTCGAGTTTTGCTGCAGAAGTAAATGCAGGTATGGAGAAAGGTAAGCTTTTATATTGCACGGACCAAATAAGAGGCAGTTAATGGAAAGTTGAGATTCACTATGCCACGTGGTTTTTATTTGTAATTAATAAATGTTTTACGCACATCTATTGCATTTATCTATTTTCTTATACAGTGGTGGTGACCAACTTGTCTTAATCATATAAATCACAAAATGAATTCTAATGCATATTTTATTGCATAGTTCACGTTGATAGAGTTTACCTTTTTATGAAGTCTTTAGAGTCTCGGCTACTCCTGCCCAACTAATATTAGATTAAAAATAAAGATCTCAACGATTATGAAAGAGATGACCCTAGATGAAATCGGAAATCCAAAACAGGCTGTTCATATTATCAATATGACAAAGTGCCACTTAATAACATTCAGATCTATGACAAGAGTGTGTTAGTGTCGAAATAAAGGTCCTTGAGTGCCTATTCAAATTAATGAAAATATGATCTATTAAAAATACATATTCTTTAGTGTGTCATTGAAAATATAAGAAAGAAAATGCTTAAGTAGTTTGAACCTTGAGGGTCCCAGACGGATATATGTGATCTATAGTAAGTTTTGTGATTTGTCATGTCATCTATAAATGTTCTTTTCCTATTATGTCTATCTCTTGGGTGATTAGATCTGTGTATTATTTCTATGCATTAGTTGGGTCTTCTCCTTTTTTCTCCTCCCGGAAATCATTCTGTAGCAGTTTTATACTTGCAATTAAATAAAAAAATGTGACTTTTTCCTTGATGATATTCATTATTATTGACGTGTCTCTGTTGACATCTTGAATTTTTATTCTAAAGGCTCTTCAATGCTCCTTAAAAACACGTGAATCACAAACTCCATATAAAATTGACAGGTGCGACTCCAATTGTTGGGCACGCAGTTCTTTTGGAGGACTCTCAAGTCCAAAACAACCTGCCGTTGGATGGTGCAGAATGGGTTGAGTTGTTTGTGAAGGAGATGATGAGTGCTAGTAGCATAGATGATGCTAGAGTCCGCGCAACAAGAGTGTTGGAAAGTTTGGAGAAATCCATCAGTGATAGGGCTGGTGCTGAAGCCGCTCAAAATTTTCAAAAGGTTGTCATTTCTAAGTTTTACGCCTATTTTGCTTTGAGATCATTCTAGCTGCTAGGTGATTGTGTAACTGTTGGTGGGTAATGGTTTTGTTGGCCATCCCATTTAAGGGAACGGGGTTTTTTGGTGGTGTTAACATATAATCATTAGTGGTTTGTTTGATAGGGAGGATTTGATAGCACTATGACAGTATTAAGGAAGAATAAGAAGTTAAAATCTTGTTTATATATTGTCGAGTCCTATCACAATAATGTGAACTAAACATGCACTAGAAGTATGCTCAATTAAGTTTCTTAGTTTTCACTTTGCTTCTTGATCCTAGAATATTACGAGTTACTGTGCGGAAAGATGCATTTAGATTTATATTGTTTTGGAATATAATTGGTTGGGAAAACAAGCCAATGCTGCTTGCTATTTATTACAAGGATTGCTTCTTAATTTTTAGGCTATCTCCAATGAGTTCTTCCTCGTGTTATAAAGCCACATGAGTTTATAAAAAAAAATTTGTGCATACCAGGAAAACATGATTCTGAAGGAGCAAATGGAGGCACTTCTTCGGGACAATGCTATTCTCAAACGTGCTGTTTCCATTCAGCATGAACGTCAAAAGGAGTATGATGAGAGGAACCAAGAGGTGCAGCAATTGAAGCAGTTGGTGGCTCAATATCAGGAGCAGTTGAGAACTCTTGAGGTAAATACAGTAACTCCATAAACTCTTAAAAGCATGTTGGGCTAAGCCCTAAAAAGGAAGTAATTCTCTTAAATGTAAGTAAACACTTGGTTTTGAAAAAGTTACATCTTGTACTAAAATTTCCAAACCTTCAGCTATAAAAAAGCGTTACCCCTAGAATAAATTTTTTGGTAAAAACATAATTTATCTTTTTCATTAAGGATTTGCCAACCATTATCTGAATTCCTGATTTTGTTTTCCTGCAGGTGAACAACTATGCCTTGACATTGCATTTGCGTCAGGCTCAACTGAGCAACTCTATGCCGGGACGTTTTCATCCAGATGTTTTTTAATAAAAATGAAACTTAACTACATAGCTCGTAGCAAATGTTATCTTTTTAGTCTCACAAAGGGTGTTTCTTCAAGTGTTGAATATTATGTATGTTTTATGAACTAGATGTGCAACATAAAGCATTGTAAGCCGATACTGTTCTTCATGGTGATAAGTAAAATTAATTACTCCGATTTCGACAAATTGGCGAAATTTAAACTGTTTTGCTTGCCAAATAGTATTTTGCCTTTGGAGTTCTGTTGCTTGTTGTTTTCTGTATTTTGAGACAAGTATTTGTTCTCGGTCTACAGTATCAGTTCAGGTCTGATTGTATAATGTAGGATTTTAAACGCATATATATAATATATTATTTTATACATAGCTAAACTAAGTAAGGTAGGATATATGTTGTCTCAATTATGGTTTTATATACAATATACTCTTTTATACAAAATTAGATTAAATAGAGTATAATATATGCTATCTTTATAGACTATAATAACAGCTGTCCACAAAATTCTATTGTTACAATCTTTAAAGGGAATTGGTTTCACCTGAGTAATTAGAATTGGCTCAGGCATTGATCTTGTTATAGTCATGGAAAATGCTATTTGTATTCATAAAATTTACATCTTTACTTACATATTCACACTTGTCAAATAATGATTGTGTCACTTTATCTATTTGGCCTACTAAATAATAATTTAAACCAACTAGTACTTGACAAGTGTGTAGCGTAAGTGATGATGTAAATGATGGTGTTAAGGGGTGTTGTAAATTAAAAATGTGCCAGTAAAATCAATAGTATGGTAGGAGATAATATTTTTATTATTTTGAAATAAATAAGGTCTTAAATATTTTTTCCTAGACTATAATAAAAGAAAATGCCATGAAAAAAGACTTATATGTTTAAAAGAAGAAGAAGAATTATATTAAATTTGAGAAAATGATTTCCTGCCCCCATGGGGGCAAGATATACCACCTACTTGTTGAGGTGTCAGTAGGTGGGTGGTTGGAGATAAAAAATTTTTTTATCTCCAACCACCCACCTGCTGACACCTCAGCAGGTGGGTAACTTATCCTGCCCTCCATGGGGGCAGGAGATCACCAGTGATTAAATTTGAGATTGCTCTTTAGTAGACAATGAGACTGACACAATAGAAAAGTGCCTCAATTCTCCAGGTGGTTATTTTTGCCACATGTTTTTATTTAAAAATCGATCAAATTATGGCAATCGCATCAATTCAGATTTTATAACTATGATTCGGATTGAACCATCTAGTGTCCACCTATATTGTCGACAATGGGATGATTCTGAACGAAAGAATCCGACTAGTTGAGTTCGATTTGGTGTTTTTAGAGCTTTAAGGTTTAAAAATATAGTAAATTAGGTACATGTACATATTTTAAATTAAATAAAAAATGGTGAACTCGGGATTTGACCTAATTTAGAATTGAATTTCGGGAGTACCTCTCTACATAAACCAATAAAACCATATTGTTTTATTTTATTTCATTGAGTCATTTCTTTGTTTGTTAATTATTATTATTATTATTTATCTTTAAGGAGAGTGATAAGAATATGATAATTCCGTGACATCTCGTTGATATCTTATTTTTCACGTTCAACTTGAGAAAAATGGCTCTGTGTGATGACTTTGTATTAAATACCTTCTCACAATTAAAATTGAGACAAATATGAAAAAAACAGCAAAATAAGATTGTAAAAATTTAGATTCCATTTTCATAAATTTAATTTTAGTAAATAATTTTTAGATTTGAATCGTTAAAAAGGATGAAGTTATCCTTTTGAAAGCATGAGATGACTTTTAAAATGTATTTGCAAAAACCTTTTAAACTCTACAAGTCCCTTCTAGTTGGTGATTGCTAGTGTGCTTTGTTGTTGTTAGTGCAATTCAATTTGATTCTAGTCAAGTAAGGGTATCAAGAGTCAATTACAAGTGTTGGTTTGAATATATCTTTTCATCTTTACTATATATTACAAGGAAATTTGCTCCTAGTTGGGGTGAAGATATCAAGAGTTAAGTATATTTCTTTAAAAAATACCGAGTCAACCATCAATAAAATAGATGGAGGGCTTGAATAAGCGCTCATGCAAGAATGTGCTTTGTGCAAAAAACTTCCAACCAATATTAGAAGAATGAAGATTTTCGCTTCATTCGCTTAACAAGAATTAGATGTCTTGTGGAACATATTTTGTGATGAAACAAAATTATGCAGCAGCACCCACCACCTAAGCTCGGGATTAGGGGGTGGAATTATTGTCACATCTCGATTTTCTAGTACACAACTCTAGATATAGTACAATAATTGATATTGTGGTAGAATCCTACAACAACATCGTAAAATCATGTTACTTGTGCAAGATGTGCACGAGTCTTGTTAATTATATCCTTTTATATATTAGTTTAATCGGACGTGTCTTACTAGAGATGGCAAACAGACCAGATCATCCGTCGGCCCGGTCCGTAAAAAATGGACCCAGGCTGGCCCGGGCTGTAAAATAACACACAGATCAAGTATGGCTTGGCCCGTAAAGTCCACGAGCTGGCGGGCCGGGCCTATGGTCCGTCCCGCCCCGCCCCATCCCACGACCCACGAATTTTGACCCGCCAACCGCCCCATGAATTTTTTTTTTTTTTTTTATATAAAACTGAAAAAAAATAATTAAAAGATAAATAATTTTTTTTAAAAAAAATATTTGTAGCAAACAAAACAAAAAAAATTAAGAATGGGATTATGGTATAATGGTTGACATTTATAATTTATAATTTCAACTCGGGTTCGATTTTTTTTTAGTCCATTTTCAACAAAGTTTTAATTTATATTCTATTTTATGATTTTACAAAAAAAAAAAAAAAAAAAAAAAAAAAAAAAAAAAAAAAAAAAAAACTCTTAGTTGGGTGGGTCGCGGGGCAGAAAAACCCGCCTCGAACCTGTCCCTATTACCCAAATAAGCGGGGCGGGGCGGGGCGGGGCGACGGATTTTTTTGCCATCCTTAGTGGTCTGTGGTCCATTTAGGACCAAATTGGCTGGGACCAACCATTGCAATTTGGTCCCCAAATTTTATTTTTATTTTTGTTTTTGTTTTCAAACTGCTATAATTTTTTCCCTATAAATACTCCATAAATTATCTTTATTCTTCACAAATCTCTCAACTTACAATCTTATATTCATACAACAATCCGAAAAAATTATATTGTACAATTTATTGTTGAATTTTCAGATTTTTAATCTTCTACATTCTTATAATTGTCCAATATACATTTTAGTATTCTACATTCCACATTTCTTTTTTCGGGGAATGATCTCTTGTAGTTTGATCTTGAATTGCCCACCTGCTGACACATCGGCAGGTGGGCAAAGATTTCTTGCCCACAAGGGACAAGAGATCAGTACTCTTCTTTTTTCTACTTCTACATTTCTATTATCTACAATTCTTCATGGATCAATACAATTTTCAAAGAAGTGCCGAGCCTGTCGAAAACCAAATTCAAGATGATTTTAGTGTTTAAATAATGTTCCAATTCCAGAATTTGGTGATGATTTTGGGGTTGGAAACACTGGTCTAAGTTTCGATTTAGATGATATCGATGAAGAGTTAGAAACGACCAACACTGCTCAATCGACTACTAAACGAAGAGCCGCAAAACAAAATGCTCGGTGTTGGGATCATTTCAAGTTAGCGCAGACCGGTGCATCTGCAAACGGGCAACCAATTTTCAAGACAGTTTGTAAATATTGTAAACAACATATTGTATGGAAAAAGGGTAGTGGAACAAGCCATCTTAACCGATATTTTTCGAAGTGTATACAAAAGTACGGAGGAGTTGATACCAGCCAAATTCAACTACAGTTCGGATTTCTGGGTGGATCTACTAGTTCTTCTCCCAATCTTAACAATTGGGTTTATTCACAAGACTCTATGCACCGAGAAGGCATGTGTCAGTTGATGGCCAGTGGTGAGTTCCCGCTTAGCATAGTGGAAAGCCATCACTTCACACGGTTTGTACCAAGGTATCTTCAACCAAGGTATTTGTCCTTTGCTAAAAACACTATTCGTTCTGATACTATTGCTGCATATAATAAAAGAAAACAAAATATAAAAAATGATTTAAGTCGCCACTGATCTCCTACCCCCAAGGGAGATCAGCCTTGTTAAGTAAATATGCTGGCATTGTATCATTCATTTCGAACTTATGGTCCGGTCTAAATCATAATTGATATATTGCGGCTACTTAAATTATATTGATAAACTATGGATTATGCATAAAAGAATAATTGTTTTTCAAGTAATTGACTACCATCATAATGGCATACAAATTTTTAACTATTTAATGGCAATTATTAGAGAATTTAGTTACGAATCTAGAATTCGCAGTATCACATTTGACAATGCTTCGCCTAACAATATTGTAATAGAAAAATTAATTGAAGAATTACATCTAGATTTCGGTGGAATTTTGTTTCATGTTAGATATATGCCATATTTTAATTTAATTATCTAATATGGTTTAAAGTATATAGGCCCACAATTAGGTATGCTTTAAACTATATTACTGCTTCATCTGTTAGAAAACAAGTATTTGATGAATTATGCGTAGAAAATTCTCTTCCAACTAAATGTATGTGTACAGACATACGTAACATGTGAAGGTTATGAACATTATGTAACTGCTTATTATAATGGCCGACATTCACACGATCCACAATACGATTTGCAACCATATAACTGACAAATTGCATTTCATGTTCAAAATTTTTTAAAAGTATCTTATGACGCCACAAATGCATATGGTGGCATATACTACTTTACTAGTCCATTAATTTTTAATCATTTTTATTTTATTGCAGATAATTTTAATAGATATAAGACGTATGCAATTTTTTCTAATATTTTTAAAATAATGGAAATGAAGTCTAGAAAATATTGAGAAGACCTGTTTATATTGTTCCCGTCAATTATAGACCCTAGAGTAAATTTAAAAGGTATTAAACATACTATTTTCGAAATTTCTAATAATTTGAGTTACGGTAATCCATTAACTTATAGTAATTTAGAAAAAACATTATGTGAAATGAACGAATTTTATGCGGAAAAAAATCAGTAGGAACGTTAGAAGACTTCATGCACCAAACTCTTCTTCTTCTTCTTCAAATAACCCTAATTCTAATGATTATTGAAGTTTCTTTATTTATAAGGGAACTCAAAACCCTAGTTCTTCTTCTTCTTCTTCTTCGCTTTCCCGTTTCACAAATTTAGAAACTAATATTAGAGATATACAATAGAGTTAGTTAGATATTTTGGTTACGACATGCTTAATATGTTAGATGAAGATGAGAGGATTAATTTTGATGTACATAAGTGATGGAGACAAAACGAGCGCTATTACCCAATTGTTTCTATTATAGCACGTGATCTATTAACACATTCGGTATCAACTGTAGCATCGGAGTCTGCTTTTAGTACAGGTGGTAGGATTATTAATGATTTGAGGTCAAGACTTAAACCATACATATTAGAGAGTTTAATGTGTTTGAAAGATTGAAAGGATGCAGAACTTCGAATCCAAAATAAAGTAAGCCTGATATTGGCTGAAGAGATGGACGAACTGAGTACATAAAATGTAAGTATATTTTGTATAAATTAATTTCAGTTTTATTTATTTTAACTTGTAAGTTTTGATATTTAAATTTACAAAAAATTGTACACGTAGCAACTTGTTCGTGTACAATTTTAACTCCTCATACGCTAATAGTAACCGGTCACAAGCCCGGAAAAAGTATGAGGGTTTGAATTTAAAATTTTATCTTAACTTATTTTTTATTTTTTTTATACTTCACAAAAAAAAAGTATTTCACGTGAGTCCGCGGACCGACCCGTAACTCGACCTGTGTGGCCCGCAGACCACGGGCTTGTCCAGACCAAGTTTTTTGGGACGGGCCGAGCTTAACAGACCGAATCGGCTCAGCTCAGCCCATTTCCATCTCTATGTCTTACTAAAGTTATTTAAGTATTTAATATTTTTCTAATTTAAAAACCAAAAACCTTTCAAACAAAACAAAAGAGGAAATTTCTTATATAAGGAAATTAAGGTAATACCTTAATTTTAGGTAAATCCCAACTATAGGAAATATATCAATAAATACCTTACAATTTAAAAACGAAATTTTTTTTATTGACCTCGAAATCCGCACTATCTACGTGTCAACATATTTTCAGTTAATTTTCTGTCAATTTGTATATTACTTGTACACTTGTACAATCATTAAGCACCAAGATCACCGAAGAAAAAGTGGCTTGCAATCGTTGGTACTCTGACAATCAAATCAACTGCCGATACAAAAATATATGGAGAAAGCGTTTGGATGTGGGAGAGACAAACAAGCAGAGTTTAAGAATAGAGAATAATGCGTATTTTAGAATGATAGGAGATCTTATATTTATAGGGCAAGAGTTCTAATTGATTTAAGTAGGAAATCAATTAGGCAATCAATTAGACATTTGGTGGGATTACCCTTCCTTATGGAATAAGGAATAATTGAATGTGAACACAATCTTTTTTATTTTCATCTTTATTTGATTTGATTTCCAATATTGCGTTGCCAATCAATAGGAGATCGAGATTGAGTTTCCTTGTAAGAGTTCGAATGACAATCAATTACAGTCTGTCGGGGAATTTCACTTTAGTTGTCCCAAAATACAAGATTGCTTATAAGATTCTGCGAGGTGCGGGGTAATTGATGGAGGGCTCAGGCCAGTCATAAGTGGTGAAGATTTTTATGGGCTTTGTTGGCGTTGATTCTAACATGCAAAGCTTATAAGAACATTGTAGGGCGTATGACGCCTTTGTTGATGTGGAGTGTTACCAAAATTGGGTGATAACACTTTTAAGTTTTAAACAAAAGGAAAATGGTAAATTTCTTCTATAAGGAAATTAAGTTAAATTGATTGGGAATTAACCTTAATTTCCAGGTAAATTGCATTTGAATTTCCTACCATAGGAAATATATCAATTTGACCTCAATCTAATTTTTTAGTGCTATACCCATGGACTGAGCTACATGGAGTTGAGTGTAGGCGGCCGCATGCACTGAGTTTTGAGAAATATTTGAAAGAAGAAAAGTTTCGCCTGCACTGAGTGTGTGTGGGTGTGGGTGTGGGTGTGTGAGTATGTGTTTGCTTAATTGCTTATTTGCGTGTAAGTATATGTGTGTGTGTGTATATAAGTTAAATGAAAGTAAAAAGAGAGAGAAAGAATATTTCAAAATTTAACTTATGGTCTCTGAATTTTGAAAAATTAAAAAGTAAAGTAATTACATGACTAAATCCCCAAGTAAGGATTTATTATTTTTTTTTAAAGTTGATCAAAATTAAATAATACAGAAAGTATTTTTATAGTTTTTGCTCACAATTTTTTATATTTACCATGAATTTGGCCTTATTTAAGCTTCCTATTACGCAAGTGGTAGAGGCAAATCAAGTGTACAACTAAAACTTCTATTTTTAATATGTAGAAGTTATGCTAATATTTTATTTTTACATTTAAGAGCTTGTTCGGTAACTATTTTTCTCCAAAAAAAACCTATTTTTTTGCCTACTATTTTTTACTTTTCAAACTTTTTACACTACAAAAAAAAATTGAAAAGTCAATAAAGTAACCAAAAAAACCTATTTTTTGAAAAAAAAAAAAAAAAAAAAAACACCAAACAAGCCCTAAATCTCGCCTGCATTGAACCAGAATCCTGGCTCCGCCCCTGGCTACACCCTCACCCTTTCATGCTTATATTATTGGATTCTTAATGGACGAGTTTACCTAGTTTACAGGTAATAAGTAGCTTTGATTTAAACCTTCCACTAGGGACCCCAAGTGTTACGAAAATGAAAGATTTGGGGACTGTGGCAAAAAAAATAGGTTAAAGACCTACTCGCTACATTTCTATTAGGTTGCGGACCTTGATATAATTCTCCTAAATTTCCGTAACCTTCCTTTCGCTCCAAATTTCAATTCGGTTATATCTCCTATTCTTCCTAAAACTCCTCAACAATCTCTTCACCGACGGCGAAACCTTAACTAAAACCCCCAATCCCTAATCTTAACCTCATTCCAATCGCACTCTCCATCCCTAATTCAAAATTTTCGAATAAAAGTTATCAATCAAGATGGTGCTTGCTCAATTAGGGGGAAGCATATCCCTTGCTCTGCGGCAGATGAACGATGCGACGATTTTCGATCAAAAAGTGTTGAACGAGTGTCTGAACAACATTGCGCGCGCACTCCTTCAGGCAGATGTCCAGTTCAAGCTCGTCAGCGATATGCTTACCAATATTAAACAAATTGTTAATCTCGATGATATTGCGGCCGGTCACAACAAGCGCAAAATTATCCAACAGGTATACTGCTATAAACGTGATCGTGATTTAGTTGACGGACTCATAACAATGAAAAATAAAAAGAACATAGAATTATTAATTTTTTGTGGAAAGTGAACGGAGGAAATCAGGATATTAAATATGGAATCATGATATGGAGTTTTTTCCTCCCCTGAAAAGCATTTTATAGCAATCTTTGTTTTTCCCGAGAAATTTAAGGTTTTTTCTTTTCGACCCTAGTTGTGGGTAGAGATGGGGATACTTTTGAATTAGGCCTTAATCTATAATCAACTAACTTCTCCAATAAATCTATAGTATGACTCATGAGTGAAATACTTCTGTAATTCGTACAATTTTGAATATCTGATTTGTTCTTGTAGATAGACCCCATAACATTCCTTTTTACTTTTTGATAAGTTATTGACTAATTTTGTCAACAATGAAGTACCCACATTGGATTGTCAACCTACTGCAACTCTCCACTTGGGACTGATTAGTAGAAAACATCAGTGGAATTCTTGGATTGAATGTCATACCCTGCTCAATTGTAATTTGAACAAATGATGGTTAGTAATGAACTAGCCGCACTCATAATTCCGTATTCTTGAAGAAACACCTGTTTTACGTTATCTTCGTAGGTTGGATTTATTTGGTGTAACTTGTATCGAAAAAGAAGTAGTTAATGTAGCTTATATTTGTAGAGATATATTCCTCGTTGATATTGTTTTGTCTTGCATATTTGTTTTTATCCTTTTCTGATTTTTATTAGGTGACGTTTTGCGATGCTTGTATATATATCATATTGTGTATGCTTGGTGTTACCTCCATTTTAGGGTTATATAATGATACGTCTTTAGGTTTTCTCTTGTTATCTCTGCATTTTTGGTTGCTATATTTTGGATAAAAATACTACTGGCGTGAAATAAAAATCAATCTGTGTCTTGGTTTCTCTTGTTCTACTTCTATGTTTTTAAAGAATTTTTCTTCTCTCTTTTAGGCTATATTTAAGGAGCTGTGCAAGATTTTGGATCCAGGGAAGCCTTCATTCATTCTAATGAAAGGGAAACCAAGTGTTGTTATGTTTGTAGGTTTGCAAGGTATGCTAATGTCAATGATGGATAGTATATTGTTTACATGTTTTGGCAACTTAGTTTATTCTTACTGAGCTGGGGAAGTCTGTGATTTGTTCAGTGGCACTTCAAATATTGCTAGCCATATAGTTGACTGGCTGGATGCATAAGATTGCCAATATACTGGATTATAAATGCTAATTGTTCTGAAGACTTAACTCCTAAGTTCTTTTGTCTTCTTTCCAAAAAAATGATGTTCTTATTTGTCTGTATTAATTATAGGGTCTGGAAAAACAACAACATGTACAAAATATGCATACTACCACCACAAGAAGGGCTGGAAACCAGCTCTTGTCTGTGCTGATACATTCAGAGCAGGCGCTTTTGACCAGTTGAAGCAGAATGCAACTAAAGCTAAAATTCCATTTTATGGAAGGTAACTTGTTTTTCCGATATTTCTTCATTAAACTTACACAATTTATTGTGTTGCTATATTATGGTGTTGTGAGATGTATATATTGTGATCTCAGAGTGATGAAAATTCCATTGCTATCCCTGTCAGAGAGGAAGAACATGAAATTTTATTTCAACTGCTGGAATTACTTATGACGTAAAGGACAAGTACTGTTTTCATTGCTTGAACTCAATGAGAAACAAAATTCTTGGCATACAATCAAATCCATAATATCAATTTATAAATGAGTAGTATAGATTATGTTTGAAGATCAGTTCATGACTAAGATTCACTGATATTTTCTTTTAGTAATTAAGATATTAAGATAAGTATTTGAATAAAGAATTTTCAATTTTCTAAATTGTTATTTTATAATGTCATAGAAATGGTACAATGACGGGAGGAAGTAATTAGAGAAATGATTCGTACATTATTCATTTTGTAATGAGGAATGTATATTTGCTATCCTCCTGAAAGAATCAATTATACATGCACTCTTTTTTCTTTTTTTTTTTTCATGAGGCTTTTTTATTACTAAACAAGATCATTTTTTTAACACACACACGTAGTGACCGATGTATTGGGATTTTTTTGGTTATAGGTGGATTTGAATTATTGTAGAGTAACAAATAACAAATCTATATCTGACTTATATCTTTAGATGTCGTATTTGGTAGTTCTTTCCAGCTTTAGTTGCCTCTTCATCTGATTATAAGTACTGTTTCATTTTACATCTAAAGTCAATCTTGTGCTATAATGTAGAAAATGTGTTGTTATTTTGTGTTTTTACTGTCTAAAACTTAATTCCGGATTCTGGAAGTGGATTTTCTTTGTTTTTATTTGTGGATTGAACTGTCTGATTTTGAAAATGTGTTTAGCATAAGGGCCTGTTATGTTTGTATTCTTTGGTTTTTCAGTTTGATAATTTTGTAACAGCTACACAGAGTCAGATCCTGTGAGAATTGCAGTTGAAGGTGTTGAAAGATTTAAGAAAGAAAATTGTGACCTCATAATTGTTGATACCAGTGGCCGCCATAAACAAGAAGCTGCTCTCTTTGAAGAGATGCGTCAAGTTTCTGAAGCGACAGTATGTTTTTGCTGTGTTCTTCCTCTTTTCTTAGTTCGGTGTAGTACTTCAAATACTGATCTCCTAATTTGAATCCTCCAGAAACCAGATCTAGTTATATTTGTTATGGATAGCAGTATTGGTCAAGCTGCTTTCGATCAAGCTCAAGCATTCAAGCAAAGTGTTTCAGTTGGAGCTGTGATCGTTACTAAGATGGATGGTCATGCGAAGGGAGGTGGTGCTCTTAGTGCGTAAGATTCAATGCAAACTCTAATTTATCCTACGAATTAAAATGTGGCTTTTTAATGGGGTTTTAAGTGTAACATTTTTCGAGGGACCTCTGTTTCAATAGTTTGTTGCAGGTTGAGTGAGTTAATGCATGGCAGTTGTATATGCGATAGCATCCCCTTTTGTCTAGCATCGATAATTTTTCATCAATCACAAAGGAACTTTTTAAGAAACGTATTGTACAGAAGAAAGTTTTTCAGCGGTGAAGCGCCTTCCATAAACACAAATACCCAGGACCGAAATACTAAAATTTATGGAAGTTTTTAAAGAAATTGAAAATCAACAATTTTATTCATCTTTAAGAAATATATTGTTTTACTCTTTTGGAAGAAGTGCATTTTTATTTTTGAGGAAAACAATTACCGGTTTACAAAAAACTGTATTTCTCTGTCAAGTGGGATGTGTGCACCAAGTAGCCAATTATTACATAAGAAGCTAAATACCTCTATGGAGTCCTAAAATGAGCTAAAAACTTGGACCAAAAGTAAGCAAATATTCAAGAAACCCGTGATCAGTTATGCTGGTCAAATGTTAGTATTTTTATAAATTAGTAAATCTATCTCCTGAGAAAAACCTGTGTAATCATGTTAGATTAATGTGAGATTTGTTTGGGAAAGTTCTTAGAAATGTTAGCGGTTAGTCTTTGTGTGTGCATATGTGTCCTTTCGTTCAGGGATTTAGAAATGGTTTTTTTATTTAGTGTTTGTCAAGATAGATAGTTTCAATATGGAATTGAGGTGTTTGGGTGGCTGAAGGATGGAGTTTAAAAATATTCCGTTTGGAGGCTGCATTGCGTTTTAGAGGCGTGGCAGAACATATTGTACATTTTTCGAAATTTTGATTATTCTATTTTCATAATGCAGAGTTGCAGCAACAAAAAGTCCAGTGATATTCATTGGGACAGGTGAACATATGAATGAATTTGAAGTATTTGACGCCAAACCATTTGTGAGCCGACTTTTAGGTTGGCATCCTTTTCCATAGTTACACACCTTCACTTCTAGTGTTATTCTAATGAATAATCTTTGCTTATTGTAGATATTTTGATTAATTCTGTTTCGCAATGAATTATTTCCAATTTTTATTAGGCATGGGCGACTGGTCTGGATTCATGGACAAAATTAATGAAGTAGTTTCGATAGATCAGCAGCCTAAGTATCATGAAAAGCTTAAAGAAGGAAAGTTTACGTTGAGGATTATGTTTGAGTTCGTTCAGAATATACTTCAAATGGGTCCTATTGGTCAGGTCTGTCACTTGCCTGTATTGTTGGGTGCGCACTAATTACCTACTATAATTTTGTAGTTGGTCAATTCTTTTTTGTGATGTTACGAGTCTGCAACTTTAGCAGACAATTGAAAAAAGTTCCAAAGGTTTCTCCAAAGAAGTCAATAAAATTTCTTCAAATAACTCTTGTAATTGAAGATTTATTGCCTTATTTAAGGAGTGTTATTGCTTGTTGCATTAATTAAGGAATTTGATGGGAACTGCGAGGTTGTGGGATGCAGGATTTTTTTTTTCTTTTTTAGATGAGAATTATACCTGTAAATTTATCTTGCCAACATCCTCTCTTGGTCAATGCACATGCACTAGCACTGGGAAAGTTGCATCTGGTTCTTCATTGCAGTTCTATATCACTGAGATCCTTGTTTCTCTGTAGTTTTTATCGAATATACCAGGATTTAATGAAGAGTTGATGCCAAAAGGCAATGAAAAGGAAACCCAGGCTAAGCGTCAAAGATACATGACAATGATGGATTCAATGACGAATGAAGGCAAGTTTGAATATTCTGTGTTGATTATACTTAAATGTCAATTAAGTCCAAGACTTGGTTATAGTACTACTTGTGAATCAAGTTATCGTTACAAGTTCAACTAATTTAAGTGCTAACTATTGCAGAGTTGGACAGTTGTGACCCAAAAATCATGAATGAATCGCGGATCATGCGGATTGCAAGAGGGTCCGGTCGTAATCTCAGGGAAGTGATGGAAATGCTGGAAGAGTACAAGCGTATTGCCAAGATGTTAAGCAACATGAGTGCCTTAACCGGCTTAACCCGAAACATGAGTGCACAAGCTACGAGCAATGCCTTCCCCCCTCAAATGTTGAAGCTGATGGGTGGCTTGCAGAACTTGATGAAGCAAATGGGTTCTACTAAGGATATGATGGGTATGCTTGGAGGCGGGAAGAAGTAGATCGTTCCTTAAAATTCGCTATATATCTCTAATGCATTAAATAGAATGTGAGATTCAATGGTAAACCACTTTGTCCCGGTTGGGACGGCATAGAAGAACTAGAAAAAAAGACATAACTATTACTTCAATAACATTAGTTACAAGATTTAGATAGGAAATTGCAATTATAATGAATGATTCTTTCGTATAACTACTGAAAGCTCTATGCAATTCTTAAAAACACAAACGTCCCTTTTGATCTAATAATGTCAAATCTTGTCGTTTCTATTTCTTGAATGGGATAGGTTTAGATTTAGGTTCATCATACTCACCCATTCACTATGCAAAAGAGAAAATTCAATCCATTGAACTATAATGACAATGTCACAATTTTATTACGCAAAATTGCCAATTACAACAAAATCTCAATCCACATCAAGAACAAGGACAATTAGACGGACAGCTGAAAATTTCATTACAGATATACAGTAACACGAGTAGTAAAACATGCTTACAAACTGTCGTGCGACACAGAAATACATTGCTATGATGCTGAACCTTATTGGCATGTATGACAAGGTAAGTTGGGCTACCAAGGAGAAAAAACATTGTTATTGTACCCTCCAGTTGTATCGGTACTACATATCAAACAAATCATATATAGGTTTACAAGTTGAGTCCTAGCATGTCACCAGCAAATCATTAAATTTGACTCACAAGATCTTAGCCCCATTGACTAAACTCATGGACCTGTCAACGTTCTTGGCCAGTTCAACAGCTGCCCCAACATAAGTATGAGGCGTTAAATTTAAGAGACCCTTCTTTGCCTCAAATGGTATATCCAACCCTTCAATGAATTCTCTTATTCTTTCTTTGGTTACAGCTCTTCCTCTTGTTAGCTCCTTCAATTTCTCATAAGGCTCTGGGACACCATATCTTCGCATCACCTACAACGAGAGAAAAATAAGAAAACAAAGATGCTAACACGAGTTGGGCAGATATCTTAATTCCAAGATTTCTTATCACATCTTTGTTGAGCTGGTTCATCTTAGTGACATGAAAGGCGAGAATTTATTAATTATGGGTACCTTGAAAAAATGCCCTTATCTTTATTGGAAAAGCAGTTAAAATAAGAGAATAGGGTTCGGTATTATGAGGATGCCAATTGACAAAATTGGACCTCCACTACTTTCCATGTGGCCCTGAAGCACTGCCCAATTTTAAAGGGAATGCCTTAAAACACAAGTTCACAAGTGGAATGGAAACATGGCTCAATATCAACGATAAATTTCCATTATTACTGCGATAAGAATTTTTTACATTACAGAAAGTACATACAGTTTGTATTGGCTCGGCAAGAACCTCCCACGTCTGGTCCAGGTCTTCAATCAACGAAGCTTCATTAACCTATATTTAAACAAAAAAGAAAGACATTGATATAAAGTACAAAAGATGCACTGATGCAGGTGTGTACAGTTTATCAGGCTACTTTGTATATCCAGGATCTAGCAAATTTGAATCTTAGGGTGTGTTTGATTCCAAGATTTTCCATGGAAAATGTCTAATCCATGGAAAATAATGTCACATAAGTCGAAAATATTTTCCATCTTTAGCTGTTTGATTGCACATGGAAAATGAAAATGATTTCCAAGGTACAATCAGTTAAAGCATGGTTAAAAAGGAAAAGTTGGAAAATATTTTCTTACCAAAATAGGTGGTTTTTTTTCCTACTTACATGGAAAATCTTTTCTTTTCCATGGAATCCAATCAAACACACCCTTACTCTATTTACTCTTGGGAAAATTAGGACTGGGCTCCCTAACCTTTCAATTAGTACGGATTTAGGTCTCCTACCTTCAGAAGTGAGGTTTAGGGACTAGGGTTCCCAACTTATTTCAAAATGTGTATCTGTCCCCCACGTGACAACCGTCAATTCGGACTTTTAAATGGCATGTGACTTTCACGTGACTTAAAGTTGGAGGGCAAAACTATCAAACCACTTAATATCCAGCTTTAAGTCATTTGAAAGTCGCGTGCAATCTTAATATCCACATTGACAGTTTCCGTCACATAAAAACGCAGATTGAAATAAGTTGGAGATCCAGAACCTCACTTTTGAAGGTTGGGGACCGAAAACCACACTACCTGAAAGGTTGAGGAGCAGAAGCCTAATTTTCCCATCAATCTTTTCGAGGAAACAAGGGAAAAAAGGAAAAACGAGAGAGAAGACCACAAGAACATTCAACATAGTACACAGCCAAGCAAGACCACCAATCACACAGAACACCAGAAAGAAACAACTACAAGATGTAGAAAATTGTTTCAAATGGTACTCTACGAGAAATTTGGTGTACAATACAGGAAAAATTGTTACAGATCAACATTTGAGTGCTCTTTTGTGAGCATTAACTTCCGACTAGTGATCTGAGGACAACCTTGCTGGATTCATGCACTTCAAAACACTTTGATTTGGCAACTTTTAAACTTGGAGAAGACTTGATCTTCTCCGAATTCCAGATAGGTTTCTTTCGTAGTTTTGACAATCATTGAAGGAATAAATTGCTATTCAAATTATATTTCTTACCTGAAGCTTTGCAATTCCCTGTAATGCACTTTTATAAGCAAGAAGAGAATGTCCTAGTCCTACACCCATGTTCCTCAGAACAGTTGAATCAGTCAAGTCTCGCTGCAATTAACAAGAATAAAATGAAAATCAGAAGCTCACTCGGCGTAAACCTATTACAGCAGGGTTTAAATGCTTTTTACTTGCAAATTGCAAAGTAAGAATTGAAAAATAGATCAATATCATGCCTCTCATGTGATAGAGCACGAAATTGGCAGCTAGTAGTATACATTCAACAATCCACTCAACTTCATACCATGAAATGAGTATATATACCTGCCAGCGCGAAATAGGCAATTTTGTGCTTAAATGAGATAAGCCTCCATTAGCCATCCCAAGATTGCCCTCACTATTTTCAAAATCAATTGGATTAACTTTGTGAGGCATTGTTGAGGACCCAATCTCGCCAGCCTTTGTTATCTGGCTTCAGATTTAGCACGTCAAGTCTTTAGCCCTTAAAAAATACCGGCACAGTTAAAATAATATGAATACCCTCACCTGCTTGAAGTAACCCAGAGAAATGTATCCCCATACGTCTCTGTTGAAGTCCACTAGGATGTTGTTGAACTGGATGATAGAATGGAAAAGTTTGGCCATATAATCATGAGGTTCAATCTGTATATGGACCATATAAATAAAAATCATGAGTTAACTCATTGGTTAACGAGCGTCTCCATTTCAGGGGTATAGTAGAGCTAAAATGGTTTTTTCCAAGGACATGAACTTCAATAAACTTGCTATACAATCTGGTGGGCTACTATTTCTCCAATAAATCATGTATTAACTGGAAAAAATTGAATTGTTAGAGACAACATAGAGAAGCAAGGGTGACTTCAGCAGTCCTAAATATCACACGATCAAGACCGCATGAAGCAATTAAAGAAAGAAAGTCAAAAACTAGCCTTTATTGACATCAAAGCATAACAAATATGCAAGCAGAAATATATTTTATCAAACATACCTGAGGCACATAGGGATTAAAACTTATTCCAAGAGATGTTACAAACTCCTCTGCAACTCGCGGCCAATTAACATTGGGATAAGCAGCCAGATGTGCATTGTAGTTTCCAACTGCTCCAGCAAACTTCCCTAAAATCTCAACTTGAGATATATTCCTCCTTTCTCGACTTAACCTGTATGCAAATATTGCCATTTCCTTCCCCAACGTAGTAGGTGAAGCTGGCTACAGAATACCAATATGATGAATAATTCATCCAGGATTATTATATAATTTGAAAACAAAATATCATGTTATCCCAACAGATATAGGTAGATTTCCCCCAAAAGTAGAGAATCTGTGCAATAATCTTGTCAATTATGCACCGAGAAGTGATGCCTTCAATGTAAATGCGAATTTGCAAACAAAACTATTGATAAAAATTCAATCTCAACTTGGCCTAATCTTTTCATAGTTTATTCTACATATAACTCCTTGACCCTCTCTCAAGAACAAAAAAGAAATATCCAAAATATAAAAGATTAGACAAAAAAATGTGCAACGTATGTGTACTCAGCATTTTAAGTGTACATTAGAGATTAGACTGTGTCCATGCATACAATTTACCTGTCCATGAGTTCGAGAAAGCATTGGAATGCAAGCATTTGCAGTGGCCATGTTTGATATTGCTGTGATCAGCTTGTCCATGACTGGCAGTATGACTTTATTCAAGACTTCTTTGAGCATCAATGCATGGGCCAGATTGTTGATGTCTTCAGATGTGCAGGCAAAATGGAAAAACTCAAGCACCTGGGAACACACACAGGACAAGAAATCCTCGATAAGAGAAAATTCTCTCTTTGATAAATGCAAAATGAAATTATCATCAACAAGTTGAGGCCATTGTTCTGAACAGGTTGGCCAGAAAATTCCAATACATCATAAACATACCTGAGCTATCTCTAGATGTGATAGGCATCTTTGTTTCAAGAAATATTCCACTGCTTTCACGTCATGGTTAGTCACTTTCTCAATATTCTTAACTTCCAAGGCATCATCCAAGCTAAATCCATCAATCAATTCTTGCAGAAAAGATTCTGCTTCTTCAGAGAACCTCGGGGCTTCAGGGACCTCAGGAATTTGGGACAGTTTTAGCAACCACTTAATCTGACAAGAATGTCTGTGTCAATGTTGCATGTCCAATTTTATTATTTGGGGCAAGGGAGGGTGAGAAAAAACATAGACGTTAATAAAGATAATTATAATTTCAGTATACATTCGGAATTTTTCATTTTTTTGGGTGCTGGGGCTGGAGGGGAGGGAGGGCAATACAGATGGAAAAAAAGATAGACATGGATAAAGGCAATCATAAATCCATAAAACAATCGGTAATTTTATTTATTAATCGTTTAATTTGGGCTTGGGTGGTGGGGGGTGTGACGATGGGGGTTAACAGGCTATCAACTTTTGATAATAAGATTCTCACTTAAGAAAATCTGCAAAATGATCTTGGTTTAAACATATTCAGGTAGCAAAATGTTGGAAAAGCTTCCAGTTAAGCACACTCACCTCTTGACACAATTTTTCCTGGTATCTGAAAGTGTATAAATCGGCAACATTTGCAGGTGACTTATGAACAAAATGCAGTCATTATTAAAGGGCAATTACTAAATTAGTATGTAACAATTTTAGAAAAGTTATTATTAAAATAATAATACACAACTAAATTAATAAATTTTGAAAATAATTTATTTTAAAATATTGTTTATTCTACATAGTTCATGTTTAATAATAAAATAATTAACTATGTTGTAATATTTTAAAAAGACCAATAAATATTTTACTTAAATAATAAACCCAAATCAAATCAATATGTTGAAAAAAATTATTTATGTTTTAATTTATTAAAAATATAATTTAAGGAACGAATTTTTAAAAATTTAAATATTATGTCTTCAATAAATTCAAACACTATATGTTTAAAAAGATTATTATTTAAATGATAACTAATTTTTTATTTAATTTAATATATAATTCTTATATTCATTGATATTCCAACATGTCAAATATAATTCGAACGGAACAAATTATTCAATTTCTTTATTGTATTAAAACATCTGAAGTCCTCTTCGGTTACTTGACAAGTATCAATATTGGCAAACCTTAAGTACAAATCCAAAAGCACATATTAAAAAAGTATGGTCATGCTGTCAAGAAAGGCTGACAAGAAACCACTTTTTAGCTTCTTTTCTAGCATTTAAGCTTAATCTTCCAGATATCACCACATCGTATCAAAAATAAGAAAAGTCACCTAATTTTTCCTTGTCTAGTCTGAGCATTTAAGTGATGCATTATCATTCCATACAGCATATAGGACTAGAAAAACCAGTTCTATATAGTAATAAATAACAAAGACTTCGTCAAAACATAAAGAATCTGAACATTGTTGACCATAAACTGTTAGTTAGTGAAAGAACATAATTGTTCAACAACATGAAGCAAAAGATTTTGGAACTATACCTCGACTAAAACTCGAAACCTAATTAGGCCAAATTCACTCGTAAATGGAGACAATTCCTTGACTTTAGCCCAATAACGACCATCCAGTGGACACAGAGCAGTTAAACTTGAGAGCTCCACATCCTGAGAATAATCAGCAGACACAGTCTTTACCTGAAAAACATATTACTATTTTGAAACCATTTGCTAATAAACCTTGACATGAATAGATACAAACCCACAAGAATCAGAAATTAGGATTGGTATACTAACATCCTTTCTCAGTATCTTCTCATTAACTAATAGAATAAATAATTTAATATATGGAGTTTCTGTTAAAAGAAAGAACATAGGACACAATATATTCTAGAGTTACCAAGAAACGCATCTTAAATTATGTGTTTGCATTCCATTATGAGTCCAACGTAGTAAGGACACAGTTATTATGGCAAATGCATCTGACTTATACATTAATCAGTTCACTGTCAATGGCTAATGCATCTGACTTACATCACATACATTAATCAGCTCACTGTCACTGAGTCCAGTGCTTGGTTCACTCACTGTTCGAATGCATGAATAAATTCTAACATTCGTCCCATTGAGCAATATCTATGGCATCATTTGTACTTGTGGAGAAAAAATAAGGGGAAGTGATCTTTTTCATCATTTCATTAGTCAAATCACATTATCAATATTTTGTTGTTTCGCACAACTCATTTCAATCTCATACAACTGTACAATAATAAGCACTTCCATACTAAAATCAGTTATAGTACAAGGTGATCAAGCTTTGGGAAAAAGGCCCCTCATTAACATCAAAAAGTTCCTAGTTTTATAAGCTATTGCACTGAACATATAAATACATTATATTCAAACAAAAAAATTACTAAAATACTACAAAAATTACTCAATAACAATATTTGTAAAGTCAAATTATACATATTAAGGTACTTCAAAATAAAAATAAAATTACCTTTTCTACAGCTTCAACACTGCTATTGTTCCCTTTAACAGTGGCTCTACAACAGAAACTTCTGCGAGCGTGAAACAAAGCGGTTGAAGCATAATTATTACAAGGACGCCAAAATTTAATCGAATGTTGGTCTGAGGGGATGCAATACGGCGTCGTTTGGTTGAAATTCAAACCCCTAAAACAAGCTCCCAGTTCCATTCAAATATCGGAATAATATTGGCCAAAAGTGCAGTAGCCAAATTAACTGCAGCGAATACGGAAGTCAAAAATTAACAAACAAAAATTTAATACATGTAGACACATAAGTATATATATATATATATATATATATATATATATAAAAGAAAGAGAGTGTGTGTACCTGAACCTGAGCAAAAGAAGCACCGCCGTAGCGTTGGTCCGTCGTTGAGGGGAGCGGCGGGTGTGATACGGTGAAAGACGAGTTTTGTTCAAACACAACTTTTTGGGCTACTCTCGTCTGGGCTAACAGGCCTATTAAAAAATGTTGCTTTTTTTTTTTTTTTTGGAAACTTGCCAATAATTTATGGTTTGGTGATTTATTCTAAATTAGAACCAAACACTTTTTAAAATTGTCAATAAATCATATTAATTTATCAAATAACGTAATTAGCCATGTAATCTTTTAAACCAAATCTAAACAAGATTTAAACCAAATTCATCTATGACGTCGATGTCTCGCCAGATTTAATAACTTCTTGGAAAACCGTTTTTTCTAATTTCTTGACGGCGTTCTACCAGAGAGCCTCGTACTCTGCAATCACGTTATTGGCTATGTAATCAGAGGAAACCCATGTAGGTACATGCTCGTCCTTCCACTCTATCAAGTACTCCGTGCTGTTGCCATTTTAGAGTGTCCTGCTTCTGGTAATCTTGTTCACTTCTACGTAGCTTTCCTCTTCATCGTAGTCGTCGAATATTTTTGTTGACTAATGGCTTTCGAGAGTGGCAAATAGTGAGAAATTCTTGGTACTGCTAGGAGTACTGGTTTTGAACAAAATGAGTTGGGTTTGGAAGGGGAGATGGGGAATATGCTGGTAATATTGGTGTTGCAAATGGTGAAACTGAGATTTGGGAATAGTTTAAGGTGAGAGAAATATGGAAGAATTTCCATTGGAATTTCGAAGTGAAATTGGGTTTCTTTATTTGGTTGATGAAGAAAATCTGGTGTTGCTTATGGGGTTTCCTAGGTTACTGGCGGAAATTTTCACAGATTAGGGTATCTTGGCTTGTCACCGACGAACATCTATTGTTATTAATTAATCTGATTTGGTGGTTGTGGTGTATAAGTATATTGTTTGTGATGAGATAAGCATAGAAGTGAATGTTTAGGAAATATATTGGTTGTGACTATGATTTTTTGCTGTAAATAGGACCTTCAATTTCTGTAGGGATGAAATGTGGTTGGCGGCGGCACAAGATACTTGAGATGGTGGTTATGGTATTAAGGTTTGAAAAGTTAAAAAAAAAAAGTTACGTAGATTTGCAAGAAGGAGGTTGCATGCCATCGCAATGGTGGTTGGCGGCGGCGTTGTAAGTGTTTGTAGTGTTAGGGTTTGAAAGGTGTTAAAGAGAGAAAATAATGTATCAATTTTTTGTATTTTGTGTTTAGAATGGTAAATAAATATTTTTAAACAAGTTTATATAATATAAAAAAGAGGTATTTTTAAACAATATTATTTAGATATAAGGTAAAAATTAAAGAATTAAAAAGAAATGTATTTCTAGGCATAATTAGCTCTTTTTATTTTTTATAAAAAATTAAAGAAAACTAACGAATTTTTTGAATTAGCACTTTATTGATCAAATTGACAATATACTAAATTATTTTGTATATTTTACGAATTATTATAAAATAACTAAAATTTAAGTTTATAATTATTAATAAACATGTCATATAAAATTATTTTTTTATTATTAAGTAATTACATTAATTAAAATTTATACCTTTGTGTGTGTGTGTAGAAAAATTTTTTTGTTAGAAACTTGATACTCAAATAATTTTATTTAATTGAGATATTAGTTAACTACAAATATTAGAAATCCAATATTCTTCATATTTTAATTTATCGTTTTATTATCGTTCAAAAATAAACAATACATAATATATAAATTAATTTTTATTAGTATTTTTATATTAAATAAAAATATAATAAGATTGATTCAATATCATAAAATTGTATACGTTATTTTGTTATTTATTTAACCTAATTCTTATTCAAATTTTTTACATCTCAACAATTACATATACTTAAAAGCACAACAATTTTATATTTTTCTCTTATAAAAAATTTAATTGGCACGACTATATTGATATGTTTACTATTTAGCATGCAAAATTAAATATTAATTAATAAATGTACTAGACCTATTTGCACATTTTACAAATGTTAGGAATCTAAATGCAAATTTTCTCTAATTAAGGGCATGTTTGCTATTTTCATCAAATAAGGTCAAATTGCAATTACATATACTTAAAGCACTACAATTTTATATTTTTCTCTTAATTTTATCATTGATAAATATGCACTACCACGTCTTTGAGAAAATTTGTAGATATATGTTCGCATTAAATTTAAAGTCTCAATACTCGTTTATTTGTGATTAAAATAATTAAAACAATTCATATGAGCATGACAAATTTGAGTAATTGTATAGGTAAATTTACTATTTTCAATAAAAATACCACATATCCATGAAAATTCATAAAAATTCACGACAATTCAAAAATTTATAATATAGAATTATGTTGAAATTTGCAAAATTCTGTGAAATTTTGTTCAAATTAATGAAATTTATGAAAATTCATAAAATATTAAGAAATCTTTTAAATCTAACTTGAGAAACACTCTAAAATACACCCAACATTTTGTGATTGGCAACATCTTACATAATTTAAGTAAATCTCAACTAGCTTAATAATCAATCATTTCAAATTTTTGTGTCATAGCAGATAGTATCAAATGTTCATGCCACGTAGGATTTTTACTGCTAACATATAATTATAATTATGCAAAACACTATAAATTACATTGGGAGAATATTTAGTTAAGTTTAAATTATAATTGCAGTTGATCAAGTATATTTTTTTATCTACACATGTCGTAGTAATTATAACATATTTTATAAGATTCATAATTTATAAGTATTTAAAAAATAATTTCAGCACTGCCAAACATGCATGAATCGATAAACAAATTAAAAATTCAATTTTACATTTTTTTCTAAAATTAATCTAACTCGATCAAATTCATAATATCAAACTGAAGGTTTTCAAGCAATTGCATCCCAATATAGAATGGATCAATTTCGATTCAAAAGACTAAGCACCTTCAAAGAAACCGATGAACAAAACTTCCGAACAAGAAAATAGATTTGACAAGAATTTAAAAATAGAATATTCACAGAATTTAGAGAGAAATATTCTAAAAAAATAATTGTTCAACGTGCAAACGAAAAATTATATATATAACTTTTGGATGTGATTATTGGTTGAAAAGTCAAGACCTTTTACAAACATTGTAATTATTTATCCAAAATGTGAAAATATCATACGAGAAGGCATAGACATAAAAGGGGACAACATTTGATCAAAAAAATTGAGATTTGATCAAAAAAAAAAGGGGACAACATGCACGTTGTTCAAGTTCCGTAGTACATTTACCCGCCATCAACGTGCACTTTGATTACTCCAAAATGGCTAAGCAATTTATTTATTTATTACCCTCAATTCTAATGTGCATATGACTGTTCAGATATCTGAGTTTATTTTATACATGATTGATTTTCAATTTCTAACTTTTGATTCTTAAACAATTATAGTTAAGTTGTTTCCTACCCGAAAGCTACTTTACTTTCTCCTTTATGTTTTTACTTACGAAGATCAAAAGTTTTTTCAATTATTCATTATTAAAATATCAATTTTATCCTCGTAAATAAAATTAATTTAATTTTTGTACTAAATTTGTTGGCATTCTACATTTATTGTATTGTAATTTTATAATTAAAAAAATTTTGAAATTTGATAGATATTAATTTTTTCCCTTTCAAAATAATTGTGGTGACTGGTGAATATATTTTATTAGATAAACATTAAATAATAATACATATTTTAATAAAAGTAAAAATATGTTTTATTATACTATCAATGATAATAATACATAAATATATCAATAAATCATTTTTATTATACTATCAATGATAATAATACATAAATATATCAACTAATTTAGTAGTTGTATATAAACACATCAATAAATCATTTTTATTTTATAGACAATCAAATACTGATTTTAAAACAAAAATTCATCAAATACTTAACTGATTCTTCTTGTAATTAATTATTTATCCAGCATAATCAAATTTGATTCTCTCAAAATTTACAATTATACTAAACCAAGCCATAGTGTATAATAATTGTTATGGACTAGATAAAGAAGACCTCGTGGAACTCGAATAAGAGCAACACATGACCAATGAGCAAGGTTGGTTATTTGAGAAGTCGTCACATTCCACTAAAACCATGACAACCCTTGTATATCTAATACTCCTATAAGATGCATTTAACGCACCATATTTGTGCCAGGACAAAGATATGTTGACTACTAACAACTCTTTTAAATGACATTCTCTATAACTAAAACCTACTATACACTAGAGGAGTTACCTCTTTGTTCAATTAACAAGCACCTCAACTAACTTGGATATTGAAGCGTGGTCGATAAACCACCAGTCACGCATATTTGTAGAATGCCAAACATGTTCTCACTCGTGTTATTTTTCAAAATTGAGACTTGGTTACAACTCATTGACTGACGTAGATGTTCTAACAATTCTAGACTTCAATGACAATTATAAAGTATAAATTATTACATTATAATTAACTTTGTGATAGGTAATTCGTGGACTGGACATTAATTTTAGTACATCCACAAGATACCAAAATGCACGTGTGTTCATTACTTGGCTTTCTATTAATTGGACAAATTCCTTGATTCATTAAATTAATTTGAAATTCAATGCTCAAATTTAGTACAGAGATAAGGGTCCCACCATTTTCTTTTTCTTTTCTTAATCATTTTTTAAAAAAAAAAACTCGTTTGAGTTTATTTAAAAACGAACTTAAAAGTGCAAAGTTTTGAAAAGAAATATTGGCTTCAACTTTGACTCATTTTTTGTCTAATTTTTTAAAATAACTTATTTTTATAGCATTTTTTTTAAACAAGAAGAAATTAAATAGAAGAAATCAAGAAAGTTAGTAAAAAAAATAATATTTAGAACATTATAATTAATTACCCCACCACCCACTCATTTTTTTTTTTTATGTATTGAACCTAGAACGTGTAGTGAACCCTACCGTAGTACAGTGTTGAGAAAATAACGTGATTGCAAGTGTACAATATCGTTAACAAGTAATAAAGTGAACTTTTTGAGTCCGGATTATCGTTCCCACGAAGACTATCTTATTTAGATACTAGTTAAATTAATCAAAGTGCTAATCTATTGAAAACAATTTAAAATCAATTGAATTGGAATATTTAAGCTAAAACTTTGGATTTTTCGAAAGTACTAATAAAGACAAAATCAAGAATTAATAAAAGAAGATGGTTAAAGCGTTTGGACGAACGAATTCACCTAGTTATCATCTCTAATTTCTCCTCTCAAGATTTCTCCCTAAAGTTGTATTCGGTCGAATTCACAAATTTAACCTAATTTACCTCTCTCGAGTTCAAATTAGTCATATCTAATTAAGTCAACTTAGGCAGTCAGAATGGTCCTTAATTAGATGCATTAAATCTCCCAAGAATTCAATTCAAGACCGTGACAATAACAAAAGCGTATCTCTACCTTTTATCCAATTGCCAGATTTTTCTACGTGGTCTAGATTAGTAATTTACCTCTCGATTCATTACAATCCACAAATCAATGACAAATAATGGCCAATTATCTCAAGCATTAAGAGAAGAAGTAAAATCAAATACATAAACAATTTATATATTAAAACTTGAGATTCGAAATTAAAGAATTAAACATAGGCTACATCGTTCATCCAAACATTAAATCTAGCTATTCATGACTCGGGAGAAAGAAAAGATGAAGAGAAGGAAAGACATAACCGGATCTTGAAGATAATAGATGAAGAAACGCTGAATATCTTGCACCAAGAACTCTTTGTCTTCAAGCTCCAATCTTCAATTCCGCCCTTGTTCTTCGTCTCTTGGTATCTCTCCCTCTCAATATGATTTTTACAAGATTTTATGACCCCTAATTATGAGTGTATATGTCCTATTTATAGGTCTCTCAAGATGACCTAAAAGATCCCTCAAAATCCTAAAAATCGTGGACTACAAGTTTCCTAATTGCATTGGGACTCAAAAAAAAGGAAACAAAATAATCAGAAAATCCGCAGGTAAAAAATGGCCTGGGCGCACGCCCAGGCATGTTTGAGGCGTACGCCCAGGCTTAGGTTTTTGCCTCTGATGGTTACTTCTTCATCTGGGCGTGCGCCCAGCTTTGATGTAGGGCGTTCGCCCAGCACAATTTTATATCCATTCTGCGCTTGTGGTCCTTCAACTTTTGATTGTAGTCATTTTAGTCCTCTGATTTCTTCTTATATTTCAATTTAGTCCTCTTTTATTTGCACCCCATGTCCTTCAACTTTTGGATGTTTGCAAGTTGACCCCCATCTCCAAGTTTTCGTACACTTTCAGTCCTTTTCGCTTTGTTTTTCTCCAATTCCATCCAATCTTGGGTTTTGACCTGAATTAATTAAATCAACACACAATTAAGTAGAAAAGTACTTATGAGCACTTACAATAGTCCACTTTTGATAGTCTAGATAAGTGTAAAATAACACTTATCAAATACCCCCAAACTTGAACAATTGTTCGTCCTCGAACATAACTAATCACTTAAACAAACAAACAAACAATATTAAAATATACTACAGTGGATATCTTGCCGCATTTGCCTCATGTTTTTGAAACAGTCACACAATTCATGATAAAACTTCTAAATCATGCTACCAAAATCAATCATTTTGACTTATCCGATGCTTGACAGATATCAGTGTGTACGCATAGTCACTTCAATCACCATAAGCCTTTAGGTTGGTGATATTATGCCCCCAATGGTCAAATATTTCCTTTCTCGCTCGTAAGAATACACACCACCAAACTGATATTCACATTTCTCACCCCGGGTATTAGCTCTAAAGGGACTCTCGAGATATTTAATCTTTTACTGCTCAAACTTTGGTTAGGTCTAGCCAATACATTAGCTATCTAGATCTGTGATGATTCTCCTTTCATTGAGTGCTTTGACCATCAAGCGTCCACTAGGTAAGTCAAACCCACTATTCATCTATATCCCCAAGTTATGCGCACAATGGTTCAATCTTGCTCCTTTTTTTTTTTTTTTATATATATATATATATATCTTATGTGCAAGACCTCACTCCCTTAAGCTTTCTAGATGACCCTTGTAGCGAGCTTTAGGTCGGTGGCTCCCAGGTCTATTAAACTTTAGGGCACCGAGTTTTGAGAACTCCAATGGACTTTATCACTCGAGTCAACTAGGCTACGAAAAGAGGTATAAGATAATGCAAGCGCCATTTTTTTTTTTTTTTTTTTTTTTTTTTTTTTTGTGCAAGATAAACACGCGGGGATTAGATTTCTAGCATCCGGTCAATACCTAGATTCCACTTGGTAGCCAAAATACACTCCACACAACTATTATTCAAACACGGAATCAACACCTATCTAAACAGCTTCTGCACTGGTTTAACCACCCCCAAACTAGCCTTTCACCCGATTAGGTAATGGAGTTGTCAATTGGTAGAATTGGTTTTCAACTAAGATTCACTATTCCTTCACTGTATTCTATTCAATATACCAACCCAGCGTAGTGAAATTCATGACCATAAATCACACTTAATCGTATCTCACATGGATAAGTAAAGTCTATAAAACAAGCATAAGTAGCATAACCTAGTCATAATTCATGAATTGATATAATTTTCAAATAATATCATCATAGGCCGGCAAGGCTATCCAACATACAAGCACACAATTTTTTTTTTTTTTTTTTTATTTATTTTTTTTTTTTTTATATAACACACAAAAATAACAAAAATACTCAAAGTCACCCCCAAACTTAAAGTTCACATTGTCCTCAATGTGACAAAAGAAAGCAAAGTAAATAAGAAATAAGGAAAGAGACAACATGAATCAAAAGGCATGGAGATAACAATCGGACTTTTAGCTCATCAGTATGCATTGGTTTGGAATGATGATGTGCAACCTGAAATATGAAAAACAATAATGATTAAATATACTTAATCACTAAAAAAAAAAAAAAAAAAAAAAAATGGGAAACGTGCTCTACTTCCTAATGCAGTCCTAAAATTCTACATGCAATGCAATAAACATAAAAGGGATAGAAAAATGGGTTGCCTCCCATTAAGCGCTCGCTTTATAGTCTAGAGCTCGACATATTGCCAGTATCATTTATGGAGGCTTGAATTGGGCTTTGGAAGTCTTGCATTGGTTGCTCTTTCTAGCTTTGCATGATTTATCCTTTGCTCTCCATATTTTAAATCGACCCTTTTCATCTTTAATTGGCGCAACTAGTCCACCTGAGTCTGGTTTGCAGTTTTCTCGGCCAATTATTACCCCTTCATCCACTCTATAGCACTCCTCGAGGTCGATTGGTTGCTCGGGTATGGTGTACATACTGAATACTGCTCGTTCATCCTGTACCCTCAAGATTAGCTCACCCTTTTCAACATCAATAAGGGCCCGACTAGTTGCTAAGAATGGTCGTCCCAAAATGACTGGCATATTGCGATCCTCTTCGATGTCAAGGACAATAAAATCAACTGGAAAGAAAAACTTTTCCACCTTGATGAGCACATCCTCAACTACACCCCGTGGGTATTTGATCGATCTATCAGCAAGCTGTAGAGATACACTTGTTGCTTTCACTTTTCCCAACCCTAATCTCCTGTAGACAGAAAGAGGCATTAAATTTACACTTGCTCCTAAATCACATAAAGCATTAAAATTATAAAATTCTCCAATTGTGCAAGGTAATTTAAAACTCCCTGGATCTTTTAACTTCGGAGGTAACTTATTTAGCAGAATAGCACTACATTCCTCAGTTAAAGCCACTGTCCCGTTTTCATCAGGTTTTCTCTTCTTGGACAACATTTCTTTCATGAATTTCAAATACAATGGCATTTGAGCTAATGCGTCGGCAAAAGGAATGTTGATATGCAGTTTCTTGAAAACTTCAAGAAATTTTTCAAACTGCTTGTCGAGCTTGTTCTTATGTAGCCTTTGAGGAAATGGAATTGGTGGCACATAAGCTTTGACAGGAATTGGCGCCCTCATTTTTGATGATTCAGCAGATTCTTTTGAAACTTCTTCTTCTGATTTCGCCTGTTTTTGTTCAGATTCATCTTCCTCAATTACCAACCGTTCATCATTTTTTTCTGGTTTTTTCACGTGAATCTCTGGCAGTTGTACCCCGCTCCTAGTAATGATTGCATTTACCTGTTCTCTTGGATTTGTTTCTGTAGTGCTGGGTAAAGTGCCTGGTTTTCTATCTGACAATTGTAGGGCTAACTGACCAATCTGAGTCTCTATTTTTCTGATCGACGCTTGTTGATTTTGATTGTTGATGTCCAATCGCTCTAATGCTTTATCAGTTTTCTGCATATACTGTTGGAACATCTCTCCTAAGCTCAGTCCTCTTTCCTGTTGAGCATTATGTGCATTACCACTTTGTTGATTTTCAGACCATCTAAAATTGGGGTGTTGCTTCCAACCTGGATTGTATGTCTGTGAATATGGGTTGTACTGCTGATGTGTATTATTCTGCACAAAATTGACCTGTTCTGGAGAGGCCAATAACATACAATCTGATGTCGAATGGTTAGCTCCACAGTTCTCACACATGATGGTTGCTTGGATGGCATTCACTCCTTGCATTTGTGTTCTGACCAAGAGCTCCACCTGCTTTGTCAATGTAGCAAGTTGTGCATTGGTAGCTGATAGACCATCAATCTCATGTATGCCTGCTACTTTTCTTGGAGTGGTGCGATCAGATGAAAACATGGTCTGTGTGTTTGCAATCAACTCATAGAGATCCCATGCTTCGTTGACATTTTTATTCGCAATGGACCCGTTTGCAGATGAGTCCACTGTAGATTTAGATTGAGGAGATAGCCCAGAATAAAAATATTGAGCCTGTTGCCCTTTTTTAATGCCATGATTTGGACATTTTCTGAGCAATTCTTTGAATCTGTCCCAAGCTTCATGATACCTTTCGCCCTCCATTTGTTGGAAAGTAGAAATTTCCAACTTCATCTTTGCTACTTTAGCTGGTGAAAAGTATTTATTACAAAATTTTCTAGCCAAGTCATCCCAGGTTGTGATACTAGCATGTGGTTCTGAGTCTAACCATTCCAGAGCCCCATCTCTCAAAGTGTAGGGAAATAACCGGAGTCTAATGGCATCGTCATTGACTCCTTGAAATTGAAAATTATGGAGCATACGCAGGAATCTGGAGAGATGAGTATTAGGGTTTTCAGTCGCCTTTCCATAGAACTGTAAGTTGTTGCTGAAAAGATTAATCATATCAGCTCTTAGTTGGAAGTCGTTCCGACCAAAAGCTGGATAAATGATGCTTGAACGATCAGGAGCTGCTGCCGGAGTTAGGAACTGAGCCATTGGCATATTTCCATCGTCATCTTCTTCCTGTTCTTCATTTTGTTGAATTTGCTGAGCTGCCATTCGGGCTGCTTCTACAGCGGCTGCTCTTGCAGCCTCTTGTTCAAGTCCTCGTCTTATTTGTGCATCTGCCATTAGAATGTGTTGCTGATCTCTCTGTTTTTGGTTGTGTTTTCTGCGTCTTCGTCTGAAGGTACGTTCAATCTCAGGATCGAATGTCTCAAGATTGCCTCCTTGCGCACGGAGCATGCAACAAACACCTTTTCTATAGTAAATAAAAGAGAAAAAAAAAGAGTATCAAGCTAAAAATAATTTAACTATAAAAATTAATTTAAGACTGATAATAAATAAGAAATAAACATGAAAGAAAATAAACAGAAAAGAAAGGAAATAGTAATAATAACAATAATAAAAGAAATTAATAATAATAGTAATAATAAAAAAAATAAAACAATAAAAAAAATAAAACTAACACAAAAAATTAATCTAAACTAATATTAAATAAGAATAGTTCCCCGGCAACGGCGCCAAAAACTTGTTGTGAAAATAACGTGATTGCAAGTGTACAATATCGTTAACAAGTAATAAAGTGAACTTTTTGAGTCCGGATTATCGTTCCCACGAAGACTATCTTATTTAGATACTAGTTAAATTAATCAAAGTGCTAATCTATTGAAAACAATTTAAAATCAATTGAATTGGAATATTTAAGCTAAAACTTTGGATTTTTCGAAAGTACTAATAAAGACAAAATCAAGAATTAATAAAAGAAGATGGTTAAAGCGTTTGGACGAACGAATTCACCTAGTTATCATCTCTAATTTCTCCTCTTAAGATTTCTCCCTAAAGTTGTATTCGGTCGAATTCACAAATTTAACCTAATTTACCTCTCTCGAGTTCAAATTAGTCATATCTAATTAAGTCAACTTAGGCAGTCAGAATGGTCCTTAATTAGATGCATTAAATCTCCCAAGAATTCAATTCAAGACCGTGACAATAACAAAAGCGTATCTCTACCTTTTATCCAATTGACAGATTTTTCTACGTGGTCTAGATTAGTAATTTACCTCTCGATTCATTACAATCCACAAATCAATGACAAATAATGGCCAATTATCTCAAGCATTAAGAGAAGAAGTAAAATCAAATACATAAACAATTTATATATTAAAACTTGAGATTCGAAATTAAAGAATTAAACATAGGCTACATCGTTCATCCAAACATTAAATCTAGCTATTCATGACTCGGGAGAAAGAAAAGATGAAGAGAAGGAAAGACATAACCGGATCTTGAAGATAATAGATGAAGAAACGCTGAATATCTTGCACCAAGAACTCTTTGTCTTCAAGCTCCAATCTTCAATTCCGCCCTTGTTCTTCGTCTCTTGGTATCTCTCCCTCTCAATATGATTTTTACAAGATTTTATGACCCCTAATTATGAGTGTATATGTCCTATTTATAGGTCTCTCAAGATGACCTAAAAGATCCCTCAAAATCCTAAAAATCGTGGACTACAAGTTTCCTAATTGCATTGGGACTCAAAAAAAAGGAAACAAAATAATCAGAAAATCCGCAGGTAAAAAATGGCCTGGGCGCACGCCCAGGCATGTTTGAGGCGTACGCCCAGGCTTAGGTTTTTGCCTCTGATGGTTACTTCTTCATCTGGGCGTGCGCCCAGCTTTGATGTAGGGCGTTCGCCCAGCACAATTTTATATCCATTCTGCGCTTGTGGTCCTTCAACTTTTGATTGTAGTCATTTTAGTCCTCTGATTTCTTCTTATATTTCAATTTAGTCCTCTTTTATTTGCACCCCATGTCCTTCAACTTTTGGATGTTTGCAAGTTGACCCCCATCTCCAAGTTTTCGTACACTTTCAGTCCTTTTCGCTTTGTTTTTCTCCAATTCCATCCAATCTTGGGTTTTGACCTGAATTAATTAAATCAACACACAATTAAGTAGAAAAGTACTTATGAGCACTTACAATAGTCCACTTTTGATAGTCTAGATAAGTGTAAAATAACACTTATCATACAGTAACCACACAACCCTTCTCCCACTCTCCTATCATTCTATAAAGCTGCATGTTTATACAGATTGCTTCCTGAATTATAGAGTGGTCCAGACCTCCACTGTTTTTTCTTGTTAAAAAAAAGAAAGATACACGATTAACACACACACAGACACACACTCTCTCTCTCTCTATTTGATCGGAGATTTCTCTATGAAAAATATGAGTCGGAGTTTGAAGAAGGAGAAATCCTGCCATGCTTTTCCACAGCTTTCTTGAACTTCATTTCGTTCGGGAAGAAGCTCAAGAAAGCTGCGGGAAAACATGGCTATGTAAGGATTTTTTGATTTACTATGTAATTAATGCTTCTTGTCATCAGATCAGGCATGCAAAAATTTTGTAGGTGCCAATTATTGTTATGAGGTTATGCTTTTATCTACCCATGGTAATTTTTCTTCTTCTTCTTGAATTCAAAACGTCATTGTATTAATAACATGTTTACCAGTATTTATAAGTACTTATAAGCTAACACACATTGTGTATGATCTGCAATTTTTATTTATTTTTTATTAATAAAATTTTAAATTTCTTCTTTTTTAATTTTCTAAGATAGAAAATATAACAATTTCTTAGATGAATTTAAATCTTGTTATCATTGCTAGAATGCATTTGCGATTGATGTCTTTGTACTTCCTTTCTCTTTTTTCAGATTGAAAATAACGATTTAGCCCCTTCGTTTTAAATTAATAAGTTGTCGCCAGTTTAATAAATTTTTGTAATTAAGTTGATTATTTCCCAGTTAAATTATCCAGAATTTTGATTTATTTTATTTTAAATCAAGAACCTATTTGTGATAATTTCAACAAATTTTATTACTACACAAATTTCTTTCGTATAAAACTGACGAGAAAATTGTACCATTGGTCCTCAACCTATTGATCAAGTGAAACTCGTCACCATCTATCGTTCTTTACTTCATCTATGTTTTTGTTGAATTTGTTCATCCTCCTTTTATTTAAATAAACAAAGTGGTGTTAAGCATATCATTTACTTTAAATCAATATTGGTTTACTTGAGTTGAAATTGTTGACTTTTCAAACTAATTTCAACATAAAATGACAAAATTGTCATTTCTACTTTGAAATAGCATTTTGTTGATTAAGGACAATTTATCATTTCATATTAAAAATAATTTAAAAAGATAAAAATTTCAGCTCAAATAAACTAATTTTGAATTATAATCTCTGTCAAACGAACTCTAAAACATTTTCTCAAACAAACTCTTTTAAGAAGAGCTATGGGATAATTGGGGAGGCAGACGATTGAGGTTTAATGGTCATCATTAAAATTGTATTAAGGATTTGTTAGGTGTAGGTTTTTTGTTATTTTATTGATTTTTTAAATTTTTTTGTAGTATAAAAAAGTTGAAAATGATTTAAAAGTCAAAAATAGTAGGTAAAAAAATAGTTACCGAATATGCTCTAAAAGAAAGACTGTAGTAACAAATTAAATGTTGACATTTTACCTCAAATTACTGTTGGAATGAATTGTTGACGTCAAATGATTGCCAGTCGCGATCAGGAGTTTGCATACTATTTGCATTGATGTCAGTGAAATGGCAGAATCATTGATTATGAGTTATCATACATATCCGTTTTCCACGGATCTGGTACTACGTTTCAGAAACTCACTCTATTTTTTGTGCGTGTGCAAATTAAACGTAAATGTTCTAAGTAATTACCGTTGACATCCAACATTTGTCAATTATCACCAATTGAAAAATACGAGAATCTCTCAATGTTTTTGTTTGTGGTACTAATTGAGGATATGCGGGCAAAATAATACACGTCTAATGCGACACTATAGTTGTGTGGTAAATATCATTTGATTCTAAGTTGAGTTATTTAATTATTATTTTTTCTATAATACTGTTCGATATTTTTTAATAAACTATCTTTCCTACCAAATATTCTATTAAGGTACCGTACCGTCTTCTAGCAGTTTGTAAAATTATTCAATCTTTATAATAATCGTGAAGTAACGTGCTTTGAGTTAAAAGAATTTTACAAAATCGACGCAAAAGTCACATTTTAAAACTTTCGAAAATAATCAATTTTTTGAAATTTTAATGTGGAAATCTCATCACTATACTTTTATACGGAAAAAAGAAAATCAGTTTTCCAATCTAGAATACGTGCTTTGAGTTATAATACTTTTTATAAGCATGTAAAAAGCTCTATAAAATTCACAATTCATAACCATTTAAAAAATAATTTTAATATTTGTCGAACATGAACTAAATTTGATCAAAATAAAATTATACAATTGTACTTATTATGTGGTAAAAATGACTTGTCATAACTCATCATCTCATGCAATAATCTATTTGCAATCTAGAAATATTTATTTTGCCCTCTATTTGCAATCTAGAAATATTTATTTTGCCCTCAGGACATAGTTTAGTTGGTTGAAAGGTGAGAGTGAAGTAGTCTTAATTTCGCTGGCAGCTGCATAGTGGGGGTTCGATTCTTACCTTTGGTATAGAAGAGACTTCTTGTAAGCGCAGTTAAAAAGCAAGCTTTCAACCTTACTCCATTGAGGCACATCCTACAATTTACATCTTCCACTAAAGCCCCAGGACAGAAGTGGTGGGAGCTCTCGAGGTTGGGGTTCAACTTTTTTTAGAAATAAAATATTTTATTTTGACACTTGATTCGTAATCTGATCACTAATCATTATATTTTTCAAACTTCAAATCAAACATTTCACATCAACTTGTAGTTCAATACTCGTCTTTTGATAAAAAAAATATATTAAATACGTTAAATTGTACACGATTGTACATAGATCTACGGCACATGATTTATTCTTTAGGGGAATGATTTCTTGTCCATGGTGGACAAGAAATATGTTGTCTGCAGTATGTGGACACATTTGTGGGCTCTACTACTGATGTGACACTTCCACATCAACTTACATTAACAGTGAATAATATATCTCATGTCCGCTGTAAACATGATATCATTCCCCTTGTTCTTTATCCTCCATACAACGCATTAGTAAATAGTAATGTTGAAAAAGCTAGGGAACATTTTCTCATTTACATAAGTGCAGATAATACATCATGTTGAAAAGGAGAAGTGCGTCTGCATCTACATGTAGTGCTTTTGTTGATTGTTTAACTATTTGTCCTCTTCTGGTTTTAGATTGGGGATTGGTTTAGCTCAAATATTTTGACAACTACCTTCATATGATGTCACTTCATTAAAAAAACAATATTTTTGTTTTTATTAAAAATTAAAATTTTATACTGGTACAAGTTGTCTTATTTTTCATTAAAATCAATATTTTACATAATGTGTTGTGTTATTTTTAGTTAAAAATTAACAATTCACACTAGTGACAATTGTTATTTTTTGTTATTTTTCCAAACACCACCATCATTTGCACTCACGAATACCGTCTTACGTCGATGGTATTCATATTTCATAAAACAAACAAGTTTATATTGTATTTCAAGCAAATAAGTTTCTATTTTATAATGTTACAACGTGCAAATTTGTATGTTACAACAATCTGTCTAGCAAATATTATGTTAAATTCTAGAAAAAAAAAAAACGAACTATTTTACTGCGTTGCAGCATTCTGTCTTATCAATCAAAGTGTGTTTCATACTATGTTTAGTTATGTTGCAAGATGCTATTGATATGAACTAATTTTATTTAAAAATAAATTTAAATACATATTCCACATTTCTTACATTTTGAAACAATTTATGGTTTATCAAAATGATTAGTAAGTGTTGCTATGTAATATCTCTGACAATTCTATGAATTTCTAAATGTTCGTAGATTAGTTAACTCTCGGAATTGAGATCTATGATACATAGGAGGTGAAGGCTAGGAGGGCAAATTTGGTACTTCACATCATGCAGGGTACTTTCAAAAATTTCAACCTTGGCGGCTAAAACCTCGGTGGGAAAAACGACTGTTTCTTGGCAACGAATTCATAATTCAAAAGAAGGAGAAAGATTCCCTAATCCAAATGAGACAAATAAGGGAGTAGATGGTTGGGTGTACTGGAATTTTTGAGAGCCTCAAAGATCAGGGGCCTCGGGTTTATTTCTTTGCAGTGATATATTATGATGTGGGCTCGTAGATTCATTTCATCTTCAAAGGAGCCCACACATATTATTTCTTTGAAGCCGTGGTGGTTGGCAAATGCTTTAAGCCCAAATACTTGGGGGCTCCAACAGGGTCCAATCAGTAGGGAATATTTTGGACAAGGGCAATAAAAATGAGGATAACTTGGTAAAAATCTGTTAAAAGTTTGGCAGCTATTGCAAATTGGAATGAAGACTGATGATAGAAGTAATGACAGCTGCTATATATTATCTATCAATGATAGAACGTCTTGGGTTGCCTGTCTCACCAGCTCGCCTGCCTCGTTAGTTTCGTAAGCACGTCTCTTACAGATAGACTGCAATAATCCAACTGTTGTTAGGTTAGTCAAACATGTGACCCATAGAATGACAGTTACCACCGGTTATTGAGAAGACGGAAAACAAGTAATTAGAAAGATGAAACATCCCTCAACAATTGAAAAGATGAAATATCCATCATTAACTTTTAGTAATGAAAAAGATGAAGGACACTCGCTATTAAGGACCATTAAAGGTCATAATTGCAGGTTATCCCTATAAATAGAGGACAACCCTCAAGATAAAAACACAACTCTCATACACTCTATATTTATCATCAAGGACCAAGTGAAACAAGTACCATTGAATCATTTCAAGAGTCAAATAATTAAGATGATATCGCAATTTTGATATGCATAGTTAAAAGTGTTATTAGTTGATTGAATGAAAAGTCAAAGGGTCAACAAGTAGATCAGAGGCCAGTGAGGCCAACCAAATCATTGAAAGTCCAAGCAAGAATAAAGAAATTTCAGTTCTTAACGCACTTGAGCAGTATGCAGGAGGTGGTTTTATAGTTTTGTTGGAGCAAATTGATTGTGGGTTTGGTCTTAGAGAAACAATGCACAAAAATCCAGTCAAGCAATTAATTGAATATGATTTGAACAATATCGGATTGGATAATTTGAGCGCAAAGAATATGTCAGAAATGCTTTTGGATACATTTTTAGAGACTGTGATGAAGCTGTGGATTTTTCAAACTTATGATACGATAATAAATTTACTCGATCCTCTTCAAGTAGTGCGTGTCTAGATGGGAAAAATTTAATTTTAATAAAACGCTATTTATAATGATTTAAATAAATAACAAAATACAATAGTATTGAATACTTTTTATATGCCCTTCGTCTTTCTAACTTTTTAATCACAACTAGTGTGGAATTTCTAGTAGTTCTATCCACGGATGAATGTAATTCCGTTCATTCACACACCACATCTCCAACAACTTTTGTTTGGATTTTGTGTAAAAAGATTTCAAATAAATAAAAGAATCGAGGATTTTAAAAAGAAAACAAGGGGCGATGACTACACTAATCACGCATAGGAATAAACAAGCAAAATACCGTTAATATTTAGTAACTTATGCAATATAGTAAATTATATAACCTAAAGAAGTTAACTTTGTAATGGTTTCGATACAATTGGCTTGTTATATATTTAAAATGCGGTCACGCTTTTCAATTTAAAACTAGGATCTTGTTTGAAATTAATTTTAGAGCCTAACTTTTCATTATCAAATAATCAGAAGTTATTTTAAGAGTTTTAAAGTAGAAAAAAAATTGATTATATACTAATATGTGACATTTGATAATAAATTCTGATAAGCAACAAAATTATAGTTTCATAAATTTATTAGCTTTAACCCTAATTAATTAAATTGATTCTTTTTCTACTATATGGACTATGCTTTTATTTTATAATTTTATAAATTTTGAGATTTAATATATATTAATTAAATAACAACAATGAATACATTATATTTAGAAAAATATTTGATAATATTAAATATTATAATAAAGGTAATAATACAAAATGACATTATTATAATCAATGTCATTTTAATAATTGTATACAAATATATCAATAAATCACTTTTATTTATCAAACGTACGAAAACAAAAAGTATCAAATATTGAACTGATTCTTTCCATAGTTCTTTATCTGACATAGCAAATGCTAGCTCATTAGAATATCAAACCATATCGCCAGTCCAATCGCTATTCAGAAATTTGGAATTATAGACACTTGGAAGTCTTTTAGAAAATATTATAATATACAAACTATTTTTCTTCCCACGTTTAGTTTAACTAGTTAGAAAGACGTGCATTGCACGTGATTTTGCAATAATTTTGTTAATTTTTGGTATTTTGAAAATTATTATTATTAATTGTTAATAATTAAAATGTTAATGTAGTAATTGCAGTAAAAGTAAAACAAGACGGTTGTTGATATTGTAATTAAATATGAGTTTTATAGTGTGGTAATACCAACATTATTTGAACGCAGTGAATACAATTTGGTAATTTGAACTTTGATGATTGACAAAATTTTGATATCAAATCTTATGGAATTGATGATGTATTAACATGGATCTCCATTGCTACATTTTACAAAGAACAAAATTAATAATTAATAATTGTATTTTAAGATAATGTAATGACTGACTATATAATATTGTACCTTTATTGAAGTAGTAGCTCTTTGTAAACAATATTCTTTGTGTAAACCTTTAATGAGATTGTGTTATATAATTTAATAATAGTGGGACGAGAAAGGTCTTTTTAACTTTCCAATTCATAAATCCCATTTTTTTAAATCTTAAATACGTATTTTAAAATGAAGATAAGTTGTCCAAATGATCCAAACAACCCATTATTTTGTTCAATAATGGTGGGAGATGAAAGGTTTTTGAATTTTTTGAATTTAATATGGGAGGGTAAAATAGTCTAAAGATGTAATATATGAAGGTAAAATAGTCCTATTTTTATGATCCTAAATATATATTTAGGAATTACATAAGGGTAATTATATTCACACTACACTTTTTATTATTCACACCACATTTTAATTGCAATAAAAGTTCCCTAACTTTTGATATTTAGACACTTATGTCTCTAACTTTTGTTTATCGTATTTTTATTATTAACTTTCATTTAGTTTTCACATCTTGTATTGTATGAAGATTTTTGTCAAAATATTCTTCTAATGTGCATTGAAATGAGGGAAAAATATTTTGTCAAACTTTCTTATTTGTTATTTATTTTGATTATGTAAAAATATTAGAAGCAAAAACAAATTTTACTCCCTCCTACTTAATTTTTTAGACAAAAATATCATCAAAGACAAATATAAGGCGTGCAAATTATTAGTTTGATGATAAAAATTTACTAAAAAAAAGTTAGATATAAATGTAAAAGTGACCAATAGTTAATAACTTTTATTGCAATTAAAATGTGGTGTTATTAACAAATAATGTTGTGGTAATATAATTACCCATTACATAATCATCATATGGCCTTTTGTATTCTACATTTTAAAAAAATTGAAGATAAATTGTCCAAAGGCCCAAACAACCCCTTATTTTGTTCAAATGTTTGTATTCCGCATTGATATAAAAACGGAAGATAAATTATCCAAATGTCCCGAACAACTTATTTTGTTCAATAATGGTGGAAGATGAAAGGGTTTTTTATTTTTTTTAATTTAATGTATGAGGGTAAAATAGTCCGGGAGATGAAATGGTTTTGGATTTTTTAATTTAATGTAGGAAGGTAAAATAGTCCAAAAGTTGTAATATACAATGGTAAAATAGTCCAAAATTATTTCTTCCTTTTATGGCCTATCCTTTGTATTCCGCGGTGAAAAAAAGAACTAAAGATAAATTGTTTAAAGGTCCCAAACAACTTATTTTATTTAATAATGGTAGGAGATGAACGGGTTTTGGATTTTTTAATTTAATGTAGGAGAGTAAAATAGTCCGGAAGATGAAAGAGTTTTGGATTTTTTAATTTAATGTAGGAGGGTAAAATAGTCCACGAGATGAAAGGGTTTTGGATATTTTTAATTTAATGTATGAGGATAAAATAGTCCAAAATTGTAATATATGAGAGTAAAATTGTCTAAAATTGTTTCTCTCGTCCAAAAATGTTTCTCCCTTTAAGGGACTTTTAGAATTAGTATATATATTAAAAAATTTATTAATATATTTTTATTTATTTTCATTAATTACAATGTATATAATAGAATTTAAAGAGACAAATCACTTTCAATGATCAAAATGCAATATTTATATAGTATTAAATAGTTTAAATTAAAGGCAAAATAAATTATATTAATTGAAAGATGATTTTAGGAATTATAAGTTATTCGAGGGGCAATATCGTCCGAAAATATTTCTCCCATATTTGGAACAGAGGAAGAAAGTATGAATCAATAATAAGAAAGTCGAAATGCAAAGCCAAATTCATCTTGTTTTATTATGTTGATAAAAGAATTTGCTTAAATTATCGTGCATAATAAGATTGATTCTTTGATTGTTTACAATTAAACATAATAATTTCAATATATTAAAAATTTTATTAGTATATTTTAATTTATTTTCATTAATTACAATATATAATGGAATTTAAAGAGACAAATCACTTTTAATGATCAAAATACAATATTTATATAGTATTAAATAGTTTAAATTAAAGTCAAAATAAATTATATTAATTGAAAGATGATTTTAGAAATTATAAGTTATTTGAGGGGCAATATCGTCCAAAAATATTTCTCCCTTTAAGGGATTTTTAGAATTAGTATAGATATAGATAAAAAAAAATTATGGACCATAAGCAGTGGCAGTGACATTAATTATTTCTTTGGGAGACCAAAATTTTTGGTTGGCGTGCATTTTTCATATTGAAAATAATAAAATGACGAGTTTAAAAAAACGAGTCAAAGATAGTTGTTCGAAATAAATTTAATAAATTTATTTTTTATCTTATAATTCTCATTTTGATGTCACTTCATTCGGCTTATTTTCAAACTATGCTTCGTCGGGGTAAGTTCTATATACCATTTCGAAGTAATCACAAAATTTCGCAAGACATCTTTTTGGATTAAAAACTGTTAAACAGTAAATTTAAAATAACAATTTTTCAATCCAAAAGATATTTTGTATATAATAATATGATTTATTAACTTTTAATTGACACTACCTCGTTCGACTTATTTTTGGATTATATTTTTTCATTCGTCGAAATAGATTCTTAGTACCATTTGGAAGTATCCATGACAATCTTCGTAATGCATTTTTTAATTAAAAATCGTTATACAGAAAATTCAAAATAATAAGTCAAATATGGCTGTTGAAAATGAATTTAATAATACGATATCACTTTTAATTCATTTTGACATCACTTATTTCAACTTATTTTTAGATTATGTTTCTTCACTTGTCGACATGGGTTCTTGTACCATTTCAAAGTATTAATGACAAACTTTGCAACACACCTTTTAGAATGAAAATTCATTAAATAAAGAGTTCAAAATAATAATCAAATATGACTGCTAGAGTTAGATTTAATATTCTCCTCTTGTTTCTGTTTTTGAAAATCAATTTATTCGTCTAACTTATATAATTAAATATGAAAATATATAAAAAAAATTGAGGTATTATAACAAGTCCTTAAGTAATTTTTTAATAAAAAAATAAAAAAGAAAAAAAAATCTAAAATTTTGGAGGGCCCAAGACCCATAGTCCTTTCCCAGGCTCTGTCGGTAATCATTAGTGGATCATACTGAATGTGTGAATAAAATTTATGAGTCCTACAAAATATATATATAAAAATATTGATTAATTAATTTTTAAGTACTTATAATTACTCCAAACAAGCAAATTTCAAAATTATATATATATATATATATATATATTTCAGCTGTCAATTTTATGGTTAATTAATAGCGTGAGTGACAGAAGCAATTTAAAATTAAATATAGATTTAATTATATATGAGGTCAGAATTGGTCAGACTAAACGAGGAGGGACCCATATTGACTGAATTTTGGAAAGGAAGAATTTTCGGTTGATTTCAGTTGGACCGTGTCCAGCATTTTACCGAACGCAATAATGAATAATGAATATATATTAAAGAAGGAAGAATATTATTGAAAAATGCCATAAACTTCATAGAAATTAAAATGGCGTTCAAATTATACCTAACACACCACATATTCAAATTATACCTACCATAAACTTCTAAATATTATTTTTTAGCATTTTATCTTCTATTTCATATACATGGAGTTAAGAGAGGTAAAGGAATGGTCATAGGAAGTCGTAGTTTAAACTAAAAATCAAATTACTATTTTTTTTCAGGTTATAACGTAAACTCATATTTGTATTGACAATCAATATCACACGTTATATCTTTTTCAAAATTATTTTACAAAGCATATATCCGTAAGTAGATTCTACGATCCAAAGACATACCTGAGCTCACAATACCATACAAACGTATCTCCTAAAGTGCATAGAAACAAATGAATCGTGTGAGTTGCGATCAATAAGTATACTCGAAAAGAGCTCACTTATCAAACGCTTGTTAGGGATGTATATTATATAGATGAATAACAATATCTTGCTATAATCTAGACTTATTTTACAACACCAATTTAAGTATTTTTTATCTCTCAAATAATCATACAACATACCCGAACTTTCTCTTGCATTCATAATTGCATTCTGAATTCCAAATGAAATCTGAAATTACTTATTTAGACTGTAAGATACAAATTACTTTCAAATTTAATAACTTTTTTATTTAAATATAAGAAAAAGTAACATATCTAAACATGTCTAAAAATAAAAAGTCATTTCAAAGTAACTTCTACTTCTTCTTCTTCTTTTTTTTTTTCCCAAACTTAGCCAAACATGCTCTAAGTATTTTTTTTTACCATTTTGAGTGGTAAGAAAAATCGAGATAGCTAACATTCCTAGCAAAATTACCCATGCAAAATCACTTTTAAGTTGTTCAACTTTGCTGGTATAGAAAATTTTGTAAAGTTCTTGCAATTTGGGTACAAGGGCTTCTGGGCAGCTTGAACCATTTCACCATTGCTCTCTACATCATTAAAATCAATAATATAACATTCATTCACAATCAACTCGCTGATATCCTTATCAATGTTGGAAATTTTGATACTTTATTTCATCTTTTGGGTATAATTTTATGTGGGATCCGTTTCTTCGTTGCAGAAGATAAAAATAGATATGTATTCTCCTCTGCATGAACATCGAAATCATATATTTACTTGACAAATCTGTTCTATTAAGACATAACTCGGTTTGCATAAATCTGTTGTCTTAAATTCTTTTTCAATATTCTGTTTTGATTTTCAATCAAATCAATAAATATATTATATTATTTTTGTATTTCGTCTAATAATCAAACCCTAGAGTGAAATTTCACGTAACTTTCCTATCGTCCCATCACAATTATCATTCTTCAAAATATTACTATAATTTTTTTGACTGATGAACCAAGTCACAACCACAGAAACACGCTCTACACAAAGTAGGTAGAATTGAATTTATTTATTTTTTTAAAAATGTACAATATTAATTTGAATGTGGTCCATCCATACTATTAGTTGATAAAGTCTCTTGCTACGACCATACATCTGAACTGAGAAAACCCCACGGCTATAGTCAACGATCACGCATAATGATATTTAAATAGAAAATTAGTGACAAAAACCGGGCTAACAAAATCAGAAGCCATATTTTCATAAAATCAGAAGTCGTATTTTCTTCTTTCTCAAGTTCTGTTATGGAGATGGTGGAAATGGGGTCCGGTGGTGGTAGTTATAGGAGTAAGGGCGGATATTTAGTTCATGGTAAGTGCATAATAGTCATTTAAAAAATTGAATTTTTGGATTATATTTTTTCATTCGTCGAAATAGATTCTTAGTACCATTTGGAAGTATCCATGACAATCTTCGTAATGCATTTTTTAATTAAAAATCGTTATACAGAAAATTCAAAATAATAAGTCAAATATGGCTGTTGAAAATGAATTTAATAATACGATATCACTTTTAATTCATTTTGACATCACTTATTTCAGCTTATTTTTAGATTATGTTTCTTCACTTGTCGACATGGGTTCTTGTACCATTTCAAAGTATTAATGACAAACTTTGCAACACACCTTTTAGAATGAAAATTCATTAAATAAAGAGTTCAAAATAATAATCAAATATGACTGCTAGAGTTAGATTTAATATTCTCCTCTTGTTTCTGTTTTTGAAAATCAATTTATTCGTCTAACTTATATAATTAAATATGAAAATATATAAAAAAAATTGAGGTATTATAACAAGTCCTTAAGTAATTTTTTAATAAAAAAATAAAAAAGAAAAAAAAATCTAAAATTTTGGAGGGCCCAAGACCCATAGTCCTTTCCCAGGCTCTGTCGGTAATCATTAGTGGATCATACTGAATGTGTGAATAAAATTTATGAGTCCTACAAAATATATATATAAAAATATTGATTAATTAATTTTTAAGTACTTATAATTACTCCAAACAAGCAAATTTCAAAATTATATATATATATATATATATATATATTTCAGCTGTCAATTTTATGGTTAATTAATAGCGTGAGTGACAGAAGCAATTTAAAATTAAATATAGATTTAATTATATATGAGGTCAGAATTGGTCAGACTAAACGAGGAGGGACCCATATTGACTGAATTTTGGAAAGGAAGAATTTTCGGTTGATTTCAGTTGGACCGTGTCCAGCATTTTACCGAACGCAATAATGAATAATGAATATATATTAAAGAAGGAAGAATATTATTGAAAAATGCCATAAACTTCATAGAAATTAAAATGGCGTTCAAATTATACCTAACACACCACATATTCAAATTATACCTACCATAAACTTCTAAATATTATTTTTTAGCATTTTATCTTCTATTTCATATACATGGAGTTAAGAGAGGTAAAGGAATGGTCATAGGAAGTCGTAGTTTAAACTAAAAATCAAATTACTATTTTTTTTCAGGTTATAACGTAAACTCATATTTGTATTGACAATCAATATCACACGTTATATCTTTTTCAAAATTATTTTACAAAGCATATATCCGTAAGTAGATTCTACGATCCAAAGACATACCTGAGCTCACAATACCATACAAACGTATCTCCTAAAGTGCATAGAAACAAATGAATCGTGTGAGTTGCGATCAATAAGTATACTCGAAAAGAGCTCACTTATCAAACGCTTGTTAGGGATGTATATTATATAGATGAATAACAATATCTTGCTATAATCTAGACTTATTTTACAACACCAATTTAAGTATTTTTTATCTCTCAAATAATCATACAACATACCCGAACTTTCTCTTGCATTCATAATTGCATTCTGAATTCCAAATGAAATCTGAAATTACTTATTTAGACTGTAAGATACAAATTACTTTCAAATTTAATAACTTTTTTATTTAAATATAAGAAAAAGTAACATATCTAAACATGTCTAAAAATAAAAAGTCATTTCAAAGTAACTTCTACTTCTTCTTCTTCTTTTTTTTTTTCCCAAACTTAGCCAAACATGCTCTAAGTATTTTTTTTTACCATTTTGAGTGGTAAGAAAAATCGAGATAGCTAACATTCCTAGCAAAATTACCCATGCAAAATCACTTTTAAGTTGTTCAACTTTGCTGGTATAGAAAATTTTGTAAAGTTCTTGCAATTTGGGTACAAGGGCTTCTGGGCAGCTTGAACCATTTCACCATTGCTCTCTACATCATTAAAATCAATAATATAACATTCATTCACAATCAACTCGCTGATATCCTTATCAATGTTGGAAATTTTGATACTTTATTTCATCTTTTGGGTATAATTTTATGTGGGATCCGTTTCTTCGTTGCAGAAGATAAAAATAGATATGTATTCTCCTCTGCATGAACATCGAAATCATATATTTACTTGACAAATCTGTTCTATTAAGACATAACTCGGTTTGCATAAATCTGTTGTCTTAAATTCTTTTTCAATATTCTGTTTTGATTTTCAATCAAATCAATAAATATATTATATTATTTTTGTATTTCGTCTAATAATCAAACCCTAGAGTGAAATTTCACGTAACTTTCCTATCGTCCCATCACAATTATCATTCTTCAAAATATTACTATAATTTTTTTGACTGATGAACCAAGTCACAACCACAGAAACACGCTCTACACAAAGTAGGTAGAATTGAATTTATTTATTTTTTTAAAAATGTACAATATTAATTTGAATGTGGTCCATCCATACTATTAGTTGATAAAGTCTCTTGCTACGACCATACATCTGAACTGAGAAAACCCCACGGCTATAGTCAACGATCACGCATAATGATATTTAAATAGAAAATTAGTGACAAAAACCGGGCTATATATATTGACTGAGTATACAAGCACAATTGTATTATTTTTTGTTATAATTTTACTTACACCATTGTTGTTTATATGGTAGACAGGGACTTCTCATTTAAGAAAGGCGTGCACACTTTACACCTAATACTTGTTTTTTAATCTCTCCCAATTCTAGTATATATATAACATGGTTTACTAGCTAGTGAGTACATCCTAGGTGAGGAAAATGGAGTTTAAGGTTGTCGTGATAATTAGCATTCTTGCATTCTCTGCATTTCCAGGAATACTAGGAAGAAACTTGCCAGGTAAACATCATACTTTTAACTCTTGTTAACCATTTTGTCTAAGTTTAAGCTGTTGAAGAAGAGAGACGTATTTTGGTTATAAATGAGTGACAGTCAATCTTAGACCTAATTAATTGTGGACTTTATATATTTATTTAAATGTTGTTATGTATATTGCAGACCATGCAAATGTTCGATTTGCCTCTACAAATTTTCCCCATCCGACAGAATCAGCATCACGACCAATAACAATTCCGACAACGAGCTTTTTCCGGTGGACTAGAAAGAATCTGCTCATATGGTTCATGAAAAACCCTAAAGCTCTATGTGATGGTACATATTCACCATGCAACAAATACATAACAGTAACAAATTTGGGAAGGCCATCAGGACCGTCGCCACCACCCCCGCATCCACCTCCGGGACCCCACCCGGCCGTTGCATACATTGAATTACCCTTCTCTAACAAATCACCTCAGAACTCAAACGTAGAATCTGCCTGATTTTATCTTTCTTCAATCATGAATTTGGAACTTTCTCTACTTCTATCGACTACTACTATGTTGTTTGGTCTTAATATGTAATATAGTTCTCTCTTTTCCCCTCATGTTTTTCTTGTGTATTCTTAGGGTATGATGATTGTCCTCATCTTAATCTGGTCGTCGACTCAGTACTTGTGAGGTCGACAAACGAATAAAAACATATTCCATGTGTTGTTTGTTGGTGGATTTCTGTGGAAATGACTTCAAAGCAATCAAACCGAATGATGGATGAAAATTAAGCCGAGGCAAGAGTTGAATTCTTTGTCCTTAATTCAATTTTGCCCCGCAAAGGTGCCTACGGTATATGGCAATTGACTCCCAAGATACAACGGTTTCCTACTTGTGGTTGAAGCACTTCAAACCACAAGCACAACAAACTGGAAATCTGTTTTGTACTCCAAAAGATGAAATGAAAATGAAAACCAGAAATTTAAGCAACAAATGCAAGAATTTTTTATTCAAGAAGTAAGGAATTATGAATGGATGTTATGCAAATGTTTTCTGTATCAATTCTCTGTTTTTGGACGTCCAGAAAGTCCTATTTAACGTTGAGGATCGGTTGAAAACGAAAAGGTAAGGAACCAAATCGTGCAACACTTCAAAAGGACATGTCTGTTCACGCAAACCTATGCGATCGCATGGTTTTACCAAGCTGCGATCGCAAGGTACAAAATTCAGAACAGAACTTGATCCAATTTAACCATGCGATCGCAAGGCTTTGTCTAATGAGATCGCATGGAAGGACCCAAAAACGTTCTGCTTAAAATTTAGGCAGATTGCGATCGCAGGTGGAAATACCTGTGCGATTGCATGGTCAAAATTTTGACCCAAAATTGTCCTTTTCCGTAATTTCTCATTCATTCGATATTGGTTTCGAGATGCCAAATATACCCTTTAAACATGCAGATAAATCTGAATTTTCTTTCCGGGGGCGTTGCCCCCTCGACCTGACCGGGCAGGTCGATCCCCGTTTCCCTGAAACGGCGAAGTGGCAAACTATTTTGCCTAAACGAATTGGGTCGGGTTTGTATATTTTGGCCAAGTTGACACGAAGTCACTTAGTTAATTTCTCGAATTTTAAACCAATTTCCAACATTGTTTTGTCATGCATTATTAGAATTGATCTTAGTAATAAGTGAATGTATTCAATGATTAGAAACATGAGTTTGATATAATGTCAAAAATCACTTCTGGTCTAATTCTCGATTTTTACTAAAAGAATGACGATCCTAGCACCACCAATGGACCTTATAACTAATACTAATAGACATAGTTAGAAAAATTGAATGATCAAAGACGTGGAATATTCTATATATAAAAGCTACTTCTACTATCATACAGACAATGGTTTGGTTACAATTTTTTTATTAAATTGTTGAATAAGCTAATGTTGTCTTATATAAGTTAGAGATGATGTATGGAAGAAAAAAAAATTTATAATAATAAGAATTGTAAAAGAAGACTGCTCAACTTTTGCCCAATAGATACGATGTTTATCATAGATATAGTTAAATATAATTTGCTCAAAGAACAAGTTAAGATAGAAAAATAGTTAAAAGATATGATTTTTATTCTTGAATTGTAAAAGATATTAAAATAAACTCAATGTGCACGACACAAGTCAGACAGGTCACTGGACTCAACAACTCCTTTTTTATTTTTCTATTTGATTAATTTTGTAAAAAAAGGAATATTGAAAATGGCTCGCAAGGGTCTCAAGTCTGGAGAGCCGGATACGGCACGACATAGTCCAAAGGTCTCAAACATTAGTCACGCCTTTAATGGAATTAATAGAACAAACCAATCAAGACTTTTTTTAATCTTTAATATATTATGGCTTATTATACACTAAACATATAGTAATGAGTTTTGCTTTATACCAAATCTAAGGCCACACTTATCAGCTTTTGCGAGCCACAATGTAAAAAAGATAGATTCCAGCTTGGTTAAGTTTTAAAAAACTAGGGAGAACCCCATCCCTTGTCAATACAATTTTCAGCTTGAATTCGTATCCAGCTTATCGCTAAAACACTAGAGTATGTTTGGGAACTGTCAATTATCATATTGCTTTTAAGTTCTACCTCGACCTCGACTCGATCCAACCTATGTTTGGCTCAGTCAAAAAGTCGTTGATATTAATAAAAGAATGACATTTGAACAAAAAATAACTACTTTCTAATCTTTATGGTAAAATGTTGCTACTCGAGTATCGACCCCTTTTCACGGCTTTGAAGGATGTAACCCTTCATAATTTGAATATCTTCGTCCAAATAACTACATTTTCATTTTCAAGTAACCAAGATCCCATTTTAAAGAAATTATAAGAAACTCTAAATTCATCGTGAAAGATGTTGGAAAATATAACAAAATTCAACAATACAAAATAAACAAACTTTAATCCCCATAGCACCCTATTCCATCCCTATGTCAAGTTATCTTGGACTTGAGCTGTAAGGCGTGTTTTGACACCTCTATGTCTAGAAAAGTGAATACAAAAGATTTTGCCACTTTTTTCCCCACTTACAATATCACTTTCTGTGATTTTTCAGTTCCCCCCCAAAAGCAGAGACCCTATATAGCACCTTTCACCCATCAAGCAAATCCAAGTCTTAAGAACAATCATTCTCCTCCTGCCCCCATACAACCCCACAAACATGAAAAAGAGTTATCTTGCATGTATTTTCATCCTGTTTTCTGCTCAACTACTCCTCTCAAGCTTGGCTCTGGAATATTCCCAGAAATTACAGCAAGAAAATCATAGTGAGATTAATCCACTCACCTTCTGATTCATTTTCATTTAACATTCAAATTCAAATCTTTGTTTGATATGTATATCTATATGCAGGCACAAGCAGAAAATTCAATTTTGTAGCAAAACATGACATAATCTGGACAGAAAAGGGACATAATGGTAAAGGATCTTATGGTGGTTCAAATGTGGTTCATCGTCAACCCAAAAGAAATGCAGCACCACTGTTATATAGGCCTTCGTTGATCATTTTTACCATGTTTTTTTGGCTTACCATCATCTTTGCCTAAATGTTTTGTTGTCAGCTTAATACTTCATCTCTTTCAGTTCATTTGGTTATGGATTCTCTCTAATTATGTCAATTTAATCATGTCTGGTGCTTTCTTTGATTGTATTAATGTTTAAGTCATATACTATCAATTATACGTTCTTCCTTACAGAGAATCATATAAGAAACATGCTCCCTCAGAAAGAAACATATGAGTCCCACATGCTATCACCGGGTATATTTCAGGCTAACTTTATATAAAGATTATGCTAATGCTTTATGAGCTTTTTGTTGGTCATCAGTTCCATAACAGTTTTAAATTTGTTGTTTCATATGCATAAAATTTCAGAAAGGAATATAGAAAAATTTAATGGAACAAATGAACAGGATGGATATATACAAACTTAAACATGTGAGCAGTAACGATGACAGATCCTAAGATTAAGAATGTTGAATATGTAGTCATAAATATCTAGAAAATATGACGTGCTAATAAAATTTGAACCAGTAGCCATAATCATACAAATAATACATGCAGTATTCTAGGAAGCAGTATAATCCCAGAACCAAACATGCAGATGAACGAGAAAACAAATGATCGAGGCGAGAACTAGGTTCTCTATCCTTAAGACGTTTTTACCCCGCCACACGATGCTTACGGTATTCGGTAAAGCGTCTCCCAAGATACAACGATCGAACAACTTGCAGGTTAGCACCGTACACTGCAAGAACAGCGAACCGGAAGATATAGCACTCTCTGAAAATGGGAAGAAACGAACGAAAGGGGAAGACTCTTAAAATGCAGAAAACGGAACTGCTGTATATGTGTATTTCTGTGGACTGTGTAATGTCTGTGTTCAATGAAAGCCCGAGGAACTTATTTATGGAAGAGGGATGAGCAGTTGATCAGTTACCAAGCTCCACTTACCCACGTCTCTCCATGCATGGTTTCCACTTACCATCACATGAATGCACGGTTTTGTAAGTAACTGTGTCTTTGGGAGGGAAACAAAAAATTCAGACAATTTAAATTGATTTTATCCAAAATTTAATATTTGACCCGGCCCAAGCCCAGGACCCGGACCCGGACACGTGCCGATTTCTCATTCAAATTCCAACAATCCCCCACATGAATGAAAATTATCACGAATGTGCTCAATGCAATGCAGACTGGATTCAGAGAGTACAAGCGAAAGGCTTATTGCATCAGGCAAGGTAGCTTTTGGCTTTGAACCTGCCTTAGTGGAATACTATCGAGTTTACTTAGCTATTCAGTGAACTTGATGTCTTGAACTGCTTAGCTGTCAATGTAAACCAAGACAACAGTATCCACACAATAACCTTCCTATCAATTCTTTGGTTCTCATAGTTGTGTTCATTTTGGCCCTGAACAATTCTTGGGATTCATAAGTGCTCTAGAGAATTTAAGCCTCAAATTCTCACGGAAGCGGCCCCACTTCACACTTATATAGGTGATCTCCTATGAAGAGTATTCTGCTATACTCCACTTGATTTATTCAAGCTATAGGAATCATTAAAAGTTATAACTTAACCTTTTACATTCTGCAGACAGCACTTTTATAAAGGAATAGATAAGTGCTTAACTGAGTCTTAATAACTTAGTTGTCTCATTGAACCAAGATCTTGGGATCTCCAGTCAACAAGGTTGGGTTACCATCATTAAGATTCATGCATATTAGGCTTTAATCCCATTCCCTTTGATAGATAATATACTTGATCTCTTGGTAGGCCTTTTGTAAGCGGATCCGCGAGATTCTCCTTTGATTTCACATAATCAATGGAGATAATACCATTTGAGATCAACTGTCTTATGGTATTGTGTCTACGACGTATATGTCTAGACTTACCATTATACATACAATTTTGTGCCCTTGCAATAGCCGACTGATTGTCGCAGTGAATGCTAATTGCAGGTACCGGCTTGGTCCAACACGGAATATCCTCTAAGAAGTTACGAAGCCATTCTGCCTCTTCTCCAGCTTTATCTAATGCTATAAACTCCGATTCCATTGTTGATCGAGCTATGCAAGTTTGCTTTGAGGATTTCCAGGACACAGCTGCACCACCAAGTGTAAAAATATAACCACTTGTGGATTTAGAATCTTTCATATCAGATATCCAATTTGCATCACAATATCCTTCTAATACTGCTGGATATCTCATATAATGTAATCCAAATGTTAAGGTATGCTTCAAATATCGAAGTACCCTATTCAATGCCTTCCAGTGATCATTGCTTGGATTACATGTGAACCTACTCAATTTATTAACCGTGAACGCAATGTCTGGACGTGTGCAGTTCATTAAATACATCAGACTTCCAATAATCTGAGAATATCTTAATTGATGTATAGGTTCACCTCTATTTTTTGCTAAGTGTAGACTTGTGTCTACCGGAGTTTTGACAGGACTTTCATCAAAGACTCCAAACCTCTTTAGCACAGACTCAACATAATGAGATTGTGAGAGAACAAGGCCATCTGGTGTTTTAGAAATTTTAATTCCAAGAATTACATCTGCTACACCCATGTCCTTCATGTCAAAATGTTTTGTTAGCATTTTCTTAGTGGACATTATAATATCATAATTGCTACCTAGAATTAGCATATCATCCACATATAGACATACTAAGACATATGCTGTGGGAGTACTTTTATTGTACACACATTTGTCACACTCGTTAATTTTAAATCCATTTGACAACATCGTTTTGTCAAACTTTTGGTGCCACTGCTTTGGCGCCTGTTTTAATCCATATAATGACTTAACGAGTCTGCAAACTTTTTTCTCTTGTCCATGAGCAACATATCCCTCAGGTTGCTCCATGTATATTTCTTCTTCTAACTCACCGTTTAGAAATGCTGTTTTAACATCCATTTGATGAATTTCGAGATTGTGTATCGCAGCAATTGCAATGAGGATTCTTATCGAAGTAATCCTCGTTACTGGTGAGTAAGTATCAAAGAAATCAAGACCTTCCTTTTGTCTATATCCTTTTGCTACCAATCGAGCCTTGTATTTATCAATAGATCCATCTGATTTCAATTTTTTCTTGAAAATCCACTTGCAACCTAGAGGTTTATTTCCAGGTGGGAGATCAACCAACTCCCAAGTGTGATTTTGCATTATTGACTCAATTTCACTATTGATAGCTTCTTTCCAAAAAGGAGCCTCTGGTGTTGACATTGCTTCACTGAATGTCTTAGGTTCATTTTCGATCATGTACGTTAGAAATTCTGAACCAAAGGACGTAGACTTTCTCGCCCTTTTACTGCGTCTGGGTTCTTCTTCATTTTCACTATCATTTGCAGTATCGTAAGTTCGTTTTGTTACACTTACATCAGTTTTGTCTTTACGAGGAAAGACATGTTCGAAGAAACTTGCATTTCTTGATTCAATGATAGTATCTTCATGTATATCAGTGATCTCAGACTTGTGCACAAGAAAGCGATATGCACTACTGTTATGAGCATATCCAATAAATATGCAATCTACAGTTTTCGGTCCTATTTTTATTTGTTTAGGTTTTGGCACTTCTACCTTTGCCAAACACCCCCACACTTTCAGGTATTTATATGAAGGTTTGTGACCTTTCCATAACTCGTAAGGTGTTTCATCCTTTACTTTGTGTGGTATTTTATTAAGAATGTGATTTGCCGAGAGGATAGCTTCCCCCCACAAATTCTGGGGTAGACCAGAACTAATCAACATAGCGTTCATCATTTCTTTAAGCGTGCGGTTCTTACGTTCCGCAATACCATTAGATTGAGGTGAGTAAGGAGCCGTTGTTTGATGAATAATGCCTTGTTCAGAACAAAATTCTTCAAACGGCGCTCCATATTCTCCACCTCTATCACTTCGAACAATTTTTATTGTTTTGCTAAGTTGATTTTCAACTTCATTCTTATAATGTTTAAACATTTCCAAAGCCTCATCTTTGCTTCTTAATAAATAAACATAGCAGTACCGAGTGCAATCGTCAATGAATGTAATGAAATACTTTTTCCTACCTTTAGTTTGTACAAATTTCAAGTCACATATATCGCTGTGAATTAATTCCAAAGGTGAAGTATTTCTTTCAACAGAAGGAAACGGTCGTTTGGCTAACTTAGCCTCAACACAAGTTTCGCATTTGTGATTAGGATCGAAACTTAAAGAAGGTAGCAAATTTAAGTTCATTAATTTGCGCACAGATTTAAAGTTTGCGTGTCCTAATCTGTTGTGCCATAAACAAGAAGATTCAACGATATACGCAGAAGTAGAAGCTTCATTAATCTTGTTCAATTTGGGTACAATAGTAAGGACGTTCATCTTGAACATCCCATCAGTCATATATCCATTTCCCACATATATTCCATTCTTAGTTAGTACAAATTTGTCAGATACAAATACTAACTTAAACCCATTCTTGCTAAGAAGAGAACCAGAAACAAGATTTTTCCGAATATCTGGTACATGCAGCACATTGTTGAGGACGAGTTCCTTGCCAGACGTCATCTTCAAGGTTACCTTTCCTTGTCCTTCAACCTTTGAGCTTGAGGAATTTCCCATGAACAGTTGTTCTCCGTTGATAGTTTTGTAATCAGAGAACATGTTCTTTTCAGCACATATGTGGCGAGTAGCACCAGTGTCCACCCACCATTCCCTGGGATTTCCAACAGAATTACATTCAGATATTACAGCAGATAGGTGCATTTCTTGAACACCCTCAGTCAGATTATCAGTTTCAACTACATGTGCACGATCATTTTGCTTTTTAGGCTTGCGACAGTCAATTGAGCGATGTCCAGGTTTGCCACAATTGTAGCAATCCCCTTTGAACTTCTTGTTCTTCTGGTTGTTCTCAATCTTCTTAGGAGCATAACTTGAGTGCTTCCTTTTCATGTTCTTCTTTGAACTCGATTCAGCCATGTTTGCCTTAGCTTCCATGCTTGGTCCCCCATTCCTCCTTTCAGACTTTTTAGTGTCTTCTTCTATCCTCAAGCGCACAATCAACTCCTCCAAGTTCATTTCCTTCCGCTTGTGTTTGAGGTAATTTTTGAAATCTCTCCATGAAGGTGGGAGTTTCTCAATTACAGCTGCCACTTGGAATGACTCACTTACAGTCAATTTTTCAGCATGTAAATCATAGAGGAGTACCTGCAAATCTTGAACTTGGGAAATAACAGATTTAGAGTCAGTCATTTTATAGTCCAGAAATTTACCGACAAGAAACTTTTTAGTTCCGGCATCTTCTGTTTTATATTTTTTCTCTAAAGATTCCCATAATTCTTTTGCAGATTTCATTACGCTATATACACCATATAATGAATCATTCAGTCCATTCAGTACATAGTTTTTGCATAAAAAGTCAGAATGTTTCCATGCGTCCAAGGCAATAACCGAAGCTCGATTATTTTCTCCTTGTTGAACCGAAGGAGGATCCTCCGTGAGAAACCTTGCCAAATTAAGCGTGGTTAAGTAAAACAGCATTTTCTGTTGCCACCTCTTAAAATCGACTCCATTAAATTTTTCAGGTTTCTCTCCGTGAGGAATATGAGTCGATGCAGATGGACCAGCCACAGTAGGCGTCACAGTATTTGCCACAGTAGGCGTTACAGTCGGTGCCACATTAGGCGTCACAGTAGGTGCCACATTAGGATGAATTGCATTTGTCCCAACATTGTTAGCCATTTCTGTTTTCAAAACAGAAGATCAACAATTAAAAATTTAATATTATAAATCTCAATTTTGAGACAAATTCAAACTTAAAAAAAAAAAAACTAACACTTTTGGCAGTGAATAGAAAACATGCATATGTTCAATTTAGATATTTTTCAGAAAGCATGCAAACTAATATTATTTTGGAAATTTGGAAATTATGCATGCCATTTCGGAATCTTGGAATGAACTAGAAACATGCACATCACATTTCAGACTTATACATTATTAGAATTTAATTGCAGGGAACATGCTCAGAATAGTTTCAGAATTTTGCAGGGATATCATTACAATTTCTGAGATTTGCATGAAATGTATATATAACAAAATTAAAACATACCCCATTATACAGCCCCGTTCTCCTGTCCACAGTGGGCAAGAATTATCTTGCCCACTGTGGATGTGGAGTGCTGAGTGTCAAAAAAAAATCCACCTCATATTTGCCACGTCACATTAATTTATTCCCAAATCCTCAATCTTTCCCCTTCTCCACAAACACACCCCATCTCTCTCTCTCTCTCCTCCCTCTGGCGATTTCCACCCCCCCAACAGCGCCTCCTTCACTCCCGGCCAACTCCCGGCGCCTTCACTCCCAATCGTACAATAGGAATATAAAAGGCAGAAAAATCAACCATATGCAAAATCCCCAATTTGACAAATACAAAACCCTAAAATACAAAATCCCCAATTCCAGCAAAGCTCGTAAATTTTTTTTCAAGTTTTTGTGAACGGTGCCGATTTCAGTATAAAGCCCATACCGCAGTGGGGCGTCGGGGTTTGGCCGGTCGTGAAGGCGCCGGCTGAAGAGGCGTTGTTGGGGAATGGAAATCGCCGGAAAGGGCGCTGTTAGGGGATGGAAATCGCCGGAGGGAGGAGAGGGAGAGAGGGTGTGTTTGTGTTTGGGAATGGTTTAACGTGACGTGGAGTCGCCGGGGCGCCTGGGTTTGGCCGGTGGTGAAGGCGCCGGCTGAAGAAGCGCTGTTGGGGAATGGAAATCGCCGGAGAGGGCGCTGTTAGGGGATGGAATCGCCGAAGGGGGGTGAGGGAGAGAGGGTGTGTTTGTGCTTGGGAATGGTTTAACGTGACGTGGAGTCGCCGGGGGCCTGGGTTTGGCCGGTCGTGAACGCGCCGGCTGAAGAGGCGCTGTTGGGGCGATTTCCTGTTGGGGGATGGAAATCGCCAGAGGGAGGAGAGAGAGAGAGATGGGGTGTGTTTGTGGAGAAGGGGAAAGATTGAGGATTTGGGAATAAATTAATGTGACGTGGCAAATATGAGGTGGATTTTTTTTTTACACTCAGCACTCCACATCCACAGTGGGCAAGATAATTCTTGCCCACTGTGGGCAGGAGAACGGGGCTGCCCCATTATATATAATAAAACAAAAGGTCTTATCTTGTTGGACTTTATGGTTTCTGCATGGCATTATGGTTTCTGCATGGCATTACAGTTTCAGTTTTGTTTCAGAATATCACAGAATACAAAATTTCACAGAAACAGTCGGAGAGACCAGAACATCACAGAACTGCAGTTTCTCGTGCGAAGTAGTAATCTCTCAGAAACAAAATTTAAAACCATAAAAGTAAATTAAATAAAAACGTCTTAAGCTTGTTGGTCATCAGTTCCATAACAGTTTTAAATTTGTTGTTTCATATGCATAAAATTTCAGAAAGGAATATAGAAAAATTTAATGGAACAAATGAACAGGATGGATATATACAAACTTAAACATGTGAGCAGTAACGATGACAGATCCTAAGATTAAGAATGTTGAATATGTAGTCATAAATATCTAGAAAATATGACGTGCTAATAAAATTTGAACCAGTAGCCATAATCATACAAATAATACATGCAGTATTCTAGGAAGCAGTATAATCCCAGAACCAAACATGCAGATGAACAAGAAAACAAATGATCGAGGCGAGAACTAGGTTCTCTATCCTTAAGACGTTTTTACCCCGCCACACGATGCTTACGGTATTCGGTAAAGCGTCTCCCAAGATACAACGATCGAACAACTTGCAGGTTAGCACCGTACACTGCAAGAACAGCGAACCGGAAGATATAGCACTCTCTGAAAATGGGAAGAAACGAACGAAAGGGGAAGACTCTTAAAATGCAGAAAACGGAACTGCTGTATATGCGTATTTCTGTGGACTGTGTAATGTCTGTGTTCAATGAAAGCCCGAGGAACTTATTTATGGAAGAGGGATGAGCAGTTGATCAGTTACCAAGCTCCACTTACCCACGTCTCTCCATGCATGGTTTCCACTTACCATCACATGAATGCACGGTTTTGTAAGTAACTGTGTCTTTGGGAGGGAAACAAAAAATTCAGACAATTTAAATTGATTTTATCCAAAATTTAATATTTGACCCGGCCCAAGCCCAGGACCCGGACCCGGACACGTGCCGATTTCTCATTCAAATTCCAACACTTTTGACATTGGACTAAATAAAATTGGATGTAAAATTAGAAACAATATGAAAATTCAGTCGAACATGTATTCAAAAGGGACAAACACTCAATGTGCTAGCTTACAGAAGCCTTTCCATATTGGAACTAATCGCATTACTAACCGTCCAATCTTAATGAAACAAATATGTACGAGGATTTCATAAACAACAAGTAATATTTAATTTCTGATATTTTATGTTAATAACATATGTCATATGCAATGGTGGAGTACGGACCCACTTAAATTGATTAAGCATTATGTACGTCCCTCGAAAGTTGTTGAGACCGACTACTTCAACATCTACAACAAGTTTCAATTTCTTGAAGCTAAATCAAATAATAGACAATCGAATAGTATATACTACCATTAACTTACAAACTTGAGATTGGTAGTCCCAAAAGGGGGTGAATAGATTAAACTAGATCAAACCATTATTGTCAACCCATTACCATCAATGGTAGAGTATAGCCCACTTGGCACAAACAATGTAATTGAAGAATAAGTTTCCAGTTCAAAATTAAGCTTACCACCTTGTGTTATCACAAGACATCCAAAAGAATAAGAAAAACAAAAGAAAGAAAATGATAATAGCTGATTCTCATCCTTTTGTGTAATATAACAATACAACATTAATAACAACAAACAAAATCTTGTTCTCAATAAATTTCGGATTGACTACACGAATCATTTATCTCCACTCTTATTGCTAGTTGCGTAATAGAAGAATTTATTCAATATTGTTAAGTCCGTTAGTGTTAAACCATCTTACCAGCACTAGCACTACATTAATGAGCTGCTATTGAGTCTAAAATATGTATCTTGAGAAAGATGGCTTTCTTAATTTAAAATGGTGGGCATCTTTGGTCATCCAATCCGAAGTTTGTGACCGAATTTGCATATTTCTCCTCCATTATTCATCCCCAGTATACCTTTCTTCCCCCATTATTCAGGTAGGGACTTCCCTTCCTATAACAAGTACAGACCTAGTTGTTACTGACTGGAGGTGGATACAAGTTTTGGCAGCACCCGGCCTCTGCACATTTTGATCACCGATAATCAGGATGTCCTCTAGCTATTAGCAAAACAAACATGCAACAATGTTAAATTCTAAGTCCCATCTGATCCCTTCTTTTCCGATTGCTTATCAGGCCTTCTAGTTTGGATTGCACTGCCTTTCCCATGTCGCAATCCCTTGCCTTTCTGTATACACCTGACAACTGTGGTCTGCCCTTGTCCCTCAAGTGCATGAATACCATCTCGAACAGGATCGCTTAAGAGCTTCTTCAACTTTGGATCATCCACTAGTCCATTAGATCTCATCTCAGCATACAATTCTCTACCCTCCACAAACAACTTACATTTCACTAACCCTTCCACTAACACACTGTAATGTTCAGAATCTGGCACTACCTCGTACTGTTTCATGTTTGACCATATCTTCAATGCATTTTCAGGTTGTCCAATTTTAAGAAACTTGCGAAGTGTAAGAAGAAATGTATGCCTGCTGGGACCCAGACCAGATTTTCTCATAAGATTAAGAACTTCAAAAGTTCGTTCTAAATTAGCACCCTCAAGAAATGCATGGTACGTATCACCAGTTGTGTTGACATCATCCCGTATCATCATAGCTAATATAGTTCTTGCCTCCCCGAACTTTGCTGATTCGCAAAGAGGACGAATCATAGAGTTGTATGTTGTAGAATCAGGTTGCATACCAGATTGTTTCATATTATCAACAATTCTAAGAGCTTCATTTAGGCAATTCTCACGAGTCAGTACATAAATCAAAGAATTATACACCTTCATGACAGGGATCCAGCCCTTTTTCTTCATTTCATCGTACAATCTAAGTGAGTCGAATAGATTACTGACTCTTGAGAAGCAGGAAATCATGTGTGTATAAGAAGTCTCGTCCGGCAAAATACAACATCTGGACATTTCCCGCCAAACCCTCTTGGCTTCGTATATATCAATAGCTATATTACACCACCCGTTGAGAATTATGTTAAAGCTCTCGGTTTCCAATGGGAAGAACTTCTTATTGAGAAACAAAGATTCTTCAGCTTCTTCAATGTTTCCATGTTTACAAAGAATATCCAAGAATGAGAAGAATGTTCTCTGATCAGGAGAAAATTTAAACTTCTGCAATATTTTGAATGTTTCGATAGCCTTGCTTGGGTTATTTGCTGCTGCATATCTATCAACTTGTATTACAAGACAATAATAAGGAAAAAAGCAATAAAAAGGAACAAGAAATTAAATCAATGTTATTTACTATTAACAATAATGGTACCTGACATTATAAATCATTTCACAGAATTTTATCTAACCAAAATGAGTAATGTTCTAACTTGAAGTGTACTAAGATGCAAAAAAGATCAACCGGGTTCTATCAGCGTAATGGCGAAAGTTCCAGTTATTAAACAAAACCGGGAAATTACCTTGTGCAATAAAAATTATAGGGTGGGCAAGGGATGCAGAAAAAGAGCATAAATAGTATTTTAGATGTCTTATATTTTAAAGTTCAGGGCAGTTTGGTCTTTATTAATGTCTGGACATGGATATTACCTATGGTTCTTGGGTCTTGTGTACTTTACTCCGTGTAGTTTCACTTTTATGAATCCTAAGTAGTCTAGCAGAGTCCTTGCTTAGAGAGTTGCCTTGATTGTTGAGTTTCCAAAAGTTTATACCACGTGTCATAATAGAAATTGGAAATCTCCTACGGTAAGGCTGATATTATGAAAAAATTTATACACTAGTCATTTGAATCTGCCAAAAACTTCCCAAGGGTGAAGCACTCTTCTTCCCTTTTGCTTACCCTTCTCAAGCTTTCTCTTCTTTTCTTTAACTTAAGAACTCTCCTCTAATTCCATCTTTCTCAGATGAGGTCATTTAATCTCTGAACTCTGAAGCACTAATCCCCCAAATCAACCTGATCCTGAAAAGTCCATAACCTCGGACAGTTAAAAACTACCAACACTGGCAGAGGTACTGCTTGTATCCCTGAAAGGGACAGATTTTCGTCCTAAAAACCTTTCACGTGAAACCTTAATTAACTTTTGTTGAACTGCCTCATCTAGTTAAAGGGGACACATTTATTTATTTCAATTCATACTTTAACAAACCCATCCCGCAAGTATGGATTCAATTTTTATAATATGTCTGACGTGCACAAATTTCATCATTGAGAGAGGACTCATTTATTTATTGAAATTTAGTCTCAACAACTTCAATATTTCGCTACCCTTAGGCTCCCACCCACAATCCACGAATTCTCTATCTACTGCCGAATGCCATAACAATGCTTTAAACTCCTTATGAATAAATCCTCACACAGAATTTGACAAAGCAGCTTAAAGCTTGATCAACTCGAACAAGTATCTAAAGGAGAAAGTTTGTTTATCTGTGACATTTCAGCAAAACAAGAGTCGACTTTTGAAGTCAATTCCTACTTAGAGAAAAACAGCAAAAATCAGAGAACAGAGAAAATCCCACCTCAGTTCATTTGATAGTCATCCGTGTTCGATTACACAGATGAACCTAATACCACAGATAAGAGATAATGAGTAATTCAGGTTATAATTGAGTTCATATATATGAACAAAGAACGGAGTGTTAAATAATGCACACTTAGAACAATATGTTTCCATCAAAGAATCAAACAAAACACATCCAGAATGTTAGCATCCATAATAAGCACTTAATTTCTTGAATAATACAACAATTAACAGAGACAAGCAGATAATGATATAATTGAGCTATACTTTGCTATGAACAGGCTCAGTTCTCCATATTATGAAACAAAATAGTGTCAGAGAAAGAAAATCAACATGAGATTCTGGCTTTCAGCAATGAAGATTTAATGTTCAAGTAAACAGATAAGAAACAGTGTAGTAAGAATTAAAGAAAGATTCATGAAGTTAGTGACTGTCAAGAAAAGAAACTAAAAAGAAGCAGTGCATAGCTTCAAGCAGAAGATTAATTTTCACCTGTCAATCATGACGAACATTGCTTGCTGAGTGTCCATTGAAGCCTTATAAAGGTCATGAATCAGAGTCCAAGCAGTACTGAACTTTTGATGGTTACCCAGCAACCATATCATCAAACACCGAGTCTTTTCCACGACACATTTCCAGTTCTCACCCCATTTGAATACCAAAAATGCCAGCTTCCACTCTTCTCTTAAAGCCCAAATAGCTGAGAAGATCAAATCTTTACTTGGCTTCACACCAGAATTATCAAGAAAGGCCATTGCTTCATCTGCGTATGCATAGTTCTTGGCTTTTTGGACAGTTTCAAGGAATTCAGGGAGACCCAGAGGGATATTTACATGGATTTCGTTTATACATTCATCGAAGTCGATTGTTTGGAGAATATATTGGCTCTCTGAGTGTTGAAAGGTGGAGAAATAATGGGAAAGTTTACAGTGGATGATACATGTTCGATGAAATGCTTCAGTGAGATTATATGGCAAATGAGTCCGAGGAAAAGATAAAATTTGATGTTGACTGCCTGACGAGTTCAAAATTTGGGAGAAGAAGATCGCGGGATGTGCTCTGCAGATTTGGAACCTCCTAAAAATCGTACGAAAAGCCATAATTTTGCTGAATTCATTAGAAGCAAGCTTTGATAATTACAGAATTTGCTTTATATTTACGTTACACGTTATGAATTTGATTTGGATTAAAATCAGTTTTTTCTTTTGAAAAGTTGTAAAAGGTTGTTGATAGTGCGGTTAAAATTAATTCTTGATTTTCACTCGAACTTTTTATTAAATTTTTAATTGAAATCAAACTGACACTAAACTCATCAAACTTGGACGTGCGCATGTCTAGGACTCTCTATTTTAAAACATTTCTTGATTTTTTCTATTATACTTAAAAACAATGTTCAAAATAACGTAAAGCGTGACTAGACGTGGAGTTCGAGTTTCAAACTTTTCGGACCTAGACAAAGAGAGATATGAGACGTGAGGCGTGACTAAGCATGAATGCCACGTCTTAGATGAACTTTTTAGACAAGTGCTTAAAAATTGATAAATATTTGAATCCAATCAACCGTTTATTTAATGGGACCTAGAATTTTTTATCAATTTTTCAACCACACTTTTCATTAACTTTTATCAAAATCTACTAAAAAACTGTTTTTTAGCAAAACCAAACACTTAATATTTATGAATTCTCGTAGATTTGATGAATTTGAATATAATACCACAAAATTTATAACATTTCAAAATAACTCTATAATATAGATTTTAATAAATTCTCATAGTATTATACATATTCTGATTTCACGCCTAAAATATGGTATTTACTATTTAGACTAAGGGTTGTCTTCGACTCAAATTTGAATAGAGTTTAAAATTTCATATAAATTTAAATGTCATCATCTCGAATTTAAATAGATTTTTTAGGAATCTAAGTGTCCTCAATAACTAATAAATTTTTAAAGATTTTACTAATTAAAAGATTTCAACGGATTTCGAACTTATAAATATAAATACCAAATTTCTTTAGATATTCTAGCCCGACCCTCAAAAGTTCAATCAACATTTTCTCTCATGCCTCTCTCCTTCTCACCTCTCTCATTTATTTGTTCCATAAATTTTTGTACTAAACTCTTATTTTTTATTTTCAATTGACTTATATGTATTAAGATGAGTATTTAATGAATTATTTGATTTCTTATTTTAATATATATATTTTTTAAATGATTAAATATCGTCTTTAGAATTTCATTATTAATATTCAATTACTATTCATTAAAATCAAACAATTAAGTTGAAAAATATAAATAGTTATAATTTCACCATGTACCATAAAATATAAAATGATTAAAAAAAAGGGTTAATTACACTAATGGTCCTCATTCTTTCAGGTTTGTAACGATTTCATCCCCATTCTTTTTTTTAGCAGATATCATCCATATTCTTCCATTTATTCTCACATAGGGTCCCCAAATCACTATTTTTCACTATTCTGACAATTTTATGATAATTTTACCCCTTGACTTAAATAAATTAAAATAATAGAAATAAAAATACAATGAAAACATTGCAATTAGGCCCTTAATTTTTTTCAAAAGTACAAATAAATCATAAATTATTTTATTTTATACAAATAGGTGTTCTTCCCGAATAAAAAAAAAAATCTATATTTTCCCCCCACCCACTTCCTTGCACACACCATATCACCCAGATGTATCTATCTATCCATTGTTTGTGCGACTTCATCTAGGCAAAAATAGACTCTGCAAAAAACTACAGACTTTTGCTAATTCTGAACGTGTATTCAATTGAATGCCACACTCCCCATCCATTAAATAACATGGCTGCGGATGCTAGTTCTGAAATCAAGATTTCTATAGAAAATGAGGAAGAGAAGAAGATGATTGAGCTGATAGAACGAGGTCAATGGCTGAGAGCAGCAATTCTTGGGGCGAATGATGGGCTGCTTTCAACTACTTCCCTGATGCTTGGAGTAGGTGCTGCTAAAGAGGATAAATGGCTTATGATCATTTCGGGACTGGCTGGGACTGTTGCTGGGGTACTAAAAACTTAAAAGGGTACTAAAAAATGCAGAATTTGAAACGGGTTTCACGTGCTTCACGAGTTTATGCAGTAAAGATCGGATTTAGGGGTACCTTTTGTCATTTGCTAACATAATGAAGAGTTTGATGTAGTCTTCCAGAGAGTGGGTTACCTTAAAAGCGTGTTGGGAACATTGGAAAAATCCGAGAATAATGTCGGAGGGGAAGTTGAATTGAAAGAGTTGGTGGAGAAACTGGGTTGGGTTGGCCGGTTGGATGAGTGGTTTGAGTTTGGACCAGTGTTGGTTTGAGATTAGCAATGAGACTTGTGATTGCAAGTTTGGGTCAGAGAGGCACCGTGATGTTGGGGTTGGGGGTGGGTAGGGAATGTGTGGAGATGGTAGGAGAATGAAGTTTGGACAGGTGGTGGCGGAGCGCAAGGGCGGGGGAGGCGGCGGAGCTGGAGGCAGTACATGGAGGCACGGGCATGAAATTCAGACAAGTGTACGGCACAGGTTTAGAAAACAAGAAACTGAGTTTTGAAAAGTAGGTTTTGTGGGAATAAATTTTCTTTTTTTTATCGGAGTGGGAATTAAATTTTGAGAAGCGAGTGTGGGTGTGGGTGTGGGTGTGGGGAAAATATAGATTTTTTTTTGTTGGGGAAGAACACCTATTTGTATAAAATAAAATAGTTTAGGATTTATTTGTACTTTTGAAAAAAATTAAGGGCCTAATTGCAATGTTTTCATTGTATTTTTATTTCCATTATTTTAATTTATTTAAGTCAAGGGGTAAAATTGTCATAAAATTGTTAGAATAGTGAAAAATAGTGATTTGGGGACCTATGTGAGAATAAATGGAAAAATGGAGATGATATCTGCTAAAAAAAAAGAATGGGGATGAAATCGTTACAAACCTGAAAGAATGGGGATGAAATCGTTACAAACCTGAAAGAATGGGGACCATTAGTGTAATTAACCCTTAAAAAAATAATATCTAACTTTTTTATTCTATAAATACTGTTTTTTATTTTTGTAATACTTGTTGTTACATTTGTTATGTTTGTTAATAACAAATATAACACATTTATTGTAATCAAAATAACAAATGTAACAAAAAGTGTTATAAAAATTAAAAATAGTATTTTTATAATAAAAAAAGCAGTAATTTAAAAAATATTTTATTTATTGTAGTTATTTGTGAAAATACCCATATAAATAATATACTTGTTCATGCAAGATGAAACAGCATTAGACTAGAAAGTTTACTAGTTTATCACATGTGCCTGGACTTCTACACGATCTTTGGAATTTTTGTACATTCCGTAACAGTTTTCTAAGGACAAAATATTCAGACTACTCTTTTATCTCAAGTTCGCTGGATTTTTGCAACCTCGGATAAAATAGAATGACAAAAATGTTTTTCAAAGGTACAAATGTGTTCAAATGTAATACTGATATAGCTGGAATTGTCAAACAAAAACCACCGTAGCATTTACTACGGTTACCTCCGTTATCCACGACTCGCCTCCTTTACGAGGAGACAACTCCCAAATTTAAGGGCAGCACATGCATCTTTCATCAACAAAAAGTAGGGTTTCAAAGTAGACAATCAACTTCTCACCAACCTAGGAGTAAAAGCTTTAAAAGAGCCATCCTAATATATAGACCATTTTTGGCTTGTCTAAAGTAGGCAGCCCTTGGATCCAAGTCCACATCAACGGTTATCTAAACACGTGACAAGAAAACACAATCAAGACCAAAAATAAAAAATGAAAAAATAAATTGAAAAGAAACGAATGCAAAACAATGTGCAATCACAAATCACGAGCTAACCTCGTCTAGCCTTGGTAGAGGATGCATCACCACAGCATGTTTCTGCATTACACTCAGGACCCCATGATCCACAATGTACTTGCCTCGTGCTTCTTCATAAAGATCAATTCTCTCTCCAAATCTTTCTCGCTGAATACGGGTTTGATAAACCACATCGCATTTAGAAGCCACTTCCATTAGATCAGCACTTTCTTCCCATTCAACTCCCTTAGATGTCAGATAATCTTTTATGTCGTCCTGAAATTAAGCGTTGAAAAATAAGCAAATACCATTCTTCATGTGCGTAAAATTCTTTCCTGAGTACTATGAACCAAAAAGAAAGAGAATATGTTACTTGCATCCTATCCTGTATCAGTTCAAATTGGTTATATCAATAGGCTTCTGAACTGAAGAACAACTTCACTCTCTTGCATACCTTCATTTTTACGACTTCGGGAGACACAAAATAGATTTTAACATCCTCATACTTGGCAAGCAGATAGGCAAGTGAGCGGACTGTCCTTCCATAAGCAAGATCTCCAACAAGTCCAACTTTGATGCCATCAAGTTTTCCTATCTCTCTTTCAATAGTGTACACGTCCAACAGAGCCTGTTTACAATGTACAAAGGTGAAATTAAATAGAATATAATGAACACTTCACCATGCACTTAAACATACACAGCATAAGACGACGTGCTGCTAACTTTTTAAGTTTCAGAAGGAAGTATGTAACCATTTAGAAAGTTAGCTCCCCATCCGTGGTTCATTTCTTTGCTTATATGGACTTTTTGTTTTAATGGTTACTTGTTTGGGTTATGCTAATTTCGATTTTGGGTCTCTTACAGACTAGGCTAATAGATTTCATCCTCAAGCTAAAAAGTGCAAAATAAAGAAAACTTATCACATCAAAAAAAACTTTCGAATCACTCCTTTTATCTAGTCTCTGAAATGAACTGAATTTCCAGTTTAAGAGCCAGTAGTCTAAGACAATGTTTGAATCCTGAAAGAGTGCCAATAGAGGACAAGTAGTTGGCAGCAATAAACCCCACATCCTCCCAGGGCCACAAGAAACGAGGTGTATAAGAAAATGACTCCTCAAAACCACATTTCTTTTACAAGATCTAATGCTTGATAGACCACAATGATAAGGTCAACAAAGAAGTGAATTTAAGACATTAAAAGTGGAAATTCTATGAGTTAAACGAGTAAAAATCAGGGTAACATGCTTCATGCCTTGTAAAAGAATAAAGTTACGGAAGGATACAATTGCACCAACAATACAAATAAAAGTTACACTCAACATAGTCATATACAAACTTGTCAATCTAGCAACAAATGACATGTGAAAGAGGGAAAATTGATGAAAAATCCCTTGGTACAAAGTTTTAAGTCTTGAAAATTGAAGAGTCAACCTAAGAGTTCTGAGTCCACAACGATGTCTCATTCCCTTGGAATGAAACACCAAATATAGGAACCAAGTCACCAAACTATTCTATCATTCGTAGATATTGTACGAAGAATATCCAGAAAATTTAGATTTGATCTTGCACCATCTTTACACCTCATAGTGCATACAATCTACGGATTTTTATAGATGGATGCTTCTTTTAAAATTGTATATGGATACAAAAAAAGTTACCTGCAGACAAATCTAAAAGAGAGTTATTAAATTAATTTGAAGGACTTGGGAACAATAATAATTCAGAAAAAGAGGTTAAGACCTGAGTTGGATGCTGTCCAGGGCCATCTCCAGCATTGATAATAGGAATGCTGGCTGTCGCTGCTGCTCTTCTGGCAGCACCACTTTCAAAATGTCTCATCACAATTATATCGGAATACCCTTCTACTGTTCTTATAGTATCTGAAGATCAATATAAAATTAGAATCTAAAGATTAATGCATACACATTGAGGTAAGCTAACAGAATGAATGATTTATAACCTTCAAGTGTCTCTCCTTTTGCTGCCGATGAAAACTCACGTGCATTTTCTGTGGTCAAAACTTCTCCACCCAAACGTTTCATGGCAGACTCAAATGAAAGCCTAGTTCTAGTTGACGGCTCATAGAAAAGTGTGGCCATTAGATACCCCTTCAGCATTTGGCTTCCAGTCGAGTTTTTCTCAATCTTCTCCATCTCAAGTGCCACTTCAAATATAGCACCGAGAGTATCTCTGTCAAATTGTTGCGCCTCAATAACATCTTCAAGTTGAAACTTATTCCCTACTGAATATGAAGATTTAATGCCAACCTCCAGTGCTCTGCATTGTACTCTGCTCTTGAGTGATAACCTTCCCCGTCCCCAGTCAACTCCTTTCTCATTAGGTGGTATCATGTCATGAGATGCACATGAGGATATAGAATAAATTGTTTGTTTAAAGCAACAATGTTTTGCTGACTTGGGAGCAAGTGTACTGCCATTGAAGGTCCATGAAGAAAATGTGGAAGAGGAAGCCATGGAAACAAATAGAACAGCCTGATGGAAACAAGAAATTATGTTTAGTAAGAAGAACAATTCAATTGAAAAAGAAAATAAAAGAAGAATGTTTAAAACCATTATGTAGTTTAAGCAATCCTCTTACAAATTGAAGTCAAATAATGCAACTTTTGCCATTAGTTTTCCAAGTTATGCAAAATATTTAATACTGATTAAACATTCTAATACAATCTGTCCATAGAAAGGGAACTCCCTTTTGGTGTCACAGAATTTCATGTTCACCAATGGCTATCACGTCATGTTGTAACACCAAAATGCTATTCTAAAAGCAAGCTAGTAGTAAAACAAACTGAGAAAAAACTTCTACGCAAAGGGCCACTTCACAGAATTGGAAAAAGCCACTCTGGCACTAGAAAGACTGTTAATATGGTGCGACTGACTCTCTACTGATCCATAATATCGTATCTAAAGTTCATACTTTATCATGAGAGTAGTACGTGTAGAAAATATTTTTGGTGGAAAGGGAAAACTAAGTCTCAGAATTAGAAGGAAAACCAATATTTCTATGCAACAGCTCCTGTGAGCTCAAGCCATACAGAATTGCGAAATACAAACCAGAAAGTCAAAGGCACGAAATCATTGCTTAAAAAATTTGACTCATTTAGCCAACCACAAATTTATGGGGAACAAGGCTTAGTTTGTTGTTATATTTCTACAAAACTAGCCATTTTAGGTATAAAGTAATGTAAACAATCCTTCAATGGAATTAAAGCTCTAGCCTATTGCCAAAGCAATTATAAAATACTTCCATTATATATTCTAATCTGCTAAACCTCCAACAGTTTCAGAACATTCCCATTCCGCAGGTGGCAGCCAAATGTGAAATAGATGCACCCTGCTTATCTATAGCCAATATTGCAATTGCATCTTGAGAACTATTACTTCAGAATCTTTACTAATAAATTTTGCATCTATCTCACATTATCTTGTTTCTCCATACCATGGCATTAGGATAAGTTGAAAACAAGAGTGGCGTTGTTAAATATTTCTTCCACCAGAAACCTCCTCCTCATGACATCTTTACTCCAACTTCCCTAGAACCCCGATAAATTATTCTGCGTCCTCACTCTTTATCTCTCCCCCTCTGTTACCTTGGTGTTTCTAGTAAGAAAATTAGAAGATACAGGCTCGTATTTAGGTATTTGAGGAACCTAAAATTCCAAGACAAACAATATGTTTGTAACAAAATACTCAGCTCCATTTTCATTCATGTTTACCATATAAATACAAAATATTGGCTCCATATCACCTACTACCTACTAAGTAGCTAAAATAATACCGCTACCAACAGGCCACACTGCAATAATATTTGACTAATTCAAATATAAAAATCTGAAAACATAAAAATACAAATTAAAATAAAACCTTGACACCCTCTCACATGCCTTCTTCTGTTTTTATTGAGCATTTAAGCAATCATCCACAACATCAAACTACTGCTGAAATCCTATCTAACTTTCACTGTATTTCAACCACTACATTCAAGTAAAATTTACTTCTGATTGAAGATTTTGAAAGTCTCGACTTCCTCACACCCTCTTTCCGTATATGTGCATATGTGGGTATATATGGTGTATCTAAAATTCTAAATATTAGTATGTGGTATTAGAAAGTAACAATTTTTCATTTCACTTGTCCTCTACCATTTCTTGGTGGTTTCAAACACACACGGGATATCTATTTATATGTACATGTGCTGTGCGTTTATTGATTTTGAATAGCAGTTTGTGTAGTGGAATATGCTTAAATTTTTGGAGGTCTAACAACTTAGAAAGAAATATCATATTACTTGGACAAGAGAATAGAGCTGTAAAGGCTACTATTATATAGTAGAATAAGATGTAAAATTGTTAACCAAGAATAAATTTCAGCATTTGGCTTCTGATGTGTGCATAGGAGGATGGATAATTTTCTTCATCCTTCTCCCCCAAAATTCACAAATGAAAAACAACTTAACAGTAACCATGCTCGAAAAGCTACAAGATAAGAAAGCATTTTATTTTTCGTTTTTCTTTCCATTCAGTTTCCATAGCAAAACCAAAGCACCAAATGAAACTCGAAATCTGCAAAAACTAAAGAACCCCATTCTTCCAACTAGCAGGAGTATAGCTTCAATACTAGGATCCAATGGCTGTGAAATATGACAGTTAAATTTACTGTAATTAGGTTACAAATCAGGACCAAATTCTTTGAGGACTTTTATCAAACATGTGAAGCCTATGTGGAATAACAGTGTTCCCAATACATCATTACACTATTGAAGCACATATGCATTCGAATATAGACATATAGAAATATCTATTAATGTGCGTTTGTACGTCACCTTGATTCGATGAAATGTTCTGTTTTTGTCTCTGGGTCTGAACAGGGTTTAACAAAAAAGTTCGAGCTATAAGCCGTCTCCACAAAATACCTCTCTCTTTCTCTCTCTCTCTCTCCAATCTCAAATTGTCTAATAAGCCCGGTATTTTGAATATAATTTTGCGACAATTTGAATCAATTTTTGGGGAAAATGGGAATATTGTGCTATTAGTATATTTATCGATAGAATTTGACCGTCCAATAGAGATTTGAAGAATGAGGAAGAGAAATGAGAAAGAGATAATTGAGGAGAAAGAGATTTAAATAAAAATAAATAAAAATAAAAATTGAAGGCAAAAGTATATGTCTTTTTCTTGTGGGTGTGGTAAAAATTCTTTACGAACGTAATAAATATGAGCATTCTTTTTACCTTCATTTTTGTTATGTGGTTTATTTAACTCCTTCCCTAAATAAGATCAAATTTTATTAATGAAATCACGAATCAAGATTGATGATTATAGATGATTATATTTTTGTGTTCCATATTAGATCAAAACCTCGTTAGGTACCTTACACGGATAAGTTACCAATGAAATTCAAAATTGATCTTAATTTCGTCTAAAGATACATAAATTGTGAAATTAGAATAAATATTTTAGAAGTAAGCATAGGCTTATCATGTGTTGTAATTTATTGTTTTTATTTGTTTATTATTTATAATTTTTTTTAATGAATATTGATAATCAGTATTGGACTACATTGTACATTTCTTTTTTTTATTGTCCAAAATAGTCTGATTCACCTTATTAGACACACTATTAATGCCGAGGAATTATAATATGTGTACAATCACCAATTTAGACTAAGTAAACAACATTCCACGCTTAATTAACTTTGTAAGACTAAAATATTTTCATATAAATTTAATGTTAAATTACATAATAGTACATATAATCATGTTTGTCATTCTTTAGATTCATATGAACGAAATATAAAAACTACTTTGAAAAAATGTACTTTTAAGCTCAGCAAACAAGCTCGTGTTTGGGAGCAACTTATTGGCTTTCTTATAAGACCACAAAGTATGGGTTCCACACTTGTGTAGCTTGTAAGCTGGGATAAGTTGGGTGGGACTCCCTTACTTATTTTGGCTTATTTGAATGTAGGTGAGCCCACATTGGAAATATCAAAATACATGCAGTGCTGGTCGGTGACCTGCCCAGTAGTTGGTAATGGGTGCCTTTATATTGCGAAGAGTACAAGTTCCGAGTTTTAAGTATAAAAACCATCCTCCAATGTAACCAGGGATTTTTAGGTCAATAATGAGTCCACAATCAGTATAAGCCGAAATGGAGCTGAAACATGTTCATATTGGAGGTCTAGGCTTGAAACGAGCAGATTTAACTGTAATGGGGATTGGATCTTCCCACTTATTCTTAAAGCGTTAGTCAGATCTAGTTGCACTGAAATAGTTTTTTTTTTTAAAAAAAAAAAAAAATTGAATTGTACTACACAAAAGTTTTGCCCATCTTTTAAATCGAAATATAATTAATTTATGTGTTGACGCTAGTTTTCAAGGCAAGCAAAGTGTGGGACAAATTCTCTCTAAAAATACTATTTTTTTTTTATTTTTCTGGGCGTATGTTTGGCCGGGATTATAAATTGTTTTTTTTTTTTTTTAATTTTTGACCATGGCCCCACAACTGACAACGGAAAATGATGAGGATAACATTTACCAAAATGACCAAAATCTAAACCATGGATTCCATTCTTCAGCCACAATTATTGATTGTTTCAGATGGGTATTTTTTTTTGAAAATTTAGTTGGTGGAGGAAAATTAAATATACATAAATTATGAGTAAGTGGACTCAGCTTGTGAGAAAAAGTTGACTACAAAAATATAAACTGTTTATAATCCCAGCCAAACAAGTATTAATATGTACATAGGTTCGGTGGTTAACCCTAAGCATCACACTAACTTGCTAGTGAAGGCATGTCAACCACAGGACCGGTTCAATATTGGGCCAAGCCTATTTGGGTTTTTATTGAGCAAGTCTCGTGAGTTCGGACTGGTCTTTACAAATTGACACTTGTATCATTCAAAAATTTAAAAGAATATATTCGGTAGCAATATTATGTATTGATGCAATTCTTGTCCATGCTTAGAGCATCTACAAGAGCTTAGCTATAATTAAAGAGTATCTATAAAAAATAAAAAATAAAAAGCAATTTTTTTTAAACATTCCAACCCCCTCTTTATTTATATTCTTCATTTTACTTATTCCAATAAGTATTTAATATATTTTCATCTCCTCATTTTTTTCATTTGCTTCTCTCCTAATTTGTATAAATATTATTTAATTAAAGTCAATATATCATATATTAAAAATTGAAATTGTTTCAATGCATTTAATAATAAGGAGTATGTTTGGCTCTCTAAATTTGGAGAGCCAAACCCACTTGTTAAATTAAAATGTTAAATTAAAGAGTCGATTGAAACATATTTTTAAGTGTTAGGTTCTTTAAACTAAATAGTATTATATATTTAAAGAACTTGTTAAAGTTGCTTTTATAGGTATAATTAATTAAAAAACTTTTGTTACAAATGATAATTTGATTGAAATTCATAACTAATTTGGTATAAAACCACGTTCATAAATAGTTATGATTTCTAACCCAGGATAAAGGTTGGGTGTGTCCATTAATTGTTTTCATTCCAATAAAAATGTCAATTATGTGCTGTCACTAATGTAGACGGTATTAATAATGTTAATAAAGAAATAATAAAATTGAGGATACTAATAATGTCAATAAATGCATAATAAACTTGTGGGAGAGTTTGGTTTGCCTTTTCAATTTTCTATTTTGACTTTTGAATTTAGTTTCATTTTTTTTTTATTTTCAGGGTTTGTTTTAAGATTGCTAAAAACGTATTTGATTTGTCATTCTAAAAAATTATTCTTCAAAACAAAAAATTGGAAAACATGTTTGATTTATAATTTTGAGAAAATTATTTTATGACATTTTATTCAATAAATTTGATTATTAAGTTAAATAGAACAATTGTATACTAATATATTATCAAGTAATATATATATTTTAAAGTTGATTAATTTTACAATATTTTTTTCTCACAACAAAAATAAAATACAAATAAATAATAAATTCACTTGACAAAAAATAGTAAATAAAAATTAATTTTCATTACATAATTTTTTTAGAATTTTTATTTAAATAACTTTTTTTTTTAGAATTTTTATTTTATGTTATAAATTTAATTTTTTTTTCAAAAATACCAGATTGAATACTATGTTTTACAAAATTGAAAATTGAAAACAAAAAAGCAAACGAGTGTTATAACATTAACATTTTTAATATTCTTAATTCGGTTTTGTTCTAATGTCTATGGTGGACATTGTTATAATGCCCACTATGACATTTGTCCAACACTCATTGAATGAGTGTAATAGCCCACTTTACACTTATTCAATAAATGTTGGACAAGTGTCTCAGTAAGCATTATAACAATGCTCACTGTGAACATTAGGACGAGAGTGTTTCTTAATTTATTACTTTCTTGAAAAAAAAATTATTTTTAGTTATCATATCCTTCTTGCCCATCCTTATTTATGACAACGAATGTTATAAAATTTAATTTGATACAACTCTTTTATTTTGTGTGAATCAATATCTCATCACAAAGCAATTGTTTAGCCATTCCATTTTGAGATTATGTCATTATAAGAGAAATATGTCTTTATATTACAAAAAATATATATGAAAAAAAAAAGTGAAATTTGGAGGAAAAGACTTGTTCCATTACTTAGAAAAAATCTAATCATATATTTCTGATCCCTTATTCTCTTTTATTCACGTAAGAAAAAATAAAATAATTGAGTCAATTAACTAATTGCGATAGATTGATAAAACGAATACAAATTAACTACATTAAAGAATGAGACAACGATAGATTGACAATTAACGTATAACTTTATCATATCTTAAGAATGTTAACGTGCTCCATGTTGATTTATACAATTAAATAAAGTTGGTTTTAGACTAATAAATTAGACAACTATATTTTATAATAGTATAAGCGCGAATGAACCCGATAATAGGTTGGATTTGTTTCTTTTGCTTATGTGTATTGTGGTGGAGTGTCTAGTAACTTGAGCCTTTTCGCGAAAGAGAGGATGATGACTTAGGTTCATGATTTTACCAATCGTGAATGTCGTACTACGTATTTAAATAATTAATTTTTTAAATATATATTCTTAATTTTCTTAAAAAATAATACTAAATAATTTGGGTTTCCCAAAAATATTGCCAATTCATTCCATTGAAACTACATTTGAGCAAGTTTTTTAGCTGAAGAACTTCATCACATTAAGTATTATCTCTAGACATCACATTAGGTATTATCTCTAGATAGCAACTCTTGCCTTTTCTATTAATACCGTCTAAGGGGGTGTCCTCAACTCAGATTTGAATGAATTTGAAAAATTAACATAAATTTAGGTGTCCTCAACTCAAATTTTAATAGAATTCATTGAAATTTAGGTGTCCCCAACTCGGATTTAAATAGATTCTTTAGAAATCTAGGTGTCCTCAATAACTAGTGAATTTCTAAAAATTTCATTAATTAATGGATTTTGACAGATTTCAATAGATTTGGAACTATAATTATAACTATTAAAAATTCTAACAATTTTTGTTCCAAACCTCAAAATTTCAATTGATTTCTCTCTCTCTCTCTCTCTCTCTCTCTCTCTCTCTAACATCTCACTTTTCACATAATTTTGCTGAAACTATTTTTTTATCAATTGACTTTTTTTCTTTCTTTCTCTCACAAACCTCTCACCTTTCACATAAAATTTTACTGAAACTATTTTATATCAATTTGTAATTATTCACGTCTTTATTCCGTTTTTCTCAAAACGATGCCCATATTTCCAACTTCATGAATTTTTTGTTTAAAATGAAAAAGTTAGGAATTTCTTTTAACGTACGATAATGTTATGAATTTTATTTTTTAATCACAATGTTATTTTTTTTTTAGTGATCTAGTCAGACATTATACTATTTTCTTAGCTTTTTTTAAAAAAATAATAATAATCCATTTATGCACAATGAGTGGTTATGGTTAAAAAAAAAAATCACAAATACAAACTCTATCAACCTCTATAATTTAGAATTCTTTAAAAGTTAAAACGTTTCGATACTCATTTTTAATATTTAAAATGTAAATTATATGTATCAATATATCATGAATTAGTTGTCTTTTTTTTTTTTTTTTGCTATTAGTCTATTTTTAAAAAATAAAAAAATAAATTGTGCTTTTATGGTGAGTTTACTTGTTAACATTAATTTTAGAGCAAGTTTCTCGTCAAGACATAATTTGGTTTTAAAAAAAAAAATAGACTTGAAATGTTATGATGAAATTTTAAAATTTTTTCAAAATTTACAAGTGACACAATTGAGGAGATGAAAATATAATTTTTAATAAAAAGACCACAAATTCAATGAAATCCATGAGAATCTATTAAAATCTACGATATAGAAATCTATTAAAATATTATCAAATATGTCAAATTCTATTAAATTCTATGAAATTTATAAAAATTTATGAATATTAAGAAATCTATTAAAATCTGAGTTGAGAACACCCCCCTAAAGCTAAAACGTCTTAAGGAAGCATCTAGAACCAACTTAAACCTACGGCATAAATTCCATCACATGTTGTCATTTAGTGATTAAGAGCCATTTGGTTTGTAAATAAAATTATATATTTAAATAAAAGTTGTCTGAATAATAGTTATTCGGATAACATATTTATTATTATTTTGTTTAATTCAACTAAGTATACGAATAAAAAAGTCACGGTTAAAAAGTCAGTTTTTGATAATAAAAAAAAGTCAAATTTGTCTTTATTTTTAATTAAACGAAAAGAAGTAAATAAAAAAAATAAAAGAGAAAAAAATATAAGTGGAGCAACAGAGGCAGAGGTGGCAAAGGCAGTAGCGGTGGGCGGATGTAGATTTTATTTTGAACAAAGAGCCTACATTAAGTGAATCGAAGCAAATTAATCTAATAATTATGGTTACAACATTTCATCACAAATCTATTGTTTTTTTTTTTTTTTTTTGCCTGTAAAGTTAACTTAACTATTCATACACCTAATAAAAATAATTATTTTAAATTATATACCAAAAATTAAATATCATTAAGTCTTTTCAATTTTAACTCTATAAAAATTTAATTTTGAATTTCAAATTGTGAGTCTAAATCTATTATCTCTAATTTTCTGTCTCGATAGTTATCCCACTAATAAAAACTAGAAACGTCCCTCTAATTTTATACATCATCTATTTGATAAATCTAGCTTACAGGCATTAAGATTTCAACTTTTTAGTTACCCAAATTTGTTGAGAGAACTCAGCTTTTCCAATGCATTTGTGGACTACCTTTGTTGCTTAGAGCATCTCTAGTGCTTGAATGGATTTCTCCAAAAAAAATTGTCATGTAATAAAAATAAATATTATTTTAAAAACTACTCTCTAATGTAATTTGATAAGGATTTTATTAAATTGATGTAACCAAAAAAAAAAATGTCAACAACTCTGTCTACATTTGTAAACTTTATTAAGATGAAGTGACTCAATAAGATCTATACAAATTTAGAGCATGTTCGGTAGAATTTTTTCTCCAAAAAATCTATTTTTTTGCCTACAATTTTTGACTTTTCAACCATTTTTACACTACAAAAAAAGTCAAAAAATCAAAAAGTAACCAAAAAAACCCATTTTTTAATCAAAAAAACTCTATCGAACAAGTCCTAGGATATTGTTTTGTTTTTATTTTAAAAAGTAAAAGAAACTTAAATGTCATTAGTGGGTTGTATGCCACATAAACAAATCTTTTTTTAGCTTGCATGCCACTTAAATATCAATTGATAAATTGCATTAAAGATGGTCTTACAATAAATTTCCAGAATTGAAAGATAAAAAATAAAATCAATAACGCCTATTAATTTCCTAAAACTGAAAAAACTCATAAATAAAATTAACCCGGTTTAGATTTTGTATAAATGCAGCCTTTCACGTGGCTTTTTGATTAATTTACCCAAAGTGGAGGTGAACTTAATGCCCCTTTAATGCCACATCATAATTTTCATCACACAATGAACGAATGATTTATATATATAGATATGTGGTATCAATATATCCACCCATCTATACTATATAAATACACATTTTTCACAAAGTCATCAGTAAGAATAAAAATACATATAGTCCCATTTGAGACGGGATCACAAAACATGGTTGTCGCTCCAAATCTTGTTTCGTATTTTTAAATGCCTTTTAAATTTATACCATTTTAAACATTAAAAATAAATAAATATGCTATAGTAAGGATATTTTAAACCCTGCATCTGTCCCGACTCTTGAAAGTTCCCATTAGAGCAAGGAACTGGGAAAGTAAGATCGAAAAAGTGAATGAAAGTACATAAATAATCTTTTCCTTTTAAATTTTATTGTACAAAATAAATTATAACGAACAATCTAACTATCACACTCTTAATTTCTCAATGGTGACTATATTTACACCGCATTTTTTTTCAAAAATAAACTACATTCTAATTACATTAAAAGTCATTAACATTTATTTATTATCATATTTATGTCTCTAATCTTTTTTTTCTCATCGTATTATTATCTTTAACCTTCTACTAACTAGCACATATTGTCTCTGACGATGGATGTCACCCAAATATATGTCAGTGTACTTTAAAATGAAAGAGAAATATCTAGTTGTAATTTTGTATACATATATTTTACTTACTTAAAAATACGAGACAAACAACTGATCTTATCATTTCTCAATGAGAATTCTGGTTATAAACCATTTATTGGGACAATATGTACTAATTAATAGAAGGTTAACGATGAGAATGCGATGGAAAAAAAAGTTAGTGACATAAATATAATAATAAGTAAAAATTATGAATCTTTTATACAATTTAAATATTATATAATTATATAAAAAAGTATAGTATAAATATATTTACCCATTTCTCAATGGGTGCGAACAATTGAGAAGCCTAATCCAGTGCCTCATTTATCATTTATCTTCTAAATAATACTTCCTTGTGTGACACAAAATATTGTTTAGAAAAATGTTTTTATATAATAAAATTCTCATTTTTTTATAAATAATTTATATAAGTAATATAATTATCTATTAGTATTGATCCAAAATCCATTTAAGATTTTAAAAAACTCATATTAACTGCAAGGTTGACTACAACTAGTATTACCAAAAATGTCTGGTAATTTTTTGTCAAGTTTATAAGTTGATCAAATATTATTTTTATTCATATATTTCGTATATTTTTTATTTTTTATTCACATATTTCATATAACCATCTACTTATAATCTACGAAAAACTTTATCAAACAAGTACAAAATAATATTTAAATATTTGTTGGCCTTTTATAACTAATCAATTATTTTGTTATACTATTAATAGATTTTATTCATCACAATCAAATATATATATTTTCTACTACCGGTAAATATAAGAAAGTAGAATTTTGCATAAAACTTGTTGACATAGTTATTATGTATAAATATTTTGAGAATTTGGCGCAAATTGTCTTTAATATTTGTCTTCAGTGTAGAAATGGTCTCTAATATTTATTCTTTTGGCATAATAAATGTCCATAATCTATGTGTTTAAGTGCGCGATTGGTCCTTATTTGAGAAAAATACTAATATGTCTTTAATTTCAATTAGAAAAATTTATAATTGAGTTCTTAACCTTTGCAAAATGTGCAAATGAGTTCAATATTTTTATTTAATAATATTTAATAAGAATTTTGGTGCAAATGATCCATAACATATGCCATTAGTGTGTTTTTGGTCCACAACTTTTCATTTTTTGTTAGGGGGTTCCTAACTTATGCCATTGGGTGCAAAAATGGTCATGTGAACGGATTCCATCCAAATTTTTCGTTAGTTGGGTACGTGGTCTCAAATCTTTTTTAATTTGTTTTTACCTACATGGTTAAATTAATTTTTTTTTCCTTATATTCATTTCTGCCTATATAACATAAACCATACCCGTCAAGTATATATTGCTGGTGAAGACTGCCAAAATTTAAACTATGTGTTTGACTGGAATTGAGAAAACTAAATGGGATCCAATCTTTGTCCATGTAGGCTATTATTGGAGATGAAAACTTTTTGTACAGATCTAAAACTTAGTAGAAGTTTTCTTGCTTGTCAAAGAAGATGGATGAGCCATTATTGGATGAATTAAATAAAATAAGATCAAATCTTTATGTTTAACATTGTTTTTTGTTTCATTACGTTGAATGTGTGGATATGGTGCATAGACAGTCACTGACCTTTTCGGTAAAAGTTCATGAATGGCCTAACATTTTTAATAAAGGTGCGCAAGTGGTCTTCAATATTTTCAGTAAATATGCACAACTGTCCCTAACGTATGTAAAATGATGCATTGTTAGTCCCGAACATATTGACAAAGTTGCATGAATATTCACTTCTAACCAATGATCTCTACCCTAATACATATTGAACATTCAACCACCACTCAATCATGCCAACAATCTCTAAATTCAAACTATCCATGCATAAATCCAAATTCAAAAAATGCACTGATATGTTAAATTGGAACATCACACATATGGCCACCAAAAATGACATTTACTACAACATTTCATGCATCAAAAATTCAAATAAATTCAAAAATCCACATATTCTTTGCTTTTTTGTTATTTGGAAAACCGAGTCCTCAAATTTCATGGTAGTGGGAGTTTGTCTTCTTCTAAATTCTTAGATAGTTGTTAGGTAATGTGGAGAGACACAAAATAATAAAAAAAAAAAAAAAAGACACAAAAATGAGTTGACTAATTTAACTCCACATGTATAGATAAATTAAAAGATATTTGAAATCACGCATCCAACCAACGGAAAATTTGGACGGAGTCTGTCCATATGAACCAATTTCGCACCTAATAAAAAACACACTGAGGGTATACGTTATGAACCATTTGCGCCAAAATCCCTATTTAATTTAGCGTATTAAATATATTATTGTAGCCATATCAAATAATTTTTTTATAAGAGAAATGTTAAATTATTGGGTTTTGAATATATGTAATTACTATTAGATGTGACAAGTATGAATAAAAATTTAAGATAAAAAAATTTAAAAAATGACGTATATAATTTTATCACATCAAACTAATGTTATTGTGTTTTCATTTAGCATAAACATACTAAAATAAATTTATTTATAAATTATGTATTTTTTATTTTTGAATGATAACAAAACGATAAATTAAAATATAAAGAATACGGTTGAATGTCTAATATTTATAGTTAATAAACGAATAACTCAATTAAATTGAAATAGTTGATGATCAAGGTTGTAACAAAGTTATTTTTTTTTTTTGTTATAATCAAAAAATAAAAATTTAAATATTATATTTACTTAATAATAAAACCAGTGATTTTCTTTAACACGTTTGTTAAAAATTATGAGGTTAAATTTTAGTTCTTCCATAATAATTCGTAAAATATATAAAATGATTTAGATATATTATCAATTTGTTCAATAAAGTCTTAGTTCAAAAAAATAAAAAAACTAGTTAATCTCCTTTAATTTTTTTATAAAAAATAAAGGTACGAGACCTTGCAAATGTTAGGAAGTCAAATTCAATTTTCTCTAATTAAAATTAAAGACATGTTGGTATTTTTCATCAAATAAGAACCAATTAAGCACCAAACACACATAGGTTAAAGACGTCTATGAAAAAAAAAACATTAGAAACTATTTCTACACTAAAAACAAATGTTAGATACTATTTACGCCAAATATTTTTCTATCCACCTTTATGCCTATTAATAACTCATTAGATGAATTACTAATTCAGTGATTTAATATTTTTGTTAAGTCAACATTTTCCGTTACTTAAAAAAGTGAGCCATAAATTCCGTTGTTCACAAAAGTTTATTTAGTAGTTTCGAGGTTCCACAATAATTGAACAAAAACAAATTTGATAATTATGGTTACAACAATACCGAACAGATAAGAGTTGTAATGTTATTATAAAAGATCAATTGAACTATTTGTACAATCTAATACAAAAATATTATTTTACAAATTTACAAAAATTAATATAGTTTTGAATTATTGGCTGATCCAACTATTTAGTCCTTCGCGTAGAAAGTCACACGAATTGCATTTGCATAAGAACTCCCGAAACAAATGCGCACACAGAAAGAAATGTGATGATGCAGCGGGAATGCTAATTAATACCACGTGTATAATTCTCATTAGCTATTAAATCCACGTGGCACTCCATAGTCGTCATCAAGCCTGCCATTTAAATCTTCTGTTCTTATCCCTTAAATACAATAAAACTTCCAACGCTAATCTACCAAATCTAACAGAATAAAAGAAAAAATCTAATAATTTTATAAATTTGAATTAAGAAAAGCCGTAATTGAGCATAATAGTATATATATATATACAACCTGCTTGAAGGCATTTTGAGTAATTTTACCTAAAAAGGAGGTGAATTCCAAATACTACCCCTGCCGTCCCCATCCATAAATTCACATTTTTACATGTTCTTCGTTTTTATTAATCCGCCGTCCGACGCCTCTCACGGACAGACCTCTTGATTTTCGCTCTTTGAAAAAATTTTACCGAAATTTTCAATTTGATATTTCTTTAAGTGAATCGATTTGCATGAATTCGTAATTGGATCACAACTAGATCGATTCGGTTTTATCTCTTTTTCTCTCTCTCCTCGCTCTCGAAGTAATCGAATTTGTGTTTATAATTAAGGTATATATTTCAGATCTCTGTTTTTGGAGCTATTATATATTGACGCATGCATTGGAATTAGGTGAATTGAGCTGTTGTGAATTTGTTTTTATTTTTACGTGCGTATCTATCTGATCATTTGATTTATGAATCTCAGATCTCGGTGTCGGTTTATCAGTTTCGCAGTATTGTTTGCTTGCTTGTGTTTATGTATATTCTGAATTTTGCTTGTGTCTCTGTATCGTGTATTTCTGTGTATAATGGCAAGTGTGCTGCATTAGGCTAAATCATAATCGACGATTTGCCTGCGAATTTTTGTAAATCATAGATCTGTCCTTGTGGGATTGAGATATTTGTTGATTTGCGTACCTACAATAATTCTTGAACTTGCCGTGGAATAGATTATTGAATTTTGAAGATTCGAATTTTTTTCTGCTGTTATTTTTCTGACTGGGATGTTTAGATTTTTATACGATCTGTAATTTACTGCACCATTATGAATTTTTGTTAATTTATTTTAACCGCTAAAAATGATACATTTATATTTGTTTGTAGAAATGGTTCTGTCAAAGATTTGGTTTTTACCAAGTTTTTATACGTAACTAAAGTTCATTAATTAAAGGTTTGATCTTTTCAGTTGGAACTTTGTGTCTTTTACTGGGTTCGTATCTCTTAAAGCGACTTTCTCAATGATAGCAGTATAGGTCGTGAGGGAGGTTAAACTTTGGTTATTTTCGTTGGCCTATTAATTGAGACACTTAAATAATTTTAGATTCGGTTTTTACCAAGTTTTTGTATTTAATCAGTAAATTAATTAAAGGTCTGATCTTTTTAATTGGAACTTTGTTCTTTTCTTTGGGTTTTTCCAGTGCATCTTAAAGCAATTTTATCAAGGATAGCACTATACATGACGTGGGAGGTTAAGCTTTTTAAATTTTGTTTTGCCTATTAATTAAAACGTTAAATAGTTTAGATTCAGTTTTTACCAAGTTTTTGTTTTTAACAATGCTCATTAATAAAAGTTTGATCTTTTTAATTTGCACCAAGTGCTTTTTATTGGGTTCTTGTTTTGCGTGTATCTTACTGTGAATTTCTCAATGATAGCGCTAAACGTGGCCTTGGAAGTTAAACTCTTTGATTAATGTTGTTGGGCTATTAGTTAAGATCGTTAAAAGAATTTATGTACGAAAATGATTGGAAATGAAAGTATTGATCGATTTAACTGTAATTGTTATTGGGACTCTAAAGTGTTCTTTTTCTGATTATAGAAGTGTGTTTGTGTGCACATGGGTATGTACGTAAATGGGCGAATGATGAGTTGTAACAGTTTTAGTGCCTCATCCACTGTTGATTTAATTTTTGTCTTTCTGCAGACCTTGAGCTGTTGAAATGGCATCAACAGCTGGAACCGCTGGATGGTTTAGGGGGAGGGTGAAAGCTGTTCCATCCGGTGATAGCTTGGTGATAGTGGCAGGCAACAAGACAGAGATTCCCCCGGAGAAAACAATCACTTTGTCATCTCTGATTGCTCCTAAATTGGTATGCTCACTCTGTATTGGAAAATCTAATTTACATCATCTTTTAGTCAGTGTAAGCTTGATGTTTGTTTTCCACCTGATCTTTCAATTGTGAACTGAATGAAATGTTTACTGGATATCTTTTACGTTGCTTTAAAGTTTCATGATTTCAATTTCTTTGTGGTATCTTTTAGGGAGAGAAATCGCTGAATCATTCTGTTTTGTAATAATGTGATCTCATGCAAGAGCTGTAGTTAATATCTAGGTTTGGATAACCTTTTTTTCCCTTGTGACATGCAACAATGTTTGTTCAATCATTTATCCCATTTTATCCCTATTCCCTGCTTTTCTTTTATTTACGGTTTTACATCATTTTAATGAATGATGGCGCTGTTCTGGAATTTCAATACGAACATTTATAATGTAGTTGCAGAGGTATGCTCTAAAGTTTTGTGGATGAATTGGCTCATATTCACCTTATAGCTTATGTTCTTATCTTATGATTCTCTGCACTTGTGGATTTGAGGTCAGAGGGTTTCTTTAATTTGGCTGGACTAATTGAATAGTGAGTAATTCATTCGATGCATGTTGTGTACTATATTTCATGTCCTTTTCATTTTCTTTCTCACTTGCACTTGAATTGTCCTTTTGTTTTCTAGGCCCGGAGAGGCGGTATTGATGAGCCATTTGCATGGGAGAGCAGAGAGTTTTTAAGGAAGCTTTGTATTGGGAAGGTACTTAGTACTGAATTATTTTGGTTAATAGGTTTTATGTTCTATTCTTTTATAAAGAACAATATTTATTATATATTTGCTTCTGTTTTTGGCCAATAGGAGGTTACATTCAGAGTGGAGTATACTGTACCATCCATAGGCCGAGAATTTGGATCTGTTTTCCTTGGCAGGGAAACGAATATTGCCATTCTGGTTGTTGCTGCAGGCTGGGCAAAGGTGTCAATTTTTTCCCACATTTATGTTGCCAACCCTTATATATATTCATTTTTTTTTTGGCATCACATGGGTTCTTGTGGCTGCAGGTTAGAGATCAAGGTCAACAAAAAGGAGAAGCTAGTCCTGTTTTAGCTGAGTTGCTACGTATCGAAGAGCAAGCCAAGCAACAAGGTCTAGGTCGTTGGAACAGAGTAAGTCTTAATTTGTTTTCTGCACAATCAATTCCCCGTACCCAAATACATCATGTGTTAAATTGCCCCTCCAAATAAACAAATAAATTTAATTTTTCATTTCTGTGGGATTCATACTTTGATGTTTATCTATAATCATTATCTAAATGATGTCACTTTATTTTCTAATACTGGCCGCTTTATTGTTGGATCCAGGAACCAGGTGCTTCTGAGGCATCCATTAGGAACCTGCCCCCGTCAGCCATTGGAGATTCTGGCAATTTTGATGCTATGGGTCTCTTGGCCTCAAAAAAAGGCAGTCCTATGGAGGTTATTGTGGAGCAGGTCCGAGACGGGAGCACACTTCGTGTTTATTTGCTTCCAAGTTTTCAGTTTGTCCAAGTGTTTGTTGCTGGAATTCAGGTACGTAATCCTACCTTAATGCAATTTATGCAGTAGGTCACAGTGGTGGTGGTATTCTTTTTTCTAGCTGATTTTCGATTTCACTTTTTGTCTCTTTTACTTGTTTTACCAGGCTCCATCTATGGGCAGAAGGGCTGCACCCGAAGTTGTTATTGAAACTGTATCCTCTGATGAGCCAAATGGTGATTCCTCAACTGAACCTCATGCCCCCCTGACATCGGCACAGAGACTTGCTGCTTCTTCCGCATCTGCTACTGACGTTGCCCCCGATCCATTTGGGAGGGAAGCCAAACATTTCACTGAGATTCGTGTTTTGAATAGAGAAGTGAGTGATTTTTTTATGGTTGTTGCATTGGTACTTGATTTGCTTAGATGACCTTATAATTCTTATTGGGTGACTCCAGGTCAGGATTGTTTTGGAGGGTGTTGACAAATTTAGCAATCTAATTGGTTCAGTATATTATTCGGACGGCGAATCAGCTAAGGACCTGGCATTGGAACTTGTTGAAACTGTAAGTCATTTTACAAAGCATATGTTTAATTATGATGACAATCATAAATATTTTTGTTTTGTTAATCATTATCAATGTCCTCATGGTGCGTCCGTACTCTCAGTCTTTCATCTGGTCTTCATTGAGGTACGAATTGCTTACGGTAAAAGGAAATTTTTTTCCCCAAGAGAATAATAATTGCCATGCTCAAGCCCATAATGGCAAATTCTAAATGGGAGTGTGACCCACTAGTCCTAACTATAAACTGTGGCACATTACGTCAGACTTATTCAGATATCAAACTATTTATTGGAACTTTGGAATGGGATATTGGCATCTTTAAGTCATGGAGAGGACTTCTGCATAAAATAACAAAAACTTACTTCTGAAGATCATGAATTAAAATTTTCTTGCCAGGTGCTTGTAATTATCTTTTTGGTTGCTTGACTGGAATGAGCTTGATACAGAAGATGTCAAATAGCTCAAAATGAATCATTTATGTAAACGATGTGATGGAAGAGGAGCCGATATTTAACTTTTTAAAAAGAAATCAACTCTTTCCTTTGCTATTCCTGTTGAAATGAGCACCTCTTGTACGTTTATTTGGCAAATTTTCTAGTACAAGAAGTTGCAGATCTCTAGGTAAAGCTAATTGATTTCCTTTCTGGCGTTTAGAATTGTTTTGCCATCACTCGAAAAATCTTAGCGCTGTTCAATGTCTACTGCTTATGCCTTAAACTTTTCCCCTTGTGGAATTTACTCTCATAGCTCTTCTTCCCCATCATGTTGATGCAGGGTTTAGCTAAATATGTAGAGTGGAGTGCAAGTTTGATGGAAGAGGATGCCAAGCGTAGGTTGAAGAATGCTGAACTTCAAGCCAAGAAGAACCGATTGAGGATGTGGACAAACTACGTGCCCCCGGCCTCAAACTCAAAGGCCATTCATGACCAGAACTTTACAGGAAAAGTAGGTTTTGGTGCCTGGTGTCCACATGCCTTGTTTCATTTTCTGGTTTCTTTCATTTTGCATTCTCCTATATTTTGGGATTCTGCAGGTAATTGAGGTTGTAAGTGGAGATTGCGTAGTTGTTGCTGACGATTCCTTGCCGTTTGGAGATCCATCTGCAGAGCGACGCGTCAACCTCTCAAGTATTAGGTGCCCCAAAATGGGTAACCCTCGTAGAGATGAAAAACCTGCTCCTTATGCTCGTGAAGCAAAGGAATTTCTGAGAAATCGTCTAATTGGCCGTCAAGTACGTGTCCTGAATTTTATGGTGTGATTTACTAGAATTGATTTATGCTACAATGTTAATTTTGATCTACATCTTTTCAGGTGCAAGTTTCGATGGAATATTCGAGGAAGGTCAGTATGGCAGATGGACCTGCTGCTACAGCTGTGCCTTCTGATTCAAGAGTGATGGATTTTGGATCTGTATTCCTTGTTAATGCTAAGGATGGGGATGGTACTGCACCTGCTGCTGGAAGTCAGCAGACTGGGGCAAATATTGCCGAGCTTTTGGTTGCCCGTGGTTTTGCGAATGTAATCAGGCACCGAGATTTTGAGGAGAGATCAAACTACTATGATGCCCTTCTTGCTGCTGAATCGCGTGCTGTTGCTGGCAAGAAGGGTATGCATTCGGCCAAAGACCCTCCCGTGGTGCACATAACGGACCTGCTAACTGTTAGTAGTCTACCCTTCATCTTAGCTTTTGGCTATTGTCTTGTTCATGTAACTTACTGGTTCTTAATTATAATGGCTCATTAGGCTTCTGCAAAGAAAGCGAGAGACTTCTTGCCATTTTTACAACGCAATAGGAGGATGACTGCAGTTGTCGAATACGTTCTTAGTGGTCATCGGTTTAAACTGTATATCCCAAAGGAAACATGCAGTGTTGCTTTCTCGTTCTCTGGTGTTAGATGTCCAGGTCGTGATGAACAGTATTCTGATGAGGCCATTGCACTTATGAGGCGGAAGATAATGCAGAGGGATGTTGAGGTAGTGCAGTCCTCACATCATGCTTCTTTACTTCTGCTTTTTTTGCATGCTTTCCTGATTAATCTATTCTTCTGAACTCAGATTGAAGTAGAAACTGTCGACAGAACTGGAACTTTCTTGGGGACGTTATGGGAGGCCAGAACCAACGTGGCATTGACACTTCTGGAAGCGGGATTGGCAAAGCTTCAAACTTCTTTTGGCACTGACAGGATCCCTGACGCACACCTTTTGCTGCAGGCTGAGCAGTCGGCAAAAGTGAAGAAGTTAAAGGCGAGTAACATGACTTTCTCTTATAATGATTGTTATTAGTCTACTGGCTGCTAATTTGTGTTTTTTTGCAGATCTGGGAGAAATACGTTGAAGGAGAAGAAGTTTCTAATGGTTCATCCGTTGAAAGACGTCAGAAAGAAGAGCTCAAGGTGCTGCCTGCATAGATGTACCTGCAATGGCACCTCCGGTATTGCATTTGACGTGTGTTTTATGTTATCTGATAATATATATGTATCTTCAGGTAGTGGTTACCGAAGTCTTGGGAGGTGGTCAATTTTATGTCCAGTCAGTTGCTGATCAGAAAGCGGCCTCCATTCAGAAGCAGCTTGCTTCCTTAAACCTTCAAGAAGCTCCTGTACTTGGTGCCTTCAATCCGAAAAAGGGTGACATTGTTCTTGCTCAGTTTAGTGCCGATAATTCTTGGAACCGTGCAATGGTATGCAACTTGAAATCCTCTGCTTGTTTTTAATTCATAATTTGTTGTTTAGGTTCGTATGCTGGGATTGAGAAACTAACCTTAGAAAGTCTATTATATGTTTACCCTGAGCATTTGTGGATGTTTGGTGGAAGTGATAACTTAAATACAACTTAATGTTAGAATATTCTATAATCTGAAATGTAAAAGTGTGGTAATTTGTTGCCTGAACTTGTCTACTTGTCATGTTGTGGTTACTTGTTATTTTAGATCTTGTGAGCTTTCATTCCCCTCCGTATGGCACCATTCAGTTGTTATATTTTGCAACGAGTGTGTTGAATACTCAATTTAAGAATTCTTGAAGATAAATGGAGAGGGTTAGGAGCTGTCAAAGACAATATAAGATCTTGAAGAAAAGATTCATCACCAGAACTGCTGAGATTTTTCTGTAATTATATGCTTTTTTTGCGACTTCTTTTATTTTGAGTTATATGCTTTAATTCATTTCAGTTTTCTCATTCAGTATCCGTTGAGCCATCATGATGATTTCTCTGGAAGTTGGGTTAACAATTAACCCTTATTGTTCATATTGCTAGTCCATCTTTTGTATAACATTTTAATGTGTGATCTGGTCTATATTATTTTTAACTTTATCATTCAAAATACATCACTATTTTGTTGGTCTTTCTAATATACTCTTAATTGGAATCTGGAGATTGTAAATGCTCCTCGGGGTGTTGTGGAGTCTTCAAATGACAAGTTTGAGGTGTTTTACATCGATTTTGGAAACCAAGAAGCTGTTACGTTCAGTCAGCTGCGTCCTATTGAACCTTCAGTATCCTCTGCTCCGGGCTTGGCTCAGCTTTGTGGCCTTGCATTTCTCAAGGTTCCAACATTGGAGGAGGATTACGGTCAAGAAGCAGCTTTTCGCCTAAGTGAACACTTGCTAAGTGGTCCAAAAGAATTCAAGGCCATAATTGAGGAAAGGGACGCATCAGGTGGCAAAGTTAAAGGACAAGGAACTGGGACCATATTCATGGTGACTTTGGTTGATCCAGAAGCTGATGTCAGCATAAATGCTACCATGCTACAGGTTTGAACATCTATTTTCTCCTTGGTTGGAATTTTTTTTTTAACCATGCTCTTTAAGCTTGTGTCCTGTACTGTGACTAATTAGATTAACATCCCAACTTCCTTTCAGTAACGTATATCCAAATAGATGGTCAACGTATATCCAATTAGATGGTCAACATATATAGCACCTTATTACCTGTTTAATAGATGACCACAGAAATTGATTATAGTTCTATATAATGGGGAATGTGGATAGAACTGAGTTGTGCGTAAACATATTCGTGGTGCCTTTAGTTGGCGGGTATTCGTGGTGCCTTTAGTTGGCGGGTGATCCGTGGAGTCTAATTGTATTGTACACTTGTTTCTTCAACCACAGATTTGAGTCGTATTCGATATATGTATGTAATATTAGGTTTCCCAGTATTTCTACTATGTAAAGGAATATTTTTGCATGTAAGAGGTGCCAGACCTTGTAATCTTCTTCTCAGTCTGCAATGGAGTGAGTGTAGCTCTCATGTTAATGGTGACCATAAAAATCCGTGTTTAGTCTACTTATTTTCGATCTCATTGCGTCCTACAATAGGGGATTAGGGCTTAATCCATAACAGGATTAATGGTTCGTTGATATTATATTGCTTCTGTTCCTCGTGTCTACCTGTTTAAATGTGAGCAAACATGTAATTTTTTCAGGATGGCCTTGCGAGGTTGGAGAAACGGAGGAGATGGGAGTCCAAGGATAGGCAGCTGGCTATGGATGACTTGGAAAAATTCCAGACAGAAGCACGAGACAAGAGACTCGGCATGTGGGAATATGGTGATATTGAGTCGGATGATGACGAGTCAGCACCACCTCTGAGGAAACGGTGAATACAAGCTTTTCTTGCCTGTATCAGTATCAGAACCAGTTCTAGCTGCCAGAATTATATTCAATTTACAGGCATCATAATTTGCTGATGGAGGAGCATAAAGGCGTCGTTTTCATCTTGTAACTTATAAAACTCGGCCCTAGAAGCAAAACAAAAAAAATGGTTTGTCCTCAGGAGGTTAGACAACAATTTTGTTTTATTTTTGGAATTCTTTTTTATTTTTATTTTTTTAATTTATAGAACTCTTAAGTCTTAATAATGCAACCTCCTTATCTGTGATGACATCGAGTAATTTTAAAGTTTTGACTTTTTATATAATTCAAGTGTCTTTGATTTTCTTTCTCCAAATTGGGAAATGTTACTCGTTTTGTTTGTTCGGGTCCTCCTCCCCCTCCACTCTTTTTCTCCGATTTGATTTATAGTACTCTTGAAGTACAAGTCTGGGGTACTCAGTACTATTAGTCATTATTTAATTGATAAGTGTATTGAATAACTAGAATGTACATACAGTTTAATTAGGACCAAAGACAATTAAATAGTGATAGAGAGTAATGAGTTCCAAAGAGTACTAAAAGTTTACACCCGCTACCCATACTAACCCCTTAATTACAATTTCTCACATCATCTACCCGTCAAAGGAACATGGAATGAAGGAATAACAGCAGTCCCTAGTGCCAAAATATAGTGTTGAAATCCTAGAGCTATTGCCTCCCAATTTTTTCACAGCCAAAATTTTAGTAAACCCCATTTCAAGACGCTCATAAATCAACAAAATAAAAAACACTATATAACCGAAAATAAAACATACCTCAAGAAGGATTAGAATCAATACAATACTCTAAGCCTTGAAGTTGGTCCATTGTAGGAAGACTTGGTTCCTCAGGTTTTGGATCAGCCATATCTAAAAAACTCACTTTACCACCAAAATTTTCGCTCAAATTCCAAATGGGTTTGAAGAAAAAACCAGTTTTGGTTTCTTAATGGGAGTCAAGCGACTGAGTAAGAAAGAAGGTGAAAAGCCGTAAAAGAATTAATGATAGAAAAGAAAAACAATAAAAAAAAAAAGGGTGATTGATGAGGGAGAGAGAGATAGAGAGACGAAGTGAAGGTGATTGAATTGAAATGTATGTACATATACCAAGGTGTAGTAAAAAATTTTAGCTTGTGGAAGTAATATGACGGTTAGCAGTACTATAGTGCTGATTGATAGCAGCTTTTAGCGTTTATAACCGTAAGCACCGAAATAGTAGTTGGTAGATATAGCGTCATTGAAGAAAAATAATAAAATCACTTTTTTTATTCATACAAAAATTTAAAAACTCTAACTATATTTTCACCAGATTTGTACGTAAAAAAAGGGGTATTTTATTTAATTTTTCAGATTTGAAATTGAAAATCAAATAAACGTTGAAGGTCTAAAAGATTAATTTGTTTCAATTCAAAAAATAGGAATGATGTAGATAAAAATTCTATATTTTGCAACGAGAGAAATAGAAACCAGTTCGATCTGTGATTTATCATTTATGGACGTTGATAAGATTTTTTCATTTAGCAGTACCTTAGGATGGCATTACATTCGGTAATAAGTATAATGTTTTGTCAATTTTATCATTCTAAAACATAAAAAAATTAACACTCAAGTTTATAGAATTACGTAAAAAGACAAAATATACAAATAGAACTAAAGATTAGAGATGTAAAATTATTTTTAAGATTAGAAATTAATTGCACAATTTTTTTGAAAGAATATAAAAAGAGATTTGAACCCAAATATGCCAAAACACAAATAATAAACTTTACCGCTAAGATAGAGAACTTTCTTTGCATCCATCTATAGTTAAATATTTATATGTTATTATGGAGATAAAATTATAAAATTTAATTTATTTCCAAATCAAAACAAAAATTTTGAAATTAGAGTGGCCTCCTGGGCTGCTTTGGTTAAAAAGCCGTGTCGAATAAGTCAGATAAGAAAAAGCGCATATCTTATACAATTTAAATTAAAAAAGTTCGCCTTCAGGACATAGTTCAGTTGATTGAAAGGTGTGAGTGAGGTAGTTTCAATTTCGCTGACAACTGCAGAGTGGGGGTATGGAAGAGACTCCTTAAGCGCAGTTAAAAAGCAAGCTTTCAACCCTACTCTATTGAGGTACATCATGCGATTTACATCTTCTACCAAGGCCCCATAACAGAGATAGTGGGAACCCTCGAGGTTAGGGTTGAACCTTAAATTAAAAAAGTTCATTTTACAAAGAAAATACTTAAATAACCTTATTAATAACGCCCGTTAACAAATTGTCTATTAATAGACTATTAATAGACTACATGTTTGTTAAGGCCAATATTGGCTTTAACTGACATGTGGTGTGTTAATGGACTTTTATTAAGGTCTGTTAACAGACTATGAGTATGTTAAAACAAGTTTACATATATTACGTTGAATTTTCAATTAACCTACTTCAAATAAACTCAAATTTACAAGAATTTAAAGCAAAAATCACAATTCATACTCAAATATATACATAATTTCATAATTTGTACCATACAATTTACAAATTTAGCTATAAATTAAAAGAAGAAAAAATAACCACATATTTTACAAATCTAACATTGAAATGAGATTTTCTATAGAGATAAAATGGATTAGATTCTAACAATGAATTGTGTTAGATTTAATCTTTGAAATCTTTTCTTTTCTAGCAACAATATATAATCAATCGAAATGAATTTGAAATGGAAGAAACGGGGAAGAAAAGGGTAAGGATATATTTTGTGATTTGCTTGTAAAATGGGTCAACGGTCGTTCAGATAAATTTGTCGGGTCACTTGACTATTTATCAATATTTCCACGAAGAAGGAAGGGGTTGGGTTGAGTGGGTATTGTTGAAGAGGATGAAAATATCTTCTTCTTTTTTTATTTTTATTTTTATTTTTAATTTTTATGTCGGCTTTGATTTTTTATTTTAGTTTATTTTTTATTTATTTTAACCAAAATCAAGGGTATAGTAGTCTTTTCAATTGACTGGAAAACGTTGAGTAGATTGTGTGAAGGTGACTTGACGGTATTTTCTAACACATGGACATGGGGGATGGAAATGGTGTTTTCCGCATTGAAAGGTGGAATTGAGGGCTAGAATGTCGGGATTAAAACCAGGGGTCGAACCTTGAGGAGTCTTGCTTGCACTGGACTTTGGGCAGTCCATTAAAATTTCGTTTATGTCTCCATTGAACTTAGATTTGATTTGGTATTGTCGTACTTTAAAGATAATCAATTTTTGTTGTGCTGCAAAAAGAATCAGATGAAGAATCTTAATTAAACTCTTGTTTAAAAATTGTTGTGTATATCAAAATTAGTATTTGAACGTTTGATAAACAAAATTGATTTATTGTTGTAACTATATAAGATTATTAAAATAGAAATTGATTATAATAATGTATTTTTGTATTATTTTTATCATGAGTAATATTGTAAAATTTATTTTACTTTTATAACAATATGTAATATTATCAAATATTATTTCAAGACAATGCATTCACCATAATTATTTTGATTGTAAAATAAAAAGATACACATTTATTAACTCAAAATTTATAAAAATTAAAAATAAAAACAGTCATATAGTAAAAAAATCAATTACATTTAAATTTAAATTATTTGAGGAGATGCATTATAGTTGTAATACTAATAAACTTATGACATAAAATGAATTATTTTAATTAATTAGTATTAAAATTGATATTTTAATAATAGATAAGTTAAAAAGTTAAAAATAGAATCTAAAAAGTTATCATTTACTACTTCTCAAAATCTACTATAAAATAATATAGATTCTTTATAGTAACTTTTTAACAATTTACCAAACATCTAAAACATCTTCTTATTGTTTGAAACTTGGGTTGTAAAATCAAGGGTTAATTATACTAATGGTCCCCATTCTTTCATGTTTGTAACAATTTCGTCTCCATTATTTTTTTAGCAGAAATCATCCCCATTCTTCCATTTATTCTCACAGATGGTTCCCAAATAACTAATTTTCACTATTTTAACAATTATATGACAAGTTTACTTCTTGATTTAAATAAATTAAGATGATAGAAAAAAAAAATACAATGAAAGTATTGTAATTAGGCCCTTAAACTTTTCAAAAGTACAAATAAAATCTAAACTATTTTATTTTATTTAGATATGTGTTCTTCTCAAAAAAAAAAAAAAAAAAAAAAAGAATTATCTTTTCCAACACATCCACCCACCAAATCCAATATCACTAACCAAGCTCGGCGACGGCGCTGGATCCCATTCTCATAACCTGGACGACATCTTTTCCATATAAGATAGTGAAGTTGTAAAACAATAAAAAATAGTAAACAAGGAACCAAAAGAATCCACGATCACATTCAAATATCAAATCTCAAATCTCAGTATGTGTGTGTGTGTGTGTGTGAGAGAGAGAGAGAAGCCAAACCTTGCGAGTGAAAGAAGTGTCAGGTGCAAAGAAGTTGGTGAAACGGGTGTGAGGGCCGGTAGCCTAATGGAACACATCCAAAGCCAAAGGCAAGCACTTGCATCTCGACATTGACTTCCGATTGTACGACAGTGAATCTACTTTAGCAGACGACATCAGCGGCGTCGGCGTTGTCGGCGTCCCTGGAGTCTCCGGCGCCGACATTGTCGCTGTTCTCGATTCGAAATCCGCCATTTAATTTACTTCTTTTCCAATAAATCGATAAACCAACAATTAAAACACTTTTTTTCAATTAGTTGAGGCAACGACTAATTATAGGGATGAAAATTACATGATTTGCAGGCTTTTATAAGGTTGTTGCTACACAAACTTCTGAATTGTACCAACATCGAATATAATCCTTAAGGAATTAAGCTTTGCAAAGCTTTGCAAAATAAAGAACATACAGATATTCGAGTTCCAGTAACTATTTTTTTTTTTCTTTTTTTGTGAGAATGAGAAGAAGAGAGGTGGTGTAGCTCAAGTTACATGCTACCAAGCTTGGTTAGTTTAGTGATATTGGAATCATTGGGTCGGTGGGTTGGAAAAGATCATTCTTCTTTTTTTTTTTTTTTTTTTTTTGAGAAGAACATTTGAATAAAATAAAATAGTTTAAAAATTATTTGTAATTTTGAAAATGTTAAGAACCTAATTGCAATGCTTTCATTGTATTTTTTTCCTATCATTTTAATTTATTGGGTAATTTGTACTTTTGGTCCCCAACATTTCTAATTTGTAACAAATCTACCCCTAACCTTTTTTTTAGTACCAGGCATCTCCAATCTTTCAATATTTTACAAATCACGTCCCTATTGACATATTTTGACAGTTTTGCTCTCCTATTTAATTAAAATAAAATAGAAAAAACTTAAAAACAATAAAAAAATAAAAAAATTGCAAATGAAGTTCCATAACTTTTAAAATAAAAAATAACTTCATCTTCTCTAAAACTCCACCGACCCACCGCCAAATCACCACCAATCATGTAAAAATTTATCACTCAATCTATTCCATATTGGCGAATATCCTTTGAATTTGGTAAGACAATTGTGGCATATGGGGTAATTTCTTTGTACATTATTTTAGTAATTTGTGTTGTTTTCTTGTAGGGCAAATGTGAGACTTTTTTTTTGTACCCTAATTTATTTATTTATTTTCTTGTGGAATTTTTTATTGATATATTTGTTTTAATATTTTCAATCTTGTGGGCAATTGTTTATTTGTGTCTAGTCTCCTTATGGCTTTTGCATTTGTTTGTGCTTGATTGTTGTTTACAACTAATTTAAGTTTGATTGCAATTATTTATTTTACTCTATATGCTATTATGAAATTGCAATCCATATTTACAATCGTTTCTTGGAAAGGAATAATTTGTCAATTAATCTATTTAATTGATTAAATTGAAGGATAAAAAAATGGGCATTTATTATTTTTAAAGTTTACTATGTTAAATTATTTAGAAACTACATTCTCTTTAAATTTTGAAATTTTATTTTTGTATATTTCTACTTGTTCAAGCGACTAATTATCACTTGTTCAAGCGACTAATTATCACTTTTTTGTTTATTATTTTTAAAGTTTACTATGTTAAATTATTTAGAAACTACGTTCTCTTTAAATTTTGAAATTTTATTTTCGTATATTTCTACTTGTTCAAGCGACTAATTATCACTTGTTCAAGCGATTAATTATCACTTGTTTGTTTATTTTAGTGTGACGCGACAATGAATAGATTTTTGAAAAGAAAATCTCTTGTAGAAAATGTTGATGGGAAAATATCAAATAAAATGGATTTTGAAGTTTGTAATGTATGTCATTTTGTAGAATCTTGTAGCTTCCTATTGAAGACCTTATTAGTAATCTAATTTGGTTTTGGAATGTTATTACACACATGTAATAGTCACTGTCGATGTTTATATGAAAGTATTTTTGCATCTTGCTACTTTTAATCTTATATCAAGTTTACAATCTCAAATGATATCTACATTGTTTGTAAATATTTATATTTTATTTTTAAAAATTCTTATGGTCAATTACCATTTACCATATGAAATATGAAATTTGTTGATTAAAATAGAGAGATGATGCACCAACAAAATATGTAGAGCCCATTTAGAGCATCTCCAATGCATTCTGTCTATTGTAGTCTATATAGTAGGTAAAATACATAGATTTCTAGTCCATGTGGCACTACGTCTATTGAATAGACGATCAAATTATAAATTCGTCTCCAATGAGTTCCGTCTAAAATTAACATTACCGCTTATGTAGCATTAAATATTTTTAAAATTGACAGGTCTTCAATTTATTTATTTTTAAATAAAATCTTGAGATTGATTTAAATTTGTTGAGTCACTCCGTCTAGAAGTCCGTTTGAATTTAAATGGACTTCTAGAAAGAGGATATTTTTTATGTGTCAAATCAGTTAGACGGATTCCTCGTCAGCATGCATTGGAGAGAGTTTTTTATAACTACGTCTATATATATTTATGTGGCACGTATAAAAAGTAATAGACAGAGTGCATTGGAGATGCTCAAAAATCCCACCGGAGCCCAATTATGAGAATCAAATGTTTATTATTATGAGGCACTAATCCAGAAGCTTGACCCATCAAAATGTCCCATTCTAATTTGAATCATTGAATGTCAAGAGTGAAAACAGCCACCGTTCTCCTTCGAATACTCATTCCCTCTAACCGGTTGCCATTTTGCATGGGAGCTCTTGATAGATTCTAGCGGTTCAAATAATTCAAGGGCATAGGCAACAAAAATTATGGGGCCTTTTTGAAAAAATAAAAAAATAAATAGAGAAAATATTTAAGTTTTATCTATCATTAAATTTGTTAAAGATTTTTTTTTTTTTTAAATAATCACCTACAAGCACAGCCTGTTCCTGATTCCTCTGTATATGACTTGTGTGATTGTGTTCATTTGACAAAAATATAGTCTATTTTGCTAGGATGGGAGTTGATTTGATTGAGTTAGTGTCAATATTAACTGGTTTAAAAGGAAGAAAGTTATTTATGATAAAAATATTTAAGAGAATTTATAATAAAACGAGACTTTTTAAAGAAAATTAAGGGTAGTTTCACTTAGCAGTTAACGGGAATGCCATTTTGAAAAATTCTTCAAAAAGTAACGCAATAGAAATATTTAAAGCAATTTTTGAAAACGGTTTTTTCAGTTCTCAGAATATGGAATGGTAAAAGTAGAACCGCTTTTAAATTTTTTGTTTAAAAAAAGTATACTTCCTCATCGTAAAAGCATTTTTAACCTACTCAAATTGATCCAACCCTAATATGGTCAAAATTGACTCTCATTTTTATGTCTCCAAATCTTACCTTTAGAAAATCAAAACTACCCATCTTACAAAGGGTAAAGAGATGGGCGGCGAATCGAAAGAGATATAAAGGGTAAAGAGATGGGCGACGTATCACGTGGCGCCTTTATTTTTAGCACAAGAAGAAGCACCGTGCGACAGTAGTCTAATCTACTAGACTATCTTCTACCTTTTCTCGATTGATTTAATGATGAAAGACAATTTAAAAAAAGCTTTACAACATGAAATTTGAATGCAATGAAAATAGCTTGTTCATTGAGCAGAAAATTACAATAGTTTGGTATAGAAAGTGAACACCAGTGAGCTTGACAATACTTAAAATACTAACTACCCCTATAATGGCGTAGACGTTTAAATTTTGAAAGCTGAAAAATCGTAAATAAAAATAAACTATTACAAACGGAATAGAACTAACAATTGAAAATAATATTTACAAGGTACGAACGAAGTTGGAGAACTGCGGCTGCAAATGGTGTCAGACTAAATCTAGCTACGGGCCCTAACATGACGACAAGGAGAAAGGGGCGCTGGAAAAGTAGGCGGAGGGTGATCTAGCAGACCTACGGGGAAGATGGCGGCTGGACTGTTTGATGCAAAGATAAAGTTGAAGACATATTTTGAAACTTTATGAAACAAGAGATTAAGAGTTCGTTTGACAGAGTTTATAAACTAGTTTATAAACTAATATTGGTTTATTTGAATTAAAATTGTTGATTTTTCATGTTAAAATTGGATTGAAAAGTCAAAAATGACGGCTGAAATAAACTAAAAACAGTTTATAATCCATACCAAATAAGCTCTAATTTGAAAAAAAATAGAATAACTCAGGACTTTTTTCATAAATCAAAAGCCATCTGTTGATCTGATCTCCTCTCTGTGTTTATTAATCGCCACCTCAGATTATCTGATCCTGGGATCCATATGAAAGGTCTATTTGGAGTAAATGAAGCTCGCCATTGGTTCTGTATGTGTTCGGGCGCGATATCACCACACCAGACAATCAGACTATCAAATCAAATAAATACCAAATTTAGATTAATCATACATCGCTAATCCGATCTGCAGCCGAGGTGGCAAACACCGTAATTTCAACCATAGCTGGTTGACAAACCTATAAAACATTGAAAGAATAAAATCGTATCCTCGATTTGGGTCGTGAACACGAGCAACAGAATGCAACAGAGAGTAATTCAAGTTAAAAGTTCAAAACATAGTGCTCAAGTAACAAAACCTTAGGCAAATCATACACTTCCAAAATTTCCTCAATTGGAAAACCTGCGACCCTTTCCGTAGAAAAACACAACAGATTGTCTAATATACATTGCCATATACTAATGTAACAAGCCTAAATATGCAAAAAATTGCATACAGGTCATGAAGTAAAAATATTTGAGAATGGAAAACATCGGAAGTCCAAAATCTATTGAGTTCTAGACTTTTAGCAATGGCTGACCACGCATCATTTCTAACTAACTTCCATTTTGACCTTCATTCCCTAATTGTCACGCCTGGTGTTCCTCCGGCGAGGAGCAGCAGCATCCTCGTTTTGCTCTTCCTTCTCCTCGGTGCTGCCCTGATTGTTTGAAGTCTCAGGAACATCAGGTTTCTTTGTCTCCACAACTGTTTGGGCCTGCACAAAGCAAAATAATAAGTGAGGAATGTAGGTAAATGTCCAGAGAAAGTGTAAAATCACATGTACTAACGACTTACAGGCTGCTTCTTCCAACCAAAGATAATCTTCAATAGAAGAGTGAATATGACAACTATAATGGAGACGAGTGCTCCAATTGTCAGGTTCGGTTGCTTCTCAGCCTTCTCAATAAGCTCCTGCAAATCAAAGTCCAAGTCTTAGGAAATTCAATGCAAAAAAACAAACACTTGTTCCCGAGAATACTGTTGTCCGATGACTTACCAAGACCTTGACCTTGTGATCACCCAACACAGGAAGGTCCGCAATCTTGTAAAGGTATTCAAATACCAATTTCTGCAACAATTAAAAAGTAGTTGATGTTTAAATTAGCACAAATCAAAATGTGAAAAACATTAATAGAATTGGATTGTCTAACTAAATTACCTGAATCCCTTTAAGACCCTCTGAATCAGTGGATTCCTCGGCCTTTTCTTTCTCTTTTTCTACCTCGAATTTTGGCTTCCATGCAGTTGCCCTGTAGGTTTCTGCAACTTTCTCATTAGAAACTATCAAAATATTGTCAAACAATATACCATCCTGCATTGTCCAGATCTCAATGCCAATGGCTGCCACGGGCTCAAAGTTCGGTTTCTCGAGCTCAATGTAGTCAGGGTTTGGAATTTCCTGGGGGTTCCAAATACCCTTGTAATTGGGGTTGTCAATAAGGGGTGCATGCCATTTACCCTTGTAAGCGGGATTCCTCTTCATTGGCTTTTTCCACTCTCCACATCCGGGTGCCTCTGCACACTTGGGGTTATCAACTTTAGGAGCCTCCCATTCACCATCCTCCTCGTCATCCCAATCTTCTGGTTTTGTAGCCTCAGGATCATCGATATCCTCCGGCTCATCATCCAGCCATCCCTCAGGCTTCACAGCATCTTCATCTTCAATTTCCATTGGAGCATCCTCATCCCAGTCATCTGGTTTCTTGGCCTCTGGGTCTGGGATTTTTTCTCTCTCATCCCAATCCTCAGGCTTCTTATCATCTGGGTCGGGAATGGTCTTAGAAGGGATGAGTGGCGGCTCAAAATCTTCAGTTGAGAGGAAATTAGCCTTCTTCTTCTCTTCTCCATCAATCAAGATCTTCAACTCATTATCTGGTTTCAAGATGGCAGTATAGACATGGGTCAATTTGTCGGAAGGCACGGATGGTGGATACTTGAGGTGGTGTTCAACATACTCCCCACTCTTGGGATTCTTGTGCTTCAAAATGAAGTGAACTTTGTTTGTAGCTCCACACTTATCAGGTCCAAACATTATCGAGTAGGGAGATTCGCTGTCAAATCCCTCGGGAGTCCAACCAGCATCCTGAGGACGAAGGTACTTTAGATAAGCACCACCACATTCAAGACCATTCTGAAGGCGAACCTCATATTGAAGGACAATAGTCTCATCCTTGAGGTGAATAGGTTCATCTAGTTTCTTCACAATGGCATGTTTCTTGGCCTTCTCACTCACAAGAAGCCCATAATCATCATGTCCCTCACTCTTTGAGTGTTTCCACACACCTGAGAAGCACTTACACATCAGCATAAAGCGCAATTATTGCATCCTCAGCAATTAAGCCATTAATTGCCCAATGAAAATACATTCAATTAATGCACACCAGTGACCATAGCATCAATTACATGTAGATGTCTCAAAACATGAATACACAGCACATCAAATAACTACGACCTATGCTAGTGTATTCAAGTAAAACAACAATCCGGTCATTGATAAGAGATTCGGTTGTATAATCATCCTCTGCTTCAAACCAGGAACACTTTGTATGGTACAGCAGTAAGTAGTAGAATTTCAAGTGATCAACGAGTATTTTACATCCTCACATGCATGCTCACTTGATCACTAGTGTTACAGAAATGTTTAACACAATAAACAGAGATTTCCAACCATATAAAATCCCAAACCATTGATTTTAGCATATGTTTGGTAGTGCTAAAATTATATTTTAAGTGCTTATATTATAACTTATAAGTTGTGGGTGAATGTGTGGATAAAAAATGAGTTGTAAGTTGTGGGTCCTATGAAATGTGTGGATAAAAAATATGTTTGACCAGCTGAAATTATAATTTAAGCAGTGACAAACATGTGCTTAGTACAAAGTGTTTGCTCATTTTGTTTAAGTAAGAATTCAGTGTCCCTTACTGATTATACAAAAATATTACTATAGATCAAATTTCTTGATTCCTCTGCTACAAAAATTGCAGCACCATGAATAGATTGCATGGTACACCAATGAGTAGTAGAATTTCAAGTAATCAACAAGTATTTTACGTGCTCAAAGGCAAGCTCACTTCATCCCAAGTTTTTCAGAAAAGTTCAATAAAATGACATTTCCATTTTCAACCACATTGAGTCCCAAAATATTGGTGTAGTACAAAGTATTTGTTCATTTTGAACAAGTAAAAATCCAGGGTTCAATAACTATAGATTAAATATCTTGATCTTCTACGACAAAAACAACAACCATTCTACATTTCACACTGAGACGCCTATCAACAAATTAGAAATTTTGTAAAACATATAATTAGTTAATTACCCGTAGAACCTTACATACTTGCCAACTAATTAAATTTGAGTTTGAAGACAATTATTTTGATATCCAGTACGCAAGTTGAAATTCAAATCAAGAAAGTACTGAATCTCAATCACGAAACCAGCCAAAAATATTAGCTCTTCAATTCAGATTTAAAACTAAACACATTTCGCACAAATAAAAAACTAAAAAAATTATAGATCCAAATAAATCATACCTGTATAATCTTCCTTCTTGGACACAACCCACCGCCCGTCAAATGCATCATCAAATGAGTCATAGAATTTCTAAAAATAGCCAAAACATTGGAGAAAAAATTATAAAAAAAATCAGTTTCTCATAAAATCCACAGATCCAGAAAATTGTAAACAAACTAAATCAGATCCCATGCTATTGCGGCTGCCGACCTATACTCAAGTTGAAGAAGCAAATTTTTAGGTATTCAGTCAAACTACACAATTTACGCACATGCTTATAAAATTAAGTATTGCATAGTAGTATACAAATAAAACAGCGTCTTACCACATCGTCGGAAGCGTAGAGCTGAGAAACGCAAAAACTGATCAACAAAAGCAAGACACACTGCACAGTCCAAATCTTTCGATTCGAATCCTCCATTATTTCAACCGATAAAAAACTCGACTCTCAAATCCGAAAATTTTCTCAAAAATAATTGCAGAATATTATCGATCGATCGATCGATCTGAAAGAGTGTAGAGTAGGCGAACTCTCTAGAACATAAAGACTAATTGTGATATTTAGATATATCATATAGATCTGGGGAACTGTGTCGTCGAGTAGCTTCAACCAATAATATTTGAGGCCACGTGAAGTGGACCAATAGGAGTTTGCCACGTCTGTTTGATTACAAACTTAGGGGACTGGAGAGAAGGGAAAGGTCCACGGTTTTTATTGATCCGATTTGCGGGTTGACCCGCTTAGTTTGACTCGATAAGCATTTAGTCATTGAATTCGAAAATTGAAGAATTTTTTTTTTTTTAAAGAAAAATATGTTGCATACAAGTTTGTCAATATTTTACGTAACACAAGTTACTACAAGTCCATCGCACGGTATATTAAATTGTGTAGCGTGGTTAATTACGTGTGTATTACATGATATAAAATGACCTATCCATCATTAATGATTTTTAAAAAATAGATTTCGAATTTCTATTGATAAATCTATGACTTCCAAAACCCTTACCTTCATATATTCTAGACGAAATTGAGGATATGTTCAAAGAGGCTCGACAAGAGCGGACTCATGATTGTATGGATCGCCTTGTTACACAACTAAAAGGACAAATTTTGAACAAGTTGTTGCTTCTCTGAAAAAATATAGTCTGATTAGACGGATCATGATGAAATGCCAAGGATAGGGAGTCGTGGAAGTGTTTCGAACTTTACCAATAATTAAGGGTGGCAAAGAAAGCTGCAAAATCAATTACTCGACATATGAGACATGCTTAAAAGGTAGGTGAACACAAAACTATATGAAAAGTTATTTTTCGAAAATAAAGGGATTTGTATACTTAACAATTTTCAAATCATTCCTTGCAAATAACAAAGTTCGATTGGTAGATGATACTCTGAAGCTTGTGATGATGAAAGTATGGACCAACTATTCTTTGACTTTTTTAAAACATATAATTAAAGTAACTATTTCCTCATCTCAAGTAATCGATAAAAGACGATTTTTTACTCTATCAAGGAAACACAATCATTTTCATAACAACACTTTGCAAGGAGAATTATCTAATATCTTTAGTGGGCCAACTTGTCCAGTGGACACTTCTTATTTGACCCACCAAGAACATTAGATCATTTCCCCACTTTGCAAACTCATATCACACATGTATATGGACACCAATTAGTTAATCGTCATATGGAGGGTTAGTTTCAGTAACAATTAATGGATTTTGATTGAAAAAAATTCAAAATAATTATTGAATTAATTTTCTTATAGTAATAGTCATTCAAATTTCTAATGATTACGTTAACAATCACTCAACTGAATAACGTTTACCTAAAATATTACATTTCACGGTTGAATTCCAACGTAGACACAAACGAAATAAAAATGTCATACCTTAAAAATTTACCAACAAGTAAGAAATTTCACCAATTGTCTACTTATTAAAATCGAATGAATATGAAAAAAAAAATTTGACAATTATACATTTAGTTGCAATTAACGTCGTTTATGTCGATGTTGGAATTTAATAGTGACAGGTAAGATTTTAGGTTAATGTTTTTAGTCGAGTAAATATTAGTAAAACTCTCAGAAACTTGAGTGACTACTACTGTAAAAAAAATTATTTCAATGATTATTTTAAATTTTTTTAACAAACTTTAGTAATCGTTGCTGAAATTAACCTTGATATTGACACCAATTATAAAGACTCAATACTCGACCCATATATCTCTTCCTCAACGTTATAACATTTTATAAGCTCAAATACAATTATTTTACAATTTCTTTGGACAAGATGTCAATATTATGCTATCCAACCATATTTTAGGCACTTAAAATGTACATAACCCCGCAATGATAAAGGCCGCCCAACTTTTGAGTCAATATTCAATGTCAAGTTTGATATACATCTTTTACAATAATTGTAGCTTTAAAGAAATGTTACATAAGTGTGCTAGTTGTTACAAATAAAATAGAAATATCAACAAAACAAAAATTCTACAAGTCATGCTAAATGAGAGGTTTTGACAAGTAAAAACATTTTTCTTTTTCTTTTGTAATAATTCAGCTCATGTTTGGAGATGGAGAAAAATGGAAGACAATGTTTGGCGAAAGGGTAGAGTAAAGACTACAAAGAAGTGAAGAAATTGATGATTTAAGAGACTCAAAACTAAAAGAGAGAAATAGGAAAGGGAAATAAAAAAGCGTGGACGGCAGGATTCGAACCTGCGCGGGCAGAGCCCACATGATTTCTAGTCATGCCCGATAACCACTCCGGCACGTCCACAACTTTTTGTCAATTAACAATCATATATATTATTATTTCTTAAATCCCTCAAACATGGTGTTCATACTTCATCGCCTGATCTGCCAAAAATGTATTTGTATAATTTAGAGCTATTGCCTAACTATTGACGTTAGATCTACCGCTAAATTGTTGATTGGTTCAAACTATTTCCATGGCAATTTTATTTTCATTGCCGTGATTTATACAAATTACAATCATATAAATAGAATTTTTGAAAGTTTTATATATTTATAAGTAGCATTTATAATAAACAAATTTTTTTATTAATCGTAATTAAAAATAGACGGTGTATTTAACAATGTTCTAAAAAGTATAAAACGTGACTAAGCGTGGAAGCATAGTTTCAAACTTTTTTGGTCTATGCGAGGCCTAAACGAGGCGTAAAGTATGGCTAGACGAATCTTATGCGGACTTTTTAAAACAGTGATATTTAATGAAGACTTTTAAATTTTTTTATGAAAATAAAAGGAATTAAAAGTTCGAGTCTATTCTTGTTTGTTTTCACTTAAAATTTTGCTAAAATTTGAAGTTAAAATCAACAATTAATTTTAACTACTCATATCGTGTATCAATAACTTTTTACAACTTTTCAACCACACATTTCATCAACTTGTATTAACTTGCACAAAAAATTCGATTTTAATTAAAATCAAACACACTTTAAATTTTGTTGAATTTTTGATGTTTTAAATATAAATTTTTATGGACTTCTAAAAAGTTTTTAAAAAGTCACGGCCTTGTGGATATTCAATTCATACTTTTTAAAATCTTAAGAAAGTTCGAGGTATTAAAAATATCAATGTTTTTTTTAAAAAATAAAATTCTCAATATACTAACTTTTAAGCACACAATATAAATAAAAAATCTCACAATTTATCACTCATTCACTCCGAAAATTTGGGAATCACATATTAAAATTAAAAAAATCTAATATGTGATTTGTTTTCTTTCTTCAATATTTCCTTCTTTTTTTTTTTTTTTTTTTTTTCCTATGAGATTAACTGCCACCATTAATTACCAATTTGTTTGAAAACAGCAGATCTTTTCCATGCGATTTTTTTTTCTATGTATTTCCCTAACCATTTTTCCCTCTTCTTTTCCATCTTTTCTCCATTTTTAACAAAAACATAAGTTAAATTGTAATTAAATTCTTATAAAATGTTCAATTGTAAGTCTTCTAACACTTTGAAAAACTTTTAAAAAAGAAAAAAAGAAAAATGTCTTTCAATCTGTGATTTTTTTTCTTTTTCTTTCAATTTTGTTTCTACGAACTCTATTGCCATGCTAACTTTTTTATGAAAAAAAAATATATAATATATCTCTTTAATGTGATTTTTTTTTCTTTCTAGTATGCACCTTGTAATGACCGCAGATCCTACAAGATTTTCGTCAGAAATTATTCCGTGCACCGTTAGTTTGCACATTAGCCATCGGGAGTTTGTCTCCTAAGTAGATTTCTTTCATGTGCTTAACGATTTGAACCATTAACTTTCCCTTTAAGAGGAATTTATGTTGAATGCTGGTATTAATTGAGTGTTTTTATAATGACCACGAACTTTCCATTGTAAGACATTTTGCTCAAGAGTTATTTTATGCATCGTTAACTTACATATTATCCATTTGGAGTTTGCCTCCAACGTAGATTTTTTTCATGTCCTCAACCCAACACCTCTGTCTTATGAGGTATTTAAGTTGAATATCAATACCAATTGAATAGTAAAAAAGTTCGTAGTTGTTACACACCTAACTATTTTTCTCATGCTGTTCTTTTTCATCATTTCTATAAAGAAGTTTAATTTGTAATTAAAATCTTATTATGATAGATTGTCATTTCAACAAGTTTAGTTCATGATAAAAAAATTAATCTTTTATCAAGAAGTTTAGTTCGTGATAAAGATTAATCTTTTGGGGTGGTTTTTTCTTTCTCTTTTTCTTTTTTGTTGTGAGGGTCAATTGTAAGAGAGATATTTTTTCTTTTTATTATGATACATATGTATGTCTTTTTTTTTTTCGAAAAATTATTTTGATATGAGTTGAATAGAGATGACAATGGCACAGGGTGCCCCTTCCCATCTCCAACCTCGCTGATAATTTTTTAGAAACGGAGTCAGAATTAAAATATCACTATTTTCCTTCATGTTTACTTATTTGTTTTTTTTTTATTTGAAAATACAATTTAAATAAAAATATATATATGTTAAAAAAGAGATGGGGGCTAGTCGAGGCTAGAGCATGATATTTTTCCATCCCTAGACTTCAATTATTTCGACCGCTTTGAATTTATATGGGGCGATACATTGATGGTAATATACAAGATTATTTTTAATGAAATTCTATGAAAATCATTTAAAATGAAAGCCTATAAAAATTCTTAAATTATGAAAGTTTTTAAAAATAAAAATTTATAAAAGTCTTTTGTAATCTGTAGAATCAATAAAAGTCAATAAAAATTCAAAAATTCAAAAAAACAAAAGTCTTAAAAGAAATTGACAAAAGTAATTGAAAGTTTAAATTGCATACATCCCCTTTTAACTATTTCTTAAAACAAATCTATAAAAGTATTTGAAAGTTAATAAATTGCACACAACATCCCAGCTTTAAAGTAGCTAGTGTCAAATTATATAAGATCTATAACTAAGAAAAAATCACTTATCTAAACATGAAATAAGTTTAACTTTTAAACTTAACCAAACACTAACATGGATTTCAACATAACAATGTCCTTTATATTTGAAGGGCCCAAAAAAAAATCAATGAGGCCTAAACAAGCCAAGTACTTCACCAAAGTCTGAGTATTTGCATTGAGACAATTTTATACATCTTTTTATGTTTGTCTATATTGTAAACACTCATAAAAAGAAGACGTACTGTCAATAAATTAATAAAAAACACACAATAATTGGTGGATGATTTCACGAAACTTTATTTTTTACTTAAAATTCTTTAAAATAAACTATCTGAAATTCATTTGATATTCATAATAACTTAATATTTTATCTAAGCTAAAGTCAGATCTCTCATAACTCTTTACCATGTTTTTTTAAAAAATTTTTAGCATGTGATAATGGTTCCCACTAAATTGATTTAGTGCCCTTTGGACTAATAAGATTCTCAGAATCATTTGAAAATTAGGTGGTAACAATTGGATGGTGCAAAATGATTGTATCTCTATAAAGAGAGCCATATCTAAGTATGTACAGTATTCTCCTTTCTTCTTTTGGAGCCCATTTTTATTGCTATAACCCACATTTTGCTTTTTGTTTATCCATCCATATATATACATCTTTTTACAAAAGGTAGTCACACTTGTTACCTAACTTTTTCCTATATCTATAATCATTAGATTTATTTACAAGTGTTGGTATACAGTCGCACAAAGATTAATTTGGTGTAGTGACATTTGTTTGCAACTGATTTGTGATTTGTGTCATAATGTTTGATTATGTTGTGTTGTCTTAGCGTGAATTTCAACTTTTCAAGATTTTCGATGACACGTGTTGGATTTGGACCCTTTTTAGCTAAACAAAATGTATTGGCACAAGGTAGGGGTAACTTTTTTCCACATGGAGTGACAGCATTTACATGTCTTTGATAATCTAAATTATTGAAGAACAATAATATTCTTAGCAATGGATAAGTACGAACTATTAGAAGAACTTATTGGCTAGTAGGGGACCATTCAAAATTGCCATAGTCTATGTTGCAACAGTTTCTTTGTAAAGAAGATCAATTAGCTGCAACAAGGTTGTATATATATACTTGGACTCAAAAGCCGAAGAACCTTGGCGGTACAATTAACACAGCATGTTGAGACAGCCAAACAACGAAGATGTTGAAGAAGATGAAGAAGAAGAAGAAGAAGAAAACTATGCAAACAACAATGAGTTGTGCACATAAATATGTATGAAACTCTTCCTCTTGTGATTGAGTTGAAGGGTACTACAAACCACAAAGGCAAGTCATAGAGGCAAAGGGAAGGTGATGCCTTTCTTCCAGGATTTTCGTCTTTTTATTTATATCTATATATTTTATCCAATTAAGAATTTGGTTAATGAGCAAATCTAGCAATGAACTGAATAGAATATCGAAAATAGATTTATGTAACCAACCCCCAACTCATGGTGAAAAGGGTTTTGGCGAGTGTTTGTTTATGTATTTTCCTTCCTTTTTTCAATTGGTGTTCACTTGTGTTTGTATTGTTTGGTGGTTCATGAAGTGAATCCATTGTTCCTTGTGCAGTTGTTTCCTAATCTTCCCCTTTTCTTGTCTCTCCTCATTAAGTATGAGCAATATTTACGATGTTGTTTACCTTGTGGATCTCATGTTGTGTGTCTACAAGTGAGCTTTTTAGGCACCTTTGCACGCTCAACTCGATTGATCAACAGAATAATGTACTGATAGATATTTTATGCTCATAATTGTGTCAAATTTATCTACAGGTTTCATAAGTTCCACCACGTTCCTTAAATTTATATTCTGAAAATGTAAAATTTGTGTTACATCTTAGTAATCATATGTTGGCAATTCAATCTCTATGAAACTATGCATATATACCAATACCATCTCCTTTAGTCACTAGATATGTATGCCGGTGCATGTTGAAAAGTAGTTTAGTTTCCTCAAAGTTTTATTCTAATCATTTAGAAATTTTTCTTGTATAACTCATCGTCGAATGTGTAGTTGAAAATAAATATTAAAAAAATAAGTTTTAGAAAATAGAGACCAAACAAAGGTTTAACTTTAATTTGTTCACTCAGCTCAGTTATTAGTTTCAATTAGTTCACTCGTTGTCCTTCCGTCAATAAAATTATATTTTCTAGGAAAATTGGCGCAAATGGTCTCTTACCTTTGTCCTCAGTGCAGAAATGGTCCTTAACCTTTATTTTTTAGCACATAAGTTCCTAGCTTATGTGTTTTGGGGCGCAATTAATCCTTATTTGAAGAGAAAGACAAATATGCATTTAATTTTAATTATAGAAAATTGTAATTGAATTTCTAACATTAAGCAAAAAGTGCAAATGAGTCTGTTACGTTTATTAAATAATATTTAATTTAACATATTAAATATATCACTATAATGTGTCTATTAAACTTTTTATAAGAAAAAAGTGTAAAATTATTGTGGTTTACATATATGTAATTCATATGTGACGTGAAAAATTTGAATAAAAATTAGTTAAATAAATAACAAAATGACATATATAATTTTATCACACTCGAAAAAAATAAAGGAAAAAGGAAAAATTTCATGTTCGTCCTCAATCTATTTCCTAGTAGCAAGTTGGTCATCACCTTTTAAAAATCGTCATTTAAAATGTGCCAAGGAAAGTTTTGATAAACATTACCAACCATTATTACTGGAAGGGTGTTTATGTAGAAATCACACTTTTTAACAAATGCACTACATCTTTATTGCATTAAAAGTCTTTAATATCTATTTATTATTACATTTATGTTTTTACCTTTTTTATTATGTTTTTAAGTCCAAAAAATATGTTATCATACTTTAACAGTTTAACTATATATTAAAAAAATACGATGGACAAATATGTCTTTTTAACTACATCTTAATAGAATTTTTAGACAAAAACCGTTATTATAGATAATGTGTTAATCAATAAAAAATTGATAATAAATACGCGATGAAAAAGAGTTAAAGATTAAGTGTGATAATGAGTAAATATGGTGTTACTAAAATTACATTTCGCGTCAACTACAATAACAGTGCAGACATTTTTTGTTTCGGCACAAATTGGCGTTGTTCTTCACAACGCATACTTTAAATAAAAAAAAATTGAAAAACAGTAAGTTCAAAACAACGAGTTAAACATAATTGTTAAAAATAGATATAATAATTATTTTGACGTCACGTTTTTAGACTTATTTTTGAACTATGCTCTTCACTTTTCGGGATAAATTCTTAGTGCTATTTCTAAGTATTGGTAGAAAATTTTGGAAGACAGTTTTCGAAATGAACAACTGTTCACTACAAATTCAAAATAATAAATTAAAAATAGTTATTAAAAATATACAAGTGACGGTTCAAAATTTGAGTAATTTTATCTTCAAACATATTTACAAGAAAAAATTTATTACAATTAACAAGTAACTTATTTTCTATATTCACAAATAAAAAATTATTTATTTATCAAACTTATTTACTTATAAGTAACTTTGCTCATATGCCAGTACCTAGGAATCCTCACTAAGACAACCTAGCAACCTAAAATATTGTTGGATCATCCATAGTTCATTTAGAGACTAATGCACATGTTTGTCACTGCTTAAATTATAATTTTAATTAATCAAACATACTTTTTATCCACACATTTTACAGAATCCACAATTTACAACTTACTTTTTATCTACACAGTCACCTACAATTTATAATATAAGTACTTAAACAATAATTTCAATATTATCAAACATATGCTAAAATAATAATTTTGAAATGACCCAAAGTCGTATTTATATTTTATAATAATGGTAGATGCCAAGTATAAATAATATTACTAAAAAAGACAACATTTCACCTAGGAGTAGGGGTGAGCGTGAGTTGGGTTGTGTCGATTTTGAGCCAAGCCCAAGAATGGCGGTTTGGAAAAAAAGGAATCCAACCCAACCCGCCAATGAGTTGGAACCCGACCCAACCCAACCCAACCCAACCCAACCCAACCAATCTTGGGTCGGTTTGGGTTAGGTTATCGGGTCGGGACAAAAAAATTTCTCCAATTCTAAAATCTCCAAGATACAATTTTCATTGAAAATAATCAACACTAATTCCCATCAAAACATCTAAACAACAAACATCAACAACTAAATCCGCAACTAAGAATAACAATAAAGAATTTACAAGTTACAACAAGATCTTACTAGAACTTACCAAAAATTGCTGCAGAAATTCTAAAATTGATTAGAAATAGCCATATCCAGAAACCCGATTTCTCTGAAATTTCTCGAAAATGGCCTTGGAAGGAGTATATCTTCTTCATCTCGAAAATGGCCTTGGCAGCAACAATCAGCAAGAGAAATGCGGTGGGGAAAAATAGACTTGGTCTCAGCGTCTTGCTATCTTCGGTGGAGGTGGTGGATTGACCAACGTTGGCCGGCGGTGGAGAGATTGGGCTCAGTTTCTTTTCTCTACGTGCGTGAGTGTGAATGTATTATTGGGGTGTGTGTTGTTTTGTGGCAGAAATGATTTTTAGGGATTGCTTTTTTTTTTTTTTTTTTTTTTTTTTTTTTTTTTTTTTTTTTTTTTTTTTTGTAATCGGTCGGGTCGGGTCGGGTCGGTGAATCCGACCCAACCCGATTGATCTTTCAATCTCTCAACCCGAACCCAACCCAAATAAGTTCAAAAATCGACCCAAATTGGATCGGGTCGGGTCGGTTTAAGATGGGTTTTGCCCACCCTTAAATTTTCACCCACAAATTCCATCATATGGTACGATCGGATAAAATGATAAAATGATTTAATACACGTCGCATTGACACAATATTTTAAAACAGATGATTAACAGTGTACTTTACAAGTAACAGATAAAATAAAGAATGAAAAAATGGAGGAGATGTTTGATATTTCAATATTGGACATTACTTTCTTTTTTTCTTTAATACCATCATGTACAACGCACAACGTTAAAAAAGGCGACGTAAACCTCACTATAAACATAAAAATGTAAAAATTATTAAAATGTAAAATAAATGCATAATATATAATAAACAATCTTCAAAATTTATAATACAACAATTTAAAATATACATACAAACAAAAGACAAATCTATTAAGAGCTTGTTTAATTTCACTTAAAATTTTATTAAAAAATTAAAGTCAAAATCAACAAGTAATTTTAACTATTTATTCATGAACCCACAATTTTTTACAATTTTTCAACTACACATTTCATCAATTTTTATCAACTTTTACAAAAAAACTGAATAGCTAGTGTGGTAGTAGGCTATTTCCAAAGTTGGTCAAATAAAATTTTTTAATTTTTTTTAGTCCACACCTAAGCAAAATAAATAAAACTAAGTATTAAAGGATCATGCCTCACAAGCCTTGAGGCGTGTGCCTCACTCAACTAAGGCGTAATCCTCCCAAAATAAATAAATAAATAAACACCTCACAATGACCTTACACAACACTTTACCAAACAAGCATTTATCCTAATGTCCATCACAATCCCAAAATTTTTACATATAACTAAAAAAAATTTATGACACAATTTCAAATCAAGTCTTTAGAAACCACCAGCACGGCTGGCTGTCCTCGAGACCCAAGCCCGGCACAAGCTCATCTCACCAATTAGGCCAGGCCTGTGTCGGACCAGACCAGGTTTACACCTATGCTTCAACTGTCTTTTAAAAAATTAAAAAACAGAAAAGCTCACATCACACACACAATTAACAAGTTCCTTAAATCCACCAACTACCTTACAAGAAAATAATCTGTAAGTATGTAACCATCAATATAGCAAAAATGGTAACTTCCTGAGCTTTTTAATAGTACTTTTAGCAATGCAGCCAGGATAAACAACGATTACCTATTTCTCAACATAGAGACATTGTTACATGTCCTTAAATCTCAAATATAGTCAATCAGCCAATCCTACTAAGATAGTCAACACTCTTTGCTGCCTCTCATGTAGCTATCCCGTGGAAATAAAAAAATTAATGTGTAATACGAATAATGATAGCTAATTTGATTAAAATATATATATATATATATATAACTTACCTTTTATCATCATAATCAGCTTTTTTTTTTTTTTTTTTTGGGGGGGTCCGAGCTGTAGCTTCCAAGCAGGGAAGAATTATCAACTAATCAAGATCTAGACTCTTTTTCATGCTTTCGTAAACCAGATACGTAATGCTTGCTGATGGTACAACTTTAAGAAGATTTGGAAAAAGTCCTTTATAGAAGCCCCTAAAACCTTCGTGCCGAAAAGTTCTCCAGAATACATCTGACATGCCCTTGTAAGCAGCATCTGCATTCATACGTTGCGCTTGCATTCTGAGAACGAACTGTTGTTAGCATGACTGGGAGTAAATAATATCACTTGCATGATGGAAAGTTCTCCAAATGGACAATATGAGCATGTTTGGCTAAAAGCTTTAAAAAGTGGAAGTTATTTAAAAATAACCTTTTGTTTCCATACATGTTTGGATAATTTACTTTTTTCTCACTTTTAATAGATTAGAAAAAGTTACTTATTTCGGAAGTAATGTTAACTTGCTGTCTCAAAATAAGTAACTTCTTTCTGCTATATAAAAAATTATTTATTTTAAAACTTATATATTTACTTGTTACTGAACTATTTAAGCTTTTAGCCAAACAAGCTTATGTATACTCTTTACCTTGTTCTTACAACTTGCAGTGGGTAAACAAAGGTTGCTCCAACTGCTCCTGAAATTGTTCCACAACTGAGTTGCACAAGAGGACCGGGTTCTGCATAGAATCTAAACTTTTAACTTAACAATTCAAAGAATCATGCTGTGTCTGACAGATAAACGACAGATGAGTGGGCCAAGTAATTAGATATAGAAAAATGTATAAGATTATACCACTTTCGTGAAGAATATATTTCTTGGATACATCTTTCAAGGTCTCGTACATGGTCAAGTCAATGCCTGCATAAGGGATAATTCCCAAAACAGACGGTAGCAGCCCTCTATAAAAGGCCCGAGGACCCTCTTGAACCCATATATCTCTCGACAATTTCCCCAAGCTTGGAACATTTCCACCTTCACACACACAGGTCTGTAATCGAGTTTTCACAAGATCCATTGGATAAATAGAGGTTTGTGCCACAGCTCCAGCCAAACCACCTGCAACTAGTCGTCCTACAGTTCCTACATCACCGCGTTTTTCTCCTTCAGTACCTCCGATAACATTCTTCAACATTTCATACGTGTAAAACTTAATGGCACTTTCCGGTGCAACCTTCAATACGTTTATCCCATTACCCCGGAAAAACCCCCAAAAACCACCTTCCTTCCAAATGCTTTTAAGTGCAGGAAAAATGCAAGCACGTGTAGTCTGAACTTGTAAAACCACCTTTAGGCGATCAAGAGGTGCAGTTGCAGTTCGAGAAGCGGCTCCGGCCACTCCGCCTGCAATCAAATATTTTGTTGCATGAACATGCTTGCTGATGCCTTCAGGAATTACAGCCTGTTCACCAATATCAACAAGATATACTTTTTCCCAATAGTGATAAATGTTTTCTATGGTAGCCTCATGCGGATAGAGTAGAAGAAAATCTCTCCATTCTTCAAAAGTTATAATTCCGTCATTGTCTTTATCAACATGCTCAACAAAACTAGCAAGTTCGTCATCATCAATTTCTATCCCTGCAAAAGGGAACTGCTGTGGCTTATAAGAAGAAGATAACTCATAATACGAATTAATCACTAGGAAATGATTCCATCCCATGAACTAAAAATTCAAAAGTATAAGAATTCGTCAAAAGACATGAAAATTCGGATGATATCTAATGCTATTTCATCTAAGGAACTAATGCAGATAGTTGCCCCCTACAAGATGATCAGCAAAGCACAAGCCAACAAAATGGAATCATAGAAACAGAAGTACATTGGAAGATTTCTGATTTTTAGGATTTTAGAACGGAATTAAAACCTGCGAGTATGAGTCTAAATTCTCATATGGAACTAAATAATCTTCCCACCAACACAAAAACAACAGAAAACAAAGGAAGAAAAATAGACGAAACGCAACATATAAATTTGATTGTACCTAAGGAACAAAGGAGATCCAACATCTAAGATTTTGCAATAAAATGATGTTGCCAACTTAGTGCATGTTTGGCAGTAAATTATTTTTTAATTGTTTATAGGTTGTGGGTCTTACAAAATGTGTGGATAAAAAATATATTTGACCAATTTAACCAGGTTTAATTATAATTTAAGCTTGTCCAAACAAGTTGTTAATTCATGAGATGTAGGGAGGGATTTTACGACCATCACTTCCAGTCCAAATATTTATGGTACTAAATATTAGTAGAGTAGGAGTGCACGTATCATTACTCAATGACGAGCTATGTAGTTCGGACTCTCTATTTTAGTGGAAGTATCTCTGTCGGACACACCCTACAAGGATAAGAGTATGGGATCCTTTATATCATTTTTGATATGTTGGTGTTGTATTTAAAATAATTTCTAATTTGTATTTCACATTTCTAGACTAGAAATGAAATTCAAATGAAGTATCACAAGTTGCAATTTACTTTCTTATAGATTTACACTTAAATATATAACTTATGTATCTCTAAAAAATTAATCTAAAATAGTAGTATATAATTTTTCTATAGTAATTTTAAGTTTATAAGATGTATCTACATACCCGTGTCTAAATTTTGAATCCTTATTAGCCGTATCTCCATATTCTTAGATTTTAGAAAAATAAAAGAATCCGACTCCTAGAGTTGTACCCATATCAGACACCCAAGTCCATGCAACATAGATGACGAGAAAAAGAGAAAGGAAAGAAAAGAGACCAAGACCATCCTTCTGCCACGATTGATTCTCTGTTTCATACGATCCCAGCGTAATGACAGCAAACATAGGAATATCCAGATGAATGCCTCAAGAGTAACCTGGCGTGTGGAGGGTTTAATTAAGCTGATGGCAGTGCTGGATTTATGACAAAAGGGCATTGGAAGGGGATGCTAATGTAGCAGTAAAATTTGGGATTGGCGGGCTCATGGCAGAATGATAAATCTTCTCTCCCTCAAATAATAAAGTGGGTTAGACCTGGAAAAGGAGGTGTACAAATTAAATACGGATGGTGGTAATAATTCCTCACTAGGGCAGCTGCACGAGGTTCCATGAATTCTATTGGGACTGCAATAGGTTTGTTGTGAGGTTACAGCACCACATAGAGGGCTGATCTTATGCAAGCAGAAACAAAGATGGAAGCATTGCTACTTGCTACCAACAAAATTAGAGTAAGATAGGAGAACCTTATCAACATTAATAATGAAGAATCCTTCAACTTTATAGAGAAAAGAAGTTTTGTACATGCTGCATGTTGCAATAGAAATTATTGACTGAGCGTGGATTATGGTTTAGTGCCAAACCTATATTTGCAAATGAATTACTGAACGTCCAAAGCACGTAAAATTAAGAGCCATAACTAGATAGGTATTCAAACAAAAAATTTCAAACTAACCTAATGTACATGTTGTTGATAGCATGCACACAACACCATATAGAGGTTGGCCAAGTCAATAAACACTACGACTGCACTCTAAGAATTATATTGATGTAACATATGCTCTCTTCTCAACATTTTAAATATCAGCGATGTAAACCTGAACGCCAAATATGCATGCAAAGTGACACAGTACATCACTGGCTTGGAGTACCCAGATTGGGATTAATTCATCGCTCTTATACTTCACTATCTATGGCCAAATAGTTATGATACTCAAGCCTATGCAAATTTTTTTTGACATTGTGATGCATTTCACGCCAATCTAACCAATACACAACTCTATTCGAATCACGGTTTTTAATCTACTAGTGCTTCTAGGTCAGCTACAAAGTTTAAATTTTATTACAGGCAAAGAATTGTAACTAGTCCGAAGTTGATAACAAAGCATTTTAACATAATTAAAAGTCTGATTTGCAACTTGAAACTTAAAATGGATCAACAAAGTTGCAAATAGTGAATTAACAAATGTAATGATCATGAATTAACAAATGTAATGATCATGTAACAACACCATTAAAAGAAAAGAACTAAAACTAGCAAAAAATAATCAAGGCTAGCACTATTCAATAATATTGCTTGATTTGACTTAAAATAAAAAAATAAGAAATCCAGAGAAGAGTAAAACAAAAGTATACGATAAAAGAGAGACAAATTGATGTTATATGTCATAGGTCTACTGTGATTCGTCTGTTTGACGCTAAAAAGATGCAATTTCACTTGGGAGACACGCTTATTGCACTTCGGCTAGAAGATGCACGGACATACGTTCTCCTCTCTTCTTCCATTCCTTCTTTATTAATTTTTTGGGGTTGGATTATCTTTAAAATAGCTAAAGAAATAGTTAACTCATACAAGGTATACGGTATTAAGATAACCTAGCCTGCTTAGGAGTGTTTTTTCACTGGTTTTGACCGGTTTTGAGTGGTACCTTTTCTGAAAGGTTGAGAAAATCGGTACTTGTTAGTTTTTTGAAGCGTATCTCCCAACCCCCAAATCGGTGGTGTTTTGCCGTTCTTTAAAATTTCTTCCAATTTTATCCCCTTTCAAACAATTATTTTCAAAACTATTCTAAATTTAATATTTATAAAAATAAAAGAATATATACAAAACAAATTTAATTTTATATTTTTAATGATAAGTAGATATATAAAATTTTTAAAATTTAATTTAATTTTTTTTTATATATGGACATGTATGTAATTTAATTCTCTTAAAAAACTTTTAGAACAATTAAATAATAAACTCCCAGGTTAGATTGTTTAAAAACCGCTACTAAAAACCACCCAAAGCCGATGCACACATAAACCCCCAAAACATAAAAATAACCCTCGTAACTGGTATTGTAAAAAACCCTCGAGCTGGCTCTTAAAGGAACTCCGGAGCATAAATTGAGTTCTTAGCACTCTAGCTCAGAAGCGAATCGTTTAAATGAAAACCTTAAACCGTTTTAGGCTATAAATAAAGCCGAAAAAGCTGATTCCAGTAATAACTATAAGAATAAAACAGTAAACCAACACCATCAGCTCTGATCACATTCTTAGGTTATCAAACAACAAATTAATATCATCACAAAGACACAAAAATGAAAAACAGTTTTTATAGAGGTAATTAACTAAAATAAAGAACAAGTAATGATATACCAGCCTTGACAAGAGCATCCCATAACTCCTCGGGCAAAATGCACCCATTGTGCTCCACATCAATAGCCTGGAAAATCCTGTACAATTCCAGCTCCTTATCATCCATATACTTCCTGAACTCTTGATAATCCACCCTCCCATCCTTATTCGCATCGTAAACGTCTAAAAGCTCTTTAGCATACTTGTAATCAGCCGGAATTTGCATTGCCGAAAGGCCCTTTTCGATTTGAGCATAGTCCAAGTACCCCTCATTATTCGAGTCGAAAAAATTAAACAGGCTTCGAATTCTTGAATCTCTTTCTTCCTTGGTTTCCCTTGAGGCGGCTAAAACATGGTCTAATGATACGGGCCCTGGTTTTAGAACCGGGTTGCAGCATCCGGGCCGGGCTTCTTCTTGGCCCTTTTTGGTTATGGATTCCATTGCCGGGAAATTCATACGACTTTCCACTCCCCCAGACATAATAATTAACGGGGGAAATCAAAATAAAATCAAGATTCTTTTCACTGCATGATGTGAAAAATGAGAAAAAGAGGAGTATTTGTTTATGGTTTCATCAGATCTATAGAGATATGGGTAGTATGTATAGATTTGATTGGAAATGGGAACGGAGAAATAGGAAAATGGGGAGAAAATATGATGATTGGTGAAGATCTTCTTCTTGGAGGAAAATCTGTGGAATTGAAGCCTTTTTCCGGGCCAAAAAGAGAGAGTCAAAGATTAAAGAATACAAGAAAGCGTAGCAATTACGAGGACCATTTCTTAATTTAATTCAAACAATAAAAATTGTATATATTGTTTTTATCTTTTTATGTCATTCTGTATTTTTTATACTGTAATTAATGTGAAAACCCATTTTCATCGGGTTAATTTCACTGATAGTCATTAAAATTTTATTAAAATTACAAAATCGTTGAAGTAACAAAGTTTCAACGATGGTCACTGACGTTTACTAAAATTTGCATCAAAGGTTACTCTCTAAAATTCTCTAATTAACTTGATGATTTGTCGCTTATAAATGTCTATGTGGCGCACATTTAGATGACATGTTGTATAATTATTGACATGTAGATTTTATCCACTAATTATAATAAATTTGGACCTTAATATAAGGACCTAGCTAATACCTCAAAAATTGCATCTAAAGTCTTTTAACTTTTTATATCTTCAAATTTTGGTCCTCAAATTTTCAATTATCTTTCAGTTAAGTCTTTCAAAAATTGCTTCTAGGTCCTTCAACTTTTTACATCTTTATACTTTGATTCCCAAATTTTCAATTATCTTTTATTTAAGTCCTCCAAAACTTGCATCGTAGGTCCTTCAACTTTTTACATCTATACACTTTGGTCTCCAAATTTTCAATTATCTTTCAGTTAAACCCTCTAAAATTGTATCTTAGGTCCTTCAACTTTATACATCTTCAACTTTGGTCCCCTAAATCCTTGATTTTAATAGTCAAAATAAATTTTAGTGATCAAAATTATTATTTACAATTAAATCATTGACTTTACTCTCGAATTTTCACATAAATGAATAAAATAATATAGTTAAATAATAATTGTACTAAAATAATATAATTAAATAATAATTTTGATCACTAAAATTGTACTTGTTTTGACTACTAAAATCAAGAATTTATGGGACCAAAGTTGAAGATGTATAAAATTGAAGGACTTAAGATACAATTTTTGGGGGTTTAACTGAAAGATAATTGAAAATTTTGAGGACCAAAGGGTATAGATGTAAAAAGTTGAAGGACTTAAGATGCAATTTTTGGAGGACTTAAATGAAAGATAATTAAAAATTTGGGACCAAAGTGTAAAGATGTAAAAAGTTGAAAGACCTAAGATACAATTTTTGAAGGACTTAGCTGAAAGATAATTGAAAATTTATGGACCAAAATTTGAAGATATAAAAAATTAAAGGACTTTAGATGCAATTTTTGAGGTATTAGCTAAGTCATTATATTATAGAAGTATTCATTGAAGTCCAAATTTATTATAATTAGTGAGTAAAATCTACATGTCAACAATTTTGCTATGTGTCATCCAAATGTGCGCCACATGGACATTTACAAGTGACACACCATCAAGTTAATTGGAGAATTTTAACAAGTGACTTTTGGTGCAAGTTTTAGTAAACTTCAATGACCACTGCAGAAACTTTGTTACTTCAGTGACGATTTTGTAATTTCAATGAAACTTCAGTGACCATCAATGAAATTAACCCATTTTTCATATATGAGGGACTTTAAGGAATATCATGTTAAATCTGAATCAAACTAGAAATTCGACTATTTCAAATTTGTTGTGCTTGAGTTTGATGTAGCTATAAAACAATGTAGTTTACTTTATGTGTATGAATTGGGACGAACTTCGACGAATAAGAAAACATCACTTGCCAATGAAAATGTCTCGATAAAATTACAAAATTTATTTTCTATTATATCAAGTGATGGGATATTAAAATTTTGTAACAATAATATCTAATCATAGGTACATTTAACTCAACTAACTATAAATTCACAAACTAAATTTTACATTAACACGGAGAGCACAACCCGAGCATATCTATTAGACTATTAAAAAAAAGTTGCTCTTTATTAAATTAGTATGTAAAACTTGTGTTGCACGTAATTTAATAATGGTGTTGTAAAATATATATTTATTTAAATATTTAAATAATTATAATTTAATTTAATACTACATTAAAATATAAAAATCTGACATTAGAAAATATGGTGAAATATAATGTTTGTTGTTGTATTCAAACAAAACATTTTCTACAATTGTGTGGTCAGTATTGAACATCTATTTTTTAAGGTCCATAATATAGTCAAATAATGTCAATTAAATAACACAAACAAAAAGAATAAAAAATAGTGTACATAAGTTTTTAAATATATCGAGCACTCAAATCCATTGAATTTTCTTGCTTTATGAGATGGCAAATGACTTATAACAAATATTTGTAATTTAATATAGCTCTTCAATTATGAAGAGGTTTTAACCCAAAATATCACATGCAATTTGGGCTCGTAGCACCTAAAGTTAGGTAAATTTATCAATCAGTATATATATAAAAAAAAATAACATTTACATTAAAAATTGACAAAATTAAACATTCTCATTTATACAGTTCATTGCCCATATGTCTTCACATGAACTTATCCAGTACTTTAGACAAGTGCTTCCCATTGTTGTCCTTAAGCCCCGTTAACCTTTAACACTACAAGTTTGTCTACCATTATTAAACTGTATAACATAAACCATTCCATATTCAAAAATTCAAAAATATTTTCCCTTACCATTATTAAATTATATAACACAATTTCATTAATATACAATAACGGCGAAATAATAATATTACCAAAACTAAATATTCTAGTGATTTAAGCGTCTTATTCACACTGGAGCATAAATAGTTAAGAAAAATTAGTTTAAGCAAAATAGATAACAATTCAATTCAAAAACATAAAAAAGAATAATAGAAATAAGATACATATCAATAGTTAATTGAAAACCATTATTGAAGTTAGCCTACAGTTTTTTCATCTAGAAAATCTGAAGCCTCAAATCAATTAGATATGTAAACAATATATAAATACGTATGAGCATGCACAATAATTAAAAAATATACCGTAATATTTATAGTCCAATGCAAATTATTATTTTTTAGAAAAAAAAAGAGCATTAAGAGATGATTATTCGCATTAACTAACAAAAACCACAATCACAAATACAAATATTCAAATGAAGTTTTTAAGGACATCACAAACTATATAATTACCTTCAAATAAAACAACCTTAAACTTCAAATTAGACCTTAAATAAGTTAAATAAATTGTTGGTGGAATGTCAATTAATATTAATCTTGTAACTGACCAAATCTGTTCTCACAATTCAAAGAAAATATTTTTAAAATTCAGTAATTAAATATAATAAGTGGAGATTTACCATTTTCAACTTTTAAAGATTAAATGTGGTTATAAATGCTAAATTAGGAGTTCAATTATAATATTAACTCAAGGACAATTTAAAAAATATAAAATATTAATGAGGACATATTTGTCTAAAAATATTTTTTCCTTTAAGCCCCTTTTAGATCAATCCTAATAACATATAAGAGTGGGTTGCTGCCACTATTCATCCAACGACCAAAACGGCGTCGTTTTTGTCATTTATAAAACGACGCCGTTTTGGTTGTAGACAAAAGCAAAAAAAAAAAACAAATCTCCCCCAAAAAGCGATGCATACCCATACCCTATCTTCCCATTTTCCGCCTGCATACCCGTACTCCCAACCCTAAACCGCCTCCTCCGCGCACATCCGTCCACGCACAGACCCGGTGGAGATAAGGAATTACAGATCTACAGAAGCTTTTTCAGATTACCCGGTCCAATTTTGTGAACTGCTTACCTTCGTTCTTCGATTTACAGGTTCGTTGCGGATTTTTGTGTTGAAGTTTTTTGGAGTTATTAAATTTACGCTATGATATCGAAGTTTTTAGTTGTAAGAATTTGAGTTTTTCACCGATTTGTTAAAAAATTCATATGTTGTCAGATTATTTTGGACTTTTGCAGTGTGATTGCAGATTATTTTGGTCCAATATTTTCTGTCCCTGACCCTCTTTTTCAGTTTACAGGTATGTTTGTGTTTTTTGTACTGGATTTTGTTGAAGTTCTTATATTTAGGTTATGATATTGAATTTATTAGTCATTTTTATGTTTTTGGTTAGTTTCTGTTTACGTTTTTCGCATCAAATGATAACAAGTAATGTAGTAGTTATCATTTTATGGTTTTTGGTCCAACTTGCTTTCTGAGCATCGTCCCTTTAGACCGAATTAGGCATGGTCATAGACTGCATACAGAAGCAGCTAACTGAAACTCCTACCTTGTTGCTGTAATCAAAAGTCACATGTAGTATGCCATACATCGTTGATTGATTAAAGACTCGGACTATTGGGAACTAAGAGTCTATTTACTCTCATCCTTTATAAAAATATATCACTACTAATATATAAGAGCCTTTAAGGGCTGAAACTGTTCAAAAAATCGTCCAAAACGACGTCGTACTATTATTATTTTAAATGAGGTATATAATGGAATTGCCTCACTTTCTCTCTTGCAGAAACCCTAGCCGCGAAGCTGTTTGTTGGTTGTACATAAATTTTGGCTGATTTTCAGAGGACACATCTTGCAGTAAGTCCATAGCTTTATATTACCAAATTCTTTCGCTGAGTTAGGAGGATCATTGGCTTCTTCCTCTTTTATTTAATAGCTGGGAATGTGATTTCTCTTTTTGAATATTTAAGAAGTTAATAGTCTGCAAGTTCTAGGGTGAAAATGATTTCAAAATTTTGAACATGTAAATAGCAATGCGTATGGATTGAGTGTCCATTTTTCGGAATATGCATATTAGATTCTTAATGATCATAAGAAAAGCATTAACTATTTAACTAGACAAGTTTTTATGGATGAATATTTGCTTAAATGAGTTGGATTAGGGATTTGGAAAAGTAACTAGCAATGGAGTTGAGTTTGGAATTAAAACAAGGACAATGTTAGTATAGTTTCATGTCATTTTATTTTTCCAAATTTTTAGCTCAAGTTTTCAGTTCAATGCTGCGAAATTCAAGTTCATAATAACATATATTGAATTATGGGATTTTGTTTGATGATTCAAATGCTAACCACAAAAGAGAAACCGAACTCTGGAAATTGAACTACGGTAAGATAGATGTCGCTCGTAAAATTTGTGCTATTTAATTATAGGCTGTGATGAGTTATAAATTTTGGGTAATAAATAAGTATAGGTGTGTTTCATAAATTTGCACTACTTATAGAGATTATTTGTTGTTTGTTCATCTTGCATGTTCTCTGCAACTTTTTATATGGAATGTCGAAAATAATAATTATTATGACCCAATTATCTTACATTTGATGCCTCAAGTGTATGCTTGCATGTTCGCACCATACCTTTGGACGTGTTAATCCTTAACTATCATTCATGCATACTTCATTTAGGGTATTTGTTGCTAAAGTAAACAAGTGCATGTTCAGCTCTGTCTCTCCCTCTCTGTCTTGAAATCAAACGCGAACTTCTTTACTGATATTCAGGTTCTTGTTGTTGGAGGCAGACTGCAACACTTTGTAATCTACAAAGGTGGAAGCCATCAAATGGACGGGTTCAGGAGATGGGATAGTTTCAGGAGGCATCAATGTGGTGTTATGGAGAAAGAAGGAGATATCTTGGGAAATAGCTTGGAAATTTAAACCAAAAGTTCCTCAAGTTCTGGCTTATGCTGCCTGGTCATCAACAGGACCTTCAGCAACTGCACCATGGAGTAAACTACAAGTTGGAGATTTATCTTCTCCAATCAATGAGGCGAGCAAATGTGTTTTAGTTTTTCAAGGTGATGAGCATTCTAAATGTGTACAAGTCGAGCTGCACCATCCATTGCCTGTTACCATGATACAATGAGGCCATCACAAGAAAACCATTAAATAGAGATGCCAGACAGACATTGCATTTGGTGCTGTTAACTTGTTGTATTGATGGAACTGTAAGATTATGGAATGAGGCTTGTGATGGGAGGATTAGACGAGCTGGAAAGGATAGTAGTGACCAGAAGGCACCAAGATTATTTTTTGGTGCCATTGCTGTACTCGAGGTAAACCAAACACTAAATGGATCTCTAGGCTCCAATGTATTTGTTAGTTGGGCAACAGAAGTTGAAGGTATAATCGCCACTGGTAAAGAAGCTCGCTATTATTCACATGTAGATGATGTTCAAAATGATAATACTAGCAAGTGTGAGTGGTTAATCGGCTTATGTGTTTGTGTGATTGATTTGTGTATTATTTTTTTCCAAATGGTTTTTCATTTTTTCTTTCTAATTTTGATTGTTTCAGGTGATGCAATACAAAGTATTGTATTGGAAGCTCCATGGTTTAAGTCTTGTAAGGGACTGTGTGCTTATATAAGTTGTAGTGCTCTAAGAGAAGTTGACACTTCTAAAGTGTTGTCTGAAATTCGAAAGATCAGAGATCAAGGTACACTTCTAATTTTGCCACTTGATTCTAATATTGGGGGGGGGGGGGGTTGGGGGGATTGTATCCTGACCTAGAGTTGGATTACATGTTAAAATGTAATGTTTAATGTCTTTTAATTTGATTCTTTTTATGTATTTAGTATCAAATTCAAGTTCTTATTTGTTGTTCTTGGATAAGATGATCATTCACAGGTGAGCAAAAAGTTGTATGTTCCCCGAGTAGAGGACAAGAATAGTCACATGCAGATGCTGAATATCTCTAGAATGAAATATCTAATTGCGAATTCCATGGACAAATTGGAACTTGCTCCTGTTGATGCGGAGGGAAATGAACGCAAAGATGGTAATTCTCGTCCATTTCCTGTAGAATTTTCCAATTGATTTGTTCGCACTTTTAGATCTACCTGCCATATTCTTACTTCACCATGTTTGTTTTGTTGGAAATTTTATGCTCTCAATATGTTTGGATATGTAGTGTTAGACATGACTCGACATTAGATCAAATAATATTTGACTCGACAGTAGATCAAATAATATTTGACATTTGATTGGAACTAAAAGTTTTATGTTTTTGTACAGTCATGTTCGCGGATGAACCTGTGGACTTGTTCTTCTTACCTGGTGTGCATTTGCATTCCGTCTTAGTTTTTTTTTTGGGCATCGTTGTCCATAGGTTGAAAATGTTGTTAATATGAATTTTTTTGGGATTCTTCTTTTTTTTTTTTTGCAGGGCTTGCCTTTAACAAATCTGGTAGGCGCTTGGGCCGTGGTGGAGGGACGCTAAATTGGGTTCTTGGCGTTAACAGGTGAGAGTTGATGACTCTTCTTTCACCATTATCTCAGTATCATATGATATCTGACTTTTAAGCACATCCACTACAAACAACAATTATGAAAATAGCAATGTGCAGTTGAAAACTGGTCAATTCTCCTGGCAGTAATTACTTACTCTAAAATGAGTCCTTCCACATCTTGATATCTTGATACTTGGTAGAATAATTTACTGGAATTTGATAGGTTAGACAATTAGCTTTACTAAGTTTCATATAGAAAATCACCATAACAATATACACTTTATTGTCACGTGAATTGTATTAATTTACTTTACATGAAGTAGTTGATTCTACCTTTTGCAGCTCAAAGCTTGAAGGAAGATTGTTGCAGTGCAGACTCTCATACAAAGTATGTAGCTTAAGAAACTAAGAACATAGTCAGCATACTCGGAAGTTAATTTTACTCTATACTCCTTGATTGGGTGAAAAAATGGTTTGTCATTTGAGAGCTGATTTTATGTTTTCTAATCTTTGTAGGCCAACGATCAATTACGAAGGTGGTTTGCAGATGACAATGCCCTGGAGCGGGCACTTAATGCAGAGTGAGTACTGCATGCGTTCCTCAAATTTAAAAGCCATCTAATTGTGTTCAAGAAACTAAATCATTATGTTGGTGTATTGGTTGGTCATTTGTAGTTGGTTTTTGTTTCCTATGTGAAATTCAACTGCTGCATTTGAAACAATTTTCTTAAGCAGAGATGAGAAGAAACCATGCATCGTATCAATAGCCATATCATCCCCTTGAGTGACATAGTTAATTGCATCTGTTTCCTATATTATATTTCTTGAAGTTTCTTTCTATATTTTTCACTCAATTAAAAAAGGTTCACATTATTGCAGGTTTCTAAAATGCATGCTCGGATAAGCTACAAAGATGGAGCATTTTTCGTAACTGACTTGAAGAGTGAACATGGCACCTAGATCACTTAGTAAGTAATGAGAAGATTAGACTTGCAAATGACAGTTCACCAATTCATTAATATGATTATGATTATGATTATTTTCGTTTGTTCATAAAGATCTTCATCTTATGGTAAAAAAAAATAAATTGCAGTAATGAGGGCAAGCGATATAGGGCGTCTCCCAACTTTCCTGTTCGATTTCATCCATCGATGTAATCGAATTTGGTTTTGATAAAAAGTTTAATATTCTTCTTTTTTTCCTCATTTGTTGCTTGGTTAATACCTTTACAAAAATGTCATTATGGAATTGAGAAACGATGATCAATTTACTGAATGTATTCTTTTTCTTTTTCTTTTTTGTCGTTTGCATTTATGCAATGCGAGTGCAACTGATTATCTGTGCATTCTGCAGTCGGCTTTCCGCGTAAATGTGATGAAGTTTCCCACCAAAGACTGAAGACGAAGACAGACAGTGAAGTTCTACAAAATCTATGATGATTGTAGTCATACAAATAGTGAATCAAGTTAACAGGGAATTGTATGTCATTTATACTCATGCAGCTAAGCTGCTGCATTTTGTTGAGTGCAGGATTTATTGTCCACGTAAGAGTTGCGCCAAAAGATATTTTGTAATTTTTTGAACAATATAATGATGGTGGATTGAATGCATTGCTTTATGTTAAGTCTTTTGAGAGTAAATTTTTTTTTTTATGATATGAGATTCATTATGAGATTCATCATTCTTCTCAGTATACTTGCAATCGTGGTTTGTTTTATAATAGAATCGAATTATTTTCATTGTGTTATTCTTTTATTTAAGTAGTGAGTATTTCAATTAAATTTTATCATCAAATTATTGAACGTATTATATACTAATGAATAATATTGTTTTTGACACTATTATACGCACCATTACGGCCACAACACGTGCATTGCACGTGACCCCACTAGTATATAGATAAAAATCTAACACGCATTCCATTTTAAGTTTTTAAAATAAAGAACGAGTTTAACAATTTATGGTGTGTTTGATTTTGAATAAAATTATTTTTTGTAAAAGTTGATAAAAGTTGGTAAAATATCTAGTTGAAAAATTATGAACCCACAAAATAAGTAGTTAAAATTAATTGTTAACTTTAAAATTTAGTAAAATTTTAAATAAAATCAAACAAACTCTCTTATACGTGGAGAGGAGAGGTAAAAGTCACTGTCTATTTATATTTTATATTAAATATAACTGAAAAATTAAGATTTAAATATTCTAACTAATTGATTATTTAGAATCTAGTTTGTTTGTAAGAAAAATACATTAAATAAAGGGAATTTCGTGCAAATGGTCCTTAATTTATGTCAATAGTGCACAAATGGTTCATAACTTTTTATTTTTAATAGAATAGAATCTAACATATCTATTTAAGTGCATAATTGGTCCTTATTTAATAAAAAGACAAAAATACCCTTAATTTTAGTTAAAAAATTATAATTAGACTTTTAACATTTACAAAACGTGCAAATAAGTTCGATACATTTATTAAACAATATTTAATTTAACATATTAAATATATCACTATAGTCGTGTCAAATAAATTTTTCATAAGAGAAAAATATAAAATTATTGTGTTTTAAGTTTATATGATTGTTATGTGATGTGAAAAATTTGAATAAAAATTAAGTTAAATAAATAACAAAATGACGTATATAATTTTATGATATTGAACCAATTTTATTATATTTTTTTAAACATAAAAATACTAAAAAAAAATTTAATTTACTTATTTACACAATCTGTGTTCTTTATTTTTGAATGATAATAAAAAGATAAATTAAAATATGAAAAATACAATTTGAGTTTTAATATTTGTAGTTAATAAACGAATAGCTCAATGAAATAATAATATTTGATTATTAAGTGTGTGACAAGTTTATTTTTTTTAAGTTGTAATGATAAAATTAAAGTTTAAATTTTAATGATTACTTAATAATAATAAAATAATTTTAATTAACACGTTTGTTAATAATTATAAACTTAAATTTTAATTATTTTATAATAGTTTGTAAAATATACAAAATAATTTAGCATATTATCAATTTGTTAATTTCTTTTAATTTTTTAAAATAATACTCCCTCCGTCCCACAAAGATAGACCCGTTTCTTTTTTCACACATATTAAGAAATCTCATTTAATGAAATTGAAATTATAAATTTTTCACACACTTTTTCTATTATATCCCCATTTAATATTAGTCATTTATGAATCTAATACATTTAAATGCTTGTGTTTTGTTGATAACAATATAAATTAAATAAGGGTATATTAGGAAAATGAAAAATTTAATACATCTTCTATAAAGTAAGTGACCTATAATTTGGGACAGATAAATAAAGAAAACAAGTCTATCTTTGTGGGACGGAGGGAGTAGAAGTATCGGACCCATTTATATTTTTTACAAATGTGAGGAATTCAATTAAAAATTTTTCTAAATAAAAATAAGAGCATATTCATCTTTTTATCAAATAAGAACCAATTGCGTACTTAAATGAATAGGTTAGAGACTATTTCACCAAAAATAAAAAATTAGGGATCATTTGTATAATAAGGGAAAAGATTAAGGACCATTTGTGCCAATTTCCCTTAAATAAAGGGTGAAGGAAAAATAAAAATGCTTATTGAAAAGGTAAAATAAAAAAGTGTGAAAAGAAAAAGAATAGCAATATTGTTATGGGCAACAAAGAGCGAGCAAAGGAGCGAAGAGAGAAGAGGCGCCAAGAAATTTCTTTCCTTCGCACAATCCCATATTCCAATCACCAAAGGTATAAAAAATAACTTTAAGAAAAATCATCCCACCACGGTGCATTTTGATTTATTTTATTATGATTTTAATTTTCTTTGGGAAAATCCATTTCATGGCATTCTCGGATAAATGTAATGCTGTTGTTAATTATTTAATAGTCGCACTTAATTTCTGGTATGATATTTCTTGAAATTCTACTCGATTATTTGTTTATTTAAGAGGGATGTATTATGTATGATCTGAAGCCATTGTTTGAGTGAAGCGAGGGATTGAATGTACCAGTTTGTTAACAATAGGGTTCGATTTTGAGGGTTTAGATACTCATATCGTAATGTTTTTTATTAAATTGAGTCCGTATTTAACTAATTTTGGCATTCCAGATTTATGTTTAGTTCTTGACGTAGCTTTTGATGGCATCTTTAGTTAATACTACCGGTACTTTCTAAGTGTTTTTTGTTTCGATCTGTGGAAATTTGTATTAATGTTGGAACTGTGTTACTTGAGAAGATGCATAATTGTTGACTGACTTAGTGAATCCTCGGAAATGTTTTTCTAACAAAAATTTGGACAGATACATTAAGTAATGAAACATAGGTGGCATTTTTCCTTCATGTAGTGTAAGAAGTATTATATGCCATACAAATTATACTCAGTATTCCACCTTGGTTTGTCCAGTCAATGGCTTATGTCTAGAAATTCTGTCATGGGGATACGAGGAACGTAGAGCTATTTCTTGGTAAAATATATTCCGTTCAATGATTCCGGCACAAAAGAGTTCCTCATGTAATCTTATATTCTATTACTGTTTTTGCATAAACTGTCTTAATGCTGCTTTTAGCTTTCAAGCTTTTAAACTGCCAAGATGACTAACTTTACTAGTGTATATGCAGTGATCCATATTGTTGTTTTTTTGGCATTCCTTACCTCTGGACCAAATTGATTATTGGGCACTGAAAATTGTAATGGGTGTACAAGGCCAATTAATTCTTTATGGAGGATTCTAGTTACATGATTTTTTTAACTCGGCTCTATTTTTATGTCTTTGTGGTATATTCATCTTTGCTATGTGCTTCACAAAATTTTCGCTTTCCTAATATTATAGCAATTAATTGTTTGAGGCTTGACATGTTCAAAATTGGTTTTAATATGGATATTTGCAAAGAACTTTTGTGATCTTTTATCACAGAGAGTTATTTTTTCTTAGTGATTTTGCAAGTTTGTAGTACATTAGGATGGAGCAAAGCTAAATTGTTGTAAATTGTGGATTGTTTTTCAGATGGTGGTCTTCCGACACCATAGCTGTGGTGACTGGGGCAAATAGAGGAATTGGATTTGAGATTGCACACCAATTCGCATTGCATGGGTTGACAGTTATTCTCACTTCAAGAGAGACAAAAGTTGGTGAAGAAGCAGCAAATGTCCTGCAACAAGGAGGTTTAAATGTGGTGTTCCATCAGTTAGATGTTGTGGATCCTTCCTCAATCGAATTATTTGCTGATTGGGTAAACCAAACTTTTGGCGGTATAGATATACTGGTATAGTAATCACTCAGCTTTGCTTCTACAAGTAGTTGATTTGGTTGCTAATTAATCTAATTCGACATGAAAAGTAAATTTAAACCTTTGAATTGCTTCTGAAAAATGAGACAGGAGAAAAATTTCTCTTCTGTTTCATGACAAAATATGTCCCTTTTTTGTGTTTGTTTTTCCGAAAGTATAGTTTCTGCAATCGATATGTTTGATCAACTTCTGGTTAAGGTTTGATAGGAATGGAGTCATTTCTTTGTTCTAAAAGATTCTCCAGAGAACGTTCCAAGTTTTAAATGTTCATCTTACTTTTAATCAGCTTATGGAAATATGCGTTACTATCTATGCTTAAGCTAATATAGCTGCAAGAGTTATCATATATTTTGTTCTAATCATTCGGGTTATTTGCCAACTTCTAGGTAAACAATGCAGGAGTTAACTTCAATGCTGGCTCAGATAATTCTGTAGAATTTGCTGAAAAAGTTATTGGTACCAACTACTTCGGCACCAAAAATATGATCAAAACTATGACTCCTTTGATGAGACCTTCTGCTTCAGGTGCTCGTATTGTTAATGTGAGCTCACGACTGGGAAGGCTAAATGGCAGGCGGAACGTAAGACTTTATATTTCTTCTGTAATAATCATTGCTCTTATATTTCATTTTCTATCGTTGGGAAGGTGCTTTTTACTGTTTTGATGGTCTAGTTTCGGCTAAAGCAGGCATAGGGAAAGTGTAGTTTTTCTTCTGCTAGCATAACATAGATTATGGTCCAAAGAGACCTATTTGCGGCACTTGCACGTCCCTGTTTTCCATTGCTGGAGTGTGGTTTTATTTGCAAGTTATCTTTTGACCATAAACATGACAAAACACAAATATATATCTGCACGTGCAGAAACGTGGTTCTTGCCAAATACAATATACTTATATTTGTCTTCTGAGTTGTGTAGTTGTGCTAGCAGAAGTATCTGTTAATGTCTGCTTGACTTTGTTACAAACCATTTTCATAAGACAGATTTATTTTAAATTGTAATCCAAAGTTCACTTTCTTTTTTGAATTGCGCATGGCCGCGGGAATCTCCATTTCTTTTCTTTTTTCAATGAACCAAAGGCCAGCACCGTACTTACCCTATAGAAATCGGACAAAGATCATCTCCATTCTCGTATAATTTTCATATTTTCTGGGACTTGATTCTTTAGAAGTCCATAGTTTTGAAATTTCTTCGTATACAAACTTGAAAATGACCAATGTTTGTCTGATTTTGCAGAGAATTGGGAATCTTTCTTTGAGACAACAACTGGAAGATGACGACTCACTATCAGAAGAATTGATTGATCAGACTGTTACTACATTTTTAGAACAAGTGAAAGATGGAAGTTGGACATCTAGTGGATGGCCTCAAGTGTTCACCGATTATTCTTTGTCAAAACTAGCAGTCAACACTTACACCAGGCTGATGAGTCGGGTACTTTCAGATCGGCCAGAGGGTCAGAAGATTTATATCAACTGCTATTGTCCGGGCTGGGTGAAGACAGCGATGACAGGTTGGGCTGGGCACACTAGCCCTGAAGAAGGAGCTGATACTGCAGTCTGGCTTGCTTTGCTTCCCGATCAATTCGTAAGTGGAAAATTTTTCGCCGAGAGGCGTGAAATAAATTACTAAATTGGCGTTCACAAAGTATCATGACTCAAGTAGGAGTTGCATTTTGCCTTTGAGAGTGGACGAGATGAGCATTGCCTAAAGGAAGATGCATATTCTTTGACGGCATATTTGGGAAGACGGACTTTGCACTTTAAAACAATATTAAGAAAAAGAAGTTAATAAAGTTCGTCTATTGTATTATGATTATCCAATCTTGTCTAATACTGAAAATGTTGTGACTAGATTTGCTACGTAACTGAGTTCTAGACTTCTAGTGGAGTTAATAGTGTTGCTAGATTAGATACGACGATGCTTGGTTGCTAACCATGTCATCTCTTGATGATATTTCAGACAATTTGAAATGAATAGATTGTAATGGATTTAATATATGTAACTTTGTAGTAATTTGCAAATGCCTGTGCAGTCATTTCTTTGTTTTTTTATCTTTAATTTTTGGGGTGATGAGATTGTTATTAACGTGGAGGGATCAAGTGTGGGAATGATTAGTCGAATGTGGTTCGGGTTAACTATAGTATTAAACAATATAAAAGAATAAAAAGCAATTAAAATTTCATATATTGTACTGTCTACGAAGACAGTCTTGAGATAACCATTCACTATTAGATAGCATGCTCAACTGAATAGGAATATGTAGATAGTGTAATATCCGAACGCCTTACATTCCCCTCTTCTTCAACCATATTCCGTCTTAGTCTCTTATTGAATTCAAGACCATAAATATAATTGACCTTGAATATATTTAAGAACAAATTGCACAAATGAATTGAAAATACAAAAGTGCCCTCTTACTATATATGGACTGATATTTTGTCATCATTCCATTTCACCTAGAAAGAGCTGTTGAGATAGAAGTATAAACCAGCAAGTGCTGCAACTCCCACCACGATTGCAATGGGCAATGCCCGCCTGCAAAATTGGATAATCAAATATTAGATAGGATGGGGTAGTATAAAGGTATAATAAAAAAGATTTCGACTATTTTCTCTTCTTTCGTTCCGTCAATTTGAGTCGAGTAATATCTAATATTCTATGCCAAATATGTAATAAGGACAAAACAGACCAAGAAAGTGCAGAGGGAAATTAGTATGCTTACCCAATGGCTTCGTCTCTCTTTAACTGAGCTTTTCTGGCTTTCCGAGCATCCATGTCATTAGCATTTTTGTTTACTGGAGGCTCATATGGCCTGAATCTTCTTTTTGGGGCACCACAAACTGGAACAAATAAATAATATAAATAATCAAAATAGTCAACCTACATCAATATTAGTAGTGTTAAAGTGGGTCGACTCGGCTCAAAAAAGCCGGATACTTGACCCAGACGAGCTGATTCAGCGCATGTTTGGTAATGTTTAAATTATAATTTTAACTGGTCAAAAATATTTTTTATCCACACATTTCATAAAATCTACAAATTACAACTAATTTTTTATCTAAACATTAATCAATAACTTATAATATAAATATTTAAAAAATAATTTCAATACTACTCGGTGAGTCCAACCAGTCACTTTGAAGAGAAGAGGTCAACACGATGATAAATTTAGCCGCACGTTCATTTTAGGCCGGCCCTAAATATAGACACTAGACAGCATAGTCTGTACAATCACCAACCTATTTAATCAAAATGATACAACTTTCACATCAAAATTATAAACCTAAATATAAAAAATATAAATAAACCTAAATGATTTTAAGTAATAAAAAGATATAAAAAATATATAATAGGAATTAAAATTTGTTCCAGTATAAATTGAAGGAGAGAATAAGAAATATATATATTACACCAAATGATGAAATGATCAATGATGCATCAAAGCAGCCCTGTACCCATCTCGACCTAATTCGCTTTAACACGAGCCTACTGGCCGAGACGGAGGAGGTAAACACCGGAGCCTGTGCTTGGCTTGACACCACTAGTGTAATCCATCAAATTGAAAGAGACAATGTGGTGGGTGAGTTGTATGATTATGGCCATTTTAAAACAGGGGGAAAAAGGCAACAATTTACCAGGACAGAAGTACTTATCAGGTAACTTCTCAAAAGGAGTTCTGTCATTGTAAATATACCTGCAATTTCCCCAAAGGGTACAACTCGTAAATTGAACTAATCACATTCAAATCTCAACAACAAACATAAACAAATAATGAATTAAAATCACCCGCAATCACGACAAATATAGGCTTGTTTGGACGCAACACGCATAGAGAATTTCGGAGAAGTAGCAGTAGCAGGAGCAGAAGAAGAAGAAGACAGCAAAAACAGATGAACGGATGAAGAAAGATATGAAGATTTTAGTGCAAATCGGTCGGAATTTAGCCTAAGGCCTGCATTTCCGGTGAGGGCTAAAGGTGAATTAGGTGATGCCTTGATGGGAGCCTGCAATTGCAAGGCCATTTCTACAGCCCTTCTCTCCCTCTATCTATCTATCTATCTACCGTATGTATTTTGCTGGAGATTGATGAGATAAGAGTGTGAAACTTGTATGCAAATGAATGTGTAGAAGCGTGGCAGTCATGCGTCCCACATAAATTTCTTCCACTGCTCACTTGTTTTGGTTTTTTCTTATCTTCTTTAACGTTCTCGAATGTAAGGTCTTGTGGTGGGAATGGTGCAGAATGGTAGGGTGATTTTTCAAAGGATAATTATATTACCAATATTATTTGTTAATTATATTATATTTTAATTGCAATGAAAATTTTTAAGTATTAGTCATTTTTATATTTAAGTCTAACTATTTTTTTACCAAATTTTTATCATCAAATTATTAATTTGCACGTCTTATATTTGTCTTTGATAATAATTTTTGTCCAAAAAATTAATTAGGAGAGCGTAAAATTTTTTTTCATCTCTAAAATTTTTACATAATCAAAATAAATAACAAATAAGAAAGTTCGACAAAATATTTTTCTCTCATTTCAATACATATTAGAAGAATATTTAGACAAAAATCTTTATACGAGACAAGATGTGAAAACTAAATGAAAGTCAATGATAAAAATACGATGAAAAAAAAATAGAGACATAAGTATTTAAATATCAAAAGTTAAGAGACTTTTATTGCAAATACAACATGGTGTGGATAATAAAAAGTGTAGTGTTAATATAATTACTCTTTTTCAAAATGGCCGTTGACCCATTTTGGTGTGTAAATTACTAAATATAATATTATCTCCTTCCCCGCTTATAATCATTTCAAACGATTTCAAATTTATTTGTCTGTGAAAAAAGAGAAGATTTCAAAGTTATAATCCAACACATTTTAATGTTAGAATCCAACCCATTTCATTATGTAAGAAATTTCATTTCAAAGTAAAAATTCATTATTCTTTAACTTCTTCTTTTAATTCACAGTAGAAATTTTGTAGTATAAATCATGAAAATATGTATAAATCTGAGTATGAATTGTAATTTTTTCTTTAAATTTCTATAAATATAGGTTCATTTGATGTGAATTAATTGAAAAAATCAGTTATAATTATATAAATTTGCGTTAACAGACTTATAGTTTGTTAACATATGTTCACACCTGTTAACAGACTATGGGTCTGTTTCTATTAACATGTATGAACACTTGTTAAGGCCAAAATTAAGTAATAATTTTACCCTATACTACAAAATATAAAATAATTTAAAAAATACTATTTAACTTTTTTTATTTTAAAAATAGTGTTTTTTATTTTTATAACACTTGTTGTTACATTTGTTATGTTTGTCAATAACAAATGTAACACATTTATTATAACTAAAATAACAAATGTAACAAATGTAACAACAAGTGTTACAAAATTAAAAAAAAACAGTATTTTTAGAATAAAAAAAACATGATAGTATTTTAAGAAATAGTTTATTTATTGTGATTATTTCTGAAAAAAACCCCAAAATTAACCTTAACAGATTCTAGGTCTGTTAACAAAACTGGGCCTGTTTGGTCTCTTAACAGACCAACAAGCATGTTAACAGGTTATGTTAATAGACACTTGTTAACAGACTCAGACTCATGGTCTGTTAACCAACCATATGTTAACAGATAGTCGGTTAACAGATGATCTGTTAACAGTTGTGAGTAAATAAGTGTATTTATGTCTTTTATGTTTAAAAGAGGCATTTAAAACTTATTTGGTATAAGTTAGGCTCTTCTGCGATTCTGAGGGTCTGACAAAGTCATTTAAAAAATTCATCCGGTCTTGTGTTTTTCCCATTAAAAAACAATGATAACCATAGTTATCAAATCGGATTGGCCTGGTCGGTCCGATCAAAAAATCGGCGACCCGGTGCTCCAATCGGTTCGATTCTCTTAATTGGACCGCCCAACAATCGAACCGTTTATAACTCGAAAAACTCCCTGGTTTTTTAACTAACCCGGTGACCCGTAACCTAGCAACTCGTCTAGGTCATTGTATAATGAAATTTTTTATTTTTTTAATTATCCTATTCTACCTAAAAGATGCACCAATTTCAGCTCCACTCTATTAATAAGATTTTAATGTAATGAAGTATAATAATTTATGTTTTTTTTTTTCAAGAATTAGGTGATAATACTAGTAGTCTCGTACTTATTTTGTTAAATATATTCGTAATAGTGATGATTTTCTACTATATATGTAGTTTTTTATTTGATTTGAACTTGTAGGGTGATAGTTAGTAATAAAATTAATATAATATTTATTTATTAGAGTGTAATAATTCATGATTTTATGTTATATTTAACAAAAATAGACTTATTGGTTTGATATGAATTGACTCACCGGTTAAACCAACAACCCGGTGACCCACCTCCTTGTCCGGGTCGATATCCGGACCGAATCTAATAACTATGATGATAACAATTTGAGTTTTAAACAGTTTAGGACTAAACTTTAAATTGTTTCATTATCTAATTTTTTAAAATTATTTTAATTAGAGTTAGGGTGCATTTGGAATTCAACTTCTAATTGTTAAATAATCATTAAACAATTTGACGTTATTTTAGAAACAACAAAAAGACAACTTAAGTATGATGTGAAACATCTAAAAAAACGTTATGCTAATTGTTGTACATTTAATTAGGGGTGTAAAAATGGATTCCACATCTAGGCCTACTAGGTTAAAACTTGACCCAACACGGCCAGCCGAGCCGTGCTATGGGTCAGCATGCCCCTTGAGAAGCTCTTTTTCTTTTTGACAAAATAAATTAGATTAAGGGATAATTTCACAAATTCTGAACTTTAAAACTAAAAATTGCAAAATGCTATGTTTCTTTGCATTAAAGATTTTTTCGGAAATGGTCACATAACGTGCAACTTTTCATTAAAAATTAACATTTTGGTGTTTCATTAAAAATGTTATGAAATTGTGAAAATAATAAAAAGAAATTGAAAGAGTCAAAACACAAATATGTAAATTTATTATAACAATAACCGCTATATATATAAGGTCTCAATAAGATTTACAAAATAAATATAATACATTCTTTTAAAATAAGTAGGACAATCATATAGACATCCATCAAAATCCATTATTTACAACAAAAATTAACATTTTACGCAAATTACATTAATGCAAACCACGAACAATGACTCGTTATATATTCACGTGGAGCTAATAACAAGATCAAGACCTAAAAAGATCAAGGACGTTATACAAGATCTTGTTGAAGCTACGTGGGCCGAAATTGTCACCCAAAATGCAACAAGCAAGACACCAACTTTCAAAATGAGTATGATAAAGGAAGAGCTAACTTTAGTACATTTGATTCAAACTAATGACATTAGTAAAGGCATATTGGAGGCTAGTAGAAGATTAGATGGCAAAAATGAGTATGATTCAAAGTTTGGAGACAAAAATGTGGAGGAGTGACATTTATGCTTGGGTGATTGTCTTGGCAAAATGTGGGGTGATCGCCCAACACCATAAAACAAAAGTAGTGGCTAAAACTTTAGCCTGGGCCTGGGCGACCCCTGGAATTGTACTGGCCGATCGTATAGGCCAAATTCGGGAAGTCCGAGAATTTTCAGGATTTTGTTTCTTTTTTTATTTAGAACTCTAATTTTGTTATGTTTTCTAGTTATTTTCGAATTAGATTAGGTTTTCATAGATTTTTGCATATATAAACAATTCTCATTATAAACAAAAGAGAATTGATTATTGAGAGTTTACATTAAAATGAGATTCACTTTTTTTTCTTGTTCTTAATTGAACTAACCAAACTAATCAAAGACTTCAAAAATATTTGTGGCGTTCAATCTAACTTGGTTCTTTGATTCAAAAAATCATTGAGTCATGATCTTGCGTTTTGATTTTAACTTTATTGTGGTTCATTATTAATCTTTGTTGTGGGTTCTGAAATTCACATCATACATGTTGTGTGTTACCTAGTTTGTTTCAAGGTTACATACTTACATATATATGTTTAACCACAAAACACATGCAACATATTTTGTTATTTGCTTTGTGGTGATAGTGATTAACTTTTTTAAGTAACATAATATGTTAATGTATTACATGTAACAAAATGAGTTACCTTATCCTATTCAAAACCTAGCAAAACAAAACCCTCAACCAAGGGAATATCATTGGGAATAAATGGGGGCTATTGACCGAAAGAATATCGATAACTATGTTAAAGGGCGAAGAAGGCTTGCCTGAATAACTTCACGTAGAGGAGTTTGGTAAAGGGCTAAGGAGCAAGGGACACTCTCATTCTAATATTTGAATGGTGCCACTATAGAAGCGATAGTGAGACTTGAATTGAATATTTTATCTTAGTTTCTGTTTTAAACGGTTAAACTATTATATTTGGAGGCTAAGAAAAATAAAAATAGAGCAAAACTCTTAGAGGTTTTTTTCTTCCATTTCAGTTTCTTCAACTACCAAAAGAAATTTTATCAGCTTAAATCATAAATTTCCAATCAAAGAATCATTTGTAATCTAAAACTCATCAATAATTTCAACACGCAAAATCTGATGGATTAAAAACAAAAGGGCAAACATTCGTCAATAAATTTCTATAAATCGTACCCAAGAATTTTTTTTATATCAAAAGATTCGAAACCCATAACAGTTTAACAATACTTCATAAAAAAATTTTAAAGGAAAATGAAATTATAAAACTGCAATTATAAATTAATGAAAAGAAGATTTTCTTTTGATAATAGTGAAAGCTTGGATTTAGCATTTAGGGCACTTCGCTGATAAGTGATAGATGAAGGCTTAAGACTGAATGTTTGGATTGGAGAATAGATAGTATAATATATTGAGCAAGATTTAGATTGGATTGGATCTTACTACTTTTTTTTGAATTGTGTAAAAGTTGGAAATAAGCTTAGAAATGACCACACATGAGTTGAATTTTATTTATTTATTTTTAAAAAAAGTGGCTAAAAAATGGACCCCTTTCATTTTTGGCCTTGAGGTGCGGGCCTCACTCGACCCAAAACTAGCTCTGATTTTGGTGTAAATTTTGATGAAATCTTGAATGGAAAATGGAATTTTGAATCTTACAATGGTGGGACGAAAATAGTTTGATTCGCATGATTCCGAGTCGGGTTGGAGTAAGTGGTTTTCTGGTTTTAGATCTAGTGGTCGTATTTTGGCAATGGTCGGCTGCTGTGGTGAAATTTGGTGGTGTTTGAAATAATGGGTAAACCTAGAGCTGGCAAACGATCGGGCCAGCCTGACAGAACTGGGCCACACTTGAAACTGGCTTGGGCTGATTGGGCCAACTCGACCGTAATTTTATTATTATTATTTTTTTAAAAATAATTTTGTGTTTGAAGGGTATATTTTTAATGCTAGAAAACCCGATCAAATATATCATCTTTTATAGTGTCGACTTCTGTGTACTAAACTGATTCTAAATGGTGTGATAAAAGAGTGATTTGTAAGGAACTACGTATGAAATTTGAATTACACTAAATTTTAATTGAGTCTAAACAATTTTGTGTTGGAGTTTGAGATTTCTAAACTAATGTTTCAAAAAAGACAATTTAAGTTGTAGACTTAGGTTTAGGCTTAGGTCATTTTAGATTGAGATTATTTGGATTATGTATTGGGGCTATTCACAAAATGAGTGTAGAGTGATTAATGTAAAAAAAAGAAGAAAAAAATTGTGGGCTAAGCCCGACTAGCCCGCGTGCTACTGAGTTGGGCTATATTGGCCTGATTTTGTTCAGGACAGAATTTTAACGAGTCAACCCAATCCAAAATCCAGTTTATATAGGTCAGTCCGTTACACCGAACTTGTTTTGCCACCTCGAAGTAAACTTAACAAATTTCATTAATTTGATTAGATACATTTAAAGTAGGTATTTTTCAAAAAGAATATATTTGAGTATTATCAGTAATTTTCAATTTTTGAAAGAAAAGTAAGTATCTAGCATAATTTCTTCTTAAATCAAAGCTTGAGTTTGCAAATTGTAACTACACATAAAAGCAGAGAGCAAGCCAGTATTGGACTTTAGATTAATGGAGAGTCCAAGACTTTTTTATTTTACTTGGGACTTTCCAAAAATATAGGATCTCAAAGAAATATAAATATAAATATATATTAAAAAAATATTTTTAAAACATATTAAAAATTAAAGACGAACTACCCCATTGCAGGCCACTGATCTCCTATCCATGTTAGGTAGGAGATATAATGCCTACCGATGAAGTGGATCTATTGCAGGCCACTGATCTCCTACCCATGATAGGTAGGAGATATAATGCCTACCGATGAAGTGGCTGAATATGATTGATAGAGATAATAAGTGTGGGGGCATAAACTACTAACCATGGATGCCACTTCAGCGTAGATATTATAAATAAATAGGATAAGTGGGTAGAAGATCAAGACCTCCCAATTGCAATGTCACGCAGGTTTGGCACAATTTTTTTTTATACCCTTAAATATAATCTTTCATTAATGTCGACATCATACCCTTTTTTGTGCATTCTACACGATATTACCTTGCACGATGATCAAATTTTTCATTACTAATAGAGAGGAAGGTAGTTCAACACCCTTCTTTCCAATCCTTTCTTCAACAAAACACTATCAACTTGGTTGTTGGAGACTTGTCACCAATCTTCATTGAAAATTAATTATTCAACAAAATAAAAATCATAGTCAAAAATTAGAAAATTCCCACCATTTAGGGCAATGGGCGAATACAGGGTCCCCTTTTGTAGTATAGAATTTTTTTTTCTCATATATATAATTTCGGTCTAAATATTTTTTTAGCTGCCATCTGAATCCAAGAACAACACCACGTCAAACCATTAAATGTTGCACCTAACTTTCTGTCGTTGTCATTACTCTGCTTAGCTATGCTCATCAAATTCTTCTGTAGACTTCCTTTTTTTTTTTTCCTGTGGAAAATTCAAGTTTTGTGGGTAAATAAATAGGGGCAAAAGGGCTGCCATTTCTTCAATATTTGCTTCAAGAAAATAATGGAAGGAGATGGATTTTTTATGGGGAAAAAACACTTTCAAGACTCTCAAGAAACAATACAAGAAGAAGGAATTATGAGAGCTACAGTTCAAAAGCAGGATCTGACTTGCCAGGTTCTCATTATATCAACTGGTTTTATATTTTGACCCTTTTTTTTTTTTGATGTATATGGATCAAAGTGCAGCTAAGTTCAAAACATTTACTTAGAACAAAAAGTATTTGTTGTTAGTCGAAGTTAGATATAAGTAATTACTTATTTGAAAGTAATAAACCGGCAGTAGCTCGTCATTTGGCGTTGAGCTATTTTTCGCTGGGGTTGGGTTCACATTCCATGTTCGCAAAAAATGTCAAATATAATATTTGTTAATAGTAATGGAAGGGGAAAATACATTTTCAGGGATCTCAAGAAACAACACAAAAAGAAGGAATTATAGATGAAAGCAATGAGGAGGAGAAGGAAAAACTACCACTTATGAGAGCTACAGTTGAGAAGCAAAATCTGGCTTCAAAGGTTCTCATCACTTTCTTATTTCTACTGTTATTTTCACTTTTTTGTTGATGTACGAATATCAAAAAATTTACTTATAAGTAAATAAGTAAAATTTGTAATAAATAATAATAATATGTTTTGTTAATAGTCAAAGTTAAAAAATGTCATATCTACTTTTATCATTACTGTGATACCCGTGTCTAACTATTTTTCCACGAGTTTAATTTATTGAGTTTTGACGAGTTTCATCTTAAAATATCAATTTTGTTAAGAAAACTAGTACAGATCTTCGTATCGTAATTATTATTTCAAAATTTAACTCATCCCTAAAATAAGATGACTTATTTGAGAACATCAATATTGAAATTCAAATGCTCGTTTGAACTTCTTATGTTGATTATTATTTTAGTATTTGATCGACTTGGAATTACATTTCATGTTCTAAAAAATATTTAGCATCGAAACAAGTCTATAAAGTGAGCAACTTTTTTTTTTACTTATAAGTAAGAAAAAAAATAACTTTTTGTAAATATGTTTAGAACAAAAATTTACTTAAAATTTTTAAGCTTAGGGCATGTTCGGTACCTATTTTTTCTCAAAAAAATCCATTTTTTTGCCTACAATTTTTTACTTTTCAACATTTTTACACTACAAAAAAAATTGAAAATAATGTAAAAAAAAAAATCTCATTTTTTCCCAAAAAAAAAACTACACCGCACATGCTCTTAGCCTTAAGTGATATGTTAATCTTGACATGATTAATATCAAGAAACACGTGAAATATTCGTTAACTGTTTGTTCGTTATAGTATATTCGAGCATATACAAGTTTGTATTAGAACTTCACTCCAGAACCGTTTTAACGCCCACTAGAATACTTGTTCTACACTTATTGAGCCTTTTACACTCATTCAATAAATGTAGGACAAATATCCTAATGGACATTATAATAATGCCTACCGTAGACATTACAACAAAACCTTCTTTTAAAGACTCAAAGAAAACATAAATATAACTTGATTGACTAACTGTAACAAGAAATCTCTCATTATTAATAATTATGTCATTTTCTGCAAATTAAAAGACTCAAGTCTCAACCGTCACTAGTAAAATAAGAAATGAATCGCACAACTTACACTGGATGACTGGATGGTATGGAAATTGAAACAAGAAATGTGAGACGAAGCGTAAATCGGACGAACATCTAAAACAGTTAGATCCTAAGCATTGTAAAAAATTCCCATTGAATTGATGTATATATATGTACCTTAATCATATAAATTTTTTTTAACAATTTGCAGGATATAGATGATTTAACAATGAGAAGATTTCTTCGTGCTCGCAATCAAAATGTAGAGAAAGCTTCGACAATGTTGTTGAAATACCTCGAATGGAAACGGACATTTGTTCCTAAAGGTTTCATTGCAGCTTCTGAGGTTTCAAATGAAATAGCACAAAACAAGATGTTTATGCAAGGAACCGATAAAAAGGGTCGTCCCATAGCCGTCGTGTTTGGTGCTAGGCATTTTTCGACCAAAGGAGACGAATTCAAGCGTGAGAGTGTTAGAAAAGCCTTTCTACGAATTTTAATACCTTGTTAAATCTGTCTTTTCTTATACTTAATTTCTGTTTAAATTTCCAGGTTTTCTTGTCTTTGCTTTGGACAAACTATGTGCAAGGTACCTTATTCTCAATTTTGACACGGTGACATGTTTGATATACTGGATTGAATAGAACTAGAAAGACACATGAGGTGTTTGTCTGATTGAGCATGTTTAAAACATTTCGACCCCCTTTGCAAGTGAATATCATGCTAATTAGTATTTCTTGATGCGTATCAGGATGCATGGTGGACAAGAGAAATTCACAATTATTGGAGATCTCAAAGGATATGGATACGCAAACAGCGACATTCGTGCATACATCGCAGCTCTTTCCATCTTACAGGTTTGTGAAAGTACTCAATCGACCTTACCAAACAAGCCGGAAGTTGAAAACAAGTTCTCTGGACGAGAACACATAGATTAATGCCATTTTCTGATTGCAGGATTACTACCCTGAAAGACTTGGAAAAGTGTTTGTTATTAATGCACCTTACATATTTATGACTGTGTGGAAGATTATTTACCCATTTATTGACCAAAATACCAAGAAGAAGGTGAGTTCCTTAATTTCCCAAGCACTAAGTAATACTCTGCATGTTTGGCAGAGCTGAAATTATTTTTTAAACGATTATAAGATGTGAATAATAAGTAGATATAAGTTGCGAGTCTTACGAAATGTGTGGATAAAAGCATCAATCTAGAATTCATTGGTCACACCCAAATGGAGAAAAGGAAAAGGCAACAAGATACGTGAAAAGTTTAATAAAAAATACAAGTTTAAGGTTATATATACTAATGTAATAATTCATTTTTCTATATTTTAAAAAAGAAAATTTAAAATTAATTAAATTTTAAGTATAACGCAATAAATCAAACTAAATTAGTTGTTAATTATTCTAAGTTTCGTAAACCCTTTTTTATAGAGGTGCTTCATAGTGTGTGTCTAATAATACATATATTGTATTTTCTCTACAGATAGTGTTTGTGGGAAATAAACAACTGCATTCAACGCTACTTGAAGACATTGATGAAAACCAGCTTCCAGAGATTTATGGAGGAAAATTGAAATTAATTCCCATCCAAGATGCTAATTAATTCTATCTGGATAATAATTTCATTGAATATTATATTCTTTTATCGCTTTTTTCTTTCTCATACCTTCGAGACGAGGTTTGAGGCATCTTACTGAATCGTATAATATCTTATTGTATATTATGTTATCAAGAATCCCATTGTTAGAGAGGAGCACGTGTATCTATTTAAATCTTATTTCAACGTCCCTTACACCGGATTTATTCTTCTTACCAAAGATTGAATAATTCACAATTTTCATTTTTTCATAAATTTATGAACTCAATTTTTTTTATCAGCCCTTAATACTATGTTAAATATCCACGCATAATTTGTATTCAACACTGAAGAAGGTCGACTTTGTCTACGTTATGTATCCAAAATTAGGGATGGAAAAATATCATATCCCTGTCTTGTCCCAAATTTTTCGAACTTATTCCGAATCTTTTTATTGTATTTGATGTTTTAAATTTAAATTGTATTTAAAAAATAAATAATTCATTTAACAAGGCAATAAATGAGATATCATGGACCACGACGTATTCAGGCTTATTTGTTGGGATTATGTATTGAGCTTGAACAATCTATTCTGTAGAAGTTCTTGGCCAATATGTTGACCAAAACATCATTTATTCTAAGAGAGGAGTTTGTTGCTCAATGTGTAACACAAACTGTTCGAAATATCACGATGATTAATCACACTTTAATTGTATGCATTGATCGATTAATTATGATTATAGCAATTTACACAAATATTTCAATAGTTTGGCATCCACACCGTCGGGGCAACGGCCTTGCTATTTTTTCATCTTTTGAGGGGGAAATTTAGGTACGAGTTCACCAATCTTTCACGTGTTGTTCTGGATCTATAATCTTTGAAAGTGAAGTTCTAAATTCTTAACTTATTAAAAATTATAAATCTGAATCCTTATGTGATCGAAATCATCAATGTTGACGTTAATGCGAACATATTTTACAAAACTAGAAACTGATAACAGCTTGAAAATAACAAAAAGAACGAACCCTGAGTTCCTCATTTTTTTAGTCTTTTTGACCTGACACAATACTAATGCGAACTTGGAAGGAAATTAACGATGTTTTTTTTTTTTTTTTTAATCTTTAAATTGTTATTTCAACTAATTGTTCAAGATCTTCAATGGAAAAAAAAATGACTATAAAATGATGTTGGACAGTATATACGAGTTAAAAAATTGTGCACCAAGGTTTAAATCTGAGTTTAAATTGATTGCGGATTTAAATTTTTAAATTTGTGTTCTTCATCGACAAGCCTTGTCGGCGAAGCCGCGAAGCAATGTTCGTCACTGATTTGGTCTCGCCGACCCATTCCAGTCTATGAGAATCCTTGCTTAACCAATCCTATGTTTAAAATATAAAAAAATTCTCCAACTTTAATATATATATATAGTTTTGATCTACTAAGCACCGGTGCTTAGCTTATATATATATATATACATCAATTTTTTTTGTTTTAGTAAAACTATAATTCAATTGATAATCTCTATATATGGCTAAAACATCAAAATTCTATCTTATATTTATAAAAATAAAAAAAAAAAAAAAAAAGGTGCAATTCAAACTAAACACGATATACTCTATCAAATGAAATGAATCTGACATCATGTTGATAAACCGCAAGGAGGCATCTATATTCAATTGCACAATTCTTATAAAGATTCACATTAGCAGGAGCGATGCCATCTCTTTAGTTTTTAACACGCTAAAAATGAAAGAATATGACAAAACTAACGTAATTTGTTACAATTTCTAAGCATGTAATTGCAATTAATCTTTTAATAGATCAATAATAAATCAAACAAAGTGACAAAATAATTTATTTAATTGATTTAAAATTTATTGAGAATATATTACTTCGTGGATACAATAAATATGTTAATCCAAATCTTTTACGAGCATTTAAGTGCTTGTTTGGTAGAGTTTAAAAGTAATTTTTTAAAAAAAATTGATAAAAATTGTAGGTTTTATAAATTATGTAACTGTAAATAATTTTTTTTATAAATAAAATACTTTGAATTAAACTATTTTCCAAACAAATATAAGCACATGTTTGGAGGTGTTTAAATTAAAATTTCAGCGGGTCAAATTAGTTAAACATATTTTTTATCTACACATTTGATAGAACCTACAACTTATAACTCATTTTTTATCTATATATTCATCAACAACTTATAATTTAAACACTTAAAAAATAATTTCAGTATTGTCAAACATGCGTGTATATACGTGTTCCATATGTAACTCGAAGTCAAAATGATAAAAGATTGATTTTGTAAACTGGCAGTTTTTATGATGTACCGTCTGATCATATGGATGCAAGCAAAGGGACACAGCAGAAAAGGCAAAGCAAATTTAAATGAAGAAAGAAGAAGCTGTGTTCCGTACACTGCATGGATCATGACGTGTCGTCAGATTATTGGGTAACTTCATTACAGACTTAGTTGACCAAAGTTTATCACAATAAGGACAATTATAAAATTAAAATATTGTACACATACTGATACTACTACTCCTCTTTTCGGCATTCTGGTTCCCAATTTGGGGTTACCTGCCTGTTCTTAAAAAAGAAATACATTTTTATAATTTTATTCATAAATAAATAAATTTATCTTTTTTTAATAATTTAATTTTTTTTATATATCGTGAATTACACATTAATTACGTACTATCAATAGCAATAATATATGAAATAGAAAATAAAAAACAAGTAAAAATAAATAAGAGTTCAAATTGTTTTTGTTGACCTCGGAATTTGGTTTCTGAATGTGTAAAAAAAACAGAATATAATTAACTTGGTACAATCAATTAGATGAAGTCGTTGAACAAGAGAAATAATGTACGATTAAATATGGCAGGCTTGTAAAGCATTATGGGTTGGCTATTGGCAGTGTTGTGGAGTGAAATGATGGCAAATAAGTACAAAACTGAGATATGCTTATGCTCATGCTTAAGCTGCTGCTGCCACATGCATGCATAGCCCCCCTTTAGCTTTGTAATGCATGAACCAAAATCTAAGGAAGTACGAAAAGAATAGCTTTAATTCAGATTTCAGAAAGATTAGGCTTCTGAGACCTCTTTGTACTTTACCTGCTTTTCACATTGCCAAGGAATACTATTTCTTAAATCTCTGTCCATTAATTACCACTTCTTCTTTTACAATCAAACCTACCCAGTCACCTCTCAACTACTCACATATTATACCTACGAGTAATGCAACGTAAACATCAAATTGAATATAAAATTAAACTATTATATGTAAAATGTTAAATTTGTTCTTTGCAAAGATATAATTTAAATTTTTATTTATATTTTTTCAAAAGATATATTTAACATTTTATACATGATGGTCTAACTTTATATCCAAGTTGTTTTTCATCTAATATTTTTTTAAAAATCAATAAAATCGGTCGTGGTTTACTAGTTGCTGTTGGATTTGGAACACAAAAGAAACTTGTTTTATTATATAAACACTTATACAATACTTTGATTATGGAACACAACACGCTCTTTTGTGATCTCACTCACTACTCATTACCTCATTTCCTACTCACTAACATTCTATTTATATTTGGTTACAATATTTCTAGAATGTTCTATAATGGAAGTTAGAAAATTCTAGTCCTAATGAAAACACTTCATTATTCTAGATCCTTCTTGATCTATATGGAACAATCTAGATCCTTCCTAATTTATATGCCACAAGGGAGAGTTCTAGATAAAGCAAAACAAAGAGAGAAATCTAGAACATTCAAATAGGTTGGTGATAACCTTCAATTCTCCCCTTTAGCACCAACTATTTGATTTAACTCTTTTCTTCTCATTATTCCCAGCTGTATCCGAAACTCTTCAAATTTTGAAGCGCTAAGTCCTTTTGTCAACACATCTGCCACTTGTTCTTCAGTATTGATATGCTTCAAGTCGATCTCCCCTTTAAGCACCTTTTCTCTGACAAAGTGATAGTGGACTTCCACGTGCTTAGTTCTTGCGTGACACACTGGGTTCTCCGCTATGCGAATAGCTGATTGGTTATCACAATATAGTTGTGTTGCATAGCTTACCGGTTGATATAGATCCGCCATCAACTGTTTTAGCCATGTACTTTCTTGAGCTGCCATTGCTGCTGCTCTATATTCAGCTTCTGCTGTTGACAAGGACACTGTTGGTTGTCTCTTACTGCACCATGATACTGCAGCTGACCCAAGACTGAACACGTACCCAGTTGTTGATCTTCGTGTATCTCAACATCCAGCATAGTCCGCATCACAATATCCAACGACCTTGCAATCTTTATTTTTCTTATAAAAGAGTCCATAGTCGATTGTTCCCTTTACGTACCTTAGTATCCGTCGAACTACTTCAAGGTGTGGCTTCTTTGGCTTTTCCATAAAGCGGCTTGCTATTCCGACTGCATATGCAATGTCAGGTCGTGTCAACGTCAAGTAGATTAAACTACCTACTAGCTGTCGATACATGGTTGCATTTTCCAAGTCCTTGCCTTCATCACATAGCTTGGAGTTAATCTTGATCGGGGTCGATATTGGCTTGCAGTCGATCATCCCAAACTTATGTAGGAGATCTCTGGCATATTTTTGTTGGCACAAGAATATTCCCTCTTTTGTTTTATCCATCTCGAGCCCCAGAAAATGATTTAGCTCTCCAAGCTCTTTCATTTGAAATCTGACTGACAAGTTCGTCCTCGTTCTTTGGATTTCATTTTCATCATCACCAGTGCCGATAAGATCATCCACGTACACTAACACTATTGCTAGTCTTCTGTGTTGTGCTTTGACGAAGAGACTTGAATCTGCTGGTGCCACTGAATATCCGCATTGAACTAAAAATTATGCTATCTTACCGTACCATGCTCGTGGCGCCTGCTTTAATCCATAGAGAGCCTTTTTTAACTTGCATACATGGCCTGGATTTTCTTTATTTTTGAACCCTTTGGGTTGCTCCATGTAAATGTCTATGTCCAGTTCGCCATGGAGAAATGCATTTTTCACGTCCATTTGCCATAGCTTCCAAGACTTGCTTGCTGCCAGTGCTATTAACACTCGTACTGTAGTGATCTTGGCTACTGGACTAAACGTCTCATCATAGTCTAGTCCATATTGTTGTGAGAATCCACGAGCCACTAGTCGAGCCTTATACCTCTCTATTGATCCATCGGGTCGCCTCTTTACCTTGTATACACATTTGCAGGATATAGGCTTTACTCCGTCAAGTATTGGCATCAAGTCCCAAGTTTCATTTTGCTTTAGAGCCACTATCTCTTCTTCTACCACTGCATTAGCGTACTTGGGATTTGGCCTTCGTTGTCTAGTTGATTTTCTTATTTTTGATTGAGAACTCGTTGGTACCTCAACCTCTTCTTGTTGACTCGGCCTATTTTCTTCTGGTGTTGGTGTTGGTTGATGCACACCAGTTTGCCATGGACTTTGCGTTGTACTTATAAGCTCTTCTCCATCGCTTGAATCCTGTGAATTTTCAATTTCCTCATGGCTCTTTTGTACTTCTACGATTTATTCTTGCAACTTATCTCCAATTTCTTTTGAATCTGGCAGTTCCACCCTCTGCGGTGTCCACCAAGAAGATGCTTCGTCAAACACCACGTTGCGCGATGTGTAGCAACGGTTGTTTGTAGGATTGCAGCACCTCTATCCTTTTCTTTGGCTATCATATCCCACGAATATACATCTAATAGCCTTTTTGTCGAACTTGCTCCTCAAGTGACTAGGCACGAACACGTAACAGACACAGCCAAAGACACGAAAGTGACTAACTGTGGGCTTAATTTTCCAAAGTTTCTCAAATGGTGACACGAACCCTAGCTTCGGTTGCGGAAGCCTGTTTATCACATGTGCTGCTGTCCTCATACACTCTGCCCAAAACCTTCCTGGTACATTCTTTGCGTGTAGCATACTTCGACATGTTTCAGCAAGATGTCGATTCTTTCTTTCTGCTACACCGTTCTGCTGTGGAGTGTTTGGACATGTCAACTGATGGTGTATCTTATGTTCTTGTAGATATTGGGAAAATTCACCAGATGTGTACTCTCCTCCGTTATCCGTGCGTAAACATTTAATCTTATCTCCGACTTCTCTTTCTACTTTTTCTTTAAACTCTTTAAATTTTGTAAACGTCTCAAATTTTTCTTTCAAGAAGAAAACCCAAACGTACCTTGAGAAGTCGTCGATGAATGTCACCATATAGCGCATGCCTCGAATTGATGGTTGCTTGACAGGTCCAAACAAATCAGAGTGTATCAACTCCAATGGTTGCTTTGCTCTATAGTTTGACTCCTGATATGGTAGCTGATGTGCTTTACCATATTGATAGCCAGCACACACCATGTCGTCTCTGATCTCAAGCTGAGGAAGGCCCTTGAGCATTGTCTTCTTCATCATCACCTTCAGCTTGTGATAGCTTATGTGTCCTAGTCTCGCATGTCATAAATCTGCCGTCTTGTTTTTTCGAGTCTTATCTACGTATGCAGATTCTGCTAACATTACATAGATGGACTCTAGTCTTCGTCCTTCCATTACTGGTGTACCTAAAATTTTGATATTTTTATACACCTTAACATCTTTCGGTCCAAACAACACATAATTACCTGAAGATGTCAGCTGTGCCACTGATAGGAGATTTTTCTTCATTCCTGGCACGTGGTAGACGTCTTGTAGATGCACCTGACTAGGACTAAAACGAGGCGTGATAACTGTCTTACCAAGCTTCTCCTTGTCGCCTGTTATGTGATTGGAACATCCTGAGTCGACAATCCAATCATTTTCGTAATCTATCTGTCCAGGGACGACCGCCATCAGTGCCGATTCTTCCTCAAGGCTTGAATTGCTCACCTCCTCGTGAGTTTGCTCAATTACTGCGAGCAATGCTTCAACATCCCACTCTTCTTCACTATTATATTTTTCTTGCTCTTTGGAGGTTGCCATATTTCCTTCTGCTGGCTTTTTCTTAAATCGACAATCTATGGCGTAATGACCTCGTTTGCCACATACGAAGCACGATCCATTAGGTCGCCTATATCTCTTAGACAATTGACCTCTCTCATCGCGATTTTCTTGAGCTCCCCTCATTTGAGAACCTTCTATACGTTTTTCTTCTTTTGATTCTTTATTATTTTGTTGAGGGGATTGGCCTTTTCTTTTATAGCTAAATAATGCTTCATCTTCTTTCTTTAGTGAGACCCCTAGCATTTGTTTAGTCAACGCTTCTTGGTCGGCTACCAAATTTTCTAGGTTGACCAATGAAGGTTGCTCTGGCCAACCTTGTATTGCAGCAATAAAGCCTCTAAATTCAGGTCTCAATCCATGTATGATTATTCTTTTTATCCTAGACTCTGAAATTTTACTTGAAGAATCTAATTCAGAGATTTCGCGACAAAGAGATTTTACCTTGTTGAAGTATTGGTTTATCGTCATCTCCCCCTGAGTGATGGACAGTAGTTCGTTCTCTAGAAGCTGCAACCTTAGATCATTTTTCTTTGAAAACAGAGCTGCAAATGTGTCCTATGCTTCCTTCGGCGTATTTTTATCCTTATGTATTCCAATAATTCCTCATCAATTGTTGTCTTTATTGTAAACATGGCTTTACCTGCTTTAATCTTCCACTTCTTCAGAGCTCCGGCGTCCTCCGGCGGTGTCACTTCACTGCCGCCAACTACATCCCACAAGTCTTGGCCTTAGAGATAAGACTCAATGCATGTCTGCCATGTCGTGTAGTTTTGGTTGTTGAGCTTCTTCATTTCACCTATCACTTGTAGGTCGCTCATCGTGACTTGAATAACCTCTTCGTTACCAAGTAAGCTTTATTGAAGCTTCACAATCTCAATTTGTGCACGATCCACAGAAGCTCGAAAATAATCTCCACTCGACTGTCTTGCTCTGGAAACACGTGGCCCTCAATCGACTCGCTCTGATACCACTTGTTGATTTGGAACACAAAAGAAACTTGTTTTATTATATAAACACTTATACAATACTTTGATTATGGAACACAACACACTCTTTTGTGATCTCACTCACCACTCATTACCTCATTTCCTACTCACTAACATTCTATTTATACTTGGTTACAATATTTCTAGAATGTTCTATAATGGAGGTTAGAAAATTCTAATCCTAATGAAAACACTTCATTATTCTATATGGAACAATCTAGATCCTTCCTAATTTATATGCCACAAGGGAGAGTTCTAGACAAAGCAAAACAAAGAGAGAAATCTAGAACATTCAAATATGTTGGTGATAACCTTCAGTTGCCTGGCTAGTTCCTTACTTTTTTTAATTGATTTTTCATTTTTCAATTTTTTCCATGTAATTGGATTGATTTTCTCAGTCCAACTCTTCAGACTAAATCCTTCTTACTGAATAATGCTTGTTGTACACCCACACTTACACATTCACACATGTCAAATAATGATTTGCTGAAATCATTATTTGACATGTGTAAGAGTGTAAATGTGAAGCTAGAATAAGCATTATCCATTCTTATAATATTAATATATATAGTTAAGTACATAATTTCTGTTGGTAATGTTGAATTATTTTTTGGTTTTCAAAATTAATTAATATCACCAATGGAATTTTCGTTGGTTATAAGATTCACTCTTCACCAACGAATATTCCGTTGGTGAAAAGTCGAATTATTTTTTGATTTTCAAAATTAATCAATATCACCAAAAGTGAAAATTCGTCGGTGAAAAACTATTACCTTTGCCAACAGAAAAGCCGTCGCTAATTACCGTAGTTAAAAGATAATCACTTTTACCAACAGATAATCCGTTGTTGATTACCAATGGAAATAATTCATTGGTGATAAGGCAATTTTTAGTAGTGATGGATTTCTAGAACTTCGAGTAACACTTTGAGTGCTAAAATAAATTTATTCAATTTCTTTTAAATAGCGAGTTTGAAAGTAATAAAGAGCTAAATAGACACTACACTTGTCGTATGATCACGAAGAGTATAACTAGGCCACATGAAGTATAGTTGTTTACATTGTTCTTCTTATCTCCAGACGAGGTAAGTTAATTATTTTCTTTTGCACCTTTAACTAAATAAAGCCCATCTAAAACCTGTATTATGTTTATTTTATTATTAATATAACAAACCACCTAAATTCAAATCGAATAATGTTATGTATAGTCGTTTACTATCGATAGTCATTCTATGTGATATTACTTAATTAGATGAATTATTCATAATTAACGGCTATTAAATACATTACTCAATTGGAATAAATAATTCATCTAATTTAATAATACCACATATGATGACTATCAGTAGTGAACGATTATGAATAACATTACTCTAATTAATCTGTCCAATAAAATTTAAAATTTCACTATAATAAAAAAATATGGACTAATTTAGCAATGGGAGGAACCCTTTCACAACAATAAGAGTAAAAAACCCAACTTTTACCATCGATTAGTGTAGCACGTTTGGTTATGCTTAAAAAGTTATATTTAAAATTTTATTAAAGAGTTGAAGATTGACTTTCATCCATCCCGCCCTTTTAGTCGAGCGTCAAACAAAATTAATAATTAAATTTTAACCACATATTTTATGGAGTTATTATAATTTTTATCAACTTTATCAAATTTTTTTAAAAAAAATCAAATGAATACTAAATAAGTGATGACTTAATTTTTCAAAAAAGTAATTTTGAACTGTACACCTTTCATATTCATAATGAATACTCAAACGTTGTCACAAAATCATCTTATAATAATTATTATTAACAGGTTAGATTGGAACTTGAGCAAGTACAATCTAGTTTAATTCGAACTATTCACCCACTGCATGCAACGAATCCAGATAGCAATACAACAGTGAATCGTACGTATAATATCAGTATCCAAAAGCAAAAGCTGAAAGCACATTGCTATTCAGTTATAAGTAGCAGCAGCTGCCAAGTATTTACAACAGAAAATTCCACACAAAATTCTGTAGCCAATGGATCCTGATGCATTTTCAGCAAGCTTGTTTAAATGGGACCCTAGAGCGGCAGTGCCACCGCTAAACCGGATGCTTGAAGCGGTGGCGCCACCTCCTCCGCCGCAGCCGATGCCGACAACGTTTTCGATGAGAGCAAGGGAGTTGGGGGGTTTAGAGGACTTGCTTCAACCTTATGGAATAAGATATTTTACTGCTGCTAAAATAGCTGAACTTGGTTTCACAGTTAACACACTTTTGGACATGAAGGATGAGGAACTTGATGAAATGATGAACAGTTTATCACATATTTTCCGGTGGGATCTTCTTGTTGGGGAGAGGTACGGAATCAAGGCGGCCGTCAGGGCCGAAAGGAGGCGCCACCACCTCCTCCCCCGTGACACCACCAATGCCCTTGATGCACTCTCTCAAGAAGGTATTGTATGCAAAAAAATAAAATTGTACATTTTCTTATAATTTATTTACATTTGCTATGGCTGAAATATATGTTCCTCTAGCCTTTTTATTTAAGATTTAATTAAAATTTGTATTTTGAATATAAATATAAATTTTCTTTTATAAATTGTTTCATAAAATGTAACATAAGAATGCCAAGATTTATAGGAAGTTAACATGTTTCCATTTCCATGAATTAAGCACGTAATAATTGCATGCATGATGGAATCCAACTTGCACAGAAATGTTTCGTATTGAGCATGAAATATCATATTCAAATATTACCCAAACAAGCATATGTAACATTTTTCTTTCAATTTTTTAATTTCCTGTGCAAAAATTGATCAATTTAGGCTTATCAGTGGAGCCAGTGCAGCAAGAAAAGGAAGCCGGGGGCAGCGGCGGAGGAGGGCCGTGGGAGATGGTGGGAGGAGGTGGCGAGAAGCAGCGACGGAGGAAAAAGGGACGGTCAAGAATAGTTTCAATGGAAGAGGAGGACGATGAAACAGAGGGAGCGGAGGAGAATGAGAGTGGCGGTGGCGGTGGAAGTGAGAGGCAACGAGAACATCCCTTCATCGTGACGGTGCCCGGGGAAGTGGCACGTGGCAAGAAGAATGGCCTTGATTACCTCTTCCATCTTTATGAACAATGCCATGATTTCTTGATTCAAGTTCAGAATATTGCCAAGGAAAGAGGTGAAAAATGTCCCACCAAGGTTAGTTAATTAACAATGAAATTAGCTTTATTTACCGTTTTATTGAATCGATTTTGTTCAAAACAGAAAGACTCGTTCTTGCAATTAACTGAATATCGACATGTTTGATGGTGTTGAAATTATTTTTTAAGTACTTATAAGTTATGAATTTTATAAAATATGCGGACATATAACAATCATTTTAGTTTGAACGGTGCATTGTGATTAAAGAGGAAATCTAGGGTTAATTTCAGCTCACTGAAGTTTGTGAAAATTTTCAAAATGGTCATTGAATTAATTTTCTTTCAGTAGCCATCACCCAAGTTTATATGGACGCAATCAGTGTTAACTAGAACGTTAGTCAGGCAAAACCATGTTGAGTGTAGCTAAATATGTAATTGTCAAACACATTTGACCACATTTATTTGACTTTAAAAAGTAATCAGTTGGTGAAAATTTTGTATTTTTGTTGACGACTTTTTGAAAGTGAGACATTTTTGTTTCATGTGGCATACTAGTTTATAATATCATTTGTGTCCACGCCGAAATTTAATAGTTACACATAGAATTTTAGGTTAATATTTTTAGCCGAGTGATCATTAGTCTAACCATTAGAAACTTGAGTAATTATTACTGTAAAAAAATTACTTCAATGACCATTTTAAAATTTTTAACAAATTTTAGCGACCATTACTAAAATTAACTTGAAAATCTACAATTCATTTAATCAATTTTCATGAAAAAAAAATTAAAATATATTTAATACGTTGAATTAAATATTATTATATGAAAAAAAAATAGAAATATTTTGTGTATCTCTTTTAATTTTGTTTGGTCAAATTTAAGTCAATAGTATCTTTTCATTCGAATCGCTATGACCTCAATTCCATAAAATATCAATTATACAACCATTCTATATTAATATTCAATAAAATAAAAATTACAGAGTAATTAAAATATGTATGATAAAAAAATTTGTATATTATAAGTAGTAAATTATACGAAATGTGTAGATAAAAAATAGATAAAAATTATAGATCTTACAATATATGTAGATAAAAATAATGTTTAATCAATTTATAAGTATTTATAAACATAAACATATTTTAAATTAATAATTGCTGTTTTGTTCGTCCACAGTGGGTCATATTATAATGTCTACTAAAATATTTGTCTTATACTTATTAAATGAGTATAAAAGAGATATTTATACATTTTTATATTTATCTAATCAGTGTAGGACAAGTGTACATTATAACGATACCGTTAATAATTAATGAACATAAAAGTTTTTGTAGATTTTTGTCCCCTTGTTGACTTTGTTGTGAATTCCGTACTGTTAATCCTGAAAAGGGTCAGTTTTGAAATTAGCTGTCTTTTAAAGAGAGAAGAAGAATTTATAAACGTTTCATTAATCGCATGCCTGTCCATTTGCTGATATGACACCATCTATCATCTTGTGTTGGAACTCAAAACATTGGTGAAAAAAGTTGTTGTTACCATATTGCTTTTTCATTTTTCAAATTTGTGGCAAAGTTGCTTGTGTCTGTCTAGGTGTTTATATGTGAGTTGGGTTGCCATGTCCGACTTGTCTAGAGAGACGGGTCTTGTCAGATTTAATTTTTTAGACTTGGTTGACTCACAATATTTTTTTATTCTTAAATTAATTAAAATTAAAAAGAATTAAAAATCTGTACTACCCGATGAATAGTCTAATTGACTTGATTTAAGTTGTACTTGTGAGCGAAGTTAGATCTCAATTTTTTAATTTTTTTGGGTGGTTCGTCTTTTTTTACACTAGTACTATTATGCCACTGGCCACACCAATATTTCTAAAAAGTACAATCATCACTTAACATTAAAAACTAATTATTTCTTGTGTGTAAATACAGGTGACTAACCAAGTTTTCAGGTACGCAAAAAAGTCGGGAGCAAGCTACATTAACAAGCCAAAAATGCGACATTACGTACACTGCTATGCACTGCATTGCCTCGATGAGGAGGCATCCAATGCATTGCGAAGAAGCTTCAAGGAGCGGGGTGAAAACGTTGGTGCGTGGAGACAGGCCTGTTACAAGCCTCTTGTAGTTATTGCAGCACGACAAGGGTGGGATATCGATGCTATTTTTAACACCCATCCTCGTCTTTCTATTTGGTACGTTCCGACCAAGCTACGTCAGCTTTGTCACGCTGAACGCAGCAATGCCACCGCGTCCAGCTCCGTAACTGGTGGAGCTACTGATCACTTACTTTTCTAGAGTTTGTACCATGGATTTTATAAATTAGGGTACTTTTGGCTTATGATGAAATTAAGGTTAATGTAGTTGATACCTTTCGTCTTTCATGGTGCTTTATGTAATAGTAACTCGACTTGAACTTTTTTTTCCCCCTAATGGGTCAATGAATTTTATTGTTTGTTATTCAATTGGGCAATCTTTTGTCGATACGTGTTAAAATATAATATGAGTATTGTTCGTAAGACACATTACCATAAATTGGTGTACATATAAAAACTTGCTTGTTTTGGTTTAGGAGTAAATTCATTTGCAATTATTGAACATTTAGCAAAATTTTAATTGGATCACTAAATTTTAATGTCTTAATTGGCTCGTTGAATTTTAGTTTAACGATCTGATAGAATTCACATAATCACTATGTAGCACCAAATAAACGAAAAAGATAAAATGAGAATTATGTTCATATCTTAGATTAATATGTTAAAATGCATATTTTTAATATTTTAGCACTTCTATGATGACATGGAAGATGATTACAATATGATTATAATTAAGTATTTTTCATTATTTTGGAAGATGGTATATGACGGATTAGTAAAATTTGAAACCTAATTGAAATTAATTTAAAGATTAATCAACAATTGAGATAAAATAAGTTTAGTGACCCACTTGAGATTTAGCTAAAATTTCAGTGACCGCAGATGAAATTTACCCTACTTAGTGATCATGTTTAGTTTAACTTAAAACTTAACTATAAGTAAATTTTATGGAGAAAAGGTTGAATGTTTCAATTCGCAGTTAAAAACCATATAAATTGCATTGGCCACGTAATACGTGAGAATTATCTCTCTCTACCAAAATTTCTCTTTTTCCCGCCAAAAAGTAGCGATGAATGGCCGGAGGCCTCGTTCTCGCTCCGATTCTCCACCGCCAATCACCGATCACCGGTTGAAGATTTTGCGGATTGTCTATCGCCATGAACAGCTGAAAGTCGCATTTAATCAGCTCAATTCTCAGATCAAAGACAGTTTACTCGAAGTAGAATTCCTATACATTGATTAATTAAGCCATAGAAAAATCAAATTATTTTTAATATTTTATTAATTAACGTGTTTCGTTACTTTATGTTGTCGTTTGTGAAGGCGGAAGACGTGTTTGCGTCGCTAGCTCAGCCGCTGATGAAGCTGGTGGGATTGAAGACTGTTGAAATGGCTGAGGAGGGAAGATTCAGTTCCATCGTCACCGATACTAACTGTTCACATTCTCAAGTAATTCCTTTTTTTTTTTTTCCTTAAAAAATTAAATGATCTGTAAATCAAACTCATCTTTTAGCCTTAATTACTAGTAGTTTGAAGCCATAAGAAAGCGTTTTTTTATCTTATCACTCGTTCGTTTGTCTTAAGTTTTCTTTTTCGATTCGGTACTCTTATTGTGTTGATGACGAATGAGGAATGCTAATTTTCTAAGCATGAGTAATACATTGTCTATGTGCACATCGTGCACATCGTGCTTCAGTGCTTGTACCACTACTTGGGCACCAGCTTTACCTTATGTGCTTATGGCCTTATTCCATACAGTACATTAATCAATGTTATTGCTTTACTTGGAACATGCCGACAATAATTAAAATCATGGTGTGTGTATTTATAGCATTAGCAACTTCATCAAATGTTGAACATTGTTCTCAAGTGCTTGGATCTTTACTTAAACCGGTCAAAGCTTCTAGGATCATAATCTTACACGATTCTTTATGTTTCTGAACATGAATACGTTTTCTTTTATTTGAAGTTTAAGCAGCTATACACCAGTGTTTGTACCATGTTCTTCGATGCATGTATGTTGGGGTGAGCCCCAAGTACTAGTTCTTATACAGAAATACCTGTCTGTTTCTTTTTTTACCCTTTTTGTGACGGTGCATAAAATATGGATCTTGTATCAAAATATGTGGCTGGGTTGCTGGAGGGGTGAATGCGGAATTGAAGCACTTTCAAGATCAGTTTCGGCAATCCAGAAATCAGATGACTGGGCTAATAATTTGGAGGTGAACACTTAAATATCATAACAATGATCTGTAAGTGCATTATTACGAGTGGAAGTTGTTTGCCTGAAACTATCGAATTCTTGATAGCCTTTGGAGCTTTCACAAGCCTATATTAGTATTATCTGATACAACATATAATGGAAATATGGAACAAAATGGCAAAGAAACTCCACCTAGTAAATAGCAGTGGTGATTATGGAGACAGAAAATGGATGAAAAGCTGTATTCATTACTGTACAGCCAAGTTGTATATATACAGAATACATGAAGCTGTAAAAACAAAGAGATAACTAATGTCTAAGGCAAAGCAATTCCATTAATGAAGAAAAACGTGCACACAAATTACTCCTAAACATGAGTGCTGACATTTGATTGCTCTTGATTTGTGGGTAAGAGTGATTCTCATTCTTTTTTTTCTTATAACACATTATTTGGGGCATCCACTGTTTGTGAAAAATGATTATGTAGCTGGCCCGAAATTTACTAGGAATAAGGACTAGTTCGTTATTGTATTTTCTAAAAGCGTTGTTTGAGATTTTCTTTTTACAACATCAAGGTAGGCAGACGAGCAGCACCTACATCCTAGTACCCAAACCTATAATTGGAATCTCAACAGTGAAATTTTTCTGATGCCAGGGATTAAGATTGTCATTACACACATAATTACGATGTGTGTGTACATACAATAACTTTACTTTCTCTGTGTGTGTGTGTGTCTATCTTAAGGTTTCAGTGCTCAGAAACTTTGATGTATCCGCTTTCCATATCTCTCTTGATATTTTTGTCAAATGATAGTCAATCTCCATGTGGAGAGCAGCATATTTGGTTTTACAATGCTTTCATTTGGAGTTCAGTGTACCTCTCTACACTGGAATTTCAAATTTATGAGTACCATCGCAGAAATTGCTTCCATGAATTTTGAATCTCTATGATGTATAATTTTTATTTCTTCATAATCAATTGCTTGTCATTGAATTTGCAGGAAGAGAGCTATAGGGATAGAGCTACCACAGCAGTCAAAGAGCTGAGGGAGAAACAAAAGTTGCAGCTCATGCAACTGATCCATCTTCTTCAACAAATTGAAATTCAGGTTAACTCAAGCGAAAATGACATCCTCCAGACTCTTTATGATCATCAAGCATCCATCAAAAGATTCTTTCTTAAAGCTTTTACGCTTGTTTCTGCTATTCATCAATCAAGCCGAGACAATGGCATGTCTCTATTGATGCTAAAACTCCTCAAATACTCATTTGACCATGTTGAAGCAGCCCTTGGTTCAGTGGAGGTTGGAGTGGGTAACCTGACACGTGAACTTGCTGAAAAGATGTGTAACCCCATGGTTGAGTATGTCCATGCTCTAAAGGGTGAATTGACGACAGGAACATGCACTCGCCTATTGACTGTAGTTGAAGAGATGGATGGGGCAATGAGAGTCAGGAAGCTAGAGTTGCAGGAAGCAAGAAACAGGGCAATATTGGCAGAAAAAAGTAGGCTTGAGTTATTGAGAAAGTTGAAGGAATCAGAAGAGATGGTGAGGAAACTGAGAACACATGATGGATTCCTATTAGAAGCTAATGAAAAATCGAAGGAAAACTTGATACAGCAAAAGGTATTGTTACATGTCATCATTTTTTTATCTGGTGCCTACGTTGCAGCAAATTTTACTTCCAGAAAACCGTTTGATCTTAATGCTGGAAGTATTTTCATCAGCATTGCACATAAAGTGAACAAATCTACTAATATGATATGCATGGAGACTCTAATAACTTTGAGTTTGTTTGTAAAATGTGTGAATTAACTATTACAAACAAACTCAAAGTCAGGATCAACGCTTGATATTGCCTTTCACTTCCCCCAATAAATAATCTACTATTGGTTTGTCTGATGGGAATTATGGTCATGGAATAAATCCTGTATAAATAAAATTAAGATGGTGGCATAGCATTTCTGAATTTGTTTTTAAATGTCTCTTTCAGTACATCACTATCACTCTATATTGTTGGATATCATATGTATGAATGTCAAGATGAATTTTTTTTTTTTTTTTTAATTAATGGATGGTCAGATTAGGTGGTCTTCACGGCATTTGGCCCCGATTCATATGCTATAATGCTATATGTTTAAGGGCCTCTAACAAAGCTGTTTTCCAATTTTCAGTTCTATTTCCCTCCCCCACCCCGTCCAAAGGCTCTAGCTGTGGTTGAAGATCAAGCTAAGGATGACAAGTTGATATGGGAACTACTGAGAAACAAAAGGAAGCATCAGATACCAGTCAGTCCACTTGGACCGAAACAGCTTCTAGGCATAGGAGCCTACGACAAAAACCTTAAATCAACAAGCACGAATTCCTCAATCAGATGCATAGCAGTTACAAGGTCCCAAAGAAAAGGGCACTCCAGGCTACTCTTGGGTTCTTCTCCATCAGCAAACACTCAAAAAGTTTTGTCCCGCAAGCGTGTAGCTCCTTGACTTCAAGCTTAAATCAGTTAATCATTCTACGAAGCTTCAGGGGACATCGTAACTCGAGCAATTGCCAATGAAGAATAACGGGTTCCTGTGTGCGATATTATTATAAATACATGAGTAAAGACTTTGCATTTCGATTGCTCTAGAGTAATGCTGGTCTGCTGAATGCACAACTTGAAGCTCAAAATATGAACTGTCAAATTGACAGAGACCAGCGAAATGACCGGCACAACAGTTTAGTCACTACTCTTAACAAGATTACTGATGCACTAGCAAAAATTGCGAATAAGTTGTAACGGCGAGCATCCATAAATACCTATTACATATTTGATACATAGTACTAGACAGAACTAGAGAATAACGCTTCCATTCCTTAATACAGTCTAGTGCTATCCAATCTGTCCTATCAAACATGCCGTTAAGATCCATGAAGTGTTCTTGTTCGGTACGTTAGACTAGGGAGATCAAAAATAGGGTTTTCATTGAATTTCTCAGACCTCTCCCGAATTTTCATTCTTACCTGCGATTAAGTGAAATCTTCTCATTTGATAGTGTGACTATTTTTTGTTGAATCATTGTATCTATTGGCCATTATGTGTGGTAATATTATCGTTGCTGAAAAAGTTGTACTGGCACTAAACAAAAATTCTTAATATCAGCATGTTCGGGTTTAAACTTTCAGAACTATAATATAGCACTACATGCTATTTCAATTTTACAATTATAAATAATAAAATAAATAAACTTTCAACAAAACTTACGCATTCATTATAAGTTAAATAGAAATACTCGAGTACATGCATAAATATGGAGTAGTCCACCAATATAGATTGACATCAGTAATTGACAATATTTACACTTAACAAAAGATAATATTAACGAATACTCTTCCACAAAGTTAAAGGTTTAGTAACATAATTCTCTAATCTAATGTACACGGTATAAGTCATGTGCACTTAAAAGAAAACAAAACAAAATATCTGACCTTTTTCTGTGTTAAGCCCGAACAGCCTCGACAAGATTGGCAAAGTAAAATTGTGTAGTAGTTAAGCCTCTCTTTCTTATTCTCCACCCGACTTTTTGCAATGCTCTCTCCACATCAGCTTCGGCATGCAAATACGCCCTTGTAGCCTTTGAAGGTCCAGGGAACAACTCCCCAATTCTCTTCAACAAAGAATAGTAGAATGTCTTCGGGGCAAAGCTCAAAATCAATCGATTCTCAGCCAGTGAAGCAAGGTGGGCAATCATAGCATCCGCCTTACTTTGTGGATAGTGTATTAAAACGTCTAAACAGACAACAGTGTCATACTTTCCGCTCAAGCTCTCTAAATCACTCACTTCAAATTTCGGCATTACTAATCCTGGGGAGAGCTCATCTTTGCCTTTTAAAAGCTCTTCTCGTGCCTACAAAGCCATATAAACAAAGTAATCAAACCAAGGTCTCGAAGGACGGCATTATAGATAATTTGGTCAACTCAAAGCATATCGCTAAGTTCAGTTAACAAAAAATGAGTAAAATACTAAGAGTAATGATTAATGAATGCTGAACACATATGTTAGATAAATAAATTTGTAGCTTTTAGACAAGGTAGTTTATCATAACATCATGAATTCGAGTCTCACTCCCAATCATTCATAAAAATCCAGTAGCATAAGACCTTTAACGAAATAAATAAATCCATCACCTCTTTAACAAATTAAAATTTTTAGACGAATAAGTTCAAGAATGAATGCCCACCTTTTTCTCAGCTTCAGCAACCATAGCAGCCGAGATATCACTGGCCGTCACCAGTGCACCCTCCTTCGCCAAGGGAATCGACAAACTCCCGGTCCCGCAACCTGCATCACACACAGTTACACCCTTCAACGACCCCTCATCCGTCAGCATCTTCATCACATTCTCCACAGTTTTCGAGTGTCCAACTCTTATATCCAGCTGCACTTTGTTGACATCATCCGTATCTCCATATATCCTGCGCCACCGTTGGAACCCATCGTTGTTGAAGTACTCCTTAACCACTTCTTTGTCCCCGCCGCCCACCTCCTCCGCTTGCATTTGCCGCCGCCTCTCAGGGTCGGCGAGGGAAAGCACGGCCGCGAGTGCTGCAACCGAACTTCCACCGATGACGGCCAGGGTGGTGCTGTCGAATGGGTTTCCCACGACGGAGACGTCGGTGGTAGTGTAGAGTGGCGGAATGGCGGCGGCGACTCCGGGGGTTTTCCGGCGGTGGAGTTTTGGGAGTATGGGATTTGGGGAGAGTTGCATTGGACAGAATAGGGACGAAGTGAATGCCATTATATGGGTTCTCTCTATCTCTATTTCCCCGACCGGCGGGAGAACTTCCTTGAAAATTGAGGATATTTGAGGATTTGATGATAATGTAGTCAGGTAAGAGGATAGGATTCGCCACGTGTCATTATGTGGGTCATGATAGCCCCATAAATACAATTTTGCTTCGAGTCCACGAATGATTGAAAATATATCTTCCCAAGTAGCAAAGGTAATTTAAAAATGATGTTTGACAAATTAAAAATTGTGTTTGGAAATTAAAGTTTTCTCGGTAAAAAAAGTAATTTAAAACTTATAATTGATAAATTAAAGAGAAAATTGCATATTTAGTCTCCAATCTTTTAAAAATGTAAAAGATATACTACTAATTTTTACAAATAATACCGAACATTCCAACTTTGAAATAGACATGGTTGATTATTTACGACGAAATTTACATCCCTTTTAAATAAACAAAAGACAAGAAATAATAATAATAATAAATAGCCAAATATACCCTCACAAATAAAGAATAACAAAAAGTTCATCTTCTTCCTTCACTCAATAATATGGAACCCTCCTCCCTCAACCCATATTCAGCCACCAGTTTACCTATTACTGTTGAAAATATGAAAAGATCGTGATATTATTCTATTTGATATTTTTCTGATTGTATGAGATTACTTTTCTTTATAGTTGATTGTGTGGTTATTACACAATCTTTCTTTTTAGAACTATTGTAACCCTATAAATAAAGTCTTCTACCTTGTAATAAGTATTCAATCATTATTCAATTGAATAAATACATAGAATTATTTCTCTACACATATACAAAGAATTATTTCTCCACACATATTTTATCTCATATTTTACATAGTATCAAAGCACAACGGTGTCTAGCACAAACACCATAGAAGCTATGATTGACCAATCGAATCCCATGGCACTACAGCAATTCGATCATCCCGGCTTAATCACTATTTTTAAACCACTTGATGGAAACAATTATAGATACTTAGTTCGGTACATTCAGATATTGCCAAAAGTATCATATATAGAAGCGACGATTGTCCAATCGGATCACATGGCTCTACAGCAATCCGATCATCCCGGCTTAATTCCCGTTTCTAAACCACTTGATGGAAATAATTATGGATGCTTAATTCGGTACATCCAGATATTGCCGAAAGTATCGTATACTCCGAATCAAGACAAAAGAATTATACAATTATCATATTTTCTACCTGTGGATCAATTTAATTTTCAAACTCAATTTGGTTTCTACAACACCATATTGAGTTTGAGGGGGATGTTGAAGATATGAAAAGATCGTGATATTATTCTATTTGATATTTTTTCGATTGTATGAGATTACTTTTCTTTATAATTGATTGTGTGGTTATTGCACAATATTTCCTTTTAGGACTATTGTAACCCTATAAATAAAATCTTCTACTTTGTAATAAGTATTCAATCATTATTCAATTGAATCAATACAGAGAATTATTTCTCTACACATATACAGAGAATTATTTCTCCACACATATTTTATCTCATATTTTACAATTACATTGAATATTTTGAGGTGGGATGAGCATGAAATTAAGACAATCAAAAAAGAAATGGCAGAATGGTGAAGTCTAATGTCACATGTAGGATTGCGATTGTACACATTTTTAGAAATGATGAGTTGTGTGGGTTTTTTCTTCTTTTTAGAGAGATTGTGATTGTATAATGTGTTGAGGAAAAAAGAGCTCCGAGAAATGGAAGAAATTTGACCTCTTTTCATGAGCCATTTTTTGACCAAAACTGAGGTAAAATGGAATAAGTAGAAAATGGAATCACCATAAGACAAAGATAGAGATCTGAATCCATTTAACAGAGATGATTTTTGGGGTTTTGGATTTTAAATAAACTATACTCCTCCTTACTTCGATTCCATCTAACGTATACGAAAGTCTCCAATATTCATATTATCTGCACAATAGAATTATCCCCCTCTTCAAGTAGAATCCAACGACAAATTCTGAGACATAGTCTATTCCACCCTTTTGTTTCATCTCTGCTGAATTAACTTTTTGCTTCAAATTAGCAAGCCAAGACACAGAAAACACTAGAAAATAAAGATTGGTTAAATGAAGAAGATGCAAATTTTGTCTCTCACTTTATGTTTATTAAAGAATCTTAATCAAAGATTTAATTTTTTTTAATGAGATTTTGAAGTTGTAAAAGAAAATTAAAGATCAACAATGGTAGTAGGATAGTAGGAGGAGCAAAGGCGGACCCATTAAGGATCGGTGCACTAGATTTCATAAAATTTTAGATTTTTTTGAAAGCCCGATCCAAATTAAAAAAGTATGGTTTTAATTTCTTTGAAAGCCCAGCCCAAATAACATCCCAATTCCCAAATCCAGTTTATTCTAAATATTGGAATCAAACCCAGAAAACTTCTTACCTTCTTCTACGACTGAGAGTCTGTGTCTCTGTGATAGTGTGTGACTACGATCCCATGCCCGAACTCGGCAACTCGGCAATTTTTTTGTAATTTCTATTGCTCCCTCTCTCTTTTTTAATTTTATTATTTATTTGTTGATAGTTCATAGTTATTTTTGCTCTTGGATATTAAGTGAGTTTTGTACTTTTGCTTGTTTTACTCTTAATTATGAATAATGAATTTATGATATAATTTGAAGAGTTGGGTATTTATATAGAGGGTAATGAGATTTTTTTTCATTATTTTTATTATGTCCAATTCGACGTGCTCAAGCCTCGAAGAAGACGGATTTGTACATGATAAGAAAATATATTTCTCATAGTGATGTCCATTGGTTTATGCAAAATCCTGCTCTAATTTGTGGTATTCTTTTTAAGGAAACATCTGGGAGCAGCTGTTGGAAATTTTTTTTATTATGTCTAAATCCAATTTAACTGTTGCTTGTACTTAAGTCTTAAACCCTTGGAAGTTTGAAAATGGAGCAGCCATCGCCCATCTGGTCCAAGTCCGCCCCCACTGAACTATAATCCTGGGTCCGCTCCTGAAGAGGAGGAGGGGTGGGATTATTGGGATGATGGATTCCATGATATTGGGTGAAGAAAGATGGTGATCTTTTTGTTATTCTTCATTTTTTGAGGTAGATTTAATTATTTTTTTATTATTCTTTTTCTCTTTCTCTTTCTCTTTCTCGTCTTTTAGTTTTTTGTTTATTTAAAAGGAATGACAATTTCATTATAAAGACTCTACTATGCATATTTCTTCAAATTTTTGGGATGTTTGTAACTATTTTTAAAGGTTAGGGGGTATATCTTTTAAGTTTTTGAAAAGTTGGATGACCAAATATGCTATTTTCTCTAAATTAAAAGTAATTTTGATTTATTTTCGAGCACAATCAACATACACAAAATCACTTAGATGAAGAAAACCAAAGAAATGAGAATAGAAGATGTATACATGAAGAGAGAATTAGAAGTATTGAAGTGTTAATTTATATCTACATCTATACTACATCGAAAAGGCTCTAAAAGGAAGAAATATTTTTGGACCAAAATATCCCCCCCTATATTTTAGATTTTCCAATTTGCCCTTGATTAATTTAATGCATATAAATTTAGTTTAATTAACTCTTAATTAAGACACATAAAATTCTCCAACTATTCATCTACCTTCACCCCTTTTATTTCATGATTTAAATATAATTAATTGGAAATAATTTGTGATAATTAGATGGTTAATTAAGCTTTAGCAACACATGGAATGTAAGAATGTCACACTATCAAGAAGGGATGTCATGAAATTTTAAGACTATGTTATTGCACAAGAAGGCTATTTAAATGTTGAATAGCGTATTAAAGTGTAAGAATGAGTTTTTTAAGGCTAGAAAGCCTTTTTATGCATTACCACTCTCACATACAATACAGAAAAGAGGTTTTTTACCTTCTAAAATTTCGTACGAAAATCTTCTCAGTTGGTTTTGCGCTAATCAATCAAGTGTTAATACACTGAGGATGTGTGAAAATACGCTTATCCATGATTATGTTTCGTACAAATATAACCTTTCTCGATTGATTTTCATTTTATGCAAAGATAACAAGTTTGATGAAGCTTGTTTTGTGCGTGACTTGATGCTGAAAAGAAGAAAATGTGAAAGCAAGCCTATACAGAAGTTTATTATGTAGGCATGCTAGACAAATGAACAGTGTGAAAAAGCTGGGTTTGAGTTTATCGTTACTGTCGTCCTTATGGAAGTTACTTGGACATGTGCAGTAGCTTTAGACTTAAATCTCTTTTAAACGTGGTAATTAGACTTCAAATATTCATGTTGCTTTGTTTTAGTATTGTGCTTTCAAATTAATATATACTCTTTTTAGATGAAAACTATGCTTATTCTACCAATTATGCTCTGAATTTTTTTTTCCAGACAAAAGACACAATATTCTTATTTGTAGTTCCGATAAATATCCTTAACGCATTAAGTCTAGGTTAAAAGTAAATCTCCTTAGCGGATTTCGACTTTTATGACCACCGTCCAATTGTCTTAATTAACCAACACCCTTTGTGGGATCTAGGTTAGCACATAGTTGGGCACCGTAACTTGACTTTCGGTTCATCCGGCATCGCCGGTTTTGTTTACCAAAAGTAGCCCACTTGGAGCTCTCACTTCTTTAATTTTTGTTTCTTATTTACATTTATGTTGTGTTACATCATCAAATCAGACACGCCTAAAAAAAAGAGATCATACACAATGAATATTGTTTACAAAGAACTACTACTCTAACAAATGTACAATATTATGTAGTCAATCATTACATTCTCTCACAATAAATTAGTAATTATTAATTTTATTCTTCGTAAAATGCAGTCCTGTAAATCCCTATTAATACATCATTAATTACATAAGATTTGATATAAAAGTTTGTCAATCATCAAAACTCAAATCACCAAAATATTTTCATTGGGCAAGTAAGTATTGGTATTATCACCATATAAAACTCATCTCTGATTGCAATTGTACTTCCATAAATGTAAATAAAATATCAACATTCGTCGTTATAACATCGAACAATGCAATACAACATGTTATCAAGAACCGTGTTGTTTTAAATTGCTACAACATTTTAATTATTAACAATTAAAAAATAAAAATTTTGAAAATATTAAAAATTGACAATATTGTTGTAAAAGTACGTGCAATGCACGCGTGTCTAACTAGTCAAAATAAAAGTAGTTATGTGTTTGTTTGGTAAAGTTTAAAAATAGTTTTTTGGGAGATTTTGATAAAAGTTAATAAAAATATATTGTTAAAAAATTAATAAAAATTGTAAATCCCATAAAATATGTGGTTGAAAATAAATTCTACCAAACATCTCCAATCTCGTAATATACATAAAAATACTTTAAACTCACTGCTTTACAAGAATAATGTACCTAATCAATATCAAAACACTTTATATAAAAATGTTGACGTTCGACTTATTACATATTGAGGACCAATGCTGCTATTATCGGAATTTTGTCGTTTAATATCCAATACATGTCCCATATGTTTCTGATGTTTATGCTCTGAGCGCGCTAAGAAAATAAGATGTAATTTGTGGAGGATTTAATTGAAAGATAATTAAAAATATAAAGATTGAAGTGAACATTACATAAAGTACATGAATTGTCATGTAATAAATAACAGTCTATTATATGCCACGTCAGTACTCAACGATATCACGTCACCATTTCAATTGGAAACTTAACGGAGTGACCGTTTGAGAAAGAATTATATATTTTAGTGACCAGTGCTGTAATTTTTAAATTTATGTGATCGTTTTAAAATTTTAAGATAAATTTAATGACCGTTAGTAAAATTAATCCTCTATTATCGGAATTTTGTCGTATAATGTCCAATACACGTGCTCTATGTTTCTGGTGTTTATGCTCTCAGCGTTAAGAAAATAAGATGGAAGGTTCACATATTTGACAATAATATACTTTTGAGTAAATTGTACTGTTCCTCTTCAACTTTTGACCAAAGTAATAGGCTTACTCTAAACTTTTATTTATCCAATTTTTGTTGCCATCTTTCAATAAAATAGTAAATTTCATCGTAAAGACGATTTGAATCCAAAACAAACATCATATGAAGCACATGTTTGATTAAAAATAAATTATAATATAAATTGGTCAAATATATTTTTTATTCATAAATTTCGTAAAACCCAAAACATACTACATACTTATTAGAGAAATTGGCACAAATGATCTCTAATGTATGATATTAGTGCACAAATAGTCTCTAACATTTTATTTTTGGTGAAATGGTCCCTAACATATCCATTCAGATACGCAATCGGTCCTTTTTGAAGGATTCCGTTAAAAACATATCTATATAGGTGCGCAAATGGTCCCTCTTATTTTTTTGTCTTTATCAGTGTGGGTAAAATTGTCAAGTTACATTTCTTTTTGTTTTTCTTTCAATTGGCGCAAATGGTCCCAAACCTTTACCTTAGTGTGGAAATGGTCCCCAACTTTTGTTTCTTTAGCGCAACAGTCCCTAACTTATATGTTTTGGTACGCAATTGGTCCTTATTTGATGAAAAAGACAAAAATACCCTTAGTTTTAATTTTAAAAAATTGCAATTGAATTCCTAACATTTACAAAAAGTGAAAATGGATCCAATACTTTAATTTTTTATAAAAAATTAAAAGAAACTAACAAATTGATAATATATTAAATTATTTTGTATATTTTATAAACTATTATAAAATAACTAAAATTAAGCTCATAATTATTAACAAATGTGCTAATTAAAATTATTTTATTATTATTAAGTAATCATATTATTTAAAATTTAAATTTAAATTTTATCGTTACAACATAAAAAGAAAAATAATTGTCACAAATAATTTTTTTAATTATGCTCAAACTTGTGACACTTATTTTTCTTGTGACAAACTTTTGGGTTCTTCTCCATCAGCAAACACTCAAAAAGTTTTGTCCCGCAAGCGTGTAACTCCTTGACTTCAAGCTTAAATTAGTTAATCATTCTACGAAGCTTCAGGGGACATCGTAACTCGAGCAATTGCCAATGAAGAATAACGGGTTCCTGGCCCCCAGGAGCATAGGCGAGTTGGTAAGGCTTGAGGTGACGTGGGGAGAAATCCTCCGACAACGCAGGTTCGATTCTCGTGTGGGGCAGATTTTCACTGAAATATTGTGGAAGTTTGTCCTGGGGGTTGGCTTGTTGACTCTTTCCCTCAGGTCCCTGCCACTCGTGCACATCCCTCGATTTACAACCCGCCTGGTCAAGGGGCCTCTGACACAGGTAGGGGGGTTTCGCCTTCGGAACTTTCCCCTTAACAGAAGAATAACGAGTTCCTGTGTGCGACATTATTATAAATATGAGTAAAGGCTTTGCATTTCAATTGCTCAAGAAATGTGTGCATCTGCACTTTGTAGCACAATCAGTTGCGTGAAAATTCTCTTATTCGGTAATATTGACGAATAAACAAAGAGAAATGTTGACACCGGATTCTTATACTGATAAATTATTCATTCAATTAGAATACATATATAGAATACAAATGTGTATAGCAGGGAGCAAGAATAGGATTGCAGTACATGTAAAATTGGAAGGCTGCTGCTCCACAAATTCTGAGTCAATCCTGTGTGCCAGGTTTTCACGACAGTAGGTTAACGCTTTGTCCATGAAAAACTCCAAATGGTGCAAATATAGGCTGCAGATCAAGTCGGAAAACATCACAAAATTCCCTAACCAATGATTTATATGCAATATCAATCAACTTGCAGTCATCAGCGTGATCATTATTTGCTAATCTATGTCCGTTGGACGACAAATTTTCTCTTAACAGCCCCTTTATACTTCCAACTTGACGATCCCGAATCCCACATGGAACTATCTGATGAAAGGGTGTCATATCTGTTGTGACATTTAGTGCCAATCCATGATATGTTATCCATTGTGAGACTTTTATACCAATGGCTGCTAATTTCTGGTCTCCTGAAGGTGTTAAGATCATATATTAGTTCAAATTAATATATCAAGTACAGGAGGAAATTAACACATCTTGGAAAGCTATATAACCTGTGAGCCTAATAATAAATGGAAAAAATAATTAAGGAAATAGGCAAGTTTTGGATACTTAATCCCTCAGTTTTAAAGAACATTAAGCACAAACGGATGAGAACAATGCTAATTGGAATGATCAGAACAAGAACATTTATACAGAAATATGCTGATTTTTGCACAGCCCTTTCATATATATATTCTATAGTAAGCTCCTTAGAGACAAATAGACATAATAATGTGTGCCACGTTTTCCTAACAAGGAAGTTACATTTCCAATCCTGAAAGATGTTTAGATGAAATTAATGATTCCACAATCTCCAAACAATCAGATATAGGTATGTTGTTTTCCAATGAAAATCTTTGCAACATCATAAAAATACCATTCTTCAAGGATATGAAAGAATAGAAAAGTTGGAAAAACTCTGAAGCAACAATAATTGGATCAGACATTCAAGTTATGCAGAAATAGAGCCTCTAATACTTCTTTCCTAAAGAGTAGTTATCATATTTATGTTTAAACTTTAGACCTCACATATTTTCAAGCTAATTTGCACGTATCCCCACAAACCAACAAAAAATGAAAGATGAATTATAAGACATACCAACCCAAACAGCAGTTAAGCCGTCAATTCGTGATGCATCAATAGAAAATGTCACAGAAAGTACAAGAATAACCACCTCTTCAAGCGCCCTAAGGTACCAATGAAGATCCATCTTGTGATATTTGAGATTAATAATGGGGTACATAACTAGCTACATTACAATATAAACAAGTAACAGGTCAGTATTGAAATGCGAAAAAACAAGTTACAAAATACACATTATAGTAGGTGGACATTTGTAAGAATTCTAGAACAACACAAGTCATCAGCAAGTTCTCAAGCGTTTCTCCCAATAAATTTGGGATTGACTATTCGAATCTTACACCTTTCTTGGATGTGGAGTTCTTATCTCCTGATAAAAATTTTATTTCTTTATCTGGTAGATTAATCTACCGGCAATTAAGGACTCCTGTAAAAAAATTCAGTAAACACCCAAACGAAAATTTCTAATTGTATAAGTTAGTTTTTACTCTTATCATTATGCAACTTTCAAGTTTCAAAGAACATCTAAATTTGCATAACATATAAAATCTTCGCATGAAGACTAGTGGTACATATGATCTCCTTGAGCACAACAGCCGCGAAGCCTACATAAATTCACATCAATTTCATAAATAAACCAACGTATATACCTGACCGGGACCATGGTATGTAACTTCGCCACCACGTTCAGTTCGATACTAATCAAAAGGAGCGCTCTTCACATCAAAATTCAAGTATTCTTCTGAACTACCAGTGCCCAATGTGTAAACTGGTTGGTGTTGCAAAATAATGAGTGTATCAGAAAAATCTTCGTTCTTTTCACTTAGCCTCCGTTGGGTATAGATTATAAATTGGTTTATTTGACCAAAAACGGTTTATTTGACCAAAATTTTTGCCTATACAGCATGACATTTTTGACCAAAAATAGTCAAATAAACCATAAACCAGTTTATAATCCATACCAAACGGAGGCTTAATGATTTTCTCTCTTTAACAATGGCCTTTTGCCATGACCATGCCTCTACATAAGGAATCAACTCTTTATGCAAATCATAGTAATCACACTTGATATTAGGATTAAAAGAACAGAATTTTGAAAAATATTCTACTATTTTCTAGACAATTTGTTAGATGATAAACTTACCCTCTTTCGGGTTTATGGGTCATGGAGATGAATGAATTTTGTGCCCTGTTTTTGATGGACTTTTAAGCTAAAATTGGGATTTGCAAAAATAATCATATTTCAAGATTGTTTCTTTATCTTTAAAATGGTAGTATACAAGGAGACGGAAGGGCTTTTTATATAAAGTGTATAGTTTCGGGAATTTTTCTTTAAAGAAATTAGTGTTTGAAAAAATTGTGAAGGTGCATTAAAGGAGTGGTGGAGGCATTGAAAATACTCTTATCCTGCGCTTTGGGCGAGGGGAGCAACCAATGGGGTGACCACTTAGGACACACTATTGCACTACAAATTAGAGCATGTTTGTCTAGGTTTGAAAAAATAAATATAACCACTTTTAAATAGCACTAGAAAAAGAATACGAAAGCGATGCTGCTGCTTGCTCTCATCATGACTCTTATTACGTTATTTTGCAGGACAATGTCATGAGTCATCCTCGTTGGTTGAAGTAAATGGTGATTGATTATTTCCAGAAAATGTATAAAACATTTATGCACATTTATGCATGTTAATATTTCTGTTCATATGAGTTCATCACATAATGTAAAATCTATGTATTCCCTTCACATTCTAGATATATTTCTAGTGCTATTAACATAAGGAAGAATCGACAAATAATGCAAGACACGACAATTAGAGAGAAAATATAAACTATTTTTATTACAACTCTCCAATGCTAATATAAATATTCACTCGAATTCTCTTAGATGCTGTCAACTCGCTCTCTCGCTTGGATAGTTTACATATGACAACCCCTTGGCCTTTTATAGATTTACCTCTTTATAATAGATGGTGGAGATAAAATTAATTTTACACTGGATATTAGCTCTCTAAATATACATAGATATTTACATGGAAGATTCTAGTTACGTTGTTTCGGTAACATCCAGACATCTTTTGTCACTTTCCTTACACTTTGTTTGCAACATTCTAGAATTTCCTCAAGAATCATAGATATGTCTAGACTTAATATTCTCTAAAAGATTCCACAAGGTTCAAGAAAATTTCATAAATCTTTTCGTGGTGCGGGTCCTTTGATATTTATAAACTGGGTCAAAAGTGGCATTATGTTATTTGGGCCAATTAATGGGCCTCGTTATACATATTGAACCTCTTGGGCCAGTGTGGTAATTTTTGCCCACTACAGGCTGCATTTTCCTTGGCCCGGCTTGCACACTATGCTGCATGCTCAGTTTTCCAGCCTCTTGCTTTTAGCTTGTATTGATAACATTTTCTACGTCAATCTAATCAATATATTTAAAAATACTAATTTTTCAATATTTACTTCATTAAACAAAAAAAAAAAAAAATTATCATTCTTAAAGAAAAGAGTATGTAGGTTTTGGTTTAGTTTTAGGAATTGGAAGGTTAGTTAATCTCGTGCGAATCTTGTAAGAAATTACTAAATTTTCAGCAAAATCATTAACAACTCTGTCTCAAAATCATTTAAATATCACAGGCAAAACTTAAATTGCTGCAAAAACACGTCCGAAGAAGATTCACCTAAATCATAAGTTGCAAAATCTGAAGAAAAAAATACAAATAAAAATACAAATAAAAACAAAGGAAAATGAAAGCAAAAAATACCTTGGTTGACTATGTGACTTCACTCAAAAAGTGTATTAGCACTCTAGAGGAGGAGAGAATAAAGAAGAAACTAAGAGGGGTGTATTCAAATTGGGATTTTTAAAGACTTTTAAGGATTTAGAAATTTAGGGGTATTCAATGTAGACTTTTAAAGAGTCTAAAAGTATTGGTGTATTCAATGTAGATTTTTAAAGACTTTTAAAAAAGTCTTTAAAAGTTACTGGGTATTCAATTAAAACTTTTTAACAGTTTCTATAAATCATGGGGTATTCAAATTGAGAAGGACTTTTAGGGATTCTGTATTGACTGGATTCTAGAGACTTTTTGGTAAAAAGTATAAATAGCAAATCTAAAAAAAATCTCCCGTTTACCCTGAGATTTGTGAAGACTTCATAGCTCCAAAATAAAGAATGCCTATTTTCTTTCAATTCTAGAGTTTTCTCGTATCTGTCTCGTCTACTCTGAGATGTTGGGAATATTTGATATTTTTTTATTGAATATTATTAAGAGCATGTTTGAATTCACTTAAAATTTTGCTAAATATCTAAAGTCAAAGTCAATAATTAGTTTTAACCACTCATTTCGTAGACCCACAACTTTTCAACTACACATTTTATTAACTTTTACAAAAATTCTAATTTTAATTAAAATCAAATACACCATTAAATATTATTAATTCTTTTTAAAATCTATGTTATTTGTTAATTTAATTGATGTGACTTAAATTTATTTATATTTTTTAATAAATATTTTTATTGACATGAGAAATGTGATTTATTACTTTGAATTCTTAATTATATGTGATGTAGATCAGTAAATGATTTGGACATACGAGAAGTTATTGAAAATAATATTATATATATTATATGTGTTGTGGATGATTTATATGTGCTTAATATTTTTTTTAAAAAAATAAAAATATTTAATGGAAGTTCTACAAAAATCTTTAATCAAAGTCTAGAAGTTTAAGAAACACTTTTATTAATTCTCAACAAATCCATACTTTTAAAAACTTTTATAGACTTTTATAAGTGGGTGACTTTTATGAAATTCATAAACTTTTAAGTGACTTTTAATGATTTGTTTGAAATTAATAAAAGTCTTCTTTAAACTTTTGTAGACTTTTATTAAAGACTTATGTAGACTTCTATAGACTTTCATTTTTTTTTTTTAATAGTAAGCTAAATTTATATATACTACAATATTATTTTAAGTAATTTCTCATATGTCTAAATCATCCACAACACATGTAATTAAAAACTCATTGTTAGCCTAACATTCTTATTGGCTGTGAGATTAATAAAGTACGATAACTTATGTTATTGTATATATAAATTAATATCGATCGATTCATTCTTTATTTTCAAAAAAAAATTCTCTAAAATAGAGAAAAAAACATAAAAGATTGTGTATTCTAGATTCATTTTTTGGTACAAAATTATCTTAACGGTGTTTATAATAATATAAATGACAGACAAATAATGGCTTCCCCACCTAAAGACTCCTATTAATGGCATACCTATTTTGTTGACCTATTAGCCAAATCAATTCTTAGCTAAATTACATTAATAAAATAATCAAAGTAAAACAAAAGATTTCGATTACAATGCTAAACTATTACCATGGAATAATTTCTAATAATTAAATGAAAATTAACTCCCACTAAAACATTCAAAATGCTGTAAATTCATCACGTATTCTCAAGTTTTGACACAAGTGTGATACCAAAGTTTTGATTACTGCAAATTCTAGATACTATTACATGTAAATTATTGATTACAACAAATTCTTACTTGAATGAAAGAAATACGAAAAAACCCTAGAAGTGGAAGAAAATAGACGTTCTAGTCTTTACAAATCTCACAGTAGATGGGAGATTTTTTTTTTTAGATTTGCTATATATACTTAAAGTCTCCAGAAGTCTCTAGAAATCTGGTAAGTAGAGAATCTCTATAAGTCATTCTCAATTTAAATATCCTGTGACTTATAAAGACTCCTACAAAGTTTTAATTTATTACTTCGTGACTATAAAAGACTTTTTTAAAGTCTCTAGAAGTCCCAATTGAATACACTAATACTTTTAAAAATTCTTAAAAAGTCTATATTGAATACTCCTAAACTTTTAAATACTTAAAAATCTTAATTTAAATACACCCCCCTTATAAAAATTCACGAATTCTACAAAAATCACCCACTTATAAAAGTCTTTAGAAGCCCCAGTTGAATACGTTCTCGTAAATATCAGACTAAGAAAGAATAGATGATTGACACAAAAAGATTATAAAAATGACCAACTCAGAAGTTTAGATTTGTGTTATATACCTGCAACGTATATAGAGATGGAAATAGAGAGATCGGTAGACCGTAGTGGCGGTGGCAGGCTGAGGCGATTGGTGGTGGCTGTGTTGGAAAATCATGGTTAGGGTTAGAAATTTCAAATTGACTTAATCTGTTCTTTCATGAGTTAAATACTCATCGAACTATACAATGTTACTCTTTATTACTCACTCATGACGGCCCATTAACAATCAGTGGACAGAACAACATATGTAGCAGATGGAGGGGGATGATCTCCTCCCCTAGTGGGGAAGAGTTATAATCTCCACTGAACATGTGTCCAGTGGGGATGTGTCTAGTAGGGATTGGACAAAACAAAAGATTATAACTCCTCCCCACTAGGGGGAGGAGATCATCACCCAGCAGATGGAATGCCCACATTTCTGCCAACTAATGTTGAACTGTCCGCCATGACAACAATCTGTATTTTGAATAATCACTTAATTTTTAGTCATGTATTCGTTCACTCGCTAAACTTTAAAATGTTACTGGATACTCACTCAACTTTTCAAAATTATACTCTATTACTCACTCATGACGATTCAATAAAGTCCATTGACAGAATGTACACGTAGCTGACAGAATGACCACGCGTTCTACATTTTATGCTATCAAATATATCAATCAAAATAATCACGTGTCATGTCATCAAACGTATTTTCAAAATGTATTTTCTAAGATGCCAAAAAATGGAAAACTTACTTCAATTAAACAAATAATTTCATTTCAATTTATCTCAAATTGAAATCTCCCAGACGTTCCACCAAAAATCCTATTCCTAACCTATCTTCTCTGGCAAACCAATTTGAGATAGAAAACTCTAATTCTCACTAATTATGAACAGAAAGTTGTGTTATTGTGGTAATGTTCTAGTGTTGAAGACATTTTGGATGAAGGGTATCCCTGGACGCCGATTTTGGAGTTGCCGATTCTACAGGATAGGTAAATCCATGCGATTTTTTTGATTGTGCATATCGTGCACCCCATGCTAAATACAAGTCGATAATCAATTGGTAGAATGTTTGGGATAAATATATTTGAGATCAATTGAAATGAAATCGTTTTTTAAATTGGACCAAATTTCACTATTTTTGGCATCTTAAAAAATATATTTTGAAAATGTGTTTGATGACATGACGAGCGACTATTCCGATCGGCATATTTAATGGCACAAAATGAAGGAGACATGGTCATTCTATTAGCATTGTGGACATTCCATCAATGGACTATTATAGAATCGTCATGAATGAGTAATAAAGTGTAATTTTGAAAAGTTGAGTAAGTATTTAGTAATATTTTAAAGTTTAATGAGTGAATGATGACATGACTAAAAATTCAGTGATTATTCAAAATATATGGTGGACAGCTCAACGTTGGTTGGTAGAAACGTATGCCTTGTGAGCATTCCGTCTACCACGTGTGTTATTTTGTCCACTAGTTGCTAATATATCGTTAGGAGTGAGTAATGGCAAGTAAGGTTATAAAGTTCGGTGATCATTCAAAAGTAAAGATCAGTAAGTAAATGAACACGAGATTAAAAATACAATGATTATTCAAACTTTTAACTCGTTATTAAACTAAGAAAAAAATTGAAACAAAAAATTAACTTAGAAGTTCAGATCTGTATGGACACCTGCAATCTCGTGTATTGAAGAAGGAAATGAGAGGAAATCGGTGGCGATGGCGGCTTAGGCAGCGGCGACGGTGGTGGCGTTTGCGAGCTTAAGCGATTGATAACGGTGGATGAGAGGGAAAACTATGGTTAGGGTTTAGAATTTTTAATTTGATCCCTCCGTTGAAAGGATAAATGTGTGAGCTGTTTCAAATGGCCAAACCACGTCCTTTTGGTTGACCGTTCTCTCTATTTATATACCAATTTTTCTCTTTTTCCCGCCAAAAAGGAGCGTTGAATGGCCTCGCTCTCACTCCGATTTGCCACGCAGATCACCGATCTCCGGTTGATGATTTTGCAGATTGTCTCTCGCCATGAACAGCTGAAAGTCGCATTTAATCAGCTCAATTCTCAGATTGAAGACAGTTTACGCGTAGTAGAATTGCTATATATTGATTAATTAAGCTAGTGATAGAAAAATCAAATTATTTTCAACATTTTATTAATTAATTGTGTGTTGTGGGTATGTTTGGTAAATATATATCTTTTTAAGATTATAAGCATTGGATCCCACTGAATTTGTAGATAAAAGTTGTGGCTGCTATGAAATATGTGAATAAAAATGATATTTTACCAATTTATAATTACTTATAAGCACATACAAATATATTAAAGCATTTTCTTATTTTCGTATTTGTTTCTTTGTTTAACTTATACATGCTTGATAGTATTGAAATTATTTTTTAAGTGTTTATAAATAGTGGGTTATAGAATATGTGACTAATAAGTTGTGGTTTATAAGATGTGTAAATAAAATATATATTTGACCAATTATGCAAGTTTTTATTTTTATTTTTATTTTATTCTTTCCCCTTCCAGTACACTCTTAGTTGTGTTGGTGGGGAATCCAATGCGCATATGAGAATGCTTGTTTTCTAAGCATGAGTAATACAATTTTCTATGTGCACATTGTGCTCGTGTTCTTGTACCACTGCTTGAGCACCAAGCAATTTTGAAATCATCAAATAAGTGGATCATAATATTAGGATACTGAATCTCCCTTGTTATATAATCTAGAGCTCTTTGGTAAAACTTTTGATAAAAATTAATAAAAATTGTAACTCCTATAAATAAATATTGTTAAAATTAATTGTTAATTTTAACATCAACTTTTTATTAACTTTTTAAGCTGTTAACAAAACCTAGTATTCAAATTCGTTATCAATTTTCTACGTCTGCACATGGACATATACCTTTATGAATTCAAGAAGGAGAAAGCCATTTTCAATATATAAAAAAAAAAAATAGACATTTGACGTTAAAGAAAGCCTTTTAAACAGAAATTTTATAGATATACTCTTTTTCACTTAAAACTGATGTTTCCAACTTTAAACTATAACTTCTTGCACAGCAAATGGAAGAAATCTAATTTCTTATTGTGCAAGAATCATATGTATGAATAAACAAAGAAATCAACAATCCAGAATTTGAATAATAACTAGAGACTGATATAGGGTACAATGGTGAACAATCTCTATCATAACATATCACAGAAACACAGGAATAAACTGTTTCTTTGGAGAAAGAGATACATTTCCAGAAAAACCTCATTAACTGGCACTCATTTGGTTGAAATTTCATATAATTTCCACCTTTCATTGTGTGTATTTTCCAGTGGATTTAAACCAGCCTTATCTCATTGGGATACAGGACATATGAGCACATACACGCACTGCAACAATGTAAAACAAGTGCACCCACACCCCCGCGCCAGGTCCCCCTACTTCCAAACCTGGAAAAAAATAAATCACTTCGATGTCTGAGGAGTGGGGTAGCCCATGGCACATATTTTATTGGTCTTTCACCAGTGTGTTTGTTATCAACCATATAAACTTCCCAAATATCAGGACCACTGAGCGGAAGAATAAGGAAAAAGTGCTGATTAATTTAGGAAATCATATGATTCTGTGCAATCCAATCTGCAAATCAGAAGAAATGGAGATCAAAAGTGGGAGAGCATGGTGCCATACGGCTTTGAAGACACGCTTCTGATGTGCTTTTATAGACTGAGACGGTTTATGAGCATTATATCTGATATCAAAGACATGGATGGCAGGGTCTGCTGAACCAGATGTAATGTATAGACCATCAGGTGACCAAGCCTGATTAATAAGGGCTGATTGTGAATCACTACTTTCTTGCTTCCACCCGTACGAATGGATCTCCATCTGTCTCACTCTAATATCAAACAATCGAAGCTGGCGCTCTGGAGTCCTGCAAAAGAAGTAGATATTTACAATAATCCGCCAACAATTCTGACAAGATACAAAATCATACAGAGAAGAGAAAACATTTTATAGTCAATAGAGCGACACAAAAATGTCATGAATTAAGTCCTAATCTCCATTTCTGAAAGCAATGAAGGAAACAAAAACAAACAAAGCACATAGAATTATTGTGGTTCTCCCTCAATGTGTGAGCCACTTCCACTGGCTGGTGCAGGTTTTCTCTATGCAGAAAAAGAAGATTACAATGGTGATCTTACGCCTCAATGTGTGCCTCTTACAAAAAGGACCCTAATAAATCCTTTACATTTCGATGAATATCAGGCCAAATTCCCAATATACTAGTATTAGATTGATACGTGGCCGCAGTAAGTGTATAGGCTCCACACCATCTAACAAATGGGGCCCAGCTCTTATTATCTCTCAGAAACAAGACATAATGTAAATAACTAGACCTCCCACATTATTTTAACATTTGGGGGTTGAGGGGGTGAGTGAGATAGGCGAAAGGGATGCTGAAGAAGGAACAAAAATATTAAATATGTAAAACAATTAAACAGAAAAGGAATAATAAGTTAACTCACCCTGTCTGAACCATAAAGAGATTGAAGTCGCATGGATTAGGTAGAACACTCATGCATTTACTTTCTATTTGATGCTTGTAATCTGCTCTCCCATATGCTAAATCGTACCCGATGATACGCTTGTCGGCACCAACAGAAATAACAATTTTCTTATGCTGCATCCCGGCAACCCCCATTACAGCAGAGGAATGCATATTTCTGTGCAATGCTTTAGGTTTCCATGAATCCTCTGCATCTTTCTCGTTCCACAGAACTACAGCATGATCACTGCCTCCAGTAACAAAACATGACTCGTCCCATGGTGTAAATATTATGCTGTTAATAATGCCTTTCACATGAGGCTTGTCTTCTAGAAAAGTGACACGTGCTTTCTGTGGATGCCATTACCAAAATATGAGATCTGAACTATTATTGCCAAAAGCCGACTGTCTATAGCTAGGCATTTAAAATGAGTGTACATAGACCATATATTTAATCATCTATCATGGAACAGTTTAATTATCTGATGTTATTTGGTATTTATACCTTTCTAATTACAGATAATACATGTCAGGGACGCAAGTAAAGTAATTCCAAAAAAATTTCAATTTGTCGTATATATCATTGTGAAAACAAATCTGACCACTCCCATAGAAGGAGGAGGAGTGTTTTGGACAAAATTTGGAAAGAACACAAGTGTGGATTATTCTTCTAACCTGAATTCCCTTATAGTCTCCGGACTGGATTACTTTAGCTATGCTTCCTTAGGATCTTATTCCTTTACCCCAGACCAATGATTTGAACTCGAGTACAAAAGCATACATTAGATTGAAATTAGGCACAAGATGACAAATTAACGTCAGTACCTTACATGGGCACATGCCAATTATACATCTGCAAGCTTAAGATAATATAATTTAGAACAACTCTCAACCATGATCCTTACCTCTTTTCCCTTATTAAGATTCAGAATTGATATCTGAGAATCCCCACCATCCGCACTATAAACCGAAAAGAGGCTGGTTCCCTGTGGATGCCAAGCTATATCTTCTGGCCATCTCCTCTGCTTGTCTGATTGACAATCAGTTGTACTTAGACGATGAGCACTTGATCTGCACTTTTGTTTAATGAGAGAAAACAATCGAAGTCAAAAACTCAAATTACTAAAACAAGGGTACGATGGAACTGAATATTTTAAGAATATAAGAATACACACTTCTTTTTTATGAGAATGTCAAAAGAAATTTGAAAAAAAATCAAAGAATTTAGATTCAAGTATGGAGATTGTTTCATAAGATAACAACTAACCCTCTGCCCTGAACTTGCCACAAATTGACATCTCCATCCAATGCGCTGCAAAATCGTTCATGTACACATGAAAAAGAGTTACAATCTGGGATAAATAAGGTATGAACAACCCTAGATTGCTTTCTGTGTCACCAAAGTTCATATGTGGCACTGCATGTTTCTCTTGTACATCTTAAACGCAACTGACATTAAAAATATCAAAATTGACAGTTATTACAAATTCAGCATTTGCAAAGCTATTACAGCAGTATGATTGAGCTCACTTGCTCTAATCAGACAAAAATCAAGCACCAAGAGAAAATAAATAACGCTTCCTTTCTATATTACCGAACTGCATGCAAACCATGGAATATTTTAGGATGTATATTCTGAAAGAATTGAGAAAACACTTGATCAGTATGCCACAAGATGCAAAACCAGGTTAAACTAAATTGTAAAAATGATACGCTTCCCCCACCCCATTGGTTCAGTCCTTCATAGCAAACAGATTTTCTATGGTGCAATGTATCCCTTATCTCTTGACATCCACCATACTTTGCGGTTTGCATTAAACTCCAACTTTTTAGAACCCTTCTCTCTTACACCTGACTCCGTTTTGATAACTTCTATTAAGAAGTCCATTTATATTCTGTTCATTTGGCGGAATTAAGGCAAGAATTAGGTAGGAGATCACAAATTCTTATGACTCATAAAATATGGATGTCTGCTGAATCATTGAATTCTTAAATGTCAATAATCATGAGATTTCAAATTCTCGAGAATTCCATTTATGAGAAGATTGAGGTAGCAACAGTTGAAGGAGACGGAAACATCATCAAATATGATACTTAGATGATGCAACAAGATTAATCGTGATATTAAGAAAGGAATTAATCAAATCAAAAGATTGTCATGAGGAAATGAAAGGAAAAAGTACTGGTGAAACAATTGGTATGAAGCTCCATAACCTCCCTAAAGAGTGAACCAAAAATTAATCTAAATTAAATTTACTTAATTACTCACTCATATAAAACTAACAATCGATTTGTCGCCCAATCCGACAATAACGGAAAATAATGATTTCTACAAGCAATATTGATTGCTAACATAGCAAAAACGATTAATGTGTATCCCTGAGCAACAAACTTGACATTGGAAATAATTATTGAGTTCTGGGCATCAAGAATGCTCCAGAAAAAGTGAAAAGCCACTCCAACACATAAAATGTTGTAAAGTCTGAAAATTTGTAGTGAAAAGATAACTTCGTCTCCAGAACAAAATATAAAAATTACAATTATGATTTTCAATGTGAATCTCACATCATGCTGCCAGTGCTGTGAATGCCTGTGTGCGAGACATGGCAAGAGTAAGAACCTCATAATGATGTTATCACATGTACCATTCAAAATGAACAATGAAAAAAAGAAGAATCATACCATTTATTTTTGTGTACATGCAGAGGACAAAACCTACATAGTGATGTTTAACACGCCTAAGAAAACCAACTCTTAACATTATGCCCTTTTTTTCTTTCTTGCTGAGGTTAACCAACATCTCCCTTATCAAAAGAACTAGAAGCATAAAAAATTAATACATTTTCCATCTCATGACGTCTTGCTCAGATTTTCAAAAGTGTCCAAATTACCTGGTGACAAATAGTTGATCATTTGTTGGACACAGTACAAGACTTCTTAACTTTCTTTTGTGTTGACTAGATAGAAAACATCCTGTCTGGCTGCGGATTATATGTGGTGAAGAGCAGCTGCCTATCAATGGAATCAACTCTTTATGTTCTTTCAGCTCTACATCAGAAAGCAAGGATGATGAATACATCTTGATTGATAAAAAGATGTCATAAAAATTAAGAGGGACCTGTTTACAGCTAAGACTAGTACATGAAATCTACAAATACAGTTTCCTACACATACAAAGCCAGAGTAAAAAATGTAATAACTTAACAGTGCTAAAGGACTTAATGAAGAAGTCATACCAAGAATCCTCTTTGTTCCTTTAGGTTGAGTTCCCATGGGTTCCCGCTGAGAAGACGTTCTATGAGATTTTTCCTCTTTGGGTTGTACAATATTGTTGACATCCGTTGATCTTGATGCAGTGGGCTGAGAACCAGAACCACTGGAAACTTTAGTTCCAGATGCATTCATCTTTATAGGTTGTGAAGTACTTGGAGTTGCAGGCCGTCTAGACTGAGATTGGGTTTGAGGAGAATCTTCCTTTTTGTAGAAAGGACTAATTGGTGTTCCAACAAATTTCAGATTATCACCGGATGACTTCACGGCTTCCTGGCCTGAACGAGGTGGAAATTGAGATTGGCTACGAGAAGAGCCTTCACTGACCTGAATAGGACTTGTGGATCTTCTTTCAACTTTGACCCCTTCCTTATGAAATGAATTTTTCAAAGCTGTCACATTGTCCCGTCCTTGAAGATGAGCAAATTTAATTTGTGTCTCCTCCAGCTTCCTCTCTGCTTCATTGAGCTACAGACCCAATACAAACGAATGTTCAGCCATGGTTTCCCAATAAAGATAGAAGAAAGTCCTACAGCCAAACATTAACATCCACAACGATATAGAAAGAAATTACATTGAACTGTCATCTGAGTTTGCAGCAAACATGCACACACACCCCTACGTGCAGTTTATTGAGGCATTTTAACACTGCCTTGAATCGGGACGAGTCTTCAAAATGCTTTCTAAACGCTGTTCAAATTAAGCTCCTAGAACCAAAAGTCCAGATCAACCAAGTGTAGATATACCAGTTAAGTTTACAATCAAGCAAAACCAATGATAACAGACTCACATGTTCTTTTCCTTGCTTTCATCTAGTGATAAGAATTAGAGGTGATATATCTACAGAAACTTTATAGTGGAGGCGGCAACTAACACTACAACTTTTGTCATGTATAGTAACTGACTTATACATTCCCTAAAACAAATAATGACAACTACTTGCCTATTCCATTTGCACACAAGGCTCAGTAGCCATTACGTGTTCAATCTTTAATCAGTGATGCTGTATCAGTTACAGAGAAGTTGACAAAAATGAATTTATCAGCTTGCTCCAGCTTTCTGTCCACTTTAAGTGGATTACCTAACTTCCATAAACCTCGTAATTCACGTACTTTTTCCGCATAGATATCCCGTGTCAAAACCAATCTGAGAATCAAAAAGTTCCAAACACAGGTATTTTGAACAGCCACTTCACTACTTCAAAGTAATAAAAGCACTATCTACAGTATCCTAATATGCCAAAATTTCTGAATACATATAACTTGGAAGGTCAATTGAGCTGAAATGACAGAATCAATCAATATTTAATTTCACATTTGTAATTTGAAATATCTTATTACTAACAGGTGATCATAACAAAACAAAAAAAAAAAAATTCCCCCATCATATCTAATGCAAAAAAGCTTGAATAAAAACATCAAGATACCCAGAAAAAACTCACACCAAACACAAACATAAATATGATAATAATAATAATAATAATAACAACAACAACAGCAGCAGCAGCAAATTTAGTCTATGTCGGCTATATTTTTCTTAGCCAGACTCGATCCCGGAAAAATGAAGAAAAATATTAATTGGACCTGGGATGTGTAATAAGAGACGCGTTGGCGGAGATGGACGACTTCTTTGGTGCGGTGGTCGATGAGAGCCACCAGTGCTTCTTCTTGTTCATTTATGGTATCTTCTTCAATTGTTTTTCCATTTTCATCTTCTATATCGATTTTTGGCTTCTTTAGAAACGGAGGCCCACTCATTTTCGTGTTTCAAAGTCGATTTTTTGGGTATGTTCTTCGACAAGATTAAGGTGGAATGGTGTCACTGTAGACAAGACTTTTTGCAAATTGCAATTGTTTCGAGAATGAATATTGATGGGATCCGGTCTAAAACATAAGTAGATTAGAATCGGTTTGTCTTTACTTTGTCCGATTTTATTCGCGTGATACTTCAAAATCTCCTTAGTAATACCAAGATATTTAAAACATGGAAAAGGCAAAACTTACTAAAATTGATTTTTTTTTTTAAAAAAGTTTAACTTTGTAGTATGTATAAAACTTTAAAAATGTTGGTAATGTGTGTTAAATATTTTTACAGAAATTTGACTATTTGTTCTATTGCTTCGAAAATGAACAAGTCGACTCTAATATTTGAGTATAATTGCACAATAAATTTTTACTAAAATTGTTCAATATTATGGCTTTGTTTGATTGGGATTAAAAATCTATTTTAGTTTTTTTCAGCTGTAATTTTTGACTTTTCAATCTACTTTTAACATGAAAAATCAACAATTTCAACTAAAAAAAATCAATATTGATCAAATAAATCAGTTTATAATCTCTGTCAAATGGGCATTATGTTTAATTTCATCGGAAGAAATCCAACTAACATATTTACCAAAAGTTATTGACAAAATCGTTGCCCAATTTATATTTTTTTGCAACACTATCAACATTAGTGTTGTCAAATTCCACGTTTTTCTATCTTAAAAGAATGAGCATTTTGTGTTGGCAAATGACGTGTACATAGGTTCCATTATACCAGCTAGGTCACAAATTTTATAGGACAGTTCACAAATGAATTTTTGTAATAGTTATAAACATAATAGTTTAATCGAAGTGTACGTTGAAATAAAAGTTTATTTTTCACGGGTTTTAGGTTTGAAACCTCTTTAAGCAAAATTTCCAATGCTATAACAGCACTAGTGTCATATATTGGTGGTGAAATATGCAAATGTATTGGTTTTGATATTGAAAAAAATTATTTATTAACATATTTACCAACCATAAATTGTTGACTAAATTAAATTGTTAGTGAGACCAAGACTACTGTTTGAGATAAAACATGAATATTGATGAATTATGACGTCGATAATCACATTTTTAATGTACATCTCTACCTCCACTTTTGTAATCAATGTTGTAAAAAATGTAAAACTTGATTAAGTGTAGAGGTCAAATTTCAAAATTTTCGAACTTAAACGAGACTAATCAATAGCGATACAAGGACAATACAAGAACAAGACTTAAAACGTAGTCAAGAGTTGAAGCCAAACTTTAAACATAAGCGAAATCTAGACATTGCTCATGCGAACTTTTTAAAACAGTTCTTGTAATTGGATAATAGCAAGTATTTTATAACAATTATAAAATATTCACGTATTTTGTACCCAACCAAGAAAGGTTATATGCCTATCAACTTTCATTTGTAAAATATATTTGAAACTGAGATAAAATAAGCAAAAAAAAATTGTAGTCTTTCCATCTCAAAAAGACAGATTTATTGAAATTATAATTGATTTTTTAATTTTCTAATATGCCCTTATTTATCAACAACTATGACCTACCACGGTATTAATATAAAAATATATTTAAAAATGCATAAATAAAATTTATTGTTTTAACTATATTAATTAAATTTTTGTAATATGTGTGAAAATAAAATTAAGTCTACCTTTTGTAGAACGGAGGAAGTATACAAAAATCCAACACAACTAATACATGTAATTATCTCCTCCTAGAGAATGAGAAAATAGCTTTAAGATAAAGATACACATCTATTTCTTAAGCACCTAAGAAACAACATGTCCTAGAATTAAAATGCTATTGTCCATGTCACGGTATTCGAAACTTCTCAACAAAAATTAAGAATAGGAAAAATTTGGAACTGGAAAAATAAAATACAACAGGAGGCAAGACTGGCACTGCATTCTAAATTCTGCTCTGGCCAATGTAACCTAATCTCCGAAGTTGAAAGCATATCTCAAGTAAATTTTTCACGCAATTTTTGTGAGAGCACCAGCTGCGAATAGAAGATTCCTTCGAGAGAACTGTTACAAAGAACCATAAAAATAGTTTTGAGAAGTTCCCGATGTATAAATAGATGATAAAAGTGATCATTCATCTGTATACCTGCAAAGCGTAGACTGGAGTAGACTTGGTTGGCAAGGTCTTCAAGGATCTGAGTCTGTTCGAATTTCCATTTTTGCTGGTGAAAAAATGTTACAGCACATAATTAATAACAAAGCAACAAAAGTTAGCTACCGAATTAGCTTTTTCTTAAACATTTGTTTGTTGAATTTATAGGCGAAAGATTAATCATCTCTATGGGATTAAGTCCCGAGTTATTGCAAAGTTTAACCCAAAAAAAAAAGAAAAAGAAAAAAAGAGAGCAATGAGATTATGGAAGTAGATATTCTTGCATTTATTGCTACTGCACTACTCATTACAAAGCCTACCTTTTTTTACTTATCATTTACATAAAAACAGTTTGTCAAAATGAACTTACTTTTCTTCAGTTTTTGACACCTTCGAGCTCTTGGTTACATCCCATATTTTCACAGTGCAATCAGCAGAACCTGATGCAAGAAGTGAACCTTCACAACTGAAAAACATGCAACAAAATTAACAATTCCATCTATCCTTGAGAAAATCACCATTTTCACTTGATATGAAACCATAAAAAAAATTAAATGAGATGTTTGAGATATAGATAATCTTTTGCACCTGAAAGAAAGAGACCATACGCAGGAGGAGTGACCAACCAAAGGGGAAACACAACGTCCACTTGCAAGATCCCACATCATGATCTTACCATCTTCATCACCAGATGCCATGTAACGACCATCAGGTGACATTGCCAAGGATGAGATCATACTTCTATGACCAATAAAAATTCTAACGCATTCCCCACTTTGAACATCCCACAAGCGCACGGTTTTGTCACTGGATCCAGTTGCAACATAGTTGCAGTTTGCATGCCATTGAACACACTAAGAGATGAAAAAGAAATATTAAGATCGAAATGTTTAGTTTTAACAAAATTGTGTAAATCCAACTAAGATGTAAAAAAATCGCTCATGATTCTACACTAAAGTAGAAGGAATACCAAGAGACCAAAGTTAATTGTCTTTTCTCAGAACAAAGTAAAAGGAGGTGTACATATTATAACCATGACACGTAACATTCTATCATTGGTAAATAGTTCAGACTTCTTTGGGATATTAACCTTTGATTTCTTAGGAGAGCATATTTGTTAAGACTCTAAAATAAGCTAAATTCTATCTCAGCCTCCCTAGAAATACGCTGAACTGGTTCTCTCAAATCATTGAATACAACTTGGTCTTGGGTCAATCACCCTCTCCCATGATATCATTGTATGGGTCATGAGCTCAATAACTCTGGACTTCGTACAATCTAAATATCCCTTTATTCTTATAAATAGGCACAATAACACTTTTTCCTCAATTCATCCCTCATCATTACAAAACAAAGCTCTTTGGTTTTCATCTTTAATAAACTTGACTTGATTCGGATCTCTACTTTCCTTTTCCCCTTGCCAAGATATCTTGTGAATAGCTCTCCCCCCTTCCCTGATTCCAAGATAACTATACAACTTATCATGTTCTTCTACGTAGAACTTTTGAATCATCTTCTTGGCTTCTCATTGAGCTAACTTGTATTTTTCGAAGGCACCCATTTTTCCTATTTTTGTACGTTTCTATAGCATCCTATTTTAGTCTTAACAACCAGGACTTTCTCATTCCACCACCATGTTTCCTCATGCGGTGGTTTGCTACCCCCAGATTCTCCTAATACCTCCTTCGTAACTTTTACAATGTAACTAGTCAATCTAATTCCACATCACTTGAATATCTCTGCCTGTATGTCATCATGATACCAATATAAATTTGTTAATAAAATAAGAGAACAAATTAACTTCATGCCTATTTTGGGTATTCTATGACATTGTGTTTTTTCCAGGCTTCCAAAGAATGCTGCAAAGATCAATGACCACACAACACGCTATAAAAGATTAACATGATTTTTCATACATCTATAGTGGTCTTTGACCATGACAACTGTAGTCCCTTGGGGATCGGCAACCATTGCAGCCTTCTCTAGAGTAAAAAATTGACCAGAGAGCAAGACCCAAAATTGAGTCATGAGTTTAAGGAAAGAGGCAAGTCAATAGAAACAACCAAAAAGGAGTCCCTAACAAGATCTATCCAGAAAAAGGATGAAGAAATAGGCTTTCACTTTTCTTTTTCTCCCCGTGTCTACTGGTGTGATACTGGGGGAATATGTTGATCATCTAAACATAGAAATAAATTAGCACATACTAATGTTGGAAGAATAATATCTACACACACACAGAGAGACAGAGAGGTGCTCACGTCTACATCGGACAAGTGACCGGCCATTATTCTTAAAGGCTGTATTCTGTCCACAGACCAGATCCTTGCCGTTCGATCATGTGAAGCACTTGCAAAATAGTGTCCCATTGGACTAAACTGCACTAGAATAACATCAGAATCATGAGTCTGTTCTAGCATGGGTCATGCATCAGAGATATGTCGGAGTGAACATAGGCAAGAAGTAAATTAAAAGGGAAAAAATACAAATCAAAATCATTCAAGTATCCCGCACTTGTAAGTGTGCTTCTATTTAGTCTGCAGATGCTGCGAGCAATTTTAGCTAAAGAATGTTTTTGGCATCACACAGACATTGATTTTTTGCCGTCTTAGTAGTCATCGAAGGACTTGCTTTAATATGGATAATTCTTAGCAGCATAACTAGATATAATGTGGAAAAATAAAATTTTAGAGCAGTGAATCTTGCATGATCTAGGGAGAGAATCAATCTTACATAATTAGGTGCAGCCAAATTCAGGTATAAAATCAATAAAGTCAAAGATTGTAGGTATTGTTGCTGTACAACCAATTTTTTTATTCTTATATATACTGTGTATCTCTATTTAATAGCCTTGTATTCCAAAATATGATCACAATTATTCTAAAATCTTGTTCATAATCTAATATAGACATGGCATTTCAAAACAAAAACACTGTTAAAGATCTAGTTTAGTGATACTGAAGTAAAATCTTTATTCAGCATGAATCATATCAAAACTAGAGTTAGGCAGCTAGAAAGAGAAGTTCTGAACCAAAACTTTTCAATCACGTAAGAAAAGAAAATGAATATCCAAAACTGTTGGTTTGAGTTTTTCCTTGATTAAAAGTTGGTTAGAGTTTAGGGATAGGAGTATTCAGCATATTAAAAAGTGAATATCCAATTTCCTACCTGAACATCCCACACTGGGTAGTTATGACCCTTGTAGCAAACAAGATTTGCATTCAGTTTTGTGCTCCATAGTCGAACTGCATGCCAACAGCTTTATTTCAATCATATTTTACAGGATAGTGCAACAAGCTAAAGACAATAGAAATAAAAACTGGACAGAGAAACGAAGGGCAAGATAACAGCAAATGAGAACATACTTGTTGAATCTGATGAAGAAGATAGAAAAAAATCTCCAAATGGACTAAAAGTGGTGGAATAAACAGGTCCAGAGTGACCCCGAAATAATGTATAAGATCTTCCTTTCGCATTTGCATTAAGTATATTCTCATTAGGAGCCAACTCATTTTCTCCCTGCAAAGGAGCTGATACTAATAAATATCAGCACCTCGATGTTACTTCACAAGTATATGTACAAATTCACTACAGAATGAGGATAAATATAGCAATTTGACAAACAAGAAAAAGAATTGAAGGATGTGACCAAATAAAATTTTAAACAAGACAAACAAAAGGTCTTAATACATTGACATCATGAATGTAAAATTCTTCATCCAATCAAGAAATGGTTAATGTACATATAAAATTATGATTCATTTGGGTAAATTCATTTCTTCAAGTAAATACAAATCTAACATCATACAAAAGATCAGACTGTACACTTTTGTAACAAAAATGCTCTCTCACAGCAATCACTTTAAGATCCTCTCCGCTTTCCACTATTTAACAACAAGAGAATGCAAACACACACATTTAGAAGCGGAATGAGGATGCTACGATGAATGCAAGGTCATACTAAGATAGATGATATAAGAAATGAGAATTTATGCCAACAAGTGGAAGTAGCACCGATTGAGAATAAATTAAGGCAAGGAAGACTTAGGTGGTTGGATCCTGTTGTGCATTAGCCTAAAAAGGTCCCCATTCATAAGAGTGGCATAAATTTATTAGAGCAAGATAGAAAAGGGAGAGGTAGACCAAAATTAACTGTCTTGTGCTAGTTGCTAAGGATCTAAATTGCCATATATATCCTAGTACAGAAGAGAATGGCAAAGGTGTCACATAGCCAACTCCAGATTTATTGGGAATAAGACTTAGTTTGTTGTTTGATGTTATGATTTAGTATGTGTCCATTCAACCATTATTCATGCAAACAATATAAAGTATAGTTTTCTGGAGGAAAAAGCTCAATTACTGAAGGTGCAAAAGGATAAAAACTAATTAATTCGATGATGATTGTTATATTAAATACTATGACAATATGCAAAAAAGCATTTGATCAAAATTGTTATATTGAATACTACGACGATATGTAAAAAGACATTTGATCAGAAGAACGAAATACAAGGGAGAATTACAAGCAGCATTAAAGTCAATGAGCCTTTATTCTGAGTAAGAGTGGGCCCCTTCTAAATATGCATATTATAGATATTAGATTTGCACATCTTTGCGTGCATGTGTGAACATTTTGCAAATACATTACTCTTGCTTTGGTAGGAAGGACTTTACTATCGGGGGGCAGAGGGAGGTGGGGGCTGTGGGGGAATGTGCCCCCACAGGTTTTCTGATTTTTTTTATTTTTTTAAATTTACTTCGGCTCCACTCTCAATCTCTCATTGGTATCTCCCATTCACTCCCTCTCTCTGACCGACTCCCCCCAAACAGTGACAAAGAACTCTAGGCGTTCAATCCTCAGTCCTCTCATCTATCAAACTCTAGCAGACAGGAGGTAGTTTTCTTTTCTTTAACAAAGAAACCAGTAGCATTAAATTTTTGAAGAATTGAGAGTCCATTTTCGTATATTTGATCCACTGTAGTTTTTGTTACCAACACGAGGGTGATTTCACTTTTACAAGGAAAAGGGCATTTTAAATGTTGCTTTTCGTGATTATTTGGATTTCTGTCAGTATCTGGTTCTTATAAGTTTGGGGTGGGGTTGCTGCCGGATTGTAGCTTAATTGTTATGGCAGCAGCAAGTGACCCAGTGGCAGAACTCAAGGGTGTGGGATGGAGGGTGGGCAAACCTAAGGTATCTTACTAAGTGAAGAGAAAATGCGGAAACAAACTAGAGTTTTCTGACTGTGTAAATAAACACTTGCAACACTAAAGAGCACTTATAAAATACTATGGGAAAATTCATAGGGAATAAAAGGACTATCAGAAACTTCTTGGGGGATTTTTTGGGCGGGCGGGATTGGCCTGATATTTTGCGTGCCACATAGATAAGAAAACTAGATAATTATGTACCAAGGGTAGTTCTCGATTTTTCTGAGCTAATTTAGTGAGTTAAATTGACACCATCAAGTTTTAATTGAACAAGTGTATTTTGATAACTACGATAAAAATCGGAAATTCAAAACTGAAAATTGCATTAGCATATACACAAAAAATTAAGCTGCAGGAGTAAGAAGACTCTGTGTACTTCACACTGAAAGGTTGAGATTGGTACACTGTTTCCTGTGCTCGTTGTGAAGGGGTACCAACTTTTGAGTGATGTAGTTCTCTTTTGTAATTTAATGAGAAAATTTTCACATTTAATTATTTCAATTTACGTACAAAGATCAAATTTGAGTCCACACATTAGGGGATGCCCTCAGCTTTGTAATGATCTCTACATATATCTCAATTCGGAACACCATCTGTGTTTGATCATCTTGCTACTTGATATCTGGTATATTGTATATTCAAGCTCTTTAAATTTGTATTATTGTTCATAATTCAGAAAAGTCCATAAACAGGAACTTGTAAAATGTGATTTAACATATTTAGTACTAACAATAGACTACAAGACTTGTAATGACATTGATATTCTTATCTCCTAAGAAATATAAATGATACATTCTTTGAGGATGGAGCACTCAAAAATGCTGCAGTTTAAAGTGGCAAGATTTCTGAATGACTTGCATTACATGCTCTCAGTTGAGACTTCCTTGTTTTAACATCTTAAAGACTGTAGTTTTAAGTTGTGGCATTGAACGTACATGGATCTAAATTGAAACAATAAAGCAATGAATTAGATCTATGAAAACCCGAATAATCAGGTTTCATCCTAAAGACTTTGGCCCTAACCTTGGAATGGTGTGGCAAATTAGATTAATTAAATCATGTGTATAATATAAGGGGGAGACTAAGATTTTCCTAGTGAGCAGAGACCTAAGGAGTAATATACACTTATAGGGAAAACATCAGTGTTATAAGACCGCATTACGTAGTGACTTCAACAGTTAAGATGAGTTCCTGTGTATTATATAAGGGGAAGACTAAGATTTTCTTATTGAGCATATACGTGTAGGGAAGGATTATAGTAATGTATCGAAATATCTTCATTATTGTTATGTTGTTTCAAAAAAATTTGCTACTTTTTGTGCCCCAACAAGGAAAAAATCCAGGCTCCGACAGTGTTTACTATGAGTAAATAGAAGGTGGAACAAAAGAACACTGCCTGGAAGCAAACACTCTAGTTCAATGTTCATTTAAAATGCTAAAGAAAATCTTCACAATGAACATACAGAAGAAGAAGAAAAAAAGCCGGAACTCAACAAACTACCTGCACCCTGGTTATTTCAAAACTCATAGAAGTGGCCTAATACTAGTACAAATTTCACATGCATATGGATTTGTTCGACCCAATACTTCAGAGCTAGTGTAAGCCTTTCGTTTCAAGCTATTCATTTAGTGCTCTCTAGATAATTGCACCAGTTTTGTCCAATGTCGTCCTTCAGTTTTTCATGGCATAACACTCTTTTCTGCAGAAACTTCTTCCCCTTAAGTACCAGAAAGGCTGCCACTTTCAGTGGTGGTTATAAATATATGCATAGTTTTTCTTATATTTCAGAGCAATCTCTAAGTACTTTAGGCTAAGATGCCATAATTAGATTTAAGAAACAGAATAAAGTGTAATGGCATATTCTACCACAATCTTTGACGGAGGAAAATTATTGAATCTACTTACAATTGCCAGTTTGTTGCCCAAGCTTTGCCATGTCCCATACCTGTAAATTATGACTTTTGGATGAGCAAGGCAAACTGAATTTTATTTGAGATACTTCATAAATTACACAGAAACTAGGAAACCTTTAGTGATGAGTCTGAAAATCCACCAGCAACCAGTGATCCATCATGAGATATTGATGCACAGTTTAACCTAATTAATAGATTTGTAAGATATTGTGAAGATCGCTGTGATTTCAAACCACATTAAATGATACCAAGAACAATAGTTTTAACGGTGAAAGGCATACCCATTATGCGTATTGATAAAGGTGTAGAAGCTAATAGAAGGCAATGTCATACTACTCAACTGCACCCGATTCCTCAGGTCCTCAAGAATAGAATGTTCCACCTCTGTAGGTCTGAAAGAGAAAAAGAAATCCACATATAAAAATTAGCTAGCAGCTATATTTTGAAAATTAATGGACATTATTTGAAGCCAATCTCCTGCCATCAACAAATCGAAAGACAAGCCAGCAAAATACACCAGTACAAGCACAACTGAAGTGGCATAACAAATCCAGCCACATTCAAGGTGATACAAATATATTTGGAACCTTTTCAAAATGAGTGATAATGAGGTTGATATAAGAATATGCATCCTCATTGTCCTGGAGCTATCTTTGATGCCTGATTAAATGATTGGAAGAGCTCGGTGCCTGATCAGATTTCTTTCTTTTTTTTTTTTTCCTTTTATTTATTTTGGTTGAGGGAGGTGGGAGGGGCAAGAAACATATTAGCATGCATCACATAAGAACATGATGGATGCGAGTCTATATATGAAAATGCAAATATAGGAATTACATAGATTTCCTTTCTACAATGACCACGTTCTATGTGACTGTTTACAACACAATTATGATCTATCTAGAACCTTAAATTTTCGTAAACAGGCCCAACTTGAACCTTTTTCCCTTTCCCTCCCGTCTCCAGCCAAAAAAAGAGAGAGAACCTTTTAGAAAAAACAAAAGATTAAAAAAGCAGAGGATAATCCAGAAAATACATTATTGGCAAGGTTAGCTCTGGTTTTACACGTGGTGCTCCAGATGCAGTGCTGCTCTCTGATCGAGAAGCTTTTCCTGTTGCAGCAGCAACCTTGTCCTTTTTCAACTTTTTCAGCGTGGAACCTCCTTTTCCGCCATCAACTGATCTTTTCTGAACATGAAAGATAAATAATCTAAAGATACAAGTGAACTTGAAAGGCAAACCATCATATAACTAGAATAACAGACATGTGAAGACTCTTTAAGCTTGGATTATAATCTGCAGCTAAAGATGCATGGATTTAAAACAGTCAGTACCTTATTTTCTTCCAATTCCCCGTCCTTCACTTCTCCATCAGCTTTATCTGAATCCGTAATCCGACCTCCTGCCTTCTCCAACCTTTCTCCCAAGGAATCTTCAAGCAACTGTTACAATTTAAATGGCTTAATTTCTTCTAACCAAGTGGAATCAACCCCATTACTCAACTTGCATGCCAACATGATTTCCTCTATTGACTAATGGAGGACACAGATGGCTTAATCTATTCATTTTAGAAGAGAAATATCAACCAGCAGCAGCCATCATTTAGATGTTATTTGCGAGGAAACATCAAAACTAAACATGGTTGCATATTCACTGACAAGACATTCCAACAACAAACTAGGAGGCATTATAGCATTATACATAAGCGACTTTCATAAAAGAAATTTCAACTCCATTAGATTTAGTATAACATAGAGTAGATGTATAAATATCATATGTTATAGCTGACTAACCCCCCAATGTATTTCTTTCCGATTAACCAGATTAGCAGCATCATGACCACTCCCGACAAGTGTGAAAACTTCAGCATCGTCAGAAATTGAGCTTGGTTGTCCAGGTGAAACTGTGAATTGAGTAATCAGCTTCATATCCGTTCAAACAAAGAGGAGTTCAAGAAAATAAAAAACTATAGAAGTGATAAATAATTGCACGTGTATAGGAAACCTGCAATTAGAAATGAGGTGTACCCTGGAAGTTAATACGCTCATTGATGATCCCGAGCATTGTAATTGATTGAGTCTTGTGTAAGTATTGTATTAGAAGATCGTAAGAATACTGTGACAAAGAAAAGAATGAACATAAATGAAAATGTATCCAGTCATGTAAGCCTAACCACATTCAATGTTACAAGTGAAGTTGTGGCCAAGGCTTGCTTCCCAGTATCCAACAAAAAATTTTAAGCAATTCGATAAAAATCTTCAGAAATAATTCTAAATGCTGCTGTATGACCCACATTTTCCCTATAGTGATTAACCACAGATGCTATTTAAACCCACAGTTGAATAAAATTTCATCACCAGCTGAGATGGGATCCAATTTCATAGTATGAACAGCAAGAACGATTTTTCCTCCGTCTTCCATATTTTCTTCAACCACACTGAATTTTAGAACAAACTTTTCACTGAGTTAGCAGAAGAGAGAGCCTTTTCCATGAAAACAAATATGCTTTTCTACTTTTCTTCAAGTCTGAGTTATGTCTTCAATACACATATATCTGCTTGCTCACTTTCATCCCTCCCCAGCATCTCAGCTTCCTCATTTGATAGCTTCTTGATCTAATGGAGCGATAACATTTTTATGTAACTTTCTACAGTAAGAAGAAATGGACTTATACCTGAATTCCAGTTTACTAACTGTCAGTTGCACAATAGAAAATTTGGACTAATCTATCATATGTAATGTAGCACCAGAACAAGAATTCTAATGTGATCTTTGAAGGTTCCTCATTTTCCCTGATCAATTTTCCATTTCCCTAACAACTCTGCCTTTTTCCATTCCAGAACATACTATATTTATTGAAAGAACATTTAGAGCCGAGAAATAAAGCAAAGTATCAGAAACTCAGCTCAAGATTGCTAATTAGAAGCTTGTTTAAGAACAACTCGGTAGCCAAACAAGCGCGTTAAAACTTTTCTAGCTTGGCTCAATAATCTATCAAATCAGATAATACATAGAAAAACACCAAACCGGTCAAGCTCAACTCCATCCAATTTGAGATTAGTTTGCTAAGAAAGCAAGCTTGATCACCTTATTGTTTACTCTCGGTTCAGTTGGGCTTGTTTAGGAGTAATAAATATTATATTGAACATGCATTGCCTTGTGCCATTTGCAAATTAAGTAGCTCACAATCAAATATTTTTTTGGTAATCCAATATCTTTTGCATTAGAAGCCAAGTAGCCCGCGATAAACAAAAAGAAGACAATGATAAAACTTATGCATATGGCTCAAAAGTGATAGGAAAATTACCTGACAAATCTTAATGCTCACTTTGCTCTGTCTTAGAGAATGAGCAAATTCCATTTCCTACAAACAAAGCATACATTTTAAGGACAAGCTGTGTCTTGAATACATCGAATTACAGATAGTAGCATGGTTCTAGGAAAGTGATAGACCTCCAGATGCGAGGGTGAAAGAACGCCTTCTAATTTTTGGAGGTCACGTGAATGCATCATCTCATGGTCTTCTCGGAAGCTATTGAAAAAAGCTCGAGCTGAATACAGGAACACAAGAACAATGCTGTTAAGAGGCATAAAATCACAAAAGAATTATACATGAGTAACAAGTTAAAGAAACTCACCTTCCTGAATATGACCCTTTGCAACGAGATCCATAAAACAATGGATAAATACTGGGTACAATACACGAAGCAACTCATGCTGCATGATAGAAATGCGCAAGAAATGGATAAATCAGAACACGTTTAAAATCTTTGAGTAGACAAAAGCATCTCCATAAAACTAAAGGAACTTGCAACATTTGAAGTGTAAATCAAAAATTAGGTGAAGTTTATTGCAACTTCACTTGGTACCGTACATTCAATAACAAGTAAAAGCATTTTCATCAAATTAGCAGAAGATAGTTTACAATATAGGAAGGTTGTGAATTATGAAAGATGAATAATGCATACAATACTTACATTTTCTGATAAGTAAGGATTTTTAAGAATGAAGTCAATGGAGGCTCAGAGCAATTCATGTACAAAGAGGAAAAACAAAAACTGTTGTGAGCTCCATCCTACATAAAATAAAAATTGTATCTTAAGTATCCAACAAATCAAGTAGCAAAAATGAAAGAAGCTAGATACAGCTATTTCAACTATGCGAAACTATTTGTTTCCCCTACAGGTAATATCCTTTCCCTTTCAGTGCCTTCCCTAGTTGTCTACCAAGGTCCCTAACTTCTTAACTTCTGGTCTTCTCCCAAGCCAACTATCTTCTACATGTAACTTTGTCTTTATCGTTTCCTTCCTCACATCGTTTTAAAGAATTCACAATTTAATACGTAGTTAGTTCTTTATTGTGTCAAAGTTAATCTTAAACAATCGTCCAAAATTTTATATCATGTTCCCATTATCTATCAAAGTTTATGCAAAACGACCCATTCAACTAGCATGCCTTGTTCTCCTCCTGTCGGACCCTAATCCACTCAAAGAATTTTGTACAATATTAGCTCACCAACAATCAACCATCATCCCGCACTTTCCAGAACATCACTGCCTTTTCTTTCTTAATACTTTGATACTCGAATTTATAACCTGTAAAGTACTCCTAGCTTTCAACATGCTTCCATAAGCAGTATACTAGTAAAAATAATTATCTACAGGCCCTCAAAGCCCTATGGTTTCAATCAACATGGAAAATATCATTGAGTTCCGTGCAATATTATTGTGGACTTATAGATGTCAGTAAAATGCCAGCTGGCCAGTAGCTCCAAGTGCTCCTTTCACTCTTGAAATTTCTGTATGAAAATTAGCTTGGCATCTCATTCTTTCTTGAGCTGTAAACTCTTCTTGAATAAAGGAGAAGATCAGAATCACTGCTCGAGAAGATAGTGACAAATCTCTCTAGCTTAGCTATTCACATAATAAACCTTTGAATTCACCCTGTATGTCTCCATATTTACTGCAAAGAGCATTTTTTCATTCACCAATAATTGCCTGCTTATCAAACCCCACTCGACCTAAACTAATACTAGTTTACTAGGTTTCTTGATCCAAGCTCCGTTTTCTTTAGATCTCTTACTGGGATGTCAAACAGCATAGGAAGTTCAAATTCCTGTGAAGATAACCACATGAGCCTCGACTTTGATATCCCACTTTAGAGTATTTAAGGCCCACATTCTATTGCTTTTGGCCTTTGGCTGAACCCCATGACTTCTTTTTGTACAATCACAGATACTGGGTCAAAAATCCGTCTCATCCAGCACGAGGACCTGATTATCTTTACATGAGATCCTAGTACTGAAGTGTTTAGCACCCTAAATTTACTCACCCATACTTCACGTTGTTCTCTATATTTCACCAAAAATGTTTATGTGTGTAGTGTTGATAGGAAAAGAGTGTAGCATTCCATCTCTAAGTCCAAGAAACTATTAGATATTTTAAAAGCAGTTATCTCTAAAGTTCAAATAACATATGCACAGCACCACTGCAGCATTCAAGAGTTTTTGTAGGAATTGCAACTTCATTAACCATTTGAAGATATCAATTAATACAGTACAATTTACGAAGAGAGAATAAGTAGTGCATTACTTAAAATGCCATTTCGAGCTCTAAAGAAAGGACTAATATAAGTTATTCAGAATTTTTAGAGCAACTTAAAGAAACAAGAAGAAGTTAGTCAATTACATACTCATTACCTTGTACAGATCCAATGAACTATAGGCCCATGACCGAAGTTTGCTATATCCTTCTTGGTACTGAGCAGGAACATTTTCCGCACTAAAAATCATGAAACCAATTAAAATAATCAACTTGTTAACTATAAACACGAGATAGGCACATTAATATTTCATCAGCATATACCACTCAATGAAGAAGGATATCATTGTCAACTATTCCTTCTCATGCATACAGCTAGTGCTATTCACAACTATTAGCCAGGAATCAGTGAATTAAGGTCAGTGACATGGTATAAATGTTAAAGAGGCCAGCCCACAATTAATCATGAAATTTTTACTCTGTGACCTCTTCACCTGAAGGAAACAAAGATCTGCTTTTGTGCTCTGTGAAACCGCAGATAAAATATTCCACATGGAAGTTTATTTTGAGTCCAATTGCATCAAATAGAAAGAAAGGATTCAAAAAAACTGAAAAACATAAAAGCAACCCAAAATTTTACATGTACAAATTTATTGATAGAGGATAAGATGAGGGGCAAGGCAAGAAGGGAAGGATGGTCAATCAAGAGTGGAGCAAGATGCAATGATCAGTAAAAAGATATAGTACTAGTGCTGCACCAAGGGCATGCGTGCATATACAATAAGGATTTACAAAGTATGCGTATTAAGTTATCAATCTATACAACGTTAACAAAATCCACAAACAATTAAAAGAGTTGAGCAATACTCCTAGCTCTAGAAGTTCAGTATAAAGGACTTCCAGCTTGCTTAACGACATGCCGAAACACTTAAAACCCCTTGTATCCGTCTCCAACCAAAGGCATAGAGGGGTAATAATTCACATGTAGTGTGCATTTTTTCCTCTTCTTACAAATTTCCTAACTTAACAAACATCTTCCACTGAATCCGCATAAGGACAGCAATGTCCTAAAGCTCCTTAGCAATGTCACAATGAAGTAGCAGATAGTTCATATTACATCATTATGGAGCATATAGAGCATGAGCTGTCCTAGAGCTAGTTCCTTCTTCCAGTGTCATAGTCGTCAACATAGAACCATGAACTCTTATAGAAGGAAAAACAACCACCTTTTTATGGAAGCAGTTTTCCAATAGCGTTCCAAGGCTAAGGATCAGCATCATTGCAAGTCAGGACTCCATACTATTCTCTGTTCATTATGCTTCTTCCATGAACTTAAAGCTAATTCAAACTAAGGTAATAAAGAATTCAATCCGGATATTGACAAGGAAGAAACCATAAATTATCAAATTCAACAAATTGTTTGAACTAAAAAAATACACACCAAACCAAGAAAAGTCAACTATACAAATGATTAGGAAAATTTCCAATTTTCCCACAAGTCAATTTGCATTCAAATTTTAATAAAAGACCATACATTTAAAACACCAAAAATACTAAGTGAAATACTCGAAATTTCAAAAAAAATGAAAAATGAAAAACTTGGGGCTTCTAAGGTTTTGGGAAGCAAAAAAAGACAAGATTTGAAGTTCTTACTCGGATAATGCGAGGATATGTTTGGAAATATCAGGATCGGTGGAAGGAGAATTGTTTTTGTTGCGTAGTTGCTGCTCTTCTTGTAAGGCCAATTCCGTTTGCTTAAAACCCTTCTTCTTCAGGTATGCTATCACTGCTTTCTCGATTTCCTCTTCGTCCATCGCTTCTCTTTTCGGAATCTGTTTGTTCCGTTATATCATTCCTACAATTCAATCCAACAATCGATTCTCGCCCTGTCTCCGCGCTAAAATTTATCACGACGAGTGCGATGAATTCGATTAAAGATGACCGGTGTTCAACTTGTGACCTTAATTTTTCAGATTTTGTTTGGTACAAATTATAATGGTAATGGGTTTTTGCTTTTTCATTATTCCACTAAGGGAAAATTACCAAAATGATTATTTGTTTTTGAAACAAGTCGCAATATTTTTACTAGAAAAAAGGGACGTTTTGGTCAAAAATAAATTTTAGTCAAATAATGAAAAATCACAAACCCATTATAATTTGTACCAAACAAGCACTCGATATTTAGAAATTAATTTCTCTTTTTATTTTCATTTTTTTTAAGTGGGAGAGAGAGGGGCCCGGGGGGCGCGATATGTACCAATTCATACTTAACCAAACTAACAATCTCTAATACCGATCTCAAGTGGAATTCGACGGTGTGCTATATTATAATGATGAATCGATTAAGTGAATAAATTTTGGAGATAATTAATTGAGCGAGATGGATCGAGGAGGCAAGCAGATTTTGAAAATGATTGGTTGAGGGAGATAATCGAATCAACGAGATTGATTGAAATGAGATGATTTTGTAATAAGAGAAATTGAAAATGTAGTGATTTTTAGTTACTTTTTTCTTCTTGTGGTGAAGAAAATTCCCTACTCATTAACAGGACATGGAGATTTAATTTTTAATAACATTTTTTTATATATAATATTGACATGAGAAACTAAAGAGAGATTTTTATGTAAATATCTTGAATGTTTTTTTAATAAAACTTAGTTTTATTTTTAGTCCGATCAAAACCTTATGCCCTTCAAATCTGTGGATTAGAGATGGCACATGGGTCGAACCGTTAGTGGCCTTGATGGCTCAGCCCCAAAAAACTCGACCCATTATGGGTTGGGGCTTGTCTAAAGATGTGCTCGAGCCAAGGCCTAATTGCCTTTTGAAACAAGTGATAATTATGCTAGATACCTTCTTTTCTTCTAAAAGTTGAAAAATACCTTGTTTTTTAATATTTTAATTTTTACCCAGTATCAAATAACCATTTTAGAAAATACCTCTATTTTCTATTGTAGAATCTATTTTTTAAAATATATATGCATTTATAATATCCAAACACAAAAATACAAAAAATTAATATATCTCTCTCTACCTTCAATCTTTCAAATCCCACGCACCACCACCCACTAGTGTCGACGCCGCTGCCACTTCTCTCCGGTGCAATCGGGTCGAATGGATCTTGAGATCCTCGCAATAGGTTGCACGGATCCATTGGATCTAATCGCGGCCAGCGCACCACGATGACACTTTGATGGTGTTGTTGCCGCGCGACACCCTTCGTCAGTAGATCTGCCAAGCGAAAGCGTCACTGGAATATCTGGATTTGTGTGACTCCAAATCTGGATAAGCCTATGCATTTATTAGTTCCATAAGTTACTGGTGTAGAAGTCTTAACATTGTATGCCAAATAGATCTACAGGCGAAGGGGGCGTATAATATTGTATGCCAAACAGATAGTTTGAGGTATGATTTTAAGTGATGCCATAGATTATCGTGATATCGTCCAATTTCTTTGTTTTTTATTAATTATTGTGTAGAAAAAAAATTAAATTGTGTGATGGAGGAAAATAATCTAAAGTCAGAAATTTTTACAAGATTTTTCTATTGAATGTTAGGCATTCATCATTGATTGTTCAAACTCTTTAAATTCTTGATTTTGGTACCAAATCTGTTTATTTTCTTTAATCCACTGGTGCTGGCTGTTATGGTAGTTGAAAGCTTGAGTTTCCCTATACAATTCCAGATTTGAAGATTTTAACAATAAGATTGATGTTGAAGAAACTAGTATAGGAAGAGAGACATTTCAATACTAAAATTGCACATCTGTTTAAATTGGTTTCTTTGTTGTGTTTGATGGTTGTGGAAGCTGGCGGTGATGGTGGGAAATGGTGTTAGGGATTGAGGCGAAAGTAATAAGGTAACACATTACTCATGTGTTATACACGTGTGTTACTTTAAACTGGGCGATGATGAACTTCACTCCAGTTTGAGAGTGGGAGTTGAGAAATTAGTTAGTAATGGAAGTGAATGTGAGCCCAATTTATGAGTAATACTAGTTGCAGATTTGGGTGGCTACAATTATGGGTGAAAATGTTGGTTGTTGTAGAGACGGATAAAATGTATAATGCAAGGAAATCGAAACGAGCGAGTCACCAAGCTCTGCGCCCACCCTTGGTCATAAATCATCAACTGATCCATTCCTTGCTAGACAATCTTCTGCATAACTGCTAATCTCTGAGTTGAGAGCATTTTATTTTTGTTTCGATAACGTTCTTTTGATTATAATACTATAACAAACTTTATAAAGACTCATGTAATTATGAATCATGATGATTGTAAATGTGGCCTGAAGCATGTTAATTTTGCAAAAGGGAGTATTTCATATATTTTGAGTACCTTTATTAACATGTACAAAGTAATTTAGAATTTGTGTTTCACATAGAAATGCTTGGTACTGAAGCCAAGGCACGATTCTTCATTGCGTACTATGTCATGGGAAAGAACCAAATAAAAAAAATTAGGTAGATAATGGTTTTATTTTTTGGCAGAGGAACTTCAATGGGTGAAGCCAATTTTTTCGCAGTCCAAAATTCTAATTAATTGCGAGGCATTGGCAGAATTTTACATACTGTTTCTTTGTATTTCATGAAAATGTTAACTACAAAAAGAAGTGAAGGTGGGAGATAGTGTTAGGGTATAAGGCGACAGTAATAAGGTAACACATGTGTTATCTTAATTTAAATAAAGATAATACATGTGTTGCTATAATTTAAATTGGTGGTGGTGGTGACACATATGTTACTTTAATTTAAATAAGGGTAACACATGTGTTACTATAATTTAAATTAGTGATCGTGGTGGAGCGGTGGTGGTAACACATGTGTTACCCTAAGTTTAGTTACAGTAGCACATGTGTCTCTAATTGTGGTGAATGTGATTATGATTGTGGTGGAGAAAGATGGTGGTGACATATATTATTCTAATTTAAATTAGGGTAACAAATTTGTTATCGTAGTTTAGATTGGTGGTGGGGGAATAGGGATGGTGGTGGTGGTTGTAACACACGTGTTATCCTAATTTAAAATATAGTAATACATGTGTTTCTTTAGTTATGATGAAGATGATTATGTTTGTGGATGGTCGCAACAGATTCTCAACCCGGTGGTGGTGGTGGTGGTGGTGGTGGTGGTGGTGGTGGAACGCGATTGGTAGTGGTAATGCTAAAAAATATTATTTTCAAATTAAAAATTGAAATATTGATTTAAAATAGAAATAATACATTTTCATAAAAATTTATAAAAAGATATAAAATATAAAATTTTAATTTTAATGAAAATCAGGAAGTAACATAGTGTAAAAATGAATTTTTCAACTGAAAATTTGAAATATCGGTTTTAAATTAAAACAATGTATTTTTTAAAATATTATAAAAAGAGATAAATTATAAAATATTGATTTTTATAAAAATGAGATTGTAACGTATCGTAACGCATATGGTAACACATATGTTACCGGGTAAAAAAATGTTATTTTCAAATGAAAATTGAAAATTTGATTTTAAATTAAAATAATGTATTTAAAAAAAGTTATAAAAAGAGATAAAATATAAAATTTTAATGAAAATGAAAACGATAAAGTAACATAGCTAACACATGTTTTCCGGGTAAAAATGTTGTTTTCAAATAAAATATTGAACTTCAACCACCTCCTTTTTTAATTATTTGATTTCTCCATTTTTATATCTTGTGGTAACGTTCAGCGACAAAAATGTGGCAATTTTGTCGTAACGAATTTAATAGAGGTGGTTGGGCTTGATAGTGGTAGTTTATGACAGTTGATGTTGCTGTTGATGATTAGATTGTTGGTGGCAGATCACATGTTGTGATGGTAACACATTTGTTATCCTACAATTAAAATATAATTTACTCTAATTTAAATTAATAGTGGTGGTGGAGCAGAGTTGGTGGTGATAACACGTGTTAAATTAATTTAAATTAGAGTAACATATGTGTTACCATAATTTAAATTAGTTATGGTGGTAGAGTAGGGGTAAATGGTGGTGCTAAAGCTACTCAGTGGTGGGAGAAAATTGTGGTGTTTGCAACACAAGTGTTACTTTAATTTTAATTATAGCAACACATGTATTACATTAATTTAAATTAGTGATGGTGAAGCGGTGACAATGTTGATGGTGGTAACACTTGTGTTATCCTAATTTAAAATATGGTAACACGTGTATTATCATATTTGTAGTAGATGTAATAATAGTTGTGGATGGTAGTAGCGGATTTGAACCCAATTATGGTTGTGATGGTGCTGATATAAAGCGAATGATAATAGTGGTAGAAAGCGATTGATAATAGTAACACATATGTTACCAGTGTATAAATATTGTTTTCAAATGAAAATTTAATATATTGATTTCAAATTACAATAATGTATTCTTTTAAAAATTATAAAGGAGGCAAATGATAAAATATTGATTTAAATAAAAATGACGAAGTAACACATATGGTAACACATGTGTTACTCGTGTAAAAAATTATTTTCAAATTAAAAATTTGAAATATTGATTTTAAATAAAAATAATGTATTTTTTAAAAATTTATAAAAAGAGATAAATTGTAAAATATTGACTTTAGTGAAAATGATGATGTAACATATAACATATGGTAAAACATATGTTACTCGTGTAAAAATGTTGTTTTCAAAAAAAAATTGAAATGTGAATTTTAAATGAAAATAATGTATTTTCTTAAAAACTATAAAAAGAAGTTAAATTATAAATTATTTATTTTAATGAAGACGAGAAAATAACATATAGTAACACATATGTTACCCGTGTAAATAGTGGTACTAGAGCTACACAGTAGTGAGAGAAAATTGTGGTGGTTGTAATACAAGTGTTACCTTAATTTAAATTAGTAGTTGTCAAACGGTAGCAGTGTTGGTAGTGGTAACATTTGTGTTATCCTAATTTAAAATATGGTAGCACATGTGTTACCACATTTGTAATGGATGTGATTATAGTTGTGGATAGTGGTAATGGATTTGAACACGATTGTGGTAGTGGTAGTGGTAGTGGTAGTGGTAGTGGTGTTGTTATAAGACGAGTGGTAAAATGCGATTGGTAATAATAATACATATGTTACCAGTATAAAAATTATTGATTTTAATGAAAATGATGAAATAACATATATGTTACTTGTGTAAAAATGTTGCTTTAAAAAAAAATTAAAATATGAATTTTAAATGAAAATAATGTATTTTCTTAAAAACTATAAAAAGAAGATAAATTATAAATTATTGATTTTAATGAAGACGAGAAAATAATATATAATAACACATATGTTACCCGTGTAAATGGTGATGGTGGTGCTAGAGCTACGCAGTAGTGAGAGAAAATTATGGTGGTTGTAATACAAGTGTTACTCTAATTTTAATTATAGTAACACATGTGTTACCTTAATTTAAATTAGTAGTTGTAAAGTGGTAGCAGTGTTGGTAGTGGTAACATTTTTGTTATCCTAATTTAAAATATGGTAACACATGTGTTACTACATTTGTGATTGATGTGATTATAGTTGTGGATAGTGGCAACGGATTTGAACACGATTGTGATGGTGATGGTGATGGTGGTGGTGGTGGTTGTATAAGACAGGTGGTAGAAGGTTGATTGAAAATAATAATACATATGTTACCAGTATAAAAATTATTGATTTTAATGAAAATGAAGAAGTAACATATATGATACTCGTGTAAAAATATCGTTTTCAAAAAAAAATTGAAATATGAATTTTAAATGAAAATAATATATTTTCTTTAAAACTATAGAAAGAAGATAAATTATAAATTATTGATTTTAATGAAAACGAGAAAATAACGTATAGTAACACATATGTTACATGTGTAAATGGTGGCGCTAGAGCTACGCAGTAGTTGAAGAAAACTGTGGTGGTTGTAATACAAGTGTTACTCTAATTTTAATTATAGTAACACATGTGTTACATTAATTTAAATTAGTAATTGTGAAGCGGTAGCAATATTGGTGGTGGTAACATTTGTCTTATCCTAATTTAAAATATAGTAATACATGCGTTACCACATTTGTGATGAATGTGATTATAGTTGTAGATAGTGGTAGTGGATTTGAACACAATTATTGTTGTGGTGGTGGTGGTATAAGACGAGTGGTAGTAGTTGTAGAAGGTGATTGGTAATAATAACACATATGTTATCAGTATAAAAATTATTGATTTTAATGAAAATGATGAAGTAACATATATGTTACTCGTGTAAAAATGTTTTCAAAAAAAAAATTGAAATATGAATTTTAAATGAAAATAATGTATTTTTTTAAAAACTATAAAAAGAAGATAAATTATAAATTATTGATTTTAATGAAGACGAGGAAATAACATGTAGTAACACATGTGTTACTCGTGTAAAAATGTTGATTTTAAATAAAAAAAAAATTTGAAATATTAATTTTAAATCAAGCTAATGTATTTTTAAAAAAATTATAAGATGAAAATAATGAAGTAACACATATGGTAAATGAAAATGATTTTAATGAAAATGATGAAGTAACACATATGGTAACACATATGTTACACGGGTTTAAATCTGTTTTCAAAAGAAAAAATTGAAAATTTGATTTTAAATGAAAATAATATATTTTTTTAAAAATTATAAAAAGAGAGAAATTGTAAAATATTGATTTTAATGAAAAATGATGAAATAACATATTAACACATGTTCCCATGTAAAAATGTTGTTTTTCAATGAAAAATTAAAATATTAATTTTAAATATAAATAATATATTTTTTAAAAAATAATAAAATGAGTAAATTATAAAGTATTGATTTCAATGAAAATGGAGAAATAACACATAAGTTACTCGTGTAAAAATATTGTTTTTCAAATAAAAAAATTAAAATATTGATTTTATGAAATAATGTATTTTTAAACAATTATCAAAGAAAATAAGTTGTAAAATATAATTATAATTGTTATTATATTTGAAATAGTATACAAATATGATAGTTGGTAGTGGTAACATGTGTTAATCTAATTTAAATTAGAGTAACATATGTATTACCATAATTTCAATTAGTTGTGGTGGTAGAGTAGAGTAAACTGTGGTGGTGGTGCTTGTATAAGACGAGTAGTAATAGTGGTAGAATGCGATTGGTAATAGTAACACATATGTTACCAATGTAAAAATTATTGATTTTAATGAAAATGATGAAGTAACATATATGTTACTCGTGTAAAAATGTTGATTTCAAATTAAAAAATTGAAATATGAATTTTAAATGAAAATAATGTATTTTCTTAAAAATTATAAAAAGAAGATAAATTATAAATTATTGATTTTATTGCAAATGAGCAAGTAACTCATAGTAACATATATGTTATTAGTATAAAAATATATTTTTTAAATGAAAAATTGAAAAATTGATTTTAAATTAAAATAATGTATTTTTAAAAAATTTATAAAAATAGAGACATGGTAAAATATTGATTTTAATAAAAATGAGGAAGTAACATGTAATAACGTATATAGTTTATGTTAACTTTGTAAAAATGTTGTTTTAAAATAAAAAAAATTAAAATATTAATTTTAAAGAAAAATAACGTATTTTTAAATAATTATAAAGTATTGATTTTGTTGCAAATAAGCAAGTAACACATAGTAACATATATGTTACTAGTATAAAAATGTTGTTTTAAATAAAAAAAATTGAAATATTGATTTTAAATGAAAATAATGTATTTTTAAAAAATTTAAAAAAAATAGAGAAATGGTAAAATATTGATTTTAATGAAATATGAGGAAGTAATATATATGTTACCCGTGTAAAAATGTTGTTTAAAAATAAAAAAAAAATTGAAATATTAATTTTAAAGAAAAATAAAGTATTTTTTAAATAATTATAAAATATTGATTTTATTGCAAATGAGCAAGTAACACATAGTAATATATATGTTACTAGTATAAAAATATTTTTTTTAAAATGAAAAATTGAAAAATTGATTTTAAATGAAAATAATGTATTTTTAAAAAATTTATAAAAATAGAGAAATAGTAAAATATTGATTTTAATAAAATATGAGGAAGTAACATATATGTTACTATATAGTAACCTATGTAAAAATATTGTTTTTCAATGAAAAATTAAAATATTAATTTTAAATGAAAATAATATATTTTTTAAAAAATAATAAAATGAGTAAATTATAAGTATTAATTTCAATGAAAATGGTGAAATAACACATATGTTACTCATGTCAAAATATTGTTTTTCAAATGGAAAAATGAAAATATTGATTTTATGAAAATACTGTATTTTTAAATAATTATCAAAGAAAATAAATTGTAAAATATGAGTATAATTATTATTATATTTAAAATAGTATATAAATATGATAATTGATGGTGGTGGTAACACGTGTTAATCTAATTTAAAATAAAGTAATATATGTGTTATCATAATTTAAAATAGTATACAAATATTTATTTTGTTCGTTTAGGTGAAAATTCGAGTGTAAGTTAAAGATTTAATTGAAAGTGCACTTATTTTGACCACTAAAATTGCATTTATTTTGGCTACTAAAATCAAAAATTTAGAGGACTAAACTTTGAACATGTATAAAGTTGAATGACATAAGATGCAATTTTTAGAAGACTTAATTGAAAGATAATTGAAAACTTGGGGACCAAAGTGTAAAGATATAAAAAGTTGAAGGACCTAAGATGCAATTTTTTGAGGACTTAACTGAAAGATAATTAAAAATTTGGGGACCAAAGTGTAAAGATATAAAAAGTTGAAGGACCTAAGATGCAATTTTTTGAGGACTTAACTGAAAGATAATTAAAATTTTGGGGACTAAAGTGTAAATATGTAAAAGATTAAGGACCTAATATGTAATTTTGGATGACTTAATTGAAATATAATTGAAAATATAAAGACTAAAGTAAATATTATATAAAGTACATGGAGTATCGTATAATAAATAAATGCCACATCATCATGTCACATTATAAAATAAAAATATTGTTTTTAATGAAATGAGGTATTTTTTAAATTAAACCATGAAAATGAGGTATTTTTTGAAAAATTAAAAAAAGAGGTATTTTTCAACTTTTTTACAAAAAGTAGGGCTCTTGTCAATTTTGCCCTTGAAACAATTCGACCCTTGATAAATACGAGTCGGTTCGTTGACCAATCAACGAGTCGGCTCGTGGGCCAAGCTAAAAAAAAATTCAAAAATCTCAAAATATATTGTATTTAAAAAAATAAAATAAATAAATTTAACGAACCAAGTTCATGGATAGCCCCGACTTGACCCATGAGGCCAACAGGCCATGGCCCAATTCGGGCTTAACTTTTAGAGATGAGCCGAGTTCTTATAAAGATTGAACTCGGTTCATTGTCATCCCTAATTTAGATCACAAAGAGGGAGACTACAATGGGAGATAAGCTTTTAGTTTTTTGTGTTGTTAAAATGCATAGGAAAGATAGAACAGTGACTAGGGGGAGGGATGATTGAAAATCGTAGGGAGATGGGGGTGACGAGGATTGTGAAACGTTGGAAGAGGGAGGCGGGACGAAAGGAGTTAGGGGGCGGTGATATATAATTCATGAATGAGGACGCTAGCTTTTAATTGTGACATTTTGCTTCAATAATAGTGCAATAATTCTTGTCAATTTCTTTTTTTTTTTTTTTTTTTTTTAAGTAGAACCCACCTTCCTTCATTTTTATGATTATTTATAATAGTAATCACAGAAACTTCAAAAGAGAATAATGCAAAAATATAAAATAGTTATAATGTTCTATTTACAAGTTTTTATGTCTAATGACAATAAAGAACTAAAGAAAACAAACAATAAGTCTACAATAAAAGTATGTCAAGCTCTTATTTGGCTTTCATTTTCTAAAATTCATTTTTTTCATAACTCATTTTCAACTATAGTTATATGGGACCCATAATTTTTATCGACTTTTCAATTATACATTTTATCAACTTTTATCAAAATTACATAAAACTCTAGTTATTATCTACGCCAAATAAGTTGTTGCTATAAGCAGTAAAAATGTATGCTTCACAAGAAAATTGATTTTTACAATCAATATACACTAATAAGTTGATCGATAAAGATTCTTAGTGTAATTGTTGGGTATTTTTTCTGAAAATTAAAAATCTAGAACAAGGAGAACTTGACATTAAACTACTTAACTTTTATAACGTGCTCTAATTTAACGTTTCACTTAAAAAAATAAATAAATAAATAAATAAAACCGTAAATGTTTATTATCATTTTGTTCTTTACAAAATTTCTAATAAACAAATCACTATCTCGTACGAGTAATTGACTCTCGTTGATGCTCTCACCATACGCTTTCAAAACCAAAGTTCGTGCAATTATTTTTCAAGATCCATCTCTCCAATAGAATTACTATTTGGCACGTGCATATTAATAAAAATATTGTGTATTAATTATTAAATCAATCCAAATCAGTAGCCTTTAATGTTAAACGTTTTCATCCATTTTTGGTTTTCTTCTGCTGTAAATTAATTATTATAGTCAATCATGATTGTAAATCTCTATAGTTTAGGAATAATAAATTATTTTGCCAAATTCCGGCCTCAACCTTTTAGCTAGCTCATTTCCTTTTGGGGTTGTGGAAGGAGAGGACCACGTTACGTAGAAATCAAATGTTATAAAATTCGAACAGAACTAGTTTAGAAAAATTAGGATTCAGTTCGAAATTTAATCCGACTACATGTTAAAAACTACAAATGTAAATCTCGTTAAAAGAAGCTTGAAATTGATCAACAACTTCTTGATTCTAAAAACTTTCATTTTTTTAGACCGATTATTAAAATATCGAAAATTATCTTAAGTTATATTTTTTGTATTGACTAGAAAACACGAGAGAGATGATTAAAAGATCATGCAACCAAAATATTGATTCACTTTTGATATTTTACCAAAACAAACTTTTGATTCTTTGGTAAGTTGTTTAACTACATTCTTTACTTGAGTAAATGAGAAATTTTTTTGACTTAATTTCTATTTAAATAGACAAATTATCAAATGCATTAATTACATTTTCACTAAAAAGAAAAGAAAAAATCAATCTCTTTTAATTATTACTCATTTTCTCAATTATTCTGGCCATTTGGTTAAGTAATTACCTAACCTGTAACCAATCTCGAATTTATGTCTTGAGAATGAACAATGTGCTCATGGACTAGGGGAGGGGGGTTGACAAATTTATATATCATGGTAAGCACGCTACAGCCATAATATAATCTTTACATAATAAGGCTTGAGTCACGTTTTATCCTTTCATGGCAAAAGCATGAAATTTTCAAACATAAATCAGTATATACAATCTCATATGCTCTTACTACTTAGTACTCTATATATCAAACACGTCTTAGCCTTTCAAAGCAAAAGCATGTAATTTTCAATCATAAATTAGAATATATAAAGCCAAAAGATGCCCTTGTAAACATTAAGAGCATTTATACAGGCAAAATATTAGGAAAATGACTGAATAAAGAGAGATTTCCCAAGATAAGGACAATGTGGCCTAAGGGTACATGCTCAAATCTAGAAATTCAATGCCTAAATAAAGAATATATCTCTTTATTAGTATATTTAATCACTAAGAGAGGGGGTGTGTCCCTCTGTAAAACCCAATACAACTTACAGAATATAAGCCTCAAAGAAATGATACAGAATATAAGCCTCAAAGAACATTTCAAAGGAACATAAGAGATAGAGGGTACAATATCCTCTGATTTCTAGAAAAAATACTTTTAGCAAAAGAATTCATGGCATCAGAACCCAATGGCATGCATGAAAATGCTACATCTTCTACGAGTGTTGAAAATGGGCAGCAACTATTGATTGAAAGAATCGATGACAGGAATAAAACAGTGAGACACCCTCGATGGACAAGACAAGAAACACTTTTCCTCATAGAAGGCAAGAAGATTGCAGAGGATCGAGGGCTAAAGGGCCGTAGATCCAGTTCAGTTTTTGGGACGGACCAGTATGAACCCAAGTGGGACTCAGTCTCGTCATACTGTAGACAGCACGGAGTGAACCGAGGACCAGTTCAATGTCGGAAAAGATGGAGTAACCTTGTCTGTGATTTCAGGAAGATAAAAATGTGGGAGTCTCAGGCAAAGGGAGTTAATGAATCATTCTGGACGATGAGAAGTGATTTGAGGAGGGATAGAAGACTCCCCGGTTTCTTTGATAGGGAAGTCTATGATGTCCTGGATGGGAGAACATTCACAGATGATGCATATCGACTCGCACTTGTAACAGTAAGTCCAGATGAAAAGAATGGTGATGGCATACATGGGGTTGAAGCCGAAGACGAGGATGAGATGGTGGAGGACGAGGAAGGTGAGGCAGTTTTTAATGGCAGTTATCATAGCATACCAGAGGAAGGCCTTTTTTCAGAATTTGAACAGGTAGTACAAGATGAAAACAATGAGAGTCGAGGAAAGGAAAAGGCTGCAACAAATGACAGAACAAAGACAATTCCTTCACCAGTGCCATTATCAGGTATCTTAATCATTTGTTTCAACTAGTGTCTCTCTCTCTTAAATATATGATACTAAAAGTTTTTCTGTCGTTTGCAGAGAAGAAATATCAACCATATCACGAGGCATATTCAAATCATGGTAAGCTCCATAAACCTGTATTATGATGATCTATTATGCGCATAATGCCTTCCGGATTTGAAATTGCAAGAGGAAAATAGAGTCTAGTTGAAGTCTTTTTTGATAAGAGTTAAGTCGACGAGATCCTAACATTATTGATTGCAAATCGCACATTTATTGCTTGTGATTTCATTGTTTATAATGTTGAAGATAAAATATAAACAAAAAAGTTCCAACCCCCCCGAACTTAGGTAACGTAGTTCAACATGCCATCAAAGTAAGCAAATGTCCTATATTCAAGGCTCAAAGCCACCCGTTTAAAACAAGTTATGCGTTTCAGGTTTTTGACGAAAAAACTGAGTCCAACCTACAAGTGGGAAGTGTGTTGAAGATATAAGTAAATATATTTCTCTATTTTCTAATAACTTGAGATTTTAGATTAGTAGTTCAACATATCACACACAGGTAGCTTCTTTAGTATGTCTTAAACACCTATGATTTATGAATGCATTAGTATATGCACAAATTGCCCTTCAGCACACTCCATTTCAATTGGAGAATGTTGAAATATAGAAACTCTAGAATGTACCACAAGTGGTCAGTTAGTCATAGTTTTTTCAAAATACCATGTTTGAGATGAAGTGTATCCAAGCAGAAGATTATGAAAATCTGTCATAGTTATAAACATTCCTCATGGCTCTACGCCACAGTTGTATAGGCCATGAAAACTAATGGGGGATATTGAATATGATGCATTTGCATTTATCAGGTACAGAAAGAGGAAAACGGCCACAGCCAAATTTTGAGACAGGATCTACGTTTCAGGACGGAGTGAAGAGGAAAAAACTATCATCAAAAGGATGTCAAAATATTGACGTAGTAGATCGCTTAATCAAAGTTCTCCAGAGTAATGCTGGTCTGCTGAATGCACAACTTGAAGCTCAAAATATGAACTGTCAAATTGACAGAGACCAGCGAAATGACCACCACAACAGTTTAGTCACTGCTCTTAACAAGATAACTGATGCACTAGCAAAAATTGCGGATAAGTTGTAAATGCGAGCATCCATAAATACCTATTGTATGTTTGTTACATAGTATTGGACAGAACTAAAGAGTAATGCTTCCATTCCTTAATACGGTCCAATGGTATCCAATACGTCCTATCAAACATGCCACTAAGATCCATGAAGTGTTCTTGTTCGGTACTTTAGACTAGGGAGATCAAAAGTAGGGTTTTCATTGAATTTCTCGGACCTCTCCCGAATTTTCATTCTTACCCGTGATTAACAAAGAGATTAGTGAAATCTTCTCATTTGAAGTAGGGTTTTCATTGAATTTCTCGGACCTCTCCCGAATTTTCATTCTTACCCGTGATTAACAAAGAGATTAGTAAAATCTTCTCATTTGATAATGTGACTATTGTTTGTTGAATCATTGTATCTATTGGCCATTATGTGTGGTAATATTATTGTTGCTGAAAAAGTTGTACTGGCACTAAACAAAAATTCTTAATATCAGCATGTTCGGGTTTAAACTTTCAAAACTATAATACAGCACTACATACCATTTCAATTTTACAATTATAAATAATAAAATAAATAAACTTTCAACGAAACTTAAGTATTCATTAGAAGTTAAATAGAAATACTCGAGAACATGCAAATACAAACATGGAGTAGTCCACCAATATAGATTGACATCAGACAACATTTACACTTATTAACGAAAATTCTTCCACAAAGTTAAAGGTTTAGTAACATAGTTCTCTAATCTAATTTACACGGTATAAGTCAATGTGCACTTAAAAGAAAACAAAACAAAATATCTGACCTTCTTCTGTGTTAAGCACGAACAGCCTCAACAAGATTGGCAAAGTAAAATTGTGTAGTAATTAAGCCTCTCTTTCTTATTCTCCGCCCAACTTTTTGCAATGCTCTCTCCACATCAGCCTCAGCATGCAGATATGCCCTTGTAGCCTTTGAAGGTCCCAGGAACAACTCCCCAATTCTCTTCAACACAGAATAGTAGAATGTCTTTGGGGCAAAGCTCAAAATCAATCGATTCTCAGCCAATGAAGCAAGGTGGGCAATCATAGCATCCGCCTTACTTTGTGGATAGTGTATTAAAACGTCTAAACAGACAACAGTGTCATACTTTCCGCCCAAGCTCTCTAAATCACTCACTTCAAATTTCGGCATTACTAATCCTAGGGAGAGCTCATCTTTGCCTTTTAAAAGCTCTTCTCATGCCTACAAAGCCATATAAAAAAAGTAATCGAACCAATGTCTCAAAGGACGGCATTATAGATTTTGGTCAACTTAAACCATATCAGTAAGTTCAGCTAACATAAATGAGTTAAATACTAATAGTAATGATTAATGAATGCTGAACACATATGTTAGATAAATAAATTTGTAGCTTTTAGACGAGGTAGTTTATCATAACATCATGAATTCTGAGTCTCACTCCCAATCATTCATAAAAATCCAGTAGCATAAGACCTTTAACAAAATAAATAAATTCATCACCTCTTTAACAAATTAAAACTTTTAGACGAATTAGTTCAAGAATGAATGCCCACCTTTTTCTCAGCTTCAGCAACCATAGCAGCCGAGATATCACTGGTCGTCACCAGACACCAGTGCACCCTCCTTCGCCAGGGGAATCGACAAACTCCCGGTCCCGCAACCGGCATCACACACAGTTACACCCTTCAACGAACCCTCATCCGTCAGCATCTTCATCACATTCTACACAGTTTTCGAGTGCCCAATTCTTATATCCAGCTGCACTTTGTTGACATCATCCGTCTCTCCATATATCCTACGCCACCGTTGGAACCCATCGTTGTTGAAGTACTCCTTAACCACTTATTTGTCCCCGCCGCCCACCTCCTCTGCTTGCATTTGCCGCCGCCTCTCAGGGTCGGCGAGGGAAAGCACGGCCGCGAGTGCTGCAACCGAACTTCCACCGATGACGGCCAGGGTGGTGCTGTCGAATGGGTTTCCCACGACGGAGACGTCGGTGGCGGTGAAGAGTAGCGGAATGGCGGCGGCGACTCCGGGGGTTTTCCGGCGGTGGAGTTTTGGGAGTATAGGATTTGGGGAGAGTTGCATTGGACAGAATAGGGACAAAGTGAATGCCATTATATGGGTTCTCTCTATCTCTATCTCTCCGACCGGCTGGAGAAATTCGTTAAAAATTGAGGATGTTTGAGCAGTTGATGATAATGTAATCAGGTATAAGGATAGGATTCGCCACGTGTCATTATGTGGGTCTCGATAGCCCCATTAATATTTCTTCCAAGTAGCCAAAATGATGTTTGAGAAATTAAAAATCGTGTTGGAATTTGGAAAATTCTTGCTCGACATTAAGTGCTTCTTTGGTACCATTAAAATGGATTTTTGGTTTTTCAATTTTTGACTATACTGATAAAAAGAGAAAGAATAGTGAGAAAATGACCAAAATGATCATGTTGCTCTCTAAAGAAGCTAGAACATTTGACTAGAAAAATTGACAATTTTAGAAGAAAGTTGATTAATGATGAATCCTTTTTTTGAAAAAAAGTTGACTAACAAGAAAAAAAATATTCATTTAATGAATACCAAACAAGCACTAACTTTAATCAAAAGTTGAACCACTATGAACAAAATGTCAAATATGTCTTTGCAAATGCATAAACTCCCAAAAGTAATTTAATTTTTGCAAATGACATAATTGACATTTTATCAATAGTGGTTTAACTTTGGTTAAAGTTAATGTTTAAATAGCATTACTCTTAAAATTTTGCCATTTAAAAAGGTAATTTAAAACTTATGTTTGATAAATTAAAAGTAAGTTTGAATTATTTTCAAAGACAATAAACATACACAAAATCAGTAAGAATAAAGTACCTGTTGAATATCAAGACACTTTATATAAAATGTTGAAGTTCGACTCATTATATATCGAGGACCAATGCTGCTATTATCGGAATGTTGTCGTTTAATATCCAATACATATGACCTATGTTTCTGGTGTTTATGTTCTGAGTGCTAAGAAATAAAATGGACTTTGGAGAAAATTTTACTATTCCTCTTCAACTTTTGACCAAATTAATAAGCTTACTCTAAACTTTTATTTATCCAATTTTTGTTCCCATCTTCTAATAAAATAGTAAATTTCATCGTAAAGACGGTTTCAATCCAAAACAAACATTATATGAAGCACATGTTTGATTAAACTTAAATTATAATTTAAACTGATCAAATATACGTTTTATTCATAAATTTCGTATGATCCACAACTTATTACATACTTATTATCCACACATTCCATATGACCTACAATTTATAAACACTTCAAAAATAATTTTATTAGTGTCAATCATTTCCAATTGAGTTTTATGGATTTTACCGACAAAGGAGGAGAAATTCCACCTGATTTCTACATAAAGGGGGCGGAGACAGAGGCTACAAGTATACGTATACGTATGAAAGTATCGTGTACATATAGTATGAAAGTATCATATATGTATATACATAGGATGTTAGTGAAAAGGTTTTTCTTTATCTCTTTTTTATAATATTTATTTTTAAAAAATATTATATGATTGAATGCTTTTTCTTTTTCTTTTTATTTTTTAATTTTTTAATTGGTCATTAATTTCTTTTTTAATGGATAATACTGAGTTGTCTAATTTTCCCTTCTTTAATAATTAATTAATTTAAAAAGCGTTTGGGAGTGGGTATCCAACTTTAGCCAAAAATTGGGGATGAATAATGTAATTTACCTCTATACTTTTTTAACTCCAATTTTCCAAATTAGATTAAATAAATTACCCTATGTGTTTTCACAATACTAAATTTGATTTTTTTTTTTTTGTCAAAAGACAGCAAATTTCTTTAAAAAATGGGAATTCTATCATAATAATCCGTCATGTTTTGAGAAAATTATGACACCCAATTTTAACACATTTTACAACGGTTGATGGACTACCATGCATTTCTCTTCCACATTGCCTCTCTATAATCGATCATGTTCTTCTAAAGGTTGAGACTGAATGGTTCAACCAATCAATTCTATTAAATATATTGTCGATCTGCTACAAGTTAGACGACGATAAAGTTTGTCTTTGATGAAAATGACTAATAAACTAAAACGAGACATAAAAACATGTGTTAAACATTTTATTCAAAACATGTAAAGTACTTAAATCAAGTTTTATTTAATAAATCCGTTGAAGAAATGTAAATTGTTTTTAACTTAAATCGAAATCTCACTTGCATAAACTCTCTTAATAAATTATTGAAATAACTATTTTTATTTTTGTTGACCTCCAAAAATAGTTGCCAACAGGATCCCCACGTTACCTATGCCCACGTGTGTTTTTCTCTTACCAAGACTGTCACGTGATTAATTCAATCACGTAGATAACCTCCCGTCCGGATGGAAAGAGGATAGAAGGTTGAGAAAACTCTTTAGGCAAAAGTGAAAGCCTGAGGGCCTCGGACTAACCGGTTCCCAGGTGGTTAGAACACTTGAGAATAGTTAGGGTAAAGGACTTGTAATGTATATTGTGAGAGTAATATTTTCAACATCCTTTTTCTGTGGAAATGAGTTTAGTATTTATAGGTAAATTCTCACAAGAATAATCCCTTCGATGTGTGACACGTGGTTTCATCTTATGGGTTCTCAAGTCATATCTTTAGTGTCATGTCAAGAGTATTAATAGGAAAGTCACACTCAGCCGCAAACTAAGAGGCTATGATCGTGACAGGCCGTATTGGCAGGCAGTCCCGTCAGTCTCTTTGCGGTCGAGTCACAGGAAGGCTTCCTGGGCACGCAACAAGGGTCGGTCAATCGAGTCGTTCCGTCCATTAGCCTCGACCGTCCGTTCCTTCGGTCCAGATAGCCTCGGGGAAGGGTCGGCCAATGCCTATTTGTCTCGGCTATGTCTATGTGGCAAGTGGGTGGGACTATCTTGTCACCGTGTGCTGTCAGGTAGGATTGATGCATAACAATAGTCCCCCAAGTTCAGGATCTGTCATTTATGTGGGATGCTGGACTTGGATGATTGTTTTTAAAGTTTGAGCCAGGGTTATGAGTCCCCCAAGGTCCGGGAGGCACATTGATGTGGGTGGCGGGCATTGGAAACTTTGGCGGTTAGCACGGGAGAGGTTATTGGAAGCCGAGTCCCGTCAAGGGAGAGGCGATTGAGAGCCGAGTCCCATGTTGGGAGAGGCGATTGAGAGCCGAGTCCCAGCGAGGGAGAGGCGATTGAGAGCCGAGTCCCAGCGAGGGAGAGGCGATTGAGAGCCGAGTCCCATGTTGGGAGAGGCGATTGAGAGCCGAGTCCCATGTTGGGAGAGGCTATTGAGAGCCGAGTCCCATGTTGGGAGAGGCTTTTGAGAGCCGAGTCCCAGCGAGGGAGAGGCAATTGAGAGCCGAGTCCCATGTTGGGAGAGGCTATTGAGAGCCGAGTCCCAGCGAGGGAGAGGCGATTGAGAGCCGAGTCCCATGTTGGGAGAGGCTATTGAATGCCGAGTCCCAGGTTGGGGCATTGTTGACGTGTCGACTTAGGATGGGCGATTGGAATTCCTGCCGCACGTCGTTTCGGGCGTGCCGAAAGGACAGCTGCAGGCAATGATGGTTTTTGTAATTAATTCTGACGGCTCTGGGTTTGTCGAGGGGGGAGTGTCCCTGCACGCGCCCGTGTGCAGCACGCATGTTCGTGGCCGGTTGTTTGAGTGACCGTTGAAGTCGTTTGGGTTTGAACGGTTTGGATGTCTGCAGGGCTTTGTACGGTGGGGATCGGATTTCGCGAGATCCGACGGTGAACATTAATCGTCTGTAGCCTATATATATAAATAGCAGCCACTTTGTAAATTCTGATTCTACCGTATCATTTCGAGAGAGAGCATTTGCGAAGGTTTTTTGAGAGCTTCCATTACTCAGGCGACTTTTGCCCGGCGTTTAAATTTCCGGCGGCGTTTCCGTTGAAGGGCTAGTGTTAGGTAAACATTTCTTTTGAACCTTCTTTGCTTTCTCCTTATCTTTCTCTAGTTATATATATATGAGTGCTGTTGGAGGAGACGGCCTCGGACGACGCGAGGACGAGGCATCCCCTTCTGTATCCTCCTCCATGGCCGAGGTGGTCCCTATCCGAGGAGTCGACTCTTCTACAGGCGAGATCCTTGCCATCGCTTCGACGCCGACCCAGGGCGCGGACCTTCGTGGCATTACTCCCATCCGATGGGCGGCAATGGACGTCCAGTCTATAATATCGGAGTCGGACTTAGCTTCTCTAAGGGGGGCGTACGGAGTCCCCGGGGATGTTGAGCTAATTCCCCCAGGCCCGAACGAAAGGGCATGTTTCCCGAGGAAGGAGTGTACTGCCTTGCATCTGCACGCATTCGTCGCCGGCCTGAGGCTCCCTTTACACCCTTTCTTCCGGAGAATCTTGCGGGCATACGGACTAGCTCCTACCCAGGTATCTCCAAATGGGTGGAGCCAGATGGTGGGGGGATTATATTTGTGGTTTCGGTATTCTTTTGGCCTGGAGATGCCCCTCCACGTCTTCCAGACCGTGTACCAGCCCAAGAAATTGCCGAAGAAGAAAGGCAATGGGGAAGAGCCTGGGTGGTATTACTTCTGCCCCTGGGGGACCCATAAGCCACTTGTCACAGATTGCCCTTCCTCCATCAAGCTGTGGAAGGAATCTTGGTTCTGGGTCAAGGGAAACTGGCAGAGGGTGGTCGAGGATTCGGAGCCTGACCTGGATGTCCCCAGTGTTTACGGAATTGCCAGTGAGTAGGATGGGGGGAGAGGTGATGTGCCATGGGGTTTTTTCCTTATGGAACCTTACTTTATCTGACTCTTCTTTTTTATTGCAGACGCTCTTCCCCGGTGTGAGTTGAGTTCCGATCATCTGGACGTGCTCCGATCCATCTATCAGATGACCCCGTCTAATAGGAAGCACGATTTTCTTCTAAACAGACATCGGTTTCTAATCGAGCTCGGATTAATGGCTTCCCGAAGTAAGTATAGTTATTTGAGTTCGGTATATGTTTATAAAAACTTTGTAACGATTTCTGTTCTTTCTTTGGCAGGCGATATTGAGCAGGGCAAGCGTCCGAGGCCTTCTTTAGCGAAATTGGCCAAAAGTAGGCCGAGATTCTTGACTTCCGGATCCTCTGAGGACTCTCGTCAGAGGAAAGCCATTGAGGAGGCCAGCCGGGACGCGATGTGGGAGGAGGCTGAGAAAGGTAACGAGGCTGAGGTAACAGAGACAGAGGTGCCTCTTACCAAGAAGAGGAAGGCCCTAGCTCGGGAGCGCCCACGGCCCATCGCATCGAGTGATGTGCCCCCGACCGACTCGAGGGGGAAGGTGATAGAGATCGAGGACGACGTCCTTCGCGTTCCTCCTACAATTCAGAGGACGCTTACAGTTACCCCATCTGGGGAGGTGGTGCTGGAGCAGCCCCCGTCCAAATCTTCGGCGTCAGCCAAGCCCCAGTCTGGGGAGGCCTGCTACGACTCGCGGAAAAAGCTTTGTGACCTCATTGGGGCTTCTGGTGGACGTATCCCGGAGGGGGCTGTCAGCGGCCTGAGCCTTTATCCTGCTCTGGGGGCTCAGGCCTTTAAAAAGTATTTCGCTCCTCAGTGGGAGGATTTTGCCTCTAACGGAGAGGTGGAGGATCTGATGGAGGCAAACTTGGCGATGACCATAAGGGCGGCCGGAGCGCAGATGCAGGCTTTAGGCCAATATCGGCAGCGACTGGAGGAACATAAGAAATGGAAGGCTGATACTTCCAGGGCGGAGGAGCATAAGGAGGCTATGGATGGCCTTCAAGCAGCATTGGAGAGCATGCGCTCCGCTTATGAGAAGCTCCAAAACGACCTGAAGGAGTCTGACTCCAATGTCCTTCTGCTGACGTGCAAGCTGGATAATGCCAACGCGGCACAGTGCGTGGCCACCGAAGCCCTAGAGAAGTCGAATGAGGAGAGGCAGAGATTGAAGGAGGAAAACACATCCCTAGTGGCGGAGGTATCTGGCTTGCGTGATGAGAATGAGGCTCTGAAGTCTCAGGTGAAGGGTTTGAGGGACGAGACTGAGTCCCTGCAGGCAGAGCGGACGGAGATGTCTGCTAAGCTGGAGGGGCTGGGGATGCAGTTGGAGAACTTTGAGGCGGACTTTGTTGCTAACTTTCACAATACCGATGCTTATGCCAACTTCTCTGATTACTTCGCCAGGGTAGGGCACCAGGAAGTACTGGCCTCGCTCCGAACCGAGTTCCCGGATTTAGACGTAGGATCTCTTGTAACTAAGTTTCCCCCGCCCGATGTCGGTAGCGAGGAGGAAAACTAATTTCTGTAATAGATAGGATTTTTGCAATGAAACGAGATTTCTTTCCGAAGCTTGTTACTTTGTCACGCAATATTTATATGAAATAGGTGTAGTTGTATTTTGTTCAATTGATGAGCCTCGCCTGACGTTCTTTGAACTGGTCGCTCTGATTATAAAACTTGAAACTGAACTTTATAATATACTAAGTACAAAAAGAGCGGTCAGACTACCAAACATCCGAAGTGAGGCAACAAACCCCATCTTTGACCTACTGATAATATCGACGCAAATGTTCAGCGTTCCACGGGTGGGGCTGTTGTTTACAACTCATGTCTTCGATTCTATATGTACCGGGTCGCGTCTCGCTGATAACTCGGTAGGGACCCTCCCAATTGGGGCCCAGAGTCCCAACACCCGGTTCTTTAGACGATAAGAACACTCTTCTCAAGACAAGATCCCCGAGTCGGAATGACCGCTTTTTGACCTTTTTATTGAAGTATTTTGCCATCTTTCTTTGGTAAGAGGCCAGTCGGGCTTGGGAATTAGCCCTTTTTTCGTAGATTAGGTCTAGGCTCGTCCTCATTGCATCGTCGTTGGTTTGTTCGTTGAACATTATCCGACGGGGAGAAGGAATTCCGCTTTCTACTGGGCACACGGCTTCGGACCCGTAAGCCATGGAGAAGGGGGTCTCCCCGGTGGGCGTTCTAGCCGTGGTTCTGATAGCCCAAAGAACGTGAGGAAGCTCATCGACCCACGCCCCTTTGGAAGCCTCGAGCTTTCTTTTGAGCGTGTATTTGATGGTTTTGTTAACCGCTTCGACTTGTCCATTCGCCTGAGGGTGGTGGGGGCTCGAGAAATGTTTCGCGATCCCCAATTCCTCGCACAAGTTCTTGATCTTTTTGTTGTCGAACTGCCTCCCATTATCCGAAACCAGGGAATGGGGAATTCCGAACCTGCAAATGATGTTCTTCCATAAGAATTTGGAAGTGTTTGCCTCGGTGATTTTTGTCATTGGCTCCGCTTCCACCCACTTCGTGAAGTAGTCGATGGCGACTAGGGCGTGGCAAGTAGAGGTGTCAATCCGGGTCAGGCGGGCCGGGTCGGCCCGCCTCCGATGAGGCCCGGTAACGGCCCGCGTTTGAAAAAGCCCGCGCCACTGCGGGTTGCGGGCCGGGTCGGCCCAGCCCACGAAATTTTTTCAAAAGCCCGGCCCACCTATTGGCCCATACGGGTCGAGCCCATATGGGCCGCGGTTCGACCCAGTTTGGCCCGTATGAATAAAAAATTAATTTTTTTTGAAATTACAAAACAAAATTAGCAACTTAATGAACTTATTGTAATTCAAAAAATTGTTTACATTTATAGTAAAAAATGTATGAAATTACTAAAAAAAATAAATAACAATGATAAATTCACATTTGTTATTTATATCTTATTTTACATCGAATTGTTTCCAACTTTGTAAATTTAAATAAAATACAAACAAATAACAACTAAATGCATCACTATAGTTAAAGCACATCCCAACTAGGTTGGCACGTACACAACTATCAATCATTTGCATATTTATAGTTTAAGTACATCCCAACTAGGTTGGCACCTACTTAACTATAATTTAATTGTTTGAAATTATACATTATTTGCAAATCAATCTTCAGCAATAACTAGATTTTTAAAATCGTCAGCAATATCGTCAGACATTTTATCTTGCATCCTTCTATCTGCGAATAGCCAATCTTTCACGCATATGAGAGCTTCCAAAATATCTTCTTTAAGTCTTGATCTTCTTTCGTCCAATACCCTGTTAGCTGCACTAAAAGCAGACTCGGATGCCACTGTTGAGACTGGAACTGTTAGTAGATCTCGTGCCATTTTTGATAATACTGGATATGACCTCTCATTTAATTTCCACCATTCTAAAATATCTAAATTTTCTACCTCATCTTCGGGTATCAAACTATAATGATCAAATTGATAATATCTTTCTAATTCGTTAGGTGTGGTATTCGTGTCTGTAGTTGATGAAGTACTAACAACATGTTGTTTTTTCTTAGCTACCAAAGAGAAAAAAGATTTAGCTTTAGAAGTTGTACTAGAGTTTGTAGAAACAGAAATATTTTCATTGTTACCGTATTTAATAAAATAGTAGTTATACATTTCATTGATGAAAATTTCTAGCTGTCGATTTGTAATATTTACGGTAAAAGCTAATGTTTCAGAAAGTGATTCTAAAGCAGTGTGAACTCCAAATAATTTTAGGCGAGGATCCATTACAGCAGCCACTGGAAAAATTAGTGGCATGTTTTCATAATATTTTCGAAATTTTTCTTCCATTGACAAAATAATTTGAAAGAAAAATGGATCGTTTCTAAATTTTGAAAATTGAGTAGAAATTTCTACCAATTGTATAAGTACAAGATGACTAGTTGGGTAATATACACCCGAACTCTTCTTTGTTGACTTATAGAAAGGTTTCAAAAATTTCATAACTTTAAATGCATGTTCCCAATGCGAATCATCTATAAAAAATTGATTCTGTTTCGAATTAATGAATGCATTAATAGCATTGGTGTAGCCAACACACGATTTTAACATAAGAAAAGTTGAGTTCCATCTATTTGGAATATCATCAACAAATTTTCTTCTTCTCAATCCAAAATTTTTACAAATTTTCGCAAATTCTTGTTGTCTAGAATCTGAAGAAGAAATATAATTAATTGCTTCTCTAATTATACGAATTTGTGGGGCTATTAATTTCAAACCATCTTGTACAACTAAATTATATATATGACAAACACACCGTATATGAAATAATTTAGAATCAAATAAGGGTTTAACTGTTCTAATTAGCAGGTCAATGCATGCAGTATTCGGACTTGCATTATCGTATGTAATACTAAATAATTTGTTTAACACACCAAACTCATTCAATACTTGTAATAAATTTTCACACAAATTAATTCCATTATGTGGATATTCAAGTAAACGAAATGCAATTATTCTTTTATGCTGTAACCAATTACTATCAATAAAATGTGCTGTAACACAAACATACCCATTGTGATTGCGTCCAGACCAACAATCAGACGTGAAACACATAATTCCTTCAATTTTTGTAAGTTCATTTTTCAATTTTTCAGCTTTAGTATGAAATAATTTCATACAATCAGAACGAGCAGTATTTCTACTTACATTTCTGTAAGAGGGTTGAACATACTTTTGCATGAACTCTTCAAAATAGACATCATCTGCAAAAGTGAAGGGCATTTCACTTGCTGAAATAAATTTTGACATTCCAGTTCTCATCCGTTCCTGCGAATAAGTAAAATTAGAAAAAGTAACAGAACCACTAGCATTAGTAAATGAAGTAATTTGAGCTTGTCTCGGATCTAAATGTCCTGTTTCATTTAGATGTTTATCTTTGTGTCTCCGTAGCGTGCCGGTGCCTTGACCACTTTTCCATGCATAAGCAATATTGCAAATATTGCATATTGCTTTGCTATTTTTTGTATCTATTGTGAACATTTGCCACACTTCTGATGTTAACTTTTTCTTTCTTGGATTTCTAGATGATCCAACATTTACATCATGATCATCTTCTAAATTTATTGGAGAACAACTATCATGCAAATTAATATTTTCAGATGAAAAATCGTAGGAATCCATATATATATATATATATATAATTTTCAAAATAATCTGAAGATTGAAAATAATAGTAAAGCAGAAATAATAGTAAAGCAGAAATAATAGTAGCTGAGAGTCTGAGACTTTGAGTTTGAGTAAGGAGAAATAATTTTTGATATTCAGAATTTGTAGACAGCAGATGAGCAGAATGAAAATCGTAGTAATTTGCTTGCTGGTGTTTGAAATTTATAAGCTATTGAAATTATGAACGTTAGAGTAGACTGTAGAGAATACAATTTTTTTGAACGTTATTTTCATCACTTTGTGTAATTGTGTAAGTGTGATTTGACAAAACACTTACACATTTTATTTTTTTATTAATTTTTACAATTTTTTTACTGACAAAAGCAGCCTAGTACCGTAGTACTCATGTACACATTTATTTTTTTTCAATTTTTTATAAACTAAATGTGAGGCTGACAGTTTGAAACGGCTCTAAAGTCTAATGCACTGCTGCCATTTGAAAAAAATTTTATTTTTTTTTTATTATTATTTAGCCTGCACTTTGATTATATATATATATATATATATATATATATATATATATATATATAAAGCTGAAAAGCAGGCACAGGCTGCTTATATATATATATATATATATATAAAGCTGAAAAGCAGCCTGCAGCCTGCAGGCTGCTATTTGAATTGTGACAGCCGCTGCTGCGGCTGTCACATTTCAACTGCAGAGAGCAGTTTGCTCTCTGCATTTGAAATTTGAATTTTATTTTATTTTATTTTATTTTTTTTTTTTCTGAATACGGGCCAGCGGTTAACCGCTGGCCCATGAGGGGCTGAACCGCCTGGGCCCGCGGTTCAGCCTCCGCGGCCCGCGGCCCGCCCACCCGGTTCACGGGTCGGCCCGCGGTTACGGGTTGAGGCGGGTGGGTCGATGGCGGTTCGACCGGCCCGCCCGTCTTGACACCACTAGTGGCAAGCATTTCCTCTCCCCCTAGGCATTGGGCCTATGAAATCTATTCCCCACTTGGCGAAAGGCCAAGGGCTGGATACGGTAGTAAGCTCCTGGTGGGGCTGCCTCGGGATTGTGGCGAAGCGTTGGCATTTGTCGCATTTCCTCACATGAAGCATGGCGTCTTTCCTTAAGGTAGGCCAAAAGTACCCTTGCTTGAGGATCTTTTGAGCTAGGGCCATCCCGCCGGTGTGGTTGCCACATATTCCTTCGTGGATTTCTCTGAGGATGTACCCTGTCTCGTTGGTGCTTACGCATCTGAGGAGGGGCAGTGAATAGCCTCGTTTGTATAGAATGTCATCCGAGAGTATGAAGTGTGCTGATTGTCTCCTCAATTTCCTCGCCTCCGACGCGTTGTCGGGGAGGGTATGATCTTTGAGAAAGGCAATGATGGGGTCCATCCATGTGGGGCCTTCTTTAATCGACAATATTTCCTCAACACTGCAGATGGAAGGTTGGACGAGGTGTTCGATTGGAACCGTTTTGAGGAGCTCTGAATCTTTGATGCTGGCCAATTTGGATAGTGCATCTGCGCTGGAGTTGTTGGCTCGGGGCACGTGGACCAACTCAAATTTATCAAAGCGAGGAATAAGATTCCTTACCAATTTGAGGTATGCCGCCATCCCTTTTTCCCTGGCAACGAAGCTCCCGTTTACCTGGCTCACAACGAGTTGGGAGTCGCTTGCCGCTGAGAGTCTCTGAACCTTTATCTCGATGGCGAGGCGGATGCCTGCCAGGAGTGCCTCATATTCTGCGACATTATTCGAGGCTTTGAAGTCGAATCTGATGGCGCAGTTTAACCTGTGTCCCTCTGGGCTTATAAGGACTAGTCCGGCTCCTGATCCCACGTCTCCCGAGGAGCCATCTACGAATAGGCACCACGTGGGTGGTTCTCCCAATGCCATAGGGTCGTCCACATCGGGAGGGTTGGTAAATTCTGCCACAAAGTCGGCCAGGGCCTGTCCCTTGACTGCCGTCCTTCCTTTATAAATAATGTCGAATTGGCTGAGCTCGACGGCCCACTTCAGCAGTCTTCCCGAGGCCTCTGGCTTTTGCAAGACCTGTCTTAATGGGAAGTTGGTGAGGACATGGATGCTGTGCGCTAAGAAATATGGCCTCAACTTTCTCGAGGCTGTGATTAATGATAGCGCCAATTTTTCCATATCCGGGTAGCGCGTCTCTGCCCCCAACAGGGCTTTACTCACGTAGTAAACGGGCAGTTGGTGTTCTTCCTCTCGTATTAGGACCGAGCTTACTGACTCTTCGGAGACGGCGAGATATAACAGCAGAGGCTCGCCAGCTTTTGGTTTGGACAACAGAGGCGCTCGACCGAGGTGTTCCTTCAAGGCCTGGAATGCGCACTCACATTCTGTCGTCTACTCAAATCTGGCGCCTCCTTTCAAAACTTTGAAGAAAGGGATGCACTTATCAGTTGCTTTAGAGACAAACCTGCTGAGGGCCGCCATTCTCCCCGTAAGGCATTGCACATCCTTAGGCTTTCTTGGCGAACTCATTTCGAGTAATGCCTTGATCTTTTCGGGATTGGCTTCGATCCCTCTTTGGTTGACCAAGTACCCCAAGAACTTACCCGAGGTCACCCCAAACGTGCACTTCAATGGATTCAGCCTCATCCTATATGCGCGAAGAATTCGGAATACTTCGTCAAGGTGGCCTATGTGGTCCTCTGCTTTAAGGCTTTTGACCAGCATGTCATCGACATACACCTCCATAGTTGCACCAAGTTGAGAAGCGAACATCTTATTAACAAGCCTCTGGTAAGTAGCCCCGGCGTTTTTCAGGCCGAAGGGCATGACCTTGTAGCAGTAGAGGCCTTTGTCCGTTACGAACGACGTATGCTCCTCATCTGGCGGATACATCGGAATTTGATTGTATCCCGAGTAAGCGTCCATGAAGCTTAGGAGCTCATGTCCTGCTGTGGCGTCGACCAGTTGATCGATCCGAGGCAGTGGAAAACAGTCTTTGGGGCAAGCTTGGTTGAGGTTAGAGAAGTCTATGCAGGTTCTCATTTTTCCATTTGGCTTCTTAACTAACACCGGGTTGGATACCCACTTCGGATATCTGGCCTCTCGTATAAAGTTGCTTTATAGGAGTATGTCTACTTCTTCTTTCAGGACCTCGTACTTTTCAGCATTTAGTGGCCTTCTTTTCTGCCTGTGGGAGGGGAACTTAGGGTCGATATTGAGGCGATGGCAACTTACTTTTGCGTCTATCCCCACCATATCTTCGTGTTTCCATGCGAAGACATCCAAATTTTCCCGAAGGAACCTTTTCAGGGCTTCCTTGGGCTCTTCAGGGAGGTCCTTCCCTATTTGAAGATTCCTTGTTGGGTCGCCTCCGTCTGCCTGGAAATGCTCTAGTTCTCCGCTTCCCGCGGCTTGGGAATCGGTCCCCGTTAGCCTTGGATCAATGTCATCAGGGGTCACCGCTTCCTCCATCGCGACATCCTCCGGCTCTTCCATCATCGTTTCTTTCATCTCCACATCCAGCAGAGTCATGTTCACCTCTTTCTTTTCTGCTTTTCTTAAGGCATTTCGGTAGTACTTCCTTGCTTCGGGTTGATTGCCTCGCACTGTCGCTATTCCTCCCTCGGTGGGGAATTTTAAGCAGAGGTGGTGGATGGAAGTTACAGCCCAAAGTTCCTTCAAGGCTGGCCGGCCCAATACCCCGTGATAAGCCGACCTCCTGTCAACCACCAGGAACTCCATGAAAGTATGGGACGCGAGGGGCTCTTCTCCCATGCAAACGGGGAGGCGCACTATCCCTTTCGGGGTCACGCAATCCCCGGTGAACCCGTAGAGGGGCTCAGTCGATGGCTCCAGCTGTACATCCACGTTCATTTGCTCATAGGTGCTTAGGAAGATGACATTAACGGAGCTGCCGTTGTCAACCAGCATTCTCCCCAGTCCATTCCGAGCCACCACTGCTCTTACAACCAGGGCATCGCAGTGGGGGTAATGCACGCCTTTCATATCTTCCTCCGTGAATGTGATAGGGTCGGCCTTTTTTGACCCCGAGGGCCTGCTATTGATGAGCCAATTAGTCATCTGGACCCCTTCGGCCTCTTTGGCATAGCTTTTCTGGGTGTTCCGTGTCTGCCCACCAATATAAGGTCCTCCGTGGATGGTGTCGATCTCCCGAATCGGAGCCTTTTCTGGTCCTTTGATCAGACGGGGCTCGGGGTTGCGCTCTATCCGAGGTTGTCTGGCAGGGCTTCTTGAACTACGCCTTGATCGCTGCTCATGACCCGGAGGCCTCCTATCCCATTGCTGGGAGCGTCTATCCTGGAAATTGGTTCCACGACCTCTTGCCGGGGCCTGATCTCCTCGCCTGGTGTTCGTTCCGCGTCTGGCTCCCGGGTTGGTCGCCCTTCGATTGGCAAGTTCTTTCACCTCTCGACACTCGTCCGTGCTATGCCCATAGCTTCGGTGAACGCAGCAGTACTTCGGCTGAGTTCCCTGAGTGGGAGGAATTATTGGAAGCGTGCTGGTTCCGGCCTCATAGTAGGTGGATGGGGTCGTGCTATAGTTGTATAGTCCGACCGCGGGGACCGATGGCAAGGGAGCCGTGTAAGGGGGGAGCAGGCCCTCTTGTGCAGAGGCCACATAACTCATCCCGACATTAGGGTCGGATGGGTAGTTTCTCCGTCGAGGATTGTGTTGGGGAACAGCCCTGCTGGGATTTTGGATATAACCGGCCCTCGATGCTGGATTGGCTCCCAACCCTCCTCGATTCCTGTGGAGGATCATGTTCTCATTGGTTATCTCTTCGGTGATCATTTCCACTAGCTGGTCGAAAGTAGCCGGGTTCTTGTTGCGGACATCCCTCCAGAACGGGTGGTTCATGTCTAACCCTGCTTTTAGGGCGGACAAGGCCTCGGCATCGGTTATTCTTTCACAGAATAACATTTCTTCATTGAAGCGACCCAGGTAACTTTGCAATGGTTCGCTCGGGGCTTGCCTTACATCGTGGAGGCGTTGTACCGGGGCTGACGCGGGCTTTTGCGATGAGAAGTAGTTTATGAACGTCTTTTTCAGCTCTGGCCAGCTGGAAATGCTTCCGGCGACGAGTTTGTTATACCACCGCTTCGCCCCCCCTGACAAGGTCAGGTGGAAGGCCCTGCATTTCAAGGCGGGGGTTGCTCCTCGGAGGCTCATCTCCGTTTTGTATGTATTCACGTGATCCAATGGATCACCCCTTCCCGTGTAAGGGGTGATCTTGGGTACTCGAAACTCGTGGGGAATGGACGCGTTCCTGATTTCGGCTGAAAAAGGGAGGTTCTCGTCATCGTCGTCTACCTCGAATGATCTTGTGGGCCTCGGATGCTCCCCCCCGGCGTTGACTTCCGGAGGTAATGGGGCGTGGTACTGGCCTTGCTGTTCGACCTCGTAGTTTTGTTGTGGTTGAATGGCAGGCTGGGGTGTGTATGGCTGGTAATCTAATTCTCCCCTGGCCTCAGCTTCCTTCGCCCTCCTTTCCCGCCTATTCCTAGGGGGACTTTGGGAGATTTCTCTTCTTTGTGGGTTTTCTTGCGGCCATCTTCTGCTTCCCTGTTCGCCCAGCCTTTCAAACACGCTGGCAGATATTGTGGGCTGGGGCCTCCTTTCCGAAGCAGCGGCTTTGTCCCCTGCCACGTCGGTTCTGGCATGAGAGGCTTCTCCCCCGATTTGCTGGTCTCGGGAGCGCCTGCTGTTAACTTCCGGTTCTTCCTCGGGCTCGTCTGGATCATAATCTCGGGGGCGGTCTTCACCCCTTGCATGCATCATTTGGATATACCCTTGCATTTGTGCATGGTGCTGAGCCAGCTGCCTCACGCTGGCAGCCATCGTTCTCATTTCTCGTTCAAGGTTCGTGGGAGGCCTTCTTCCTCGCCTCCTTCGGGGGGCTTCTTCAGCCCTGACTCCATCGTCTGTTACGGGCCTGGTTCTTCTGGGGTTCTCTTCTTCATTGCTCCCGCTCATTTTGCGGTTCGGTTGGTCCCTTTTCAGGGATATTCCTTTGTTCAAGGAAAAAGAGGCTTTTTGTTACGTTTCCCACAGACGGCGCCAATCTGTTGACCTCCAAAAATGGTTGCCAACAGGATCCCCACGCTACTTATGCCCACGTGTGTTTTTCTCTTACCAAGACTGTCACGTGATTAATTCAATCACGTAGATAACCTCCCGTCCGGATGGAAAGAGGATAGAAGGTTGAGAAAACTCTTTAGGCAAAAGTGAAAGCCTGAGGGCCTCGGACTAACCGGTTCCCAGGTGGTTAGAACACTTGAGAATAGTTAGGGTAAAGGACTTGTAATGTATATTGTGAGAGTAATATTTTCAACATCCTTTTTCTGTGGAAATGAGTTTAGTATTTATAGGTAAATTCTCACAAGAATAATCCCTTCGATGTGTGACACGTGGTTTCATCTGATGGGTTCTCAAGTCATATCTTTAGTGTCATATCAAGAGTATTAATGGAAAAGTCACACTCAGCCGCAAACTAAGAGGCTATGATCGTGACAGGCCGTATTGGCAGGCAGTCCCGTCAGTCTCTTTGCGGTCGAGTCACAGGAAGGCTTCCTGGGCACGCAACAAGGGTCGGTCAATCGAGCCGTTCCGTCCATTAGCCTCGACCGTCCGTTCCTTCGGTCCAGATAGCCTCGGGGAAGGGTCGGCCAATGCCTATTTGTCTCGGCTATGTCTATGTGGCAAGTGGGTGGGACTATCTTGTCACCGTGTGCTGTCAGGTAGGATTGATGCATAACAATTTTCAAAGTGTCAACTTCGAAATATCAATCATCAAGATGTCGGTAATGTCAATTTAATTCGCAATAGTAGCATTTGTTTCTTATCTGCGAAATCCATAAAAAGTGGTGCTAAAAAGTAGAGTCTATAAAAAGTGATAAAATCAAATCAAATCACAAATATAACCCAGTCTATTTCGAACACTGGTCCACAAATCGTTTCACGAGTAAGACTGCTTGGACCGACCCATTGGCTGGTTGATTCTCAATTCGGCCCAGCCCACTTATTTCAAAATTCCCATAGTTTAGTTTATGGACAATTTGCCTCAGTTACCCATAATTTAACGATAATTTCACTATATACTACAAAATATAAAATAATTTAAAAATATTATTTAACTTTTTTTATTCTAAAAATACTGTTTTTTATTTTTATAACACTTGTTATTATATTTGTTATGTTTGTTAATAACAAATGTAACATATTTATTATAACTAAAATAACAAATGTAACAACTAGTGTTACAAAAATAAAAAATAAAAAATTTTCGAATAAAAAAAATATGACAGTATTTTAAAAAATATTTTATTTATTGTGGTTATTTCTAAAAAAAACCCATATTTTATCCTTTCAACCCAATTTGCATAGATTTGCCATCAATTCACAAATAATCAAATTTTGAATCCTCAAACATTATCTGAGGGCATCTTCAAGCCATTTCACTGTTAAAAATACCTTTAAAAACGAGAGAATTTTGTTTAAAACAACGAGCTATGTGCTATTTTTGGTGATGGCTCAACTTTTGTACTTACATCCGTCACAATATTTAAGATTTGTTTGATTTCAATTAAAATTTTATTAAAAACTGAAGTCAAAATCAACAATTAATTTTAATTACACATTTCATTAGACCTCCAACTTTTACAACTTTTCAACTACATATTTTATCAACTTTTACAAAAAAAATATAATTTTAATCAAAATCAAACACACCATTATTTATTAATTTAGTTTTTAAGAAATAGAAATTACTAAAAAGTAACTGACAAAAGCAAGTCACTTTTTGTTTGCAAAATAGTGTAACTATTTTTTTACTGTAACAAAATTAATAGAAATTATTGGTCAGTTTTGTAAGATTTTTTCACGTGTTTCGTGTGTTTTATGTGACTTCAGGTGCATGAATATATGGTACAACCTAAATCAGCATCAAAATATTGCACTTGGCAACAACTTGTCCATGGCCCCCTTTTGTCAAAATGCATTTTCACATGTTTACTTAGAAGGTGGAAGGATTGAGAAGTGTCGGGGGGGAGATACAATGCATTGTTTAGTGGCTTTCAACAGCAACTCCATATGAAATTCATTAAGGTTCTTGATCTTGAATACGTGGAAAGAAAGAATCAACAAATATAGAATATGTATCGAACTATCTCGTTCAATAATAAAAAAAAAATTGTTAGTGTTTTGTTTAGTACATTAATTAAGACTGCTTAGATTTTCTTAAAGAGGACTTTAATGATTTGAACTATAATTTTAAAGTCACATTGGTTTTTGTACTAAAATAAAGTATCTCTTAAGTTGAAAGCATATCCAGGTATGCTTAAAATAAAAATGTCGTTTTTTCGGATTTTTTTAAAAATTATGATTCTTCGTATCGTCGAAAACAGACAAAAAGAAGTAAGAGATTTTAGCTTCTAAGCAAATCCAAACCCACACTTAGGTCCCGTAAAGTTTAAGTTTTAGGCCCCGTTTAGGATTGATTTTGGAGTCCAACTTCTGATTCTCAAACAATCAGAAGTTGATTTAGGCGTTTGACAAATTTTTTAAAAGTGATTATAAAATAATCTGATTCTCCTGACAGCAGATTTTGAGAAGCAGCAAAATGGCAGCTTTTCAGATTCTGCTTTTAGCTTTTACATTTATATATTATTAAAATACCCATTGTACCCTTAATTAATTAAATTAATTTCTTTAATCTCATTTGAAAATTGAATTGAAGCGAGTTGATGCATAAAAAAAAATATAAATGTAATTAATTTTTGCATTGTATGACTATATTATTATTTTGTAATTTTTATAAAATTTAAAATTTATTATGTGTTTATTATTTTTATTTTAAAATAATAATAATGAATACATTGTCTTTTTAAAAAATATATGATTAAGAAAAAAAATGAATTTTACCACTCGTGATAATAATAATAATACAAAATAATATTATTATATTCAATGTCCTTTTTAGTAATTTAATACCATTATAGCAATAAATCACTTTTGTTTATCAAACGCTCAAATGCTGTTTTTGAAACATACAGCAATTTTGAAACAAGAGTTTACCAAACACTTATCTAATTCTTCCCACAGCTGATTCTTTCTACAGCACAGCAGAAGCTGATTCTCTTAAAAGCACAGCAATACCAAACCAAGCCTTAGAGTTTATTTATGGGAATTTTGCGCAAATGGTCCTTAACCTTTGTCTTTGGTACAAAAATGGTCTCTAACGTTTTTTTGGCTTGATTGTTCCTAACGTATGTGTTTTGGTGCCCAATTGGTCCTTATTTAATGAAAAAGACAAATATGTGATAGTACTGAAATTATTTTTTAAGTGCTTGTAAATTGTAGGTCCTATTAAATATATAGATAGTAAGTAGATAGTAAGTTGTGGATATTACGAAATGTGTAGATAAAAAATATATTTAACCATTTTAATTATCTTAAATTATAATTTAAACTTTGACAAACATGTGCATATCTTAAGAACTCTATTTAAGTATATCATTTTTTCTATGTTTTTGTTGTATTGCAAGTCAGACAATATTCTCACTCTTAATTTATTTACATTTTACTCTTGTCAATAATATAATAAACATCCACCTAATTATTGGTCTGGATTATGAAAAAACTAAGATTGTTGTATATGTAATGTGTTTGTTTGAGTGTCCGTTTGACAGAGATTATAAATCAATTTATAAGTTAATATTGGTTTATTTGAGTTGAAATTGTTGACTTTTCAAACTACTTTAACGTAAAATGACAAAATTATCATTTCTATTTTGAAATGACATTTTGTTGATTAAAGGTAATATAGTCATTTCATGTTAGAAGTATGTTGAAAAGAAAAAAAAATCGACTGAAATAAACTAATTTTGATTTATAATCCCTGTCAAACGGGACCTGGTAAAGTTATTTGTATATTATAAGATGTAGGTTTCTCCTTGAATTGCGTCATTTTTATAGAAAATAAAAATTCTCATGCTGCTCTTCTTCTTTCAAGTGTAACAGATCTGATAAAAAAAATCTCACCCAACATTGCCTCGACTTCACTAAGGCCGGTCACCAATTTCAGGTAGAGCCGCTCCAAATAAGTATGAAAAAGTGAGTTCCAAGAAAACGACCATTCACGTCATGAGTAGAGGTTGTTGTCTTAACTTAGGTTGAAAATGTAGATTAGGCCCTGATTTCACTATTTTCAATATCAAGCTACTAGCGTCTATCGTTTATTGGACCAACAGTCTCATGGATGTTCTTATTAAATGTGTGAATAAAAAATAAATTAAAATTGTGAGTCTCATAAAATGGGTGAATAGAAAATAATGATTGACAAGTTTATAAATACTTATAAGCACTATCAAACATCTAAACTTGATTATTACTAAAATTTCATTTTCTTTTTTTATTTGCTAAAAAATAATATTATTTATTATCACTAATGATTATCACTCGTTTATGTGGTAACTGTACTGACATTAAATAATAGTTCAATAAAATATAAAAGTCATTTTATTAGATCTATTAATTAATGTTGTTTGTACAAGTAATTATTACCATGTGTTATAAAATAGCATTCTAAATAGATTGTAAAACTAAGGGTGTGTTTGATTGGCACATTTTCCATGGAAAATGTCATATTTATGAAAATGTTGTCACATCCAAAAAATTTCTTTTCCATCTTTGTTGTTTGATTGCACATGAAAAATAAAATTGATTTTCTAGGTACAAGCATTTAAAGCACAATTTTTTCCACTTTTTTGGAAAACAATTTCTCACCTATTTGGTGAATTTTATTTTCCACCTTAGATGGAAAAGATTTTCATTTTCCACCATTTTCTATGTAAATGTGGAAAATGAAAACAATTTTCATGTAAGGTGGAAAAAAAAAAAAAATCCACCAAAATGGTGAGAAAACATTTTCCAAGAAAGTGGCCAAATTCATGCTTTAAAAGTGATTGTACCTTATAAAATATTTTCTTTTTCTACCTTCTATCAAACAGCCAAAGTTGAAAAATATTTTTCACTGAAGTGACATTATTTTCCATAGATGTGACATTTTTCATGAAAAATTGTGCAATCAAATACAGTCTAATTAAAACGAGCATTTGAGTGAGTCAAAATCTAAAGTGGCAACAAGTTGTTGGGTATTTTAGGCAATGATTATAATATAGAAAAATTTACAAAATACACTTGTGTATTTACACTCTGCATATCATATTTCCCAAATTTACATCTTACCTACTACATTATGCTTAATAGTACCAAAAAACAACATTTGTTAAAAAAATTTACAAAATTGCCATTGTAAATTGCTGGACAGACTAAAATACATTTAATTAACAAATAACATCTTATATATACATTATTTACACAATTTGTATAATATTTTATCATTCTTTAAAATTTTAATTACTAGAAACTTATGATGTTTTATTAAATGTGTCTTCTTTAAAATAAAGTATTCTTTTGTGTGAATTTTACAAAATTTACTATTTTCATATTCTTTTAACTACAATTAGCAGAAATACAAATTAAATTTTAATGAATTAATAATGTATAGAAAAAACTTCATTTAATTTTTTTCCAACTTTGTAAAATGGAGAAATGGATATTTTTGGTTGCCATCATCTAATACATAAGTTGGGTTCAATTCATGAAAACAAAAATAATCAAGTAAAATAATATATAATATTATTTATTATTTTGCAACTTAAAATTAATTTCTTATTTATTTTAAGTTGACAACGTTATCTTTATACTATTTTTCAATTTAAATAAATTTCTAAAATATATTCGTAAGTTTTTTTATTTCTGTTTCTTAAATTGTTTCTCTTTTTCTACAAGAACACTTGTAGAAGAAACAAAAAAATTAAATAACTTTTATAAAAACATACAATTTTTCGTAAAAAATAAAAATGGCATCCATAATTTAATCTAGATGCTCGACTCGATACGAAGTTAATTTATAAAAAAAGGTAAATGTAAGAAAGGTAAAGAAAAACTAAATATTATTGATCAAAAGTATATAATTTTTATAAAAAAAAATAAAATAAAAATGGCATCTTTAATTGAATCAAGTACTTGACTCGACACGAAGTTAATTTATGGAAATGATAAATGCAAGAAAATTAGAGAAAAAAATATATTTTTCTTGAATAAGAAAGTAATAGTAATTAAAATTGTAAAAATAATAAAATGGTATGTAAATCGTTACTTAATGTAATAAATAGGATCATATTTTTTATTTTCAATTTCTTGGTCTGTTTAGTTATTTATAATAAAAATATGTAATTTTCTTTTTCAGCAAAATATATTTTTTGTTACCAACAAAATACACTTAAAATGTAAATTTGTGAGGCATGGTATGTGAACTATATGAACAAGGAATATTTTGTAAATATTCCTATAATACATAATTAAGACAATAAACTCACAAATTAGTAAAAATTTGTATAATACTAAATTAAAAAGTATATATTGCAACGGGACTTGAATTAATAACATTAAATTTACAAATAGTAAATGAAATTATTTGAAATTAAAATTGAAAAATATATACGACAACAACAATAAAACTTGACTCCAAAAATAGTATATGAAAATTAAAGAGATTTGAAAAAGAATTAATTAAGTAATTGACTACCATTTCTAATAATATTTTAAGTTGTCCATTAATTAGTGGGACAAGTTAACTCTTTTATCATCATTAACAATAAGGGTCGGTTGCATATTTATCTACTATAATTTTAATTTATATTAAAATAAATAAAAGACGGTCGAGATAATTATTTATTTTTGTACTAAAGCATAAGCATGATTAGTATATGTAACATGTCGTTAGTTACACAAACATATTCACTTTGAACGACGTTCCTGTTCTATTGAATAATATTTATTATATACGTACACTGCTTGAATTTTTACAATAACAAAAATTAAGTAAGTATTTGACATATGAAAAAATAAAAAATTTGTAGTGCTAGTAGTTGGCCATCATAAACTATTGTCAAGACCACAAAATTTCAACACGTAAACATGATCCATTTTAAGAAAATGTGACAGAGTCGAATTAGATTGGGGTCTGTGCCAATTTGTTGGGTTACAAGAATTAACAAATGATGCACACATGTATCATCTTTCTATAGGTACAACTCCTCAACCACTGCTAGCTCCTAAATATTAAAGTTTTTAATAATTTAATAATAATATATGAAAAATATGATTGGAGGAACATGTTTGACTAAGCGTAAAAACTTACAAGGGAATAAATAAAAGGATTTTGGCACAAATAGTGCTTCACTTTGCCTTTCCGTGTTTTTGTTCGTTACTTTTAGTTTTAAAGAAGAAATTCGAAATTTTTGTCTTTATGTGCCAAAATGGTATTTTTTAGACATAATTCGTTCAAATATACTGTTCATTTTGTGCCTGAACTATATATTTTATTTAAGGAATAAATGCATATTTAATTTTCAATCTTTCAAAAATATTGGAGATATGCCCCCAACATTAAAAAATAGTACCAGATATCCTCAACGTTTGAAAATTTTGACATAGTAGGTTCTTTATGACGAAATTGTCATTCCTTTTAAATAAACAAAAAATAAAAGAAAAGAAAAGAAAATAATTAAAAAATAATCAAATTTACCCCCTAAAAAATAAAAAGTAACAAAGTGGCCATCTTTTTTCATCAAACTTCAAAAAAATGAGAGAAATCTTTTTCAAAGCCTCCATAAACGCGAATTGAACAACCCCAACACGTCTGACAATACTTTCCTGACCAAACATTTGTGGCTGTGTGCGACCACAGTCGACAGCGGCGAAGCCACTACCGTCTCCTCATGTGGAACCACCTCATCTTTTCACTTCACTTTCCCCACTCTCCGTCGCCACAACATCTTCCTCCAGTATTGACATTAACAACTCAGTCTCCTGCAACCCAGAATCAAGACTTTCACTTTTCACCTCCGTCGCTTGAAAATCAAGAATCCCAATCCCGTCAGCTATTTTTTCAATTTTTCGAAGACCCACTTTCTCCATTTTCCTGATCTTACCATTGTTACTCTTCCTGGACCGTTCTCCATTGCTCAAGTGATCCTTGAATGCTTCAATGGCATGTTGAATCAACTCATGGTTGGGAGAAGAATCCCATCGGGACCAAAAGCTCGTATAACAATCAAAGCACTCACAGTCAAACAGAGCTGGCGGCTTATGCCCGTGTCCATTCGCCTGCGATTTCTTCAAGCTTTTCTTCTTCTCGTCAGCAGCAAAAATTGGCGGGTTGGTCCACTTTGAAGACCTGCTTATTTTAAAGGAAAGAACAGATATTAAAGCCAAAGTAGCAGCAAGCAATAGCTTTAACACAGTCGGGTCAGTGGTCGCCGATTAAGACATCCGGCACATTTTGTTACTTTTTATTTTTTTGTGGTACATTTCTTACTTTTCAATCATTTTTTTTTTCTTTTTTCTTGTTTTTTATTTTTTGTTTATTTAAAGGAAAATACAATTTTGTCATAAATGACCTACCATACAAAGTTTTTCAAACGTTGAAGATGTTTGATACTATTTTTTAAGGTTATAAGCATATCTCCAATATTTTTGAAAAGTTAAAAACCGAATATACAATTAACCTTTTATTTAAAGGCTGGGGATAAAAAGACGCACAAAAGGTAAAGGTAAAAACTATTGGAGCCAAAATCCCGTAAATAATTTTTAAAAAATAAATAAATAATTTTTTCTATTGTTGAAAGTTACAAGGTAAAAGTTGATAAGTAACTTTTTAACTTAAATGTAAGACAAAAATAAATTATCTAAAAGTGTTGAGAAAATAATAAATTATTTAAAAGTACCTTTTACATTTTCTTTTTAATGGTACGACAAACATGCTTTATCTACTTGATTATTACTAGCTAATGGAGTGCATTCAATATAAAAAGAACCATGATTTTAAAAACATAACTTAAAGTGTGATGTTGATAAAATATTCTAATTAATTAAATTTATAGCATTTGATTTTAAGATTTATGTCTCTTCTATTGCGTCTATATTGAGATAGTCATTACATTTATAATTATTGAAGATAAAATTTAAATTAATTAATTAATTTTTATTAACAACTTAAAATTTAGATAATATAATTTAACATAATTTTAAAAAAATGTCATATAATCATATTTTGCCGCTACCAATTAATAAAAACTTTAAAACTAAGTTTGTTCACATTCTAACAATTTGTATTTTGAAAAAGTGGTTCAATAATAATTAATTTTTTATTTCACGAATCTTCTTTTACTACAAGGGCAAAAACTAGAAAGTACTAACATCAAAAAAAAAAAAAAAAAGCACAACCTGGACTTTTAACCATGTTTCTTTAGTATCCAAACTGCATTAACCCATTTAGAAACATAATAAATCGCATTATCTCAAACTCTATAAATCACGCTCTTTAATTTGTTCCACAAATGCACATTGTTATTGTATTGAATCCAGTCAATGATTCAAACGAATTTTATTTTATCTATCTCATTGTTGAATTGCGAAATGATGTTAAATGTTATTAAATGAGGTTGAAAGAGGATGTTGGAATAATGTGATTTATTATGTTCCTAAAAGGGATAATGTTGTCAATTGTCACGTCGAATCGAACAATTAGAGTTGTTAATGGCCGGTTGAATTAGGTATGATTGTGAAACTTATTTAGAAGTTCAGGCATGGATTAAGGATAAATGAAAGCTTGAGTACTTATAAGAAATGCTTGATTAAATTATGTATAGATAAGAAACATATTTGAAAGTTCGAGTGTGTATTAAGGAAACTTGTAAGTTTGAACACCTATAAAAAAAAAATGCAATTGAAAGTTCAGGTACCATTTTGTCAGTTTTACACTTTACTAAAATCAAGTAGATTGTTCTCGAAGGGAAAAAAAAAAAAAATATATATATATATATATACAGGGGCGGATTTGGCATGGGGGCCATGGGGTCCATGGCCCCCACACCCATTTGACAGAATTTTTTTTTTTGACCTTTTTATGATTTTTGTTTTTTTTTATAGTAAATGGTCCACATTTGATTTTTACACTTTCTTTTTTATTTTTTCAATTTCATTTCCTTTAGCCCTTTGCGTCTCTCATTGTCAAAAAATGAAAAATTAAAAATAGTGGAAGAAATCACAAAATCATCAAATTTAAGTCTCACAAAATTCATCTTAACAAGTGTGAAAGACTACTCTTTTTTTTAATGAAATAGATATTTCTAATTTATTCGTAACTTTGCGATATTTTTTGATATAATACATTAATGTTACGTCGTAACTTTGCTATATTTTTTTTGTTTTTGAAATAGAGATGGGTGGTCAATAGATGAATGATTGTTTGGTTGCTTTGTATATTGATATTTGTGATGTGAATTTGTAAATTAAATTTGGTTATTATATTTTACTTGTAGATTTATTAGATTGTCCAAAAAAAAATTTTCGGGGGCAACCCCCATCAAAGTCTTCCCCCTCCAAATTTTTTTTTTTTGGCCCCCACGACTTACAAATCCTAGATCCGCCACTGTATATATATATATATAGACTACACTAAATTGTGGTTACCATGCAGCAGCATGTGTCGGCCGTTTATTAAAGTTATAGACTACATAAAATTATTATTAGAAAAGTGTATTGTCAAATTATCACATGATTATGTTTTAATCGCTAATTATTGCGATTTTTTTTTTTTTCAAAAAAATAGATTATGTTCTTTCAATTGTGAATTTGATTCTTCAACTAAAGGATCATTGTCATTGGTTTCATTAATATTGGTTCGTTCTCACTTTGACAAATATCATTTCTTATATATCAACACTTAAAAATGGATTTAAATATGCTTCCCAAACTTATCGTTAATACTATTTTATCGTAAATTTAAATCTCAAATTAGAGCTTAGATAGATTTTGAATTTGCTATCCTCCTAATACATTTTTTATACTTCAAAACATCACATCTTCTTAGCAAATAAAAAGATGAATCTAATTTCAAATAGAACTTGATAAAGCGAGCTCAACACTAATGGACGACATTGACTCCATGACTCTACTTAGAGATGGCAACGAGCTGATAAATTAAGCTGGGCTTGGCCCGATATCTAAAAGGGTGGCTCAAACTCGCGCCTGCCAAGCCATCTCGGCTCCAAGATTTTTCTCTCATGTCTTTTTTTTTTTTTTTTAAAAAAAAATATTAAAGGAGGTACGTCTGCCATGCAGACATTTTTTATTGCTAAAGCTTGGCATGAGCATGTTTTATTCTTTCATGGGCTGCTGGAGGCCAGTCGAGCTAACTAGTCGGCCAATTTCCAGTAATGCAGCTCGCCCCAAGCCAAGACTCGTCAAATACGAGTGCGACCTAGCTCGTTTGTCATCTGTATCTCCACTCATTTATTGCAACTTCAGCTAGATTCAAGCTTGTGAAACTGAACCCATGCATAACTTTTTGTGATGCTAACTTAATAGTTTCACTTAACCAAGAGTAGATCCAAGAATTTTTAGAAACTAGACTGCTACTGAAAAAAAATTTATATTTAAGACTGAATTGCTACTAAAAAAATTACACTAATTTTTTTTACACTACAAAAAATAATTTTTTTCAAGGTGGAATCGAACTATAATCCAGTCCCATCTCCCCTAAAATTGTCCCTACACTTAACGTGTACATTTCAAATTAAATAAAGAATTATAATAGTATCGTTATTATTTATTCTTTATTTACCCATGTAATTTAATTTTTCTCGACAAGAGGTCAAGAGCATGTGAATTCTATGACATGGGGTGTCAAATGTAGCACACGTGATGCACAACTTGTCGGTTAAAGGGGGAGAAGTCATATATATTTCAAATCTACATACATGCATGCAGCATGCTCTCAATCTCACACGAACTTCTATTTTCCAGCATGGCCTCATGTCTGCATTCCAAACTTCAACAGTACCCTTTTGTACCAACGTGTGATGTTTGTTAATACTGGGGCACAACGGGGATCCTCACACTGCTACAGCAGCCAAGCTAGTTAATTCAATATCTCATTTTGAAACTCAATATTAGATACGACTAAATAATATAAAAATTAAGATTTTTTTTTATTTTTATTAGTATTTAATATTATCTAATTTATCTTATCAATATATTACGGGTTTGTAAAATAGAATGTTATATCAACAATACGGTGTCTCATATTGTGCAACAAAGTATGTTTAATATATTGAATTAAATAAAATTAAATAATAGAAATTTGTATTAAAGTCTTGACAAATTTTTATTTTATCGTACTATTACAAGTAAAAAGACTATCATGTACGGATAACAAGATTCGCTCCAAATGAACAAATATTTATTAATTATATCTAGTCAAACTTGAAACTCAATTAATTTGTTGTTTTGAACAAATCAAATGTTCGAACATGTCTCCTTTTGAGTAGTTTTTAATATTTTTTAATGAACACATAAGCCAGTTCCAAATTTTCCACAGGTAGAAAAGCATTTGGATAAAATAAAATAAAATATATATGATGGTTGACATTTGTACAATAATTATCTTAGCATACTATTAACGAGACGTGCAAGTATCCTTCGAGAATCTTGTGGGGGTATACTAATTACGTGATTGTCAAGGGGATTAATTAAAATAATGAAAATAGGGACAAGATGTAGAATATAGAAACACATTCTTGTTTCACGTCTACTTGATATCAGTGGCAGAGTTAGATATTTTAAATTAGGGGGTCACCTATGAGGCGGGTCGGAGGAGGGGGAAGTCCTCACTGTCCCCAAATTTTTTTTTCTCAAACTACAATTACTAAACTCATTTTTATGAGAATATAATATTTTTTTATAAGTTATAATATTTAAAAAGCTTACAATAAGTCATTACACAAAAATATTTAATATCTAAAATTAGTCAAACTCTTTTTATTCATGTGCCTTAAATAAAATTATCCTTCAAAATAGTAAAATCCGATTCACATATTAAATTAAATATTACTCAAGCTCAAAAAAATAAAAAAAAATAAAATCAATTGAACACAATATATATTAACAAGTAAAATGTCTTTATTAATTTTGTATTATCATTTGAGGAATGTGTCAATTATTTGTAATTTTGTATTATTAATTTTATTAGGCAATATGTCCAATTGTCTTATATTAAATTTATATTAGATGAATGGATTCAATTGTCATCCATTAAATTGATATTAGGTCAAAATTAAATTGCAAATAAAAAAATAAATCCATCCATTAATTGCTTGACAATTGGACTAGAATCACAAATACAGCTAAATTTTTAATTTATACTATACTTAAAAAAAAAAAAACAAAATTTTTTGGAGGTCACGTGACCTCCAAGGCCCATCACTGGCTCCGCCAGTGCTTGAAACATATAATTAGTGTTGGTTTTGTAATTTTTGAGAATTGAGACGAATTCTATAAATTAGGTTTCGGACTCCAAATTGTAGTATCCATTTTTGGTGGATTTTCGGAGAGTAACTTTAAGTGCACGTTCTATTTGAGGTCTTTTTTTTTTCCACCACTCATCAATCACGGTGTTTAGCTGATTTGCATTGATAGACACCTATTGTATTGGAATTAGGCGCGAATCCCAATAAGAGTTGAAAATGGTGCAACATCGAATTCTGTTACTTTGACGTAGGCTATCGGATCCTTCTTCATCGGAGTTTGCATTGCCAGCTAAGGAGGAAAATGATTAGTTGGGCGACATCGAAAATTCAAATTTCCTTTTAATTGGTTTTGTGGAATTAGAAGAAACCACGATTCCTTGAAATCCATTCGATATTATAATGAAAGTGAAAACATACATAAATGAATTGTCTCTCGAGTGGAATTTGGGTGGGGGACCCCGTATCTATTTTTGATATCAGTCTTGATGAAATTACCTACTTCTTTGCATTCAAGAGACTTAAAGAATTATTGGAATGAGTTCAAATGGAAGAAAAAAATTTGTTGATAAATGAAAATTAACATATTTTTTACGAAATTAATTGTTAACTTAAAATTAAAAAAATAACAAACATGAGTTAAAGTAATAAATATGGACCCCTTCAATTTTGGGCCATTTTTACACATGTAATTTTGTTTTTTGGTCAACTTCATTAATCGCAAATATTTTTTTTAATAAAAATAGATCTCCTTACAAAGACATTGATCTAATGTTCCTGGTAGGCATTGTTATAATGTCCACCGAGACATGATGCAATGAGTACATAACAAGTGTCCTAATAAACATTACAATAATGCCCATTGAAAATATTAGATCAAAAACCATTGAATACAAATGGTTATCTTACTCACTTCGACCCAAAATGGTAGTGCATATAACCTATTATTTTGTTCTTTTTTACCAGAAAATTTGGGGTGTCACCATCCTATGTATCAAGATTATACCTAATTAAAATAATTAATCATTACATTTACTTCTCTATTGATAAATGAGAGTGACTTCATCTTTATCCATCCACCAATATCTTGTTTGCCTTGACTTGAGGTTAAAAAATTATTATTTTATTTTTGACTATCAATATTATCTCTAACCCATTACTATACCTGGTTTATCTTGAGCAAATTAATTATTTGAAATTAGACGTAATATTTCAAATTACCACAAAGAAGAGTCGGACAGTTTTATCTATTGAAGTGATAAAATACTATTTTTTCTAAAATAAAATTATCGTATTTTTTGTTTAAATTTTTTCTAAATTATCTTCTAAAATTGTGAACTATTAATAATTATCAATTTATAAATGAAAATAATTTAATAATTATTTATTATGAAATATATAATATTAAAATTAGTTATCAACTGATGGAGTGAATTTAAAGATATAAATTTTCTATCCACATATTTTGTAGGATCCACAATTTACAATCCATTTTTTATTCACATATTCGTCAACAACTTATAATTTCAGCACTTAAAAAAATAAATTTAGTACTGCCAACTTGCGCTAAGTATAAACTGTTGGAATATTGGGGAAAAAGTTATCACATTTCACTGATTGATACATCAATTACAAGACTGTGGGAATAATGCTAAATAATTTGGTAATCCGATTAATTTTTCTGAATGACCGTTCACCTATTTTTCAAGCAAATTATCAAATATAACATTGTCTTATTTTATCCACTTCTCTAAATATTATTTGTTACAGATTTAGATATGTACAATTCTTAAGACATTTTCAATAATTTATAAAGAGATTTCTCGTTCAAAAGATTGTACTTTACCTCGAGAACAAGAGCCAACATGATAGTGCTAACTGTCTTCGATTCCCGTTCTTCCACTTTGCACCTTTCGTCCATTTTGAGCTCTCACCCTATAATACCTTGTAAAGCTTTTGTTGCACGATTACATGTTTAGCGGTACTACGCCAAATATTAAAATTATTTTCCTGTCAAATCGCAACACTTCAAACTTTGCACTTGCCATCATCTTCAATCCTAGAATTTGAACTGTGAGGTTTTCATACCACTTGTTGAGAAAATAAATCTCTCAAAAGTGCAGTAGAAAACAAAAACAAATAAAAAAGAGAATAATTCAAACTAAATGTGATTTAGCTAACCTTTGATGACCACGAGAGAACAAGACTCACTTCACTAATTGAAACGTCAGTTACAAAACTTTTTTTACTCAAAACTAGAACGCTCGACGCAAGTGAATTGCAACTTATTAAACTATCTTATCTACAAGTGTACGTCATTTTTATTTACATGAATTTTCAACACGTTTGTTAACGTATAAACTCAAATTTACTTATTACTAAAATTTTTATACATTTGTAATATTTATAAATAGTAATAGGGAATTTCTCTTTTTGTGTAGAAAAAAAAGAGGCATAAATTTAGATACAATGTAATTCTTTTTTTTTTTTTTTGTTATAGAAAAGTCTTTAGCAATAAATGAGCGGAAAAAAAAAACTTTAAATCATGTATTCTTTTACTTTTGATTTAATTTTCATGGTATATTAATCTTGATAGTACAAGACCAATCATTTAATCCACACCAATTTTAAATTTATTAATATAAGAATTTATATTGTTTGAAAAAATTTAATCGTCAACATAAAAATATAGCAAAAGGTGAAAGAAAGAACTTGTAAAGTTGACTTATTTTTGTCCCCATTCTAAAAGCTTGTATTAAAAAGAAATATTTGATCAATAGAGCGTAGGAGGACAAGGAAGTCACTAAATATGTTACACGTAGAAAAAGAGTCAAAACATAATAATTCGTTTTTTTAATAACTAGACTAGATAACAATTTTGACTTTGCCTCTATACAAGGCTTGTGTTTTATCAATTCGTCCTTAATATTTAGGCAAAATATAGCACACTTCCCTCCAATTTTTAAAAAATGAGCAAATTTAATCCTATGGACTACTTCCATCCAAAAGAATCATTAAATGAGGTCTGTTGACTTCCAATTGACTTTTAAGAAAGAACTAAATGGTCCAGATATTTATATCAATTTAAAAATAAAAAACAAAAAAATTCATATACTCCACCCTACTCCCACTCTCCACCCAACAAAACTTTACCCTAGTCCCTATAACAGAACTGTTCTCCTCGACTTAGTAGAAAATTTATTTTGTCCATTTGGACACTTGTCCAAATAGAATTGGAGGAGGAAAAAATGATTAAGTGAATCACATTTTTCTCCTCAAATCCCATTTGAACACTTGTTTAAATTGGCAAAATAAACTCCCCACTAAGTGGAGGAGAACATTTTCCATCCCCATAACTGCCACAATGCCAGCATTTCTTCTCTCGCCACATCCAAATTAGGACCCGGTCCAGGTGGGAAATCTCTGGCAAAAATGAATGAGGAGAAATCCCCTCCTAATTTCTATGCAAAAGAGAGGGAGTGGCGACAGTTGATAGTGGGTGTTTTAATGATCAAAGAGAAATCCTCCCTTATGCTGGTTGTTTGTCCAAAAACGACAAAGGTCAACTGGGTTTATCGACAAGGAAAATATTCTTCTCTTTACAATGTAGAAGATAAATTTATTGGCTAATTTTTATTGTATTAACATTAAATAATTTTTACTTAATTAATTGAAACAAGTCATGTAGATAGTGGAAAAAATACTTTAGAGAAAAGAACATTTCCCATATTGGGAAATAAGTAGTGCAGATTCTAACCGTTTAGCATGATCACATGTAATGTTAAAAATAATTGTTTTATTTTATTTTTTCTAATTAAAGCCACCTGATTAATTGCACTCAGATCCTTGTTCAGTTATGAATTGCATTTTTAGAGTAATATTTTCTAGAATTTTATATTGGGAATAGCAATGTATCACTTGGTTGGAAACAATAAAGATATTTTGAGTTGCTATTTGAATTTTTTTTTTAAAGATATCAGACAAAATCACAAAATACCTATTTTTATTAAAATAGTTGATCATAGTCAAACATTTAATGAAATAAGTGAAAATAATTTTTAAAAAAATTAGGACTAGACTTTTGAGATCGTGTGAAAATGATTCGCCAACTTGCACGAATGAGGTTTTGTTTCTCCGACTTATTTTAATGCTATGAGATTGATCCCCACACAATGAAAAATGATAATATGGAAATTAAAATCGCACACATCTTTGACCTTAAAATTAAGAAAATATTAAGCAGTTTGACAATTTTACTTTTTAACTTTAATTTATGTGGAAGTCACTTGTAATTTTAACGTTCATATTGTCGATGTTCGTCACATGACACCCAATATTACAACTTTAAATAGATTGAAAATTCAAAACTTCCATTTTAAAGCTTGGGGATCTATTTCCACATTTTAAGAGCCCCCTCTAATTTTTTCAAAAAAATTAATTCTTCAAAAAGTGGAGTCAATACAAAGTACCTCCAAGATGGATATATTAGGGGTGGACATGCTCCATCTTCGGAACCGAACTGAGAATTACTGAGTATCTTATAAATAGAGCTATCAGTTCCAACTTGAATTATGAAATCAAACGGTTCAGTTCGAATAAGTTTTATATTTAAAGTTTTCAAAATTATCATATTTCTAACCACTATTTTTATTCTCCTTATTTGAAAAAACGCAATAATATAAAAAATTGTAAATTTTAAACCTTAAACTATTCACGAAAGAACAATATATCAAGTTTGAATACAAAGTTCCATTTTAATATAAAATAATAAACATATACATAATATATTTTATTTTTATGGGATAAATTTTTAGAAAAAATTAAAAAAAACAACAAGGTTGCTTCGGTTATTTGGTTTTGAGTCTAGAACCGACAACAGAACCATAAACGGTCAGTTCTCGATTCCAATACCCATTACCAATTTAAACGTGAAATTTGATTAGGTACTTTTGTTTGCCCATAAATACACTGGGGCAGAAGTAGTACGAGTCCCGTTCTAATGTCTTCGGTGGGCATTGTTATAATGCCCACCGAAACAAGTGTCATGTATTTATTGAATGAGTGTAAAGTTACACTCATGCAATAAATGCATGACACTTGTCCCGGTGGGCATTGGGCATTAGATCAATATTCGAAGTAGTACTATTAATTCTAAGTTATTTTTATTGTTATTTGCCATTTTCTTTCAAATCGGTACCATGCAAAGTCAATAATTTTGTTGATCAAAAATTAGCTTTTCATATTCAGTTAAAATTGTGAGATTTTAATTTCAATTAGTTTCAATATTCAATTAAATCAAAGAATATTGATAAATTGATTCTAATATTCAAATTTAAATCAACGAATTTGAATCTTATATTCGTTACTTTTTGCACTTTACGCTTTCATCAAATCCTCCACGCCACCCCAACATATATGCTTTATTTCTTACTGTATGTTTGAGAGTTGTTTATAATTACTTATAAATTGATTAAATATCATGTTTATTCATATATTCTGTATAATTTACAATTTTTATCTATATATTATGCATGATCTACTACTTATAATTTAGAAAATACTTTACCAAACAAGTATTGCTGATGCTTGGGGGCGAAACAACAGTTACACAAGAGACAATACAGATAGAGATGCCATTATCTTCATTAAAGCTATTTTTTCTGGACGAAGATTCTTCCATTTTTTGAGCTTTTATACCACACAAAACTGCTAATGGACAAATTTAATCGGGTCCCTCGGTCTTTTGTTCTGTTCTCCCACCATGCTATACTGTCTCAGCTCGCAGTACGTGATTTTTAAGGCTTTGCTTGGTGAATTTGGAGAATTAGCCAAAGCTCTAAAAAGACAAGTGAGTCGAATTATTGGCACAAGGTGGGTTTTTTAGTAATCAGATAAAGCTTCGAATCTTGATGTAGAGTGGATTGTAAGGGCACGATTCATATTTTAATGGTTTATGTCGGTCTGGTGCAAAACTTAGCACGACTCGATATTTTTACATGTCAAATCAAATTTGACACAATTTTGTTTGTTTACAGTATGACATGGGCTTCCATCCGCATCCTTGACCGTGTGCAGCATGTTCGGGATGACTTGTGTGGGGAAATAATTATTTCAATAAATTTTGAATAAATAAATAATTTCTCCTACAGGGATTGTTGAAGTTTTACAAGATTTTCTTTTTATATATAATATACTAATCCAGCCTCAATCTTATTTTAGCTCTATTTGACTTTGCTCTTGATCATTGGACTGACCGTTCAACCCGACTCCCAAAAACTTGGCCACGAGCACTATGTCTAGAACTAGGTCGGGCTATGTTGGACATGTATAAAACTTAATTCAATTCACTTTACGCTTCTAGGTTGAATATTATTGTCAATTTTAATTTTACTTTTATTTATAGGTTAGTTCTATGTCAAAATTAGTTCAAATTAATGTAAATCACCAGAGAACAGTTACCTTTACGATAAATTAGTTTAGAAAAATTAAAATAGTCTCGGTTCTATGTACTTTTTAGTTATTGTACTTATAGTTAAATCAAATTATACGAATTATTGAACCAACTTTGTAAGCAAAACAATTAAAATTGAAATTATGTTTAAAAACTATTTTATTCATAAAATATTGTGTTATGCGTTCCAAATAAACCAATGCAAATAATTAAACTTTTTATTAGCAATTTTCATCTTAATTTGTTATGGCGCATAAATCGTAAATTAATAAAATTTAAAGATTTAATAAATACAAATTTTGTTACACTTTTAATATTTTAAATTTTTATTACTTTTTTATTATTTCATTCTCCCCGTTTTAATTATATTATTATACATTTTTGATGTGAAATTCAATGCCTTATTATTTTGTTTATTCCACTGCCATGGCCACATCCTCGTATACATATACATGTACTCTATTTGAATGACATATGTGTATATTGTTACATATTTATATATTTGAAAAATAACACTTTCGCCATTTTAATTAATTAATAGACAAAAATTTAACCGATTTTTCTAATACATCATTACATTGTAATTAAACATAACAACGTTGGATTATATTTATACAATAAAGTATAATAGTATATTAAGTAAAAAAAATTATACATATAGAGAAATTTCTTTTTTGATAGATCAAATTATTAATTCGTGTGTACAATTTATATTTATCATCTAAATAAAATGTCTTCGTGTCTAATGAATAAATTTATTTGGTGTCTTGGACTCAAACAATTAAGCTTTTGTAAGATTAGTCCATCAAATTTTTTTCTTGATTTTTACTATTCCAAATAATTTATCATATACTTTCTAACCTTATGAAACGAACTTCTTCATCATTCCAACAAATAAGTTACTAGCTATTTTGGTACTTTTATACAATATACCCTTTTTAGTAAGTTGAATCACAAGCCTTTATTTTAATTTTTTGAGTAGAAAATCAGTATTTTAAAGTTTGGGTTAGTTCAACAATATAAATAAATTTTGGTACTTTTGATCAAGGTTTTAGAAAGCGTAAAGCGTTGGTAGAGACCAAATTTCAAAATTTTCCAGCATACGGTGAGACTTAAGCAAAGGCAAAGCAAGAGTAAAGCGTGAAAAAACTTTTTTTATTTTTAATATTATTTTAAATATAAAAAAAAAAGATAAAAAAAGTATTTTTAACAAAAAAGCGCTAGACTAAATACGTGTTTTTTAATTAAAAATATAGTTAACCAAAAAAGCGCGCTCCTAGAGGCATAAATGAGGCGTAGAGGTCACACCTCGCACCTAGCTTTTTAGAATACTACTTTTGATATAGCGCCCTAGCACACCGAAACAAACCAAACTAACTATGGTTATTACGCGCTATTCTTGTTCGTAAGGTACATGAACCAAACTCATCTTATTGTACCCATAAATAGCATGAACAACTCACTTTCCCACAAACCAACTTAGGTATGGCAACAACTTGGCCGGGCTAGCTCTCTTCATCCCTTGCCTTCACCCCCTGCCTCGCTGAAGATTTTGGAGAGGCATGACAAAAACGGATAAAGGATTTAAAATTTTTTATTTTTTTATTTTTATAAATATGATTTAAATTTAAATATATAAAAAAAAAAAGTTGAGCTGGAAATTATAATCTCTGTTTCTACCCCGATTCTCCAACAGGACAGGACAACACATGACCAAAAAAGGAAATGAGACATTTTTGTCTTTCCAAAACCTTGTTACTTAATATCAATAACAAATGTCATTATTTCGAAAAAAAAAAAAAAAACAAATGTCATTACTTCCCATATCCCAATCGTGTCAAAATGCCATCACGCCCTGTTAATTAAAGTGCATGTTTGGCTATGGGTTTTCAAGTTTACAAGTTGGTATAAAATTATTTTTTTCCACACTTTTCGTATGATTTATTACTTATAATTTACAAAATAATTTACCAAACATATTCTAATTATGTCTACCCCATATACAGTCTCGTTCACTTTTTAATCCCGATCATTCGTGCAAGGACCTGTTTGGTTTCCATTGAACTTATAGTATTATTATTTAAAGAGGGACATAATAATCTTATTGTACATTGATTTGATGAAGGTATCTCAAATGTCTTCGAAACATCGGAAGTCTGATAAAATTAGATCGGATAAACTATAAGCTCAAAAAATAATTTGAACACCAAAATGTTTGGATCAACATTATAATAATAAAGCCGGCACGATAATAATGTTTAAGTTTGATGTAAACTCAATGAGGAGGCCAACACATAACAAAATTGTATCTATAACATTAAGAACTCTACGGGGAAAGGTCCTAACCTTTTTCTTTTTCTATCTCTATACACACACACACACACCGAGACAATATACTCTATGTGATAAAATAATTACCAAATTTACTAAACTCTCTTAAAATTTTATTTTGTCACATTGAATAATTGACGGACCTTAAAGTTATATTAATCTTAGTTCAACTTCGGACGAACAACTTCATTCCTTGTTTGACAATTCTATAAACTATTTTTGAATTATTTTCTCTAGTCATTATCATTTTTGTGTATTTTATTTGGACGTATAGTCAACTAATGTAAATAGCACCTTTAAAATCAATATTGTGAAAATTGGATTGATCAAATATTATTTTTATCTACATATTTTACAGAATTTATTGTTTATAATACTAAAAAAAACACTAAAATTTGAAAATTCCAAAATTGTTTAAAATAACCATTGACTAGTTAGTTGTGTGTGTTTAGATAGTGTACTGTTGACCCCCAAACAAGACCCAAAAAAAGTTCCAGTGGGATTAGAAAAATTGACTGCAGTAGATATATTTACTAACTGTAATAATTTTGACCCACCCCCCCTCCCTCTCTCTCCATCTATAGTTAGCTCTCTCTCTCTCTCTCTCTCTCTCCCTCTCTCTCTCTCCGTATCCCAACCCCTTGCTTCAAGATACACTTGCACTTCGGGAATTGCTCATATAAATAGAGAAAACTGAAAAAAAGTTACAGTGAGAGGAAACAAATTTCACTTAAAATCTTCCGATTCACCAAGATTGCTATATACAATTTCTATTTGTATATGTGTATGGCTTCTTTATATTCCAAGTTAAAATTGTGAGTTTTTGGTTATTATTTTGTGAGATTTGGAGATGAGTGATCTGAGATGAAAAATTCGAGTAAAAATATGGCTGCATCAGAGGTGTCGATCGACGGAGGCTCCAAATCATTGGTGCCGGAAGAAATTACTGGCGCCGGAAAAGGTAATTCGGACGATTTTATGTGTAGTACTTAGTTTTTGCTTGGGTTTTTTTTTGGTTTATTAAATAACATTACATATAATGCTTTTTTCTTTTTGGTGTTGGATTATTTACAGTGGATGCTCAAACAGCGTTGTACACGGAGCTATGGAGGGCATGTGCTGGTCCTTTAGTTACTGTTCCTCGTGAACATGAGCTCGTTTTCTATTTCCCCCAGGGTCACTTAGAACAGGTTTTTTATTTTTATTTTTGGGTGCTATATATATGCACGATAAATTAGAATTTATTAATACTAGTATATACAGCTTTTCGCGGTGGGATTTGACCGTAAGCAAATGAAGAAGAAGATGGATTTGAGAATTTGATTTGTTGCGACAGGAATTTGAAGAACAAAAGAGATATGAGAGGAGATATGTTTTTTTTTTTGACAATGAAGAATGAAGACATATGTATATGTATATGTGTTTTTTGGGCTGTAGAATTATTATTTGCTGGCGATTGAAAATTTATTGGGGGTTTAATTTAAGAGGGAGTCGACTTAGTTTGCGGCTGATCGTTTATGAAGTTGCTTTCTTTAGACTATGCTTATTAGTTAATGGGTTTTTTTTTTTGGTTCTTTGATATAGGTGGAGGCGTCAACTAACCAAAGTTTAGACCAGCAGATGCCGGTGTATAATAATCTTCCACCGAAGATCCTTTGCCGTGTGGCTACTGTTCTGTTAAAGGTATTTTGCTTGTTGAATTTTTAACAATTTTTATTGTTTTTGTATCTATAGGCTTTTGTAAATTTTATTGGTTTGTTATTTTAATTATGTTTTCATTGATCCTTTCTTTTTTTATTTTCCCCATTTGCTGTGCGAATAGGCTGAACCAGATACAGACGAGGTGTTTGCCCATGTAACTTTGTTGCCCGAAACTAATGTAAGTTAAATCACGATGATTGCTGGTATACTTGAACTTTAAATTTTTATTTTGAATTGAATTTTTCTTACCTTTTTGATGGCTTGTTGTTGCAGCAAGATGAGAACGCTGTGAAGCAGGAACCTTTGCCACCGCCCCCACCACAATTTCGCATGCATTCTTTTTGTAAGACGTTGACTGCCTCGGACACCAGTACTCATGGTGGATTCTCAGTGCTAAGACGACATGCTGATGAGTGTCTACCCCCTCTGGTTAGGACTTTTTACCTCAATCTGTTGTTTTATGTGTGCTTGTCCATTTGTTGGAATTCAAGGTGTTAAAGGTTGTTTGTTTCCTATGACAGGACATGTCACGACAACCTCCAACACAGGAGTTGGTCGCAAAAGATTTGCATGGCAATGAGTGGCGATTCAGACACATCTTTCGTGGTACGCAATGAAGACAAGAGACTTTTTCTTGATCACCTTAGCACACGCTTGCAGTGTCATCTATCACATCTGGTCTGACGCATATGATGTATGCGGTTGATTGAAAATGAACAGAAAACTTTAATCTATTAATACAAATTATAGAATTGCTTGGAACTAGCAAGCATATAAAGCCTGAGCCAAATGGTGGCATTAATTTTTTCTAGGTGGAATGCCTTTTAAATTGGTTTAGTACGGGTTATTTAATGGATCTTTTTGTTGTGCTGCAGTACAGTTCTCTCAAAATGTGTTTGTCAATCCATTAAAGGTTTTAGTCTAATTATTGACCTGCAATTTGCAATTGATTTACTAAATTCCAGGTCAGCCACGGAGGCACCTCCTTCAGAGTGGTTGGAGCGTCTTTGTGAGTTCAAAGAGGCTTGTTGCTGGGGATGCTTTCATATTTCTAAGGTTCGGTGCATACTTCACATCTCTATCTTGTTACAAACTTATTTTTGTGTGTGAAACGTGTGTGATATGGAATTTATAGGGGTGAGAATGGGGAGCTTCGAGTTGGTGTTAGACGTGCCATGAGACAAGAAGGCAACACTCCATCATCAGTCATATCTAGTCACAGCATGCATCTGGGTGTGCTAGCAACAGCTTGGCACGCCAATCAGACTAAAACCATGTTTACAGTGTATTACAAGCCCAGGTATGTGATTTGAATTGTGTATTTGTTGTGTTTACTGCAGTCTAGGTGCCAAAATAAATCTGTTCATGCATCAAAGATTAATTTGGGGGTTCAACCTTTCTCTCTCTCTCTCTGAAAGAGATGGCTATTGGCTCCTATGGGAGGTTGCATCCTTGCAACCAAATCCACCCTCCTTCATAATCATAACTTATAAAAATGTGGATGGTCTTTCATTCCGTTGGTTGTTGACAACAGCCCATTGTGAACCTTATTGTTTCTTTTCTATTTTCTTTATGGATGCAATTGAATTTTGCTGCAGTAAGCATGCGTCTATGCTGCTGTCAAATAAGCATCTGATGTATCTGTTTGTGATGTTGAAATTTGAAAGTCTGCTCCCATAAAAATATGCTTAGTATATAGAAGAATGACGAATGATAAGGATTATGTTGCGTGTTTTGCACTCTTCTAATTTCTATTCTCCTATTATATACGTGGCAGGACGAGCCCAGCTGAGTATATTGTCCCTTATGATCAGTACATGGAGTCAGTGAAAAATAATTATGCCATAGGAATGAGGTTTAAAATGAGATTTGAAGGTGAAGAAGCTCCAGAGCAGAGGTAGGTGGAATGTTAGCATCCTGAAGAATAGACTGTACTGTTAATGGAGTAATTGCAAAATAGTTGTTTTCTGATTTGATGACGTTACGAATAAATATTAATTCACAAAGTTTTTAGGTTTACTGGAACTATAGTTGGTATTGAGGATGCTGATCCAAAAAGATGGCCAGAATCAAAATGGAGATGTCTAAAGGTGGTTGCTCCTGTATTTCATGAAGCATGTTCCCCCTTTCTAGATCTCATGCTGAAATTGTATCTCTTAATCCTACATTCAGGTGCGATGGGATGAAACTTCCACCATTCCTCGTCCTGAGAGTGTTTCACCCTGGAAAATAGAACCTGCTCTTACTGCTGCTGCTCTTAATCCGCTTCCCGTGTCCAGGCCAAAGAGGCCTCGATCAAACATCTTGCCCTTGTCTCCAGACTCTTCTGTCCGTACAAGGGAAGGTACGTTCCTTGTTTCAATTTAACTGAGTTTTCTTTTGGCTAATTGTTTTTTCCTTTATATCTAGCTGACTCAAATGTGTTCCATATATTCATTTCAATGTAGCTCCATCTAAGATAACAGTGGACCCTTCTGCAGCCAGTGTTTTTCCCAGGGTGTTGCAAGATCAAGAGTTTTCAACCTTGAAAGGCACTTTTGCGGAGAGCTATGAGTCGGACTCTTCTGAAAAGCCAATGTTATGGCGACCTTCATTAGATGCTGAGAAGGTTGATGTTGTTGCCTCGACAAAAAGATATGGGTCAGATAAACGGTTTCCTCTTGGAAGGCAAGAGTCATCATTCACGGATCTCTTATCGGGTTTCGGGACGCAAATCAATTCCTCCCATGACTTCTATATGCCTTCTGGTGATCAAGCAGGAGCTATCGCGAAACGTCGAATACAAGAGCATGAAGGGAAATTCAACTCAATTGGGAACACGAGTTCTAAAGTTCCTTTTGGTTTGTCACTTAATTTGATGGGTTCTAGCATGAAAACTCATGGACAAGTTGCTGATACTTCCTATCAGATGCAAGGGGATATGAGATATGGTGGTTTCAGACAGTATTCCATGCTTCCTGATCATAGAGGTGAGACTTTGCCGGGTAATTGGTTAATGCCACCACCAATTTCACCTTATCCCCAAACACCACCTGCTCCGTCTAGAGAGCTGGTGCCGAAGTCTGTATTTCAACCACAGCACAATGCCGGGAAACCTAAAGAAGGGAACTGCAAGCTCTTCGGTATTCCCCTTATAAGTAGCTCCATTCAAATGGAGCCCTTGTTGCCACCCAGAAATGTGTCTATTGAGCCAGCAGATCGCATGAATCTTGGGGTAAACTCTAATAAATCCACTGCACTTGAATCTGATCAATTGAAAGGCTCAAAATTGGTGGATAATCAAGTTGGCAGTAGTGAGCAGGAGAAACAATGTCAAACCTATGATCAAGTTTCTAGAGACGGGGAAGACAAAGGTCGTTCTGGTTCAACCAGGAGTTGCACCAAGGTTTTGATTTGTTCTTCTATATTCCTTTTCAATGACACAGTTATTCATTTCTTCTAATATAAAATGGCATTGCTTCCCCGCCATTATTTTCATTTCAGGTTCATAAGCAGGGTATCACCCTTGGTAGATCTGTGGATCTTGCCAAGTTCAACAACTATGACGAACTGATTGCTGAATTAGATGATCTCTTTGACTTTAATGGTGAACTAAATTCTCGGAATAAGAATTGGCTTGTGGTGTATACTGATGATGAGGATGATATGATGCTTGTTGGAGATGACCCATGGGGGTAAGATCTCCTTCTTGCTTCTCTCTAACATGTTCTGAAAGTTTCGATTAATTTTAACCACCAAAATTCTCGAGTATCGTCTTCATGTTATTGTTTGGTTATTGACTGTTGCCTATCTCTCTCTTGTTAAAAATAGTGAATTCTGTGGCATGGTTCGAAAGATCTTAATTTGTACGAAAGAGGAGGTCCAGCGCATGAACCCAGGGACCTTTAATTCAGAAGGAGAGGATTATTCATCAGTTGCGGAAGGCTTGGATGCCAATGAAGCGAAGGATCTAGCACTTCCTTCAACATCAAGCCCAGAGGATTGCTAAGTTGTCCACCTCTATGTAGGTAGTTGTTTTCTATTTTCAACTTTAAAAAGAGCTACAAGGAAAATGAATCCTCATACAACTGTTGGTTATTTCTTCTCCTGTTGTGTCCCCTCTTTTAAATTTCTTTCGCGAAGTTTGATAAGTGCGTCAAAAGATGTGTGCATATCCGTTGGGACGGTTTTGGGGTCATTTTGGAGAATTGGAGTAAAAATGGGAAAACTGGATTCTGCTTCTCTTTTGATGTCTCTTCTTTTATTTTTTTTGTGGGTTGTTGGATGGATTCTCTCCTGTAGACTGTAGTTCTGTGTATGATTACATAATCTTGACACAAAATTGAATGTTATCAGAGGATCTATGATGACCGCTGATAAGTGATCCTGCAACTAAACAGGTACATATTAATGCATGACTTGGAGAAGACTGTTTATCCATCAGCTGTTGAATTTTGGGGACATCAGATAGCAGATATGCTTATGTAGTCCCTTCAACCTCTTGATGGCTGGACTCTCTGTGGTTGAGATTTTCTGTATCTGCAGTTTTAAACCCCGTCTCAAGACCAATATATTTCACCGTATAGTTTATGATCATACTGTACTAAGGGCAAGGCATGGATGACGTATTGCTTTCAACCGTTCAGCCTTGTACATATCCACTTTTCTGATTTTGTGAGTATTGATGTAAGTAAGAGGTTAATACATATAACCCGCTATGCCATACCATGGTTTTATGTAGTATTGAATTAAGTACGAGCGCACACATAATATATGGTATCAATTATCATCATTATTTAGTCTGCTAAAGATGGAAATGTTCCCACAGTTGAAGTTCTTGTGCAAAATGGTTTTCAGCTGTTTGAGGAGAGACATTGGTTTGAAAATCAATGGATTTTGTTAGCTTATTTGGAATGAGTTATGTTTTCAGTCTGCTTGTTTCGTAAGATTTTTGCACCTGATCTTCAATGGAGCAGATAATGGTCCACTCTATGAAGTTCTGCCTTTCTGGTTTCTCTTTTGCTTTTTCATCATGTTTGGTAGGGAGGATAGTATTGAAGAAGAAAACTAAAGTTAAAATATGTTTTATTATTCTGTTTAGTAATGAAAGAAAATAATTATTACTTCAAATACAATCAACTTCTAGAAGAAAACAAAGACTTGACTTTAAAGATATATAAATAATTTATTTATTTTAGATATAATTTAAAATTTATTATTATTTGTGTTTTAAATTCAAAATAAATTTTACTTTGTATGTGAAAATTATGTTAAAGATAAATATAAATATAAATAAATAAACTAATTTTACACATGTTGGTATTCAATTATTGAGTCGTCTAAACGTATTTGATCATTTTCTTCTAGAAATTAGGAAACATCTCTTCTTCACATATAAGTCATTTATGAGGAATTGATGCATCCATAAAATAATTATCAGAGAAAGAGAATAAATTATACAAATATTTGTCACTCTATAGTAATTTTATACTCGCCAAGTGTTGTGTGTTGTATCATGTATGACATGGGATTTATGGGAACCTATGTGCATTTGGTGTGCAGAGCAAATTTTAATGATTATTATATAATAGTTTGATCTACTGAAGGAGCAAAATAAATTAAAATTCTGTGAAAGATTGACATCAAATTTGACTATATTATTAATTTACTGAATATATTTTTTAGTTCTTGTAAATTAAAATTCGTATTACTGCATTATACTGTGTATGATTTTTGATAAAAAAAAAAAAAAATTACACTAAGAATTAATGTGGTTATCTCGTGTGTCATTTCTTACTCATGAAAGTCTTTAAAATTACTAGAAGTCGCACTTATCCTATTGATCTAATTAAAATCACCACCAAAATTTCCCAAATTGCCAATATCCCTCTTTTGAAAAAGAGTAGACTGTGCTCCAATTGATGCAAAATTCTTAAGATGCTTTAAAACTTTAATTAAGTCTAGGCAAAAACAAAGAGTTTCTACTTTCTAGGATAAGAACCTTCTCAAAATCCCAACTCACCCAAAACCAACAATTTTATGTGGTAGTTGCTTATTAGCCAAAAACACAGAATTAAAACTCAAAAATACCCATCTTATTACACTTAAGTTTCATCTACGTATGCTCAAACTTGTAAGACTTAAAATTTGACCTTATCGTCTTATCACGTTTTGTGTCTTTAAAAATTTTAGTCTGGTATAACTAAAATTTATGTAATTAAGTTAGATTAATTAATATTTTGAAGTTCAAAAATGATATATTTTCTCACACTTATCTTCCTTCTCAACTACTAAATATTGCCAAATCAACAAAAACCAAAATAGTTTACAAAATGGAAAATGTGGATTACCATTCAAGTTTAACTTCTAGCAACAATACCTTGGCGGCTTGGCGTGGTAGTCAAATAACACTACAGTGTGGATAAAATGGGAATTTAAAATAAAAATAAAAAATGGACCAGCAAATACACATGCCAAATAAAAGGGAAAATTGGACCGTTGGTCTCTAATATATTGCCTCAATAGTAAGTTAGTCTTTAATATTTAAAAAAGAGCAAATTGATTTTTAACTTTCATTATAATTTTCAAACTAGTCCTCAGTATCAAAAAGTGTCTAAAATTTTGTTTAATTGTCCAACTTTATGAAATTAAGTTTACTTTTTAATTTGGATTGGTGTTTAAAAAATGATTTAATGAAAATTTTGTTGATTCTATAATGGGATACTAATTGTGCAAGGCAAGATTGAAGACTAACTTGTTCTTTTTGAAACATTAATGTTCAACTTTCAACTGAAACAATAGGTTGAGAACTAATAATGCAATATTTCCTAAATAAAACTATATATAACACAAATCACTAGCAGTCAATAATTCTTGACCTTCACGGCACCACGTGCAATAAAAAAATAGAAAAAGAAAAAAGCAAGGCAGAGTAAAACAATGGTTTATGCATTGGAAAAATTATAGTAGAAGTCACCAAACTTTATAAAATACATATCTTAAGTCCTCTTTCAATTTGTTTGGTATGTGAATGGGGGTGACTAGTTGTGGTGGGTTGGGGGATGGGTAGTGTACGGTGGTGGATAGTAGTGGCTGGTTGGCGATGGTGGTGGTGGTGGTGGTACAATTGTATTTTCTTTATTTTTTCTTTTCTTTGCTTTTTTTTTTATTTTTTTATTAATTTTATAGAGATTAATTAAATTATTTCGTAAAATATATCTCGTGTAAGATAAGTGGTATTTTAAAAGTAAAAATGACAATTCTATTACTGAGGATTCGCGTGCACCAAAATAGTAAAAGTGAGGCATTGTGAGGATTCACATGTACCAAAATTGAAAGTCTAGTATTCATATGCTAGAAAAAAAATAAGATACTTAAAGTGATATTTTATAAAGTTTTGGGATCCAACTGTAATTTTCGCTTATAAGTTTGAAGAGAAAAGCAGCAAACCAGTCTATTTTCATCCACATCTATATATCTCTATATCTTCTACATTACACTCTCTATATGTTACGGCATCTCTCTCTCTCTCTCTCTCTCTCTCTCTTCCATATTCAGAGACCTGAGTAATTCTCTCACTCTTCTTTCTGTTAATCTATTTTTCATTCAGGTAAAGTTTATATTTTCTTGTTGACCTAATTTATATTTGTGTGTGTGAATTGAAATTAGGTTTCTGTTGAGATTTTTGAATTTTGGGTTCATTGGAGGCTAATTGAAGGCTTTTTTAAATCTGTTTTCTTCTCGTAATTTAGCTGGTTTTTGTTTTAAAAATCTGGTCTAGAGCTTTGCCGATTAAAGTTTGTGATGTTGAATTAATATTTCTTTTTGAATTGATTTGTTAAAAATCTGGTCTTTAACTCTTTTTCTGTCTTCGTTAATAATTAATAATTATGATGAAATAAATGTTAGCTACTATCCCTTATTTCTCTATGGTTGTTTTTAGATTATGTGAGTTGGTACTAATTAAAAGAGCTAATATGTGTTTTTTATGTGCATTTAACAACTCCTGAGCTTGTATGAATTGTTATTAAATAAATTCTGGTTTCATTTTACTTGTTTTGCCAGTTACCCCAAGTATATTCATTTCTTGCCCAATTGTTTTCTGTGGGTGGTGAATGTCATAGATTTATTTGCCTGTACAATGATGTGAGTTCTATGATAATAATATGCGCTTAAGTGTTTTCTGAAATCCATAGGATTGAATTTTTTTTTCCCCGGACTTTTTAAATTGCTTTGTCATATAATATGGTCTAATTAGAGTTCATATAGTTCAACTCTCTGCATTTTGGCTGTGCCTAAATTTGGGTGCTTCAAGAAAAAGAACTAAAGAAAACAACTGTCTTGTTGTGTAGTATTCTAGTTTTTAGAATCCCATTTTTATGGCACCCATTTTTGAGGTTCAAATTTTCTTGTTCCATAACATTTATGTTTTCATTGGGTTTTTAATTTCTGATTGTTTTCCTCAACTAAAGGAGTATATTCCTTAGTTGGAGATTATGGAATTAGTCAAGTTGAATAATTGCATTAACTTAGCGTGAGCGTGCAATCCCTTCAGCCAACTCCCTTGATTTAAGATGATTTGTTAGATTTATGTTTTAAGAAGTTGTTGATTTTTGTATATTCAGATCTTTGTATAAAATTCAGAGGCCTTTCTGCTTTATTTTAGCATCCAGTTGCATTAGCTTTACGTGTTGAAGTGACTTTCTTGTGTTCTCGTGGAGCATTTCAATGTGGTCTTTTGCCTCCAAGATTGGAAACTCTGGGTAAATAGGTAGTTGTGGGTGTGTAAGGATCCTTTTATGTCAAAATTCCCATTAATTGACCCTTTGTTACTTCTAGAAAACAAAAATATAATTATAGGATGTTGCTACATTATAGAGTGAACAGTGCATGTTTCGTTGAAGAGGGGAATCATTTTCTTGTTTTGATGCACTGATGCAAGTATTCCACATTTCCATGTAGCATTGATGTGTCACAGTTGTGGAAGATGCTTGTGTTCAAGCTCGTCACGCAAGAAGAAAGTTTAGCAGATTATGCTTGCTATTATATGTTGCCATCACATATTTTGGAGCTTCAAGTTGAATTATTTTGTGCTCACAACTAGATTGTGGTCTTTTGATTTCAATCTTAGCTGTCTAATTGTCATTTCATAAATGCAGATCCCTTTCTCGCAATCATGGCCAGGGCTTTAGTTCAGTCAACTAATTACCTTAATATAGTTTCCGGTGAAAGGAATGGACAGTTCAAGGGATCTGGGAGCACAAAAAGAATGATTACAATGCTGTGTAGTTTACAAACAATGCCTCTAAGGATCAGGGATTTCTCAGGATTGCGAGGATCTAATGCGTTAGATATGATGCTGAGGCAAACTGGCCAGACACTCCAATCGAAGGTAGCTGGTGTCACCTCTGTCACACAACGAAGAAAATGCCGAATCGCTCCACGAGCCATGTTTGAGCGCTTTACAGAGAAAGCAATAAAAGTTATTATGCTTGCACAAGAGGAGGCAAGACGGCTTGGTCATAATTTTGTCGGAACTGAGCAGATTCTGTTGGGACTTATTGGTGAGGGCACTGGCATTGCTGCTAAGGTTCTCAAGTCCATGGGAATTAATTTGAAAGATGCCCGTGTTGAGGTGGAGAAAATAATTGGAAGGGGTAGTGGCTTCGTTGCTGTGGAGATACCTTTTACTCCTCGTGCAAAGCGTGTTTTAGAACTCTCGCTAGAGGAAGCTCGCCAGCTAGGTAACTTTTTTAATCTTTCTTTTTGTGTGCTAGTTTCTTGTGAATGTTTCCCTGAGGCAATGGTTCCTGGTAATACGTTTAGGTTCTTGCTTCATCAACTTCTAATACACATTTTTACTTATTTATACACCTTTTTTCCAATTTTCTTTCACTCTACTTTGGGTAGCATAAAAATAAAAAAATTCATTTTATGCTGGCTTTATATTTAGCCTCAGGACACAAGATTATTTATGTGGATTAGTATCAATTTATTTTCATCTGTAATTTGATGTTAAATTATTGCCTTTGATGTAGGTCACAATTACATTGGATCAGAGCACTTGCTGCTGGGATTGCTTCGTGAGGGTGAAGGCGTGGCAGCTCGTGTTCTTGAGAATTTAGGTGCTGATCCAAGTAATATTCGCACACAGGCAAGAATTCCTACCTCTATATGCTTTCTGTGTGCTAAGTCTGTGATTCCCTTAAAACTGACTGTATGTTGATCCATTTGGGAGATTAGGTTATTAGAATGGTGGGTGAGAGTGCGGAGGCTGTTGGAGCTGGTGTTGGAGGTGGAAGCTCAGGCAACAAGATGCCTACACTGGAGGAGTATGGTACTAATTTGACCAAGCTAGCTGAGGAGGTAATTTTCTGTATTTCTCAACATCTGCGAGTATTGACTTTTCATAGGGAGCTAACAGGTGCTTGATGTCTTGGTTTTTTAGGGTAAATTGGACCCTGTTGTTGGAAGGCAGCAGCAAATTGAACGCGTCACTCAGATTCTGGGGCGGCGTACAAAAAATAACCCCTGCCTCATTGGAGAACCTGGTGTTGGGAAGACAGCTATTGCGGAGGGACTTGCTCAGAGAATTGCCAATGGGGATGTTCCTGAGACCATTGAGGGGAAAAAGGTGAGCTACTATATGAAGGCTTGAAGAGAAATAGGCAGATTGGTTAGCTGGTACCCTAAGTGTCCCATGAGTAGAAGTATGAGTCGGATGGCTTTTCTCAAGGGGCCCAATTTGGTAATGCCTTAATGAATTTGACGAGTTCAATTCATCTTTCCCCCTTTGTAGTGGATCTTGGAGATCCACTAAGAATTTTGAAGAAGAATTTCAAAAAGAAGTATGAAAACAACTCCCTTTGTATCATGTATGAGGGTTTGTACTGATTTTATAAATTATTCATGTTATCTGGAAGTGTAGTGTATGCTAGCCAATTTGGTTCCATGATACTGAAATCCACACTCCCCTCCCCTTTTGTGCTTTCAGTTTATATATTTCGCAACTATAATTTTTTTATTTTTTATGTGGAATATGGCTAGTCACTATTTTAATGTGTTTCTATTAAATACTGAAAAATTACATATGTATGTGATGATAATAAACGTTCCCTTTTGCATCCTTTCAGGTTATAACCCTTGATATGGGTCTTCTTGTTGCTGGGACGAAGTATCGTGGTGAATTTGAGGAAAGGCTGAAGAAGCTGATGGAGGAAATTAAACAGAGTGATGAAATTATACTTTTTATTGATGAAGTGCACACATTGATTGGAGCAGGAGCAGCAGAGGGGGCGATCGATGCTGCAAACATCTTGAAACCTGCGCTCGCTAGGGGTGAACTACAGGTTAGTAGGGCTAAAATTGAACCATAAGGTCCATAACTCTTCCACATATAGCGTACATATGCATTTGAGGTTGTGCATCATTCATCACATTCTTAAACATGTGAATGACTCTGCCTGGTGGACATTTTTGAAAATGTGAACAATTTCTTTCGTTTAATTATTTTTTAGAAATCTCATCTTCCTTTGTCCCACACTTCCTTGCCCTTCCCACCTCAATGTTATAAGTATGTTTTGGTTTGGATAATAATCACTAGTGTTGAGTTCAATTATGATTTTAAGATTTGATTCATCCATAATTTTTAACTTTGATCTTGAAGCGTCTAAATCATAGTTGCAAAGTACTTTATCCTTCCTTGAAAATTCAACCGTCCCTACCGTTCCATGGATGACTTATTTTAGAGCGGATGCTCAAGTTTTTGTACACTTGTCACTGAATTATGTTAGTGATGTTTGAGATATGGGTATGTTGCACACATTGTCCTTAACGTTCGGTCACTTTTTTATTTCTTTTCTCAACCTTTAACGTTCGGTCACTATTTTATTTCTATTATCAACCTTTTTTCTTGGCATTTGACTCAGCCTTCTTATTTTAGTAACATTTTCGTCCTTTTTCATGGTTTCCATCCAAAAGACGAGTTGAAATTGTTGAAAAGTAAAGTTTTCCCTCGATTTCAAATTAGCAAAAAAATAAAAAAATAAAAAGAAACAAAAACGAAGCAAATCTCCATATGAATGATTCACAATCCTTTGACCGCCCCACACCCACACACCCATTACCACCACCCAAACTGCCACCCAGCTTCCTGCCTTGCTAGCTTCTCTCCCACTTAATGCACATTAATTTTAATCTAGGAAAACAAAACAGCATTTCTTGACTTTACACGGACTTTCAAAACATAATTAAAGCTCGCCTGTAAGCCAACTCCCGTACCCCTCCCCTACCTCCAGTTGAACCCTTTCCCTCCTCGAAATGCAGTTGCACCCTCCCCACCTCCAGGCAGTCCAGCTGCGCAGGCCACAACTCCAGCCCTGTAACTCTCAGAATTCATCACTCACTTTCACTTTCTCCGCATCTGCTCCGATTAATTCATATAGGGAATCGTTATTCTGTGTAGTTGACTATTCATTTATTCCCATTTTGAACATAAACAATAATCAATTAGAATAGAATAGAATAAACTGAAAATTCTAGCATAAAGCGGTTTGATGCGCGTGGTGTTGCATTGAGGTGGAGTGAGGTGGGGGTGGGGGTGGGGGTGGGGGTGGGGGATGGGGGATGGTGGAGGAGATGATGATTCTACCTTATTTTTGTATTCATTAATATTTGTTTATTGAAAGTTGAGGACAAATTTGTCTTTCGTCAAAATTTAAAGATTCTTTTGGATGCAAACCATGAAAAAAGACAAATGCACCTAAAAATAGGAAAGTTGAGGAGTTAAATGCCAAGGAAAAAAAGGATGGTGATGACAAAAGCTTACAAACTTTGGAGATGTCCATGCAGTTTACCTTTTATATATTTGGATAACAATATCCATAATTGGCACCATTATAATGTAAGTTCTTGTTGGTAGGGTTCTGAAAATGTCTTTATTTATGTATTTACTTTCTGAAAAGGATTGCTCGAGTGCATTAAGTTTAATGGGAGTGCTGCATATGTCTTTTCCCATCTTCTATTAGTCGCCACATTTGTTTGATGTTTTTTTATCATGCTGATATCTGCATCCATCAGTGTATTGGGGCTACTACACTGGACGAATACAGAAAGCACATTGAAAAGGATCCAGCATTAGAAAGACGGTTCCAGCCTGTTAAGGTCCCAGAACCCACTGTGGATGAAACCATACAGATTTTAAAAGGGCTTCGCGAGCGATATGAAATCCATCACAAGCTTCGCTACACTGATGAAGCTTTAGTTTCTGCAGCCCAGCTGTCATACCAGTACATCAGGTAATACTTTTTCGGAGAACAAAGTAAATATTATATTGTCATTTATAATATATTGTTTAATGGTTGACATAAACAGTGTGTGTGTAGACTTATTATAACGTTGAAATGGGACAGAAGGATTCTAAACATCCGAATAACGGTGCTTCGCATCCCCCCATCAGTTTACTATGAAGTTTTATTGTCATCTTTCAGAAACTTTGATGTTATCATGCTGCGTGTAATAGTAAGTTATATGCACAAGTTGTTTCATATCCAGTCACAGGTGTGATGAATAGTTTATTAGTTGTCTCAAGGGAGATACCATGACTGATGGTGAAATTTTCTGGTTTAGTATCTTCAAGATGTATGCAGATATCTGTGTTAGTTTGTCTTCAGACTAGAGGTGGTAAAATTGGCCTGGCCTGGGGGCTGACCTATATAGCCCGCCTTTTTGGGTTGGGTTGGCCCTAGCCCAAATAAAACCAGGCCAAGATGGCCCGGCCCATCTAGCCAGTGGGCTAGTTGGGCCAGCCCGATTTTGATTTTTTTTTTTTTTTTTCCTCCTTAACACTAATCACTCATTTTATGAATAGCCCCAATACATAATTCAAATAATATCAATTTAAAATAATCTAAGCCAAAGTCACTAATAAACATTAATCCAAAAATCTCAGGATCCAACATAGAATTGTTTAGATTTAATTAAAATTTAGTTTAATTTAAGTTTTAATCCAAAATATATTAGGTGTGACAAGTAAATTATTTATTTTAAATTTACTTATAAGTAAATCTTTTAATTTAAGCCAAACATGCTTATATCTCAAAACAATAAGACTAGCACGCTTTTAATATTTGTATTTTTTTTTTTTAAAAAGTGTCCAAAAATAGTTTACAATTAATAAAAAAAATTATTATTTTGAAAGAAAATTGACGTTTATCTATTAACTAATACATGAGAGCCCCAATTTTATAAATTAATCTTTTTAAAAATCTCAAAATATATAGTCTAAATTTATCTAAGATTGTATTTGATGTAATGTATTAGATTGTATAAAAATTTAGTTAAAAAAAAAGAAAATTAAGACAAGTTGGGCCAATGGGCTGGACTGGGCTAGCATATTTCTGGCCCATACAAAATTGGGCTGGGCCAGGCCCAGTCCAGTTTCATGTGTGGCCCTGCTCTGACGGGTTGGGCTGGCCCAATTCAGCCCATTTGCTAGCTCTACTTTTGACCCTAGTAGTAACATAAGTACCCCATCTTAGTCAGGCATTGCTGGTAAATCCTCAGCTCGGTGCTGAATATTCTCTTTGTATATTTCAGTGACCGCTTTCTGCCAGATAAAGCCATTGACTTGATTGACGAAGCTGGTTCCCGGGTTCGACTTCGTCACGCTCAGGTATGGGATTTTCTTAGTGACATTATTTTCCTTATCCGAACCAAGCTATATTAATGTTTGTATCTTTTGCAGCTTCCTGAGGAAGCTAGGGAGGTAGAGAAAGAACTCAGGCAGATCACGAAGGAGAAGAATGAAGCGGTCAGAAGTCAAGACTTTGAAAAGGTGACGCATAACCTTATAATACATACCTATTTTGTAGTCCAATAAAAGAGAGATACAGGATACTGAGTTTTCTTTCTTGTTCCAATTATAGTGCTAATTCTTAAGCTGTTTAGTTGCTGATTGTAATGCTCAGCAGGATTTCCTAGCACTTTATCAGATGAATCTTATGTTACTTTCATCAATGTACAGGCTGGAGAGTTACGTGACAGGGAAATGGATCTTAAGGCACAAATATCTGCTCTTGTAGACAAAAACAAAGAAATGACCAAGGCGGAGAGTGAGGCAGGGGATGGAGGTCCTGTTGTGACAGAAGTTGACATTCAGCACATTGTTTCTTCTTGGACGGGAATACCGGTTGAGAAGGTGTCTACTGATGAATCTGATCGCCTCCTCAAGATGGAGGAGACACTGCACACGCGGGTTATTGGGCAGGATGAAGCTGTCAAAGCAATCAGTCGTGCTATTCGCCGTGCCCGTGTTGGTCTTAAAAACCCCAACCGACCCATTGCAAGCTTCATCTTTTCTGGCCCAACTGGTGTTGGGAAGTCGGAACTGGCTAAAGCATTAGCAGCCTACTACTTTGGTTCTGAAGAAGCCATGATCCGGCTTGATATGAGCGAGTTCATGGAGAGACACACTGTTTCAAAACTCATTGGCTCGCCTCCTGGTTACGTTGGTTACACTGAAGGTGGACAGCTAACCGAGGCTGTTCGACGTCGTCCTTACACTGTTGTACTTTTTGACGAGATTGAAAAAGCTCATCCTGACGTGTTCAATATGATGCTTCAAATTCTTGAAGATGGGAGGTTAACTGACAGCAAAGGTAGAACAGTAGACTTCAAGAACACACTTTTAATCATGACATCAAATGTTGGAAGTAGTGTAATTGAGAAGGGAGGCCGTCGTATTGGTTTTGATCTAGACTATGATGAGAAGGATAGCAGTTACAATCGAATCAAGAGCTTGGTGACAGAGGAGCTTAAACAATACTTCAGGCCAGAATTTTTAAATAGATTGGATGAGATGATTGTATTCCGGCAGCTCACCAAGCTTGAGGTGAAGGAGATTGCTGATATAATGCTAAAGGAAGTATTCGAGAGACTCAAATCCAAAGACATCGAACTTCAAGTGACCGAGAGGTTTAGAGATCGGGTCGTTGAGGAAGGATACAACCCGAGCTATGGAGCAAGACCACTTAGACGAGCTATCATGCGACTTTTGGAGGACAGCATGGCAGAGAAGATGCTTGCACGTGAAATCAAAGAAGGTGATTCGGTTATTGTTGATGTTGATTCTGATGGCAATGTGATTGTTCTTAATGGTAGCAGTGGTGCTCCTGAGCCATCTCCATCTCCTCAGCCTGTTGCTGTCTAGCTCTCGTTTGACTGTAGCCTGTTCATTGTTTGTATTGCTGCTTTTCATTTGAATTGGGCAAGAAATTATGAAGTGACTTGTTGGTTGTCGACTCCAATCCCAGTCAATAAATTTATGTTCAAAGTATCACGGCTCGTCTTTAGACCAAGTCTCAAGGCTCTCTCGACTATACTTAATTTTATGAACGTTGCAATTGGTCATTAGATATTTAGTTTTAGATATGCAGAAGTTTTATGATGAAAGGACATGTCTGTTATGGTGAAGGTGGAGTAATTGGTGTTATGTTGGTCTCGTCTTTTTAATTGACTCTGTACATTCATATGGCTGTGAGCTAGTTTCACTTGTACAAGTAATCATAAATCAATCTTTGCTTTAATTGCTAAGCTGGTAAAAGTATGAAATATAATACAAATTTGGCTGCAATTATTTGCGACATCACTGGTAAATGGTGTCTTCATGGTTGAACTAGAGTACCCACAGTTTTAGGACTGCAGTCAATTTTATTTTCCGCCTTGGTTTGAGCTTAGGGATGCAACAGAACAATGAATACTCGATCTAAATGTATCAGTTATATTCTGATGTGATTACGAAATCCTTATCCTTGCCTGCTGTAAAAGGTATTAAATAGAACTCAGTAGCCAAATCACATTGCTATACGCATCAACTTTGAATGGAAATAAGTAGATCTCATCTATTTTAAAGAAAGTAACATCCTAAACATGTTTATATTAAAGTGGTTGTAAATTCTTATATTCATCCAATGAGGCTGATGCCTTGGGAAATCAAGGTATTCGCAAGAACTTGATTAGCAGCCTGAGACGGGTGCACACTATCCCAAAACACATACTGTGTCGCATTGCTGCAAGTGCCTATTGACTTGGGATTGCACAGAAGTACTGTTGTCTCTATAGTTCCTGTACCACAGCAACCTCTCCCTGCTTCTGCAAAACCTACACGTGCAAACTGGATTCATCAAATGCCTAAAAAGTGACTACTTTTGCCTGCTCTAATACAATAAACAAAGGCTTTACACGTGACAATTTTGATAATGCTTTGATGTCATGTTTTAAGCCTTTAGAGAGGGCACACATTTATTTATGCAAGTTTTGTCGACAGCTGAAGATTATTATGATAAGGCCGGTCAATACATCATAACACAGGTTTCTGAAAACAAATTTGTTTAGTACCTTGTTTTGGTGGATCTTGAATTAGTTCATAAAGGGGCTCGAAGATGTCGAACACAACAATCTTAAGGCCGGGAAGTTGTTGCTGGAGTTGTGTTGCGGCTGAGTTGATCTTGCTGTTGAATCCTTGGGCATCATTGTTGAGCCTAGAGACACAACCACTCTCATGGAATAATGATCTCGTTGCCGGAATGCAGCCCAATGGTGGAAGTGAAGTCACCCCAATTCTCCTGGCTCCACAGTCATATAAACCCTGTTTCTCAAGAATGAAAATCAGGATGTTAATGGAACCTATCAGGTTTCCATATAAATGGTAAAGGAAAATTTTCTTCTTTTTATGAAAAAGATATAGATTTTGTTATTTAGATCTTCTAGCACCTCTAAAAATGAAACCGAACGAGTGACCAAAAATCATTTATGTATCCGAACTTGAATTTATTTGAAAAATGCTTAGCATGTTGTTGTTGTTGTTGTTGTTGTTGTTGTATGAGTAAGAAATAGAGAATAGAAGACACATACCTCGATAAAACTTGAAAATATGCCAACAAGGTTTGAGGCATACTGATCAGGAGTACAGGATTTGTAGAGATGAGGATTCACATAGTAATTCTGGATAAAATCACTGCTACCAGCACTCACTATATATAATGCATCCTTTATAATTGATTCTGCCTTTGTACTGCCTGCTACATTTGCTAGCTTATTTTGGTACTCCTTGTAACACTCAAACTGCTGGGACAATGGAATTGCATGCTGCAAAATACATTCACAAATCAGTAAATTCTGATATATATATATATATATATATATATATATATTTTTTTTCAAAATTACTGTCTTGTTCGTGTAACATATTGCACGAATAAGTTTAACGTGTAACGATAAATACAGTCGAAAAGTTATTTCAAGTTACACTCAGGGCGGCCGTCGTATCGTCATAGCCAGAACCAGCAGAAGCAAAGTTGGCTCCTAGGAGAAGGGTCTGCCCTGATGCCTGTGGGCTAAGATAAGCTGGTGGATAAGTGGTGAAACCCAAAGTCTCAGCTGCAAGAAAATATCAAACAGAGAAGTCAGCATTTTCGTGTTAAAAGAGGAGGACAACATTAAACTTTGTCAAATCCAATGACACGAATCTTAATACACATTTTGTTGGGGCGTGCAATAAACCAAACGAGAATTCATGTAGTCGACATACATACCTGTAATATCTGTGGCTAATTTTCCATTGGAGAACCTTCCTGTAGCTTCTTGATTGGCAAAATCCCTCCCGTAAGGAGGGTAATTGGCCTTGAAAAAAGTATGAATGTAGTCATTGTTCCCAACATCCACAGAAGAGTCACCAAAGGTAATGATTGCAGGAACAAGCTGACAATCCACTGTACAAATGGCAATAGCCAATGCAAAAATCAAAGCCAGAACTGATTCTTTAAAGTAGACTGCCATTTTCATTTGGAGATTTTCAGGTAAGAATTGAGAACCTTTGTTATATAGAGAGAATCAGAGAATATTGTGTTAATTAAAGAATGAAGCTGAGCGTTGGATGACCATTAATGATCGGTTCTATAGCATTAAAAGACTAGCATGATACATACATCACATTTTTATCTATATTTCCTTATTAGATATCTGTTTCTATTACTTGTCAATGGCAATAATTAATAATGGTTCTTCAACAAGCAAAAAAAGGTAGTCGGCGATTCAGGAATTGCGTTAGGAATAGGAAGCTACAAAATTTGCCGTTTGGTTTAATGCTGTTGACACAAATCAGTGGAAAATATACAGTTGGGTGTGAAGTAAATATATAGATGATGTCGAAATTGTTAGTGTTTTGTAGAAAAAAAAACCGGAACAAGATCCCTAGCTACATGATTTAGATTTTTGAGTACATCGATCATGCATCGATATATGTAAGGTTAAAGCGTTAGCATTGTCACGTATCTTTGTTTCACTAATACAATTTATGCGAGTCGGAGAAAAAATTATGTTGGAAAGAGATGAATTGAGTGTGAGGTGGTTGCCAAACAAGCTTTTTCTTGTGCAAATGTTAGTAACAAATGCTTTGCAGAATGATTAGGCGTCAGTTTCCCATTTTTGGGCCGACAGAAAATACATAGGAGCAGGATTATCGGGCAGATATTTGAAACTTAGGCCGGCCCTGCTTAATTTTGTTTAAAAATCTGTATTTAAAATTAACAATTAATTATTTTAAATATATATTTAATGAGACCCACAACTTTTATCAACTTTTCAATCACATATTTCATCAACTTTTATCAAAATTTGCTAAAATATTAATTTTTAGCAAAATCAAACAGGCTCATGATGAAGTGAATAATATATTGCTCCAAAGACTAATAAATAATTTATTGTACATTTTCGTATTCGAAATTTTTAAATGCTTGAAGTTAAATTTTTTTTTTTTTAAATATGGATATTGAAGATAATAATGCAAGTAAATAATTTTTTTTTCTATCTCTAAACTGACGTTTTAAAATTAAATGAATAGATTCATCTATTCTTTAATTAATAACCTAACTTTTATACTATTTAACGTGGAGATAAAAGGAAGCATGACTACAATCTTGAATATCAAAAGTTTGAAGAGAATTATTATTTTATGCATATTAATTTTCTTAACCAAATGATTAGATTATACGATTCATGATTTGTAGACGCAATATCTATTGAATATGGACTCGGAATCTATAAAATGTAGTAATTTGTAGTTTCTCTAACTTAGACAAAATCAAAATCAATTTTAATAATCTAAGACCTTGTTTGATATAAATTATAAATCATTTTGGTCAAATAAACTTCACCAAACGGGCACTAACTTTGCTACAAATCAAAGTTGAATGTTTTGACTTTGACAAAATCAAAGGATTTCAAAGTTGACCGGTATTAAGATACAAAACATATTAAACATAAATTCCTCAAAAAATGTGATTTCTTTGGTCTAATCGCGACATGTTTTTTTGTTACAAATATCGATTGTCAGGTTTAACGGTGTAATAATGATGAATTAATTAAGGAAATAATCTTTTTCAAACAATTGAAAACGTGACACATAAATATTTCGCCATGAGATGTCATAAAATCCATTATTTATAACACAAACTCGGTCATATTAATTTTCCATATAACATCAGCCAGCTGTAAATATTACATATATTCGAGAAAATTATATATATATATATATATATAGTTGAATGCCTTTATTTCATAATTAATGTATGTTATGAATTATGATTGATCTTCATGGAATCTTATTTCCAGATTGAGTCACAAAACAAGCACAATAGCAGCATGGTGGCGGCTTTGCAGTTTGGCAACACAGGCAGGGTGGACAACTTGGCTTCTGAACAAGTTCTGCATCACACACAAAGTATTCAATCAAAACCTCGTCTCAAAATTTAAATTGATAATTAGTCGTAAGTTCAAATCACAAACAAAGTATATGCATGTACATACCTCGATAAGTCAGTCCAGCTGCATTACATGGTATCATAGTCGAAAGAAGGATCCCAAAAATTAAAAATGTGACCAAAAAGGAGGCTGGGGAGAGCTTAGCCATTGCTTACTATATAAAGAATTTCTTGTAACTTCTTTAACGATCGCATTTACCCAAATTTTATTAAGCCATATATATAGGTGGGTTGGGTCTTTTTCGTAAAAAAAACTGCAAACAAAATACTACAAACGTTGATGTATTGCTTGCGAAAATTCAACACGGACCCATTAATTGACCAAGACTTGCAATTTCTTGGAAATTAGTATATGCCATCATAGTTTCTATGTGACCCCAATTCCTTGTATATGTTATTTTTTTGGAAGCTACAGTACTTGTGCTTAATCCATAGTCAGTCTCATATTTTAATAATAAAAAAAGAGTTGTGATAGATGGACAATTGATGTAAATATATAACCATTGATTAGAACCCTGACGAAAAACACAACTAAAAATTTTAGACTTCCAACTATATGATTTAACATATATATATATATATGAATAAAGAAAAAAATAATCAGATCATATGATTACGTATCTTACTAGAATTATTATTGAAGGGTTGAAATTAATTATATATAAGATTCATTAATTATACAGGTTCTCGTTATTTTAATTTTAATAATTAATTGTTTGCTTGACCTTGACGTCGACCTCGACCTTGACCTTGACATGAAAATGGAGAAAAATAAACGTATTATTATTATTATCTTAACTAAGTGCTCCATTAGTCCTAGAGTTGGTCAAAGCACGTAGTTAATGCTTTCACACACAAACTGTAAAGTAAATTGCGAGACACGAGATACACTCATATACATATGAAGATGAAAGCTACAGAAGAATTAACTTGTTCCTCTTTTATTTCCTTTGTTTTATTTTTTTATTTTTATTATTTATGGACAATTATGTCTCTTTTACTTTTAAAAACTTTGATTGATATTTTTTAAGTGACTATGAATTTCATTAATTTTTATTGACATTTATAGATTTTAATAAAATTTTATTTCAACACGTCTCTTGGCATGGATCGAAATTCTTTCTTCATCGAATTGGACTCGTCTAGAATTTTCACCAAATGAATATGTAGCAGCAACAAAATTTAACTTAAAATCTTCAATTGTTAATCAAACTCATCTAAAAACACGACCGTGAGATATACTTCGAAAAGTCAATCGTGCTGCTGCGTTAAAGGTAGTGCCAGTGCAGTATAAAAAAGTAAATAAACACGAAGAACATAAATGTCACCAAGAACCTCATTCCAGTCTTAGTTGCCATAGATTTTGCTGTGTAATTAATTAGCAGATCTTTTAGCTAGTAAGCAAATTAACACGTTATTTATTGTTTATTTCTAAAAGATTAGTGGATAGAATCTGATTGTGCCATCACGAGACACTGGATGGAGATACGGTTAAGGTTCGAGGACGAAGAATATTGAATATGAGAAAACGATGTCATTTTTATTTGTTATTATGGGGTATTTTATAATTTTGTTAAAAGTCTAGGGACTAGAAGTGAAATTTTAATTAGGTTCTGATTTCTCCAATTTTCATTCAAATCCATATTCGTTGGAGATATATTTATTAACAAGCTTGTTAATTGCATAATAGTATTTGATATGGCAATTTTATTCATAAATTTATTAATTTTTATTCATATTTGCAATCAATACAAAAGGGTACATAAATCACATTCACTTCAGTCTCCCTTATTTACTAACGGAGCGGGGCAGGCGCAAAGGCAACAAGGCGGCGTGTTAGGCTTGCAACAAACACATGAAGGACACTTCTCTTTAAAATATTGTTCTGTCACAAACAAAAATAAATTCATAATAATTAGAATAGAAAAGGAGTTTAATAAAAATTGAACTCACAACGATCTTTGTCTACTCTGATACTATTCTGAACAGTCTTGTCTAAAAGTTGTTTGAAGAAAAAATTTAACAATTTAAACTTTTAAATGAAACGGTCCAACAATTTAATATCATAATAGTATATGGGAGTGAGTCGAATTCACCTTGGAAAGTCAATCTTGCTGCGTTGCATGACAGTGCAGGAGAGAATACAAACATGAAGACAATAAATGTCACCAAGAAACTCTTTGCAGTGTTATAAGTTGCCATTGTTTTTGCAATGCAATTAGAGATGCTTATGCCTATATATATACTAGTCTTGGCACGTGCGTTGTACGTTTTTGTGGCCATCGTTGGATTTGTAGTTGTGATTAGATCGAATATGAAGTACATATAACTAAAATTTATACGTATACCAACTGGAAATCACTTCAACATGTATGCATTAATTAACCAATGAGTTGCAACAAGAATCAGGAAGAGATGGATTGAAATAATAGATAATTAGCCCAACATCATTCATGAGCATATACAAATTGTGCCTGGAATTCTCAGTGGTTGTCCTATTACAAAAGAGTAGAATATGTAATGAGAATTATGCAAGTGAAATTGTCTTCCTAATATGAAATTAGTAAGATTTTGCTATTGGAGTGGTGGAAAGACTATCGAAGTTGCTAAATACCAATGGAAATGCACAAGATGGACAATGTTTGTAGAATGACAACACAAAAAACAAAAAACAAAAAACTGAGCCAAAAAGAGAGTGCCATTTCCACTCAATGTATCGCTAGACCTCTCTGTCTTTTGTTTGAGGCTGAAATGGGCGGAAATTGAAAGAGCATTGTTTTGCCGATGGAGGCAGTGACTGGGGCAGAGTGCACTGTTTAAGTGGTAGAACTTGAATCTTGAGGGTGAAGCACTTCTTGTATGTTTTGCCTTGGCGATATCGATCAGCCTTTGGGAACTTGAATCAGTGAATGAAGCAATGTTTGCACCTGATTTAAGGGAGGGAATGTGCTGCCTTGGCAATATTGATCAGCCATTGGGAACTCAAAAAGACCTGAGATGAATTTTATCCTCAATATACTCTCAACAGCATCATTAATTCGGCTCAGGGATGACATTTTTCTTCACAAGTGAACTCAGTGCATCAATGAAGAAAACATATGTACAAGGAACCATGACCTGCGAATAATTATGATCCTCTATGTTATAGATCTCATAAAATTGTAAATAGGAGACATATAATAATAATATCTAATATTTATTCATACTTTGTTCAGAACAAATTATTGTTTTAGTTTCTTTCCAATCTTTTAATAATTTGAGCTCTAAAGCAATGGATACCATTGATTAATAATTTGATACATTTTTCATTTCCATTTACCAAGTAGAGGACTAAATATAATAAACTTGCTTATTGACCATGTCAATTCCAGCATGAATAGCAGCTTGATGGGAATGTTATCCAATCAATGCCCTTCGAGCCTGATATGACAAAACTCTTGCTTTTTAGCCTTCTCTTGACGTATCATGTGATGAGATCGTGATTCGCATGCATTTTTCTCCCATTCCAGCTCGAGTAGGAAACCATAACTGTAGCCACACCTTTTCTATTAGAGTCCAGATATGCAGGCATGTGGATATTGTGCAACCCATTCCAGTCTATAATCGTGTCAAACTCATCAACGTCATTGATCGTGCATCTCCTACAAAGTGTTTTGCGCAGACTGCGACTTTGGTCCTTGATAATCACAATCAACAATTAATCAGATGAACTTTCAATTATGGTTATTAATTTAAAGTTAAACTAACTGAGAGTAATTAATTGGCACAAACATGTATTACTTTAGGAATTTCATAATTTCATTGAGGACAAAAGAAAAACATAAAGGAGACATAATTATACCTCCCATTCACATATGGAAATCTTCTTAGGTTCGCCAGAACTTCTCCTTACAGACCAGGTATTATTTCAGTCAATGCTTGAACAATTTTATGATCCTCACTGTAACTTTCAAAACAACGGCCCCATCGCGGATCCCTACAAACCTGTAAAAACAAGATAAAAAAAACAACTAATTAAGTCTTATTTCCAATAATTTGAGGTCAACTATTTGAATCATTTTTCGCCATTCTATTAGGTTCGTAGCTAAACCTACTCATGACATCTAAATTTAGAGTCTTGTCCTTAGATAAATTTAGAGTAAGTTATGAATACTTTCTCCACTCTGATTCACATCATATTTGACAAAAGTTGTACCCTGGTTGTCAACCTGAGCCACCTAACGAGTAAAAATTCATTGAATAGATAGAGAATACAAAGGATTAATTGAGTGTTTTTCAGTTTTATTACCGCAACACAGGTAGCAAAAGTTTAAGGGATTCCCGTAGTCCTAATTTCAAGAGCAGTTCCAGCCCCAATCATCTAAACACGTTCTGGATCCTTAATAAGATTTGCAAAGATTTTCAATCATGGAGGAAAAAACAAATAAAAGTAAAAAGTTCAAATTCAATTAGACTTGCTTGGTGGCTCCAATGCCAACATGGTGAGGGAAAATAGTGGTGACGAAAGCATTATTATGGCCATGAATTGCATCGGTTCCAATAATTATAGGAATTCATAGAAGCTCACTTTTACAGAAGTATATATCATTTGAAAACTTGGTAAAACCACAAATAAGCTACAAATACAGAGTAATGCTATGAACGAACTAAGATGAGGACTCTAATAATCATATTTGGCGTGTTGGTTAAGAGAATTCTCTTCTAAGCAAATGCAAACTTCAAAGAGTTCATATATAATCTCAGTTGATGAATATACAATTACTCAGAACATGGTAATTTGGAAACAAATAACTGGTTCCACAAATAACAAAACTATTGAATAAATAGTCCACATGCCTAGAGTAGAAAAAATTCCAGGTATTCCTTAATTTAAATCCTTAAAATTGACATCAGTAAAGATTTTTAATTAACTATGTCCTGCAGGGAAGAAAGAGTGTTTAATGTTGGTGCAGTTGTGATTTACAAACATGGTAATGCAACTCAAATGAAAGCACGAGCAGTCAATGCAACTCAAATGAAAGCACGAGCAGTCAATTTGTTCTTATCCTCAAAGCGATTGGATTCAGAAACTTGAGCACATAGAAGTATCAAGTTTCTTCTTCTATGTTAAATTCATAAAAATTATTTTGGCAGGAAGCAAGGGTAGCAAAGATAAACTAAAAAAAAAGCACTTAAAGAATTATATACATGAATAAATAGAGAAAGGTAGTGAATTACCAATAACCAAGTGCACAAGACACAAAACACCATTGTCAGTAACCATGGATGTTATGGTTTTTAACACAGTATGCGTAGACAAAATTCGTCACCCACTTCCATGCAATATTACTGCTCAACATGGTCATTGCATAGTTCAAATTGGTCTAGGTCAGACTCATCAGTTGTATGAGGGAAGAAGCATGGTGATCATTTGCAAATTGTGACAACCTTAAAAACATAATTTTGCCAAACTTTAGCCAGTACAAAAAAGAAAGTGTACATAACATAATGGGATTAGCCTGATCACACTGAACAAATGTGAAGATAAGGTCGTGCAAATAATTATATCAGACTTAATATGATGGGGAACGAAAATATGGTAAAATAAAACGCCATACGTGAATAATACATAATTATTCCCAAAGAAAATTAATTGAGAAAAGAAAATAAGCCATAATTCGAAAACTTTGAGAAAATCAATTGTCAATATATTAAATAAATACATACAAACATGAAAGCCAATATTATTATCAAGTTACCTGTGTTTTGCCAATACTTGCAGGACCAACCAGCTCTGTCACAACACCAAATGGTATTCCACCACAAAGGGCCGCATCAAGTCCTTTTAAGCATGTGGAAAGATGGCTAGTCAAGTACTCATTTTGGATGCGCTACTCCAGCAACGACAAAGCCTACAATCACAGTTAATGAATCCTTCTTTCGTAAAGACGGACAATACTGTCCTCTGGTATGCTTGTGATAAGCGAATGTTAACGAAATTCAATTATACTTCCTACAACCATATACTTGCGGTTTGATAGGACGGACATGAAATTTCACTAATTTGTGCCAATGCCAATGTTACTTCAGCCAATCCCACATCTAACAGCTCCAACTCCAAATGAGTTAATGATAACGCATCCTAAAAGCAAACAAGTTGCATATATTGTACTCAAAAGATGGGATTGAATTCAGTGCTCCTTTAAGATTATGTAGAAAAACCTCTACTGAGTAGTAATCAAAATTCATGCTAAACACCGCACAAGCAACATAACGAGAAAAATAAAAGCAAAACAAACATAAACACATTTGCATCCATAAATTGATACCCAGTTATTTTTTATCTCTTTTTTGAAATTCAAAAATAATAACCAATTTCCATAAATCTGTCAGTTATTTATCTTATTATTAATCGAGGATTTCTTTAATAGCTAGTTCAGTTAAAAGTGACCTTTGTCCATGGGGATTTTCTATCTTTTACTATGAGAGAAATTATCCGTACAAATATACATCCGTTAATAGTTTAACTACCAAACAGGAACCCAACGCCCATAGCCGTGTACACCTTTTATCATCTCCCTAAAGTCCTCTCTTCACCCACATAGAACTCACATTGTATATACCCGATACACCTTTGGGGCATCCAACTTCCATCCATCAAGTTTGTCAAATATTCACATGACATCAACAATACTTCTCTCCTGAAATATTGAACCAAGAGTTCAAACCTGCAGCAGCGGCGTGCCAGTAATCTAGATCTCTGACCTTGGCAAAAACTGTTACTCTTATATCGCTTGTTGGGCTCAGTGAAAACAAACAAGAACACTGGAATTCAATTTATACACTATTACACACCAGCTATTTAATGATATAAGATAAAATTGAGTGAAATTAGAATCCAAGTGCACCCAAAGACAGCATATATTAACAAAGAAATATCCATACGGATAAAATTATTTCCCAAATTCAAACGAGTCTTCATATTATTGTTCAAAAAAAAAAAAAACAGAAAACAAAATCTAGTTTCGTTTGTCTGCTTGCAAATATAGATAAAGTACTTTGACAGTGATGATATTACGAGCCACAAAAATGTTGGCAATTGATTTGGGAAGACCCATTCGACTTATGAGCTTGTTCGTCATTTCTCTGATTTTCTTCACTAAAATTACAAAAGAATGAGGTCCCAACCAAATTAGTGTATGTATGTTCAACTACGTCAAATATATTATTTATTTACACATTTTAGACATATGGGAAACTAAGCATCCCCTGGCCATTACTGTAGTTACATAGCCATATAAATAAAGAGCTAATGCCTTCTCAATGTTGACTAAACACATCATCATTGTGGAAATTTCATATTTAGTCCCTACAGTGAAATAAATTAAAGTAGCTTACCTAGAGAACTCTGCAGGATATGACTGAGCTTTGAGTTCCTGTTCGTCCACAAAAAATCAAATGATTACACAATAGTAATGTAATAGTACATAAACACAGACATAACGCAGGAAAATGGGGATCTTAGCAAAGTGCCTGAATAGAATGTGAGATACTTTGGATGCAAGAGTAGAGATGACATCCCCTAATGCCGGTAAGGATTTATTGATAAACTGAGATTCCTTCATCCTTTCCCCTTAAACTTCAATCCTTCCTATACGCTCACTTCCTGCCAAGTCAACCAGCCACAAATGGCTCCTCGTCCTCTGCCTAGTTACTAAATTCTCTGTCACAATAGTCACTCGCAACAAGCTGCAATAGAAACAATTAAATAAAATTAACAAGCAACCCCCATATAGTAATGAAACCAACTTCTGTTTCAAAACGATAGTCAATATGCTTTTACACCATTACTCAATCTAAATTTTGTTTCAGTTATGAGAAAACAGATAAATTAACCAAGAAAAAGAGATACAGAAGCTGCTAAAAGTTACCAGTGAGAACGACTGCTGAGTTCAATCGCATTGGTGGATCCAACAGATCTTACTCGCCTTCCTGTCTTGAGAAGTTCCCAAACTTCTTCTATACTGCAAACATGAGCTTCAACAAGTCCAGGGACTTCCTGAGTACCCTCAAATGATTTCTTTATCTCCAACCTGCATTTCCAGAGTATTAACTCTCTTTCAGTTGCACATATTGCACATTGCAAGTAATGAAGCCACGAATTGCAATCATCATTTCATTTCCTATAAGTCAGTGAGAAATTTTGAATGTACCAATACCAAAACAGGATATCTACCCAGAACAATCAAAACCAGCTATAAGCTCTCAATAGAAGCATTTCTCACCGTCAAAATTAAGTAGGGGAAAGAGAAATGGAAAAGATAGATAGTGAGAGGTGAAAAAGAAAATATAAATGCCATGTTAAACTCTGATCAATGGAATCATTTATATGGCTGTCTAACTGGGTATGGAAGCTTTTAACATAATATTTATTAGACCATTCTTTCAAGACAACAGAGCACTAATTCTAGTCTTAAGTTACCTTGGTTATCCTCGAGACTAAATACATTATCAAATTTGTATACCTTCCTGGAAGAATCAGAGCAAACTATTCGTAGCTCATTTTCCCTAGACGAGTCAAAGTCAACAACTGAGGTGGACCCATTTGCAATCTCATCTTGTTTTAGTGGCCTACACCAACAAAAGACCCTAATATTTCCTTTGAGTTCAATCAATTCATTGTAGAACCGCTTTCTTTCTGAGCATTCATCAAGGTAATTCTTTTTCAGTGCTTCACACTCTTCATGGTACTTCTTTTTCAGTGGTCATGTTTTGTCCTAACATTAAGTAATACACAGCAAATGAAAATCCCATTAAAAATAAATACTGCAAATAAAACTCATTCAGAAATTCATTGAGATGTAGAATAGTGATACGTACTAAGATTCTGAAGAGCAGTAAAAGCTTCCGAACCAAGTAAACAATCAGCTGTGAGGCCCTTTACTTCATTGCACAGAAGTGTGTGCTCCTTTCTGATATTCTGAAACAAAGTAATAAGTGGAGTCAAATATAGACAAAATACAATAAAATACAGAGGCAAAATAGGCTTACAGACACCAGATGGACTGAGGTCGATGATGGAGCTACAATTTTCGATCTCCACCGGATCTGTGCATGGCCGACTACACGCAAAGGAAACGTTCTACGGTTTGGAATTTTATGGGTAGTGGAAGTCAGCAAAAAATGGGGAAAGATGGTATGTATATGGACCATGGAACGACACCATTTTGGAGAGGTCATTTAAAAAAAACACACAAAACGGCGTCGTTTTGTAACTGATCAAAACAGCGCCATTTTGGCCGGAGGATGAACAGTGCTAAGAAACCACATCTTATATATAGGATTTTTTCTCTATGCTTGAAAGGGGGCTCTAGCTCTGAAATAACGACCAAATCAGTGCTCATGTTGAGGAAGAAGAAATCATTTTTTCTGCAAGTATCCAGTTCACAAATCAAACATAAAAAATGGTCTTTCATTCAGGAAGATGAAAACTGTTTTTTGGGCATTGTGGAATCCAAACAAATCGAACCACACAGTCCATAAAAATCATGCATTCGACGAAATTAAACAAATATTAATAGCAACGGACTTGTAAATGGAGGCGACAATAGAAACAGTACAACTGAAGAGACCAAGTAGAACAAAATAAACCCCAAAGGAGTTCAACAACAACGTCTTTGGAAAAAACACAAAGAAGACTACATTAACTATATAATAGAGCACACATCTCATATGCAAACAAACCTAAAATAACAATGACTCAGAATTTTAAAAGAATACAGTCAAAAATTGGGAAAAATTGAAATACAAATACGGAAATAGGGAAAAGTTGAAATATATTCAGGCGAATAGAATTCCTCTTTTCCGAAATAAAAATTTTCCTGGCATTTCTATGCGCCTTTTCGAACTCTTCTGTGTTGACAAACTGTTCTTTGCACATGGAGGAGTATCACCACTATGAATTATGGCCATATCCTTCAGATTAATGGGAAAAAATTTGAGGCAGAAGCAAATAGTATACGAAGTTTGCGATTTTTGAATGTTTGGACTATAATTTTGGGATCTAATATTCTAGGTTTTCGAATAACAATGGAAAATGGCGAGAATAAAGGGAATAGTCGGTTCTCTGTGTATCAGAATGAAGCAAACGGCATAGCTAGGGTTTCTGGAATGAGGAAAAATGTCCCGTAACTTATACCATAGCGCAAAAGGAAGGTCTTTCAGACGGCGGAAAATAAAAAGCCAAAACAACATGAAACGACGCCGTATTGGTCGTCCAGTGAACAGTGTAAAAAACTCCATCTTATATTATAGTAAGGATATAGGTCTCGAGTGCCATTTAGTCAGCAAATTAATGAATTATTTATTGTTTAATTCTAAAGATTAGTACTATCTATAATATATTGTGATGGAATTTTGAATTCTACAATTGTTATGTGATGGAATTTTGAATTCTACAATTGTTTGACTAACGGATTAAATTCATATTTTCAATTAGACTCGTGATCAATTATGAGATTTGAAGTTTTTCTCAAACACAATTATTATGAATAAACTATATCGATAGTTTTGAACAATGAGTGACATAAGTTTATAAAGTACTGAGTATTTGTTGAGTATTTGTAAGGAGTTCAAATCAGCCGTCTCTAATTTTCAGTCTCTTTAATTGTTCATTCAATAAAAAAAATTACATATTAATATAAATTTACACGTCGCCAACTTTCCGTCCCTTAGCTGCCCCCCTTCAATTCCTTGATAAGGAAGCTTTCCAAGTCTTCAATTTCCAGTACAAAATAACTAATAATTAATTAATTGTTCTATTAGTCTCATATTAGGCACTAACTCTTTGGCTTATAATTATAAACTAAAAGAGTTTACTTTTGAGAGGCTACGAACTTGAGGATAATATCAAGGAACACCCTGCATTTAAGATGTATTTATAATTTGCATATCATATTTTGTAAATTTATGTTTTGCATTCTAATTTTATTTATTGGTAACACAAACTACCTTTTGATTTTATAAATTTGTCGAATTTTTTTATTTTTCAAGGTCTTAATTTAACAAATTTTCAAGAATTCCTACATTTGGTTTCCGTGTTTTTTAGTTTTTTTTTTTTTTTTTTTTCTTTTTAAAGAAAAACTTAAGAGAAGCCATATATAAATATTGTTGATAAAAACATACAATTGTATAAAAAATGTCATATTAATTCTGTAGTCAAGATACTTGAATTGATAGAAATTTAATTTATGAAAAAGATAGATGTAACAAAGAAAAAAAATTAATTTATGAATAAAAGAGTTATGGAAATTAAAAATTTGAAGAAAATAATAAAATAGTATATATATTGTTAACTGTTAAGTAATGTACCATATATGTCGTGATTTATTATTTTTAATTAAGAATATTTTTATCTGTTTAGCTATTAATAATAATAAATTTGTAAATATTTATATTTTTCTTTCTGTAAAATGTGTTTATTTACCAATAAATAAGATACAGTATGTAAAATGTAAATTTGGAAAACATGATAATACAAATTGTAAATATACCCTAAATGTTGGGTGTATTTTGTAAATTTCCTAATAAAAATCCAGACAAATTGCATTTGTCAAAGTCAAACATCTCCCCTTTCCTTAGAACAATATTATCCAAATATGAGTTTTAGCAATTTGACCCTTTCCTTTTGTACATTTATTTACTTTAATATAATTTGTTGATTTAGCATCCAATGGTTCTTGAGTTTCTGTTAGACTATCTTGTTTAATCATTTATAGGTGGAGTGTAGCTTCAATTCATGGACCTCCGTAATGCTTCTTTTAATATAGTTGTCGTGAAAATTTACTCTACAACGTAGTTTTGACTTTCTTGTTTTTATTTGTCGAATATATCCCTTAATTTAGTTTCTAAGCATTATTGAGTTTAAAAGGTTTGCAAAATTCCTCTCTCAATTAGATTCAGTCACAATTTCTAACAAGTAGAAATAAGTATATTACAAAAAGACGCGAGTACACCTTATCAAGCATTGGAGTACATGTATTGAAGTATATTAGCCTTTGATCTTAGTATCCTGATTTAAGAATGTTGCATATCCTTTCTCTTGTTCCACTTTTGTGTGTGCAATTGTTTGACAGCAAAACATAAACAAAACATCCACAACATAGGTTAGTTGTTCTCCAAGCAACAGAAAAGTTGGAAGTGTTAGTATGGTTCGACCTGAAAATGTTCTTGGGTAGTCTTCGTTTTTGGCAATTCACCTTTCAATGGCTCCCTCAATTATGTATGAGAAATTGCCCAAGGTATGCTCAGCGCAGAACAGTGGCATCTGGTAGAGGTCTGCCTTCTAGAAATGACTTGAATAAAACAAGTGATCTCTCTGGCTGTGAGAATGGAGCTTCATGAGAAGCGCCTCTAATGGTGGCAAATGACAGAATATTACCATAAACTCGAGTCCATCCGCCAACCTGTACTCATTAGAAGAAGCGAATGAAATACTGGTTCATATAGAAGATTTCATGTAGATTACCGAAACAATAATGATGTCTCAATTTACGAACTAGCTTTGAGTTTAAATTCAAAATGTTTACCTGCTGGCCTTCAAACCAAACTCTATATGGTACAGTCGTGTTCAGTCCAATTTCTTTAGCCAGTCTATGTACCAATGTGCGGCTTCCAGTCAACGGAATAACAGAATCTTGGTCCCCACTGTTGGCAAGATTTTACAATTGATTTGATATCAACAAGAACTACAAAACTTCCGCTTTAGTTGATGAAATCACAAAATGTGAGTGCGGATGGGTGATTATGTATATACCTGTAGATTAGTACTGGGATTCCTTCCTTGACTAGTGATCCTACGATATAGATTGTAGGAATCTCTAAGTTGAGCATATCATAGTCCAAAACGCTGCAATACAAGAAAAAAGCTCGGCTCATCAAAGTTCGTTGTAATGCAAGAGATATTTCAATTGAGTTCTCACTATGTTCTTTGCATTTACGCAAATTCAACACTTTGGTATATGGAATTGGAGCAAGCTCACAATGTGCATCAGTTAGATACACTTAAATAGTAGGAATCATAACAGAGAGTACAATGGACAGTCTTTCAGTCATTAATACTTCCAGTCCACCTTACGAAACATGTAATAAAGGTTTCAGCTGTTTGAAGCAACATTGTAAAAATTTTCACAACAATTAGATAGTCGGAGAATTTATAGATGGCTATGAAATTCGACTGTTTCAAGGAATATACTAAGTTTCTTAATTATCTTCAACTGTACTACGAGAGAAGCATTGCATTTGCAGGATTAAGGATGAGGAAATATTACTTGCTGCAAACAGCCCATCTGCGGACTCCAACAAGCCTAGCATGGAGAGCTTTCTGTACATCTTTTCGGTTCAAATAATTTATAATCTTGTCTTCAACACATACATCTATCCTCTCAGCATTTTGCTGGTGATTACAAGAAATTAGCGTAACGAATTGTAACAAACTAATATAAGAACTAAAGAAAGTAATTTGCTCGAACAACTTACTTGGGGAGCAATAAATTTGGATTGGGAGAGCACAGACGGGATACAGACATCCAAAGTGACATCATATTTGTCCACAAATCTACTAGTTTCTCTGTTCACTTGGCTCATGACCCTTGAACAAACTGGTGAAACATTATCTCTGTAGTACTCTCTAACGTATCGAGAATAATTACACATGGAAGTGAACATATTGTAGGTTGAATCTGATATCAACCCATGAGACCAGAAGTACTCAGCCCTTGAATTCAAATCAGTGGCAAAATCTAGAAGTGGATTACCCAGCTGCAACATATTAATACTCTTCATCACAAACAGTATCGATTGGGAAAACTATTATGCCCCCACCAACAACCCGTAAGTTTCTACTTTTCTACGGTTTTCTCTAGTTGATAGAATGCTAACATGATGAAGATCAAAATTAAATAAACGTGTCTTATCTCTAACAACTTGAGCTTAAGGGGTTTAATATGGTGTTAAAGCATACAAGGTCCTAATTCCAGTTTGACTGCCATCTATTTATGAAAATTATGCAAGAGTAAGTGCTTTTTGGTCGAAAATTTTAATCGAGTCTCACGTAGGTGTGTCCTGAAGATAAAATTTAAACAAATAATGTGTCCCCCCTCTATAATAGTGTAAGCTTTTAATGAGGTAGTTTAATATAATGCTCTCAAAATTTAGCACATTGCAAGAAATCATTTTGTTTGTCATGACGCAGGCACAGTGATCATTTAGCATATTGCATGAATTTGCATACTACTGATCATTTCACTTGTTCTTGGCAAACTATAGATGCTTAACACTCTAACATCATAAGCCTGGCGAGAATGATAGATGTTAATGTAATTTAGGCTTATTTCTTAAAGGTAATTTAGTTTTTTCCCGAGTTCTATAATTTAGTGTTTTACAATTTACATTCTACTTCTTGTAGTCTTTTTTCATAAGATTGGATAATACATTTTCATCTTGTTTAACAAATGAGATGGTATTTAACATAAGCCACAAGGCACTCAAAATGCAAGATTTACTTAAGCTAAAAGTGCTTAATAATTTGAGCACCTGTGTTTCTAACCTGAAGAAAGGGGAAAGCAAGTCCTAAAAGTGCAAAAAATAAAGAAGAATCAAGTATCAACCATTGAATACTTACTGCAATTCCTTTTAGATTGAACAACATTTTCTTTTCATTGAACTTGATCATTAGCTTGGCAAGTTGAGGTACATAGTGACCTAGAGTTCATAAAACAAAACTCACAAGCATCTCATACTATCATACAAAAGTATATTATTGTTAAGGTTGTAGACAAAGATACCAGCGTAACTTTCTCCAGTTATGAACAAGGGACTATGAGCATATTGGGGAAATTTGAGGAACCAGCGTCGCAAGAACAAGAGATTATCCCTGGCTTAAGAAAATCAAATACAAATCCAGCGTTAGAAAGAATGGACCTAACAAAATGTAATTGGAGTCTCTTGATTGCAAAAATACCGTAAGATTATGAACCCCCTTGTCTAAAAGTTCTTAACTGTCATGTGTAGACTGGATTTTGTCTTCATCAAAGGGGTACCACATGCACAGGTTTTGTTAACAAGTTTAGATTAAATGGTTCAATATAGTATCAGAGTAGGTAAAGTCTCTTGCTGCCACGCCACGCATTTATTAAATTTTGTGTAAGTGTTAGGCTTTGATGAAAAAAATAATTCCCGCCAACAAGCGAGGAGGTGTGTTAAAGATAAGATTTAAATGATATACATGTTGCTATATCTAAGAGCTTAAGCTTTTAGATTAACTGATTCAACATGTTTTCATATACGTGGCAGTGAAACTTGAAATCAAGATCTTTCTTTGCTCTTTTAACTTTTTAGATGAGTCAGTTCGAAAAAGATAAGAATTTTCACGTCATAATATAGAATCAATTGAAGTAACTTGCAGTTTTGAGACATCCCGGTGAAGTCATTTTGTTAATTTAGGTACTCCAAATACTATGCAAGTACTCAAAATTTTACTAAGTGCTCGGCTGCTCTCTATTGAATCATCCGTTATAAAAACTTAAGTTCTTTGACGAGATAAATTTATGTATTTGTATTTTGATCTTCAACATGCCACGAAAGGCATAATTGAACAATAAAAAATGGCATTATGAAATCAGAGATACATATACCTGTGATCTCATCATTCACAGTCCCATATTCTGAGGTATTAGTTGAATAAGAGAACCCAACTCCTATTGGTGTATCCAAATACAAAATATTTGCTTCTGCAACATATACCAGATTAAAAGATCATCAGATTTCTGCTAAAATTCTCAGATCACCTTATACATGTACAAAAATGATCTTACCTTTGTTCCAGCTATACTCATTTCTATCGAGAACCTGTCCATTTGGTCTTAAAGGTCCATTTTCAGAAAATGCCCCAACTCCAATAGAAGAGCAGCCAGGTCCTACAACAAAAAGTATGAATACCCTTATGGCGCATTTCTAAGTTGGACGTAGTCGACAGTATTAAAGAAAAAAATAAGTAAAACTTTAGTCCTTACATTCTAATCATTTCTAGTATTGCGTAGAAAATGGTTCATACATCCAATGAAGCAAGTAAAATGTGCATACCTCCATTCAACCATAAGACCAGAGGCTTTGAAGAAGGATCCTTTTCTGCCTCAATAAAATAGTAAAATAGGGCTCTTTGTTTTCTGTCATCAACAGTAACATAACCTGAAAATTGTTGAAATTGCAATGTGGGTTGTCCAGGCAACTTGGTAATCTTGTCAGGATGAGACAACAAAGACTCAACCTGTGCAAAACAACCCAAAATTAGGAAAAAGATAGCCATAGCCATTGCCTTTGCTTTTGAAATTCTTAAAACCATGAATTAAGGGAATGAAGAACTGGTATACATGGAGACAGTGAATGTATGTATTGTATATATATTGTTGCCAAGAGAACTGTAGAAGGGATGGACTTATGAGTGGGGGTTTCTAAACAAATAGCAATATAGCAGCCACCACCCCTGCTTTTTTTTGGGGTGAAATTGCAATTGGTTCTTAACCTATTATGTTAATATCAAATTGATCTTTAACCTCTAACAATGAGCAAGTTAATTCTAAATTTTTTATATACTTCCACACCCAATAAACTCTGTTAAACCCACACATATCCAGCAGTACGAAGTTATGTTTTGTTTCCTAATTTAGTGCTTGTTTAGTAAAAAAAATTGAAAATGATAAACAGTAAATTCTATAAAATGTATAGATAAAAATTATAGATTCTACAATATATATAGGTAAAAATTATATTTGCTTAATTTATAAGTGCTTACAAGCACTCCCAAAATAAAGTATTAGTTTAACAAATGTATGAAAAATATTCATTTCCAGCAATTGATTCTACAAGACTACAAACTATAAAAGAAAAGTTGATGACCAACTTACTACTCAAATAGGGACTTGCGATGCAATTTTTCCTTTTACCAATGTTTGATAACGACATAGTTTGTCCTCTTGTGCTTGCAGGATTGTGGTGTGAGAGACTAATTTTGTCAATATCTGACTACATTTGTGTTTTTATTCTTCTTGAAAGTGAAAAGTCAATACAATCAACAGTCGTGTTTTTAGTAGTCGATTCATAGGGAATACTGATAATTTAGACACAATTGAGAATACTCAAGTTTTCATTTCGGCCATGTTGGATTGTTATTTTTTCTTAAAAAAGAGTCTATTTTTTTCTTATAATTTTTGACTTTTCAACTTTTTTACATTACAACAAAGTTTGAAAAGTCAATAAAATACTACAAAAAAAATCTATTTTTTCCCAAAAAAAACTACACGAAACATGCCATTCATTAAGTTCCATCTTTCGAAAAATCTAAATAGTTTTATTTAGATTCTGTTTGATGTAGATTATAGACTAGTTTATTTGACTAAAATAGTTTATTTAACAAAAAACAGTTTATTTGACCAAAATTTTTGTCTTTTAGCATGACATTTTTTACCATTATTGGTCAAATAAACTATTTTAGTCAAATAAACCAGTTTATAATCTACACCAAACGAGCAATGTAATAGAATCCAATTGTATGAGGAAATTTCAAATATAAGAGCATCTTCATACATGTTATGAGTTGCTATCTAAGTGGCGTGAAAAATAAAAGATTTTTAGTTTACATGACATTGATATCTAAGAAATACACAACCAAATCCAAAATTGATCTGTATTGAGTTCTATTTACAATCAAATACTACTGTTTTATGTGTCTTTTATTTTTTTTAAATTAAACAAAACCACATCTAAGTGCTTGTTTGGTCTAAATAAAAATATACTAAAATATTGTAGTCAAAATTCAATAATTAATTTTAATCAAGCATTTCATGATACTCAAAACTTTTATTAACTTTTCGATCACCCATTTCATCAATTTTATATCCAATTTTTCTAAAATGCTCTCTCAAACAAACTATAAATTTGTATAGAAAATAATTTTTTTGTTAAATCAATATATCTAACCGAGCTTCTAAATCTAGACGGTGCTCTAGAAAATGTTTTTTTTTCCTTTGCGACTTCAACTTGATAGAATCACTGTCAAGTTGCATTGGTGATAATATTTTTAAACAGTGTTGATTTTACTTATGTGACAATTTTTTTTAACAATTTATAATTGCATTGGAGATACTCCAATAAAAAAAATTCCTAGTATGAGATTGAATTGAAATACTACCATAAACAAAACCTTAATCAAAGAGAAAAAAAAATTTAAAATTAGTATAAAATACAAAAAAGTCTTAGGTAATTCATAAACGTATTATTTCGTACAAGTAAAATAAAGAAATATATTTTTAATTCACCCTTTTTAATTGAAGACAAATGGGACCATGCTATGGTGAGTTATGTTCCTCAGAAAGTGACTCTACAGTATTATCTTTCACATGTCATGAAACTTTATGGATTTTAAAAGAACATTTTCATTACAAAAATTTAAGAAGAATCATATGATAGTGTCATAAGATTTTGTTCATATGAAATTAAGTGATTTTCTTTGGAGACAGAAATATAATTGTCGTTGTTAGTAATAGCATGTTTGATAGTGTTTAAAATTTTTAAGTGTTTATAATTTATAAATTCTATAAAATATATAGATAATTAGTATATTGTAAATTATGGGTCCTACTAAATATGTAGATAAAAAATATGTTCGACCAATTTAGCTAAACATAAACATACACCATGTTTGAAAACTCATAACATACGCTGTTGTATTTCACTATGTATTATTTAGATTATTGAGAAAATAGAGCTAGTTCTAGTCAGACAAACTCTAACACATCAAGTATACAAGAACAGTACATTCTTGTGACCCAAATTCAAAGCCGCTACTACACTTATATGTTGAAAATACAAGTTCATTATAGAATTTCTAGCATTACAATCACTACTTACAAAAAGGAGATATTGAAAAATAGTTTAAGAATTTAAGTACTATGTTAATATTACTTTGGTAACTATAATTGTCAATTTGTCCAACGTATGGGTCTCATTACATAGAAAAAAAGCACATATCGACAAGACCTTGCCGCGCCTTCACTTTACAAACTAAGCGTGCTAAGAAACATTATTTTTGTCAAATTTTTCTGTAAAACAATCTACTAATAATGGATTCGCTTTAGACAAATTAACATATATCTATAAAATTGTCTACGTAAAATTTTTAAAAATTGAAAGATCAAACTACACCTCGAATGTACACTTACTCGAAGCGATAACAACAAAGGCTAAGAAATGATGGTGCACTAACAAAATTCAGATAAATAAATAGAAAGATGGATTACAGCTTAGAAATTGTATATTTTCTTATGTACCCAAACCCAACTGTTTTGACCGGATGAAAAAGGGTAAATTAAAATATACACACCTAACCATCATTAGCTTCTAAACGGGGTACCCCACCTGCCCTGCTCAACATACTTTACAAAAGGCATATACTTAAAATCTTTTCAGTTTCCCACTGACTAACTGCCAGTGACAGATGGGATACAGAAAGGCATATGCCTGCAGCCTGCTCAGAGGCCATCCCACCTTCCCACGCGTGTTAAACCACTTCTCTTGGCTTTGTTTACAAGTACACGTAGTCTCGTAAAATATTTGAATAAAAACTAGATAAAAATAATAAATTTTATAAAATATATAAATAAAAATAATATTTGATTAATTTATAAATATTGAAAAGCATTCCCAAGCATAAAACCTTAACAGTATGGTTGGACATGCCGGGTTGGACATTGTAAAATATAATAAAGAAATTTTTAATTTTTTGGTCATTAAATTTGTTCAACCTAATGTACCAAATATAGTGTAATTTTTTAGAGAAAAAACCAAGTTGATCAAATAGGCCAAATGGATCTCAGGTGGGCTTAAAGTGTAAGTGCATATTTGGCTGTGATGAATTATTTTTTAAATACTTATAATTTATGAATTATATAAAATGTATAAATATTGAGTAAGTTGTAATTTCTACAAAATTTATAGATAAAAAATATGTTTAATTAGTTTAACCAACATAAATTATAATTTATACTTAGCCAAACAAAAACTAAGATGATGAAATGCGATTTATGGAGCTTAATTCAAATTGGCGCTTCTCACTGGAAGTTGTCACATGTCTACTGCACCGTTGGATGAATGGATGTTGGGTTGCTTCATCAAGACATTTCTATTAACCCTAATTGATTTTTAGATGAAACGAATTCAGTTCCATATACCGTAGATTTTATAGTTTTTTATCTTTTTACGCTTTTTTTATTTTTCTTTGATTTCTTGAGTGATTCCAAGAGCTTATGTGAAATTATTCTACTCTTGCATGAATAGTAACTTTCAAATAAGGGTTCGTTAAGAGAGTTTTGGCTTAGTTGTGTAATTTTGTGGCATTTTTGGCCTTTTGGTGGTGCATGTGCTTGTAAGTTGTGACTCGACTCTCCAATTTTAAGCCGTGAGCATTTTTTGGCAACGAAAGCTTGACAGTTATGAGTTATCTCCGAACTTCAAGCCTCCGAGCAAAGCACATCATGTTATCTATTGTAAATTTTTATTTTTTGCATTTTATATATTGCTTAGTTACAATTGATACTTACTTTTGAAATATACAACCCATTTATTCATTTAGTCACTATTTGATCTCTATTTTTTAAAACCCATTTTCAATCATATTTCTTGATATCTAAAACTTTTATCAACTACACATTTACTAAAATATACTTTTTAACAAAATCAAACGTACACTTAAATTTAAATTTGAGTATCCCACTAGTAAATTGGATTCATTTTTTAATCAATTTTTTTGATGGTTGAAGACAAGACATGCATGTGGCCCCTTTCTAGCACTTAAGCCTTATATGAATTAGTTTTCACAGAACAATTTGTTATCTGCCTGCACGCGACTGTTGATTATTGGACATCTTCATGGAAGAAAACTCGAGTACGAGCTGAAAAGGCAATCAAGAATTGTTGTCCCAACTTCCATAAACAAAAAGATGTAGCCCTTTTTATGAATTCCATGTTCGAACTATTTCATGCTTCTTTGGAATTGTATATTTTGGGGGGGAGGGGGGGGGGGGGGTATGGCATCCCATCATCACCTATAGTTTGAATGAGTCCAAGTTTGTGAAAATTTAAATTGATTAAAATAGTCAAATAAATTTTTTATTTATATATTTTGTAGTACTCACAATTTACTATTTACTTATTATCCACATATTTAATATGACTCATAACTTATAATTTATAAATACTTAAAAAATAATTTTATTACTATTAAATATGCACTAAATTCGAAAGTAACTTAAAAATTAGTATGTTTATGTATTTGTGAAAAAAAAAAAGAACTTATAATAACTTAGTCAAGCATTTATTAACCTTTTTAAGCTTGCACTAGATTGAAATGAACAGAAATATAATATAATTTATCGGTTGTTTTGTTAAGCATCATTACTCAATGTTGTATAATGCAGTTTATTTAGCATCTACTAATCATCAACGTTGCTTTGGACTGGATTAAAAAATCTTTTTGTTGATGTCATCATGACGGTGAGTAGACATAGGTACTATTAGTGCCTGTGGTTCAATGTGCCTACTAATTATTGGTCAGCCCCTGGATTAAGAAAGAATGCTCTGAAAAGGCATTGCTGTCGCATAAACTAATAGATTAGCCCTTTTTGTGAATTCCATGCTCAAATCGACTTGTGCTTGTGGAAATTTTTTAAGGGCATTTTTGACATTTTAAATCCTAGTAACAAAATATTAAGACGGTTGCCACTAATTAAACATAAATTGAGAATCAATTTACAACAAAGTCTAAAGATTGGAGACAATGACGGTAGTTTAGCTTCTAATAAAATGTCCCATCCAAAATAAAAGCAATCCTAACATCGAATAATTAAGTATGAAAATTTAAAGTATAGTATAAAATTTTTTAGTAAAATTGATAAAATAAGTTTAGATATATATAGCATTATAAGTTAACAATGCATTATATTCGATAACATAGCCATGATTCACATTTGGACTGTCATAGAGTGTGCACGATAGCCAGGGGAGGAGGCTGGGCTGGGCCTCATAGGGCCCAAGCCCAGCCCTGTCTTGGAAAATGCTTCATTAAAAAAAAAAAATTTACGGTCCAGTCTATTTTGAATCACGGTCCAACTTTTTGTCATATCCTAGCTCCGTCCCTGACGATAACAATATATATTTAGATATACTTCGTAATGTCTACAACCTTTTTTATTTAATTCATTTTCCTTCCTCATGATATAATTATCAAAACAATCTTATCATAATCAAAAGTGTAAAGTATTACATTCACTCCATCTTTGTGTCATGAAAATATATTCTTTATTTTTTTTAAGACAAAATAAAAGATTGGAATAGTTTAATTTACTCTTTTGTTACAATAATAATTAGGGTAATTTACAAAATACAACCTACATTTAGGATATGTTTACACTTTGCATATTGTATTTTACATACTACAAATAGAAAAATTAAAAAATTGACATTACACTAAGCAAACTAAAATATCCTTAAACTAAAATAACAAATCGCACGCACCTTATATATTGCATTATGTAATACTTTACACACCGTTAGTCTAATTATTTTAGTATTCTTTAAAATTAAGTACTAGAAGCTTATGATGTTTTATTAAATGTATGTTCTTGAAAAGATAGTTTTGTGTGTGTGAAGTGTACAAAATTCATCTTCTTTAAACGACAAATTGCATAAATACAAAATAAAATATTAATAAATTAATAATGTATTCAAAAATATAGAAAATAAATTTCATTTAATTTTTTTGCGACATTATAAATGAAGAAATAGATCTTTCATGTAATTAAAATATGATGAACTTATAAAAAAGTGCAGTGTCAAATTGTCAATAACCTTAAGCAAAATGCAAAATGTAAATTTGTAAAATATGGTATGTAAACTATAAATACACCATAAATGCAGGATGTATTTAGTAAATTTTTTTAATAATTAATTTATTCTTTATCTTGATGAGTTTTTTTTAATACATAATAAAATTTATCTCTAAAATAGAAAAAATGCTCTTTATTCTATATATACAATATATATTTGGTCAAGCCTTAAATTATAATTTTAATTGATCAAACATATTTTTTAATTAAACATTTTATAGGATCCACAATTTACTATCTATTTATTATCTATACATTTCATAAGATTCGCAACTTATAAGTACTTAAAAAAAATAATTTAAGTATTACCAAACATGCACTTAAAAAGGCTTGTAAGAAAGTCACTGTTCACTCAGCATTGACGAAAACAAAGTTAAATTTTTTTTTCCACTTTTGACTTCGAAAATGGAAACGACGTCGTATTTCCTGCTCAACTCTTCTCTCTTTTCTCGGTTTCTGTGTCTGGTGAAGACTAGAGAAAGGTGATCTATTTTCAATCCCTCTCCCCGCCAACTAGAAATGGCAAAAAGCCCATTTAAACTCGATTCCCACGGCCCGCCCAAACCCGTGACCTTGACATTGGGAAAGGCAAAATCAATTCCACAAAGATTTGATGTTTTATCTTAAAAGATCAATCTTTTTAAAATGAGTAGTTCAAAACTTTATATATTGATTATAATTTTAATATTTAATCGATCTGATATTTATCCTTAATAATATTCCCACAATCTATTCTGGAAAAACTGGAGAAAATAAAGTAAAAAATGTAACACGCAGAAGGTTCAACTACTCTGTCAAATAAAAAACCACAATCTAGAAAGGCAAATTCGTTAAGAAGAAAAAATACAAATGCCTGAATCCATATTAGTTCAGAAAATGATTTGCAAGAACATAAGTTGCTTTGATGAAAGGGGGCCGACGACCGAAGCCCTGATGGACAGCAGCCGTAAAGTCCGAACATATTGTCCTAACTCAGATTGTATTACAACTTCCGGTGACTATATATTTTTGTTTGCATTGGCAGCCTCCATTTTGCCCTTTATGCTCCAGCTTTCTTTTCGACTAGTTTCTCTATCAATTCAGCTGCTTCTTGGATAGTTGTTATGTTGTCTGAGCTCTCTTCTTCCACGCTAATGTCAAACTCTTGCTCAAGCCCCATAACTATTTCTATCTGCACCAACCACGCGATCAAATCCACAACAAACATAAGCAAAAGCCAAGTACATTGTGATATGACATTATGGTACAAAGTTCGGTATGTTGGATTTGGCGAAATTGGAAAAATTAAAGAAAAGAGACAATGTGACAATGAGGGCGTGCGTACCCTAAACAGCTTCAACTTTTGAATGAGCTAGTTCAAGAGTTGGGTAGTGTGTAATATACATGTCACGAGTGCATAAAACCACGGGCATACGAAAGTGCAGCTTACCGTGTCAAGTGAATCAGCACCTAGTGCAGTAAATTTAGTATCAGGGGTGAGCTCTGTCTCGGCAGACAATGCCAGTTGCTTCCTCACAATTTCACTAACTTTCTGCACTGTTTCGGGCTTTGCCTGTCCATCCATATGCATTACAAGTTTAAATAATACTCGATACAAAATCTATTTTTATTTCTAAAAATCCGCGAATGAGAAATTGAATAGGCAATTAGAGAAGTAATTTGTTTTACTGCACAAGTGATTCGGGAGCGTGAGATTCTCAGAGAAGGGAAACCAGCATTCCTTGCCCAACCCACTGAAATTAAACTTGCACTTGTACCTTTAATCTGCAGTTGCATAGCACCAAAAAGAAATCAGTGGAAATGTGAAGAGCCACCAATATGGGGGCAACATGCCTCGAGTCTTGTCCAGTTTACCATACCAAAGATGTTACTAAATATTGTACAAGCACGCAAATCTTTTATTAACCTTGGGATTAGAAGCAGCTATGTATTGACAGATATCTATTGAACCCTTTCAACTTAAAGTATACAAAACAAATATGCTCTACATGAAGGTATGTTGAAGACTAAACGTTTAATATCTCTAATAGTTTAAGCTTTGAGACGAAGAAATACATGGAAACAGTACACAGTGAAGATAAGTCGCACCTGGTTGTTTGTCTTGCAAGATAGCTTAAGTGACTTCTGAAATGTGACAAAAGTAGCTGAAACAGAAGCCATTGAGACTGGAAAAAGTAAAAAATTTCAAGGTTGAGTTGTTTCAACAAAGTTTGAACACTACAGATAAGCAGAAGTGCTATGGGAAATCCTTTGTACAATTGTTTTCTTGGAAGTATTAGCTAAGGCAAGAAAAGTAGGGGGGAAGTGAGCCCAAAAGGCAAGAATGAAGAGAAAATATGAGTGGTGAATATTCACTATAAACCCTATCCAATCTGACAAAACTGGATTGCGTTTCTTTCCAATGGGACTATCTTTGCAACTTGGCCATGTGCTTATTCCTTTTTTTTTTTTTTTCACTCGTAAGCCAAAAAATACTAAGGGTCTGTTTGATAGCTTTCCATGGAAAATGAAAATATTTTTCATGTAAGTTGGAAAAGAAATTCCACCAAATGGGTGAGAAAAAATTTTCCAAGGAAGTGGCCAAATGTGTGCTTTAGACAATTGTATCTTGAAAATCTTTTCCATTTTCCATGTGCCAATCAAACACAAAAGTGGGAAAATAAAACACATTGATTTGACAAGATTTTCCATGGAAGTGACATTTTCCATAGAAAATTTGTGAATCAAACACACCTTAAAGTGAAAATTTGAGTGTGAATTTCAAAGAGTTCGGGTTGTGAAGATGAGTCTACTATAGACCATAAAAGATAATTATCTAGTCATCAAGTAAAATTTAGTTAATTAAACCATTCTTATTCAAAATTTTGATTTTACTCGTCCTTTATAATGCAACTCGAATGCTAAATTGCAATGATGACAACATTCTGACCTTACAATAAATTGTCATACTTCATTTATTGATCACGAACTAATAGTTTTTATTATATTTTATGAATTATATCTTCCATATAAAAACTATGAATATTGATCACCTGCCCTCTAAGGGGCAGGAATTCACTACCCACCTGCTGAGTGGTCAGCAGGTGGGTAGTGAATTCCTGCCCCCCGGGACAGGTGATCACTCCTGTAAAAACTATACATGCACATATTTAACAAATGGGAAATTGGTCTAAAACGTCACTAACGTATATACCCGGTACCAAAATCATCATTATCTTTCAAATTTTGGCAATTACATCTATCACCTATCCATTTAGTACGCAAATCATCCTTTTGAATGGAATCCATCCACTATTCCGTTAAATCTTTGAGATTTTGGCGCAATGGTCCCTAACTTTTGTCTTTAGTGTGGAATTGGTCCCTAACGTTTATGTTTTGACAAACAAGTCCCTCACCTATGTGTTTTGATGTGAAATTGGTCTTTATGGAATGAAAAAAACAAATATATCCTTAGTTTAATTAGAAGAAATTGTATGTTGATTCCTAATCATTACAAAATATACAAATAAATCCAATACTTCTATTTTTTATAAAAAACATTAAAGAAAACTAATGAGTTTTTTTTTTTTTTGAATTACACTTTAGTAATAAACACGTCAAATAAAATTATTATTTTTATTATTAAGTAATAAATATATTATTTAAAATTAAATTTTTATTTTATTGTTGTATAAAAAAATAACTTTGTCACAAACTTGATGTTCAAATATTTTTATTTAATTGCGTTATATGTTTATTAACTACAAATATTAGAAATCCAACTATATTCTTTATATTTTAATTTATCATTTTATTTTCATTCAAAAATAAAACACATATTGTGTAAATTAATTTTTATTAGTATTTTTATGTTAAATAAAAATGTAATAAGATTAGTTCAATGTTATAAAATTATATACGTCATTTTATTTTTTATTTTACTTAATTTTTAAAGTAAAGAGGAAGAAAAAAATTTATAAGTAAATAGGGAGAAAAATAATTTATCACAATGATTTCTCTCTTTTTAAATATATTTATTACTTAATAATAAAAATAATAAATTTATTTGACATATTTATTACTAAAGTGTTAATTCAAAAAAAAAAACTCATTAGTTAATTTTTTTATAAAAAATAAAAGTATTGGACTTATTTGCACATTTTGTAATGATTAAAAATCCACGTACAATTTTTTCTAATTAAACTAAGGGTATATTTGTTTTTTCATTCCATAAGAACCAATTTTACACCAAAACACATAGGTTAGAGACTTATTTGTCAAAACATAAACGATAGGGACCAATTCCACACTATGGACAAAAGTTAGGGACCATTTGCGCCAAAATCTCAAAAGTTTAACGGAATATTGGATGGATTCTGTTCAAAATGATGATTTGCGCACTAAATGGATAGGTGGGGGTTGTAATTGTCAAAATTTGAAAGGTAAGAATGATTTGGACACTGAATCTATAAGTTATGGACGTTTTGGACCAATTTCTCTTAACAAATTTGTAACATAAGTAATCAAAAAACTTAAACAGAAATGAATGATATTTAACTACGTAAAAGAATTTGGATAGTGAAATGAGAAATTTTAATGGCTTTGATTAGAAAGAGAATTTTGTCCAAATTAATTAAGGATCTTGGGTATTTATAGGAAATGATTTTTGAAAAACCAAAAGAAAAAGGTTGCTTAGAGCCCAACACTATGAATGGAAAAATACCTGGTTCCCACCCTGTTAAGTAATTGGGACAGAGATCATGGTTGTCTCAAAATTCATGAACCGACCTCAAATATTTTTATTTTATTTTATTTAAATAATATTAAAAATAATTAATTAATTGAACAGAGAGTAAATAAAAATATTCTAATCTCTCGTCCCTGACCTGCCCCCGTTATCATTCTTATTCAACAAATTTCTTTCTAATTTTCTCAAAGGAAAAGTTTCACCAATAGCTTAAAAAAATAAATTATTTTTCAAAATACAAAATTTATAACCGAAATTGTATTTCGCACATGTTTGGGATTGCTTAAATTATAATTTCAAATAGTTAAACATATTTTTTATCCACACATTTCATAGAACCCACAACTTACAACCCAATTTTTATCCACATGTCTACTAACAACTTATAATATAAACATTTAAAAATAATTTAATTACTATCAAACATGCGTAAAACTGTATGTTGTTAGTGTGAGTTTTAACATGTGATCCATGTGAAAATATCAAAATGAAATATCAATTTTCAATATAAAGCATGTAACTTTTTGTGAATTAGTTTTATTAAAAAGCAATTAGGTGTTTTTCCAAAAAAATAAAAAAATAGTTATATATCGATAAAAATCTAATAATTGGAAAAGAGAGAGAGAGAGTTATTTTACATTGTTTAAAGAAAAGTAGAATACGTTTGGTGTACCATTGCGTTGCAGAAAGTCATTTTACGTAATATTATGTGTTTAAGGATAAATTTCTTTTTATCAAAAAATGACTTATTCTAAACTTTTAATATTCGGCAAGTGCAAATGTCAAAGTTGGTGCCATGTCAAAGTCCATACATCATTTTTGCATGTCCTTGGGTAAATCTAATTGCTTTTCCAAAAACATAAAAAAAATATAAAATTATATTTAATCCAGACAATTTAAAATTCAAAATAGATGTCAAAAAAACCAAAATATAAAGGCATTTTTTCTTTTCGATTCTAACAGTTGGAACCTATAATTTTATTATATAAAAATAATCAATCTGAAAATGATGAAATTACAATCTGTAAAATTAACTATAAATTCTTGGAATAAAAATAATTTTTTGATTAATTTCTTAAAATTGTTCTGATTAATTATCAGCAGTGTTCTAAAAGGCGCGCTTAGGCGAAGCCTAGGCGGGCCTAAGCTCAATGCGTTTGCAAAACGCATCGCATTGAGAGTATGCGCGTTAAAATGCGAGTTGCACGAATAGACGAGAATATGCGAGAATAAATATGATTAAGTGAGAATAAGTGCGAATAATCACGCATTAGAGCAAGCACGCTTCTTTTCAAATTTATTTTCAAATTGGGCCAAAATAAACAATTTTTAAATCTACAAGAGATACTAGAAATGCTGAAGATAAAATAAGAGAATCCGGCGAAAATGATTTTGTATCCGATGGCACGGAAGATGAGTTAGATGAAAAAGAAGAGCTTGACTTCGAATCCGATAAAGAGTTAGACAAAATTTACGCTATGTTGGTATGTAATAAAATTGTAGAAAATTATTGAGAATTTGTGTTTATGTGTAGTAGTTAAAATTTATCAACTTTTAAAAACTATTATATTGGGTTTTTATTTTGTAATCTAATTGTAGACTATGATATTAAAATTAGTCCTGCAATTTTGATTTTGAACCATGTTGAATGTGATATGTTCAACCATGATATATGTTTTAATATAAATCTAGGTTTTCTTTATTGTTACAGCGTGAATCTAATTTTGAAAACTCATGTATTTTTTATGTGTTTTTTGAAAACTAGACCTGTAATTTTGTAATCTAAATGCTATGTTATTAAAATTTAAAATTTGAACATTAAAAAAAATAAAAATTCGAAAACGCATTTTAACGCCTAGACTTCGTATAGACGCGCTTAGGCCTATAATTCTTGATACTTCACCTCGTCACATCGTCATGCATTACGCATTTTATAAGCAAAGGTGGATTGATTATCAGACATCAGCAAAGGTGGATTGATTTCAGTCAACCAATGACAAGAACAAATTATACAAAAATCCAATTGTTCCATCAAAGCTACCGCCAAATTGGATTTGATACAAAAATCCAATTATATGCACCAAGCATCCACGTACATATATACATACATACAAACATATTATATATATTATATATTATTTACAAGGTAGACAGCTCTAACAACATCCTACCGAATTATAATTAATAAAGCCAAATAAAAATAATATAGACAATAACCCTGTGCATGACTCATAAGTCATAACCGGCCTAGAAAAGTCTCAGATCAAAAACAAACCAAGAATCATCCACTATTGACCAACAGAGATGGATCGCCCGGCTAGTCCGAGCCGTGATCTCGAGTGTTGCCTGCTGATCATTCTCGTGATCTCGGGATGCGCCACTGATTCACCGGTAATGTTTTTCTCCGATTCTTGCTTGACTTTCTTGAGTTGGTTGTGAATTGGATGATTCACCTTATTATGATCATAGCCTTCTCCGGTGCCCTTATTCCCTTGTTCCTCCATTTGCGTTATTGTAAGAAGCAGGAGAACAAAGACTTTTATAGGGACAATTATTTGTCACGGACTTTGCCCTTCCAAGTTTCCGCACGGTCTCGACTTCACCCCTCTTATTTTGACAACTTAAGGCAAGTTGAGAAAACTCACAAGTAAGACTATGTTTACAAATTTATGTGTATAAATAGGAGGGAAGGGAGAATGGAAAGTTGGTGGAAATTGGACAACTTTTAGAAATATCCATCGTTTGGATTGGCTTGAGACAACTATTTTGACTGTTCTAAGAATATTCGACGGGTACTAAGTTTATGTGGAAAGTCAATTCTAGAATCTTCGATTTGTCAAAAAGAAATGGAGAATTTGATCTGTTTTTGTGTCTGATAATAATATAAGAATGAGTCAAATTACAGAATGTCGGGCAAAGCCCAACGCGGTGTGGATCCGATTTGTTTTGACCGCAAAGCTGTTTACATTTGAATTTAATTAGGTAGGTGCGTGTTTACACCGTATATAATAGGATGCCACGTTTATTCCATTACTCTAGAAATTGGTTGACAATGCCAAGATAATTAATTTAAAATTTGAAAACTTATGAAAGGAAGTTTCGTAATATTCTCTCCGGAAAATATTTCAAATTATAAATTAATTTTCTTATCGATAAATTTATTATTTTTTTAATATATTCTTATTTAATGTTTTTTGTTCTCAACAAATATAAACTACTTTATGATAATTATATGGGTATATTAAAAAAAAAAAAAATATATATATATATATAAGTAAAATTTATTGTTACAATTGTAATAATTAAATTTTTTCTTAATTTGTATAAAAATAGAAATAAATCTATCTTTATGAAACAAATAGAGTATTTTTTATTCAATTAGATGCAAACTAAAAAAATAAAACACAAACCAAATTAATAAGTCTCTAACAAACCAAATTAATAAGTCTTAACTAATATAACAAGCAATAAATAATAAAATAAAAACCTTATAACTAGAAATGAAAAGAATCAAAGTCTCTAGGTCCATGTGCCACTTGCTTTAAAATATGTTTGTTAAAGGTTTTTGTAAATTATAAGTAGTGGGTTCTACGAAATATGTGAATAAAAAGTGGATAAAAGTTATAGATTCTACGAAATGTGTAAATAAAAATAATATTTAACTAGCTTATAAGTACTTATAAACACTTACAAACATATTCTTAGTCAAGTCTTGTCCTGCTTTGGCTGGTCTCGTGTGTCAATAAATCGAGCTACAATTGTATTTTTCGTTGGAGAAGAAAAGGTTTGCCCTCCAATCTCTAACTTTATATTCGCTCTCGTCAGTTTCACCAAGAGCTACCTTACTTGACAATTCAATTTATCCGATTAACAAATTTGGTCGATAGCAACTAGTAGTCATTTATACTTTTGCTTTCATTGGTTGAATATAATATCTTTAAACACTTGATCATTATTTGAATTTGTAGACCATAATGAGATCGAAAGAAAATTTATGAATTTAGATCGAAACAACAAAAATCATAGTGTGATCAGGTGAATGTTTTCTAATTATCTAATGCACTTGTCTATATTGTAAATGTAATGAATTCTTATAATTAAGTAGCTTGATTTTTTTATATAGAGAGGCCATCGAGTAAAGTAGGAAAATTCAATCTAATGTATGATTGTATAATGTCAAAGTCTAAAAACTGAAATTGACCCAGATAAACTATGGTGATCGTGAAGTTCTAGCATTTTAAGTTTATATATTCCAACAAATACTTGATTGAATTGTTTTTAGTAATTTTAGCCACAATCACATTTAAATAATTTGTTTAGATAAAATTAGGATTATCAATTTCGATACTTAGTAACACAGTCCTCGTGGTATCGACATTGGACTCACAATCCATTTTTACTACTTGTTGCGATATCGTGCATTTGCTATTTTGTCAAACAATTTGCGTGAATGATTGAGTGAGAAGTCAGTTTATTACTTCCCAGATTGAGTTACTTTTAGAGCTCGTTTGGTTTGATAAAACTATTTATCTAAATAAAAGTTTTCTAGATAATAGTTATCTGGATAACAGGATTATTATTATCTTATTTAGTTCAACTAGGTATAAGAATGTTAAAAAGTTAGTTTTTCGTAAAAAGATAATTCTACTTTTATTTTTAATTAAACGAAAAAAATAAATAAATAAATTAAAAGAGAAAAAAAATTGGTGAACGGCGAGGGTGGTGGGGGAGGAGGAAGGCAAGGGCAAGGGTAGGATAAGGGTGAGGGTGATGAACGGCAGACGACGGGTGGTGGTGGAGGCCACAGACGTGGGAGGTGAGAGGTGGGAGGTGGGAGGTGGTACGTGGCGAGCGATAGCGATTATCTTAAGATATGTATATCTAAAATAAGATTTGTTTTATATTATAAATAGTACGTTCATATTTTTAAAAAATTGAGGAACCTTTTATCAGGATAAAAAATTTTGTCCTCCTCTTTTCGAGGATAAAACTTATCCTTATTTTTTGTTTAAACTATTATCTAGATAAAAGTTTGATAAAAATTTATTCGGCTATAAATTACGTCCAAACAAAATAAGACACATTTTATACGTTATCTTTATCCTTTGACTATTTATCAAACAATCCCTAGCTCGAGCATATGACCAATTTTAGCCAATGGTGTAACATGTGATTAGTCGAGTTGTCATTTTGTAGATTTTAAAGACATTCTTTGGTCCAAAATTCATAGTTTGACCATCAACAAATGCCATGCCAATTATTTCAATATTTTTCTTGTACACTATTTCAATTACTAGATAAGATTGTTATTATTGTATTCTTTTGCTGTATTTGAACTCCAAATTTATTATGAAATTGTTACTCTCATTTCTCATACATTCTTTTTGTCAATTCTCATCTCTCAATACACATTTTCAACTTGCACTCCAGAACTAATTTTCTATTATTTTTGCAAGAAAAAAACTTGACCCCAAGGACTTGAATTTGAGATGAAATGTTGGGAAATTGTTTCTTTCAAAAGTAAGATTGAAGATTAAGTTAAAATTGAAAATTTAAATATGGATCATTTAGGGCTGGTTTGGTGTAGATTTTTTTGCCACATTTTTTGACTTTTCAAACTTTTTACACAATTTTCGAACTTTTTATTGTGTAAAAAATTTGAAAAGTCAAAAATAGTAGGCAAAAAATAGAATCGAACATGCCCTTAACCTTGGAGATGGCCTCCAAAGTGTCACGTCCACAAAAAAAAAATAAAAAAATGAATGCATAATTGCATACAATTGACATGAATCTAATCTGGCCTCTTCCATCATTTTCTAAACTTTTGGAAATTAAAATCTCAAACACAGAGATTGAGTGACTCTAAATGTCTCTAATTAAGTCGTTGTTGCTGGGGAACCCACCAACGCACATGCCCTCAAGTAAAGTAACATTCCAGCACCTTTCTAATGTCCACAGTGGGCAAAGTTATGGTGCCCATTGTGACACGTGTCCAGTGGACATTGGACAAGTGAAAATTTTTTTCACTTGTCCAATGTCCACTGGACACGTGTCACAATGGGCACCATAACTTTGCCTACTGTGGACATTAGAACATTTCCGAGTAACATTCATAGTGGGTTGTCAATAGAAAATGTTCATGTTAATTGGTTGATTTCTAAAATTTCAAATTTATAAATTACATAATTCTAAAGTATTATTCGATTAGTCACTATCGAGTTCGGCAAAATACCTTAAAAAATTATAGTTAATTATCACATCATTCACTAACTTGCACTATAAAGTAAGTTATTTTCATTTATTAAAGGGTTCTTATAATATTTTTCTAATTTGAGCATTAAAATCTATACAGAGTCGACTCTTCAACTCAAGTACTTTACTTGATTAATCGAACTGTCCAATTGCAAAGTTCTAAGATACTGAGTCCTCGAAGTCGGTACAAGATTGATCCATGTTAAATTATAGATCTTATTAAATGTGAAGATAAAATCGATTTAAATTAAAATTAAGTTTTACCACGCACCAAGTCCCTACATGCAAATTTGGCCATTTGGTATTTGCTTATAAGTAGTAGTGGGGTGTAAACGTGTTTATCAAGTTGTATTGGTTTGAAACTTTTAGACATGAGTCAAGCACATTCAATGATTAGTAGGTTAGACGACCCGACGTAATGCGGGTCGAGCACATTCATCAGTCTCACTCGTCATATTGGGCAATTGGCTAAGTTTTTACTTTTTAGTATGTGAACTAGTCTTAAAGAAAAGAAGTCGGCCTTATCAATACTATGAAGTTGGGTAATTAGCCAATCTTTTTCAAACAAAATCTCGACCTTTATAAAATGATCACAACTACGATCGATTTAGATAATTGGACCTTACGAGTCACATACTTTAGTTACAAGACGCTAAATTTTGATGACATTTTCAGTTATAAGAATTTTACAAAATTAAATAACACTAAAGAAAAACGAATATATTAACTTGTGAAGTTCACTGAATTTTCTAGTAATTTGGAAGCCGGACTGTTGAACAAGTTCGGCTTGAAAATTCAAGAACCAACTCAAAAATAAATCCGGTTATAAAAAATTGGATCGAATTTAAAATAAAAAAATTGATATTTTTCTAATACTTTGCCATAAAGATCCTTTTCTTTTTTCAACTCTTGACATTGACTTGAGTCTCTTCTCCACAACATCCCGATAGCGACGCAGACGCGTCCTACGTGCTAATTACCATCTGACCTGACTAAGCTTACACTAATCCACGCCTTCCATGAAAATACAGCCAATCATTGACCAATCGCCCTCTAATTTTCCCATCTCATTTCCTGTCTATTAAAGCACTGGACAGCCTATGCATTTCTATTATCCACACACTTCAATTCTTCCGCCATTTATTTTCAACAATTAACAACTTGCCCTTTTTCTTCACAATATTTTCAAGGGATTCTCTGTTAATGACATACCAGGAATTGGATTCTCTAAATTGGGAGGCTTCTTTTCTTTCTGGGGCTTTGTTTTGTTTGTAAAGTTTTTTTTTTTTTTTTTTTTTTTCATTTTTCTTCTGTTCTTGGGGGTAAATTCTTCCATTACAATGTTAATCAAGACATTGGTATCTCTTCCTTCTCGTACAGGACGAAATTTGCAGCGTTACAATCACGGCTTTCGTCTAGTTGTTGGGTATGTATTCTACAAATATCTCTCTCTTTCTTTGTTTCTTTTTTTATTTTTTTTTCCGAAATTTAATGCGAATTTTTGTGGGTTAATTAATTTAGTTAAGAAATTTTTTTCGTGTGGGTATTTGTTTGTTTGATGATCTTTTCATTTTTGTGGTACTCTTTTAGGATTTTGAGGGATTGAAAGAAGAGTTGTGGGATTTTGAGTTTGAAAAAAATGAATTTTAATTTTTTTTTTTAATTATTGACTTAAAATTTACCCTAAATTTTTCCTCTTTATTTTCCAAATTTTGTCAGATGCATTCCATACAGATTCAGAGAAACTAAAAAATCACCTCCAATTCATGGCACCTTAATTGAAGAATTGGAAGTTCTTTTGATTACCTCTCAAAAGAGTCCAAAAATGATGTTCCCAAAGGTACAGTATCGTATGAATACATGTTTTCCTTCAAGAATGGTGAAGAATTATTTCATGTCCTTAAATTTTTTGTTCACATTGTTTATTTTGCATTGAAATCATTAGGGTGGTTGGGAAATTGACGAAGATATCAAATTGGCAGCTACACGAGAGACCATGGAGGAAGCCGGTGTAGTCGGCACCATAGGGGTTAGTATCCGTTATTCTTGTCGAATGATGTTTCTATACAAAGGGCACATTGTGTATGCAGTACTAGATAGTATTGTAAAAGAAAATAGATGAAGTTTCAACTTCTTTTCTTTCTTAATCATGTCCAATATTGTTGTCTAATAGGCATTCATTTTTGTGGTAACCTTATGTCCTCTAATTTCGCGCATTGCATTTTCTTACAGGATAAATTAGGCGAATGGATATTCAAGAGTAGAAGCCGAGACACATTCCATGAGGGCTACATGTTTCCTATGCTGGTCACGGAGGAATTCGAAGTTTGGCCAGAGAAAAATGTCCGTCAACGAATATGGGTAAGTTCCCTTATCTAAAGTCTATGAGTTTGTTTGTAAGCAATCTGAATTGCTTTCATAGTTTCATGCAATGCTGTGGTGTAACGAGTACTGATGTCGTCTTTAATCTTGTTCAACAGATGACAGTCAATGAAGCTCGGGAAGTATGCGCACATTCATGGATGAAGGAAGCTTTGGATGCCTTTTGTTCATCGATTCACGTTTCTGCAAATAAGGAGAAAGAATTCCTTTAGAATAGAATTTCATAAGAACTCAACAAGGAGAAGAAGAAATTGATTATTGCTTAGTTAACAAATGGGGTAGCCATCTAGCCACTTTTGAAGCGGAAAAGGATTCATGTAGCGACCAAGAAACCCCGGAAGGAGAAAATAGAGGAGATGTAGAAAAAATTAAAAGTTGATTCTTTTATTAATTGAAATTCATTGATTCTTTAATAATGGTTTTATTGTCAATTTTGATCTTGCTTCTTGTGTTCGTTGAAATCAATTCACTTTAGGTATAAAGATTCTGGAATTATAATGCACGCCAAAATTGAATTAGTAGTTGTAATTGATGCTGTTGTGTGAAGAACTAATGTGAATGGCATGGCTTGATTATTATATTCTAATTTGTCTTGCTGATGAATCTTGAACAAGTCTTTGTTATTCAATATGAATTAAATCTCGAATTTAAATTCCAAGTTGGAGTGGTAGTATAGCATCCACTGTGAGCACTAATTATTTTGCCTACGGTCCACGTGGTATCATCACATTGATAAGTTTTTAAAAAGTTGTATCACCACATTAGTCATTTTTTAAAAAGTTTAAAAAAGTTATAAGCAACTTTTTAAAAACTAATCAATGTGGTGATGCCACGTAGACAGTGGACACCATAATTAGTTCCTACTGTGGAGAGGAGATCATTACTGAGGTGCTATATCACCACTCTTCCAAGTTGATTGCTTCTGACTTTTTGGAGTTAATATGAATAATTTAAAATTTTCTGTGTAGGACATACAAAAGGAATTGTGTCGACTATATATATTATCTTCCCGTGTTTTCTAATTCCCTCCCATTTTGTATGAATTTCAATTATCTAAGCATTCTCATCAAATTAGAAAAAGTTGACAAGAATTTATAATCAATTTACACATTCCTTTTGTTACTAATTATAGCACGAATTACAAAATATATATGCATTCTTCAAATTAGGCGAAGTTGACAGAATTTCTAGTTTATTTAGACACTCTAGTCTTCCTCGACAACTTTGCCTAGAGGACATTTTGATAAAAAGGCACTATAGTCATTTTGCATAACTGAATGATGATATTAATTAAAAAAATAAAAAATGATAGTAGACAAATTTTATTTTAGCCAAAAAAATAAAAAAATAAATATTTGACTAGTTAGAAAGTTTTTGGATAGTCATCAGCTAGCATTAGACCTAGAGATCCCGTGTTCTAGTGATGTTGAAGCATTTTTGTTGGATGGATGTATAATGCATAATCATGCTTGAAAGTTGAAATAGGAGTGAGTGTAAAGCGAGTGGATTTGGAGTGGATTTCCGAACTTGATTCTGGGGAGTACAGAGTGGATTGTTTGAACCTATAGCTCAAATATTATTTTAAAACTTATCGATTATATTTGTAATCAATCTAGATCGAATTTGATTGTAGGCAAGATCAATCCATGTCGACCCACTCATTTTCATTCCCATATTCAAATATGGTTTAAAAACAAAAGGTTAAATATAAAATTCTTCGACCGGCCCATTTTCCGGTTTTAATGGCTGTGATTTTTTCATAAACTTTAAAAACGAGCAGGACCGTCACCATAGTCTTAACTTCATTTCGAATTCAAAAGTCTGCGTACTTTCAAGAAACTATCCGTTAAACAATTAGCCTAAAAGCTAAAACTCAAAATGCTGTCACTATCATTTTCTGACAAACCAATAGGAAAAGTGAGAAAGAAAACAAAGAAAACAAAATCAATTCAGTGCTAATACTTCACTCGTCAGTTACACATACTAACTCACAAGCAGTCGTTTTAAGTTCCCTTTAACCCTCAAAAGCAAGATTTCAAACAGAATGGCACTTCACAATTGAAACACCCCAAACAAGAATGGGAAAGCTCAGAGCAAAATCTGATTATGAAGAAATCAGAAATGCCCGCCTTCTTGAAAATCAGGTTTTCACTCTTTCTTGGCCATATATTTTATCAAAAATTTAACACGTGCACAAGTTACACTGGTAATATGTTCAACCCGTCATTCAAAAGTTAATCTTTTTAAGTTTTAAAGATAAAACCGTTTATTTATTTAAATTTAGTCTACAACGGTATTTACTAGTGATTATCGAGTATTTGTTATGAAGAACAGGAACGATTGGCTTCTCTAGGACTTCAGAAAACAATCTCAGAACTCAGATCCATCACTGCATCACCAAAATCTGATAGGACCCATGTGAGGAAATACAAAAAAGTTGACAATGGCTCCACGCCATTGCGCCGTTCGCCTCGCTTGATAGGAAAATCGCCATCAGCAAAAGGTAGACAAGGAGAGACAGAGATAGTTTGCTATTGTTGTTGTTTTGATGAAAATTGAAAAATGGGTTTGATTTGTTCTATTGGTTTACGGGGGATTTGGGCAATTTTCTAGGTTGTGACAGTGAAGATGACAAGAAAAGACCTGCAAATGCACCTTTATTGAGTATCAAAAGGGGGTTGAAGCCGAAGCTGTCACCGGATGCTTTGGCTCGTCGTTGCACAAGCAAGGGCAGGGGAAGTTTGTATGATCCTCTTTATGGAATTTGCTGCCATTTCTGCAGGTTCTGTGCTTGTTGTGAACTTAATATGTTTTGTGGGTTCTGGGGTACGGGTAGTGTGGGGTTAAGCATTGTCTTGGCTTATCGATATTTGCTTCTGGCATTGTTGCATTAAACACCTCTTTAGTCACTGATGTACAATTAAGAGTTGATTTTAGTTTTTCGCGAATGTCATATATATAAGAAATGCAGGCAAAAGAAACTGTGCGGTGAGGAAGATTGCAAGCGTTGTGGTAATTTGGACATGGATCAACCATGCATAGGTTCGTGTTAAGATTAAAGACTCGTTTTTTTTATTTTTTATTTTTATTATTATTATTATTTTAATGCTATTATTATTATTTTAATGCAATTATCCCTATATATCGCTTAATATATCCAAACAATTCCCATACAGGAAAAACAGATTGCTCCGTTTGCCATTCTAGCAACGGTGTTCTTTGTCGAGCTTGTCTCAAAGTCAGGTATGGTGAAGGTAAGCCAGAGGGGATGAGATATCGATATATGCATTTCAACATTTTCATCTAATACTAGTGTACACTAGATTTTTATTGTAAAGGGAAGTGAATCTTAACATATGTCTATCTGCTAGAAATGGAAGAAGTGAATGCAAGTAAACAATGGATATGTCCTCATTGCATGGAAGATAAAGGAATCAATCCTTACTGGATATGTAACAGGTATGTTCGACGTAAAACATTCTAAGCAGCAATGATATACAGAACATTAGTAACATCCCAAGTCATATGTCTTTCGTGAATAGCTCACTCTGTTTAAAGAAGCGAAAGATGGTTCCTACCGGGATAGCCATATTTAGAGGTTTGTTTTAACATGATTTTTTTGTCATACTGTTATACGTATTTATTTCATCATTTAGCTAATGTTTCTTTTTCCTTAATTGAATTGAAACGTAGCCAAGGAGATGGGATTCAAATCTGTAGCACATCTCTTGATGGACGAGCTTCAACGAGCAGATAAAAGACGATGAAGAAGTTGTTCCCAACATCAAAATGCCTTCAGGAGCATATATCAACTAATTGTATCGGGTTTCTAACCCTTTGTAACCAAGATTTGAAGTGAGCTGATCCCAGTGCTCATAAGATATTATGAAATCAAGAGAACTCTCAATTTATCCCTCAATCTGTAGAAATCCAGGGTTCTGGCAAGGCTCCAGGTTTAAAAATCAGGGCAGCATAGTAATAGTTGAGTCCCCATCGACTCTCTGGCGGATGCCTTGTGACGTTGGATGAGCACGACTCCTACCATGTCACATCATTTTAGGGTGTAAGAGTTGTGTCAATAGTTTAAATGAGAGGCTTTATGTCACCTGCCATATCTGTCTCTGTTGAGTAGTCTTTGCCTATGATCAATTCATATCATCTGCTTAGTTGTTTTGTTGATGTTTGAGTAGAAAATACTGTGTGAGTACAACCCACGCATGTCATTCGCTCTGCTCGTCCATTGATGTCTAAGCTACAGAGACTTGTGTGGTGGTTAAGGATTCACTTAGTGCTCAACTACAGAGTCGTGTGACTTGTGAGTTCAATTCACTAATGTCATCTGATTTTAAAACAGTTGAGCATTTCTTACACAGCCCAGCGTAAAGGGGGAATGTTATCTCATTGCTATGAAGAAGAAACAAAAGTAGAGTTGAATGATAGAAAACATCGACTTGTACAGAAGCCCTGCGACAACGCTTGTATTAATAAGACACGTCCCCATGTTAATCAAAAGTCTTTAAGCTGATTCTTTATCTGCAATCAAAAATTAAACATACATATATTGTGATTTACGTAGTCGAGTCCAAGGGCAGGAGAAAAACAACCCACTGCTGACATGGAATGAAAAAAAATCCATTTCTGCTGCCTCCACATCCAGCGCCTATTTTGTGACTTCCACCTCACGTCGCCGCCACCCCCCCTTGTTCCGCTCGCTCTCTGCCATTTTATTTAGCTCCGCTGTTACGATTTTGCCATTTTGTCCCGCTCACGACGCTACGGAGATTGTACTGACACCCATTTGCTCCGGAATTGACCACCGCCCTAGATTGATTTCATTTGGTAACATTCCGTATAGCTCGAATCGCCGAATCGGTATGTAGATTTTTTGTTGGGATGCTAGTTGATAATGAGGGTAGAGAACAGAAGACAGGGACTGTGAGAACGAAACTCTTGTATGTTGATGTATTTAGTATTTGATAAAATTGAATTTCGTATGCTGGATGAATGGTAAAACCGTATATTTTGAATGGATAATATCGTGAGCGGAGTTTGACAAGGCAGCGGCCAGAGGTTGACAAGGGCGGCGGAGGCGACGAAGTGAGGTGGAAATTGCAGAAAATAGGCGCTGGATGTGGAGGCGGCAGAAATGGATTTTGGAAATAATGGAGTAGGAGGCTGAGTTTAAAATGAAATGGGCCATCCAAATTTTTTTTTCTTACCCTACCGCTGACATGGAGACATGGCGTGCTCCAGTGGGTTGTTTTTCTCCTGAGAACGGGACTCTTACATAGACATAGATTATAATCCATTATAGATTAAAAAGTTCAATGAGTGGAGGTCATACATTTACAGGTATACACAGAAGAGGATAATTGGACCCCGTTTGTATTAACCAAAGGGTTCCCGTATTTATGCACTAGAATTCGTTGGTGGATCGTCTTTCCAACCTTTGGTAAGCAAGTCATAATTGATAGATGCAAGCTGGGACAAGTTCTGTCGGAACAACAAACAGAATCAAATCATACTATATAGCAAATGACACTTGACCATGACAGCAGGTAATATCCCAAAAACTGTTGATTTCAGAAGCAAAATTTAAGTGGTGGTGGGTGGGTGGGTTCTTGGTGTGTGAAGAAAAAAGACTCATTGCAAACTTTTCTTCTCGATTTTAGTGAAATTCTGTGGGGACACGTGGTTGTAGCTTTCACATTGAGGATAGACCACTATAAATGTGCATTTTTGTTTTTCCATTACATTTCATTATTGCTCTTGCGTTTGGAATTCGGTTTCATTCACAAGTGCCATGGACAGTAGAACATACAACATAAATAATTGAGCCAGCCAATATGCATGAGATTTACCTTAAACGAGAAATTGCTGAAGGAATAATTGATATCAGAACCTGAGTTGAATTCCGCAAGACCCCCGCATTCATCTCCCTGATCATTATCCCGCGGGAATGAACCCAATTAAAAATATAAATGAAGAACTATGACATAAAAACCTCAAATTTGTTTCAAAATAGAAATACGGCACCAGTTCATCGTGTCGATTGCTCGGGCAACTACTGGTATCACTCATGCTACCATTGTCACTGGAATCTTCGAATTCACTAGCTGCGTAGACGTGTTCATCCGAAGGATTCCAGGAGAAACGACTGGTGAAGTAACTGGTATCCAGTGCACTCTCAGAGGCAGGGACAAAAGCAGCCTGGAGAAAATAGACTAGGCATGACTAATTTTAAGAAAAATGTATTTTATTCTTGTTATACTTAAACAAAATATTTCTGACATAAAAAATAACATATCTGATCGTGTAGATCACTAAGAGGGCAGTCAAACCTTTTGTCTAGCAAGTGTGTACCAATTAATGTCTCTGAAAAATGGATGCTGCTTCACCTGTATAGAAATTTGTCCCTTGGGTTAAACATCATCAAGCAAAGAAATGAAGATCAAAGCCCGATAACCAGAAAAAGAATTATACCTCCGAGGCTCCTCTTGCTCCAAGTCTCTCATTAGGATCTTCTGTCAGTAACCTAAGAAAAACAGGAAAGAGCAGCAGATCACTTTCCCAAATTCAGAAAAAGAAGCAGATTGAAGTTTGACAGTAAAAAACGGAACCGATCAATTCTCTGCTAGAGTGACCAATCTGTTGCCCGAAAAATTAAGGATTCAGCATAAATCATGAAGAGAAAGTATAGCAATGACAATAGTAAAAAGTTTCATTCCTGAATTCTTAACTATTCTTTGAGCAACATAATATGAGTAACAAAAACATCCACAACTTAATGAGTTCAAGACAAAGTTCATATGAGAACATTAACTTTGTAAGTTCAAGATAAAGTTCATATGCGACATCTTGTCGAGTGTGAAGCATTTATCACAAGGGTGAAAGGCAAAGAAATCACTGGCAATTGCAGAAAACTTTAAAATATTTCTTTGGAAGTGGCCATTGAACTTTTACAGCAACAAACCTTTACCCTGATTATTGGTGGCATCATAATTTCATGTGACAAAATCTTCAACAAAAGCTAATACATTTACTACCCAATTCATGTCCAAAACATTGCAGAAAGCCCAGTCTGTAATAAGAAAGATTTTTTCCAGAGAAGTGACAGCATCAACTAAAATATAGACCAAGAGCAAAATGATATTGGGGCCTTTATACACATATAATCTCCTTAAATCTAATTAAAAATAGAAATAGCAAGGCTTCTCTTACTGATCAATCAAATCATGTGCTTCAGGGCTCATTTCTTCTGGGACCCGAGGCCAAGGTATCTTGCAGTTGAGAATATTATCAAATATTTTCTGCAAGCAATATTAAAACAATAAGAATACAACCATAGGAGGTACTTGATGGAAACTAGGGGTGGGCAAAATTCATTGGAGCTGGAAGAACCTGACAGGTACCGGAACCGAGAACCAGACAGGGTTTTTTGTATTATTATCTTTTTAATTTTTGAATAATATAAAACATTCATTGATAGTTAATCTAATTATAATGCCCCTCACATACCTAATATAGTCCAATTTTTAAGCCCAAGTCCCGAAAAACACCGGACTGGTTCAGTTTTTCTCTTTCATAGAGCACCGATCTATTCTCACCGAAAGAAGCCGAATAATAATCGATTGGGTCTGGTTCTTACTACAAGAGCCATTAAGAATTGGACCACGCCAACCCCTAATGGAAACATTCACATACACTTTAATGATAATTACCATAAAACCCGAAAGAATTTCACGAGTTGACATAACCAATTTAAAACTAACTCTGTTACATGGGGTTATTATTGACAACTTTGTCCTTTTAGAGAGGCAAGTATCAATGAAATTTCAAATGCTCCATTCAGTTAACAAAAGTCATGTGGTAACTTATTGTCACAATAAGATAACACTGATTTATCACCACATTCGTCTTGATCCTCAAACTTTTGGGAACCTCAATAACATCTAGGACCATAGTGTAGAAGTAGACACATGACCAACCCCTTCTACCTCTTCAGGCGAGAAGGCAGACAGACAGAGACATAGAGGGTAGAATACACAAACATGTAGAAAACTGCACATTGAAAGAAAATGTTACAACTATGTACTAACCTGAGGATGCTCAGCGTTGAAAGGAGGAATTCCAACAATTAACTCAAATAGTATAACACCAACTGACCACCAATCGGCAGTAAAGCCTGAGGAAAACGCAGAATACTACAATATAACATTGCCTTCCTAAAGAGCTATCGATCCAGTAAAACAGCACACTATGTCCAGTAAAACCACATAAATATTCAAGCGAGATATTTTTATCAAGTCATTATGCCATCATGTTCTTAAAGCACCATCACAAGTAAAAGGATTATCCAACATAATTACAGAAATCATGCACCCAGATGCTGCAATTTAAATGAACCTATCCCGTTCCACAATGGACAGATTGTTATCGTTCCTCATTGCAAGCTTTATGTTCTAAAACTTGTTGCAATAATAAACTAAGGTAGCTGTCATGCAGTAAAAATAAACCTAAACAGAGATCAGTGACAAAACACAGGAGGAAAAACTCTTTACTAGTGAATCCTAATCTTGATCCCACAACTGACTGCTACTATCAGTCGAGATTCTACTATTGATCTGCTATCCACAGTTGCCGCATTCTGCAAATTCTTTGATGATACCATCTACTACCAATAATCGATAGTAAACAACGCCAATACCTTTGCAGATTTTATTTTTTTATCGATTCTGATCAATGGACATTATCTTCACCTTCCCCTTCTCTGCAATTCCGAATGGAAGAATGGCAGTTGACTATGACGGGAAGGTGGTAGTGTGATTGTAAGGACTCGAGAGAACTGAAATATGGATCTATAGTGTCTGTTGGGGAGAGAGGGAGGGATTCAACCAAAAGAAAAGTTGATGATCTCATGATGGTGACGGTTAGCTTCTTATCAGTGCGTGACAGTTGGCTATGATTTGAAATGCCATATTACAATTGTTTTAAGTATGTGACAATGATTGTTGAGATCTGCTAAACTGGATTGGTGCATTGCTCTACATAAGACTGTAGAAGAAATCCAAAGATAATAAACAAACCATGCCCAGTTCCTAGAAGAATCTCAGGTGCCAAATAGTCTGGTGTACCCACAGCAGAGCGTTTCTTGCGCCTTTCTTGCTGATGCTCAGATGCAGACAATTGAGGTTCTTCATCTTCCATTAGGGATGTTCCGCTAACAGCTGGACCCGATAAATCATCAGTGCTGTTGATGAGACCAACTTTAGATAGCCCAAAGTCTGTCAACTGTTCAGTAAGATGGCACAGGTTAATTTTTGCAGATCAGAATGCACAGATCTTTTGAATTTAACTACGTCAGCATATTAGGAGGACAAAACATACAGATAATGAGGCATCAGGTTCAATGAAATTCAAATGTTTTTAAAGAATAAACTATCAAAGACATAAATCAATAATTTGTTTTATAATTTATATTAAGTGCCTGTTTGGTGTAGATAAAAATTAGAATTTTAAGAGATTTTGATAAAAGTTGATGAAATGTGTAGTTGAAAAGTTGATAAAAGTTGTGGGTCCCATGGAATGTGTGGTTGAAAATGAGTTTTAGAAAATGGGGGCCAAATAGGGGCTAAATGAATATCCAATTACTTTAAGGCATACTGGGTCTTTTTAAATTTAAATGCATAATGTAATGCAGGTCAAGCAATTCATAAATCTAATGTCATGCAGAACAATCTGTATATAGCAACAAGGTAGTGCATATGAACATCATATTGAAAATTTTATCCAAAATAAAGAAACATCAAAGTGAAATGGAAACAATCCACGCGCAAAATAACTTATTCTACCTACTATTACCCCCACCACATCAGAGTGATGTGCACTAGTAGCATGTTGAAACAGTATTATTAGCAATCAGAAACACAGTTTATGGGAAAGAGAAATAGCAAACAATATATATTCTTTCAGTGCCCAAATTGGGGATGCCCATATTGCAGCTAAACGGCTAAGTGCTAATTTAGCTATATGACAAACTTGAGATAGATGATCAGCTTTTTATATTAAAAAAATGCCTTCAGTGCTACAAATAGATAAATCCAGTTGTCATTGCACATCGCAGAAGCTAATTACGATAGTCAATTTGTATACATGATTAGTCCTAGCAGGGTGGTTCACCTCATTTCCATGAGAATTGGATAATCAAATGAAGCCCACTGGGAATTTTAATCTTAAGTTTGCAAATGTCAATACTATACCGATAATTTCTACCTCTTTTCATATTATAAAGGTATATATCCTTTTTTGGTGGTTTCTCCATACATCAACTACATATTTTAGTTCGGAAATCAGACACAAAAAATGGAAAGCAATACAGCTATCTACAAAAGGCAAATACCCAGTTTTTTATGAAAATGAACAAATCCTATAAGTACTGAGTGAAAGGGAGAAGAATCAGATCATTAACCAAAAACAAAAATAAATTACCTTGATATGACCATCATGTGCAATCAACAAATTATCAGGCTTTAGATCACGATGAACCACACGCAGAGAGTGCAAATATTCCAAAGCAAGAACCTGGTCACATTATATTATTACAACCTCAGATGCATGTTTCAATATCACGCAAGCCGAAAGGTAGATAGAAAAAGATAGCAAGTCACCATTAACAACTTACAACTTCGGCTATATATACACGAGCAACATCTTCATCTAAGCAGCCTAGATTTCTCAACAATGAATACAGATCTCCGCCGTTCAAGTACTCCATTACAAGATACAAATTTTCCCGACAAGTAAATGAATAGAAGAAGCGGACCTAACACAGTTCAAGTGCTCCATTAAAAAGCGATGATCTTTTCAAAAGATAAGTAAAATGCTTTGCCAGTTACACCTGCTCACCACAAAAGGATTGCGAACTGAGATCAATATATCACGTTCAGCCAAAATACTCTCTACAGCATTCTTCCGTATCATATCTGCCTTCTTAAGAACCTGCAAAATACAAAAGTTGGAGAATACTGATACTTCTATCTAATGAGTTGAGAATATAATTTGATAATGTGTGTGGATGGGGCAGGCCAAAATCTAGTTTAGCCGATTTAGGTAGGTCATAAAATTTGGTTCCCACAATAACAAATAGAACAGAGATACAAATAAATAAATAAATACACATATATAAACAAAAACACAGACATCCATACACACACGATGGTTGAAGAAATAGAATTTAGTATAAAGGTGGCCATAGACACACAAAGTGAAAGAACTGCAGATAACAAGATAAAATGCACAGCGTTGCCAAATACAGCCAAGCCCTTAATAACACAACAAAGTAAGCCTTGCTCCCAATAAATTTGGGGTATATCCAGCCCAACCAAAATGAATAATCAAATGAGCCCCTCCTAATTGTTACAAGAAAATAACCCAATTAAGACAAAGGGATATTTATAGCTAATGTGCTTTCATAGTTGAGAGGGGCAAGCTCCATGTAATGGAACGCACGAATGAAATATTGACGAAAGCATAACTACAGGGCAGGCGGGACGGGGCCTGTCTGGCTCTGCTAACCTAATTCTGTATAAAGCTATAAAAGGCAATGCTTCAGTTTTAGATATATCATAAGACAAATCAGCGAGAGATATTAAAGCAAAAGCCAAAAGAGTAGCTGAGACTAACCTTACCAAAACCTTGGGTTCCCCATGATGTTGCACCCTAAGCCTACTGTGAAAACAGGATTGGGGGCTTAATATGGAGGGCAGCTGTAGGGATGAATAAGCTAAGTCCAATTCACATCAAGGAAGTAGGGCATATCCAATCCCAAGTTAATCTCATACAAGACGTTCTACACCTTGGTAAAACTTCTGCGCCACTTGTCCATTTAGTCTTTAAAAATTAAGTCTCCTAGTTTTAAAACCAAATAAATAATGGAAGATAATAGGAGAAAAGATTCAAGATCATCCCGTTTGGTCTTTAAGAAATTAGTGTCCCACATATAATATTTCTCTGAAATTGTTCATCCTAAAAGTTACAGCCTAAAGCTCTTTTCCTTTTCTTTTACTATGCTGTTGTTGTAGACATTGTTACCGACGATGCCGCCATAAAAGCTGGCAGGCACAAGGACTGTTCTCTTTCTACTGATTAACTTCAACTTTCATGATATATTTGACTACATATGGAAGAGAAATGTGGTCCAATATAGATATCAAAGTACGGTACTGAAGCTTTGAGTTCTATGACATCCATGGTCTTTTAGCTATTTTGCAAATACCTCAGCAATATAATCTTTTTTTAGAATGTTTGGGTAACACAAAACCTGCTATAGAAAATTGAAACAGAAATACACCAAAACACACAGCAGTTAACATATGCCCAAGTAAGACTTACTCTATAGCCACCTTGCTCAAAGGCATAAGGAAAAGAAAAACATCTCGAGCAAAAATAAGTAAGGCTAGCAGCAAATCAGAAACTGATGGATCAATTAACATAAACAGTAAGTTCTTTATGTACCTTTATCGCAAACAGATCCCCTGTTGTTCTCTTTTTTGCCAAGAAAACCCGGCCAAATGCCCCACGACTGATTGGTTTTATAATCTCAAAGTCATCTATTGAGGTCCGATCTTTGGTAGAATGTATAGGACTATTTCGCAAGCTACGTACAACGTCATCCTCTAAAGGAGCCTCTTCGTCAATTACAGTGCTTGTTATATCAACCTTGTCATCATCAACTAATTCACATAATTGCAAATATTTCTCCCTAGATGATCAGAATCAAAATTAAGTCCTTCTTTTTAGGTAAAAAATTATTTTAAGTTTAATCAAATGTTAAGGTAAATGCTACAAAGGCTCGTATACAATGACTTCCCAATGTAAAGGTCAGAAACTCACCTGATCAACTTCTCTATACGTGCTCCAAAAGTCTCCACAGTGAGGGCATCAAATTTTCTACGGTCTGTGACAACTTTCAAGTCTTCAAGACAAGAAAGCAGATATGACAAAGAGCGATCGTCGTCCAGAGGTGTATTTGCTACACATCGAGCTATATCAGCAAGTTCATTCATCTGCATTGCCACATAAGATAATTAATTTTCGAAAAGATAATCCAATGGTAATGCAATATTATCCAAAGTTAATAGAAAATTGGTGCAAATGGTTCCTAACCTATGCCTTCAGTGCGGAAATGGTCCCAAACGTTTGTCTTTTGGCACAGAAGTCTCTAACCTATGTGTTTTGGTGCACAATTGATCTTTATTTGATAAAAAAGACAAATATGCCCTTAGATTTAATTAGAAAAAAGTGCAATTGAATTTCTATTTTCTAATATTTGCAAAATGAGCAAATGAATCCGATACATTTATTAAATAACATTTAATTTATTATATTAAATATATCATTATAGTCATGTCAATTAATTTTTTCATAAGAGAAATTGTAAAATTATTTCGCTTTAAGTATATATAATTGCTACGTGATGTGAAAAATTGAATACAAAATTAGGTTAAATAAATAAAAAAATAATGTATATAATTTTATGACATTGAATCAATCTTATTATGTTTTTTTTTAACATAAAATTACTAATAAAAATTAATTTGCACATTATGTGTTCTTTATTTTGAACGATAAAAATCGATGAATTAAAATTTGAAGAATATAATTGGGGTTCTAATATTTGTAGTTAATAAACGAATAGCTCAATCAAATAAAAGTATTTGAGTATCAAATTTATGACAAAGTTATTTTTCTTTTTATGTTGTAACGATAAAATAAAAATTTTAATTTTAAAAAATATAGTTACTTAATAATAAAAAAATAATTTTACTTAAATTTTAGTTATTTTATAATAGTTTGTAAAATATGCAAAATAATTTAGTATATTATTAATTTGATCAATAAAGTGTTAATTAAAAAAAAAAAAAAAAAGCCTCATTAGTTTCCTTTATTTTTTTTTTTTTATAAAAAATAAATGTATCGGACCCATGCAAAGGTTAGGGACCATTTGCACCAATTTCCTTAAGTTAATTGATTCCCTAAAATTTGACATTCTCAAAATTTAAACATGCAACTTGAAAATTTTAGTACTCTCAGATTGTTTTGTTTTACAATTAGATAGATATAACTAAACTAATTTCTCCTCCACGAAATCTCGAAACATGGAGCTCAGCTCCAGTTAAGTTAGGGATTGGTTTAATCTACCTCAAGGTCATTATTTACTGATGTTAGCAAAAGTAAGAAAGGAAGAAGAATGTATAATACTAGTATACCGTTTTTTCTTTGTGGTAGAATTTGACCGTAGAAGATTTTAATGGATCGAGAAGTTGATAAGAATGAGAGAGATAGTGTTTTGTTTGAAAGAGTTTGATTTTGATAAATATAAAGAAGAATATAGAGAAATAGAGGAATTGAGAGAAAGATATAGATTTTGGTTTGAGAAAATGAAGACGTAGTGACGGACAAAACAATACTTTTTTTTGTGCTTGTAGTGGAGTAAACTTCTTTACGGTCGGTGATTAATTATTTTAATCGTAAACTAGCTGATACACCAAAAATTTTGCAATATAAAATAGAGACACATCAGAAAGAAAACCCCTTTAAAGTAGGTACACTAGTACAAAGATTTGTAGTAATCAAATTAAGAAGTATGAAAAAATTAAGAAAATATACAAAATAAATAGCATGTATAAAACATAATTTTCTGGTGTCTGAAAAATTGTAAGGGCGGAAATATGTCCAAACAACTTTTTGTCAATGAATCACTCTGAATATTAAGTGGATCTCACACCTTCTGAGCCATTTCTTGAATCACAGCTTTAATCAGCACTCAATTCCTATGTACCTTGTAATAAAGGTCTAACAGGGCTCTATATAATTCTAACTCTAAATTGTTTATTAACTATTTAAGCTTGAGAGAGAATCGGATGTACCGATTGACTAAATACTTGTTCTACCCGCGTGAGGCCCGTAGATCTCTTTTAAGAAAAGCATGCTAAACCTCAACACAACCCATAGGAAGATGCAATCTCATTCTTTTCAAATAAAGCACAAATAATTTGTATACTTTAATCATGGTTTACTAGTGATACAAAGAACAGTACAGGACAAGACCCTCATTTCCAAAGTAGATATTCCGAAGAAAAGATTCTGACAAGAAAGGAAACAAAGAAATAAATAAAGACATCTAATAGGATGTGCATTTACCAATCAACAAGCTTGTAAGGTTATCCTTTGTTTTATTTTGTTCTACTTTTTTCTCTCCTCTTGGATTGTCCTTTTACTTTCAGCATGTTTGAAAGTGCTTATAAACACATATAAGTTGGTCAAACATCATTTTTATCAACACATTCCATAGGACCCAAAACTTTTATCTACACATTCCGTATGACCCACTGCTTATAATCTAAAAAAGCTCTTATCATACAAATAAATATAACTAAGCAAACTAAACTTGGAGGAAAGTAGCATCAAATTGTTTCAACTTCAAAGGAAAGTTGACTACTGTTCTACACATATATAGGTATATAAAATGTTTAAATCGAACAGAATATGCAACTCAACAAAAAGTTGACAAGGCCAATAGATCATCAAGTAGAAAGTAGTTGAACAAGCAAAACCATAATACAAGAATTAAGAATTTTATAGTTCAATGTGCTGCAATAACTCATGAAACTAAGTTATAAAAACCAATGTTATCAAAACTGGCCGGGGTTGGCAGGTTTGACCGATAAAACTGAAAACTGGTACTGAAACCGGGTCAGTTAGCCTCTAAAAACTGTCTAATAAGAAACCGGCTGCAAAACCCCGGAAACGACCGGTTCAACCGGAACCCAGTAAATCGCTGGCAGTTTTCACACAGCAGTTTTAAGCACACTCTGCTTCTTCTCAATCATGAACTTATAATGTGGGATTTTATTAAAACTCCAACCAAGCCAAATACCATGCAATGGAATTAAAATTTCATTTCTCACTGTTGCCATTTTGTCGGGGTAGTTGACTTTTTATTTCATTTTGATATGTTAATGCCTTTTCATATTGGGGAAAGTGGGTTGTTTTGGTTTTTTCTATAATTAAGGTGCCTTTCAATTAGTACTATAATCTATATTGTCTACTATTTGAACATTTATTTATTTATTTATTTTCTTTTTTTACTACCAGTTCAACCCTTTGACCCTTGACTCTTGACCCTTTCCGGGACGATGTCCAGTCCAATTTTTAAAAACATTGATAAAAACCCTTCCAGAGAAGATGATGACAACAATGATGAAGAAGAAATTTATTGAAAATGAATTCAGTGGAACCAGAATCAACCTGAGGAAGATCACCATGTTCAGAGAAAGCACCTTTCCCAGACAAAAGCAAGTCTATCTGGCTAGTTGTCGGCGTCATCAATGGCGACCTAGGCGTCATGCTTCCTGCTGATGATGTTGTCATTCCTTGGTCCGACTTTGGACCAAAGCGAGTTTTACACAGCATGGAAGGCAAACCTTTGAGTTCATCCATGAATACAGAATTGTCTGTTTCAGGAAAACAGTCCAATGTGTCTTCTGAGCCTCTGCGAGACCAATCACTGAGTTTTGGAGAAAGAGGATCTGATTCTTCAGTCACACTCGAGTTTGATACTTTGACGACATCTGGGCTCCCAACAGCATGTTGGTAGTCCTTTTGTGAAAATGAATCCATCAGCTTCTCAAGAGTTCCAGAAATTCTAAGTAAGCGCTCATTGACACTTAAACCCTTTTGGTCACATCGATCAGCAATTGCACAAATTCTAGAGTGGTCTTCCACATGCAAAGTGGGAACCTCCTCCTCACATATGCGACAAATTATTGAACTATCATCTGCAATGCCTGGCTGATCTCCCCAGTAGCCCCAGGAAACTTTATGTTGGTGCTTGGTGGGCATGGAAGACTGTCCAACGGAATCTTTAGCAAGAGGAAGCTCAGTAACATTAGCAGTAGCAGTAGCCAAATCAGCGTCATGTATTCCTCTCCTGTTGTTTAATATTTTCGAAGCTTCTGTGATATTGTCATTCTGCTCCTTCGCTGAAGCAGCCTCTTTGGGACTTTTTCCAGAAGAAGATGGAAATTGATTCCAAGAAGCCATCAGATTCCTACCAACAGCAGAATCTAAGTCCTTTGCGGCGTCAGCTGATGAAGGTTGAAATATTCCTTTTACAGCATAGTCTCTTTTCCATTCTAAGCCATGTTGCTCTTGACTGTAATATTTTCTTGCAGACGGTGCCTTCGAGGCTTTTGAAGGACTAAGAATATTCTCATCCCTTTCCACACCCAGAGAAACATGTTTATCTGCAGGCTGAAGTGATTGTCGGAGCTGAAAAACATGGTCATCCTCAGCAAACCCACTTTCCTTGTGGAACTGCAACAATCTGGTGCACCTGGTGAGAATGAAGAGCATTCGAGTATGAAGCTGCTTAAGCATGCCCATAGGAAGCTCCTGACGCCTATCATCCAACTCTTGAACTATGCCTTCACACTGAAGCCAAAATTCTCCTGGAGATGTCATGGCACAGCTCCGAGCCAAAACCAGCAAGTCCTCTATAGTTTCCTGCCATTCTGGATGGCTTTCTACATTCTTTTCTAGAATTCCAACCAGATCTGCTGCAAAAACATGCAGATCGGAATCCACTTCTTCCTTTGCTTTGTCAAATTTTGTCTTTATCATAGTTAAGACCTCCTGTTACAATTGCCCCATAATCATATGAATATTCGAAATTCAAAAGAGTGAAACCTGTGTACTTAAGGGATAACAGTAAGGAATCTAATTACCTCCAGATTATTTAAGCGTCGAGGCTTCCAAAATGGGTAAGGTCTTACACCTTTGGAATTCAATTCATGAGAGAAACTTTTGATATCACCAGGAACCCTCTTCCTGGGTGCACTTGTAACACGGAGTATAGCTTGAAAACGGGGAGATTCAGACTCCTTTGGATTCTCACAATCATATGATGTCTAGGAAGTAAATTAAATTTCAGCTCATTCATATTTACAATTGCTCGTTGATAATTAAATAGCATTGTAAATATTTCTGAGGTTGTACACTTTGTCCGCATCAGAAAAATAAATCTTTTTACCTTTATCTCCGGAGTACATACATCTGAACTCCTTACACCTCCAGAATGACCCCATGATGAATTGAATCGACCTTGCAAAACAATAGTAGCCAATTCAAAATAAGAAATACAACATCCACGATAGAGGATTCTAGCAGGTAACCCTAACATTAATCTAATTATTAAACCCCAGCCTTGTACCCCGACAATTATACATAAAGCTAAGTTATACATGAGACCAAGGAATCCTTTTTCTCAAACAAAATTTAATTACAAATAAACCCAGGTTTTCTTCTCTCCTCTCCTACTTAACGGTATTCACCGGCTGCCATAAATTCTCCACCTTTCACCATTCAATTTTTTGTTTAATCCCTTCCCTTCAAATCACAAGCCACGTTTTTTTTCTTTCACCATGTACTCCCCCGCCAATTTTTCCAACTCTGTTTTGGCCTTTCACCGCCAATTAGAGTTATTGCTGTGCCCTAAATCACTGAAATCCCTCTTAGATATGATAGCCATTGTTTTATATTAATCAACTCTTAAATATGATAGCCATTGTTTTATATTGATCAACTTCTATAGATATTGTGCAACATGATCACATCTATGAGAATATATAACTCTTAAATCCCTCTGTCTTTTATGAGTACACTTGACATTTAATAGTTAATTCTAATTGCATTATTCAATCAATATACTCGATAAATTAGGGCAAAAGGAAAGTATTGCATAGTTTTTTAAGTGAATTATGTACATTATTCGGCGTCTTTTTTTCTCTTAGCGACATTATGTTACTAAAGATTTCTTCAATCAGCTTAAATACTTTAGCAATCCTTTTTAAGTGGTTGGACAGTACAAACTTACACATCTTAGGTAGTCTCACAATTTCTATCCTCTTCCCAAGTTCGTTGGCAGCACTTAGCTCTTGAAACAATGTAAAAAAATGTTCACTTTATCAAACAAAATAATTAAACAATATTACTTTGTCCTTTGACACATTGACATAGCAATAAGCAAGATACTAATGCATTTTTATTTAACATATTTTCAACATCCCCCTGTGCTCGTCCACTTCTTCTTTCTGCATTGAAGCCCTATTATGTATATTCAAAAACAGAGCTATGAAATTATCAACTGCGAAACCCACTCTCTCAATGCCTGGAGGGAAGGAGGGGGTATGCCATGGTATAAAGTCATCAGCCATGCCTCCAGCAGAGGTAACCACCTCAGAAATTAAGTAAAGCACAAAATGCAAAGGATCAAGGTTCACACTCTCCCGAACCTCCTCCAGCATAGTCTGTTTGGCCAGTTCAGCAATTTAATTTGTATCATCCAAACAATATTCCGACATTATTGATTTCTTACATAGAACTAAGTTAATTACCCCTATGGTACAAGTTATCAAATTATACCACCAAATTAAATGACTAATATTTTACTCCTTCAAGTTCACAACTAACAGAGAATGTAACCACGCCAATGACCAAAAAATCACATAGCTTAGCTTAGAAGTACTTTTGCAGTAATGACAAATAAATATACCAGCAGCTTCAGAAGATGATTCCCCATTTTGAAGGCGAGAACGAACCTGGGCCTGGACCACATGCGGGCTGTGATCCCTTGATGGCCCGTTCTCCGTGGACATGCTATCCGAATTGCTCCCATTATCTGCATTTTCCACCAATAACTTCTCCTTCTTCTTCTTCCCAGACCCCAAACTCAAACCCCCATCAACACCACCAGTGCCGCCGCTACCAAGTGGCTTCGACAAGGTACTAGAACCCAACGAAGCCCCTCTATCCCTACTCCCGAAACTGAAGAAACTCTCTTGTGGCAACGGCCCCGATCGGGTCTTTATCTTGTTCAAACCCAACGACGATGCCACTATCGGCGAAACCGACACTGGCGTAGGACCCGCTGCCGCCTCCTCTGGTTTCTTCAACTTTGAAGAAGAAGAAGAAGAACTCAATATTCCGGAACTGGGCCTACTTACATTCTGAGTTTCTTTGTATTTGGAATCCTTTTTTTCAACTTGGTTTTTGCTGCTCCTGGTGGGTGTGGCAGTGGGAGTGGTGGCTACAGGGGATTTATCTTTGGATGATGATTTGGGTTTCTTTTTACCGGATCCAATCGGGGAACTGGAATTGGACTCAATAGATCGGGGGCTGTTGGATGATCCATCGGGGCTTGAAGTGTCTGATTTTTTGGACGAGAAAAATCTCCCCTTAAACACCATTTTTATCCTTCTTTTTTTCTTCCTCTTAAAGTTTTCCTTGATTTTAAACTACATCACAGCCCTGCCATGGAGAAATGCAGGGCATTAATGGCTGAAGCAGTGGCAATAGCATCATTCTCTCTCTCGGAGAATGTGGCTGAGTTGAACAGTTTGGACTATATACGGATAGAAATGGATGAGACACAAAAAGACCGTGACTGTGGTGGGGATGACAGTATAATTGCGTTTTTGCCCCTTAAGAAATCGCTAAAAATCTAATTAGATGTTATTATTTACCTACTAATTAGATGTTACTATTTGCCTATTCAACAAAAGATTTTTAATCACTTATTCAACTTTTTTACTATCTATCACTCGTTGAGAAAACGTTAAATTGAACAGACAAAAATTACCATATGATAAATGAAAAATTGATGTAGTATAATTAAATTGTTAAAATCGTTCACGCAATAAAATCGTAATAGCCAAACACACCTTTGGATTGCTTTAAATAACATTTATCCCATTTGAAAAAAATGTTTTTAGTTTGGAGAAACGTCTTTTAAAGCAAGTTAACAGCATGTTTGGCTATTGCAATTTAATTATGTGGACGATTTCAACAATTTAATTATGACACTTCAGTTTTCTATTCACCATATGACACTGTATTGTTCAATCTAATGTTTAAGTCCCGTTCTCCTGCCCCCAAGGGGCAGGAGAACATTTACCCACCGCTAACGTGGCAAGCTCCACGTTAACATAAAATGGATCATCTCGACTATGCTTCTTTTCGTTCTGCATGGCCCTCGCCAGAAAATCACCACCAACCACCAACCTTCTCCATTCCATCATCAACCACCAGAATCAACTAAGGCACAAAACTCAAAAAAAATCTTCCGGATCTACTCAAAAAAAGTAGAAGAAGCTGCCATTTCTGTGAAGAAGAAGAAAAAAAATTAAAAAAATGTCGACAGTGTAGATCTCGCCGGATCTACGTTGAGACGGCAAGCTCCAACTGGATCCGCGTCACCATCAACCAACCATTCATCATCAACCACCAAAAAATCACCATCATCAACCACAAAAAAAAAAATCTACTGCTGCGCGGCCCTCGCCGGAAAATCACCACCAACCACCAACCTTCTCCATTCTATCATCAACCACCGAAATCCACTAAGGCACAAAACTAAAAAAAAATCTACCGGAGCTACTCAAAAAAAGTAGAAAAAGCTGCCATTTATGTGAAGAAGAAGAAAAAAAATGACGGCAGCGTAGATCTTATCGAATCTGTGTTGAGGCGACAAGCTCCAACTGGATCCCCGTCACCATTGACCATACATTCATTATCAACCACAAAAAAACCATCATCATCAACCAAAAAAAAATTCTACTGCTGCGCGACCAAGCGCAGATCCAATCGCGCAAATCACCGGATATGCGCAACCGAGCGGCTCATCCAGTCAGATATGCGCTCGGTTGCGCAGACCGGTGGCGTGGATCCACAAGAACTACGCTGCGAATGATCACGCAGATCCGATAGTTTTCTCCGGTGGATTTTTCTTTGACAACTTCTTCTTCAAAACTTGGGTTTCTGGCTGGGGTGATCCATTTTGTGTGTTAAACACAAAATGGCAGCTGACGTGGCCAGCTCCGTTGACGTAGAGCTTGCCACGTCAGCGGTGGGTAAATGTTCTCCTACCTCTTAGAGGTAGGAGAACGGGACTCTCTAACGTTTTTGCAATGAATGATGGATAGTAAACTATTTGGGAAATTGAGTGAGCAGTTGGAAACATTTTCAAATTGAATGATCAAGTAGTAATTCTAAATTAGTTCAATGACCATTTATAAAATTAACTCCTTCAAAAAACTTTACGTAAGTTTGTTTTGATGGTAAATAATTCTTTTATTATTATAAGTTAAAATAAATAAGTTATTTATTTTGATATAAAATTAAAAATTATTTTTTAAAAAGTAACATTTTTATATGAGATTGCAAATAAACAAATACTTGAAACAACTTTACTTTTTCTTTAGTCATATCCAAACATGGTCTAACATTTTAGTTTTACTATTTTCTTGAGTAAACAAGTCATTATGAAATGATTGAAGAAGAAACAAATAGATAGGATTGAGATTTCTTGAATATTTTCTTTCTTCTTTTCATTTATTACATATTTCCTAATTTGACATAGGACAAGAAATAATTTAATTAAACCTTCAAAGGAGTGGAGCATTTTTTTTTTCTTTATGCATAGCCAAACACGGTCTTTTAAATTTAGAAGTTTGATTTTTTCAAGAAAAAATTATCGACTTCCAAATTCGAGTGAACAAGTAAATTAACAATTTAATGATAAATTGTGTTTACTTTTTCTTATATTTTTTTATTCAATAATATAAAAATAATAATTCAATTAGCTCTTCTTAATTGTAACTTCCTTCTCAATCCTAAGCGTATTAACCTCCATCTTGGAAATACATAATCTTAATCTCTTAAAATTTTATTTCATTATTTGATGCAATGAAAAACGTATATCTATTTTGGATAAAATGTATAAACAATTTAAAACAAGTCAAACATTAATCTTTAAAACAATACTCATCTCCTGTCCACAATGGACAAGAGAAAAAAAAATTATTGTTGTCGTGGTAGGAGCCATGTCGGCATTCTTGCCACGTCAACGGTCTCATTTGTCTACCAATTTTTTCTTTTTCCATTTGTTGAATCTCTTTTCTCCCACCCACCCACCCACCCACCCACTTACTTACTTACTTGCATTTGCTCTAGTTGTAGTTGAGTGCGGTAGTGGTGGGTTTTCCAGTGCAACACCATTTGTGAGTCCCAAATAATTTTGAATGCGACTCCATTTTCGAATTCGCCTGCCCATTTGCTTTGTAGCACACAACACCACCGCGGCTAAACCCTCCTCTTCCGGCACGACACCACAATCAGTTCATATATCATTTATCAGCTTCTATCAATTATACAATCATACTTTTTTTTTTCTTAAATCGAATTCTACTTTTATTATTTTAATTTGTACTCGAATAATATAAATCCTTTAATTAATACATAAAATTTCTTCTACGATAATGGGGCATTTTCGCTGGTACCATACCCTCTTAAAATGTGTGGGCACTAGGTGTCGTACCTTTAGAAAGTGTTGGCAGTTATTTAGCAAATTTTAAAGTTTAATTTGAAAACTTTACTCATGTTAGTAACTACCTTGAAGAACAAGTACTTACCACTGTGTCCCTGCTTCACGATTTAATTCTTTTCATTAAGCTAGTACGAACAAATGGCAATTTAAAACCTCTATTTACACTCTTACCACATATCTGCTAAAAGTTAAAAACATCAAAGGGAAACTACTTTGTTGCACCCACAACAGTAGGAAATAGTACCAAAAGAGCATCAATTCAAAGGGTTCGACTTGCAAGTCGCGGAAAAGAGGAGACAAAACTACATGTAGTCTTGCCGTATGTGCAAACATATCTTCGCATATCAATACTAGGTGGTTGTGGCCCTTCGCCTTGACATTACATCATCCACTTTTTGATTGAGGAGTTCTTCCAACCGAGGATTGATTGTAGATGCTATGGGAGATGGGGGAAAAAGCGACTAGAGGAGCCATTGCAGGACGATTATATTAAGTGAGAACCACTACCGGATTCCCAACCGCATTTGTGGGGATGTTTTGAGTCAAAGTGACTAGAGTGGCGACTTGGGTATGTGAGGCATTAAATTGGTTACGAGTGACAAAGGCAAGACGTGGCTGTTGATGTTGTCTTAGGTTTTGTTCTAAAGGTTGTGTATTCTGTCTAGATTGAAACCTTCTATTTATGGACAAGGTTATTCGTTCACGTAGTTTTCCACAGACGACGCCAAATGATGCTAGTCGGTTTCGCCCACCATGAGAGAGCTTTTAATCAAGTGATGAGACCTGCACAGAAAGGGTTGAGAGCCTCATATCAAGTCTCTCTCTGGCGTGAGAATAAGTTAGTTGTGTTTAAGAATGAAGTATATGTGTAGAAAATGGTAATTATGTGAAGTGTGAAGAAAATGTTCTAACCTTCTCTCCTTGAGGTATGACTCCTTATATAATTTTAACTTGATGATTACTAGTCGAAGGATGGTTATTTTCATGTGACATAGGTGTTTATGAGGTTTCTTTAATATTTGGTGTAGATAAATGATATGGTTGAAAGAAATTCTATGTTAGTTATTGAAGATAGTTATGGTAAGTTTCCTTCGATTTTAAAAAGGCCCTTACTCTTTATAGGTGATTGAGCGCGATCACATATTTCAAGATTCTTCGATCAATTTATGATATGTTTGCTTGTAGGATGCTTTCCGGCCCATATGCATCCATAAAAATTAATACGTCGGCGTCAATAATAATCAATGTTTAAAAAAACGTAAAACGTAGATAGGTGCGGAGGTCGAAATTCAAGTTTTTCGGATCTAGGCGAAGTGCGAGAGCGAGATAAGAGCGAAGTGTAGCTAAGCATGGAGGCAGCGCCTTACACTTAAGTGAAGCATAAGCAAAAGTTAGATGGACCTTTTAGAATAATCACCGACCGTATGGAATTTTTTATCCGTCACTATGTCTTCATCATCTCAAACCAAAACTCATATATTTCTCTCAATTCTTTCATTTTTCCATATTCTTCTCCATATTCATCAAAATCAAACTTCCCTCAACAAAACTCTCTGACCCTCATACTTTTCAACTCCTCAATTCATTAAAATCATCAACGGTCAAATTTCTCCAAAAAAAAAAAATAAGTATACTAGTAATAATATTTGAAATTCTCTCTCCTCGAATAGTCCCCGCCCCTCCACGACTCGTTTCTTTTGGTTTTATTGAAAGGGAATACACGCTTAACCCCTCTTTCCAAACTGGACAAATATTAGTTACTTCCGTGGTTAGAAATTAGAATTCAGTAGAAGATGGATACAGATTTTATGGGCTTCACTGTAAAACAAGAGATTCCTGAAAAGAACAGAGATTCAGGTATTTCGAAAGCTCGTATTTTTTCAATCTTCCTTGTCAATTTTCTGCTTACTTTTCGATGAACATATGTCCAAATCTTCATCTTTATCATATTTAAATTATAATGCCAATAAATTTAACACCAATAAATCTTCAATTACAAATCCCCAACAAAATTGAAGGGGTACATTTGTACGTTCTTCATTTATCTCCCTCTCAAAATCTCTCTGGTCTATAAATTTCCCACACTTTCCCTTCAATTTTCTAGAGCCCCATACATTTTCTAACGAGTAAAGCACTTATTTTGTACAATCAACTCATTTTCAAGCATTCTTTCAAGGTTAGGATTTATGAATTGTATTATTATCTTCTTCTTTTTTCTGTTTAATTTTTCTTGGCTGCGCTGGAGCCCCTTTTTTTGTAGGTTAGCGTGCAGTAGGGGAGGGGCTCGGCTGCGTGCCGATGGATTGGCTTGGGGGGTTTAGATGCGGGGGACTGGAGGTTTTGGAGGCGGAGTGGTGGGCTGGGGGGAATGTATGGCGTTTTGGATGGGTGAGGACAGTAGTCTGTATATCTGCAGTGTAGATCCCATATTCTTTTTCGTGTTAATGTTTTTTTCTTATTTTTAAAGTCTCATATCTAAACATAGCGTTTCTAACTCTTTTCATTGTTTTATGAGTTTATTAATCTTTTCGTTATTTAAATTTATTATATAAAATGTATATATTACACCCAAATCGCGTATTCTTAAGAAGCTATAGTCGTATTAGTGATTCATGTAGATAATCCATTAACATGAATTTTCTGGATATCCTAAATTTGGATGAATCTCATATAGGAGACACCGAAACTTAATTAGCACAAGTCCATTGTACAAAACCTTAAGCATGGAAGGTTTAAAGAAATTTGTTTCAGTTAATTATATTTTATCAAGCACTGAATTTGTGGTTTCAAGTTGGATCACAAATATTCATATGTGCTAATAGAACAATTTGATAGTTTTAGTAATTAAGCACAAAATATGATTGTCCGCGAGAGAGATATAAATGATTAGTTCATTGTCTGTTATAGGACAAGCAGATCTTATAGTATTCCTCGATGACCACCATCCTAAATAACATGTTTAACAAAATATAAAGTAATTAGTTGAATGGTCTATACCATTTTGTTTACAGCAGTATGATGAGCCTATTCAAATTACCTTTAACCATATATCAAAGTATTCTTCTACGTAATAAGTTTTGAACGAGATTGAATTCTTGAATTTCATATATCTTCTGTTTTAATACAGACTCTTGCTATTAACTGGTTTGTAGGGATGAACTCCGTTTCGACTGCGGTCCTACAGAGGGCTAGAAAAAGCAAGCCAACTGGTTCAGCTAGTCCCTTGCGGCAGCATACGAGACCTGCAAACAGATCGACTCCTTGTGAAGTCCCAACAACCTCTATTCCCCCTAGCAATGCTCGATGTCCTTCACCCTCTCGGCGTTCATCCCCTTCAGCGGCTGAGAACTTGGTGGCCCAGTATGTCGATCCTGAGCTGCTGCAGGAATTTGAGAAAATGTCCAATGAGGAATTCCGCACGGAGTATTATACCACGTGTGCGAGTGTTAGTTCTTCTTTGCTCTATATAGCTCTGCTCATTAGTTTTTCAGTCTGTTACTGATCTCTGTTTCCTTGTTAGATGATTTCCATGAATGAGGCCATTGCTAAGGAGCTTGAGGAACTTGAAGCCCGAGCCCTTAAGGTGGAGAAAGAGGTTAATGAGAAAAACATTCGCTTGAACCAGCTGCTGGCCGAGAAAGAAAGATCTCTAGTGGTATGGAAAGACAGAGAAGCGGAGCTTGTCGCTGCCAAGGCAACCTTAAAGGAGCTTAGTCATTGGGTGGTCGAGCTTGAGGCATCCCAGACCAACTTAGTGGCTAAGTATAAGGAGAGTCAAGAGTTCAAAGAATGCACAGCAAACTCCTACAACGTGGCATTGGATCATGCCAAAGTAAGGCGAAGAGTCAACCCCGTGGAGTTGGATGAGTTTTCAATGGAAAAACTATGGTACTGAACTTCAAAGTGATTTGTCATTTGGCAGTAGGATTTGAATCCTTTTGAACTTAATTTACGTTCTGTAGTTTTATTGCTGGTTCTTGCTATTGTTATTTGTTGATCAATGTATTCAGATTCTGTTGGTGTTGTTACACGCATTATGGTTTCACGCTTTTGTGCTAATGGCTCTTCAGCTTCATCTCAACCGTTGGTTTTGTTGGTTTTGTGGTTTTAATTTGAGCCCTTCATATGGAGTATATATGAATGTCTTGGCATTGTTGACAGATAAGAATTCACTTTTACCTTGTTCTAGACTCTTCTTCATCTTCTTCTTTCTCGGTCTCCGACTACAGTCCGTCTACTCCATTCTCTTCTTCCTTTTGATTTTTTGGTGGAATCACACCATAAAGATGGTGATGATACTTCTTGTGTGAGAGTTTCGTCATCTAAGATTGTTTAAGAGGTCAATCTTTGATTGATGCTCGGTCTGTAAGGGTTAGGGTTTAGAGCGTGATTCTGTGTTGAAGTCTTGTAATTTTTTGAACGACCTTGTTAATGCATGAAGCCGAAATCTACTTTGTGGAGCTTCAACGGGAAGTAGCCAAAGGTTGGGTGAGCTCGGGTCTTCTGAACACAAAAATCTTGGTGTTTTTACTTTTTGCATTATTTTCTTATTATCTGATTGCGTTCGAATATCAAAGTAAATTCGTAATAGCTATGTTTGGTGGTAAGAATTAAGATGCGTATTTGTATCCCTTAGCAAAGTCTTGATTTTTCTTATTTCAATTATTCAATTGATCTTGTTTGGTATTCATTTGAATCATCGAATAATCGATACAATTGTGTTTTTGTTCGTAATATGCAGACGGCATGTAGATTTTTTGTATTTAACTACAACTTTTAGTGTTTCAATCGTCTACTTTTTGCTTGATGATTTTGGATACAAGGCTTTTTTAGCCCCGTCTTAAATTTTGGATGGTACAGATTCCATCTGTAAATTACGATTAAATAATTAATATAGATCCTTTGATTAGGACGCAATGGTCTATATATCAAATCCTCCATCGTACCAAAAGTGTCATTAATGGCCTGCTTGAGAGTTTTAGGGTATCGGTTATGAGAGTTTTTTATAGTTTTCTTTTTTTGGTGGTTTTTTTAGAGTTGTCAATACATATATTAAAAAAAGGTAGGTATATGTAAACAATATTGAGTAAATGTATATGTTATAATTCAATATGGCTTTATATGGTATATCCAATCATTTTCTATTGTGTGTGAACTAACCTTTGTACAAATTTTTCTCAATTTTTTTTTTCTTATTTTGCTCATTGATTACTTACAATAAATTTATTAAAAAGTTCATGTTAGGGTCATCAACATCTAGAAATAATTTATTGCAAAAAAATTCAAAAGTAATTCGACGACACAAAAAAATTATTGATTTGAGAGAAGAGACAAAATGTGCGTTTGGAGAGAAGATGATGAATGAAGTATGTATTTTAGGTTTACGGTAGATTTAGAAATAATTGTTTTAGAGGGGTAAAATTAGAAGAAATTTTGAAAAATGACTAAAGAGCATCGACTTGAGGTTGAGAAATACACTTTAAATTAAACTACAATGGTAACCACCCGAAACTAGTGTCGCGAAAAACCAACAAACACCAATTTTTCCAACCTCTCAGAAACGGTGTCACCCAAAATCGATCAAAACAAATGAAAAAAAAAAAAACTCCCTAACAGACCCTAAGGTATTCTTGAATTTACTTCATCAATGTAAGATGCATAAAAGTGACCTTCGAAAGATTGTGCAACAGTACACTTTAACGAGACTAACACTATATGGTAGTGTTGAATTAAATTTTAAAGTACTTATAAGTTGTGAATTCTATGAAATGTGTAATTAGTAAGTATTTAATAAATTGTAAGTCCTACAAAAAGTGTGGATAAAAAATATATTTGTTTAAATAGAGTTTCAACCATGTTCATTTCTTCTTCATCGTTCTGAATAATGTAGTTAATTAACCTGCAACTAACACAAAACACACACACGCATGACGCATATTAAAGTTATTTTTCCTCTTTCAGAGGTTTAAAATTTAAAATGATTTAGGAGATAAAGATTCATAACTACCTCAAAAACTGCTCCTAATTACTTGGTATCAAAATCTATCAAATCATATATACATAATACCTAGGTGAAACATGAACAGATCTCTCACTCTACACATTTACATGGCATCCTACAAATCTTTTTCCTTGTTCTTCCTTGTGATTACTTCATGGTTTTTTCTGGGTTTTTCTCAAAATTTAATTGTTGATGAAGAATCAGGAGGGAGTGATTCAATGCCATGCGTGCAGAAACTCCTGCCATGCCAACCCTATTTGAAGTCATCTTCTTCACCACCACCACCACCAGCAGCATCTTGCTGTGCTCCACTCAAGGACATTATTGCAGATGATAAAAAATGCCTTTGTGCAGTGTTTAACAATCCTGCCATCATGAAAACTCTTAATGTAACACAAGACGATGCTCTCAATCTTGCTAGAACTTGCGGTTCCAAAGCGGATGCATCCATTTGCAAAACTGGTAATCTTTTCTTGGGTTTTTTCTTTTTTTCATTTTTCATTTTTTCCTTTTTTGAATTTAATATGTTTAGTTAAGGTGCAGATTCATGGATTAAGAATTAAACAATATAAAAATTAAATGAAAAATCAACAAGTTATTTGATTTTGACTTAATTTTGTTTGATCATTTCATGGTTAATTACTGAGAACGAATTAAATAAGATGGTTCTGTTTCTCAATTTTTTTGACTTGCTCCTAAAGAACTTTGTAATTCATAAATTAAGTAGTTAATGGTGGGATCTCATTCCAAATCTCATTAATTGAATCACTGCTTCAAGTGCTTTTGGGGGGAGAGACTATTTCACCAATCGAGTAACACGTATCTAACATATTCATAAATAACTATTTTCCACAAAGTGGTGACGAAATGTATAACTTATATAAAGTTTTCCATTTTTCAAAGTCGATATGATCTATTCGTTTGTAAAACTACTTACTCGATTTCAGAAATTTCTAGAACACCATTGACAAATAGTCATTTTGATAAAAAAAATTCCCCTAATTTGATAAGACTAACTGCTATTTCTCTATTTTGAAATAAATTCACTTGACAACTTGAAATGTATCTTGAATTTTGAGTATGTATTCTTCATTCATTACGAATAATTTTTGTTGTATTGAGTTATAATTTTAGTACGAATAATTATGTGATTTTTTATATTTAATCTATGTAATAGATTTGTTAAAATTATTTATTTAATTTATATTATGAACATAATTTTTTATTTTTTTGGAAAGAACTTGTAACATTTCGACAGTGTTAGACATTTCTTTATTGTAGAGGCCTTTCGATTTTTTGGATTATCGGTATTAGTCTAATTATTTAATTATATGCCTACGTACTATAGAGTTGCCTATGTACATACTCTTTATATATCGTTAAAGGAAATGCAAGTGCTTTTGACATGGAGCACGTTGGAGTCGAATCATAGAATCACAACTTTCTGTGATTGTATTTTGTGTTTGGTTTTCTAATAAATTATCCATCGTTTGTTTTAAATAATTACAGCTTCCACGCCAGGTGCTTCACCAACAACCCCATCTGCTCCAAGTTCTTCTAATAGTAAGTTTTTCTGAATAAATTAATTTTACTCTTATTCTCGAATTAGAGTAATATTATTTATAGTAACTCAGTAAATCGAGATACTCATTTTCCAAAAATTTCTCAATTTTTTTTGAAACTTTTTGTGCCTTTAGTAGGCGTTGTATTTTTGGCAATTGCAATGGTTTTTTAAGAGTTTGCGAATAAACTTTGCTGTCGTTGTCAACAACGTGACTATATGCTTGCCGGAAAAGCTGTTTTTAACTGCTTTTAAACAAGGTGAAACATGCTCATGATCCATATGCTTGTTTGTGTCTTCAGGTTCTGCAAGTAATATCACTGCTGGTGCAACCAAAACAATTGCCGCTTCTGTGATTTCTCGTTTTGGTACATCTCTGGGAGTGTCAGCCGTTCTGTTTTTATTAACTGGAATTACATTCTAGAAACTTCCACTAATTCAAGCCTGGATACATATCAGCAGATAAATGCATAAGTTTAGAATATTGGTTAAAAATTATAATGCTCAGCATTACTAGCTTTTAATAGATTTTAGATATTTTATGGACAACAACAATATTGTTTGTTCAAGTGGCTTGAATTTTTATTCCTAATGTAAGTTAGCTTGTGTTTTTTAAATTTGCCTTGTGCCAAATTATATAGATTTTAAGAACCATGCTAGTTGTACACATTTCTTTACACTCTCACATGTAACAAATACTAGTTGGTTCAAATCATTATTTATTTTGACAAATTAATAAAGTGACTCAATCATTTCTTGGCACATGTGATGGTGTAAATGAGTGTGTAAATTTTTGGTGTACAAGTAGCATTTTCCAGATTTTAATGGAGTAACTGTGTTAGTGGGTGGTTTGGAACCGGAAAGGGGATGGGACAAGCGGTGCACTGGGTTGTAAGAAGAACGGCCTCCCTAAATTATACACCTTATTCATAGATTATTCTTAAACTTCAAAATGTAAATTTTAGACCTTAACTCAACGTGTACTTCGTTAGACCCAAATCCAATATTCAAATAATGGAAATATGAGTTAGGCAGATAATTTCGTCCAACTCTACGTTTTTAAATAAATAAAAATCAGAAAAAAAGAAAGAAAAGAAAGAAAAGATAATGTTTATCTCCTTCACAAGGCGACCCTCCACCATCACAGCCACATCCCCAACCCAAACCCTCAACCATGCCCCACCATCAACCTACACGCCTCTAAATTGATGGTCAAAAATACAACTACTTTAATTTCCTAAAAAATGAAAAGAAAAATTGAAATTGATAAAATATACGAGCATATTAGTGCACGAGCCGTATAAAATAGCAGACAGCACATGCAAGCATATAGTACTCGCGCCGGATAGACAAATTTCGGCAACTAAAAGGGCTGATTGCGCTATTCGGATATTCAGAGCGCACCAGCGACGCTGGTTGATTGCCTTTTCCTTCTTTAATAAAGATTTTCACACAAGAAAGTGTAAGAAGAAATCAAATTAAAAATTAAAATCACATACCACCTGTATAGAAGAGGGAAATAGAATATTTCGGGTGCTCCGTGCGAATGAAAATGATGGGAGAAATGTGTATATTTATGCTGGGGTTAAGTGTGCCCTAAATAGGATAAGCTTAGGGTTTGTTCATTTTGTGGGCTTTTAATTGGGCTAACATTGTTAAAAGAAGTGGGGGATATTTTTAATTGTCTTGACGGAAATAACATTACAAAGTGAAGTGAACATTATCAATGGTAAATGATCTCCTCCCCATTAGATATGTGATTGACTTTTATGTCAATCACTTTTCTTTTATTTAATGACCACAGGACACGTGTCGTGTAGCTTTTATAAGTCCTCCTCACCATAGGAAAGAGATCATTACCCTATTATCAATTGCCACTCTTTTGTCTTTTGACGTTCCAGTACTTTACGGAAAGACATCGATGACATGACATCACTCCTCTCACTACCACTCGGTCCTCCACTTTTTATTCCAGTTCAATTGAATTTCAATGAAAAAATCGAATCAAATTCGATACTAACGAAAATTTAATTTATGTAGTCAAATGATTTCTAATAAGAGAATTGAATCGAATTCGATACTAACGAAAATTCAATCTATGTAGTCAAATGATTTCAAGTGTAGTGATCAACTACTCGAACAACCAACTAATTTTTATTTTATTTTTTATTTTAGTGAGATATTGGATTCTAAAAGGAATATAGCGTCAATTTTTTTTTTTGAAATTGAGAAAATGTATCCATCAATTTGCAACACCTGCCAATTATATTTAAGTCATAAATATTTTGAACGCTATCCCAAGTTCCAACCAAATATTATCTTTAATAATGGCAAAATAGATATTTTGATAATCTAAAATAAAAATTATTTTAGTTAAAAAACTTGTTAGAGCTGCTCTTAGAATAGAAACAAAATACTATATTTCGACTTGACCATTAAAATAAAACCTACTGAAAGAAATTTCGAGGACACAAAAGGCATACTTAATTTGGAATTCAACTAAGAATATGTTTGGCAAAGCTTAAATTATAATTTCAGCATGTCAAATTTTTTGAAAGAAATTTCGAGGACACAAAAGGCATGCTTAATTTGGGATTCAACTAAGTAGGTGACAAAAAACAAGTAGGTATGTAAATGACAAAAAAAAAAAAAAAGATAAAAAATAAAAACCAGTAGGTACGTAAACGCGGATAGTTACTCAACCTAATGATTAATGAAATAAATAAAACCAGTAGGTACGTAAATGACACAAAAAAAAGATAAAAAAATAAAAATAAAACAGATCAAATCGTCTTCCCTCTAAACTAATTGGCCAAATGATTGCGTCACTGCCACACCAGAATCCGATTCCGTCGCCCCATTAAACTCTCTTAGGTGTCAATTATAATATAAGTCAATCTTCTCTTCCACATCGATCCGATCATTTTCAATAGAGGAATCTACAAGTTTTTTTATGGCGGAAGCGAAGCTTTTTGAACTCAACAATGGCACCATGAAAGTCAACGTCTCCAACTATGGTTGCATCATCACTTCCCTGTCGGTGCCAGATAAAGATGGTAGATTTTTGGATTCACTAAATTTATTGTTCAAAATCCCAAATTTTTAGCTCTGGATGAACTTGTCATGTTTGATCTTTTTTATTTATATTTTGAAGGGAAATTGGCTGATGTTGTTCTTGGATTTGACACGCTTGAACCCTATCTGGTGAGTGAGTTTGTGTATCACTCTTACTGAAAACCCGTTGAATTTTAGTGTCGATCTTGTGTTTTTGTTGGGAAATTGGTTCTTGGAATGTGTTATCAAGGATAAATGAAGTTTGCCCATTAATGGATTTTAAATGAGTGACCAAATCAAAAAATTGAAAATTCAGTAACTACTTGGAAACAAAATGAAGTTTAGTGATTAGGTTCGCTATAGGTTGAGTAACTATCCGCGTTTTAAACCCATTTTGTGTTTTATAATGAGTTAATATATGCATGTGTTGGATTTGTTTGTGTAGAAAGGTGCTTCACCTTATTTTGGCTGCATTGTCGGCCGGGTAGCAAACAGGATCAAAGAAGGGAAATTTACACTCAATGGCGTTGAGTATTCTTTGCCAATCAACAAGCCACCAAACAGTCTCCATGGTATCAATCATCTGAAATCTTCATATATGTTTGTCTCTTAGGCGTTTAATGCATGTTTAGCACATACGGGATAGTAGAAAAGCCAAAATTTGGACATTCATTTTCTTATATACTTCCACTGTTGTCTAGTTCATGTCATTCTTTGATTCTTTAGTACTCGTTCAATCTTCTTGCCTTCTACATTATGTGATATCAGAAGCAAAATTTGTATTTTTCATTTTCAAGACAGGACAATAAAGTTTTAGGCAGATGGCTGTCCACTGTTAGCCTTGCATTTATCAGTATTGTGGTGATAAGATCTCCATTTCTTGATTGAAGAATTGATAATAATGGATACATTGCACTAAATTGTTTAGAGTAAGAAAATCAATGAGTATTTATTCTCGACCTCGGAGAAGTTACACATAAGAAGATAGTTTACAACCAAGCATCATCTTTTCTAAAGTATTGTTTTCAAATTAAGCATTATTCATATCCCATTGCGTAAGTTGACCAATACACGAAAGCAGAACAGTGTAACTTGACTATACTCAAACATATATATTCATGAGTAACGACAAAAAGAATTCTATCGAATTTTCCTTATGCTCTCCATTTTACATGAGAAGTGAAAAAAGAGTAGGAAGTATATTTTCAGGCTTTAGAACAGCTAAAGTTGCACTGACATTTGGGTCCTAAAAAGAAGAATCCATATTTACAAAAGCCAAGAATATGCTATTCGTAAAGAAATTTGATTTTTAAATATCACATCTTTTACCTTAGAAGCCTTAACTCTTGTTCCCTTTACTTGAACCTCTTCTGAACTTATCTCCTATACAGGTGGACACAAGGGATTTGACAAGGTTATTTGGGAAGTTGCTGAATATAAGCAAGGTGAAAATCCATCAATTACCTTCAAGTATCATTCTCATGATGGTGAAGAAGGTACTGCCCCTCTCTCTCTCTCGCACACGGCGCGCACATATAAACACGCATAAGGACACATTACCTCCTCTCTATGATACATTGCAGGTTTTCCAGGCGATGTCCTTATCACTGCAACTTATACTCTTGTGTCTAAGACGACGATGAGGCTTGACATGGAAGCAGTTCCAGAAAATAAGCCAACACCTATCAGCTTAGCTCAACACACCTATTGGAACTTAGCAGGTCATGATTCAGGAAATGTTCTTGATCATACAATTCAGATATGGGCAAGGCACATAACTCCTGTGGATCAGAACACTGTCCCAACCGGTGAAATCATGTCCGTCGAAGGAACTCCATTCAACTTCACCACTGAGAATAAAATTGGTAGTCGTATCCATGATGTTGGAAATGGATACGACCATAATTATGTGCTGAACTGTGGAGATGAAAAGGTAGGGTTGAAGCATGCAGCAAAATTGAAGGATCCGGCTAGCTCAAGGACTCTGAATTTATGGACCAATGCTCCTGGTGTGCAGTTTTACACTGCAAATTATTTAAATGGAATTGTTGGTAAAGGTGGTGCTATATATGGAAAGCAATCTGGGGTCTGTCTCGAGACGCAAGGATTTCCTAATGCCATTAACCAATCAAATTTTCCGTCTATTGTTGTTCAACCAGGTGAGAAGTATAAACACAGCATGTTGTTCGAGTTCTCAGCCGAGTAGGGTTCAATCTATCCTCGGAAGTAAATGCTACTTTTCCTTCTCTTCCTCTATTATAAAGACTTTTGATGAAAATAATGGAAGAGTACTTTTGATAAGTCTAGGATGTTTGAACAGCAACTCTTGATTAACCTTTTGAATTTTGAAGTACCAATTTTTTTCTCTGTGAAGGCGGCAAATGTCTGTCGTATGTTTGTGTCTATGGGTTTGTCCTTTACATTCAATATTTTGATATGGGAAAATGCCATTTTGGTTGATAGCTTGTGATGCTTTATAACATATTTGATGTCCGAATCTTCCACGGTTGGCTACTGTAGCAAGCCTTTAGATACAGTTACCAGATCCGATCACGCTGAAGCACCGGGTTATTGGGTCAAAACTCAAAAGAAAATTTCTTTAGTGTGATGCTAATATTATTATAATTTCATATTTCCCTCCTTTGGATGATGAGAAGATAATTCTTAAAAAACATGTTGCTTTATCCTGTCACTATTTCAAAAGCAGTGAATATTACAAAACTAAAAAGCTGGGGGCAATATTGTCATGAAAAACGAGTTGGAAACGAATTTGCTGCAACTCCACAGGTTGGACATTAGTGGTGCAATTTTCGGTTTAGATTTATTATTTAACTAAAAAAGGATAAATTTGTCATTTTAACAAAATCTTGGCTTATTAATGGTCAAAACTGCTGGTGCAATTTTCTGTTTAGATTTATTTTATATTTTAGGAACGGTGCAGGTGCTGCTAAAAAAATTATAGGTTAAAAACAAAATTGCAAAGACAAATGGTGCAATTTTCTTTACAATTTCTTATCCAAAAGCAAAGAGATAAATTATATTTACAGTCCAATTCTTTCAATTTTATAATAATATTACCCAATTTATTTTTATTCGCAATATGGTCCTCATCATTTCATTAATTTGCACAAATAATCCCCAATTAATTTTTTTGACAATTTTATCCTTATCTTAAATAAATTGAAATAGTAAAAAATAGAAAATTTAATAAAAAAATTGTAATTGGAGTACCTATTAAAGTACCATTGTTGTTTCACGTCTCCATTTCTTTTATCTAAGAAAATACATTCTCTTGCAACATTGTTCTAGTTTATACACATTCCTAGTTGTCGACTCTCCTTTTTGTACAAAGATTTCTTCTTGTCACTTTCTATTTTTTTGGTCTGATTTTATTGTCTCAGTGATTTGTTCTTCAAGTTCATTATTTATTTTCTTGAATTTCAAGAACTCTAAAACACGCCCAATTCAAGAAAATTGAAAACTTCTTGTTAGTTTTCTTGTATTTTGTAGCAAAAATCTCATGAATGCTAGATCTTTTGGTTGCTCTTCATGGTTTTTTGAGATGATAAAAAGCCAGAAGATAAATGTGTGTGACATCAATGATTACTCGCATATAAATAAATATGTTGAATTAATGTGTTTGAGCTAATACAAAAACGCAGTATACTGTTTTAAAAAGGTTTCTTCCAAATATGCTCTTCATATTGCGTCTCCGATTCTTTGGGGCGATCATGATTGCATTTCTTGCAAACAACATTCCTCCTATAATTCAAGAAATCACAACTGCAGAAAGGAAAACAGTGTATTATCATCAGTTAAACATAAAATTTAATGATTCATAACAGCAACCAAGAAAGATGTGAAGAAATATACTTACTCGGGGCACTCCCATTCCCCAGGATTCAGTTGCCTCTTGGGACGCGGTTCTTGGCAGCGTAAACATTTGCGGTTGCTTGCAAAATTCATGAAATCACATCTGTAGAGCTGAAAATGTGAGGAACTACCCCAAGATAAAACTAGTGAACTAAAGAACCCGCACAATAATATTTGCATGTGAAAAGCTAATCATCTGGTTTGTAATAATATATAAGATCCTCAAGTAGATGTCAAACATCGTACACCAGTTTACACTTGTCATCCTTGCACATTCCCGAATGCAAAGAAGGCAATGAAATGTCTAATCTCCATTGTCCATTCCTTGCAAACGTAAAGGATTACAAATACATGTCTAAAGCAATTTATTGCTTAGTTTTGTTAAATTAATAGCGAAGATAGTGTAAAATTAGTTCGAGTGCATAATATAAAAAAACGTATGAAGTAATGGCTATTAGCTACTGCCTTTCATCCTGCCTTTCATCCTTAAGCAGGATGAAATAAAGCACATGTACTAAAAACAAATACACTCAGAAACAAGAAAAGTTGATTGAACTTACTGATTGCAATTCCAATCTCCTTTTTTCATTTCGGCGTCATCAACAGAAACCCTCTTAGGTCCTTCCCGTTTGCATTTCAGGCATCGTATATTTCTAGAGAAGTTCATAAAATTGCATCTGCACAAATTGGTTGTTTGTCAATTGAGTTGTAAATGACAATACATCTTCAAAAATACACAGCTTGAAGTGACATGAACTGTGGCAAAAGAGGAACACGATAGATGTCCCATACACAAAATCAATGTTTAAAAAGGCTAAAATGGGTACTGAGGCCTGAGGGGCCTAAGCCTCGCCACAAACCAATAAAATAGATAAAAAAATTAAAAGATACAAAAATAAGCCTGTAATAAACTATGAACAAATTTGAAAATTCATAATAGAACAATCCAAAGTGTAACTTGCAAATAAACACCAGAGAAATAGAAATTAGTGTTTTGCTTTTAATTAATGTCTATTATAATTTGGTTGTATCAATTAATAATACTGTAACAAGTGTTTGGTTTTATCATAATTTTATTTAGTGCTTCACTCTTTCAAAATAAGTTTAATTTGTAGATTTGACAATTAAGACACAGCTTTAACATTAATGCTGCCTTAACTTTTGTAGATTTGACAATTAAGACACATGTTTTAAATTAGTGGCAATTAAAAAATACGTTTCAAAAGCCGACAGCGCAAGTGTTTTGAACGACTTAAAAGATGTTCAGGGAAGACTCTAAGTCCCCTGTTTGATTCGCGGCAGAAAATTAGATTGTTAGCAAAAGTTAATAATTTCAAATGGTCAAACTTCAATATTAACCACACATTTCATGAGACTCACAACTTTTATCAATTTTTCAACCAACATTACACCAACTTCATATCAAAATTTACTAAAAATTTTATCAAAAGCTTTGTAAACAAACCCTAAAAATATAGAGATTATTATGAGTAAACCAATTCTAGAGCCTTCCATGAGAAAGGACTCGTTGGAGCATTTGGAGAAAATATAGAATGATTCATACTAATGTAAGAGACTTGTAGAATATGACCATGTTACTAGAATAGTACTTGTCGTAGAGAATTGTACAACATTGGATAGGATGTCACCTAGGGATGGTAGAAAAAACTACCCGCCACGACCCCCGCGGTGCCCCAACCTGACCGGGGCGAGGATTCCCTGCTATTCGGGTTAAAAGGGCGGGGACGGGGAACTCAGTCCCCATCCCATTAACCCTTTTAGTTTTGGGGAAAAAAATTGTGTCCCTTTACCTTGTGTTGGATTTTGAACCTAGGGAGAGTTGTTACCACTAGACTACAACTTCCTTTTGATAAATTTTACCTTCATTTAATATATCTTTATCACATAAATTTGATTAAAGTACTAACCTAATTGTGGCCCTAAACCTGATTAGATCCAAATGACTTTCAAACCTATCTCAATTCTCTCTTTCCTCGACTCCGTCTTAGCTCTATGCTCTCCTTCTCCTCTCCTCGATCACTCTCTCTTATTCTTGTTGTGTTCCAACCACTGCTTACAGTCAGAAACAGGCACCATCTCGTCAACCCACCTCTCTTCAGTCTGAGCTCTGGTTTGACAACGCTGGAAGCTACCCACATTAGCTTGCCAGAACATTGGGGAAAAAATAACCTGAAGTCACAAATGGAGAAGGTGATTACGGTTGTACAATGTTCTATGTTCAATGTTTTCTCCGACTGGTTGAATATCTTATATTTATGGTTGAAATATTCATTATGATTGTTGGAACCATTTATATCTAAAAAAGAAAGATGTATAAATACGTGTGGTTGAATTATTTTGGAGTGTCAACCAACAATGTTTTGAAGCTGTTTAATTTTGGAGTGGCAACCAACAATGTTGGTAAGTTCGATTAGGAAGAGAGAGAACAATAGGGCGGTTGTATCTTTGGATTTTTCTAAAACAAGAATTGCTCTTACAAGAATTAAGATTTAATGTTAAGATTTTTCTTGTCTAAGCACTAGTAGACACGTTGTATTTATTTTTTCATATTTAATTGTATTAAAAAATGAAATGGGGCAACGGGTGGGGATTTAGGGGTGCCCTGCCCCGTTGCTATCCCTACCTCAACTATCCATTCAAATGAAAGGTGTAGCTACATAAGGCTATGGGGGCTCATTTATAAATCATCCAATGAGATGTCCAAGTAAAGAGAGCTACAGTTGAACAAAAGAGCCTCCTTATACACAGATAGCAGAGGATATGGCAGTTCTATACATGCATTTAGATGTATATCATATATATCTATATACTATAACAAAATCGTCTAAGCTAACAGATAACTCATAGTAAGGTTTATGTCAGATATACAAAGCACAAGGTTTAGTGGTGTGCCTTAAAGTCACATATATGCACGCAGAAGTTTAATATGGCAGGTTTCTAACAATTATTTTTTTCGGGTTATATTATAATCAATTGACATTGCGATCACTCTTAACATTGAAAACGTTCAAGTTTCTGAGAAGTCAGACAGCACTCACCAACAACAGAGTTGTTCTAATACATTCCTACTAAAGAACTCAGAACTTACTCAGTGCAAATCCAATCTCCTTTCTTGATTTCAACATCATCCCCGTGAACACTCTTGGGTCCACCTTCTCCGCATTTGAAGCAACTTGCATGTCTAGCGAAGTTCATGAAGTTGCATCTAGGAAGCAATTTTGACACAACGTCAGCAACAGGTGTTGCAGATTATGAAAATTAATACACAATAATAAGTAGTAGAAACAACAATCATTAGGATGAAATGGAGACTGTACGTGCTGGTGGCAGAAATAGTTTCTGCTTTCAGGCGCCAAAACACTTTCTAATCCTCGGGCGAGATTGACTAAAGAGGAGAGCAGAGAGTAACATGCTCAACAAATGTACCAACTTTTTGATGAATACATCTTCAAATGCAATAACTACCAAGAAAGAAGTATTCCAGAAAATGGAACATTATGAAACTCAAAAGTAATTACTCCTACACAAATATAATGAAAAGGTTTTCAACCCACATAAATACATAAATATAGGGAAAATGTCAAGAAAACCAGATCAACTGCACTACAAATTTTCAAAATAAGAGTTTTTTAATTCGACTTACTTGGTACACATCCAGTCTCCTCTTTTCATCTCAACATTTCGTGACCTTTCATCAACTACAGAATCAGGAGACCGTTTCTTCTTTTGAGAAGTTGTGACAGCAGGTTTTGGAAGTTCAGGATCAGGAGGTGTCTCACTGAGCTCGATCAACTTCGAAAGCAATTTTCTTGCAGATATATCAATAAGCTCTCTACCCGGAGGCTTCTCTCCTCCAGAAATAACAAGTGGATCTAATGCATAGAGCAATAAAACGCGAACGATATCCACTGTACGCGCTGCTCCTTCAGAGTCAATTACTAGAACATATGCTTTATCACATGATCCACGCAGATTGCAAGCACTGCATACCTGCAGAAAATTACATCACTTAAACTTGGATATGCAGCGATAATTATAATGGGTTTATTTAAAAATTTAAAAATATTCCAGTGCAAATATGTTTCTTCATCAATGAGCAGCGAAATACATATTAAATCAGAGGGAACTTACATCTCCTTCATCAAGTTTTAGATATGCCCTCAATCTTTTTGCCGAGTTAACAGCCTTTCTAAAAAGATTAGGACATCCCTTATCCACAACTGCCTGCATATCTTCGGTAGACAATGATCTGTAACATGCATTCCAATCTCACAATCATACTTTCCTTCAAATTTTTTTTCCCCATCTCTCATCAAATATCTTCTGAGTAATAAATAATAGCACATTTGGCCTAGCTTAAATGCTAGAAAGGAAGCCAAAAACAGTCTTTTTTCGATAGTATAACTTTTCATACTGTCGAAAAAAGCTAAAAAGTTCCAAGAAGAAGCCATTTTTAGCTTTTAAGCCAGGCGGAATTCTCAGATATAAAAATTGAAATTCTTACTTGAAAATGTCAAAGCGATCACGAGCAAATCTCAAACAAGCGTCCTTTAGCAAACCCATTTCCGTATAAACAGCCCGGTTCATACCACCAACATCTTCTGGCACCACCACCGTGGATGGAGGAGGAGTAACGGCAGCGCTTTCAATAAGGTATCCTTTCGTCTTCAAACGGTCGACGAAGTTGACCCATTCAGGCCAGGGGTGGTATCGGTGATTAGAATTGATAGAAATCTCCGGTTCAGTGCTGTCGACGGGGATTATAGTAGCTTCGGAATCGAGTGTGACTGCATAGGAACTGTAGCGGTGAAACCGCAGGGAAACGGAAGGGGAAGGGAGGAGTTTGCAAAATCGAAATGGCGGAACTTGAGAGAAACTGAGGGAACTGCGGAGAATTGAGGTTCCGAAAAGAGTATATAATTTTGAAGTTGCAGTCATCTTATTTTCTTTCCGGCAAAGAAACTCGAACCTGCTAATGCAGGGTTTTGGATAGGGCTTTTTGTAGTTGTTATTAGCTTTGGCGGGTTTTGTATATGGTTCGGGTCGGGTTCAATGCAAATTGAGTTTTATTCGTACAACTGCAGAAATTTTTGGATATAGTTAACTTATAATTTCAAATTGCTCAAATTAATCAAACATACTTTTTATTTACATATTTTATAAAATTCACAATTTACAACCCACTTTTATCCACATGTTCACGTACAACTTATAATATAAACATTTAAAAAATAATTTCAACCTACCAAACTTAGCACTTCTCATTTTTCAGATTTTTCTTCCTTCTTCCATAGTTTTATTTAGCTAAATTCCTGACCAAGATTAATTTCAAAAGAAGTACTCTTATATTATTTCTAACTATTTTTTTTTTTTAAAATTGCTGAACAATATTTTTGAGGATTAGACTATATGTTCCTGTAAGTTTATTATATTTGTACTAAAAATCTTTAATTTTTACTTTTTATTCCACTTATATTTTTACTTTTTGGTCGCATTCTTATAATCATTCTTCCATTCATTAGTACATCTAATTTGATGATTTATGTCCATATAGCGTATTTTGAAATAAGGGACAAATAATATAACACACTTTTGTAAAAGTGTTTGTTGTTATTTTTTATTTAAAGATACAATGGACAAATAAATTTTTTTTTATGCTCTTTTAATGAATTTTTTGAATATATATTAATTAATGAAAAATTGATGATAAGAATAGGGCAAAAAAATTTTGAAATGCAAGTACGACAATGAGAAAATGTTAGATATTAAAGCGGATACACACACACACAAATCTGTGATATCATAACTTTCCTTCTTTTTCATAATAGAGAAAATAGGTCTCTATCATCAATTTGTAAAAATTGAGTCCCTAACCTTTCGATTTTGTAATTTATAGATCCCCGATGAATCGCATCCAACCACCTCTCCCCGCCCCTACAAGATGCAAACCCTCATTCCCACTTTGTAATAAAGTAAAATCTCTATAAATTCATACTTTTTGGGGCTAAGAAAATTTATTGCTCTAGGGAAGTTATTAATTTATTAATAAATGAATAATTTACTAATTTATCTATAATATTTATTAATTTGGATGTAGGACAATTTGAGTACTAGAAAATGGCTAAACTTGGTTATAGACACAACTCAAATTTCTACAAAATAATTTTTTAAAAAAAACGTATATGTATTACAAAAGATTAGGGATGGGGTTGAAGTGTTGAACTCAGGTTGAGTTTTAAAAATAAAAAAAAAAAATGCAAACAACTTCATATGTCTATTTTGAGAAAAAAAATGAATTCAAAAAATAGAAGTTGTCATCTAAAATGTTCTTTAATATGTATTGTAAAATTTACATAATCAATCAATTATTATTTCACATTTTTGTTGGATCCCTGCTTGGGAGTTTTTTTTTTCACCAAGTTTGATTGGTTTTGAATGGTACTGTTAATGAAAGGTTGGGAAAATCAATAATTGTTAGTTTTTAAGCACCGATTTTAGCAATGTTTAAAAAAACTAACATCCAGTGTAGTATAATTTAGAGTGTATCTCCCAACTCCCAAGTATGTGATTTTTGGCCGTTATTCAAAATTTCTTCCAATTTTATCCTCTCTCAAACAATTATACCTTAATATTTGTAAAAAATAAAAGAATGTGCAAGAACATAAATTTAATTTTATATTTTCAAATGATCGGTAGATATATAAAATTTTTAAAATTAATTTTTTTTATATGGGTATACATTTGATTCTTTTAAAAAACTTTTAGAACCATTAGATAATAAACTCTCAAACATGGGTTGGACTGTTTGAAAAATCACTACTAAAAAACCACCCAAAACAAAGGATAAACGCTCAAAATCGATACTCCAAAACTCTCAAGTAGACCTTCAAAATTTTTACATAAATTTATTATCTTACGCATTTGGTGACATTATTAATTTACTATACGGTCCGAGCAGGGATCAAAAAAATTATTATTTAAACAAGGTTATTAATTTATTGAAATTTTCCTTAATGGAGAGAATCTAACACCATCATTAAAATGTATTTTAATAGAAAACTAAGCAAAAATTAAAATATAATTGAAATAGGTATTAAGTCGAGCGGATCACCTGACATGCCCAATTTACACCTAGATATGTATTCGCAAGCCATTGAGATCTAAAGAGCTCTGACCATTCCAACAAGAAATGGGTGGCAAGATTTATCATTACAATCAAATTTCCTTTTTTTAGACAATGTTGGGAATTTTATTCTTCATTTCATATGCTTTGAAGCTTTCGAGTTTGTAATTTGTCACAAGAGACAAGTTACATTACATTTTAGTTCTGCAAAACGTCCTATGTCCTTCAACATATGGTGAAAATGTATCAGAATAAAGAGCCATCATCCTCATCAGTAGCAAAAAGTTGATCCAGCTGTTCATCTGTCCATTGTGGAAGAGAAGGTTTCACCATAAGTGGCTGTCTTTGCATCTCAACTCCATTGCTGCTCTGAATTTCTTCACTACTGTGGTTGGCCACCATGTTTGAAACGGTGCTATTGTTTAGGAGGCTGCCTTGTATATTACTCCCTTTTGCCCTTTCGTCGTTAACAGCCAAAAATGCAAGGTGATGATCCTGCGTTCTTGTTCTGTCTGCATCTTTAAGTACATTTTCCAGGGTACCTTTCTTCACAGACGCATTTAGGTTTATGCTAGTTCTGTTGCAGCATTGAAAACTCCCAGATAACATATTTTCTTTTTCCTTTTCATTATTCTCATGCAAATCTTCTCTTCTTTGGGTTAATTGTCTAGACTGATTTGGGGTGTAATCCACTCTTCTATTTTTCAAAGTGGACATCTTCTCCGGTGTACTAGCTTTTCCACAATAGTCTGGAGAGGCAAATGTGCATAAATAATCAGGCATTCAACGACACAATAACAGCCAAAGTAAAAACTGTGTCTCAGAGTACTAAATATGATCCTTTCAATGATTTTAGGGCTTGTTCGGTAGAGATTTTTTGGGGAAAAAATGAGTTTTTTGGGTTACTTTTTGACTTTTCAAATTTTTTTGTAGTGTAAAAAAGGTTGAAAAGTCAAATATTGTAGGCAAGAAAATGGATTTTTTGGGGAAAAATTGTACCGAACATGCTCTTAATTCCGGACAAAAATAAGGGTTAGTTATCATAGATATTTCGCATACCAATACCAGGATCAGCATATTGGATAGGATATGCAGAATAGTTCTGTTCTGATGGGGGACCATTTTCCATGCCGAATACCTGCAGATGAAACCACCATAAATACTTGGAGAAATAGGTTACCATGAGCATCTTCAAATTTAGTAGGAATATGAACTAGAGATTGCTTTGTAGATGTCATTACATGCTGATCACGTCCAAGATGTCATAAAATTCTCTTCAGATCAAGTCGGAATTTGGTGTAATTCTGAATATCATATTACCATTGGTCCATTGCAACCAAGTAAACCCACTGCTCATTCAAGAGGTCTTGTATTTGGGAATGAAAGATACAAAGAGAGAATATCGTGCGAAGATGTATGTAAGCTTGATAAATGCTTGCTGTAATGATTTCTGTAAGAACTTGTTCTCTTTACTTGAAAATTTCCTCCCCCAAAGAATGTAATCCATAAAAATGTTTCACATGGAAGCTATCCCTATTGTTGATTATTCATGTGGACTTTTGAAGTATGACATTTTATAATTCTGAGAGTAAATCTGGAAAACTAATTCTAAAATGGAAAGCAAGCTACAAGAAATAATCAAATATGCAGGGACACATCGTATATCATAGAGGTGACATTGGTGTCTAAAAATGCATGGAGGTGCATGTATGAGCAAATAAAGAGATATACATGTTTAAAAAGCATGCATCAGCGGAAAAGTTTATTCAGTCCATGCATTCCAAAAGTAACTGGATTTACAAGTTATCCCCACTGGATTGGATGTGTAACCACGAGATGTTCTTCTAGTTATTTGCAAGATGTTCTTCATAGAAAGACCTCGTGTAAAGCACATTATGTGTCGTTACCTCGTCAGAGAAATACCTCATATGACAAATGCATTTTTGAAGTAAAATTAAAATAGAACAAATCCAAATGTCATATATGCAAGTGTGCATGTGTATACTAGAAACCAGCAAGAGTTATAGACTTAGGGTAAATCAAGATCTCTGAGTGTGTTAAATTCCCGACTCATGAAGAATGGCTATTTCCTAAGGATGTATACCATTTAAGATTTGTTGTTGAGAGATTAGAAAGATATATAAGTGGAAGGATCCTGTACAAATTTTTTTATCTGTTCAATCCCCTGCATTCCAATGAATGAAAACAACATTCTGATGGACCTCATATGCCCACATCAAAGGAGACGGGATGATTGAAATTGGAGAGCAGTGAACATAATTGCAAGTACTTTGACAATTATCAAACTTAATATGATTTCAACATGGATCATGTGAAAGTTGATTGATCTTTCCAGATGTAGGAATTCACCTGTTATTGAATATCAACCCAAGATTCTTTTTGAACTAATAAAGATTTTTCTAACCAACCGACGTAACGTAAGATGACATATTTTGTTATTCAAGAATGATGAAATGGATTCTCCATGGCTTAGATCGAGAACAATAAGCTATAACTTTGAGATATGGATACTTTTATGTTACAATAAGATTGAAATAATACTTCTGCCTGCAAATCTGTAGTATCAGTTATATCTGGTACTGCAGCACAAACTCTTAGAATAAAACAGTGGTAGTATTTATGTGTCAAGAAAAACTGATTTGTGCACTCTTAGATACCAGAACCAATTGTTGGATTTATAGAGTTAAAGAACTATGAACCATCGAAATCGTTTTTACGATCATCTTTCATGCATCTCATCTAACAGAAAAATATTTTTGTTAAGAGGACTGTTTCAAGGAGATCCCCCTGTATCTCTTACCCTTTATTAATCAGGAAAGGACCTTGATTCTAGGTTGGTGGAGGAATATTATTGTAGAGAAAATAAGTCTAAAGATAACCACATAGACTGCAGTCAGTGAAGGCGTGGTCTCAAATATTCTTCTTTACACTAGGCAGTATTCTCAATTATATACAACAAATAACTAAGCTTTATTCCCAATAAATTAGGGGTCAGCTAGTATTATTGATTATACGACACTGCATATAAAATATTTAAATCAAGCATTGGGAAAGAAACTTCACCTTTATCAAATTCCTCAGTGTTATATTGAGATAATGTGCTGACCGCAGAGGCTTAAAAATAGAAACCTGAAATACAACTTACTTTCATCAACAAATGCAAAATTGGATGTTAGAACCTAAATAAAAGCTTTTGCTCCAAAGAATACTTCGATTTGTAGCATAATAAAAAATCTGCAAAAAGCAGAAATTAAAATCAGAAAATACCTTCTGAAGTATTAAAGCTGCACCAATTGTCAAGTCCTTTCCATACTCGCTCTCATTGAGGACCTTATGATGAATACTAGCACCAATTGTACCGGTAGGATCCTAAATCCAAAGATAACCCAATCAGTATATAAACCCCCTTGACACTATTGTCATCCATATTGTCCCATTTATACCTTCAAGGTCACTATCAGACCGCCAAGACCATTAGGCATGCATGACTTGATGACAGCCACAACCTAATCACACACAAAAAGATGCAAGATGTAAGGAGAGAATAAAAGGTTTGTAAACTTACATACACACTATCTTATGTAGGTTCTGCACCACTCGAACACACAAATGCACCTTCATACATATGTAGATGGCCTAGTCTAATCAACTGAAAAAGCATACCCTCTCTTCCTTTATTCATATATATGTACCCTATTCCATCGTTTCTTCTACATAAAAAGCCACACATCTATCTTTTTTTACCTATCTATCTGAATTCATGTCCTATCTATGACTTCCCTTTCACTTGGCTATGTCACTGTTCAACAATGCTGGTAAGTTTTACTTATGTGCCAATACATACCAGACAACGAGTTGTTGTCTTCTCTAAAAGTAACCTCCAACTCATCACGACCGTAAGGAGTTTTTTCTGCTAGTGTAAGAAAAAAATAATATATATATATATCTGTATGTCTCTACATTTTCAATCTCCTTCTTAAACGAAACTCTCCCTCAAACGATCTTCTCATTGTTCTACTCACTGCCTCAATCCTAAAACCATAATCACCGCAACTCAGATTGTCATCCTCGCCCATCAAGACTCCATCAAGAAGAGGGTTTCAAATTTCAGTGAGTCATACTCATAGATCATACGGTCGGATCCCACCATGGAAAAGCGGTATACCAGTAATTATATTAACCTAATCTAAGCATTCACTAATTATGACATATCCTATCTTAACAAAGTAATGTCACCTCTTCATTAATTGCAAATTCACATTCACAATTACACACATGGTGCATAAGAAACACTTATCTTGATCCAATTATAATTTATACATAAATCTAGAATCAATCTTGTGTGTGTGTTGGGGGGGCGGGGGGTCTTTTCATCTATAGTAAATCTAACAGTAAATTTATAAATACCTTATCAACCTTGCCAACATTCAGGCATTTCTTGATAGAGCTTACTGGTGTACTTGGAACCACACCATTTACAGCACCTGCAAAAATTAAAACATAACCCCTAAATTTCACTACACATTACACCGTCAAAATTGTAAGAAAAACAAAATAATCATCTATACTTAGACGTAAATATACCCATATACATATACAACACTAATTACCTACAACTACAAGCATTGTAAGTGAACACCAATACTTTCCAACCAACTGACATAAGAAATAAAATAATACATAATAATCAAGTATGTATGTGAAATATTACAAACTACCCAGATATTGAAGGGCACAAAACCAAGGGTTTCTGGTGAAAGCTTCATCGAATTCTGCAGTATCTTCCATAGCCCTCCGTATATACTCCTGTGTTGGAATCACATTATTGCCATCATTATTACCATCCATTTGATTATCTTGAGAGGACCCAAAATTCTGATTTCTTTGGTCCAGCGTTTTGCGAAACATGGCATCCTGCACGGCTCCTGCTGGACCCGGGATCCTTGAACTGGACTTAGAAGTTGAAGGCGGTGGTTGTTGTTGAGAAGAGAAGTGAAGTTCTTCTTGTAGTGGGGAAAGGGAAACCGGTGACTGAGGAAAAGGGTTTGCGGTGGAAGAAGACGGCGGTGGGTGGTGGCTGAATTGGCGTTTACAGGGGCGGAGAAGAGCGGGGAGGTCAGAATCGTCTACATCCAATGCTTCCCATGGCTCCATTTCATTTTCCGTTTTGCAGTTCTCATAGTTTGGTGGGAAAGAAAAGATGGAATGTAAGTTCGAATTGGACTTGGCGTGACTAATGGGTTTTGGCTCACCCAACTAAATTTTAGGGTACATACGAACAAGGATACATGTACCAGTACACTTACACAATCACACGTGTTAAATAATGATTTGTTCATTTTATTTATTAGACGAATTAAATAATAATTTCAACAAATTATTATTTGACATGTGGTGGTAAGTGTGATGGTACATATATCATTATCCTACAAAGAAATGTTGCTTTGACTAAATGGTTTTGTCAACCACTGTGAATTCCAGAAGCGTTCAACTTATATAATTTAAGTTTATAAGATCTTTTTTAAATAGAATAAACTAAAATATTTTTATTTTATAACATTCATTAACAAATCATTTATTAACAGATAATTTGTTAATCGACCATTAACAGACCCAGACATGTTGGTCTGTTAACAGGCATGGAGCCTGCCAATATTGGCCTTAATAGGTTGTTAACAGATTTACAGAAATTTAAAATAAAAATCATAATTCATACTCAGATTTATACATATTTTCATGATTTATATTACAAAATTCACAATTTCTACTATGAATTAAAATAAGAAAATGGAGAATGATGAATTTCTATTTTGAAATGAAATTTCTTATATAAATTAAATGGATTGGATTCTAACATTGAAATGGGTTAGGTTTTAACCTTGAAATCTTCTCTTTTTCACAGACAAATGAATTTGAAATCGTTTGAAATAGTTATAAGCGGGGAAGAAGATATGGTTATATTTGGTGATTTACACACCAAAATTGGTCAATGGCCATTTGGGAAAATTGATCCGGCCATTCAGCACAATTCCCACCTAAAAGAAATGATATGTTGCCCGGTGTACCGACTACCAAATTCAGATGATTCTCTTATGTATTTGTTTGATTGTCGATATGTGGCAATTGAGCACAATGATATATTGTTCGGTAATCGAACAACATATCATTTCTCTATAAACAAAAATAGAAATTGAAATAGCTAATTACACTTACAGTTCATATTCTTTTAGATTTATGACAATATTATCCCCATTCAATTTTATTTGCATATATATTTCTTATTCTTTCATTTATTCGGTTCCAAAATGATTTTTTTGACAATTTTGTCCCTTACTTAAATAGAAAAATTGCAAATGAGATTCTAACATTTTCAAAAGTACAAATTAACCCTAAAATTTTTTATTTTTTTTACAAATTTTTACTTAAAATAATAAAAAAATGTGGGATCAAGTCCTAAAACTTCTAATTATGTTTACCGAAATGACATTTGGAGTTTCTACAGATTTTGTGCAATGGTCCGTTTATTGACAAAAAAAATTAAGTCTAAATTTGACTAACTTAACAATGATAAAATAGTTTATTATATTATATTATTCAAAATAATTTTTAAAAAGTTAAAAATTAAAAAAGATCATCCACCACATAAATTGGAGAGGATTTCTCCCCCCTCCCGTTTGTCAGCCCACCAACAAAATAGTCATCAATCTTAATATTTTATTAAAAAATACTGTTAATCATTTGTTGATTATAATTAATCTAAATCAATTACATAAATAAAAAACAACAACACTCTTCATCCAAACATCTTCTCTCTCTTCTCTACAGTACTTCACTCTTTTCCAAACTCCACACTTTCTTCACATAACACCCATTCCATGTAAATTTAAAATTTGCATAATCAAATTAAATCTCTATTCCAAAAAAAAAAAATTATAATAATAATAATTGTAGCAAATATGTAGTAACAAAACACGGGAACGAATGAAATTTCAAAAAACAAAACAATATAATGTTTAAAAAATAGACAGTAGTAAATTTTTATTACTAAGTGTAACTTGAAAATTTTTCCAAGTCATCGATAACAATATAGAGTAACTGCAGTAAAAAGTAATGTTTGACACCATCTGCATAGCTGTATCTACAATAACAAAGTGTAGTCACAGTCATCAACGAAAATCTGAAATTTTAAAATGGGAGCAATAATTAATGAATTAGTATAAGACTAAAATAATAGCATGGTTGATTTCAAAATCTCGTAAAATTTGGGTTAAAGATGAAATCTGGTTTATAATGTATAAAATAAAAGAACAAATTTTTTTTTTTAAATAAGGTTATAATACTTGAATGGAAGTATTGTCGAGATTTTCAAGAATACGCAATTATATATCAGAAATAAAATTTTCGATAAAGAAAATTTTAGAAGAAAGAAGAATGTCGAGTTTGATAGTCTCTGTTTTGATCCTCCAATCTTATTTTCAACCTCGATTAAGAAATATAGAGAAGAAAAATGGAATATAGTGTATGATAATCTCCAAAAAATGAAAGTTTATATATAGTAAATTTAAAACAATCAATAATACATTCGATTAACATGACAAGTTGAATATTGGCATCTTGATTTAAGATATATTTTATTACATATTGTTCTTTTAATTTTGAAATTAATGGGATAACTAAATATATTTAAAAAGTTCTATTTTCAATAAAAATTAATATATTTAATAGTCTAATCAGTATTAATGAAAAATATAACAATGTTTCAGTATATTTTAATTTCTTAAATAATACTAAGTATATGTTCTAGTTTTTTTCTAAATTTTATCCAAGACTTGGACTTGGATTTGGATAAAGTTTTTTATAATTAAAAATAAGAGAAGTTGGCGCAAATGATTCCTAACTATTGTCTTCAATGTGGAAATGGTCTATAATGTTTATTTTTTTTTTGCACAAAAATCCCTAACTTACGTATTTTTGTGGGTACTTGGTCCTTATTTGATAAAAAAGATAGATATGCCATTAGTTTTGATTATAATAAATTACAATAATCTTTGCAAAAAGTGTAAATTCATCATATAGTTTTAGTTTTTATAAAAAATTAAAGAAAGCTTAATAATTTTTTTTTGAATTAACATTTTATTGACCAAATTGATAACATTCTAAATTATTTTGTATATTTTACTAACTATTATAAAATAACTAAAATTTAATCTTATGATTATTAATAAACATGTTAATAAAAATGTAATTTGCACTTTTGGTCTCCAACTTTTTCAATTAGTAACAAATCTATACCTAACCTTTTTTAGCACCAGACATCTCCAACCTTTCACTTTTTTGCAAATCACGTCCCTATTTACATATTTTGATGATTTTGCCCTCCTCTTTAAATAAACAAAAATAAAAATAAGCTAAAAACAACAAAAAATAAAAAATAAAATTACAAATGAAGTCCCATAACTTTTAAAAAATATAAAATAACACCATCTTCCCCAAAAATCAACCTCACCCACCTTTCTCTCTCTCTCTCTCTCTCTCTCTCTCTCTAGAATTCACTTTCTCTATTTTCTGATATTAATTGCAAGGAAAATAATAATTAGTTGTACACTTGTATTAATAAATTAATACAAAGGAACTGCTATTCGAGGCGGCTTCTGCACCTCAACTGTGATTTTCGCACGTACCGACGGCTCATGTGGACATGGCATTGCTATGAACTTTGGAATATCATCCCAGCCATTATAATTGGTAAGCTCTGGTTCTTCTCCTGCTTTAAATTCTGGAAAAAGAAAACAATAGTTGATTATTGAGAACCAATTCTACTAAAAACTGATCTATGTGAGAGAACAAATTGCTCAAAAATTAACCTTTTGTTTCATTTATCTTTGGACAAATAATATTTTTCATTTTGTAACGTACTATGTGGGGAACTTTAGGTTTGGAGAGTTCGCGATCACTATCTGCCTCCAGGTCGTCGTTGGAGTGGCGGAGGGAGCGGAGCTTGTCCCAGTGATAGAGGCAAGAAAATATGCCACTAAGGCTAAATATTACCACCAAGAGAAGTGATGTCCCCAAGCGAAAGCCTAGAAACGACCGAGATACCTCGCCGTGACTCGCCGACGTAGCATGAAGATGATGATTCCGTTGCCGGCAAATCCAAATTTTCCGGTACATCAGCGTACATGGCTCCAGAAGTTTCCCGCGGTGAAAAACAAGAATTCGCGGCTGATATTTGGTCTCTGGGATGCACAATTATCGAAATGTCTACGGGATGCTCCCCGTGGCCGGAGATTCTTGATCTAGTATCAGCTCTGTACAAAATTGGATCAAGGATTTTGGAATTCAATGGAGGCAGTACCAGAATATTCTTCCCGTAGTCTATAGAATGACACTCCGGAGTGGAGTTTTGGTGGCTATTAGAGAGAGAGAAAATGAATTCTAGATAAATAAAGGTTGGGTGGGATATATTTTTGGAGAATATGGTGTTCTTTTATATTTTTAAAAAGTTATGGGACTTCATTTGCAATTTTATTTTATTTTTTTTGTTGTTGTTAGCTTATTTTTATTTTGGTTTATTTAAAAAATAAGGCAAAATCGTCAAAATATGTCAATGGGGACGTGATTTGCAAAAAATTGAAAGGTTGGAGATGTCTGGTGCTAAAAAAAAAGATTATGGGTATATTTGTTACAAATTGAAAAGGTTGGGGACCAAAAGTGCAAATCACCCTTAATTAAATTATAATTTGCACTTTTGGTCCTCAACATTTGTAGTTTGTTACTAATTTACCTCGAACCAATTTTTATAGGATTAGACATTTTCCAACATTTGCAGTTTGTCACGTCCCAATGACAGATTTTTACGAAGTTGCCCTCTACTTTAAATAAATTTAAAAAAATTGTAAATGAAGTCCCATAACTTCTAAAAATACAAAAAAGTACAAAGTAACTTCCACAACAATCAAAGATTTACTGGTTGTTTGCAAGAGTAGCAAATTAAGATTATCATCATCGGAAACTTGTGATAAATTGAAGTTGTAAACATCGTAAGATAGTTTCGTCCCCATTGACATATTTTGACAGTTTTGTCATCTCTTTTAAATAAACAAAAATAAGAAGAAGAAAAGCTGAAAACAACAAAAAAATGAAATAAAAATTGTAAATGAAGTCCCATAAATTTTAAAAAATTCAAATTACCCTAAAAAAATAATATTAAAATCAAAATTTTGAGAGTCAACTTACCAATTTTTAATAAATGTGATATACAAATGGATGCTATTAATAACATGTGTGTCTCTCATAAGTTATATGATGTATACATTAACAATACATCCAATACATAGTATTTACACACGGACAGGGGCGGAGCCAGGACATGGTATAGGACTGGGCCATGGTTTAAAATACACTGGACCATGATACTAAAAAAATTGTTTTTTTTTTTTTTTTAAACTGAATATTTCTGAAAATTTTTGAGACAGGGCTGGGCCTGGGCCCAGACAGGCCCAGCTCTGTCTGCGCCCCTGCACACGGATAAAACTTTAATTTCTTTTTAAAATTTTATTCCGCAATCTACGATATAATTTAGCAAACAAGTTAAAAAGAATCATAGTAGCCAAATATAGAGTGGAGAAGTAGCAAATTAAGCAAATATTATCGAACCTATACCTTAATTTTCTTAATTTAGATTGCTGATTGGGTTTGGTTCGTCGCATAATGGGAGATGGGGTGGGGGAGTTGCTGTGAAGAAAAGAAGAGAGGGTGGGAAAAGTCATTACCGGTGGTTAAGGGTTGGGGGCCACAACTCGTGCGGGGTGGACTGAATTTGGTTCTAGTAGATTGTTATTTGGGATTGGTTTGTTGTGCAAGGGAAGATTGGGTGGGGGAGGTGTTGTGAAGTAAATAAGATGGTGCGGGGAAAGCCGTTACTAATGACTAGGAGTTGGGAGTTATGATTGGTTGGCTGACTGGTATGGGCACAGATCGAGTGGATGCAGTTTTGTAGATGGTGATGGAGCGGGGCGAAGATGATGATGAGGGGCAAAGATTATTCAAACTAAGTGCTTATTTGATAAATATTTTTTTTTATTATAAGAAATGGATTATATAGAATGTAGAGATAAAAAGTAGAATAATGTTGTAAGTAGATAAATTATTTGAATTTTTAGTACTAGCATTCTACTTAAATTTCTCTTAGAAGAGGTTAATGGTTCGTTTCATTGGAGATGCGACAGAAAAAAAATATTTGACTAATTAATAAGCATCCAAAAGCTCATCCAAACCAAACATGCTCAGCAAAATGGTATTTTAAAATAAATTTGATTTTGTAATGTCCAAGTTGACTTTTCCCGTTAAGTAGGACTGAAGAGTGCACAATTATCATATGTTGAGGACTAGTACGCTACAAATAGACTGTTGGAAATTCTATGTCACAAGGAACAAATATGGGGACCTAACTCAAATTTACCCTATAATTTATAGACCAGAAAAAGCGTATCTCACGCCACATTTGTCTCCCAGTCAATGCCCAAAAACAAGTAGACATAGGCACATTTCATCAATACCATCCAACCATTAAATAACCTATACAAGGCTACAAACCTGCGTACCTTATAATTCACAAAAATCCCAATCCATTTTCCCATTGTTTTCTTGTGTCTTTTTGTTGTCTTCCCCTACTCTCTCTCTTCCACACAAACAAGAAAGAGAGAGAGAAACTAAAAATAATTCTCTCTTCCATCTCCATTTTATTTTTCAAGGTTTTTTTTGTAATGATAATAGCATCACTATTGCATCCCCAGAGGCTACCTCCATAAAGTAAGTATCAGAAAAGTTAGAAATCAAGTTGAAGTTAAATAAAAATCTTGAATGGTTGAATTTTTACAATTGTATGATCGTAGTTAAAATCGACTTTTTTATTCGCTTTTCTCGACAACACTGTACGACTAACAAAAGTCTTGATTTACATATAATGAATTACTGGTGCAGACCCTTTTATTCTAAAAAGTCAAATTTGAATGGCATGTAGTTATCCTGTTTTTTCTTATAATTTTTTGTCCCATGTTGTCCGATTATAACATAGTTTCTTTGTTTTTTTTTTTTACTGTTTTTTGCAGAGAAGATCAAGATTTGTTTGACTTGGAAGAAGGGTGTTGCATGAAAGAATAATATTCATATAATATAATTAACAATAGGTTGGAGAAGAGAAGTGATTAATTAGTAGGATATTTTATTTGTTAAGATTTAAAAGGGAGAATCGAATAGAAGATAAAATGGATTCACCAAGGTCCCCTGGGAGTGGAAAATCATCAGCAAAATCTCTGATGGATGGTATGTTGGGACTTCTCAGAGTTCGGATTAAGAGAGGTGTCAATCTTGCTATTCGTGATGTCGTGACCAGTGATCCTTACGTCGTTGTCAAAATGGGTAAACAGGTCTGTCCATACCTCCTTACATGTTTGATCTAACTTAAACGTAACTTTAAAATTTCTTTTTTTTTTTTTTTAAAGTAGTCACAGCCAAACATGCTCTAAATTCACAACAAAAACTTTGCAACGATGATTGACCTGTATTGTAGCTTATATTTGGTGTAGTTCTTAGTTATGGAAGATATGACATTCTTGAGATTTTTAGTCCTCCTTTGAATAGGTCAATCTTTGAGGATCGACATTACAAAGGTAACTCTTCAAAATGGATACTTAAAAAACACCTTTGTGACATGTTGCAAAGAAAAGAAATCCAATATTTACCTAAAGTGTTTATCTTATATTTAACAGCTACGCGAAGGTAGTCGTAGCCTCTTTCATATATATGTTGATGTTCAATGCAGAAGTTGAAGACTCGTGTTATAAAGAAGGATATCAATCCTGAATGGAACGAGGATTTGACACTTTCCGTTGCTGATCCTAATATCCCAATCAAGCTGGTGAGATCCATTTTCTAATTGCACACCTAAAGCACCATATCTATCCACACGTTCGAGTCTATAGGATTTATATGCATATTTGAGAATATATACCTCATAGTATTGTAAATGAATATGTAGTACAAGGGTCTAATGTCGATCTTTCTGATTTTAGACTGTGTATGACCACGACACGTTCAGTATGGATGACAAAATGGGAGATGCAGAGTTTGATATTAAACCATTCATGGAAGCACTGAGGATCAAACTAGATGGCCTCCCATGTGGTACTGTAATCACAAGAGTACAACCGTGCAGGTCAAACTGCCTGTCCGAAGAGACTTCGGTGATCTGGAAAGACGGTAAGGTGATACAAGATATGATTTTGCGACTGAGAAATGTTGAAAGTGGCGAGGTTGAACTCCAACTGCAATGGATCAACCTTCCGGGCGCTAAAGGTTTTTAAAACGCTCAACCCGTCTTTATTGGGTCGTGTTGTTCTTAACTTATGTTCCCAGTTTTAGTTTCGACCATCGAGTGCTTTAATGGTTTTATAGGACATGTTTTGATATATATCTACCTTGTTTTTCTCTGCCTATCTATGCAAGGAGTGTAGATTAGCATTATGTGTTTTTATCGTTACAACAATAAAGTGAATGATCCATGTAATTTATGTTAGTCTTTGAACCCTCAGAAGATTTACTGCTGAGGTTCCAAAATTGTCATTGGTCATTTGCTGTATAATAACTTTATATTGTGTCCAAAATGAAAAGAGAAGCTACACGATACGGTTTGATTCATATCTTATGTCGACGTTAGAGCATTAAGCGGACTTCATGCTAGTACAAGAGAATCGAAAAGGACACACCTTTAAAGTTTAAGACTTGATTTGTATTGTTGTGGTTTTAGGAGAATCAGTTTTTGATGTGCTATAAAAAAAATTAGCTGTGGAAAGAATCAGATAAGTGTTTGGTAAATTCTTGTTTCATAATTGTTGTATATTTTAAAATTAGTATTTAAACGTTTGTTAAGAAAAGTGATTTATTGTTGTGATTGTATAAAATTACTAAAATAGACATTGATTATAATGAACAGTATTGTAAAATATTATCTTAATATGTAATATTAATATTTTTTCAAAACAATGCATTTACCATAATTATTTTAAAACAAAAATAATATATATATATATATATATATATATATATATATATATATATATATATATATATATCTATTAAATCTTAAAATTTTAAAACATTAAAAAATAAAATCATACTAATATTGTACAAAAACCAATTAAATTTAAATTTAAATTATTTGTCAAATAAATTATAATTAGAATACTAATAAATATGTGACATAAATAAATTACTTTAATTAATTAATGTCAAAATTAGTATTTTAATAATAGATAGATAGAAAAGCTAAAAGTAGAATCTGAAAAGCTACCATTTTGCTGCTTCTCAAAATCTGTTGTCTATTGATACAGATTCTTTTGCAATCATTTTTTAAAAATTTACCAAATGCCTAAAACAACTTTTGATTATTTGACAATCAAAAGTTATGTTCCAAAATCAATCCCAAACAGGTCCTATAGAGGTGTCAATTCGAGTCAAGCGGACAGAGTTGGTCCGCATCCAATGAAGCTCGGTGACGGCCCGCGTTAAAAAAAAACCCACGTCATGGCGGTTTGCGGGTCAGGTCAACCCAGTCCCACGAAAATTAAACACGAGCCCGGCCCATCAGTCGACTCATTCTGGTCGAGCCCATGTAGGCTACGGTACGATCCAATTCGGCCCGTATGAATAAAAAATTAATTTTTTTAAAATTACTATAAAAAATTTACTAACTTATTGTCCTTAAAAAAATATTTATATTTATAGCAAAAAATGTGTTAAATTACTAAATAAAAAATAAATAACAATGATAAATTCACATATGTTATTTATAACAAAAAAATATTTACATGAAATTCACATTTTTTTTAATTATTTAATCGTTGACCCGTTAGATGCTAAATCACCTGGGTCGGCAGTTCAGCATCTTCAGCCCGTGATCGACACGATCTAATAGATCGCATTAGATCGTTGTATCGAGTTGTTAGATCATAATATCTTACCATAGAAATGTTGTGAATGATGAGTAATATAAATTGAATAAATTGTGGTTAGACAAAGTAATGTCTTTTTTTTTTTTTTTTTTTTTCCCAAAGAACAAAGTTATGAATTTTTTGTAATATACGATAAGGCTGTAGATTTTATTTTTTATTTACAGAGTTAGAATTTTTTGTTCGTTTGGGTGATTTAATAAGAAGTTATATCACTTTTTGTTTTTTATTTTTGAAAAAAATCATATTCAATTTGTGCACAATAAGTGATCAAAATACGAACTCCATTGAGAGCTTGTTTGACAAAGATTATAAACTCATTTTGGTTTTTTTCAGCCGTAATTTTTGACTTTTCAACCCACTTTTAACATGAAAAGTCAACAATTTCAACTCAAATAAACCAATATTGGTCAAATAAACCAAAAATTGGTTTATAAACTAGTTTATAATCTCTGTCAAACGGGCTCTGAAATCCAACAAATCTATTAAATATATAATATAGAATTTTGTAAAATCTTATGCATTATGTGGAATTCTATTTAAATCCATGAGAATTTTTAAGTCTTAAGAAATTTATTAAAAATTGAGTTGAAAAACCCTTTCCTCCTTAAAATTCTCAACAATAATGTAAAATAAAAAACTAAGTCTTATTTTTTATAGATATTTATATATGCTATATGAATCCTCCTTCATCATTTCGTTCTATTCATTGCTAGATTTATTTGAGAGATTCAAACCATCTAGGTCCTTAACAATTAAAATATGCCACATTATTTGAGTCTACCCCCCACCCCATAATTTATTCTATCAAGAAATTGTGTTACTCTTACGAATGGGGTCTATTTAGCTCAATACAAAATACGAAACAACCACCTAACCTACTCTTTCGTTTAATTTATCCTTAATCAGTGTCACCTCCAATTAATATATATTCTTATTTCTTATCTTATATATTTTAGTAAAACCATACATCTATCTTAACATCTCAATTTTCTCAACATTCATATTGTCACTCACCATTCAAAATTATAAAATATAACTGGTCTAATTGTTGTATTGTAAAACTTGCTTTTTAACTCTAGTAGAACTTCTCTATCACATTTGATTTTTGTTACCACCAGATTTAAATAAGGTCTTCACATCAGCGAAAGCCCAATAAAGGCTCGAGTTGGCCCTCGTTAAGGCCTTATAGGCCCCAGCAAAGGCTCTCCATATTCATAGAGATTCCACACACCCAGCAAAGGCTTCAGGGGCCTGCAAAGACCTCGTAAATTTTCAGAAGACCTCAGAGGTCCATCGAACATCTTAGCATTCCTGAATCAGAGTATTGCGAAGCCCATGAAAAGCCTGGATACTCATGGTCGACCCTGAGAGCCTCGCCGGGCTTCATATTTATTATTACTAGCAGGCAGCACGATATTTTGGGATGACCAGAGAGGTAATTGAAAACAGATTGTGTTTGATTGGCACACAGATCCTCACAAGGAAAACAAATCTCAATTTCCTAAATATTAGATAACGTGATGAATCCAAATAAGGACAATAATCTAGGAGATTATCTTGACAGCCGATCATCCCTATCCCATAAGGAAGAAGGATCCGATAAGATATCTAATTGATTGTTTCTTAAATCAATTAGAACTCTTGTACTATAAATATAACGTCTTCAGTTATTCTAAGGTACGCTCTTTTTACGCATCAATTTCACCTCTAAACTATGTTCAAATATCTGCCTGCTTGTCCCTCCCACACCCAATTACTTTTATTCTCCGTATATTACTCTATATACCGGCAGTTAACTTGATCGTCGGAGTACCAACGATCGCCGAACACTTTTTCTCCAGAGATCTTAGTGTCAACGATTATCCGAGTGTGCAAGTAACATACAGGTTAGCAAATGAGTGACTAGAGATCTGTTGACACGTGGACAGTGCATATTCCGACGTCAACAATTTTTTGGAACTTACTTTATTTCTTCCAAATCACTTTAAACATATGCATTACATCCTATATATCCAATCCTTCATTCCTTGTTACCAATCGAACATATATACTCAAAACAAATCATTTTTAGAAACGTGCTTGTCCTACTACTAAGTGAGCATTGCATGCTCCAAAGTTTTAATTTACGATTTAACTCATTTTTCATCTCATCAATTAAAATTATACCATCAACGAATAACATGCACTAAAAAACCTCAAACAATCCATTTAAACTAATTGTTTTTCACATCTTCATCCTTCTCATATCTTCCCTCACTTCCTAAACTTTAATTCTTTTGATCATCAATATATTCTATCTAGTTCAAAAATCTCCAATATTCAAACTATATCTTTTATTCCCACCGTCCCACAAAGATAAGTTTACTTTTTTTATTTATTTATCCCAAATTATAGTCTACTTTCCTTGTTGAGAGAGTATAATTGATTTTTTTAATTTCCTAATATAACTTTATTTAATGTGTCTTGTTATCAACAAATATGAACTATTATTATTCAATATAGAGAAATATTAAGAAAAATATAAGTAAAATTTATGGTTCGTACTATATTAATTTTATATTTTTAATTTGTGTAAAAATAGAAATAAGCCTATCTTTGTGGGAGGATGGAGTAGTAATAGTTTGTCAAAATATATTCAATCAGGTAAACAAAAAAAGTTTAGAGAATGCTATTTATCTAAGTCCATGTTTGATAGTGCTGAAATTATTTTTTAAGTACTTATATTATAAGTCGTAGATAAATGCGTGAATAAAAAGTAGGTTGTAAATTGTAGGTCCTATAAAATGTTTGGATAAAAAAAATATTTAAATAATTTAACCGACTGAAATTATAAATTAAGCACTATAGAATATGAGCTGAAAAAAAAAAAATAGAGCCAAGGGTTTCGATATCAATAGTGACAAAAAGTTGTACATTTCAAGGTTAAACGTTCGTTGTATGATTATAAAAAATAAGAAAAGAACAGGTGGTCCTAATTCCATTCATTCTTTATCAAAGTGCACGCAATTTTTAGACTAGAAAAATATTTTTAAGTGAAGCAGAATTTAAAAAAGATTAGGTGATAAGGAAAGGGACAAAACAATTCTTGAAGTAATTAAATGCATGCCCTTTTATACTCTTTGAAACCATAACCTTTGTGCCCAATTCCATTGCTATTTGTGCAGTGTAAACATTGTGTTTGGAGGTTTACAACTCCAAGAGAACTGCAAAGGTAACACGTCAATCTTTGCTTCACGTGTCTTTTACGTGATATTTTCACAGAAAAATTGACAGAATTTGTCTATCAAGACTAATGATACCACAATACTAATAAGTTGAAGACGATTCCAATGACACGTAATATTTGTCCCACATGTCTTACACATGCCATTTACTAGAAAATTGATAGAATGTGTCTACAGAAACTCATGAATTGATTTTAGGCTGGCTACCATCGCTACAATTTTCCCTACTCTTTGAAACCAAAAACTTTGAATCTAAATTCCATTGCTATTTGTGCACTTTAGAACATTGTGTTTGGAGGATTACAACTTCAAGAGATTTGTGAAGGTGACACGCCAATCTTTGCCTCTTATTTCTATAAAATCTAGATGCATTAATTGCAACTTTAATCATTAAATTCAACGCATGCTTGTGTGGAATTTTTAATAATCACTTTTAATTAATGATAATTGTTCAGCATATCTATGGAGCTTATCTCCCCCAATGTGCAAAAGTGTGCGGTGTGCCACTTTTTAGCCGTCAACAGGGTTTTTCCGTGTACTTTGGTACTTGGGAAATAATTAATTATTAAAATTATCTTAATTAGGGAATTCATTGAAACAATAACACTTGATGATGATTCGTTGGAATTAGAATTAGATAAGAATGAATAAATATTGATTTACTATTTACTTTTACTAAATAATCTTTTTAAATGAAATCACTTTCTACGTGTCAAAACTTTATTGAATTCAAAGTTTCATATATTAAAAAGTTAGAACAAAATTTATCTATACTTCAAGAGTCGTTATAATATCACAACTCAAATTTAATCTGTTTAAAATTTAGACAAACAGTAAATTTTAATTTTAATATTCTCAAACAAGTACTAACTTGTAGCATGTTAAGGATAAAATCGTATTTCTCTTAATCAATATATAAAATTTGAACTATTCTTTTTAATAACGTTATTCAAAATAAAATCTCAAAACTCGATATCTGATACTGCATCTTATATTTCCTAATCTCAAATGAAAACAATTAGAAAGAAACTATTGGGATGAAATTTTCATTTGGACTAGCAAGTTTATGTTTTAATTTTTTTTTTTTTTTGGCAATGAAAAATTGTTTTTTGTTTTTTTTTTTCCCTCGTGTGATGGGAATGCAAACGGAAAAGGAAATAGTAAAAATTCAAAAAAAAATTAGGTCAATTTGCTCTGTAGTTCTCTAACTTATTGCCCTACAGCCCTAGTAGTAAGTTAGTTCCCAACTTTGAAAAATGAACAAGTTTATCCTCACTTTTCATTATAGTTGTATAATAATTAAGTTACTAATGCCAGAAATCGTCCAAGTCTTTGCTAAATTTCCAGTGGACCCTCGCGTAAACATGCTTCATTTCAATTTTTTAGTAACCAGCCCAAGTTGAGAAGCAAATTTTAACTCCATAAAATTCCACATGTGAGCACTACATGATAATTTAGTTGCGATTTGGACAATTTTTGTTATTTGATACTACTGAATATGTTAGGGGTGTACACGGAGTCTAGTTTGGACATTTTTTACATATTTAAAATCAAACTATTTAAATCGGTATGAGAAAAACTCAAACCTAAATCAAACTGTTTGGTTCGATTTGGTTATGAATAACTATTTTATATTATATTTTTTTAATATTTTCTTTAATGTAACTAGTTCATTGCTAATAAAATATCTTTTACTTTATTGGATAAAAATAAACAAACTACATATCTTAAACTATAAATCTAAGCTCTTGTTTGGTAGGGATTAAAAATCTATTTTAGTTTTTTTCAATCTAATTTTTTACTTTTCAACCCATTTTTAACATGAAAAGTCAACAATTTCAACTCAAATAAACCAATATTGATTTATAAATTGTTTATAATCTCTACCAAACGGACTCTAAATACTAACAAAACTACAATATATTATAATAAAAATCACCACCAATTTTCGTCACGCAATAGCCACATAGGTGTATCTATCGTGGATTGTTCCATTAATTTTGACTCATAGAAGTTAATTTATATATGCATGAGAAACAAATTCGTGAGCTCATATATGATTTTGAAATAAAATTGAGTAAAATACCTATTACGATAATTAACCCTAATGGAGCGTTTGATTGCAAGCATTTTTCCATGAAAAAAATATTTTTTCCATCTATTTTCTAACTAAAAGGGTGTTTAATGGTCATTTTTTCTAGGTAAAACGTTTTCTCATTTCTACATAAATGATCGTATTTTTCTTGAAAAACCAAAAAACGTTTTTTTAGAGGGGATAATATTTTATTTTTTAGGTAAAATTTATTTTCTAAAGCTATATTTATTTTTTTGACAATTCAATATCTAAAATTTATTTTATTTTTACTCAAATTCAATAATGGTAATCAAACGCATCCTAAATATCAAGTGACAAATGTGATTAAGAGAATATAATAATAATAATCCATAGGAGCCTATCAACAGCCCACGAGCCGAAAAGCGAATCCAAGAAGAAAGTTAAACAAAAAGAAGCCATACCCTCAAAAAGCTCTCCAAACAAGTACTCCAAAACTCGCCACCTCCAACCATATTGCTTTTTTCTAAACTTTATACAAACCAGTCATTCCATGGAAGAATGAGCCATTTACCAAATTCCAGCAATTCATATCTAATTATCTCTTTCTAAAACTCTCTCTCTCTCGATTAGTAACCCCCCACCCCACCGTCTTTGCTTTGGGGACTGCAAGTGCAAGCTCGCTCGCAACTCTCAAAGCTGCATTCTGCATCTGTATAGCCAAAAATAATTATATATATATATATACTATTTCTGCTTTTCTGTATATACTTACATCTACTCACAACCCCATAAACCAATACACATGTTCTTTTCCTCCTCCATTTCCTTACACGTATATCTATCTTTACAACCTTCTTCTTTTCTTCAAACTTCACTAGGTTTTAATAAGCTGATTTTGTTTGTTTTTATCCTTTCTTGATCTAAGCAGCTCGAGAAATCAGCAGAAATGATAACTTTATCAGATTTCTATCATGTAATGACTGCAGTGGTTCCATTGTATGTAGCCATGATATTAGCCTACGGTTCAGTCAAGTGGTGGAAGATTTTCACACCAGATCAATGTTCAGGAATCAACCGTTTTGTGGCACTATTTGCAGTGCCGCTTCTTTCTTTCCATTTCATTGCGATGAACAATCCTTATGAAATGAACTTTCGGTTTATTGCTGCTGACACACTCCAGAAACTCATTGTTCTTGCAGTTTTAGCTGTATGGTCTAATGTGAGCAAAAGGGGCTGTTTGGAATGGACTATTACACTTTTTTCCTTATCAACTTTGCCAAACACTCTTGTTATGGGCATTCCTTTGTTGAAGGGAATGTATGGGGAGCATTCTGGGAGTTTAATGGTTCAAATAGTTGTACTTCAGTGCATTATTTGGTATACTTTAATGCTCTTCATGTTTGAATACAGAGGTGCAAAATTGCTGATTTCTGAGCAGTTCCAAGATACTGCTGGCTCAATAGTCTCAATCCATGTTGATTCTGATATCATGTCATTGGACGGTAGGCAGCCTTTGGAGACTGAGGCAGAAATCAAAGAAGATGGGAAACTTCATGTTACTGTACGAAAATCAAATGCATCAAGATCAGATATTTTCCCAAGAAGATCAATGGGCTATTCTTCAACCACTCCAAGACCATCAAATTTAACCAATGCAGAAATTTACTCTCTGCAGTCTTCAAGAAACCCAACTCCAAGAGGCTCCAGTTTCAATCATACAGATTTTTATTCAATGATGGGGGGTGCCCGGAACTCAAACTTTGGTGCAAATGACGTTTGTGGGCTTGCAACATCAAGAGGGCCAACTCCAAGACCCTCAAACTTCGAGGAGGAAACTGGAAATAATGTAAATAAGTCAAGATTTTACCATGGAAATGCACAGTATCCAGCTCCAAACCCGGGTATGTTTTCGCCAAACAACGGGTCGAAACCTGTTGGAGCAAATGCAGGCAAGAAACCAAATGGACAGCAAGAAGGTGGTAAGGATCTTCATATGTTTGTTTGGAGCTCAAGCGCCTCTCCTGTTTCAGATGTATTTGGAGGCCATGATTATGGGGCATTAGACCAAAATACTAATGCTAAAGAAGTTAGAGTTCCTGTGTCTCCTGGCAAAGGTATAATCTTTCTCGCCATTTCCATTTCCATTTCCATTTCCGTACAACCTAGTTTTTACTTAATATTTTATTTTGTTTTGAATTATTTCAGTTGAGGGTCAAAGAGATCATAATCAAGAGGAATACTTGGGGAGAGATGAATTCAGCTTTGGAAATAGGGATGTTAACAATCCTGAAGGTGAAAAAGTTGGAGATAACAACAAAGTGAAAGTCATGCCCCCAACAAGTGTAATGACAAGGCTAATTTTGATTATGGTCTGGAGAAAACTCATCAGAAATCCCAATACTTATTCAAGCTTAATTGGCCTTACATGGTCCCTAATTTCATTCAGGTGCATCTCATTGCAAATTTTTTTACAAATCTCGACCCTCTTTAATAGTCGAATTTGAATTCAAGTCTTATCGCTACCTTTTTATACAAGTCGTTCATGTGCTACGTACACTTGAAGTCTATTCTTGCTTTAACGACTTAATCTTTTAAACAAGTTTTGTGCAAATAATGAACATTTTCATGGCTGCTGGTTTATTTTCCTTGCAGGTGGCATGTTGAAATGCCTGCTATAATAGCAAAGTCCATTTCTATACTGTCTGATGCAGGACTTGGCATGGCCATGTTTAGTCTTGGTGAGTACTACATTAAAAACATTCTCTGTTTAATAATAATAATCATTAAATCTAACTTTAGATTATTAAATTGGTGTCAAAGAAGAAAGCATGCTAAAAGCAAAGGACACCCAACAGTGTGTTCATGATAACATGTTTGTTTCTTTATTCATCTTTCCCTCTGTCATTGGTCTTTATAGATATACATGTAAACATTAGATAATTGCACAATTCATCTTATAAAATAATATGTGAATAAAAACATATTTAATAAATTTAAATTATAATTTAAACAGTTAACAAGCACTCTCGAAAACTAAAAGTGGGGATGATGATGAAAGATGCTTGAAAATGTCTGGTGTGGTGGTGACTGAGAGAAAGGGATGTGGGTGATAATGATATATATACATTATGAAAAATATGAAATGACAGGTCTGTTCATGGCATTGCAACCGAGGATCATAGCATGTGGGAATTCCGTAGCAGCTTTTTCTATGGCCGTTAGATTCCTTACAGGTCCAGCTGTCATGGCTGCTGCTTCCATTGCTGTTGGCCTTCGTGGCGTTCTCCTCCGCATCGCCATTGTACAGGTCAATATATCTATCTTTTTTAATCTCAAGGCTTGTTCGATAGAGTAATTTTTGGGAGAGAATGGATTTTTTTGGTTATTTTTAGGATTTTCAAATTTTTTATTAGTGTAAAAAGAGTTGAAAAATAAAAAATTGTAAACAAAAAAATAGATTTTTTTGAAAAAAAACTCTACCGAAACATGACTTTAGTAACATATTTTTTTTGTTAGAGTCGACTACATGTACTCAATTTTATAAATTGGTGACAATGAAACTTGATACTCATAAGTTTATATTTGACACGGGAAAAAGAAAAATAAAATAAAAAAGGAAACTAACATAAACATTGCCGTTTGATGTGCCAAACAAATAAACAGGCTGCTCTACCGCAAGGAATTGTCCCATTTGTTTTTGCCAAGGAGTACAATGTGCACCCCGACATTCTTAGCACAGGGTGAGTTATCTATATACTATATTTATTTTTTAGATTAAACTCGTTAAATGTCTTTTTTTTTATGATATTATGTTTGACACGTTGAATTGAATTACAGAGTCATATTTGGAATGTTAATTGCATTGCCGATAACACTCGTCTACTATGTTTTGTTGGGATTATGAAAAGGCAGTACTCAGTAGTAGATTTGCATCAAATATTTGAACTTGGAATCACCAAACAGAGAGAAGCAACTGAATGCGTCAGCCTCTCTCAATTAATCTGTCTTATCTGTCTAGTAAAGTTGTAAAATCGTGTTTTGTACTTTTGTAGTCAATTTTCAGCAAAGAAATATGATATTCTCTTATTATTTATTGTTTCAAATCGTTTTTTTTTTTATTTTTTATTTTTCTGGACTAATGGAGAATGTAAAGTTTACTCTTACTTTGAATGACCATACTATTTCATCTATAAATATAAATTAATAAATATTTTTTATCTATAACAATTTAAACTTTTAAATTATGCGAACTCGGGTGTTTGTGTTGAAGATGCAAATATAAATATACAAAGATTAATATCATCTTTCATTTTAACGATTATACAAATCAATTAATACGGGTCAATAGAGAAATGAAGAAGAAATTTCCGAACACTATCACAATCTCCATTATCATCTCTAGGTGTCACAATTTTCGCCAAATAATTGAACTTGCTCTTTAACTTGGCACATTCATATGCGACATATTATTGATAGCATTATTCATGTTCATAAATTGCACTAAAATCATTACAAGTCACAACAACAATACTATATCCTCATTTACAAGCACCCCATCAAAGTCACAATTATCTTCAACCACTTCATATGGAGCTTTCACTTAGAAGATTCAAATGCAACATACTGAAGGTCGCATTACACATAAGTTGCATGAAAATCACATAGGAATACCACATTCGACTCAATTTAATACGATCATCACGTGTAGAAGTAGGACTACAAAGCACGCCACTCTTAGGAGAATGACGGTGACAATGACTAATAAAATCTGGTAAAACAATATTAGAAATAACTACAAATATTTTCAGTTTGTGACTGTTGCACTAGACACAATTGACAAGATACAAATTATCAATTACCTTTTTATAAATGGCTCGATCTGAATGAAATTCTAGAAGTCACAATAATGCATTATCTAAATCTAAATCATTGAAAAGATTGCATATGCCATTAAAGATAATGCTGCAAATATAGAATTTTTCTAACAAGAGTTTTTTATTTTTTATTTTTTTTTTGCAAAAAATATGATTATCCTGGTTGACCACCAAAAATGGTTACCAACAGGAACCTCATGCCTCCTCTTCCAACGTGTATTCTCCTATTTGCTTGGACTGCCACGTGGTTTATTCAACCACGTAGGTGAGCCTAGGAACGAGTGGATATGAAATATGAGGTAAGGAAAAACACACTATGGTAGATGTAATAGCTTGAGATCTCTAATTAACGATTTTTCAGGTGGTTATAATACTTGAAGAATGATTGGCATAGAAGACTTGATATTTCTTGTGAGTGTAATATTTTCAAACCCCCTCTTGTTGTTATGAGTTTGTTATTAATAGAGAAATCTCAACTGATAGACCTATTTGGATGCGTGACAAGTGGTTCAATCTTAAGGATCTTTGCGTCACATTATAGGCATCACATCACTAGCATTTATGAGGAAGTCCTTCTCAGCCGTAAGTTAAGGGGCTATGATTGCGACAAGCTGCATTGGCAGGCTGTCCAATTAGTCATTTCAATAATGAATTGCAAATTTAGCAGGGGAGGCTTTCTCAGCACGCAACCAGAGTCAGACTTTTACAGCATCAGTAGTCTAATATCCTCGGTTGACTTTGACTTTGACCGCGTTCACGTGGAGCTCAAGTGGGATTGTCCTGCCCACGTGGGGTTGGGGCGTAACAATCCTTATATTGTGAGGATTGAAAGTTTAAATTGTGAGAAAGGAAACAAATTTATACGGTTGGATTTTATTTTTTATTTTTATAAAGCCTTGTATGCAGATCAAAAAAAAAAAATCTTTTTTTATAAAAAAACTGTGCATACACATAGCACGTTAAATCACCTAATACGAAATTTGATAAACTCTTAAAATGTGACAAACTTATTTATGAAAATGAATGGTATGATATGAAACAGTTATGGGAGTGGTGCGGAATTAGACGGAAAAGGCAATGATTAATTGGGAGACAATATATATTGGTGTGGGTGAAGCATGCCGCATGCATCACATCGCTATTCAAGAATCCCCCCACTTGAATCCATGAGCTTGAAAAAAATGGTAACCATTCAATAAGCATTTGTCAGTAATTTTATTCTGCAAAAACTTTCCTTTGCTACAAGATTGTTTCCATGAAAAACTAGCTTACACATTCACGGGAAATAAAACAGGTCCAAGATGCCAATCCATTCTGCACCCTATCTAGATAAAGTTATTATGAACTAACTTTAGAGACTCGACAAGACTAAATAAAATAAATATTCCCTCCGTCTTACAAAAAAAGATTCATTTTTCTTATCTATCTGTCTTAAATTATAGACCACTTAATTTGTAAAAAGTGTATTAAATTTTTCTTTTCCTAATATACCCTTATTTAATTTACATTGATATCAACCCAAATAAACATAGGCCTAGTTTGGTATTGCTGTGCTTTTAAGAAAGTCAGCTTCTACGGTGCTGTAAAAAGAATCAGTTGTGGGAAGAATCAAATAAGTGTTTGGTAAACTCTTGTTTCAAAATTGTTGCATGTTTCAAAAGCAATATTTGAGCGTTTGATAAACAAAAGTGATTTATTGATGTAACAGTATTAAATTACTAAAAAAGACATTGATTATAATAATGTTGTTTTGTATAATTATTATTATCACGAGTGATAAAATTCATTTTTTTCTTAGTCAAATATTTTTTAACCAGACAATATATTCACTAATATTATTTTAAAATAAAAATAATAAACACCTAATAAATTTCAAATTTTATAAAAATTACAAAATAAAAGTATAGTCAAATAGTGCAAATATTAATTAAATTTATATTATTTTTTATACATCCAACTTGCATCAATTCGGTTTCTCAAAATATGTATTAAAAGAATTAGTTTAATTAATTAGGGGTAAAATAAGTGTTTTAATAATATATATTTGAAAAAGTTAAAAGCAGAATCTGAAAAGCTACATTTTTATTGCTTCTCAAAATCTGCTGCCAGGTGAGTTAGATTATTTTATAATCACTTTTAAAATTTTTGCCAAACGTCTAAATCAACTTCTGATTGCCAAACGTCTAAATCCACTTCTAATTGTTTGAGAATCGGAAGTTGTACTCCAAATTCAATCCCAAACGGGACCTTAACATATTCCAATTATAATAGAAAATTACATAAATTTATTCACACATTTACTCAAGTAGGCAGTCAATAAATTCTATATTGCCTAGAAACACTCATCTCGCAATAACAAAGTCAACAATTGATTTCATTATTGTTTCAATGTAATGCAATTCAATTTCATTTGCATTCCAATTGTAACTTAATGAGCATTTAAATTTATTAGATTTATGAATGACTAATATTAAATAGGGATATAATAGAAAAAGTGTATAAAAAATTATAATTTCAATTACATTAAATCTATATTTCTTAATTTGTGTGAAAAAAAAAACAAACAAGCATATTTTTATAGAACGAATGAAGTAACAAATAATATGAATGTATAACCCCCCCTCCACCTCCACCTCCACCTCCACCTCCACCTCCACCTCCAATTAATTAATGTTGTTTAATCAAGCGTTTGGACATGCGCAACATGTTTTGGATGTTTTTAAGGGCTCATTTGGTTTGTGGATAAAATTATTTATTAGATAAAAGTTATCGAGATAATAGCTATTCAAATAACAAGTTTATTATTATCTTGTTTGGTTCAACTATGTATAAGAATATAAAAAAATGAGTTGTTATATTCATACTACAATTTGTTATAAGCGCACCACATTTTAATTATACTTAAGATCTTCAACTTTTATTCATTGTTGTAATTATGTTCTTAACTTTTTATCATCGAATTCTTATCTTCAACTTTCATTATTAGCACATTTCATTATTAATGATGATTTCTGTAAAGATTTTTTGTTTACGTACTTTGAAATGTAGAAAAAATATTTTTTCGTACTTTTGTATCTTTTTTTTTTTTTTTTTAAATATGACAGATAAATAAGTATTTTTACAAATTTCCAACAAATGTTTTAGACGGAAACCGTTATCAAATACAAGATGTGCTAATTAATGAAAAGATGAGGATAAAAATGTGATTAAAAATAGTTGGAGATATGAGTACTATAATGTTCATAGATTAAGGATGTTAAATATAATTAAAATATTGTGCAAAAAATAAAAAGTATTGTTTGAATATAATTACCCATAAAAAATCAATGTTAAAAAGTCGGTTTTTCTTTTTTTTTTAAAAAAGAACCATTACACCATTATTCTTAATTAAACGAAAAAAAACTAAAAAAATAAGAGATTAAGAAACATAATAGTCAATAGAGAAACAAAATCACCAATTGATAGTCCAAAGAGCTGAAACTCAAATTCAACAATAAAAAAAAAAGAATTTAAAAAAAAAAGATCAAGAGAACTTTTACTTATTCAATAAAACCAATTCAAATCATTCGAAAAACTAAATCAAGCATATATTTGAAGAGCGTTATGGACGATAGAAGATACACAGTGAAGATTATGAGTGCATAAAATTTTAGATTTTGGATTATTATATTTTTTTGTTGGTAGATGATGGGGGGTTCCTAAGTCAACAAAGAAAAGACATATTGGAGTTGAGCTATGTAAGGCAAGCCAAGCTCAACATCTTAATCTTTTAAGCCAAGGGGCGACCAGATGGTGTGCAATGATGATCGGCCCTCAAGCTACTCAATTTTATTTTTACTTGGAGCTACCTATGTTATTCTACGGAGTCTGGATAGTTGATTTGGGGTAATTGTTAATGTCGGGTCGTCGTCGCGGTAGCGATGGGTAATGCGGCGGAGGGCAGTGGCGGTACAAAAAGAGTAAAGGAAAAAACAATTGATGTTCTTAAAGGGTATGTTCGTCATTTAAAAAAATTGAGTGAATCTTTATTCAGATAAATATTTTTGACTTTCTTTTTTCGAGGATAAAAATGTCCTTATTTTTAATTTAAATTATTATCCGAATAAAAGTGTATCTGGACATCAATTATATTCAAACAAAATAAGACAAATTTTATTTGTCATCTATAACCATTGATCATATCTTAAAGAGACTCTAAAAGTAAATGAAGCTCTCCCCTTCCATTGAGCTGTCAATAACCACAACTTAAACATTTTTTGAATAGTACTTTTGACGCGAGCATAGCTAGGGACAATCTTTGCTGCTTATCTACACGTCGTAACATAAAAAATGTTTGGCAAAAATATAATGAATGACTCTACACTTTAGTAAATTGAGAAGTTAAAATAGGCTGTAATGTTTTGTGAAATAAAAATAAATAAAAATCACATAACTTATGAAATATCAATCACATTTACAAAATACAAAATATCTTCGATCATAATTGAACTAGAAGATAGTGTGGGATCATTTCTTGAGGGGGAATTGGAATTTTGATGAAGCAGTGCCAGTATGGCATGCTCTTGTGACCAACCCTCCCACTATCATATGTAGTAAGTGATTTATGTACTAATTACATACACGAATCATCCTAGGAATAAAGTGTTTCATATTTATTTGATATATGTACTAGATAAGTCTTATAAATTTTGTTGTTAACACAAAATTGAATGTCTTCAGCTTTGAGATGACTTCAAAATTACCTCGAATTAGGTCATCGAATTTTTTCTAGTGAACTTTTGAGTTGTACGTAATTAGGCTCAAATGACAATATGTTGGACGGATGAAGTAACATATTTCATAAAAGAAATTTATGATATATTTATCAATCCATGTTAAACGATAGATGGATTTTTTTGCTTTTAAGAAAATACGACGTACATTATATTTGTGGGTATATAGTTGCAGTTGCTAAATTATTACTTATCATTAGGATCATACATTTCTTCATTTGAATTTAACAAGGTGTGCAAATTGTCATTATGAAGCGAAGCACGCACTTGTATGCATGAAAAAGTTAAAATTGTGGGACGATATAGTGAAATACTCAGAGCATTTTCAATACAACATTCTGTTTTGAATGACCAGCTGATGTAACAATAATATGAATGGGATAAAATTTATGTGGCAGCATTTATTGTAAAATGCCATCCAATAGACCGTCCAGTTTTAGATATTCCGTTGGACGGTCTTCTATCTATTTTTCATTAAATTGTGTGTGTGTGTGTGTCTCTCTCTCCTCATTTCTCCTCTCTTTTTTGCCACATAAATTTTTTATAAGGTGTCTAACATTAGAGATGCTCTCACATTTAGCTAAGTTAAAACATAAATAAATTTACTTGCAAATAAAAAACAAAGTTTTATAATAAATAATATTTTTTATTAATCAAAATTAAAAAATAAATAAATTACTTATTCGATATTAAGATTTAAAAAAAAAAAAAAAGTTATCTAAACATTTTTAAACTTAAAAGCTAAAAGTAATTTGACTTGTTTTTTATGCTTAACCAGACATGGTTGCTGAGCTTATATTAAATTTTAAATAAAATTTAGTTATCTTAAAAGTACTTATTTTTTTTATAAAAAAAAAAATTCAATAAAGAAAATTACTTCCTTGGTTGTAAACTTTATAAAACTAAGCCAAACAAATGTGGTAAAAGAGCAAGAAGCCAGAGAACGTCAGTATTGTCGTTTATTAGAGATATGTATAATAAATGTCTCCCACTAAATTCGTTTGGTCGAGCGTTTGGAAGACAATTGTTTGTGGGTTTGTCGTGTCGATATTGGTCCCTCACACGCGCACATGTATACAACCATTATATCTGTCTGCACATTTCTTTAGGCCTTGCACGTGTTTGTTCATTTTCGAAACAACCCATACAAATCTCATCATTCCAAGCATCTTCAATACAAAGTAAAACAAAGGCGAGAAGAAGAGTATCTTGAATTGGTTTGTGAATTGACAAAATTATAGTTCAGTTGTACAAGAAAAAATATAGATAAAATATAAAAAATTAAATAAAAGTTAATTATTAATTATAAAAAAAATAAAATAAAAGAGGTTTAACACAAATTTCAATTCACATTTATTGATAAAAAAATAAATAGAAGAATGTAGATAAAGTGTTAGATATTTTTTACTTTTTTTTACCATGTAAACATTTTGATACGATGTGGAACACATTTTGGTGCAAGGGGAATGATTTATTACCCATGGTGGGCACTTCTTATTTTGTCCACTGGACACGTGGGCACTTCTTATTTTACCTACTGGACACTTGGACACTTCTTATTTTGTCCACTGGACACTACTCATAGTGGGCACTTCTTATTTTGCCCACTGGATATTTGGGCACTTCTTATTTTGTCCACGGAACAAGTATCCAGTGGGCATTGAAGGAGTGTTTAACTTATTTGTCAAACATTTTTTCATCTTTCAATGCTATGGGGGAATCCACATTTACACTAATTTACACTGCATATACTAAACATGCACTAAATGTTGAGTTCCGTAACCTTTAGCTAACATTTTTTTTTTGTTATTTTGGTACATTATTGTAAACTTAGAATAGGAAAATTAGTGTAAATGGTTCTTAACATTTGCTCTCAGTACGAAAATATTCTCTAATGTTTATTTTTTAGTAAAGAGGTACATAACCTATGTGTTTTAGCGTGTAATTGATCCTTATTTGATAAAATATACAAATATACCATTAGTTTTAATTAGAGAAAAATGTAATTGGTTTTCTAACATTTGCAAAAAGTACAAATAAGTCTGATACATTTATTTTTTTATAAAAAAATTAAAGTAAACTAACGAGTTCTTTTTTTTAATCAATACTTTATTGAACAAATTGATAATATACTATTATATATTTTACGAACTATTATAAAATAACTAAAATTTAAGTTCATAATTATTAACAAATATATTAAATAAAAAAAATTATTACTAAGTAATTATATTATTAAAATTAAATTTTTTATTTTATCGTTACAATATAAGACAATCTTCAACCATATTTTAAAATTAGTTCAACTTTTGCACCAAAATAGTGTAACTTTCACACCAATCCAAATATCATCTACAATCCATTACTTCAAATTTTGCACTAAATGAACAGTGTACATTCTATTTCTTTATTTTTTTATTTATCAATAATTATTTTATTTCAAAAATTATTTTATTATATATTTTATTTATATGAAATGTATAATTAAAAAAAATACATTTATTTATCCAAATTATTGCATTTATTAAAAAAATAAAAAATGCACAATACTCAATATCATAATTAATTTTTTTTTCAAAGTCTACCTAGTTATAGTGCTAAATTTTAGTACTCGTTTTCAATAATCGAATTGTAACTTTTAAATTTAATGAGTATTTTTATTTATATTCAGTAGTTTTTATTTATTACTCGATTAATATAATTTATTATGTTAATAAAAATAATAATCAAAATTTTGTATTGTAATATGAGGGCAAAATGGAAAAAAAAAAAAATGCACACCAAATTCATTTCCATTTTGGCGTTCCAATTTGACGCTGGATTGGAGCATAAATGGAGTGTGGGTTGGATATGCCGTAAAATGAAAAATAACTCTGTCACAAATTTGATGTCCAAATATTTTTACTTAATTGAGCTATTCGTTTATTAACTACAAATATTAGAGCTCCAACTTTATGTTTCATATTTTAATTTATTGTTTTATTATAAAGAACATGTAATGCGTAAATTAATTTTTATTAGTATTTTTATGTTAAAAAATACATAATAAGATTAGTTCAATGTCATAAAATTATATACACCATTTTGTTATTTATTTAACTTAATTTTTATTCAATTTTTCACATAACTTAAGAATTACATATACTTAAAGTACAATAATTTTATATTTTTCTCTTATTAAAAATTTAATTGACCAACTATAGTGATATATTTAATATGTTAAATTAAATATTATTTAATAAATGTACCGGACCCATTTGCACATTTTGCAAATGTTAGAAATCTAAATCTAAATTTCTCTAATTAAAATTAAGTGTATATTTATCTTTTTCATCAAATAAGGATAAATTATCAAATACACATAGTGTAGAGACTTATGTGCCAAAAAACAAACATTATAAACTATTTCTACAACGAGGACAAAGGTTAAGAACAATTTGCGTCAATTTTCCTTTAGACAATTGATAGTTTCATCATGTACAATACAAAATTTAGAAAATACTAATTCATTTTTTTTATTCTAAAAATATTGTCTTTACTTTTGTAATACTTATTATTACATTTGTTACAAAAAATGTGTGTTATATTTATTATATTTAAAATTTAAATTATTAAAAAATAATTTTAATATTTTAATATAAAATAAAGTATATGATAAAATTATCACTTTAGAATAACTAAAATTCATGTTCGAACATATGGATCTGATCAAGAGCATGTGTAGCAGTCTAAAGTGAGTTGACCCATCCGATACAGATAAAGCCCAGCATGGTACCCTTCTGTGGGTTTTGAGGCCTGTAATTTATGTGGGCCAGCCCGCTTATACTATTTTTCTTTTCTTTTTAACATTTTATTTTTAAGTGACACGTTTCCCCTCTACAAAATCCATGACTCTATGAGGGAATAAAGTCATAAACAAGGAGTGAATATTTAACCAGAATTCCATTTCTGCCCTTTTTTTTTCCATGTTCACTCAATAGCTTAAGCTTGCCTGATTTTGGTTTGAATTTCCTTTAACAAAGGAGTTCAATGATGATAATCATGACACCATGTTGCACAATAACCAATAAGGAATTTTTTCTTCTGAAGGTGACACTTTATTGATCGACTATTTTATCACATTTCAACCACAATTTATTTCAAATGACACCAAACCTGTTATCAAACATAAATTCTCTCTTACATTTGTCCTTATTATCAATATCATATCAAATTTACAGAAAAGGAAATATAAAACATTTCCACAATCACATGATGCACAAGCTAATATTATCTTTTATTACATACCCAAATGGTCCAACCCCAACTTTATGGTACACAGTCACTAATTCAATTACATAAATAAAAGCACTATGAAGACATTAAAAGATGCCAAAATGTTACTTTTTGTTGGCAATGAACAAACCCCACCTCTGCTCACCTGAGGTACTTCTGATTAGCCTGGCCTTCCAACCTCCAACTATTTCATTGTAGTCTTCCTGTAAATCATAAGTTTCAAGCACAGGAAAATTGGAAAAATATTAGAAATGACTATTGCATAATAGACAATTATGAAACACTTTCAGAGAAATCCTGGATGAATGCTTCCTTTTTCTTCTCCAAGGTATCTAATTCCTTCTCAAGAACTCTTGTGAACTGAAATACAAGAAAAGCGTTGAATTGATAAATGTTCACAAAATTCATAGACGCAACTAGTATGAGAAATAAGTTAGTATTAGAGCTCCCTTATTTAAAAGGGTTAGTTTGATATATGAAAAAATTGTGCACATGTACATTTGAAGAGCGCGTTGAAGACCAATATTCAAAAATAAATAGTGTCTCATTTTAACAGTTTAAACTTTCAAATAAAATAATTCAATAGTTAGTCATCAAGAACCTGATCAGTTTGATCCTGAGCAATGACTTCATCAAAACCAGCATCTCTAAGCATCTACAGTAGTCCAAAGAGGAAAGATTGATTAGGTACATGAAAATATTGGGGAGGGCAATGCTGGGAATTAGTTTATATGAAAGTATACCTGGCCGTAGGTTTCAATGTCATGTAGATCATAGCCCCTCTGTTTAATATACAGTGCAAAGTCTATTGAGGGAGATCGAGAGCTTTTACAGTAATCACTTATAAGGAGCTTACCTCCAGGCTTCAGCCACTTGTAGAAGGATTGAAATAAAACAGGTTTGTCCTTGTGAAGGGACGAAAAAAGAAAAGAAAAGAAACACGAACTTGAGTATTGAAGCAAATAAGTGAGAAATTTGAAACTAATTGAAAGGAGTAGAAACCTACTTGTATGTGAAGAATAGTGTCTCGACTATATATAACATCGAATGTGGCATCAGGATATCTTTTCTTCATGCAGTCAGCAACCTCAAATTCGACAGTACAGTTGAGACCAATAGCACGTTCAAGTGCAAAGGAAATCATATTGACAGAGAGATCGATGCCAATAACATGAACACCATACTCTTCAGCCATGTAGAAGTCACCACCTCCAATGCCACACCCTACATCTAGGACTTTTTGCCCCGCATTGAGATCCAATTTAGTAACAAATTCTCTCGTGGTACCTGGGAAAACAAAATGCAGAACAAAATAGTAAATCTGCAATGATAAGAAAAATCCCCTACCATCACAACTAGAGTCTAGATGTACAAATGGTCTTATTGTGGAAGACTAAATTTCAATAGGTGTCCTGTCTCTCACACCTTAAACTTTTAAATAATGTGGTAGCAGGACTGAAACATATATCCATTTTGTTCTACATAATGCGTAAAGTAACGAAGAAAACTAAAAATCAGTTGTGGCATACCAATCCCTCCAGTGCTCACGAACCCATGTCCAAAGACGCGTTCATAGCGTAAAATGCCACTACATTTATACTGGACAGTATCCAGGAACCGCTGGAATCCCCTGTCATCCTCTGAACTAACTTTCTGCCATATCCAGCAAATCTGCATTACCAAACAGTGAAAATGCATAATATGTTTCTCAGATCAACTATAAACAAATAATGGTGAAAAATGTTACCTGATTCTGGTTCTTTTTGTTCTTTACATAAGCTCCAATGCATTTGCAACCAACAAGGGCTAATTCGTATGAATTTCCAGAACCATCATAGACTTGACATTCTTTGAAGACCTAAAGTTCAATACAAGAGGAAAGGAAAGCATAAGTTGAAAAAAATAAATAACAGAACTATGAAACTTAAATACCAGTTGCATGTCTCATTAAAAGCATAAAGCAACAGATTTTGTCACAGTCGATTTTAAATACACGTACGCAGTAAGTATGCCGAAATTGGTAAATATGAGCTAACTTTTTTATATGGATTATGTTTTTGTCATAGAACAAAGGTGACAAAAAATTGAATGAAATCTGTTTCAGTAGATGCCAACAGAAATTTCCTAACATTCAAGTGGGGATTTTCCAACAGCAAGTGACAGCTACATCAGTTTCCTCTTTTTCATTATTCTGCATGCTAACAAATTCATTTTGTGTTGAAAATATAATATAAAGAAAAAATTAACAAAGAAATATCATGGTTTAGGTATATAGCTCAGTGAAAATTAACACACAGAACACGACACATTCAAGATTTATGATAATATCATTCAGATATGTGTTCAAGAAGCATTAAGGTTGTAGTATGTTTGCAAACCTTTGTATAGAATCTGGGCTCACGGTAATGAGTCGGATTATTCTTTCGCTTGTGGTCTCCAGATTGATGGAAACATGACTCCCTGAAAAATATATAGCCACCAACTTTTAACCATTTGGTCATTCTCTTTGCAAGACTTTCGACCTGCAAGCAGAAGAAGAGGTCAACATAAACTTAATAGGAGAACAACATAACTTGATCGTCCAATGCCAACACTGAACTCCTAAGTCCTAACTAATCCTTAATCCCATTAAAGTTAGAATCAGCTATGTGAATCCTTTTTAGCTGGTTGTTAGATGTACTGTCTATAGAGCAACAAAATTCTTGATAACTGTTGGAAAATGGTTTATAAATTAAATGAAATGGGACACCTTTGAGCTCCAATTTCAGTAGGACCCGTATTCCGATTCTAACGGGACTAAGCATATTCACGTTCTACTCCGCAAGATAATCAACGTGATATATTTATTTATCAAAAACCATTTAGAATTGAATGAAATAATAGATTTCAAAGTTACCCACTTGAAACTTTAAAGTGAAGAATTTGACATTGTGAAACTCTTATCCCACATAGGAAAGTTAGGAAACTTTTGTATGGTTTATATTGTGAAAGTTTGGCAATTGGGTTTGGGCCCCAAGGGGTACCAATAGTTTTTAGAAGAGGGAAGACCTACATCCTATTGGGTTCGGTTCTAACCCCGCGCGCGCCGGCCGGCCGGCTCGGCTCGGCACGGGCCCGGTTCCGGTTCGTGTTTGGGTGTGTCTGCTAGATATATTCTTTTTGGACAAAATTTATTTAAAATTTTGGACCAAATTGTAACTAATCAAATTCTTGGGTGCTTAATGAAATTAATCATTTTTATTTTTCCGTTTCTGGTTAATACCTGTTTCAAAAACTGAAACTGAAACAGTGTTTGAAACAACAGGAACAGGCACGTCTGAAGAGTCGCCATTGTTCTGAAGAGGGTTGAAGAGAATTCGAATGGCCACGAATTACTCTATTTATAGCCGTCATTGTTGCCAAAAACAAAATATACGATTTAGAACATTTGCTCATATTCTGTGCCTTTTACTGATATAATCTTTGAGCGTATAAACACTAGTTGAGTTTGCTAGAACTCCTACAGATTGCAGTGCTGCTTCTGTAGGAGACGAAATTCGTTCTATCCTGGAAGAAGATTGATGTACGCCCTTTAAGCACTTCAGAAGGGAGCAAATTCTTTTTAAGGAATCATCGTGAATTCGGTGGGCTCGAAATATAGGAAGACAGATTTAACAACAATCTTAAGAAGATTTTTTTTTTCTGTCTGCTTTCACTCATTCTGTTTATCTTCTGATTGTATATCAGAAATGGCTTTAACTTCCGGTACTCCTCTCCCTAATACTACCGGAGAAAAACCCGAGAAATTTAATGGATCAGATTTTAAGCGTTGGCAACAGAAAATACTTTTCTATCTGACGACATTAAATTTGGCAAAGTTTCTCAAGGAAGAAGCACTTTCATACAAAGAAAATGAAAGTGATGCAGAGAAACTGACTGCGGTTGAAGCATGGAAACACTCGGACTTCCTATGCAGGAACTACGTATTGAACGGATTGGATAACACATTATATAATGTGTACTGCAATACAAAATCTGCAAAAAAACTGTGGGATTCTTTGGATATCAAATACAAAACAGAAGATGCCGGCGCAAAAAAGTTCATCGTTGGTCGTTTTTTGGACTTCAAAATGGTTGACACCAAAACTGTTATATCCCAAGTTCAAGAACTTCAGATTATACTCAGTGATATTCATATCGAAGGAATGCAACTTAGTGAATCTTTTCAAGTTGCTGCACTGATCAAGAAGTTGCCACCTTCATGGAAGGAAGTCAAGAATTACCTGAAGCATAAGCGTAAGGAAATGAAACTCGAAGATATTATTGTCCGGTTGAGAATTGAATAAGACAATCGCAAATCTGAAAAGAGGAATGGTGCATTCAATTCGATGGAATCAAAGGCCAACATTGTTGAAAGAGGTCCCAAGACCAACAAAAAAAGGAAGCATAATGGGGAAGGGCAAACTAGTTATTCAAAGGCTCCTAAGAAGTTCAAAGGTAACTGTTACAACTGCAGCAAAGCGGGACATCGATCCAAAGATTGTCGAAAACCAAAAAATGTCAAGAGTAAAACATCTCAAGCCAATGTAACAGAAAATGACAGCCTTTCTGACAAAGTACAAGATATAAACCTTTCTGCGGTTGTCTCTCAATGCAACTTAGTAGGGAATACTAAGAAATGGTGGGTAGACACTGGAGCTACTCGCCACATATGTGCAAACCGCTAGATGTTCTCTATTTACAAGTCAATGGATCATGATGAACAACTTTACATGGGAAATTCATCATCCTCCAAAGTTGAAAGACAGGGAAAGATTATGCTGAAAATGACTAGTGGAAAAGAACTTACATTGAACGATGTTCTTTATGTGCCTGAGATTCGTAAGAATTTGGTATCCGGTTCTCTGTTAAGCAAGAACGGATTTAAACTTGTATTTGTATCAGACAAATTTGTCCTTACTAAAAATGAAATGTTTGTAGGAAAGGGCAACCTAAATGAGGGGCTCTTTAAGATGAATGTAATGACAGTTGTACATCCTTCTACTAATAAAATTACATCTTCTTCTTACTTGTTGGAGTCATTTAATGTTTGGCACGAACGTTTAGGACATGTAAACTATAATACTTTGCGTAGATTAATCAAATTAGATTTATTACCAAAGTGTGATTTAGATCCTAATCACAAATGCGATGTATGTGTAGAAGTCAAAATAGCTCGTCTACCATTTCGTTCTGTCGAAAGAAGTATTGAACCTCTAAATTTAATTCACACCGATATATGTGATTTAAAGTCTATTCAAACTAGAGGCGGTAAAAAGTACTTTATCACTTTTATCGATGATTGCACTCAATTCTGTTATGTGTACTTACTCAAGAGTAAAGACGAGGCAATTGAAGTGTTTAAACACTATAAGTTAGAAGTTGAGAATCAACTTAGCAAGAAGATTAAGGCAATACGAAGTGATAGAGGCGGTGAATATAATTCTCCGTTTGAACAATTCTGTTTGGAACATGGAATTATTCATCAAACTACCGCTCCTTATTCTCCTCAATCCAACGGTATTGCTGAACGCAAGAATCGAACATTGAAGGAGATGATGAATGATATGTTATTAAGTTCAGGATTACCACAGAACTTGTGGGGGAAGCTTTGCTCTCTGCCAATTATATTCTCAACAAATTATCGCATCGAAAAACACATAACATACCTTACGAATTATGAAAAGGTCACAAACCTAACTATAAATACTTAAAAGTATGGGGATGTTTAGCTAAGGTAGCGGTTCCTAAACCTAAAAAGGTTAAGATCAGACCTAAAACCATTGACTGCATAATCATTGGTTATGCCTACCATAGTAGTGCATATAGATTTATTGTACATAAGTCTGAAATTCCCGATGTGCATGTCAATACATTTATTGAATCTAGGGATGCTACATTTTTCGAAAATGTTTTTCCTTGTAACATGCAAAGTGAATCAAACTCACAAAAGAGACCTCATGAAAATAATGAGGCTATAGATCAAGGATCTATGAATGAGGAAGAACCTAGACGCAGTAAAAGGTCTAGAACATCAACCTCCTTTGGGCCAGACTTTTTAAAATATCTATTAGAAAATAAACCCCAAAGTTATAACGAGGCTATGTCTTCTACAGAAGCTCTATATTGGAAAGAAGCTATTCATAGCGAAATTGAATCCATACTCCAAAATCATACTTGGGAAGTAATAGAACTTCCACCCGGCAATAAGCCATTAGGGTGTAAATGGATTTTCAAAAGGAAAATGAAGGCAGATGGATCAATTGATAAATATAAAGCTAGACTTGTCGCTAAAGACTACAAGCAAAAGGAAGGTCTTGATTATTTCGATACCTATTCACCTGTTACGAGAATTACTTCTATTCGTATGCTTGTTGCAATAGCAGCGTTAAATGGTTTAAATACACATCAAATGGATGTAAAAACCGCATTCTTAAATGGTGAATTAGATAAAGAAATTTATATGGAGCAACCTGAAGGGTTTATTGCCCCAGGACAAGAAAAGAAAGTATGTCGACTTGTTAAATCACTTTATGGTTTAAAGCAAGCTCCTAAAAAATGGCATGAAAAAATTGATACAACTATAGTGTCAAATGGTTTTAAGATTAACGAGTGTGACAAATGTGTATATGTCAAGAGCACTCAAAATGGATATGTCATGATATGCCTATATGTAGATGACATGCTAATTATGGGAAATAATGATTCCATTATTCAAACGACAAAAAGAATGTTAACAAGTAAGTTCGAAATGAAGGACCTAGGTGTTGCCGATGTTATATTAGGATTTAAAATTTCTAAAACATCCAATGGTCTCATATTATCTCAATCTCATTATATTGAGAAGATTCTTGATAAGTTCAAAAATTATGATATTATCTCTATGAAAACTCCTATGGATGCAAGTATGCATCTTGTTTCAAATACTGGTAATTGTAAATCTCAGTTAGAATATTCTCGCATTATTGGCAGTTTAATGTATGTCATGAACTGCACTCGACCTGATATTGCGTATTCTATAAGTAGGTTGAGTAGATATACAAGTAATCCAAGTACTGAGCATTGGAAAGCAATCGTTAGAGTTTTAGGGTATTTAAAACATACCAAAAACTTTGGATTGCACTATTTGAGATATCCAGCAGTTCTTGAAAGATACTGTGATGCTAATTGGATATCTGATACTAAAGACTCCAAGTCTGCAAGTGGATACGTCTTTACACTTGGAGGTGCTGCAGTATCATGGAAATCTTCAAAACAAACATGTATAGCTAGATCAACGATGGAATCTGAATTCATTGCGTTAGATAAAGCTGGGGAAGAAGCCGAATGGCTACGAAACTTCCTAGAAGATATTCCTTGTTGGGTAAAACCTGTGCCAGCTATATGTATACATTGCGATAGTCAATCCGCAATAGGAAGGGCACAAAACGCCATGTATAACGGTAAATCTCGTCATATACGTCGTAGACACAATACTGTTAGACAGTTACTCTCAACTGGTATTATCTCTATAGATTATGTAAAATCAAAAGAGAATATTGCGGATCCACTAACAAAAAGTTTGACAAGAGAGCAAGTCGAGAGGTCATCAAAGGGAATGGGATTAAAACTTATAAAGTAAAACAAGAGTTTCCATAGTGGCAACCCAACCTAGTTGACTGGAGATCCCAAGATCTAGGTTCAATGGGACAATCGAACTGTGAAAAACTCAGTACGCATTGGGGAGATTAAAATGCTCCTACCCATTCTTATGATTATGTGCATATCTGCCGCGATACAGGATAAGTTACGCTTTTAATGATCTCTATATCTTGATTCGTTCAAGTGGAGTATAGCAGAATACTCTTTATGAAGATCACCTATGTGAGTGAGAAGTGGCCGCTTCTACGAGAGTTATGTGAAGACAAAATTCTCTAAACAACACTTATGAACCAGGTGGTGTCCAAGGCCAAAATGGACACAAACGTGAGAACCAATTGTGTTCGAAGGAAACTGTGTGACTTCTATTGTCTAGGTTTACACGAACGGCTGACTGTTCAAAGCATCTTGCTACTGATTGGCCAAGTAAATCCGATAGATTTTACTAGGGAAAGTTCAAAGTCTCCGACTACTTATCTCGATGCAATTTTCTTCATTTGTACTCAAAATACGTATCAGTGATTGTATCATTTTGGAAAAAAATAAACGTATTTCATTCATGTGGGAGATTGTTGGAAAATGGTTTATAAATTAAATGAAATGGGACACCTTTGAGCTCCAATTTCAGTAGGACCCGTATTCCAATTCTAACGGGACTAAGCATATTCACGTTCTACTCCGCAAGATAATCAACGTGATATATTTATTTATCAAAAACCATTTAGAATTGAATGAAATAATAGATTTCAAAGTTACCCACTTGAAACTTTAAAGTGAAGAATTTGACATTGTGAAACTCTTATCCCACATAGGAAAGTTAGGAAACTTTTGTGTAGTTTATATTGTGAAAGTTTGACAATTGGGTTTGGGCCCCAAGGGGTACCAATAGTCTTTAGAAGAGGGAAGACCTACATCCTATTGGGTTCGGTTCTAACCCCACGCGCGCGCGTCGGCGCCGCCGTCCGTCCGTCCGAACGGCCGGCTCGACTCGGCTCGGCACGGCACGGCACGTGCACGGGCCAGGTTCTGGTTCGTGTTCGTGTTCGGGTGTGGGTGTGAATGCTTCTGCTAGATATATTCTTTTTAGACAAAATTTATTTAAAATTTTGGACCAAATTGTAACTAATCAAATTCTTGGGTGCTTAATGAAATTAATCATTTTTATTTTTCCGTTTCTGGTTAATACCTGTTTCAAAAACTGAAACTGAAATAGTTTTTGAAACAACAGGCACATCTGAAGAGTCGCCATTGTTCTGAAGAGGCTTGAAGAGAATTCGAATGGCCACGAATTACTCTATTTATAGCCGTCATTGTTGCCAGAAACAAAATATACGATTTAGAACATTTGCTCATATTCTGTGCCTTTACTGATATAATCTTTGAGCGCATAAACACTGGTTGAGTTCGCTGGAACTCCTACAAATTGCAGTGCTGCTTCTGTAGGAGACGAAATTCGTTCTATCCTGGAAGAAGATTGCTGTACGCCCTTTAAGCACTTCAGAAGGGAGCAAATTCTTCTTAAGGAATCATCGTGAATTCGGTGAGCTCGAAATATAGGAAGACAGATTTAACAACAATAACTACTACATGTCGTATTAGTTTTGGTGTCCCTCTCCCACTTTAGACGATTTCTACCGAGATTGCCTCGCTCTTACGAATGAGAGCATCTTTAGATCTAAGCAAAACATGTTCAATCAAGGAAGTCATCCTTCACTTGACTTGTACTCGATCAACACTACTTCCTACTTGGTGTATATTCTCAAGTCTTATATTATCCATTTTATATGACCACGTATCTATCTTAACATTCTCATTTCCACTATGCTCGTTGATAAGTGCATTTGCGCACTTATTCGAGCCTTTAAACTAAGTTTTTATCCCGTCATTTTATAGATTTTCTACTTAATTTAGTGTGTTATTCTTTCTATTTCGGTTTTGGATTCGTTTATAAGCAATTAGAGAAGAATAGACGAAAAGAGCAACAATTTGACGAATATTTAGAGCGTATGTGAACTCAATTTCACTCAATTAGAACTTGAAAGACCATTTTGGAGACTATTGGAAAGTTTGAGGACTAAAATTACCAAAATCTAAAGTTAGAAGACTAAAATGTGCAAAAGAAAAATTTAAGTGGGGCGACCACCCAGCACCAAAGTTAAATAGCAGAGAGGAACAACCATTGCCTAGGCGATCGCTCAGTGTACTTTTTTTGCATTTGTTTCTTTTTTGTGTTCGATTTCAATTAAGAAATATTTTGAAACGCAATTTAATGATTTTTTGAAATTTTTTGGGACACAATAAGGATACTATATATATGAGTTCTTAGCTCATAATTAGATAGCTAATTTAGAGCCGATATTTGGGAGAAAAACAAAAAGAGAAACAATAAATGAAGATGGAACAAAGATCAAGATTGTCTCTTTCAAATTTTCTTCTTATCCTAGTGATGGCTTCTATATATATATATATTACTTTCTTCTTCTTAGTATATTAAGTTAAATTCTTTTAGTGTTAGGATTATTATGATGAAACTTGTATTCTTTGAACCTAATTTTTGATATTCAAGCATATTTTTAATTTTGAATAATTGATATTAATTTATTTTCATCTACAATTATGTACGCAATAATTGTATAATTTTTGTGACTTGTTTTACAATTGAAAGATTGAAAATAAGTTAAACATAGTATCATTGTCATGGAGTCCGATAAAAGATAGAGATATACTACTATATTTTACGTGATTTTTAAGTATTCAGAAATTCTAAAACATTCGTGTATTTTTGCATCCGTCATAGAAATATAGTCGGGTCACATATAAGGATATGTTTAATTCTACTCGAGAGATATTGTTAAACAAATTAGGAATATTGATCTTTATAATTAATTTGTGTTATTAAATTCAATGATTCGGGTTAAAGTGGATTAGTATAAGTGGATTCGGGATCCTAGTACGTTTTTCTTTCCTAAATTTAAGTAATTTGTCATAAACGGGATCTTTTAATTGTTTGAGTTATTATTATTTAATTATTCTCAATTCATAGTTTAGTTAGTTTAAGAAACCAAATTTCTAAAGTAATTTGATTCGATTAAGGTTATTATAATTGCAATTCAACTATCTAAATCCTTGTGGATATGATAATAGAACTCAAAATCCACTTTATTACTTATTTAATCAGTACACTTGCGGTACAAATAAAATTGCTGACACTCGTCTTATGAATACTTTGACAGTTAACAGCCTAATACTCAAAACCATAACACATACTTTGATTAGTGTAATGCCTAAGACTTGAGCAATCTGATTTTATGCGAGACGGGGAAGAATCAGTTACAAGTAAAAGAAAGGGAAAGTTAACCTCTATGTCAGAGAGATACATCAGTAGCCAATTTGAAAATATCAAGTCCACTGATTCTTCTAAAAAATTCAAGTCTGGTGATGTCACGTCAGCACACATAAACTTGACAATTTTTATGGTGTCCATTGATACTTTGATTCTGCAAATCATAGAATTCAGGAACTTCCATTCAGTAGAAAAACTAAGAGATGCAATCTCAGAAGTGGATGAGGCCACAAACCTTGTTTATTACACTTTCAATGAAGTCCAGAGCTATAAGTTCACCGGCCCTTTTAGCTAATTCACCAGTGAAACGGCCAATACCAGCTCCCAATTCCAGAACTGATTTCCCTTCATATGGTGGGAGCAGAGAGAGCACCTGGTGGATTATAGTTGCAAGCTAGTTACTTATTTTGAAAGTAACTCACTTTACCATCATTTTTTTTTACGGAAAAAAGTATCGTATCTAAACTTTTGGAAACAAAACTTTATTAGAGAGTAAGTTTGACTTAGTTTCGAGATTAACCAAACATGCTCTGCACGACTCAACTTCAGCTAACAGTAGAAGAGAGACCATAAGAGAGCATGTTTAGGCATCCTAGATTTTGTATCATCTGAAAGAAGTGCTAAAGAAAAAGAATAAGAGCTGTAAACACATGTGGGATGGGCACGAAAGGGGCAATTTCGAAACTACTAAGGAAAAACTCAAGTGAAGCTAAGGCAGAAGATGTTGAAAATTCGATTAGTATTACGAAACAATAGTAAATGCAGAAACTTAAGGAGATGAATATTAATTTATGACACCAAAGAAGTAAAGTGTGCATGTATTAAATCTCCTTAACACACACTAACAAGATAATTAACTTTTATATATGTTTTAAGACACGACACTTATTTCAATCATTGTCTTACTTATTGTGAGCAATTTCAACCAATCTCAATGATTTGGTGTAAATATTCCATTTATGTAAATGATGACGGTTTAGCTAATCAGATTAGATAACAATTAGCCGAAATCAACCCAATTAAGCAATAAAAAGTAAACAAATTCCTAAAATTCAGAACATTCTCTGAAATGGACCCAAGAAAAAGAAAAAAAAATTAAATAGGAAACCTCAAAAGAACCAATCTCTATGCAAATAATAATTAAACTTGTTTTACGATCCAAAAAATAATAATTAAACTTGTTTCGATGTGAAACCATATCACAATCAAACAAAAGAGCTGGTTCTGATGTTACCCATGTCAAATCCAAAATCAAAGACACACAAAATTAAACTGAAAAAGGAACAATAGCAGGATCACATGATTATGCAAATAATGGAAGAAAATAATCAAGAAAGAATTGAGGATAGAGTATACCCATATTATAAAAGGCAAAAAAATTCAAATTACAAACTAAAAACATGACTAGATAAATAAAAAAACAAAAACTCCGTTACTTTTCGAGAAATATACCTCAGGTCTCTCTTCTTTGTCAAGATCAGTGGCTTTTGAGTCGAGCATCATAGCCTCCACAGAGAGGTCCGCAGAATGCTCTATCCAGAAAGTCTTTTGATTCTTGCGCTCTTCTTCTGCATATACAAAAATCAAAGTTAACACATGCAGTGGCAACTGATGTACATGAAAACAGTAAAAGATGGGAAAAAAAATATCAGACCTTGAATAGCAGCCATTCTAAAATTAAAAACCCTCAACGGCAATGCGAGATCTTGAAAACGTCCTCGATCTTTGATTATGGGCTCTTCCTCTTTGCTGCATGAGAGCTTATACAAGTGTATGGTATTTATAGAAAAAGAAAGGGCAATGAAATGTCAGAGACTCGAGAAAGAGAAGCACTCCATTGTTGATTATGGCATGTGCAGTATGTACGAAGAACAGAGTACAAGGGTATAGAGAAGTTGAGATGGATTGTTCCAATTACATGTCTCTTATCACTATTACTTCAATAAAAATTTTACACATTATAAAATAAGAACAATATTTAATATATTTGCACTTTCTATTATTGATAATGTATAAAATTTTTATTAGAAGCACAGCTAATAAGACATAAGACATGTAATTAAGATAATAGATAGCAACTTGATATAGAGATGGTGGAGAGGAGAGATACGGGGTGGGGTGGAGTGGGGTGGGATGGGGTGGGTGGGGTTGAGAGGTGGGGTGAAATTGGGGTGCGGATGAGTGAATCAGATAGTATCAATGGGCCAATGCCACGTGAAACACAGAGTTTGGCAAAGTTTAATTTTTGTTTAAATTGGTGAAATATATTGTTTTTGTAATACTTATTATTTATTATCTGCACATTTAATAAGATTGGACATTTAAGCATGACCAAGCAAGCACAGCATGTACTCCGTGTGTATTTTGTTGTATTGGATTGGAGAAAATGCTGCGTTGGTCCCCAACCTATGGCTTTTATAATAAATAGAATCAAATAACGTGTGGTTTAAGTAAATCATGATACTAATTTTACGATAAAACTATTTATACAAATAAATAAGAGTAATATTATTTATCATAATTAATGATAATTATCGGTCTAAGTAAGTAGAATCTACTACAGTTGATTGATTTGAGAATACAACATTTATGTAGTGCTAATTAATTATATAGATTTTACTGACACATGGACTAAATTGATAATTATTTTTAATAGTGATAAATAATAATATTCAATAGATAAACTTATTCCCTCCGTCCCATTTATATATATTGATTTTCTTTATTTGTTCGTCCCATTTTTATAGTCAATTGAGGGTGTAATTGATTTTTTTTTTATTTTCTATTGAATGTACTTTATTATCAACATAAATAAATTTTTTAAATGTAGTGAGAATTGATAGTACATAAATATTTCATCCAATTGGTAGTCATCGTACATGACATTACTCAATTGAATGAATTATTTACTCTAATTTAGTAATATATTTATAGTTATTAATTATGAATATTTCATCCAATTGAGTAATGCCACATAGGATGACTATCGATAGTGAACGACTATGAATATCATTACTCACTTAAATAAGGGTAAGTTAGAAAAATTATTTGTAACATTTACTTTTTCAATAACATTAAATAAATAAATTTTAATCCGTGTGAAAAATGAAAATAGCCTATATAATGGGACGAATGGAATATTAGTGCATCTCCAATATAACAATGTTGATTGTTGTATACGTGGCAAATAAAATAGAGACGGATAAAATAACATCTCCAATGGAGTTGTGGATTGGAAAATTTGCGATCCACATGTACAAGTGATATTGGTAGATAAATTAAAAAAATAATCATTAATACACATTTTGATGAAGATAAATGATAAAAAATTAAATAAAATAGGCTTTGCACAAATTTCGATAGACAATAAATAAATAGAGGATGTTGGACGGTGTGCGTATCCTCTATTTATTTAATATTTATCGAAATATGTATTAAATTTCTTTTATTTAATTTTTTATACTTGATCTCTATCAAAATATATCTTAATCATTATTTATTTATTTATTTATAATTTATCTACCTCTCTATCTTATACATGTAGGCTACAATTTTTTCAATCTAAAACCTCATTGAAGATTGTCTTTTATATATTTGTATGTTATTTGCTACATGTACAACAATCAATATTGTTGCATCCAATGACGCCTTCTATTTTAAATGTCCAGATGTTGTGGCGATGAGGTAGATTGGACAAAATTCACGTGGCATCATTTATTGTAGAAGATCGTCCAACATACCGTATAGTTTTAAACATCCTATTAAACGATATTCCACATATTTTTTAATTAAATTGTGTATATTTTTATCATCTATTTTTTTTTTCTCTTTCTTCATTCTACTCTCTCTCTCCTCCTTTTTTTTGCTCTCTCTTGATTTGGGATGGCAACGAGACAAGGCGAAGCAGGGCGGGGCGGCCATTCCCATACCTGCCCCGTCGAGGATTTTTGAAAAGCGGGACGGGGCGGGTATAGAAAAATCCTCATTTATCGTCCCGTTTAATTAATTAATTAATTATATTTTATTTTTTTACATACAATTTAAATTTTAAAACATAAAAATAAAATAAAATAAAACCATTCGGGGCGAGTTTGGTGAATGCGGGACGGGGACCATGATCCCCGCCCCCGCCCCCGCCCCGTTTAGTAATCGGGGCGGAGATTCCCTGCCCCATTAGGGTCGGAGCATGGCGAGGCGGGTCAAGGACGAGGTTTTTTGCTATCCCTACTCTTGATACATAAATTCTTTAGATAATATTTGCTCTTAACTTTAGCAGTTTTGATCTAATGTTCTTGGTGGACATTGTTATAATGTCTACTGAGACACTTGACATTCACTCATTGGATAGGGCACTAAGGTCGAGCCATATAATTACCCACTAACGACAAATTGGAGGGGAACCATCCACCTTACACCAAGACTATTTGCGTGGCAATATTGAAAAGGTTGATCAAAATAAATCGCTTTAATAGATAGGGATCAACTTGATATATCATCCATAATTGAGGACAAGTCATGCAATTTTCTTTTATTTGTATTTCTTTTTATCTTTTTTTTTTTTTCCTTCTCTTGTCTAATTTTATTGGGTGTGGGGGATGCAACTATTAAAATAATTTGAACTTTTTTCTCTAATCATAGCCCTGAAAATATAGGGAGAAAAATAATGATTAAATAAATATATTCCCCATTCACATGATCTTACGTTGTTGTTTATTCTCGTTTTATTGAAATCAAATTTTATATTATTATCCATTATTTATTTATTTATTTCTATTTGGTTCTATTTGTATGCTTTAACGCACAAATATAAATAGATAATTGTGAGAAATAGATTTGAGATCCATGTTTATTATGAAAATATGTAATAATTGAGAAGTGAGAGATGGTACTAACAAAAAAAATTAAAAAAATAAAAAGAAATTTGCATACTCTAAGAGCATGTTCGATGTAGTTATTTTGGAAAAAAATGAATTTATTTGGATATTTTATTGACTTTTCAAATTTTTTTGTAACGTAAAAAATTTGAAAAGTCAAAAATCATTAGCAAAAAAATAAGTTTTTTTAGGAAAAATGGTTGTCGAATATGTCCTAAATGATTCGCTGATAATTTGGCGGTATCTGTCGGTAATAGTAGCGGCACAGCATATATGGGGCCTTAAATAAATATTATAATAGAAAATAGTACAGCATTAAATGAAGCAAATTGGTACTCCAATCATAGCCTCCGAAATAATAGGGGCAAAAATAATAACGAAATAAATATATATTTCCTGATTCACGTGATTTGTAGTTTCGTATGTAATAGTTGTTGCTTTTATTTATTTTTATTTTTTGAAATCAAATTTTATATTCTTATTTATTTATTTTGTCTCTCATAACTGATTAATAATTTTTCCTTTCTTTCTTTTTGTTTCATTCCCTTTTGTTTATGTATGTTGAGAATATATATGTGTGTGTGTGTATAACATATCAATTGTTAGCTTCAAACTATGAATAAGAATATTAAAAACACAAGTCGAATACAAGTCAAAAGATAAGGATGTGGCTTGCATATTTTGACAGTTGAAATCGACATAATTTTGAGATATACATCATTTAGAGGTTAAAAAGTAACTAAATTTGAATTTGAACTCAATACTAAATAAATAATTAGATATTAGGGGTCAAGACTTTATATAATTTGCGACCAAATTGGAAAATTGTATACACTCTTTTCTTTGCCATAAAAGAGTTTAATACAAATTTATGCGTTGTCAAATATTTGAATAATGAAAATGACATGTGAAAATGTATAAATAAATTATTTTAAGGTGATTGCATTTATTGGGCCAAAAATAGACGACTAGATAATGGTACCACGTTAACATCATATCATGGGACCATTTGGAAATGAAAATCGGATAATTGGCCCTTCAAAATAGTGGAAAGGCAAGAGAAAGGACGATGCAAATTTGATGTTAAAAGTAGCCCACAAGAATCAGACTGAATATTTTGTAGGCCCTCCACTCTATGCAATAATTTCGTGCTATTTCGAAACAATTGGTGCGTGTTTACTAGAGTTCAAAAGTGATTTTTTAGGAAGTTTTGAAAAAAAATTAATGAATTGTGTAGTTTAAAAATAATAAAAGTTGTGGATTTTGTAGAATTCGTGGTTAAAAATAAATTTGAAAAAAAAATATTTAAAAAAAAAACTAAACCTAATTTTCTCTTAATCCTTTTATTTTTCATTTTTTGGTGGGAGAATGAGATTTTTTAATATATGGTATGTGTTGTAGTCATAACTATGCATACAATAGGATTGGATTAATTTGGGTTATTTAAGTAGACAATAAATAGAAAATGTAATATTTTTAAATTTGTGGCCACAATATAATTACAAATGTTAATTGTTTAAAGAATTTCTAAAATTTATGAAACCTATAGTTAAATAAGAATCAAAACATTTATTGAAATTTGAAAAACACGTGTTAATAGCATCTAATTAAAGGTGTCAAAACGGGTAGGACAGACCAAGTCCGCATTGGCCCACCGGTAGAGGTCCGCAACCCCGGGCCAACCTGTAAACTGAGCTAGCAGTTCACGGGCCCAGCGGTTCAGCACCAACCGAGCCAGTGATTAATTAAAAAAAAAATCGAACAGTTGGCCTAGTTAATTAAAAATAAAAATAATAATAAAATAAAAAATTTCACGATAAAGAGCCATTTGTTGAACAGTTCTTTGTCGTGACTGTGAGTGGTTTGACAAGCCGTTGCGGGTCAATCACCTGCAGCAGGTAATGCTGCTCAATGCTATAAGTCTGCAATTGCAGGCATGTAGCAAAAAAGAGAAATAAATAATAAATAAATAAATAAAATATGTGTACGTGTGTTGACTCACCACAATTATCATTGTTATTTTTTTATTTAGTAATTTAACACAATTTTTGCTATAAATGTAAAAAAAATAAAAAATTCATTCTAACGAGCCAAACGGGGCCAAATCGCGGCCCACATGGACATGACCAAGATAGACTAGGTTCATGTTCAATTTTCGTGGTTGGGTTGACTTGGCCAGCATCCTGCCGCAAGTTGGACTTTTTTGAATGCAGGTCGTCAAGGGATTTAATTGGAGGCGAGGCGGGCCAACTTGAATTGACACCTTTACATATAATAAGGGTGTGTTTGATTGGCATTTATTTTCATGGAAAATGTCTTTTTTTCGCCTATTTTTCAACTTGTTTGTTTGATTGCCAAAAATTTTCCATGGAAAAGTCATTTTTTCCACCTATTTTCCTTGTTTTGTTTGATTGCAAATTTTTTTTTCCATGTAAATTTTTTTCTCATTTCCCACTTTTTGCCACATTTTCCTTGTTTTCAAGGAAAATATTTTCTTTGTGGGATAGAAGAATTTATTTTCCATGGAAAATTTATTAACCTTTTCCAACCCATAACTTCTTGATAATTCATTTCTATAGAAAATATTTTCTTTCCACTAAAATTTTTCACTTGCAATCAAACACAGCTTAAGTGATGAAAATGTATAGTAGTAGTTTTTTTCATTGCACGCAATAAAAGATTTACTCAATTGAGGAAGATTACGAGTCAAAATAGTTAAACAATGATTAAAAATGTCTGAATATGCTTCCATATCACTCAAAATGGGTGTATAATATCGTTGTTTCAATTGCACTGTAGTTAATAAGTATTGAGACTTATGTTCCATTTTAAAATGTCAATCTCATTAAGTGTAGTAGTCCAAATTTTGGTATTTAATCGATGTAAGATTTATTATTTAACATACCCCCATCAAGATGGTAGCTCGTTTGATAATACAAATTTTGGAATATGTGTGCTCGTTAGAATTTTAATGGGATCTGATTCCATATTTAGAGTTGGAATCCTATCTTAAAATGTCAACTTTATTAAGAACAACTCCAACAAACTCTTTAAACATATAATGTTCTTTAGTTTAAATAGCAAATACTTAAAAATATGCTTCAATAAACTCTCTAATTTAACATTTTAATTTAGAGAGTGAGTTTTGGAGACTCTCCAAATTTGGAGAGTCAAACCCACTCTCTATTATTAAATGCATTCAAATAGTTTCAAGTTTCAATACATGATATATTGACTTTAATTAAATAATATATATACAAATTAGGAGGGGGGAAAAAAGGAGGAGATGAAAATATATTAAATACTTATTGGAAGAAGTAAAATGAAGAGTATAAATAAAGAGGCGATTGAAATGTTTAAAAAAATTGTTCTTTAAATTTATAGATATTCTTTAAAATATTAAAGATGCTATTTAATTATAGCTAAGCTGTTGTAGATGATCTAAGAGGAATATCACAAATCTTTATATGTTGGTTATTGTTTCGATAATTAGTTGATATGAGATTTATCTCTTAATAGACTCCCACAAGATAGTGGCTCATTTGAGCATACCAGTCTTGGTGAATGCTCGTTTGAGCTCTAAACGAACCGAATTGCTCATTTTAGTATATTGCGTAGTAAGGGTTAACACAGTTTGATTTTAGCAGTTTTTGACATAATTTCAAACCAAATTATTTATAACGGTTTGAAAAAATTTCAAGTTAAATCAAACTAATTTTTGCGATTCGATTCGATTTTAAACCACGATTTTCTATCGACATAATAGCAACACATTTAAAATAAGTTAAAACATAAATAAATTGGTCTAAAATTATCAATATAGATTTAAACAAAAAGTTTTTAAACATAAATGTTACATTATATTACTATTTATATTATTATTTGTTGTAGAAATAAGAACGAAAAGAAAATTGACAAACAATAATGAACTTTTGAATTACGGGTCAATGTCCAATAATTTGACAAAAATTAGTGATAATTTCACCATATAATATAAAATATAAAATAATTTAAAAATTATTATTTATCGTTTTTTTATTTTAAAAATACTGTTTTTTATTTTTATAATACTTGTTGTTACATTTGTTATATTTGTTAATAACACATTTGTTATTAACAAACATAACAAATGTAACAACAAGTGTTACAAAAAAAAAAACAGTAGTTTTAGAATAAAAAAATTATGGCAATATTTTAAAAAATATTTTATTTATTGTGGTTATTTTTAAAAAAAAAACCCCAAAAATTAAATAAGTTAACCCAATAAATTTAGTATTGCATTGTAGTTTGCCGACTTTGTCAATGTGTAAGCTGGTAAAATTAATTTATATTTAATTATGAAAAATAAAAACAATTCGATTCATTTTTAGCAGTTTTTTAAACATTGAAACTTAAACCAAATCAAATTCAAACGGTTTGATTTGGTTTAAAACCGAAACGATGACGAATTCACGTGGACTCAAAAGACGATTTCAAATCCACATATTCAATTCGATTTGCGATTTGACGGTTTGTTCTGCAACCCTAATGCATAGTACTAATTGAATTATTCTTACTAAACATGTTTTCAAAATCTAAGAGTTCATCAACTCATAATTAATTCAAGATCTACATTAATATGTAAGAGGACCGATCTGATGCCCCGAATGGGGCATTACATATTGCCCACCTGCTGATAGAGGTGACAAAATTGGCCCGACTCGCGGGCCGGCCCATGTAGCCCGCCTTCTTGGGTTGGGTTGGCTATAGCCCAAATAAAACTGGGCCAAGATGGCCCGGCCCATATAGCTCGCGGGTTAGTAGGGCCGGCCCGATTTTGATTTTGATTTTGATTTTTTTTTTATTTATTTATTTTTTGGGCTCCTTAACACTAATTAACTCATTTTGTGAATAGTCCCAATACATAATTGAAATAATATCAAGGGATTTTTTCATAAATAAACCACTTTTTAAAAATAATTCTAATTTTATCAACTTAACAAATTTATTCTAAAAATACTACATTCTTAAAATTATATTAATTAATAAAATAATAAATTAAAATCAAATCTATACCACAAAATATATATTTTCACGTGAATTCACTTAAATTTGCATTTGAGTCTTTGATTATTTGTACAATAAGTCTTTCATCTTTATAAAAGTTTCACTTTAGTCCCTATACTTCCTATTTCATTTCAATTTCGTCCTCTTTTATTTGTAACATAAGTCCTTCAACTTTTAAATTTTTACAACTTGATCCTCATATTTATACTTTTATATCAATTTAGTCATTTATAGTATCACTATTTGATACATATGTTACAAATGATATTTTTAAAAAGTGTACAAATAGTTTACAATTAACAAAAAAATTATTATTTTGAAAGAAAATTGATGTTTATCTATTAACTAATACATGAGAGTCTCAATTTTATAAATTAATATTTTTAAAAATATCTATATAGTCTAAATTTATCTAAGATTGTATTTGATGTAATGTATTAGATTGTATAAAAAATTTATTTAAAAAAAAAAATAGAAAATTAAGATAAGTTGGACCAATGAGCTGGACTGAGCTAGCATATTTCTAGCCTATACAAAACTGGGCTGGACAGTTTCATGTGTAACCCTGTTCTGGCGGGTTGGATGGCCCAACCCAGTTTTATGTGTAACCCTGTTCTGGCGGGTTGGAATGACCCAACTCAGTCCATTTGCCAGCTCTACCTGCTGAGGTGTCAGCAGGTGGGCAACATGTAATGCCCCCTTGGACGCATTAGATCATTATTCTAATATGTAATTGAATGAATGCTCAATAGAACAATTAATTCAGAAGCTTATCAAAATCTCATTAATTTCCAATTATTCACAGGGAGTCCCGTTCTAATGCCCCCGGTAGGCATTGATATAATGTCCACCGAGACAAGTATCATGCATTTATTGCATGAGTGTAAAGTTTATTACATGAGTATAAAGTCCACTTTACACTCATGCAATAAATGCATGACACTTGTCCCGGTGGACATTATAACAATGTCCACCGAGAGCAATAGATTAATATTCTATTAACAGGAGGGCCAAGTCCTAGTACTCCAAATCTCTAGTTCTAGTTCTGCTTTAAGAAAACTTTTGGAAGAAGAGTCATCAATGAAGCAGATGTCTTGAACGAAAATTGAAGAATAATAAGCCTATTTGTTTCAAAACGATGTCGTTTTGACAGCCAATGACAAAAAGAAAATTCAACAATAAATTACTTTTGACGACCATTTACTACAGTGCCTCCCAAAGTGGCTCTTTTATGTATGTAGGATTTTGATCACGAAGCGCATGTAGACTGAAGAGGTAGATGGAGGAGAAATTTGTAAATTTGATAAATATAGTTCTGAGTTAAATAGTGCATGCGTGGAAATTATAAGCACTTATATATTGATTTGTTGAAAGTAACTATTTCGTCTAGCGAGTCTATTTATATTGTTACATTTCGAGTAAAATTGATCGAGAAGAGATCAAATTATCAATACTCAATGCATGGTCAAAACATAAACACAATAACCTTCTTATGAGAGCAGAGTTGCAACAACTTGACATGGTTAATGTATATAACTACTTAAAAATATATATTTTTTAAAAAACAACAACAACATTCAACTCTTAATAATGCCATTTAAACTAAATTTTTATTCCGCCATTTTATTGAATTTCTGCTTAATTTATTGTATTTTCCTTTCTATTTTGGTTTTGGACACATTTATAAGTAATTGGAGAAGAATAGACAGAAAGAGCAATAAATTGGTGAAATTGACGAATAAGTTGAGTTTTTGAAGTGAATATCAAGAGATAAATATTGGAGGATGAGGAAGAAAATAAAATTAATAAGTTTAAGATGTGTTGAAATGACAATGAAGAGTTGAATTAATGGATCAAACACCGGAAAGCCAAAGAACCGAATTGAAAAACTACCTACCGAAGCATGTGAAAAATTTTGAACACAAGTTTTGATATTAAAATCTCCAAAAGGCAAATAATATACTATTGAAAAGATAATACAAGTCGCGGGGAAAAGTTATGGCCATTTGAAAATCAGCCGTCGGGAAAAATAAGCTCAGCGAGCTCCCAGGACTATTTTTCAACAACAGAATGCAAAACAAAATGTTTAGGCAATCGCCCAGAGTAAAATGTCTATCCGCGGATTTTTCTTACCTTTTTGAGTTCTAATTTAATTAAGAAACATCTGTGACGTGATTTTAATGAATTTTTTGGATCTTTTGGGATACAATTAGGGAACTATAAATATGAGTTATTAACTCATAACAAAAAAAATGGGATTATAGTCGATTTTGAGCTGATATTTGAGAGAAAAACAAGAAACGAAGATCAAGAATTACTTTTTCAATTATTCAAACGAAGATCAAGTTCAATATTTTGTCCTTTAAGTTTTCTCCATATCCGGGTGATGGTTTCTATATTTTCTTCTTCTTAGTATATTAGGTTAAATTTTTAGTACTAGGATTATGATGAATATTGTATCATGATCTTTTAATTCGTTGAACTTAGTTTTTCATATTTAAGCACGTTTTTTATTTTGAATAATTGATGTTGATTTTCTCTTCATCTAAAATTATGTGTACAATAGTTGTATGATTCTTGTAGCTTATTTTATCACCGAGAAATTGAAAATAGGTTAAACATTGTATCAATTGTCATAGAGTCCGATAGAGGATAGAGATATACCGCTATACTTTACGTGATCTCTAAGTATTCACAAATTTTAATGCATTCTTGTATGTTCGTATCCGTTATAGAGATATAGTCGAGTCACATTTAGGGATATGTTTAATTCTACTCGTGAGAGATTGTTAAACATATTAGGAATATAGATCTTCATAATTAAATCATGTTATCAAATTCAATAGTTCGGATTAAAGAGAATTAGTATAAGTAGATTCGGGATCTTAGTACGCTTTTATTTTCCTTTATTTCCCAATTTTAAATTAATTCTTATCTAATTTAATTTCTTGTTTGTTTGAATTATAATTATTTATTATTTTTAGTCCAGATTTTAGTTAGTTTTTAAATACAAAATTTTCAAAATTAACAAATTCGGTTAAAGTTATTATAATTGCAATTGAATTATCTAAATCTTTGTGGGTACGATACTTGGACTCAATATCTATTATATTACTTGTGCGATCCGTACACTTTTAGAATATTGAACATATAAAATCATCTCAGTGTGCAGGTAACATACAGGTTGGCAGAAGATTGACTGGAGACCTGTTGACACGTGGATAGTGCAGATTCCGACGTCAATATAAACAAAAGTAATTTATTGTTGTGTTTGTATACAATTACTAAAATGAACATTAATTATAATGATGTTCATTTGTATTGTTATTATATCATTGATAGCATTATAAAATTTATTTTACTTTTACATCAATATATAATATTATCAAATATTTTTCTAATACAATGTATTCACTATAGTTATAAAATGAAAAAAAAAATATATTAAATCTCCAAAATTATTAATTACAAAATAAAAGCATATTTCATCTAGTAGAAAATGAATTAATTTAATTAATTAGATTTATAATTGGTATTTTAAGATAAATAATTAGAGAAGCTAAAAACATAATCTAAAAAACTACTCTTTTGCTGCTTCTCACAATCTACTGTAAGATCGTACATGTTCATCTATAATCAAAATTTCTTAAATTTATCAAATGTTTAAAATAATTTTTGATTGTTGATTGGAGTCAAATTATCTCTCCAATGTAAGATGGTATAGGTTCCCCGTGCATTTATTTCTAATAATGGGCTTTGGACCTTATTGGGCTATATCAAATCAAATTAGGGAAAATTGTCAATAAATCATCTCCACATGACTTGTTTCAAATTAGGTCAAAACTTTTTTTTTTAAATTGTGATTAAGTCATACTTCACATCAATATTTTATATTAATTCCAAAACCACCCATTTTAACCATATTTTTCATTGACACAATCTTCCAACTCCACAAACCTACTCCACCTCCGACGACAACCGTCTCGACCTCCGGCAACCACCGGCGACCACCACCTCGACCTCCAGCGACCTCTGGCGACCACCATTTCCACCTCCGGCAACCTCCGGCGATAACCGCTTTCACCTCCGACAACCTCCGGCGAGTGCTTCTACAGCGCAGTATCACTTTTTAGGCAATTTTTTGGTGAAGATTTTGGATCAATTTTCAGTTGAAAATATTGTTATTAATTTCTATGTTTTAATCTTAATTCTTGTATTTGATTATTTTTTCAGGCTAATGATCTAACAGCTAGCATTGATATATCCGTGCTGCAAGAGAGGCTGACCAATATGATTAATATGGGTTGATTTTAGCAGTTATGTAAACAATGAGCATTTTCCAAGTTATGTAAAAATGAGATAACATTTATTGTTGATACTGTATTATAGAATAGCAACTTGATATTGTATTAAGTTAGTCATTAGATTATTTCTTTGTGTTGTGAAAGTTGTTTGATATTGTATTATACAAAACAGTATCACAACAGAAATGGGCATAGAATGCTGTAAATATGAGTTTGAATGCTGTAAATATGAACTTGAATACTCCACTATCTTATGTAAATAGGAGTTTGAATGCTCCACTATCTAATTGCTGTAAATAGGAGCTTGAATGTTCCATCATCTAATGTTTAGTCATGATATGTTATTTGATACTGTATTATATAAAACAGTATCACAATATAAATGGACATAGAATTGTTGTAAATAGGAGCTTGAATGTTCCATCATCTAATGTTTCAATGTATTAGTTTTAATCAATGATACTGTTTTAATGTCTTAGTTTTAATCTATGATACTGTTTAATTATGGCAAGGTTAAATAGATTGAAACTTTGTCATAATATTTCACTATCATTTGAAACATGTTTTAATCCTGTGATACTGTTTAAATATATGTGATCTTTGATACTGTTTAATTATGGCAATGTTTGATACTGTTTGAATCTATGTGATCTTTGATATTGTTTAATTATGGCAATGTTTGAATAAGTGATACTGTTTGAATGTCTTAGTTTTAATCTATGATAATGTTTTGTTTAAGTAATGTGCATTAATATAAATTGATATTATTTCAATCCATGTTTTAATCTATGATACTGTTTTGTATAATACAGTATCAAACAAAACATATGACTAATTAAACAGTATCAAAGATTAAAGCATGATATCATAGTCATGTGTGTTGTTTGATACTGTATTATGCAAAACAGTATCACAAAAAACAGTATCATAATAGAAATGATTATAGAATTTGCACACGTGCTCAGAATTTTTATTATAATATGTTTTCGGAATGGTCTCGACGAGACGGTCAAGACCAGCCGCTTCGCCGCTGCCTATGATGGATTTTACCCGTTTGAAGTTGTCTCTTTAGCTTAAAATGGTAATCTTTAAATTTTTTTTTTCAAAACAGTATCACAAATTCTTTAAAATAGTATCAGGGATAAATGTGCATCATTTTGTTGCAAATTAAAGCTCTTCCAAAGTATCTGAGTCTCTTAAAAGCAAACACATACTTCAGAGCAATGCTAAAATGAAGAAAGAAGAACTCACAATCATTCTCAAGTTAATGGGAAGTCATGCAAAGGGTTCTCATCTAAAATTATAAACAATGTTTCTAATTTTTCTCTTGAATTTGAATATGTTTGAGATTCAATTAGGACATAGATTCTCATTGGATAGATAAGTATAAATTTATAAGGTGTTTAATGGTAGGTAGAAGAATTAATCAGTAGAGAATAAACAAGAGAATACTATTGTTCTTAAAATGTCTCATTAGTAGTACAAAATCATTGGTTTAACAGTATCATAACAAAACAGTATCACCGCAAAACAGTATCACCACTCAAAATCCGCGTTTTTTACAATTAAGGGTATGTTGGTCTTTTAGCTCTAAAATATGACTTTAATTGAATTAAGTTTTGAGCATATGACTTTAGAGCCCATAAGTGCCCAAATAGTGACCGACCCTGAATTTACCCATCAAATTATCTAGCTTGTTCTGTGAACTTTATTCCAGCCCAATAACAAGGTTCACAAAAGTTGTAGCACCTATTTTTAATAGAACTAATCAACAATGCAAATCCTAATAATCAATTCCAATTTCAGATTTATTGTTTTGCAAATTAACACAAAATGACAAAATCATGACGTTGTAACTTGTAATTATAAACAAAAAATCATTTAAATTGAAATAAGACATATCCGAACTGAATTTTATGTAAAATCTCATATTGCTTTGAACTATATTCTTTTACAAATTAATTGTTATATTTAAATAGAAAAGTTCCAAATATTTTGTGAAACCCGATTTCGGAATCCTCAACTTTGGCAGGTAAAATTTTGAGGTTCATAAGATATGTACAATTACTCTTCTTAAACTCAGATTAATTATACTTAATTTGTGAAATTACCCTTCTAAAATATCTCATGTGAAGGGCACACACTCATTCAATAGACAAAATGAACGGAACATGACATAAAAGGACCATTCCAGCACCCAAATGTTCATTGAGGATGTTAGTGTTAAGATTGAAAGGATAGGTCTTGATGGCGCACTAGGGCCCTAGGCTGGAGAGCATTTGTGCCAATAAGCCATAAAAAGAACAACAGGTATGTAACGTATGTTGACATGGAAATAGGGTGAACCATAACTGTTTCAAGTTCTATTTTTCTGAAAAAGAACAATTTTATTTATTTAATTATTTTTAACTTCTGGACTATATTTTGTCTTTTTTAACTCTTGACAATTTATCTTTTCAGAATTATATCTAAGTTAATTTTTGAAAATATTAATTATTATTTAAATTTTAGATTACTACGAGTATTTTCAATGCAATCATAGATTCTTTAAAAAATTGTGCCATAGAATGTTGATTATTGTATATATGAAAAATAAAATAAAAACAGAGAAAAGAGTATCTCTAATGAAATTGTGGATTAAAAAAATTATTGTCTATATATACAAGAGATAGTTGTAGATAATTTTTAAAATATTAAATAAAAGAAGATTAACACATATTTCGATCGACATTAATTATAAAAAAACAATATCATCCACTTTTTTCTTTGTCATATAAGTAATTTTTGGTGACGTAATATATTTTTTAGTGTAATTCATAGTTGTATAGGAGATATTCTTAGAAGCTGTTTAAAAAAATCATTTCTACCGCAAGGTGACAATGACTCCGTTAAGCTGATGTGACAAAAAAGTAGATATTGTATAAAACTCTATCTAGATTCAGAAGTTATATTAGACATATTGATTCGATAAAATTTAAATTTTATATATGCAGATTTTAATATAATTTTATTTTTATTTAAAAAAATAAAATATACTTAAATAATAATTCATAGAATGTATTGAGGACATATTTTTAAAAAATATCTTTTCATTGGACATTATGTTTCAACTTTTTTATCACTTAAATCCAAATAATGAGCTGAGAATGGTCCGAGCCAGTCCAACGGAGACCCGGGTCGTTCCGGATTTTCCAGTAGTCAAAAATGTGGCTCACCTTTCAATCAACTTTATCAACTAATTATTTTTGTATTCTTACTAAAATCAAAAGCTCCCACGCGTCAATAAACGTGGATGACGACCACGCGTCCTGTACGCGGGATGCTAAAAAATTTCTTCACGCATACCAATTTCTACTCCGTGCAATTTTGTCCACGTGGCACCAAGTTCTCAATTACTTGTATTCTTTATCATCATAAATGTGGACAAATACGTATGTATTATGTATATGAGGTGGCATTTTTCCTAACTCGTATATTATATTTTAGTGTAAATTACACTTATAATCCCTATTTTTTAAACTGTTTTAAATAGTAGAACATAAAAAAAATTATTTTACACTTTTAAAAAAGTTGAGGACTTCGATAGCAAATTTTCATTATGGTTTTTTTTTTTAGTTTAGTTTATTTAAACTCAAAAAAATTGTCAAAAACATCATTTAGAGACTATTTATACAAATTAATAAAAAAATAAGACGATATATGTGAATAAAATTAAATACAAAAAAACAACTAAGAGACGAGCACTGATAAATTTTCATGGCATTGTGTTCCCCAAGGAAACAAATCCATATATAATGGCATTATATACCGGGGAACTCTCTGTTCCCGAATCGGGGAAAAAAGATTTCCCCGACTAAGGGGAAATAGGGGAAAGGGTGGGGTCATTTTTTTTTTTTTGGCCTTAATCGGGGAAATCTCTTTTCCCCGATTCGGAGAACAAATATTTCGCCCTATATACATAATAGTTAATAAAATCCTGACCGTATAAATAAAAGATCCTGGGTGTTGTCCATCTATATCCATTGTAAAAGCTTGTGCCCTTTGGGCTAGTTCTGAACAGAGGTTTCATAAAAGAGTGTATATTTGGCTTATTTGTTCATAAATTCCTAAAGTTGCCAGTGCTATAATACAATATTCCCTCACTACAAGTGTTGCGATTGCTGGTTTCACTATATTATCAATTTTAAACAAGTTCAACACAGCAACTTACTCATGTTGGTCACGAGATAGTTGGGGAAGAAGATGAAGATTGTGTTTTTTTTTTTTTTTTTTTTTTTTAAATAATAGAATGTGAATAGATTATTATTATTTTTTTTTTAAGTTGGTCAAATTTAACTATTTGTTAACTAATGAATTTTTAGACGAAATTTATCTAGACTTTATAAGTCCTTTTGACGCATACATACTGAGGGACGAATGTGACAAATTAGAATGTTTGAAACTTGATGACACATTTTTTATTATTTTAAATGAAAATTCGTAAAAATATAAAAAGTCTATCATTCATTTGCACTTTTGAAACAGTTAGAAACTCCAATTGCAATTTTTTTATTATCTTTTCTAATTTTTTCTATTTTAATTTATTTAAGTTAATGGCAAAATAGTCCAAAATAACTATTATGAGACTATCTGTACGAATTAATAAAAAAATAATGATTATATCTGCGAGTAAAATTGAATGATGATGATATTGTTATAAAAGTGAAAGAATAGAGATTGTGAATATAATTTACTCTTTATTTTATTGAAAATTAGTTTTTGGTCTATGCATCACTACTTCTTGTACGTTCCTTAAAAAAAATTTAATTAAAAAAACATTCTTCTATGATATTTAGATAAATACAAGTACTATAAATCACGCTCTCAATATAATCACGAATTTGAGAGGTGCAATTCAACATCGAACAATGCTCATAATTTCTAGAAAACGTAAAAAATTATTCTTATAAACGTTTGCATTCTATCATGGTAAAATGAGGAATTTGAGTTATTGCTTGTCGGAATACATTTGCTATGAGGTATGGATGATTAGTGTTAAACACTTTTATTTGTTCAATCCACACTGGACAATTGTTCAGTGGGTATTATAACTTCTCTCTTACTGTGGGGAGGAGATCACCACTCTATTTGATTGCACGAGAGTAATATCTCTATTTTTTTTTATAGAATATATTTTTGGTATTGGAAAAAACTATCTTGTGTCGTACAAGAATTATCAGTTGTAAAGTAGATTCTAAAGAAATAAAAAGTATTTGTTTCATTATTAAGGCATATTCTAAAGAAATAAAAAATCTTTATTTCAATATCAGTTGTAAACAGATATAATATCTTATCATAGTTATCTATATTTAGAGGTGGCAATGGATCGAACTGAGCATGTTTGATATGTTGCTATCAAGGCCCAACTCGGCCTATCGTTTGTGGGCCTCGTGGGCCATTCCAGGGGGCCGTCCACGAGCTTGGCTCGAGTTTTTTAATTTTTTTTAAATGTAAAATTTTTGAAAAATTACTATTACACGAATCGCCTCAAGCTCGACTCATAATTTTTGTTGTTGTGCTCGACTCGGGCCCATACTTATCTCTAAACAAGTCCGAGTATCCATGGGCCGAGTCGGCGAATCGACGAGCCACTCAACCCATTAATCACCCCTACCTACACTGTGTTAATAATTTGACCAAAAATTACAACAGTTGTCCAATGGTTGGACTCCTTTTACATCAACACATATTAATTTTTGCTCTGATACTATTGATAGCATGTTTAAAATAGTTTTGTAAAAATTATTTTTGTTTCTAACTTATTTTTAATTACATATTTTATATATGATGTTCAATTTTTATCAATTTTTTAATTATATATTTCATTAATTTTTTTAAAATCTTTTAAAAAACTATTTTTAAACTCCATAAAAACAAAAGAATCTTAATATGACGTAATTCACTTTAATAGAATGAATGACTATATTTTCATTTTTTAAATATTTCTTGCTTTTTTTTTTTTTTTTTTTGAACAATAAATATTTCTTGCTTATGTAATAAGAAAAGTGAAATATTCCTTTATTTTTAACTTTCACAAAATGTGAAGTGAATAAAATTATACTTGTCGTTGTCATATCTTCTCCCAAAAAACGTTATCTTTTTCTCACACGTTTTCCCTTCTCTATATATTTCAATCTCCTCCCTACCCTTTATCGTACTCACAAACAGTAAACGGAATAACAGTGAACTAAAAGAAAATGGAAAAATCTCAAACGATGGAGGCAATTTCACCCCCGAATTCAAAACCCTCCATGTACCTAGAAAACATGGAAGAGGTAGAAAAGACTTTCAACCGCTTCGACGCCAACGGCGACGGCAAAATCTCCACCGAAGAACTCAGCGGCGTAATGAAAGCAGTAACATCCGAAACCACCACCGAGGAGGTCGGCCACATGATGCAGGAAATGGATACTGACAAGGACGGTTTCGTAAATCTACATGAGTTCGCCAGCTTCTGCAAAGGGGAGACCGATCCATTCCCCGCCACTAGCGACGGCGGTGAAAAGGAGCTTAAGGAAGCGTTCGAGCTCTACGATCAGAATCACAACGGCTTGATTTCTGCTTCTGAGTTACACGTGATGCTCACGCGCCTTGGTGAGCGTTGTTCTGTTAAGGATTGTGCTAGGATGATCAAGTCCGTTGATTCTGACGGAGACGGTTACGTCAACTTTGCAGAGTTCAAGAAGATGATGACTAATAATAGTAACAACAATCCAGAGCCCAATTAACGAGACTTTCACGGGGTTTTGGCGCGTGCTTAATTAATAATTATGGTATTTTTTTCTGCATGTAATTGTTGAAAATCGTAATAATAAATGCTCAAGGGATCATTTGATTGTATTATTTTCCATGGAAAATATCACATTCGAGAAATATTTTTCTATTTTGATTGTTTAATAAGGAAAATAAATTATAGGGTACAACTACTTTAAGCTTGTTTTTGGTTAATTTCATGAAAAATATTTTCTTAAAGAGATGATGTTTTATTTTTTAATTTACGTGAAAATTGTTTTCTTGTTTGTTTGATTATGATTAAAATCAAATTTTTTAAAAAAAAATTAATAAAACGTGTGATTGAAAATTTATAAAAAGTTGTGGATATTAAGAAATGTGTAATTAAAATTAATTGTTAATTTAGACTTCAATTTTTTTTAACAAAATTTTAATTGTTTACAAGCAAACCTTAAAGAATATTTCCTGGAAGTTAATATGATGATTTGGAATTATAAATGAAAATAGACATTCTCGGTATATAATTATAAATGCTTATAAATTTATCAAATATTATTTTTATCTACGTATTTTGTATTATCTACTATTTTCATTTACATTAGTCTTTAAAATGTACTACTTATAATCTAAATTTTTTTTTACTAAACAAACACACAAGAGATTAACATTTTTTTAATAACAAAATATACTAAATCAGCGTGCAGAAACGTGTTATTGCGTGGGTCTTCCTTTTTATATTTGTTAATGCTAGAATGAAGGTTTTTGGGCCATTGCCTTATTTAATATTCTATCCGTCCCACAGAGATAGATTCATTTTTTTTTAATTTAAATTAAAAAATTTTATTTAATATAATTAAAATTATAAATTTTTCTAACATTTTTTCTATTATGTCCCCATTTAATATTAATCATTCATGAATCTAATAAATTTAAATATTTATTAAATTACAATTAGAATGCCAATAAAATTGAATTTTATTACATTGAAACAATAATGAAATTAATTGTTAATTTTGTTATTGGAGAATGAGTGTTTCTAGGCAAGTTATATAATTTTTTTTGTTATAATTGAAATATGTTAAGTTTATTTGGATTGATAACAATATAAATTAAGTAAAGACATATTAGAAAAAAGAAAAATTTAATACGCTTTCTATAACGTAAGTGGCCTATAATTTGGGACAAATAAAGAAAATGAGTATATCTTTGTAGGACGGAGAGAGTATTGAATACCAAATATATGGTTAGTCTATATATTTTTTTTAAATAATATCGGGATAAGTTAGTACCCAAAAATAATTATATTTTTTTTTTCTATTTATATCAATAGGATGTTGATGCGTCGAATGTGCGAGGTTCCATAAAAATCTTATTGTGAATATGTTTATCTATCAGGGTCTGATTGATGTATAGACAATGATTAAAGATAATGAATAAAATTTGTCTTATTTTATTTGGACGGATTTGATGTTCGAATAAATTTTTATCTTGATAACAATTTAAGTAAAAAATGAGGATGAATTTTTTCCTTAGAAAGATAATAACAAATTTTTTTATCTGAATAATGATTCATTCGTTTTTTTAAAGAAGAATGTAGCCATTATAATATAGATAAATTAAATTTTTTTTTTGACGTTGAAAAATAACGATGTACTTTCCAAGTCAACTTAATGTTAAGAATTTAGGCCGACGTGGCCGAACTGAACTAGACACGAGATTTATAATAGAAGACGTGTTTTTAACCTCTTTTCGAGTATACTGTTTATTATCAGTTTTTAGACATTTAAATCTCCTATTTATAGGAGATGTGTAATGATTCTTTGCATTTAATGCCAAGCTATGCATTAAATACTTACAAGACCTTCTGACATCTGACACGTGGAAAGACGTGCCATTGATAACGTGAACTTAGCTGTAGGCGACTGTGGTAAGATTTCCGATCTGAAGTAGGCAGGTAGGATTTGAAGGGATAATACCTCCCTGATGAGGGAACCTCCTCTCCATAGAATGTACGTAAAACATGAAGTGGCAAGTAGGACCTCCTTCGTATGATTCGGTAAGACCTTCACATTTGGAAGGGGAGTTATTTGACCTGTCGCGACAGGTCAGGTCGGATATCAACATTTTTTGAATATACATACCATAGGATAATCGTAATCGCCCACCCCACTATCCACCATCACTTTCTGCTGCTCCACTCATATTATTTTCTCTTTTAGTTTATTTATTTTCATTTAATTAATAACAAAGGTGGAAATGTCATTTTAATCAAAAGATGATTTTTTTTTTATTATTATTATACCTAACTGAATCAAACATGATAATAATGATTTATAAATCTGTTATCTAGATAACTTTTATTCAAATTTTATCCACAAACCAAACGGATCATCAGAAACTATCTGTATTTAGCTATAATTTTCATATTGCAAATTATAAGAATATCTCTACTACATTCTATAGATTATTATTATGTAGCATGTAAGTTGAAAGATTTTCGATCTATATGATATTAATTTTTAATTAATTAATATTCAAGTGTATAACAGAACTTCTAAATATAAACGAAGTTCTAGTTAATGCCTATATTTTTATGTCACGTTAATTGAATTGATTAATCGTCAAATTACACTAGAGATAATATTTTTTTTAAAAGTATAATCTATTGTTATTTTATATGATGGATTTATTTTAGTAATTCACGGAAGGATTGAAGATGGAGTAAATTTCAATTTTCGGTGATAAACTTGTTTTTAATTTGTAATATATTGAAACCAATTTGACCGAGCTCATATGTGCTGTCCCAGTCCCAATTGTTAGTGAATTTGTTAACTTTTTGCATACAACAATTCTTAACCAATAAGGATTCTGGCCAGTAATTAATTCAATTAGAAAAGGGAAATTTTGGAACGTCACCCATAAGTAAATAGTAGATTAGAAATATGACAGTTTTTTTTAGGGAAATTGAAACAAATGGTCTTTAACTTTTGTCTTTATTGCATAAATAGTTCCTCATCTTTTGTTTTTTTAACGCAACATTATTTAAATTATGTATTTTAATGTGTGAATTGTTTCTTATTTAATAAAAAAGACAAATATACCTTTATTTTTAATTAGAAAAGATTTCAATTGGATTCCTAACCTCTGCAAAAAGTACAAATGCATCCGATACTTTTATTTAAAAAATAAATAAAAAGAAACTAACAAATTGATAATATACTAAATTATTTTATATATTTTACAAATTATTATAAAATAACTAAAATTTAAGCTCGTAATTATTAACAAACGTGTTAATTAAAATTATTTTATTATTATTAAGTAATCATTAAAATTTAAAATTTTAATTTTAATTTTATCGTTACAACATAAAAAGAAAAATAATTTTGTCACAAATTTGATACTCAAATATTATTATTTAATTGAACTATTTGTTTATTAATTACAAATATTAGAGCTCAAATTGTATTCTTCACATTTTAATTTTATCATTTAATTATCGTTCAAAAATAAAGAACACAAAATGTGTAAATTAATTTTTATTTTAAAAATAATAATAAAATTGGTTCAATGTTACAAAATTATATACATTATTTTGTTATTTATTTAACTTAATTTTTATTCAAATATTTTACTTCACACAACAATTATATGCACCTAAAGCGCAATAATTTTAAGTAGTAATCTTTGACTAACTATTTTAATTTTACTATTTAACGATTTTTCGTTTCAAAACATGCCTTGCATAGTTGTTCGCAAGTTCTTTGAAATAATACTAAGATCAAACCCGAAGATAGAAAAATGTAGCTCAAAAATAAGCTACAAGAGATAAAGGTCACGAATTAGATTTATGGAACTCTTATCATGCAGTCACGTGGTGAATCTCACGTAATAAATAAAATATATATTGGATAGACTTTTTATTCACGTGTTTGGATTGATTAAATCGCTAAATTGCAATTCAATTTAGTTCTATAAATGAAATAGATAGAAACAATCATTTAATTTTAAGTAAAATTTCATGTTGACTATCCAATTTAATTTTGTTTCAATTTGAACATTTAGTATTTTTATTTTTTAATTAATATCATTTGTAATTAAAAGCGATAAAAGTGGAAATTAAATGAAAACGTGGCACTTAGTTCAATAAACCTTAATTAAAGGGCCTGTTAATAAATGTAAAGTAACACGGTGGCAGACACAAAGGCAAAAGAGAGAAGTTACTGTTTGAGCCCAAATGTTCGCTATTTTTCACCCGACAGCCAGGATTCACCAGCCGTTGTTTTCAAATACGAGAGAAATATCGCTTCACATATATCCGCTCTTTGCAGTTTCATCAAAAAAAAAAAAAAAACGCTGAGCCAGCCTGGTTCGAGCCCTATTGGCCTGACGAGCAATTTGGGCTGGTCCAATTGGCCCAATTTGTTTGGGGCCAGCTTTTTACTGGCCCAAACTCGACCCAATCCAGGTTATATGGACTAATCTGTCGGGCCGGGCTAATTAACAAACGTACTGGATGAAAACAGAATCAAAACATATATTTTAGAGAATATTAGGTCCTGTCTGTTTTTGCAGCTGGGTGGGCTTGAGGCACCTGCCCATGGGCTGATCCGCCCCAAGAAGCATGGTTCAACCTGAGCATTTTTTTTTTTTTTTTTTCTGTATTTATTCTTTTCTATATAAAAAAATCTACAGTTGATACTTGATATGATGTATTATGGTATTATAAAAAATCAGTTTAATAATAAATAAAAGAACAATTCTCCATTCTCTTCTGTGCACGTAGCAAACTATATTGTCAACCGAAATATGCAATTAATTTTGTTTTCATCTTTTCATTATTTCTTAACTTTGATTTCAAGTTTTGACTCTGAATTTTCAAGAGGGTTCAGACTGTCGCCTTAAGCAGCGGAAGTTTCAACTTTCAATATAAATCAGTGGACACCGTCTTTAATAATAATTTTCGTCTAAAACTTCTGTCAAATAAGTAAAATTCCCCTTATACCCAAGTTAAGAAAGTGTATAAAAAGAGAGAAAAATCTATCTTTTTTTTTTTAGGTCCTTAAGAGCACGTCCAATTCATTATATAGATTGTTATTTAGGTGGGTGATATGCAAGTTGAAAGATTTGATATTTATGTGTGACATTGCCGTCTAGTGAAGAATTGAATATACAATTAAATATAAAATTGATCTTTAATGAATTTTATCTACAACTCAATACTGTTGTTTGAATATTTTTTTAAAATAAATATTGTTGAATCATTCTATAACAGAGCTCTTTACAATGTTTGATTTTTTCTTTTCCCATCGACTCAACAAAATTCCTGTGAGATTGCATTAAAAAACAATTCTTTTAAGTACTGTTTATTTCACTTATGTCACAAATTAATTTTAGCATTTCATTTTATAATGTTTGGTAATGGATTTCCCTTTAACTAAACATTTTGAAATCCATTACCAAACACGTGGGACTTGGTGTCGTAGGCCCATTGAACTACCTAACGGGTCAAATTTTAATACTAATTTTCCAAAAGGAATAAATATCTGTTTATTACTTTATTCCTAAGCTACCTATAATTACTAATAATTGACATGACATTATCCCCTGATAAGATTACTTATGGGTGACTATACAGTTAAGGATTTTCAATTTTTAATGGTCCTCATTAACCACTAATACAGCTTCCGCAAATGGTAAGTTGACATTTGGTGCAATCTGATTGGGCATTTAGGAAACTTGAGATATGCTCAATCTAATTCACAAATTGGGGTCATCCAGAAACCCAAGTGGGCTTTTCCATCTTTGTATAAAAATTTTATTGGAAAATTGCACCTTTGGTACTCAACCTATTGATTCAGCAGCAAGTTTAGCACAATCTTTGAAAATGAACAAATATACTCATAAGGTTTAAACAAAATAGATAAAGTTGATCGATGAAAATCAAACTATCATATTATGAGTTTATGACAACTACAACAACACAATATAAATGACTTTTGAATTCGTAATCTTTTTTTTTTTCCTACAATTCTCTTGTAATCGAAACTCTTCGTTTTTGAGTCCATCCGCACCATTTTAAATTGTGACGAGACGCTCATGAATACATGGTTGGTTGTATACCTTAATGGAACATCAAGGACAAATTTGCTACATTTTAAAGGTTGGGGACCAACTTGCTACTAGAGCAATAGGTTGGAGACCAGTGGTGCAATTAACTAGGAACTACGTTAATGGCTTGATCAATCTTATCACATGGCACTAGTCAATAACTTTAATATCCAACTCAGAAGGAGTTCTCATCTCATGAAACTGCTTTATCATATATATAGCTGATTATGAGATGAAACCTTGTTCCTTGGTATCTTTCAAATTCAAATTGTGGATATGGCAAATTCATTTGAAGAAGAGTGTGATTATCTGTTCAAGGCTGTTCTTATTGGAGATTCAGCAGTTGGGAAGTCCAATCTTCTTTCAAGATTTGCCAGTAATGAATTTCATTTAGACTCCAAGCCAACCATCGGAGTCGAATTCGCTTATCGGAATATTCAGATGGGAGATAAGCTCATCAAGGCTCAGATTTGGGACACTGCTGGCCAAGAAAGGTTATGTCTTCCTCTTTCTTCTTCACTTCACATATATTTTTAGACTTTCATCATATATATATATATATATATATATATATATGCTACGAAAGACGTAACAAGTCTTATTCTCAATAAATTTGTGACTTGTTGGATTTGTTGCTACAAATAGTGAGAGTGTCCACACAACTTAGCTCACACAAACATAAAAATTATATTTACTGAAAATTAGTGAAGATTCTATAGGGCTTAATGGACAGGTATTTGTTCTGCTAAGGTATTTCATTCATGTTAAGAGAGTGAGGACTTCATCTGCAAAAGGGTGCTTTAAGGACCATTTCATGATCTATTCAATGGCTCCAAACCACACTTTGAAGTTCAGAAGTTATATTTTAGATTGATGAGAAACAGTTCTTTCATATGTATGTTGGAAAATGGGTCCTGGGTTTTAGGTATTCGAATCCGATCATATGACAGGTGCAATTAATGGGCATGAAACACAACAATCCTTAATGTGAAACTGATATCTTGTGCAGATTTAGAGCCATTACGAGTTCATACTACCGTGGAGCTCTAGGCGCCTTACTAGTCTACGACATTACTAGGAGGGCAACATTCGAGAATTTGAAGAAATGGTTGCGCGAGCTGCGTGAATTCGGTAGCCCCGACATGGTTATTGTTCTTTTGGGCAACAAATCTGATTTGAGTCACTATAGAGAAGTTAATGTTAAAGAGGGACAGAGCTTGGCTCAGCAGGAAAATCTCTTCTTTATGGAAACATCTGCTAGAGAAAATGTGAATGTGGAAGAGGCATTTCTTCAAATGGTTGGCAGAATATATGAAATTACCAGTCAAAAAAGCCTTGAAACTAAGACAAAGGAAGCAACTAATCCAACACTTCAAGGGAAAAAAGAGATCATTTGCATTGATGAAGTATCAGCCACCAAACAAACTAGTAATTGTTGTTCATATTGAACTAATTCACATTTTTGTTTTCTTTCTATTTTTTATTTTTGCACATATGTATAGAATGAAATGGGTATTCAGATTCATGTCATAAAATTGACAAAGTTTTATGCTGAAGAGAACCTATTACAATCCTCTTCATTTATCCATACGTGTTGACACGTGAAACTCAAAGCAGTCCACAATCCTCCTCGTTTACACTTAAAGTGAATACATTAGACATGATTTTGATGAATTGAAGGCATGCACAAATTTTTTGCTGCTCCGCACCAAGGGCACCAATGTGGTGTGATGTGATTTTTTCATGAATCGTTTGAATTGTTATCCCACAAATCACGGAGGTATGCGATGTTCTCAAGTCTAATTCACCTTAAAGCTAAGCCCATGTTCTCGTTCAACATGTATGTGTATGTTCGATAAAGATTTTTGTAGATTATAAACAGTAGATCTTATCGAACTTGTAGATAAAATATCGGTAAAAGTTGTGAGTCTTAAAAAATGTGTAAATAAAAATAATGTTTGACTAACTTATAAGTACGTATAAACACTAAAAAACGTACACATAATATCACATCACTAACACTAACACTAACACTAACACTAACGTCATACAAGAATACAATTGAGCTTATATAATTTATAATTAATCAACAATTTAAACTCATCTTGTCATACTTTAGTGATTAAAGTTAATCTAGCCTATTTACTCTCTTAAGCCTATTGTGCTAGGAATTGAAAGTAGTAAATTGTACTAATTTTTTATGCCGGCCTAAATTGGAGGCATTCAGTTATTACTTATTACTACTAGACTGCATTCCATGCTAGACACTAGAGTTGATGTTGCTGTCGAACTATTTCTATGAAGAAAATTTTAGGGTTCCTGTGTGGTATATGCAAGAGGATAAGAAACATGCTAAATATAGCTTGCAGGCAGATTTTGAAGCTCAATATCCATCCAATTGAAATTCAGATGCTAAACAGAGTTTGGGTACTATTTAGGTTTTCAACCTTTGATTTTTATGTTCCAGACCTGAACCTAAGATGGTAATTGGGTAGAAATGCTCGTGGGTTCGGTAGTTCAGCTCGTTATAAGCCCATGAAATGATATAACGGCTGAAATGGCTCGGCATAAACGGGCTGGGACACACTTCAGCCCTTTTTTTAACAATCCCATAAAAAATAGGGAAATTTACACTATTAAGCCCATAAATGATAATATTTCTAAAAAAACTGTTACATCTGGTTTATTATGAAAATACTGGGATTTAAACTTTTTTTATATAATTAATATTATTTTTTGATTACCTTTATCCATGCAACAGATTCCAAAAAAAAAAACGTCAATTACCTAATTCATTGCAATCCCAAATTTAATAGATAAATCAAAATCATATTTATCTCCAAATCGTCAAATAATTAGACTATTTTATTTCATTTAAAATATTTCTAATTCTCTCTCCTACAAACAAGAGAGATGACGACTAAAATGAAAGGATTTAGATACAAAAATAAAAAGAAAAAATAGATTTCTTTCAATTTGGGTTAGCTAGATTTAATTCTAATATTATGTTGTTATTATTGTAAATTTTGATTTTGGTGCATTATGGTAACAATGCTGAGGTTGAGATTGCAGTTGAAACTATTGTATCAATTTCAATTGGTAACATAGTTGTAACATTGTAACATTAAATATATTTTGCAACGTAAGATTGCAATGCAATTTGCTCACGATGTTACGTATGATTAGACTTTGATTGTGTTACATTTGATGTTATAATTATGTTGCAATTGTTGTTACAAAATCTGTTCATAGTTCGAAATTTCGATTGTGACATTTATATGTATAGATGTTATGTTTGTTATTGTTATCATCGTCTCTCAAAATCGAGAATATTACATGTATGATGTGACATGTAATATTAATTCGACGATATGAGAATTTTGCACTCTGTTACATATTCGAAATCTACTGTGTGACAAATATTGCTATGTGAATTTTGCAATATACTACACTGCATTATCTATCATTAAACTTTCATTATGTTCCACGTTACATGAGATGCTATAATTATGTTGCATTCGATGTTAAAAAATATGTCCATGGACAATACAAAGAGAAACAAAAAAGCTACGAGATAGCCAATCCCAATTCAACTAATTAGCACTAATTAATTAACCGAATTCATTTAAAATGAACTTCAAATTAGGATTCTCAAAACTAATAGACTAGTAAAACAAAATCTTAGGAATAATAGCATTAACATAATATGTCTAGTGGAAAGGTAAATATAACAATTCCACATAGCTTTGAATTCATCGTTAACTAATTAAGGAGCAGAGGCTTGAGTATAGTGGATCATAGCATCAATCTTATCAGCATCCTCTATTTCCTGTAAAAAATAAATTCAGAAGTTATACCTTTTCTTTGGATTATCGAGCAAGCAAGAAACATGAAGAAGAAACGAAGAAAATACATCATCAGGAGTTTGCACTGCTTGGAGAGGGCCGCCATCAAACAAAAATGCAATAGCATTCAAATCCACTGATTGTCGATCACAATAAGTAGGAGTTGCAAGCTTTTTTAATCCTAAAAGATACTTCATTCCCATCCTACGTAAAGTGGTCTCATTTTCTCACAAAAAAAACACAAATATTCATTTTTTCACAAAAAAACTAAATGACTTATTTTAGCAAAACTAAGATTACTCATCTTTAAACTTGTAAGATCATCACTAAGAATGCAAGACTTATCCACTGCCATTAAAGGAATTCAGACAGCTTCAATAACAAATACACTAATCATAAGACCATTCAACTTAGATATTCACTTCCTCACAAAAAACCTAAATAACTTATTTTAACATAATTTAGAGTAAATGCCTTTATACTTGTAGGATCTTCACTAAGAATGAAGAATTTATCCAGCACCAGAAAATATATTCAAATACCTTGAATAATAAATACACTAATCACAAGACTATTCAAGTAAAATTTTGTAGGACATACAATAACAAATTATCAAAAGCTTAAAGGATAAAGCATATGAAAAACTGATTAAATTAGTTTTGTTGGAGTGTAAAATATCTCAAACTCCTCCATCTGACGTAAAAAAAAATACAAAATGAACTCGAACTCAACTCAACCCTGACAAGATCACAGGTTATGCTCATTGCTCCCATGCTACCAAAAAAATTACAATTCAATAGCCATTGAGCAAATAGGGTCACACTCAATGTGAGTTTAATTTTCTGTGTTCATCTTATCTTTCTTCTCAATGTACATAAAAGATGTCTATCTTTATTAAAAAACTTCTTTATTTTTTCCTCAAGTACCTTTGCCCTTAGTAAATAATTTTTTTTTTATTTTTTATAATTGAGCAATAAATCAAAGAAATTAAACAAATAAAAAGAATCCTCAATAAATAAATGTTCTACCACAAAACACAACGTAAAAAAATGGATGAATAAAAACACATTAATCTAAAATCCTAGAAACGCAATGAAAACCACCAGAAACACAGTAATTAGGAAAAAATAAGACAAAACATAAAAATGATTTTTTTTAAAAGAAAAAGTCCAGACCTGGCCTTTGACTTTAACATTGATGTGGACGAATCGCCAAACTTCTTGTCTTCATTCTGACAAGCGATAGAACATGAGATTTCTTGAATTCAAAATTGGGTGCTTGGGGTTTCAAGAAAATAATGTAAGCAACGGAAGAATTAAGGAAAAGAAGAAGAATCCAATCAAATTTTATGTAAGAAAATAAGGATGATTGAGATCTTGATAAATGTTTGAAAAGAACCCTAAAAATTTGAAAATCTTCAAGAATGGGATGTGGGTCGCGATATTGTATGCGTAAATTGTGGAATGTTTTGATTTTGTTTTGTTTTAATAAATTAAATTATAATATAATTGCACAGTATTTTTAAAATAAATATATACATATAGTAAATCTAAAATTAATTTAAAAAATGTAAGTAATGGATGCTATTTCCACTAAAAAATATTGCATAAAAAATTAACGAGTTGGACTCACGGACCATGGGTTGGACCAAACTCACCTGTGGGGAGACGGGCCGATCTCAGCCCGCCCCATGGGCCTAGTTGGCCAGACTTGACCCAGTGTCACCCTTACATGAACCTATCTAGATCTACTTGAATGAGCTAAAAGTGGAAATGACTATATTAGCCCAATGAGGCGATGATCAAGAATACAATTGACAAAATGAGTTGTTAATTGACAAAGTCTTCAATTTGTACTTATTATTGTACTTATGATTTTTTTTTTTTTTTTTTGGTATTTTTGTCCTCAATTTTTTATTAATTAGGAGAACTGGTCCATTAATGTACTTTTAAATGATAAATAAATATTATGTAACACTTTTGTATTTTTTTTTGTTCATTTAAAAACACATAGGTAAATAAGTATTTTTATGCCCTTCTACCAAACCATTTTGTCGGAAATTGTAATTAATGGAAGGTCGAGTGTAGGGATGCTACAAAAAAATAAAAAAAGAACTTGAAAATACAAGTATGATAATAAGTAGAACCTTTAGTGTAATTCAAAAGTGGTGTAACAAAAAAGAGTATTGTGAAAATATAATTACTCTTGATATAATGATATTGGCATCACCTTAATTAATACAGTAGTACTATTTCCTAATAACAAATGACATATTTATAAAATAATGTCAATTTATACTGCATGAAAGTCATTTGTTGCTCACCTAATACGACGACAATAGAAGTACGTAAATTTCAACTTCTATACGCACAACAAAATGCATGAGTTCATGTTCAATCTTCCATAATTTATTAGAAAAATCCAAAAAAATAGAAATGAGTCAAATACCTTTTGTTTTTTGTGAGAATAAGCTTTGTAAAATATTTTGTCAATTAATATGCCATTAACTTCGATCTCTTCCCCACATTAGTAAATGTTGTTGGGAGAATTTTTCAATACTACAACTAGTACGAAGTGAGAGACGTGTACATTAAATGTTTAATTGAAAATAAATAATAGTAGCACAAAATATACTAAATTACTTTGTGTTTTATTTGATGATTTGACGTTAAAAATAGAGACATTGAACATTTTAGAAATCACAATGTTAAAATCAATTAGAATTAAAATTTTCAATAGGAGAAACTAGTTCCCGAGTGCTCTCAAGTACTCCATTTTAAGGCGAAAATAATGAGTAGAGATGATTAGACCTTTAAACTCGAGAAAATAACTACTTAGATAGCACCAAGTAATACAATCACAAACCACATTCAAGAGACAAGTACGATTGGAAATTTGATAATTACACAGTGAATTGAGACAATCGCTTTTCAATTCAGGTGAGACATGAATCTCTACAGCTAGGACATGTGTATAACTTTTTATTTCAACTGTGCAAGACTATGTAGGGGAGTGTATTTGAGCATATATACGGAGACACAGAGTAAAAATAAGATTTTTGAAACGTTGATTGATTTTGGACCTATACTTGCATATTTTAAGACGAGACATGTGGTGACTTCAATGAGTGTATACAAGGTTAACTACTATCATTAAATCAAGCAAAATTTATATTTTTCGTCTCCAATATTTGTAATTTATTATTAATTTATCTTTAACATTATTTTTTAGTATCAGACGTTCACAACTTTTCATTTAATTGTAAATTACGTTTCCATTGACAGATTTTGATGGAGTTGTTCTACTCTTTAAATATATAAAAAATTAAAAAAGAAATAAAAAAAGAAGAAGAGAAAATTACAAATTAAATTTCATAACTTTTCAAATAGTACAAAATATCTTATTCTTTACCCAACCTACCTCCATCTCATCCCACCCCAGCAATCACCACCACACCATGCTTTATCCTCTATTTAATCAAAAAAGTAGATTTACAATGATAATTAGTCTAGAAAGTTTTCAGCCATCCACACCAAAAGCATACATACCAAGTAATACACGGTCAAAAGTTTCAATGTTGAAATCTCATCTTGACACCAATTGGGACAGTAAGACTCGTGACAAGAGGTTCATCAACTTTCAAAGCACAAATGTCCACAAGAATTGCATTTCTTAAAATCTCCCTTTTTGCCATCAAAATATCATTCGGACTCGCAAAATTCTCCAAATGTGAAACACACACATTCAAAATCATCCTTACATTTGACCTACACATCCTAGCAAGCTCCAACATCTCTCATTTCTGGCTCATTTTGAGCTCTAATATCTCAAACACCCTCATTCCTCGACATCCCAAAGAGAGTCAATGCGACCCCAATTTCATTATTCTAATTTCTATGGCTCTGATAAACAGTCCATACGTTTTCTAAAGCCAATGCAATCATATTTCTTGTGGTGGTCTTTACTCACACTGTATTAACTCGATCAAGCAACCATTGATCTTGGTGTTGTGGTGGTGGTGTGGAGGTGGCGGCTGTAGTAGAATGAAGTGAGGTGAGATAGGTGGGTGAAGAAGAATATAATTTGTACTATTTGAAAAGTTATGTGACTTAATTTACAATTTTTTCTTATTTATTATGGTTTTATGGGTAATGATTTATTGTCTACCGTGACACTTCTTATGTTGCCCACTGAACAAGTGTCCAGTGAGCTCCATTATTTATAATTAAATGAAAGATTGAAAATGTTTGGTGCAAGAGAAAAGATGCAAAAATTATTAAACATTTCCAGAAATCATGGACGCTGCCCACCCAATCTTTTCCATATGGAATTGGTAAAAAAATCCAGACTGTATTGAATAATTGTGAGTTGTTCTTACCATGACATTCACACTAATAAACAATTCAAACAACATAATTACACGTTGTTGAATTAAATATTCAAAAGTATACCATAACTATACACGACCCTAAGACCCGACGCGCCTCTTCCACAGCACACCCAAAACATCCGCAGACACACACAGAAAGAGAATTTGTAGACAGAGAGAGAAGCGGGCAATGGTGGGAGTGAGTGGAAGAGAATCAAGAACCAAATTGACAGTTTAGCAGAAAAATAGGAAAGAAAAGTGTGGTTGGTTATGAGTTATATGGGGGGTGGGAATTTCGTGGACGGGTTTCGTCGATTGTTTCAACGCCGTTCATCAACACTTGCTCCCAGTAATTCAGTTATCGATCATAATGAGAAACACCAACATTCAGTTTTGACAAGTTTTCAAGAAAAAGAAGAGGGGCTTGTGATTACTGAAGACTTTGATTTTTCTGGGCTTAAACTTATCAAAGTTCCTAATAGATTTAATTTTCCTGTTTCCACTTCTTCTTCCATGGATCCACACAAAAAGGTGTCTTTTTTCTGGGTTCTTTGATTTACTCGTTGTTTTCTTCTTTCTTGACAAGCATTGGAATAGATCTCTCTCTGTATTTTATAAGTTCTATTGGAGTTTGTTGTTGATTCTGGTTTTTTTCTATGCTATATCTGTCTGCATAATATGATCCATGAATTTTGAAGTTCATGGTTTTTTTGGGATCGTTCCATTTTGAATTACGATTCAGTCTAGTTAAATTTAGATCATGATTTGATGATGTAACCTCGATTAATTGTGATTTCCAAAACATTTGAAATGTATTCCTTTGACGGGTCATTCGGCTGTAAGATGAAACATGGAGGAAGAAAGATGTTATGGAAGCATTATTGTTAATCAGTTGGTAACTCGTTTGAATGTGGACTTAAATTTGCTGCATTTACATGATAATACAAATTTGCTGCATTTACTCGTTTGAATGTGGACTTAAATTTTCTTTTTAATTTAGAGGCATCTATGTAATACAAATGAGTATGAGAAAGCATCAATATGACATGTCTTACGGTTTTTGCATCCAAAATATCCCTTGAAGAGGGCATCAGAGATGTAACAAGTGTTTATTTTCTTTTGTTTTCATAGATGTAAAAGGTGTGAAAATGATGCTGCATCTTTCCTTTATCTCTTTGACGATAAGAAAGGAAAAAGAATTAGCATCCCTCATCTCCCCCGAAAATGACAAAATGAATTTTCTCTTTTACTAGAAAGGAAAAATTCCTTTACTTTATATGCTCATGTAATTGCATTGGTAATGGTCAATAGTTCCTAACGGGGTAATTGTCTTACAGAATGCACTAGAAAAGGAATTTTTCACAGAGTATGGGGAGGCAAACAGATATGAGATTCAAGAAGTTGTAGGCAAAGGGAGTTACGGTGTTGTGGGATCCGCAATTGATACTCATAGTGGAGAAAGGGTTGCAATCAAGAAGATCAATGATGTCTTTGAGCATGTCTCTGACGCCACAAGAATTCTTAGAGAAATCAAACTCCTTCGGCTTCTTCACCACCCCGATATTGTGCAAATAAAGCATATAATGCTCCCCCCTTCTCGAAGAGAATTCAGAGATATCTATGTTATTTTTGAATTGATGGAATCTGACCTTCATCAAGTAATTAAGGCTAATGATGATCTATCACCTGAGCATTATCAATTTTTCCTCTACCAGCTTCTGCGCGGATTAAAATATATTCACGCAGGTTCATTGTTCTACACAATACAAAATCACTCCTTTATTCTTCTTATTCTTTCCATGCCTACCAAAGGAAATTTTTCTGCTTGTAATTCCCATGTCTTTTCTTTTTCTTATAGCTAATGTATTTCACCGGGATTTGAAGCCCAAAAACATACTTGCTAATGCCGACTGTAAGTTGAAGATTTGTGATTTTGGTCTTGCCCGTGTGGCATTTAATGACGCCCCATCTGCAATATTTTGGACTGTAAGTTTGAGTTTGACAAAGCTTTTGCATTTTCTTTTATTTATTCCCTTCCAAAAGTCATCTTAATCACTTCCTAAGATTTTAATTTTTATTCACTTAATTGATTTATTATAGGACTATGTTGCAACTCGATGGTATCGTGCTCCTGAGTTATGTGGCTCCTTTTTCTCTAAAGTAAGCTGATATTTATGCTGATACTCCCAACATTTCTTTTTGTTTATTCGCTTTTCAGTTACTAAAAATGTCCCTTACCTTGGTAGGATTTATATTTATATACTACTAAGTAAATGCAAAAAATGGACATGTTTGAATAATGTCAATCAAAAGTGCTCTAATTGCTTCCATTACTTTTCACTTTATTTTCTCAAAACAAACTATCATATATCGATTAATAGTAGGATTGGATATAAATAATAGCTTATATGTGTTTTCTTACGTCTGTATGAAAAATGAGGGTATAATATATGGGTGAATATGATAAAGATTGCAAGACCCCCAAAGATTCTGAGTCCCTAAGCTGCATTTAAGGTTAGCAGGAAAAACATTATAGAATTTTTACAAATATATGCTCATTTGACAAGCAAATGACAATGCTTGCAAGACCATTAGAAAACAAAGTTCCAAACGAGAATCTAGCTAGTTAATTGGTGGATATTAGGTAACTAAACTCACGCTGAAAATAGTATTTGTTTTTTTAAGTTTTGAAGTGGGGCGATATCTTTAGGTAATACGCTCAGTGCATTATATTAATTATTGCATGTAAATTTATTGTTTGCAGTATACTCCTGCTATTGATATTTGGAGCATCGGATGCATATTTGCGGAGATGCTTACTGGAAAACCATTGTTTCCTGGTAAAAATGTGGTGCACCAGTTAGATATAATGACGGATTTCCTTGGTACTCCTCCCCCTGAATCAATTGCAAGGGTTAGTTACCCCATTTCACTATCTTCCTCATCTTATATTTTCTATAGATGCTAATTCCTATTACATCTGAATGTTGCTGCATTATTCTAGTTAATAGCACTTCAAGAGGCTACAACGAGTCCTCTATGTTCTTTTATGACAAATAATTTTTATCATTAAAATTGCAGATCAGAAATGAGAAGGCGAGAAGATATCTCAGCAATATGCGGAAAAAACATCCCGTTCCATTCACACAGAAGTTTCCGAATGTCGATCCTTTGGCTCTTCAATTGCTGGAACGCCTGCTTGCATTTGATCCTAAAGATAGACCATCTGCTGAAGAGGTGACATCTAATGACCAATATATGTTTTTATTTTAAGTACTAAAATTGGGAATAAGAGTTTTGGCATCTGATTAATAACTGCAGTTCTGTTACCGTTTTGATGTTTATTTTTGCAGGCATTGACTGATCCATACTTTCTTGGATTAGCAAATGTGGACCGTGAGCCAAGCAGTCAACCCATCTCAAAGCTTGAGTTCGAGTTTGAGAAGAAAAAATTGACAAAAGATGATGTTAGAGAGTTGATTTATCGAGAGGTAGGCCTCTCAGCAATCAGCATATACTTGCTGCACTGTTTACATTTTTTTTTTGTTCGCCGATTGGTTTCTTTACTAATTCAAAATACTTTTATCTTGGGCAAACAGATTTTAGAGTATCACCCTCAGATGCTTCAGGAGTATCTTCAAGATGGAGATCAGACTAGTGGCTTTATGTACCCAAGGTTAGGCATTAGTTAAGTACATTTATTAACTTAAATGATATTGTTTTGCAAAATTCTATTGTACTACTTTATAAACTTAACGGTGTTTGTAGGTGATATACAATTTAAATCATACGAATATTTTCCATTTGTAACTGCTTTTCTGAAAGTAATAGACATACACTATTGCTTCCTTGTTTTTTAGTTTCCCAAGTATATAAAGTTTCGGCTAGGGGATATTTATCTCATTAGTATAGCTAACAAACTCCTAAAGATATCCTTCCTAAGTGGGATCTTTTGATTTTCATTTTTTGGGTGACGATAGAGACTCTCCTTATTTATTTTTCCTCTGATTGGGGAGGAGAACATATTAAAAAATTTAATCTCTATACGGCTGTTACTCGTTGTATATTGCGGAAATTTTCTGCTGCTCGTGAATTATTTAGTCAGATTTGTGATATATTAGCTGATGTTATGCTATGTTTCTTAGTGGCGTTGATCGATTCAAGCGACAGTTTGCACATCTCGAAGAGCATCGTGGTAAAGGTGAAAGAAGCACTGCACTCCAAAGACAGCATGCTTCATTGCCTAGGTATGAAGTTGATAAGGATTTATTTTCACAAAGGTTTTATGTGGTGGCTGTTGAGTGTACTATAAAGGTTTCACTTAAATGTTTTAAAGTAAAAGTATATTATGTATTCTTGTATTGACAAGTTATCACCCTATTGATTACATATAGATGGATAATACCAATGTTTTTATGATTGCAAATATCCACTTCAAAATTTATAATTGATATGGCTATTCTATGTTATTATGAAAAAAAATCGATATTTCTTTTGCCTATTTTAATTTTTTTGTGAATATTATTTTGATATGTACTTGTTAAAGCTCATCAAGTGATCATTATTTAATTTAATCATCGGTACAGAACTTTTACCCAAATTAAACGCAATGTAACTATAGAGTCAACTGAATTCCAAACAATCAAATAATTTGATCTATAGAGAACATTGTCTTGGTAAAGGTTGTAGATAATCAAATTTATCATTCACTAGTCCAATGATTTCTTGGTTCCATATTTGCATTGATGAGTAAAAGTAGATGTCCTTAAAATCTGTTACTGCAAAAAAACTAAATGATAGAATATAGATCATCTCATTTAAAACTTCGTGTGGTACTTTACTCGGGCTTGTGATGCACTCCCTAATAATACGTTGCGGCCATTATGGTTCGAACTTATACTGTGTTGAAGATAAGATTTAAATGAACACATGTGGTCACTCTTCAACATCTTAAGCTTTTTGATGAACTGGTTAACAATGTATCATAGTTAGGCAAAACACCTGGATACAAGTGTCACGACGACCCATTTATGAAAATTATGCACGTGTCAGACCTTTGATGAAAAAAGAATCCGGTTTACACATGAGAGCATAAAGACAAAATTTAAGCTTAAGTTTTTAGATAGGGTAGTTAATAAGTATACAAGCTGAAGGGTGCGAAGGCATAGAAAATTTTCACCTTCAATCAACTTGGTGTGCAAAATGAGTGGTATCATAGTGTGAATTGAAGCAAAATGAGTGGTATCATAGTGTGAATTGAATAACCTTGTTAAACTTAGGCATCCTAGGTTTTGTACTAAGTCACTACTCGGGAGAGTAGCATATAAAAAAATCATTTGGGAGCTGGAGCGCCCCCTAGAGAGCACATCCCATGGTTTAAAAAAGATATAGTTGATATTTAAGATAGCATATGACATATAAATAGAAAACCTTAATAGATAAAATTGAAATCAGGAGAGGAAGTGGGGGTTGGAATGCTACTGTTACAATCATATGTATGTAGCCTACGTCGTATCTGGATGGCTTATATTGTTTAAAACCTGGAAAATCTGTGTGTTCATATTAATAGTTTACCTTCTGGACCTTCAGAGAACGAGTCCCTGTGGTCAAGGATGAAACAGTTGTTGAAGATAATGATTTTGAAAAGCGAACTTCAGCATCTGTTGCTTCAACCCTTCAAAGTCCTCCAAACGAAGCTGGGGGAACAGATAATTCAAATGCAAATGCACAAAATGGAACATATTCTGCTGCTCGTAGCTTGTTGAAGAGTGCTAGTATCAGTGCGTCTAAATGTATTGGTGTTAAAGGAACAAACAATACAGAGGTAATTTTATTGCTTGTGCCATTCTTTTTATACTTGCAATCCTATTGGAATTAATGATTGAATGCCTACTCATATGGTGTTTGAATAATAAGCCGAGATGGTACCATATCTTCTTCCTTGGGATATCCTTTATTCGGCCAAACTACTATGTTTTAATTGATTAACTTGTTCGTTTTTGACAGGAAGAGTCAATTCCAGAGCACATCGAAGAGGTTGATGAGTTGTCCCAGAAAATTGCTGTTCTCCATACCTGATTTTAGAGTTCGATTGTCTTCAGATATATCGTTTGGCTTTGTGGATCGACAGGGCTCTACGATAGCTTATTGAAGATCTTTGCTTCAAATCAGGTAGAAACTATTGTATTGATGCCAAATATCGTGTAAGTTATAGTATTAGGTAAGGGAAATTGCTCTCGCGTATTTTGATAGCGCAGATATCTTTTTGTTGTTCAATATGTTGACATTGAAAGCATTTCATGTAGTAGTTTGAGATAACAAGCAGAAAAAATTATGTCATGCCCTCTTCCTCCAACTCCCTTGGGGCATTGTTGGTGGCGGGGGCTTGTATTATTGACAATGGCATAATTAACCCTTTTTTTTTTTATGGCAGCACGACGTTGTAATTGCATTAAGTATTTAAATTCAACCATATGTTGGCACTACAAATTATGTTGGTCTAACTCATCATCTTTTTATTTTTATTTTTCAATTTTTTTTTGGGAATTTAATATGATTTAAATTAAGTCATAATTAAAAAAAGTGATTATTATGCTAGAGATGGAAGATTGTGTAAAACATTTAGAGGATAAATAAATATTTATAGTAAAAAAATTGATTCATTAAGAAGCAAAAAAAAAATATATTAGAATTTTGAAATAAAGAGATATTGGGTCAATTGATTCTTTTGCATTGTTAGGTTAGACAATCAAATTCGACATTACTCATTTACTATGGTGCGTCGACTTGTAAACATGTTTGAACTGGCCGATCTAATTTCAATTTGAATTTTTAAACGTGATAAATTGTCATATATTTGATTTTATATTAAATGTTTACAATTACTTTTAAACATTTTAAATTTCAAATATAATAAATGGAACAAATGTAAATATATTTTTTTGTAAAAAATATAAGAAACGTTATAAAAAATAAAAATAAAAACATCATTTTTAGAACAAGTGAAATAGTATTGTTGATGTCGGAACCTGCACTGTCCACGTGTCAATAGATCTTCAGTCACTCCTCTGTCAACCTGTATGTTACCTGCACACTCGGACAATTGTTAGACACCAAGATCTCCAGGAAAAAAGGCTCTGGCAATCGTTGGTACTCCGACGATCAAATCAACTGTCAGTATATAGAGTAAAATATAAGGGATGAAAACAATTGGGTGTGAGAAGGACAAACAGACATATATTTGAACAGAGTTTGGGGGTGAAATTGATGCGTAAAAAGAGCGTACCTTAAAATAATCGAAAACGTTGTATTTATAGTACAATAGTTCTAATTGATTTTAAAAAACAATCAAGTAGATATTTGATCGGATCCTTCTTCCTTAAGGGATATGAATGATCGGTTGTCAAGGCAATCTCCTAGATTACGGTCCCTATTTGAATTAATCACAGTTTCTAATATTTAGGAGATTGAGATTTGATTTCCTTATGAGGATTCGTGCGTCAATCAAACACGATCTTTCCTTAAGCATATCTCTAGTCATTCTGGGACGTTGTGTTGCCTGCCGATTACGAGGGATTCGAAACTTGACGAGGCCTACTGGATCAGTCATGGTATTCGATGCCTGTCATGGGCTTCATTGTGTTCTGATTTGCGAGTGCTAACATGCTGCTAACTTTTAAGAATATTCATGAAACTTAGCTTAATGTCTAGAACCTTTATGAATCTGGACTGGAGGCCTTCGCTAGGCCTATAAGGCCTTAGCGAGGGCCAACTTGGGCCCTTATTGGGCTTTTACTGTGGAGACTTTATCAAAATCTAGTGGTAACAAGTATTTTTTACATTTATTTATTTATTTTTATATATGATGAAACTATCTTTTTTAAACTGAGTGAGTCATCTCGGACCCGAGCACTTGGCAGGCTGGCACATTTTGACAAGAGCCCATTTGATAGAGTTTATAAATTAGTTTATTTGATAAAATTTTTTGCTTTGATAGCTTGACAGTTTTGATTATTCTTAGTCAAATAAACTATTTTATCAAATAAACTAGTTTATAAACTCTACCTAATGGACACTAAGTACCGTCTCTAGTTGCATGGCCAGTAACATTACACAAAACTGCGTCGTTCTTGATTTCTATGCATGATGTAGATCTAGGCATATCCGCCAACTGCTGCATCTTAATTGCTTGAAACTCAGCCAAATGTATGTGGAGAGGATGATTATTATTGGTCAAATTGATCACCTCCCATACTTTGGTAGTACCGCGGCGTTTCGGTTGCGAGATCTTGAAATATTTTCTCATTTATGTACAAGTGTGTAGGTGTTTTAGTATTACTTAGATACTTATACATGGCGATGTACCTCATCATTGCTTCTCTCGAAGTGTTGATAATTTGATACATTTTGATACTTGATGGAACCTTTGATTTATCTGATAGAAAATGAGATCCTAGCATCAGATCCAACAACTATGAATGAGAGGCTGTTCATTAACAATAATTAGAAGTATTTGTCGAACACAATTGTAAACTTGAGCTTTTAGATGATTCAATATAGTATTAAAACAGATTTTTAAGTTATAAATTGTGGACGTGTGAGATTTTTAATAAGAAAAATGAATCTTTCATGTAGGTGAATGTTACATCGAGGCATTAATAATATGAAATCTATACTTTCGGTGTTGGACCACAAGGAATGGCCAACAATTGCCATTCACAATTATGGCATCCCCGAAGTACTCTAGCTGTCACTGTACATAGGTGAATTGTGGGATTATATCCTGTATAATTCATGTCCATCATCATGCGTTGATGAAATTCCGGGGTCATAGGGAGATTCAATTTTGCATCCAGACAGGAGTGTTTGATCACATACGATGCAATTAGTCCTGCTAGCACGTTGATTCGAGTCAACCTTGAGAGCATGACCATGATACCATAAATTCCCGCGTGTTGTATATTAGGGTACTTGTATGATGACCTGGTCCATGACAGACCAGTTTGGGAAAAATTGTTGCTGAACCGGGTGAGATTGCTGTTAGAAGTTTGTTCAAATTATGAAGTTTTAAAGTTTAATGACTTGAATATAAATTTGGAGAAAGTTTGTGGCATTGAGAAACAATTTTGAGAGGGACTAAAAAATAAACTTGGCAGAAGTTTATAATCCTAACATGCAAAATCCAATTTGGTGAATTGAACTGAAAAAGGGACCATTGCGCGGTAGAAAGCTGCCATGATGTTCTTGTTCGAGCGAGTGGCCTAACGGTCGGAATTTTTTTTTAAAAATTGGTCTGATTTTTGTGACTTCTTTTTTAAATTGGTGTGTTGATATGGTGTTATTAAACTATAAAAAGTATTGAATGATCAATTTTAACATACAACAATCATATATTTAATCTTTGTTCTTCCATATTAACTTAAAATTTCAGAAATTATTTTTTAGAGTTTTTGTTGTTCGTTCAAAGATTTTTACTTCGTTGCTTTCTGCAAATCCTCGATGGCCAATCATATCTTACAAAGATATTTACTAAGAATCCCTAAAGCAATACGAGAAAGTGCAAATATTACTTTGCGAAAAGTGTATCTCTTACACGTTTCTAGCCTCATTTTCGGTGTCTTTGATTAGTTTCTAGTTTCTTTTTCTTTTTCTTCTTCTTCTTCTTCTTCTTCTGGTTATGTGTAAAGCAATATTTTTACTACAAGATACAAAAACTACTTTGGCTATTATAAATTTGAACAATCAAGACTTCGTTCGTTTAAATAGTTTCAATGGAACGAATTTCATCATTTGGCAAGACAAATTGAAATTACTGTTGACGGTTTTGAAGATTTTCTATGCACTTGATTCGAACTTGGCTCTAATTTTGTGATGAGCGGCGGAAAATTTGGAGAAGAATTAGTGGTTGGGTTGGGGTTTAGTTGCAATTTTATTTTATTTTTTTTATCATTCAATTTAAAAGTAAAATTGTCTATTTAACAAAATTTTGACTATTTAACGGTCAAACTGACGGTTCCTGTTAAAAAAAAAAAAAGACCTCTAGCACTAACATTTCATAGATTAGGGACATGTGTGCTAGAAATTAAATGTTTGAGACTCTATCGTCACAAAATTTAAAGGTACCCAATATTTTATGTACCCAAACTGGAAACACCATCACTTCCCACAGACCTGGGAAAAATTTCTGCAATTATTCACGGTGTAAGAAAAATCTAATACTCCAATTCCTCACAAATCAAACACTTCAGTTTCTAATACTCGTAATTGTCCATCTAAAGTACCTAATACAATTTCATATCATGCTGGACATATATTTCAATGTGAAGCACCAAAATCAAGAAAACAGAAAGTGGTTATCCATTGAAACCTTATATTGCTGCCCACAAATCTGTCCAAATTAGTTATGCTACCGTGAAACTGGAACCATTAATCCACGAAAAAGAAAAAAAAATACAATTCCTTAATCCTTATCCAACAAAAGAATCCTTACTAAAGGTGGTTCAAAAATACAATTCCTTATCCACTAAACCTCAAAGCAACTGACACCAAGTCTAAAGGTGGTTTTAACCTGGTGACGTTGCAGCGGAATTGAAGCACAGTCTGAAGGGAAAAATAATTAACCGTCAATAAAGACAAAACAGAAGTTCAACACCAAGAATTTGATCACAGGAATTCACATACATTTTCATTAGATTCCATAACCCAAATTAATGTTATGTTCTGAAATCCTAATTGCTCTCATGAAAACAGAAAATAAAATGAAGGTGGACTTGTCCACCCCCAGGGTGTAACGGTGGGGTGGGTGATCATTTTTTTTAATTATTATTTATATAAAAATTGATAAATTTGTTCATGTTATTAGAAGTGTTTTGACCAATTTGTTCCTACGTTAAAAATAAATTAAAGAGAATTTCAAACAACGCACCTAACTAATAAAAAAATTGGATGGAATTCGTCGAAATGGATCACATTCACACCCTTCCGGGAAATACATTCTTTTTTCATGAATACCCGGTAGCCATAGCAAATGGAATAAGTTAAAGACCTTCCATTCAAAAATAAAAAGTTAGGGACCAAAAGTGCACTAAGGCGACACGTCAGGGACCATTTGCGCCAAATTCTCTTATAAACAGTGAAATCTGAACATAAGAATTTTCCTATTCTTCCAACAAAAACATCACGTTCCACTGACACTCACTTTCAATCCCCGAAAACATGGCACAGCTGGCAGAAACATATGCGTGCGCCCCCTCAACGGAACGGGGCCGAGGGATCCTCATCTCGGGCGACCCGAAATCCAATTCGATCCTCTATTGCAACGGTCGATCCGTAATTTTCCGGTACCTGGACCGGCCGTTGGAAGTCAAGGTGTACGGCGAGCACGCGTACCCCGCCACCGTCGCCCGATACTCCCCGAACGGCGAGTGGATTGCTTCCGCTGACGTGTCCGGCACTGTCCGGATCTGGGGGACCCACAACGATTTTGTGTTAAAAAAGGAGTTCCAGGTCCTATCGGGGCGGATCGATGACCTCCAGTGGTCCCCCGATGGACAGCGCATTGTCGCCTCAGGTGAAAGCAAGGGAAAGTCCTTGGTTCGCGCTTTCATGTAAGCTTATATGTTTTCGAAAAATTCATTTATAAAACATACACATTATATACACAGATTCGCGTATGAATATATTTTGTATGTTTCTAGTTAAATTCATTAATTTTTGATTTCTTGGTGACTGTTTGTTTTGAAATTTGAAATCTTATTGTTATTGCCTCTGACTGAAGTTTTTGATGCCCTGAAATATCGAAATAATTGAATTTGAGGTATTGTGACTGAAATTTTTTTTTTTTTTTTTTTTGGGTGGGGGGGGGGGGGTGGGGGGTATGGGGCAAGACCTTAAGTTGTTTAATTTATTTATTCATTTATTAATTGTGGGAGATTTTTGTTTTTTAGTATGCTGCTTTAAGATGTAAATTTGCGTGAATACCATGTAAAATACACTTGAAGAGCATCTCAAGTAATCTTTAAATATGCCAGAGATCAAAGATCACACTTGCTCCCATTGATTAATTCTGGTGTCCTGATTTGCTTCCTCTAATTGTATATGCCAATGCCAAAAGATTAATCAGTTGAATATTAAATCATTAATATGTGCATAGAATATGGAAAAAAGGATACAAAACTCATTCAGAATATTACTAATGAAATGTAATATAACATGTGCCACGTTTGTACCATACAAATTTGGGGAAGGTTAGTTCTCATGACCTCCAAGTTCTTGAAAGTGGACCACTCTTTCAAACCACTGGACAGTCCTTCACAATATGCTAAATTATTTAAATATACTCCTCTGTATTATATCCAATGAGAAAAAAAAGAAGATGTTATGCTTATTGCCCCGTGGAAATGAATTGGACTAGGGTGAATCTCAAAAATTGACATTCTCTTTTCTCGCTGCAGTCTGGCTCTTGTTGTAACTCTAGGTATTTGGACCCCACATGTAGAAGACAATCTCTTTTTTTTAATCCAATCTCGATGATCTTTTTTCAATCTGACATCAAGCAGCTTGAGATGTCAACACATTTATTCGATGCTTATTTGAGTGCTGAGAGAACTTAAATAATTGATGGAATGTATAGAAGCATGTCTCATGTTTTTTATAAGGGAACTTAAGCTAGCTTCAGTTAAGCCAAAACTTAGTTGAACTTGTGCGTATCAAGCCTATTATGAAACCCCAGTTAGATCCGATGGGACTTCCTAGCAAATTTATACATGTGGGAGATACCTTTGGGGTGTGGTCATCCACGTCTATAAGATGACACAATTTTTATTTCGAAAGTGCAGTTAGCACTCTTTGGATTTTATATAACATAAGTTCAGCTTGGCTTGGATTTTAGGCTAAAATATTTTCATGAGCATGAAAGCAGATAGTTTTTAAGACTATAAATTTGTTTTAAATTATATTTTATTACAAATTCGAGCTTAATTTGAATTATATTTTAGAATGGAAAAGCATAAGTACATGCTTTCCACCACTTGGCTACGCGCATTGACATTGAACTTTGAATCTTGTATGATGCGCTCAAATCAAACGATGAAGCATCATCTCAGAAAAATGTCAACTATGATACGCGAGTTTAAAGCGACCAGTTTTAGCTAGACTGATGAGACCAATGTGGCATACATTCTCCTCTTGATTTGTGGGAGCACATGAGGATCAACATGACGCACAATGAAAACATCAAAATATTTGATGATTTGTCACTATACTTTTAGCTAGAAGCTGAGTGCTTCGAAGCTGCAAAAGCTAGCAATGACTTCTACTTAGCTAAGTATAGCTCGCACAAGAGAAATGTGACGATCGGATCCCTCTAGTCGGGATTTTAATCCCAACTGCATTGATTCATACTGTTCGCTTTGGGAGGGTCTGAGCATTCTTACCCCTTTACGGATTTCTTTCGCGTCCTCACGGATTTCTTTTGCGTTCTCAGTGATTCGATCTCAAAATCTTTTTTTATGAAGCACTTAAGTTGAATATTGGTACTAATTTGTAAGAAGGTTCAGACTCTTCCAAAGCGGACAATATGGATGAGTACGGTTGGGGTAAAGATCCCGACTAGAGGGATCTGGTCGTTAAAAAAATGCGTGTTTTTTTGTGATGACTAGGATCTCTCTAGTCGGGAACTTAATTTCAGCCGTACTGATCTATACTGTCCGTTTTGGGAGGGCCTCAGTCCCCTCTTAACTCCTTACGAATTTTTTTCGTGTTCCCAGCAATTCGAATTCATGACCTCTCTTTATTAGGTACTTAAGTTGAACACTGGTGAGCCCTCTTAATTCCTCATGAATTTCTTTCGCATTCTCAACGATTCGAATTCAAAACCTCTCCTTATGAAGCACTTAAATTGAATACTGGTACCGATTGGACGACTATGAGGGGTTAAGAAGACTTAGGCCATCCTAAAACGGACAGTATGAATAAGTACGATTGAGGTTAAGATCCCGACTAGAAGAATCCCGGTCGTTACAAAAAATGCTCTCAAACAAGGAATTGATAGACCCATAACTAAGAAGGCAAAGAACCCCAATATTACCTAGTTTAGCATGCCATATAACATGATCAACATCATTTGCAATAGTCATAAAGGAAACATAATTATTACTAAATAAATAATCAATACCCAAAACAAATAATCTATGTGAAGAAAAATTTGAACCATTAAAGGTTGTTCCCAAATAAATGCTTACACAAGTGCCTTTAAACATAAACTTAAATCTTAGCCTAAGCAAATTAACTACGGATAGCAAGTTTTGTCCAACATCAAGACATCAAGAAGTAATAAAGTGCTTCCACCACGCAAAACTAGCTTGTAGGTGCCAATGTCTAGCACTTCCACACTAGCTCCATTTCCCATGTCTAGTTTGCAGCTTCTTGTTGGCAATTGGCAATATTCTACAAATCCGTCTTGGTCCTCCGCTACATGCTCGATTTATCTTGAATATACCATCCAATTAGGAAAGCTATAAGCAATCATAGCATGACAAGAAAAAAATATTGCGAGAACTAAAGTTAGGGAGTACCTTTTTCGGCTCAGTCTAATCACGAGTGAAATGTTCTTCCTTGCCACAATTGTAGTATTTGTCTGCCTTGCCCTTACCACCATGCTTGCCTAGCTTGCGGTATGTGTTCTTTGCTTTCTTAGGTGCAGATTCATCACTTCTTGTTTCGGAGCATTTTTCTTACACTTAGACTCAGATGTTTTGCGCGAGCTAAGTAGAGGTCATTGCTAGCTTTTGCAGCTCTAGCAGCTTCCAAGCACTCATTTTCTAGTTCAAGGTATCGTGATGAATCATCAAACGTTTTGAGATTCTCATTGCGTGTCATATTGACCCTCGTGTGCTCCCATGAATCAGGAAGAGAATGTATGCTAGCTTGGACTCATTAGTCAAGTTGGTTTGTGACGCTTTAAGCTTGCGTATCACAATTGACATTTCCCTAAGATGTTGCTCCCTTCCTCCCCCCTCTCCAAAAGGTGTCGATGCATAAACCAAGGTTTGAGATGTATATCCTTTCAATTTCTCCTTTTCTTTTAGTCGTTAAAGTCTAATATTCTGTGCATAGTTGAAAATATGGTAATTGCTAGATATTTCTTTACATTCTCTTGAAGTGAAACATGATTACAATTAATTTATCTTGCCACTACTTAATTATAGGATATGCTAGATATCTCTTTACATTCTACTGAAGTGAGATTATGATTACATTAATATACCTTGCTACTACTTAATTATAGGATACATGTGTATGACTTTGGCATTACAAAATTTCATAAAGGAAACATGCCGAAAAGAATCCAAGTTACAGTATTAACCTATCACAAATTCTCTTTAATAACATTTTCTTTTTATAATCATATTATCTTCTTTCTGTCTTCATAATATAGACAATGGATCTTATAGTTTAACTGTTTAACACATTCATTTGTTTAAAGGTAATTTTGGAAAAATACTTGATATATCTGAAATCAAGATATGGTCATTTGATTATTTACTATTAGCTTTTCCTTTTCTTAAACTTTGTGCATTTAAAAGTTGTAATGCAAGTGTAACTTCCAAAATTTGTTTATGTTATTATTGCAACCTGAGTTCTCTATATTATTGATATGATTAATCTGTGGTCTGACTGTGACAAGTTTTATTACGTTCAAGAACTCGTATAAAAAGTATGTTCTATAGATCTAGTATGCACCTCTTCTATATAAGTAAGAATACAGGGGGTCAAAAAATTCCTCTATATTTTGGAAGAAAAATTTCTTGCTCTAACCACTCTGAGAAAAAAAAAATGAAAGATGGATGAAATAGAAGTTTATTTGCTGTATTCTTTTACGCTTTAGGGGTTGTTTGATTCCATTAAAATGGGTTTATTTTTTTCCATTTTTTGACTTTTGGGGAAAATTGATCAAAATGTCCATTTTTTCTAGTCAAATATTACGGCTACTCTGAAAAACAAAAGGGCATTTTGGTTATTTTGATTCAAAAGTCAAAAATGGGAAAGAAAAAACCCATTTTAATGGGAAACAAACATGTTCTTAAGAGAATAAGCATTTCTTTCCTACCCCCACTCTTACTGTTTTGGTTACTAAGTGTCCATTTGGAATTTTGGTTTCTTTTAAGTATTATTGCAATGTCCTTTGACTACAAAATCTGCAGTGCATTTAGGGTAGCATATAAAAGTCTAATAATCCAGGACCGAGCCATGGGCTTTCATGACAATGGGTAGCATAAATAGCATTCATAGCTACATCAAATTCACATTCTCATTCTATATGTAACAGAGTTATGTTAGGGAGGATAGATGATAATCTAGTCCTTATTAAGGGTTTGTTTGGTTTTGCTTAAAAATTTGCTAAAAAGCTATAGTTAAAGTCAACAATTAATTTTAATTACATATTTCATGGGACCCATTACTTTTATCAACTTTTCAACTACACATTTAATCAACTTTTATCAAAATTTGCTAAAATGCTGATATTTCGGAAAACCAAACAGGCACTAAGAGAAGACAACACTCAAATTCTTGTATGAAAAGCTAAACCAAAATAAACCATTTCTTTGTTAGGAAGTCCAGCCATGTAAATTGCAGGCTTTAACTGCCCGCATGTATGGTTGGCACGTTGACTTTCATGAACAGGATTCCAGATAATGGAAAGATAAGAATCATACATAATGATGAATTCGGATTTATAGGCTTGATTTACAGGTCTCATAGGTTTCTTTTTAACTTTAGATTAGTAGGAGGCTTCATTAGCTTGCTCATCCAGATTTTCAGGAAGCTTATGGACAGCTTATGATCTTTGATCTGGCTGTGATGGTGAAGCTTATGCATTTAGTTTGCACTAATTTGTTTCTGATATTCTGATTTAACTCATATGAGCTATCCCTGTTTCTGTCTTATTTAATATAATTATCTGAATGAGAAACATTCTCTCAGTTTGTATTTTGTTGCAGAATTCTCTTATCTGACTAACTTTTGTGGCAGGTGGGATTCAGGAACTAATGTTGGAGAATTTGATGGGCATTCAAGAAGAGTTCTAAGTTGTGCATTTAAGCCGACAAGGCCGTTTCGCATTGTAACATGCGGAGAGGACTTTTTAGTTAATTTTTATGAAGGACCTCCATTTAAGTTCAAGCTATCTCACAGGTTTCTCATCTCTACTAATGTATTGAATCAGAATCAGACATGGCATCTATCTACTTGAGATTATATATGTAATAAGACATGATCAATTATGCGCCATATCTTTTATTTGAAATTATATATTTATTCAGATATAGATTCTATAATAATTTTTTCTTCAAAATAAAAAGATAATTGCCATATTTCGAATGCATAGATTCTCCTATATTTGGTTTCCATTAGAATTATTTGAATAATACAGATTTGAATTTAAATGTAAAGATGGAAAACTCTATTTACACTGTTATACAACTCATCGTATGCAAACTGCTAACTAACTGTTATCCACAATATCCAGCAAAGAATCTATACTGATTGGAACAGATTGATGATTTGAAATAAAAAAAGATCAAAAATGGCATTCTTATTTTTCAAAATGAACTCTCAACCCTCCAAAAGCTCTGCAAAATAAATGATTGAAATTTTAAAAACTTTGAAACAAGAAACAGCTAAAGGAAAATATGAAAGTTAGTCAGGATATATGGCTGTCCTTAATTTACTAGTGGCATAGTATGGTTGGATGTGATCTATCATATTTTTTTTCTCTTAATATGATGATTGGTTTTAAAAGTTAGTTGTATAATTCCGTTTCTGAAGCAGTTTTTACCGGTACTGTTCTTAGCATCCTCGTGTTGTCATGTTTTAACATACCAGCAGCCATGAGGTGTGTTCATGTTTACATATGCCATTTAAGGAAATTGGAGTTCGAGGAAACTAAGCTCAGTCCAGGAAAATTTAGAATTCAATTAAACCAATTGCTCAAATGTGGCAGAAGTCCCATTTTCTACACATTATGTAAATAAAAAAGCACTACACATGCTAATGCCATGCAATAGCTTAGATGCATCCTATATGAGCCCTAATTTGCTTATGGTACCATCATTATTCTTGACATTCTTTGTAGTTCAGAGAAATTTATCTCACACTAATTAAATTTTTACCATCAATTTCTTGTATCTTTGATTAGCATTTTTATCATTCTAAACGCCGAAATTGGACGTCTGTATATTTGAAATATTTAGTCATGTGATGTCATTTCTTACTTGTCACTATATTTTGCCAATATGTTATAAAAATTAATATAATAATGTCTTAATTTTATTAAATTGGTTACACTAGCCAGTTTTAGGGGGATGATGTTTAATTATAGTGGAAAATTTGCATTTCATTTTCAGTATTCTATTGTGGGCCTAACTAAGAAAAAATCTAGCTTTTGGCAATTACACCTCTTTATAAATTTTCAGTTAAAGAAAATTTCCTTTTTAATTTGTGATTTGGGAAATAAATCAAATAATTTTGCAATTTTTCCTATAAATAGTATTTCCCTTTATCTGATGCATGACTACGCTTCGAGTATTATGCTAAAAGATATTCTAATTGATTATGATTTCTATTTACACGTTTCTAAATTTTCGGAAATTTACTGATACATTTACCTACAGGGACCATTTGAATTTCGTCAATTGTGTTAGATTTTCTCCAGATGGCCGCAAATTTATTACTGTTGGCTCTGACAAGAAGGGTTTAATATACGATGCGAAGAGTGGAGAAAAAATTGGAGAACTATCTTCTGATGATGGCCACAGTGGCAGCATATATGCTGTTAGTTGGAGTTCTGATAGTAAACAGGTGGGCCTTCAAGAATTAATTCTTGTAAAATGCTTGATTCTGCAGAATGTGTAAATCTGTTTGTCCTTCTTAACATTGCCAACTTCGGCCCGATCTCCCCCTCCCCCCCACCCCAAACAAGAAATAGGCAAAAAAATAGAGCAGTGGAATTTCTTATGGTTGTATAACAATCAAATTATATGCAATATTCAAGAATTAATAGCAAAAAATATAGCTGTGCCTTTAGGTTGTATAACAATCAAATTATAAGAATGATTTTAGGAAGTTGGATAATTCATTTGTTTTTACGTCTTCTATATCTCCTAGTAGAGATGTGAAAGAAGGTTTGAATCTCATTTCCCTTAAGCTCTTTCTAAAGGAAATAATCTAGATGACGTGCCATTGGCTCGCTGTACATATCCTTTTCTTCGTCCAAGCCCGCTCTATTGCTTAAATGTAAAAACAGAAGCAACTTTGGGACAATTAAGCTCTGCATGGAATGCATAACTGGGAATTGAGTTAATTTTGTAGTATAAAAAATGTATATTATCCTCCAACGATACACTCATTTCAACTCATCTTTTGTGATGTATCAAACCTAACAAGTATAAACTTGATTTTAGGTGCTCACAGTGTCTGCGGACAAGTCTGCAAAAATATGGGAGATATCTGAGGATGGTAATGGAAAGGTGAAGAAAACATTGACTTGCCCTGGTTCTGGTGGGGTTGATGACATGTTGGTTGGTTGTCTCTGGCAAAATGATTATCTTGTCACTGTTTCTCTTGGTGGCACTATTTTTTTATACTCAGCAAATGATCTTGACACAAAGCCGCTGGCATTATCTGGACATATGAAGAATGTTAATTCATTAGCCGTGCTGAAAAGTGATCCAAAAGTTATATTAACAAGCAGTTATGATGGCCTAATAGTCAAATGGATTCAAGGTATTGGATATTGTGGGAGGTTAGAGAGGAAGGTGAATTCGCAAATTAAATGTTTTGCTGCTGTTGAACAAGAAATTGTCTCATCTGGATTTGACAATAAGGTTAGCAAATAATTCAGAAGTGCTTATCTATATATTTCAAATTGCATTTTGCTTGGCCTTTTCAGCAATTACTCTGCACGGTATAATTAGAGATTTCTTTCCCGTGCTCATGAATCTCATAATCATTGCTATTCATTCTAAATAGTCTACGATACATAATTATAAAAGTGGAAACAGGTCGAGAGGTTTTTTTAACAATTGTGAGAGGTCCCCCTTCAACTACTAAGTGACGGGAAAGCTCATTACTTTATGGCATACTAAGATTTTAATAATGTCACCTCAAATATGTTATGATAAAACTATTTTCGCCCATTTGAATCAGAGCAACGTATATGCCATTGGCGAGTCTTATTAGACATCAGGATGCCCTTTCCATGGATTCCTTTGCTTTTCACATTCTAAGTAGACAGGTCGGATCTTTTAATATGCTATTAGCAGTAGCTGTGTGCTACTTCTATGTTTGTGTATGACAAGGTAGTATGCGGAGCTTTACTTTCTTTAGTTGGCTCTTTATCATTTTTCTTCATCCCATTTGTAAGGGTTGTTTTTTTGAATAGTGATGTCAGTAAGCAAAATAAAGGATATACTACGAACATTTTAAAGTGAAAAAAAATTCTGCTTATGTTCTAATGTTTTATTATGCTTATTTCTCTGGCTAAGATTTGGAGAGTTTCTCTACATGAAGATCAATGTGGGGATGCAGATTGCATTGATATTGGCAGTCAACCAAAGGATTTGAGCCTTGCCATTCTTTCTCCTGATCTTGCCTTGGTTTCAATTGAAACTGGAGTTGTCCTCCTTTGTGGCGCAAAAGTTCTGTCCATCACTAATCTTGGATTTCCTGTAACGGCATGTACAATCGTACCTGATGGAACGGAAGCAATTGTGGGTGGTCAAGATGGGAAGTTGCATGTATATTCAATCATAGGCGATACTCTGAAAGAAGAGGCAGTACTGGAAAAACATAGGGGGCCAATCACTGTCATTCGCTACTCTCCAGATGTTTCCATGTTTGCATCAGCAGATGCTAATCGCGAAGCTGTTGTCTGGGACCGTACTTCCCGAGAGGTAGTGAATCGTCATCCTTGCTATTTGTAGACCTTTTTGCAAAGTATTATGATTCATAAAAGGAATCACTCGTCAATATTGTCTGATGTCTTTTGATAGTAAAACCAAGCAAAGTTGTAGAATTTGGAAGCGTTCAGTTGCTTTAGATGGCTGAAGTGAGCATCAATATTAACTGTGACCGAACCAAAAACTCAATATGTTTTCGTTGCTCGTGTATTGCAAATTAATGCATCAGTGAATTTCCTGTCTTCTTTTCTTTTGGAGTAGAGTTAATAAAGTTCTATTGGAGATATTGGGCCTATGCACAAAAAAAGTGCTTGATAGTCATCCTAATGGAAGCTGTGATACGAAAAAGTCTGTATCGGCATTCATGTACTAAATCGTTGAATGACACACACAGGAAATTCTGGCTGTGCCCATAGTTGTCTGGAAAAGTGTGGGAAATGTGAATATGTGACAAATGACAAATATGGGTAATTAAAAATTTATCTGTATGTAAAATGACTTGCCACTTCTCTTGATAGAGGGGGTGAAAAAAACTATATTTTGGTCCTCTCATCAATATAGCTATTAGAATTTTTCTTCTCTTTTTCTCTATCTATGAAATTGACATGACTCTGGCATCATTCCTTTCTTAAGTAATATGAAAGATCTTCCTTGTCGATTGGATAATAGAACGTTTATCTATCGATTTTTTCCTCTTTTCTTATACATGTTATCTATCTAATTCTTTGCTTAAATATTTGGCAGGTAAAGCTTAACAATATGTTATACCACACAGCGAGGATAAACTGCTTGGCCTGGTCACCTGCTAACAACATGGTAGCCACGGGATCACTCGACACGTGCGTTATTATATACAAAATAAACAAGCCAGCATCAAGTCGAATAACTGTCAAGGGAGCTCATTTGGGTGGAGTCTATGGATTGGATTTTACAGATGAATACAGTGTGGTGAGTTCGGGTGAGGATGCTTTTGTCCGTTTATGGAGATTAACGCCACAATAGTGTACAAAGTTTGTTACCCTTAAGTTATTTGCGCACGGCTTCCTTCAAGTTGGAAAAGAGAGGAATATTCATAGATCAAAAATTTGGTTGTCCTGAGGTCTTGACAGTTTTATTAAGAGACTCGTGTTTTGCAATCCTTTGATAGTTTGCTAACGGGCATCATTGCCGCACAAACACGTACACACAAGGTTTGCTTGAAGATGATCGTTGTGTCACAATATAGATGCGTGAACCTCTCGTGTTCTACTGCAGGGTACGTGTTAAGATATTATCTCGGCAAATAACTTGCCTAGTTTTTTGTTTTTGTTTTCGTTTTCGATGTGTGCGCGCAGAACTTTGTACTTATTTCTTGTTTATGTTTGATTTTGTTTCTGTAATTAGTTATGAGAATGAGGCAAGCGTGTATTCATGGAATTTCACTACCCTTGTAACTATTTGATCGATTTATTATTTAAGGTTTTCTGATATTTAATGGATCTAATAATGGATACCTGGCTATAATCAAGGTTATCAAATGTAGAAAGACCAATCTACCTTGTAGCTCGTATTGTTTTTTTTATCATAATTCATGAAATCGGTTAACATAGGAAATATATAACAAATATCTATATGTAATTTTATACTTTTTTATTTTTTAAGAATAGTTGTGAATTTAGAATATTATATTCGTTTAGAGTGAAAGAAGTTGTTAATAATAGATTACTTAGAGAAATAAGTAAAAGAAATATACGTCCAAGATTTAATAGTTGTTCCATTCCCAATCTCGATAAAGTTTATTCCTCCTCCAAAACTTTCGACTTAATAAATTTATTTGTCAAAGTAAGTCCTAAGAGAAGTCTTTGAGACAAAATTATAAATGATTTATATAATTGGTCATGTAATTGTGTTTATATAGATGCCTTTTATACAACATCTTTAATTGGGGAAGTATGACTCATTTTTTAATTGATGAGTAATTAATGGCGAGGCAATAGTTTACCAAGGTATCAATATCGGATTCGAGAGATTGATCAGCTACATTGAAATTCAGACTCTTACGGGAGATAGCATCATAGCAGTGGAGATTTTCCACAATGGATGAAAACCTGATGGAGCAATGTCATGTGGAGGTAGAAAGCCTGCAGGTCGTGAACTTCTTTTGTTGGAGAAGAACCAATGATACTATCTGAACAATAAGTATTGACTAACTATATGCTAGTAGTTGCTATTAGAGTGAGAATATAAGCGACTATAGAATTCTTAGAAAAATCATAGAATTTTCAAATCTCAGTTTACAAGTCCAAAATCTAATGAAGTATATTTATATTATTTATTTACTTTGAATATCGAGTTAAGAAGATCTAAATGAAAAAATACATAATTAATGAAATCTTACTTGCCCTTCATTTAACCATATTTATATCCAGGAAAATGTTCTATTGCCCCCAAGTGGGCAATACATGTTGCCCACTTGGGGGATGTGGCAGCTGGAGATCATTTTCCCAAATGATCTCCAGCTGCCACATCCCCAAGTGGGCACTACATGTTGCCCACTTGGGGGCAGTAGATAGGGCCTCTTTATATCCAATAACAAAAATTGTTTTGATATAAAATATTAGATTTAAGTCTTTAAGACGCTAATCCTAACACCTTAAAATGTAACTTTGAACTAGAGGTGTCAAGACGGGCGGGCCGACCGAATCGGCATCGGCCCACCCGCCTCGACGCGAAACCGCGGGCCGGCCCGTGAACTGGGCGGGCTGTTCACGGGCCGAGAAGGCCAACCCGCAGGCCGTTCACGGGTCGAAGAGGCCAACACGCGGGCCGACCCGTGAACCGCTTTGATTTTTTAAAAAAAAAAATGGGCAGAAAATTCAAACTTTCATATTTGAAATGATATTTAAAAAAATAATAAAAAAACAAATGGCAGAGAGCCGTTTAAAATGAAAGATGTGACAGATGCATTCACGTTTTAGTCTTTAAATATATAAATAAAAAATAGAAATTGAATTAAAAAATTAACAAATATGAATTTATCATTGTTATTTATTTTTTATTTAGTAATTTAACATATTTTTTGTTATATATGTAAACATTTTTTTTTGAATTACAATAAGAAACTAAATTTTTTTAGTAATTTCAAAAAAAATTAATTTTTTATTCATACGGGCCGAACCGGATCGAACCGCGGCCCATATGGGCTCGACCCGTATGGGCCAATAGGTGGGCCGGGCTTTTGAAAAAATTTCGTGGGCTGGGCCGACCCAACCCGCAACCCGTAGTGGCGCGGGGTTTTTCGAACGCGGGCCGTTACCGGGCCTCATCGGAGGCGGGCCGGCCGGATTGAAAGATAAGCAAGCTAACAAGCATAATCCTTCATCCTCGAAGCACAGCCTTTCTAAAAGTTTACAGGGAAATGGATCAGTTAGGTCCCATTCTACCAGCGGAGAAGACATTCTTGTTCAGAAACGTCCATCATCATCTTCTATTGATAAAATGAAGGGCCTGTCCCTTCTAATATCATCATGAAGTGTGCTAGCTGGAACATTAGGGGATTCAACTTCTCCCCCCCGTTTTTGGAAGATTCCATATGTAGTCTTCTTAATTGATGTACTAGGTTGATTCCTAATACTAGCAATTATGATAGCTGAGTGCTTTTCCATTGATTTTTCATTATCAATTTTTAGGTTTTTAAGAGATAATTTTACCTCTTCTAAGTCTTCTTTTAGAATTTTTAGTTCTCTTAAAATATCAGCAATTGACATTTTAATCTCCTAAAATTCTTTCTGCCATTTTATTGATAGTGTCATTTAGTTGTCTCAAGTCTCTAGATTGACTAGATTCTGGTTTTTCTTTCCACCTAATTTCAGGTTTATGTTTCATGGACATAGTCCTTAGCAAAAGAGGTTTTTGTTCTTTTACTAAAGTCCTATTTTGGAGTAAATCAATTTCAACAGATTTTCTGGATGGGTGAACCAACCAATCAAATTCTGTTTCTTTGTGTTCAAGATAGTCTGAAAATAAGGGATCAATTTTGATTCCTTTTGGCTCTTTGACAATTGTCATATTGTGTTGATTATGCACTGCATAACTAACCAAATATGATATTGAGAAAGGGACGTTGTTTTCTTTGACTAAATCTGTTCTTATGTACTTGTGTACAAAAGATAAGATTCCATCAAAATCTTGGTCATGTAGACTTACCGAAAGTCTAGGGAAAGCAGTAAAAATTAATTTACCACAAGCTAAGTTACCATTTAAGGTTCCTAAGCATCCTTCAACTGGATTCTGTATTCTTTCATCAATCAGGGCCATTGAGATTGGCTGATCAATTTTTTCTGACAAAGTGCTACGGATTAAAATCCTAATTGCACCTATTGTAACCCAATACAAATTTAAATTGTCATCAAGATCAATTTTTTGTTTGGCTTTATTAATGTCTTGCTTAGTTAATAAAGATATTCCTATCTTTCCTGTAGTGTGTTGTACATGTATAGCAAACTCCTTTTGGGAAACACCATAATATACATGTCTGTTTCTATTCATGAATTTGTTTATGAAGTTTGGTTGAACAAAAACTTCATTAGGGTGTATAGAAAGATTCGTTTTACAAATCTTTGCCAGTCTTTTATCAGAGATTAAAATCTCTTTACTGTAATTTCCTTTGGATTCGTTTTGTTCAAAAACTTCTCCAAATTCGTCTTCTATTATTTCATTTATTATGCTCATGGTTTATAGTGATTATAAACATAGTGCAGAATAAACTCTTTAACTTCTTCGTTATATTGTTTTTTATATTTTTTCTTTTTACTGTACATTTCTTCATAAAAGTAGTCATGCAGATATCTTTTATGAAATTCATAACTCAAGTATCTGTTATAAGCTGTATGTATGTAAGTATTGCATATCTTTATTGTCGTAAAGAAATATTATTTCTTGTCGTAGACTAAGTTCGACCTCAAAAAAATTAATTAATAAATTATCCAAATATATACACACATAACAAATGCAATGTAATATAATTTACATTCTTGTAAAAAATTAACTTCTCATATCACGCTCGTAAAAAGGTTTCACAAAAAGTAGCTGCAGATTATTTTGAACATAAAGTGGACGTTTAATATAAAGCATTAGACCGTATTATTAGATAGATATACTATATTTTAATTTATTTTCTTATTTTATAATTGTTCAAGACGAACCAGAAATGTCAGATATATCTTGATTAAATTTAGTATCCCAAGATTTTAACTTAAAATCTTAGAAGTATTAGGCAACTGGGCAATCAATTCACGTGCCTCTTAACAAACTGACGCTGGGTTGAAGAAAAACATTGGGTCCCTTTTGTTGGACCATTTTGGCTGGAATCACTAATTTTAGAAAACCTGCACCATCCATCCCTTTTTATCCTTGGATGCCTCTCTCAAACTCAATGGACCAATCTATTATGGTCCTAGCTAGAAATATCTTTGTTTAAAAATAAATTAGATTTTATTCTGAATGAGATTTGATACATAATTATTTATGTAAATGCTGAATCAGTTTAGATAAAATTTGTTTGGCTCACGCCAAAGTTTAAGTTGCTATTTTTGACCATGAGAGTGCGTGCCCCAACTGTGACCATCTCATCTTAACCGTCGACAGTCAGCCCATGTTACTCGGGAATATATCAACGAAATTTATCGACATAACATGTCTATTGATATTGATAGTATATTCGTACTTGTTATTTATAATTATTAAAGGGTAATTATATCTATCATAACTAATGATAATCAACCGTTTATGTAGTAATTAAATTGAATTAATTAATATACCATTTTAAATAGGACTCATTATTTTACAATATATCATTTAATTACTACTTAGAATGCTGATAATTAACAATTATGATTAGCATTATTCATTAAGAAGATGTGTGGTCATATTATCATGTCATATTATCATGCTTAAAATAAGGGAAAATTACTTATTTTGTATATTTAATTTTTGCAGTTACTTTTTGAATAATAAAATTTAGTTTTATTAAAAAGTAAATTTTAATCCAAACAAACATGCTAGATTTGCTACAGAATCTCGATAAAAAATTTATTGTCACTTAAATAACGAGATAAATGTAATTATACTATATGGTGGTTATATTCACACTACAATTAGTTAAAAGCGCACTACATATTAATTGTATTTAAGATCCTCAACTTTTTTTTTATTGTTGCAATTATGTTATTAATTTTTTCTCATCGAATTCTTATTTTCTACTTTCATTAATTAGTACATTTTATCGTTGATGATGGTTTCTGTCGAAATATTTTATGTACGTACTTTAAAATGAAAAAAAAATATTTTATTGTATTTTGTATCTATTGTTTTTTATTTAAATATGACAGATAAATAAGTTTTTTTACGAATTTTTAATAAATATTTTAGACAAAAATTATTATCGAATACATGATGTGATAATTAATGAAAAGTTGAAGATAAGAATATATTGTAACATATTTTGAGTCCTTTTACCCCTCGCTAAGCTCCATGGGCAAAAGACTAGGAATGGCAAAAAACCCCGTCCCCGACCCGCCATGCCCCGCCATGCCCCGACTCTAATGGGGCGAGGAATCCCCGCCCCGATTACTAAACGGGGCGGGGGCGGGGGCGGGGATCATGGTCCCCGCTCCGCATTACCCGAACCCGTCCCGTTTATTTTATTTTTATATTTTAAAATTTAAATTGTATGTAAAAAAATAAAAAAATAATATAATATAATTAATTAATTAATTAAACGGGACGATAAATGAGGATTTTTCTATACCCGTCCCACCCCGCACCCGTCCCGATCCCCGCCCCGCTTTCCAAAAGCCTCACTGTATTTTACTTCATCAGAGCTAGAATCTGAATCTATTTCAACTTCTCCTATGTGATCTTTCACAAAGTCACTAGGATCCATTTCATTATTGATTTCTTCTGATTTTGCAACAAGAATAATCTCTTGATTATTTATTGCAATCTTTTTCCGTCCCAAACTCACCCCGTTGCCATCCCTACAAAAGACAATATAATCATTACTTCATACATTATTCTAGAGTGAAACATGAACTCTACAATCACTTAGACTAATATTAAATATGATTAAAAATGAATAGCATTATTCATCATTTTTGTATGTTACGTGTGATGTTCCATGTGAAATATGCACCACCAATTCCTACTAATCAAACTTGTCGTACAAAAGTAGTGTGCTTGCAAAAATATTCCTCTAACTACTTAACTTTATAGACAAAATGGTTAATATTTATACTATGAGCATGTTCGGTAGGGATTCGCACCAAAAAAATGTATTTTGTAATATGATTTATTTGATTTTTCAACACAATTTAAAATGAAATGACTAAAATATCTTTTTAATTTTTAAATGACATTTCAATGATTGAGAGTTATTTTATCAAATTGCAAATAATGTGTAAGAACTTTTTATAATGTGGCCCACCACATTAATTGCAAAATGGATTTTTGGAGAGAAAAAAAGGTAGCCGAACAAGCACTAAGGCTGTGTTTGATTGCAAGTGAAAAATTTGGGTAGAAAGAAAATATTTTCCATGAAAATGAATTACCAATAAATTATGGATTAGAAAATGTACCATGAAAAATAAATGGATTGGAGAAGGTTAACAAATTTTTCATGGAAAATAAATTCTCATATCCCACAAAGAAAATATTTTCCTTGAAAACAAGGAATATGTGGCCAAAAGTGGAAAATTTTGAAAATTTTTTTTATGGAAAACAAAAGTTGCAATCAAACAAAAGTTAGAAAATAGGTGAGAAAATGTATTTTCCATGGAAAATTTTGCCAATCAAATAGAACAAAGCTGGAAAATTGGTAGAAAATTTTCATTTTCCATGGAAAATGAAAGGAATCAAACACTGCCTAAAACTAATTAGCCATACCACGTTAGGTAATGTTTGGTGAGGAATAATATTTTTATTTTGTCTTTTGAGTTACTCTTTTGATCGATATATTCCATGTTTGATAATTTTGAAATTATTTTTTAAATATTTATAAATTGTAAATTCTATATAATGCATAAATAAACAATGAGAGAATCACGTTTGGATCAGCAGATCAGAACACGACCCCCACCAACCCAATAATGGTATTGCTACATCACACAGAAATATTTTTTTATAAAACCGTCGAATTATTGCCTCTATATATAGATAGCTTCTTCACGTACTTCACACTACACTCATTTTCTCTCACATTTTCCTTATCATTACCCATCAAAATGAATACAACATCCCTCCTGTTTCTGCTTCTTACTACTTTAACTTTAACTCAATGTTTTGCGAGTGACGAAAATGTGTCGCCGGAGACTGTTGGTTTTGATTTCGGAGGCCTCAGCAGAAACAGTTTTCCAAAGGATTTCGTGTTCGGAACAGCAGCTTCTGCATACCAAGTCGAAGGCATGGCTGATAAGGACGGCCGGGGACCTAGTATATGGGATGTCTTCATCAAAGTTCCCGGTAAGTGCACATTGCACATTTTGGTACGCAGTATTCAATTTTAGCTTCTTTTTCTTCTGTGAAGTACTGTCTAATTCATCTTTGTCTCCAAAAACAGGGCGTGAGCCCAATAATGCATCTGGAGAGGTTTCAGTGGACCAGTATCACAAATACAAGGTGGGTGGATTCTTAACTCTTCATTTTAAATTTGATTGTGCATCAAGGAAAATTGACTTGAAACATTTCTGTCTTTGGATTATGTTCTTTTGTGCTGGTTCAGGTTTTTTTTTTACAATTTGTTTTTAAAGATTTCCAACAGGGTTTTTGTCCCTTTATTCAATCTTGTACATCCAATTAATCTCTGATTGAAATTGGTGAAAGCTTGGTGGTAACAAGTAGCAAATAATCGATTAAATTGGTTCATATTTTCTTGTTTTACTCTATTTGTGACCAATGCAGTAATACTCCATGGAAGATTTATGGAACTCATAATTATTTTCTGTATGAATATGTAGCAAGATATTGATCTTATGGCGAAACTGAACTTAGATGCCTACCGGTTTTCAATTTCATGGCCAAGAATATTCCCAAGTAATTTCCGTTACAGCTAATTCGAACTATCTTAATTTATGAATCACCAGTAGCACAAGTAAACGACATGTTCTTTAAATGTAGATGGAACTGGGAAAGTAAATTGGAAGGGAGTTGCTTATTACAACAGGCTGATCAATTATATGCTCAAGAAAGGTAACAAAAAATTTATCCAGTTAAGGGCATGATCTGTTATATCTCATCAAGTCTTTATATATCGAGACAATATAAGCTAAATATTCAAATAACAATTGGTTATTTTTCGACAGGCATTACTCCGTATCCTAATCTTAATCATTATGATCTTCCACAAGCGCTTCAGGATAGGTATAATGGGTGGCTCGGCCGTCAAGTAGTGTAAGTATCACAAGAGAAGAAACTATTATTTTTCTTGTTCAAGTCTAGTAGTATAATATTTATTCAAATTCTGCAGGAAAGATTTTGCTGATTATGCAGAATTTTGTTTCAAGACATTTGGGGATAGAGTAAAGAATTGGCAGACATTTAATGAACCTAGAGTGGTAGCTGCTCTTGGGTATGACAACGGGTTCTTTGCACCTGGGAGATGCTCGAAAGCATTTGGAAATTGTGCAGAAGGAGATTCTGCTACCGAACCTTATATTGTTGCTCATAATCTTATCTTATGTCATGGAGCTGCTGCTCAGAGATACAGGGAGAAATATCAAGTAAAATATTACACATTTTTTCTATCTGCTTCAATATGCCTATGCATTTTTTCTCTCTCTCTTTTTGGGGAAATTCAAGTCTTCTATGTGGTCAGAAAGATATCATGTTTTGCAAAATGTGGTTTCAGGAGAAACAAAAGGGAAGGATTGGTATTCTTTTGGATTTCGTTTGGTATGAACCATTGACGAGATCTAAAGCCGACAATTTTGCAGCTCAAAGGGCGAGAGACTTTCACATCGGATGGTAAGAACAAATAACAGTAGTTCTGGTTGAAGGTTTACAGATTTTAACTCAGGATAGTGTTTAAATAAATTATTAGTCATTTCAACTGAAATCTAAGCCATCTTTAGTTACCATTTGCCATAAATAATTTCTTTGAAACTACAATATATGCAGAGGACATAGATTGGAAGAACCATTTCTCCTTTCTCGGTTATTTGCCTGGAATTCATCAACATATTTTGAATCGAACTTTTGAAAATGAAGAACTGTAACCATATCTCCTGCCATTTAATGTGTACAGGTTCATGCATCCTCTTGTATATGGTGAATATCCAAAAACTATGCAGAATATTGTTGGGAAAAGGCTACCAAAGTTCACAAAAGAAGAGGTTAAGATGGTAAAGGGATCCTTTGATTTCGTGGGCATAAATCAGTACACTGCTTACTATATGTATGAACCACATCAACCCAAGTCAGACGTCGTCGGCTACCAGCAGGATTGGAATGTTGGATTTGCTTGTAAGATACTCTCCTTCATGCTTTTGACATTGAAATCAACATTTACATTTAGTGAATAATATTACTTCGTCCTTTGCCTTTTCAGATGATCGTCATGGAGTGCCAATTGGTCCAAGGGTAACTTAGCTCAAACTATATATTTTACAAAACCGAGCCAAACTTTTATCAAGTGCTTTTTGCTGATAAAAATGTCGCTATGAATTCCTTTCAACTTTTAATCAGGCACACTCTTATTGGCTCTACATTGTACCATGGGGTCTGTACAAAGCTGTTAACTACATTAAAGAGCATTATGGAAATCCTACCATGATTTTGGCTGAGAATGGTACATTTTGTATTTGATGTTCACTGGAGTTGTGTTTAGGTGAAAATTGATCAAGAGTGTTAAATCACTTCATATAATTGGCAGGAATGGATGATCCAGGGAATGCTACACTACCCAAGGCTTTGCATGACACCACAAGGATCAACTACTACAAGAGCTATTTAGCGGAATTGAAGAAGACAATCGATGAGGGAGCCAATGTGATCGGCTACTTCCAGTGGACATTGCTTGATAATTTCGAATGGAGACTTGGGTACACATCAAGGTTCGGCATTGTCTATGTTGATTTCAAAACCCTCAAGAGATACCCGAAGATGTCGGCCTACTGGTTCCAGCGGCTGCTACACCGAAGCAAGTATTAAACTGAAAGAATGGTTTTCTATCTGCTTTAGATGAGTAGTTTTTATGTGTACATTAAGTTATCATTCCTCAGGGAATCAATAAGCTCTACTTCAGTTTCTTCAGTATGAATTGCCTTTTGCTGTCTCTCTTGTATCAACAAATTTCATTTTGAATAGTGGAATGCTTTTGGAAGCCAATTTAAAAGAATAATTGCATGCATTGTGTTAAATTGCATAATATTATATCGTATTAGACAAATTTTAGCTTGTTTTTCATTTTTAATATTAATTAGTATTGTTCAGTCTATTTTATCAAACACAGTCTAGGATGTTGATAACCTATAATCATTTTTTGTAAAAGTTCATTATGAGCACATAACTCATCTCTCCTTTCTCTTTCTAGGTATTCATCAATTTATACGCAGAAAAATGATAATAAATATGAGAGTGAGGATCCAAGTAATTTACGAGGGACCAAAACAACAACATCAAATTAAGCTTTATCTGTTTTAATGCTTATTTGGTAAAATTTTTTGTTAGATTATAAGCAGTGAATTTTATAGAATGTGTAAATAAAAGTTGATCTTACGGAATGTGTGAATAAAAATGATATTTAACCAGTTTATAAGTAATCAACATGCTATTAATAAATTTAATTTGGATCGACAATGTAAATATTCTTGGAAGTATTTTATTTGACTCAAATTACTTTTTTCCTTTTTAAAAAGGGAAGTTTAAGATAAGGTTATATATTTCCCATAACTTAACGGTTTAGTAAGGCTTGGTTTATTATTGTTGTGTTTTTAATAGAACCAATTTTTGTTGTGATGTAGAAAAAATCAACTGTATGAAGAATCAGATAATTGTTTACAAAATTACTGTTTCAAAATTCTTGTATATTTCAAAATCAGCATTTAAGCGTTTAGTAAACCAAAATGATTTATTACTGTGACTGTATAAAATTATTAAAATATATATTAATTATTATAATGTCTGTTGTATTATTATTATCATGAGTAGTATTGTAAATTTTTTAAATTTAAATTATTCACATAGATGCATTATAATTATAATATTAATAAATATATGATATAAAATGAATTACTTTAATTAATTAATGTCAAAAATAGTATTTTAATATTAGATACGTGAAAAAGTCAAAAACAGAATCTGAAAAGCTACTATGTTACTGATCCTCAAAATTTGCTGTCAGATAATACAGATACTTTTATAATAACATTTTCTAATTTTACCAAACGCCTAAAACAACTTCTAGTTGCTTGAGTTCCAAAACGAATCTAAAATCTTTCATATCAATTTTTCCGTCAAACCACGACTTCATTAACAAGAAAGGTATGTTTGCAGCATATAACATCTATGAGATTAAGAGCTTTTGATAAAAATTTTTTTTTATGCAATGTGATTAAAAAATTGATAAAATTTGTGGATTATATGAGATGCGTATGTAAAATTGAGGTTTGACCAATTGAAAAGTTGATAAAGTTTTATCAAATGTTCAAATAGATGACTTGTTTCAAATTAGGTCAAAACATTTTTCAAAATTACTATTAAGTCATACTAGTTCAGTTATATTTCAATTAATCCTGTAATTATCCATGTGACACAAATTTAGTAGAATTAAACCCGATTTAAACTTCAGCAGAAATGCACGTGGCCACTATCTTCTCTCGCGCCTCCCATCAGCTACTGCACCTCGTCGTCGACATTTCGCAATTTACTATTGTCCACCTAAACATTTTCTACTATTTTTCGTAAGTTATATATTAGTGAATTTACAGTTTTTTAATGTTCTTTTTCTTTACAATCATGTAAAAGATAAACTTTATCAGCCTACTGTTATTATCAAATAATGACGGTGATTCTGAAAAGTATTAGGCAATCCTCTTGGAAACAATTACTTCTTGAATGTTATTTTGTAGGTGGATTCAATTTTTATGAATGACTGCTCTTATTTTTCTTGAATTAAGGTTTTTTTTTTAATATTGTTTATATATATATATATATATATATATATATATATATATACACGATTGTTTTGTAATTATGTTTTAGTCAAATAAAAAAAAGTAGTATTTGTTTCACATACATCAACATTTTTATGTGTTTCGAGATGTTATTGTCACACATTCATGTGTATTATTTGATATTATATCATATAAAATAATATATAATAAAACAATATTACAAACAATATTTTATTAAGTACAATATCTCACAATACAACACAAACAATATCTTATTAAAAACAGTATTTCACCATCTTAATATAACACACAGATAAAAGTATCTTAATAAAACAGTATCACACACACAAAATACAACCCAATAGAAGAACAATATGATATATTGGAACATTCTCAAACATTTTGAATGAAAAGAGTATCGATAATCTTGTAATACTAATGGAACGTTTTGATTTCAACCATAAAATATTTAATTCTGAATGTATTGAAAATAGTGTACAATATTAAAAGTAAAATGATAAGTGTATTTTGTGCACTTATTCAGACTTTAATACTAAGCTTGTGTTATATTATTTTATAGATTTTCTACTTAATTTAGAGCATATCTGATTCTGCTATTTTGGAAAAAAAAATTGATTTTTCCCAAACAAATTCGGTGCCCACGTTTCATTCAATAAATTTGTAATTTCAATTTTGCCCCTCTTGTGTGTATCCAATTATTAAATAGATGAACAAACTAGTAAATTGGTAATAAATTAAGTAACCAAAAGTCAACATTTGTGGGCTACAATTAGTCAAATGGACTCTACTCCTGCTGAGAATAATCTATTTTTTCTCCAAAATGGTAGAATCAGAGACATCCTTAGGGTATTTTCTATTTTATTTTAATTTTGGACCCGTTTATAAGTAAGTATAGAAAATTAATAGACGGAAATAGTAACAATTTGGCAAATGTTTAGAGAGTATGGAGATTCAATTGAAGCTTGAAGGACCATATTGGAGGCTATTAGAAGAATTGAGAACTATATAATCCAAAATCCAAAATCCAAAATTGGAAGATTAACAACCACAGAGGAAAAATTGTAAAGCCCATCTTCACAAAAGAATATCAAAGAGCAAAAACGAAGCCAGGGCGATCGCTCAATGTACGTTTTTGGTCAGTGGGATTTTGTTAACTTTTAAATTCGACTCCAATTCGAAAAAAATTTTGGACACGGTTTTAATTATTTTTTTGGATCTTGTGGGAAATAATGAAGATGCTATATGTATGAGTTCTTAACCCAAAAATAAAAAGTCGAATTATTGAAAGAATTCAAGAAGAGAAACAAGAAACGAAGATCAAGATCCACTCTTTCAAGTTTTCTTCTTATACGGGTGATGACTTTTATATTTTCTTTTTGTTTTTCTTTTTAGTATGTCAGACTAGATTATTTTGTGCTAGAATCATAATAAAACTTATATCATGAACATTTAATTATTTGAACATAGTTTTTTTTATATTAAAGCATATTTTAAATTTTAAATAATTGATATTGATTTCTTTTTCTCTATAACTATATGTCCAATGGTTGTATGATTTTTGTGGTTTATTTTACCATCGAGAGATTGAAAATAAGTTAAATATAGTATCAATTATCGTAGAATTCAATAGATGATAAAGATATACCGCTATACTTTATGTAATCTTTAAGTATTCACAAATTTTAATACATTATTGTATGTTCGTATCCGTCATAGAGATATAGTATGGTCACATATATGGATATATTTAATTTTACTCGAGAGAGATTGTTAAACAAATTAGGAATATCGATCTTTATAATTAAATTGTGTTATTAAATTCAACGGTACGAGTTAAAGGAGATTGATATAAGTAGATTCGGGATCTCAATACGTTTTTCTTTATCATATTCAAAGTAATTCGGCATAAACTTAATCTTTTATTTGTTTAAATTATAATTAGTTAATTATTTTTAGTTAATAATCTAATTAGCTCTTAAGTAACAAAATTTTAAAAGTTAATTTGATTCGGTTAAGGTTAATTTAAATGTGTACAGCTATCTAAATCTATGTAGGTACGATACTTGAGCTCTAAATCTATTTTATTGTTTGTACGATCCGTACACTTGCGGAGTAATAAAATAAATTTGCTAACATAAAACATTATCAAACATTTTTCATAAAACAATATTATAATAAAACAATATCTTGATAAAACAATATCATAAAAAATAGTATTTTGATATAACAGTATCATAATAAAACAGTTTTGTGTTTGAATTAACGATTTTGTAATTGCAAGAGTGCATTGGTCTTTTAGTATTGAAATATAATTCTAATTGAAATAAGTTTACGCCACATAACTTTAGAACTCATGAACGTATGATGAGTGGCCGAATTTTCTCTAAATTATTTATGTTCATGATGTTGTACGGGGTTTTTTCAGAAATAACCACAATATATAAAATATTTCTTAAAATATTGTCATATTTTTTTTATTATAAAAATACTATTTTTTATTTTTGTAACACTTGTTATATTTGTTATATTTGTTATTTTAGTTATAATAAATGTGTTACATTTGTTATTAACAAATATAATAAATATAATAATAATTGTTACAAAAATAAAAAATAGTATTTTTAAAATAAAAAAAATTAAATAATATTTTTTAAATTATTTTATATTTCATTATTTTGTGGTCTATTATGAAATTATCACCCCAAAAATATTCCCACCTAATCCGTTTGTTTTCCACACCCGCCCACATATTCAATACCTGGAAAGCCCACCCAAGGCCCAAAAATCCCCACGCACTATATATTTACCCTTTATTTCCATTCAGCCATTTTCTGCAAACCCTAACAAACCCTCTTACGGTGACAAAGCACACCCAGAGAAATCGGAAATGGCACAGGAGCAGCTGGTGTTGAGAGGTACAATGAGGGCCCATACGGACTGGGTAACAGCCATTGCCACGCCGGTGGACAACTCCGACATGATAGTCACCTCCTCCCGTGACAAGTCCATTATTGTGTGGACTCTGACTAAGGAAGACAGGACATACGGCGTCGCCCGCCGCCGTCTTACCGGCCACTCCCACTTCGTCGAGGACGTTGTCCTTTCCTCTGACGGCATGTTCGCGCTTTCCGGGAGCTGGGATGGCGAGCTCCGCCTCTGGGACCTCCAGACTGGTGCTACAACCCGCCGCTTTGTTGGGCACACTAAGGATGTGCTATCGGTTGCGTTTTCTGGTGATAACCGGCAAATTGTTTCTGCATCGCGTGACAAATCTATTAAGCTTTGGAATACTTTGGGTGAGTGCAAGTACACTATTCAAGACGGCGATGCCCATTCTGATTGGGTTTCTTGCGTCCGATTTTCGCCCAATTTACATCAGCCGACTATAGTTTCTGGGTCCTGGGACAGGACTGTGAAAATCTGGAATTTGACTAATTGTAAGCTGAGATCCACCTTGGCTGGGCATACTGGGTCGGTTAACACGGCGGCTGTTTCGCCTGATGGGTCGTTATGCGCGAGTGGTGGGAAAGATGGGGTGATATTGCTATGGGATTTGGCGGAGGGGAAGAAGCTTTACTCGTTGGAAGCGGGTTCAGTTATTCATTCGCTTTGCTTCAGTCCCAACAGGTACTGGCTCTGTGCTGCCACTGAAGCCAGCATTAAGATTTGGGACTTGGAGAGCAAGACTGTTGTTGTCGATCTTAAGGTTGATTTGAAACAGGAGAGTGAGATGGGTGCTGAAGATACTACTCAAAGCAGTAACAAAAACAAGGTAAATTTTTAATAATTACTGTTATTTATTATGTTTCTTACCTATTGTTTTTAATTTGTTAATAATATGCTTCTTTTGCTTCTGGAAGTCATTTATATAGAATAATTTGAAATTCTACATGATTTTTGTTTATGCATTTGACACTGCTAATTCAGATTTTGTCCGCGCTTTGATGTAATATAGAACTTGTAAATTTGTCTGGCATTATGGTTGAATGAGTGTGTCCTTACCCGTCTTTTGTGTGCATTCACAGTTAGTTTCTTGCAATTGAAACTTGATTGATTTTTTGTATATTGTTTTGTACATTTTAATTTGCACTGAAGATGCATCCATTTTTGTTATCTTTATTGACAGTGTTGTATTCACATTCTTCTGCAATTTTGCTCATACTTTATAGGTGTTTAGAAGATAGCTTCACCCATCCTACACAGGGTCGACTAGCTGCTAGGGGCATCCATTAGCCCTACTTAATTAAACTCTTTTCAAATTATCAAAGATAACTTATGAACTTTTGTAGAAAGTTGTTGAACATTTCTGTCATTACTCCATGTTTCCATTAATGAGTTAGAATTAACATTTTCAAGTTCTTCGTGGAAGTGTACATGTGCTTATCTTGGTGTGTGTATAGTTCCACTTGATTTTGCATTGAAGTAATAAGTTGTATTTGCTTTTTATGATGTGACCGACCTTTCTTAGTCTGATTTTGAGAATTTGAGGTTGGTTTTCTACCTTCATTTGAGTTGTCTTGTAAACATTGGTAATTGATGTAGCAAATTCTTAAACTTTTTGGAAGACTTGTTTGGCTATGTACCTGATCTTCTGAAATTTTACATTGTAGGTTATATACTGCACTAGTCTCAGTTGGAATGTTGATGGGAGCACACTTTTCAGCGGTTATACAGATGGTGTCATCAGAGTTTGGGGTGTTGGACGTTACTAGAAAGCACACCACACTTAACTAAGCTGTCGAAAATGCTTTCTATTACAGTGATTTTAAGCAACTCTACTCTATTAAGTTTAAAACTCTTGGAACGACAGCATTTGGATTCTCGTTGGCATTTTCTGTTTCATTTTTGAATAATTTTGTTTTCTTACTGCTAGTTTGTGTTTTATTGCTTAATTTTAGATGCCTGAAATTTTGCTTGTCACACCATGTTTCAGATTGTTATTACGGGCATTTCTGGTTTCTATAGTTTAATAGCTACTTGTAGAAATTCCATGGATTCAGATAGCTAATTCGTTCTTCACAACCCATATCCATAAGTAAAGTCGAGTTGATGAATTGAGTGCTTTTGCTCATGCTCAAATTGGTTAAATATATTTTTTTATGTAGGATTTACAACTTATAACTACTTACTATTTATATTATGTAAGACTTGCAACCTCTAAATAGAAATTTTGATTTTGAAGTTGGATCCAAAATAAAACGCTTTATCTTTCATGTCAAATCATAAATGGTTTCAATCTACGAAACATATTTAGGGTGCTTTCTTGGAACTTTTGAGTTTGAAAAATATTTGAGCTCTCGATTCCGTGGTTCCAGACCCGAAATTGTTCGGTGGCACTTGGTATGCCAAGTACCGGGAGAATGAGTGTTGGATTGATTATATTGTTTTGTTTATTTGAATATATTTTTGAAAATAACTCCCATGAATTGTTGGATTGAATATATTGTTTGTTTGTTTGAATATATTTTTGAAAATAACTCTCAATGAAATCACGTTTTTCCTTGGGTTAAAAATTAATTACGTACATATTATTTAGAAAATAGCTACTTATATGTGTATTTATGATTTTGATAGATACATCAAAAATTATTAACATAATTGTTTGAAAAATTGAGAAAGTATATATCAAAACCATCGCCATATACACACCCTTACCACGGTACTTTCAGGAGAAAACCATCGTAGGCACTCTCAGTTCCATATCTTCACTAGCAAAATTGACATGGCCTACGGGCCGGGCCATATAATCCGATCTTTTGGATTGGATTGGCCCTGGTCCAAATAAAACTGGGCCAATATGGCCTGGGTTAGTTGGGCCGATCTGATTTTGAAATTTTTTTTTCTCCTTAATACTAATCACTCATTTTGTAAATAGTTATAATACATAATTCAAATAATATCAATATAAAATGATCTAAGCCCAAATCACCAATAAATATTAGTCCAAAAATCTTAAAATCCAACATAAAATTGTTAGATTTAATTAAAATTTAGTTTAATTTAAGTTTTAATCCAAAATATATTTGGTGTGACAAATAAATTATTTATTTTAAATTTACTTATAAGTAAATTTTTTAATTTAAGCCAAACATGTTTATATCTCAAAACAATAAGACTAATATGCTTTTAATATTTGTATTTTTTTTTAAGTGTCTACAAATAGTTTACAATTAACAGAAAAAAAAATTTATTATTTTGAAAGAAAATTGACGTTTATCTATTGACTAATACATAAGAGCCTCAATTTTATAAATTAATCTCTTTAAAAATCTCAAAATATATAGTTGTTGACGTCTGAACCTGCACCTGTCTACGTGCCAACAGATCTCCAATCACTCCTCTGCCAGCTCGTATGTTACCTGCACACTAGGACGACCGTTAGGCACCAAGATCTCCGGAGAAAAAGGGTCCGACGATCGTTGGCACTACGACGATCAAGTCAACAGCCGGTATATGAGAAATACACGGGGGCGGGAACAAAAGAGGTGTGTGGGAGAGACAAGCAGGTAGAGATTTGAGCAGAGTTTAGGGTGGGATTCTTAAGCGTAAAAAGTGCATACCTTGGAACAACCGGAGATGTTGTATTTATAGCGCAAGAATTCTAATTGATTTGGAAGACAAATCAATTTGGTCCCCAATCGGATCCTCCTTCCTTATGTGATAAAGATACCCGAGATTGTCTTCCTTACTTGAGTTTATCACGTTGCATGATTTTAGGAGATCATGATTGTGTTTCCTTGTGGAGATTCGTGCGCCCAATCCAACGCAATCTTTCTTTAATTACTTCTCTGGTTGTCTCGGCATATCGAGTTGCTCGCTGGTTACGAATGATGCGAGGCCTGACGAGGCCCTATGGTTCGCATGCGGGCGCCGAGACCCTCCACATGACTCTCGGATTTCTAGCTGCCGAATGCCCAAGCGCGTGACGGGCCCTTCCAAGGCCCTAGCAGGGCCCAGATAGGGTTCTTGATAGATTACAAACTGGGCCCTTACTGGGCTTAGATGGGGCCTGTGCTAATGTGGCGGCCATATAGTAATCGTGTGGTAACAATAGTCTAAATTAATCTAAGATTGTATTTGATATAATGTATTAAATTATATAAAAAATTTATTTTAAAAAAAAGAAAAAAAATTTAAGACCAAGTTGGGCCAATTGGCTGGACTGAGTTAGCATATTTCTGGCCCATACAAAACTGGGTTGGGCCAGCCCAGTCTAATTTCATGTGTGGCCCTACTTTGGCGGGCTCAGTTGGCTAACCCAACCCATTTGCCAGCTCTAATCTTCGCCATATCTTAAAAATTTTAATGTATTTTTATATATTAATTCCAACCACGGGTATGCAGGGTAAAATTAACCATTAGCCACCGAACTTTTACTATGTTACTAATTAAATACTGAACTTTAAAAGTATCTCAATACTCACTATTCTTTCGACTATATTATTCATTCACAACCTGTTAACCAACCTGTGACAACTCGTAACGAAGAATCTGACTTGGCAGATAGTTTTCTGCCCACCATGTCAGAAAACTATCTACCATCTCAAACGTGTACTTCCTCTTCCAAAATTGAAGTACAACTCAATCTTCTTCTCCAAAATGGAGTGTTTGGATGATGTGTTTTTTTATGACTGAGTGAGATTTATCACTGTTAACATGCCACGTCAGAATTTCACTTACCACGTGGGATGTCCCGTTAAAAATTGTAGAGTGTTAAATGTCGGGTGATAGATGGGTAACATAGTAGAAAGAAGATTGTGCATTAAGATACTTTTCAAAGTTAGGTAATTAAGTAGTAACCTTTTTAAAGTACATTGACCAATAGTTGATTTTACCTCGGGTACGCAACACATTCTTTTTGTTGGTTTTAGATAGGAAATGAAAAGAATTTTTGTTTCAGATAATCATCACGAATGTTTTGAAGTTATTTTATTACAATGGATATATGTTTAATAAGTGATGTTGTGGGGAACTGTATGAAATTGTGCTGAAATTGAATTATGATATCTCTGAATTGTTTCAACTTTTGATAGATATTGAGGAGAACATCAAGGCACTGCAGTTTGATTCATCTGGTATAAATTTCTAGCATTTGATAGATTCCATGCAATACCAATTTATCTTCTCTGAATATGGCATCAAGGGGCCGGGTGCACGCGTATCATAACAGTTACATGGGAAAAACATGTATGAGATGCTTCACCGAAAAGATAAGCTACAGCTGTGAGTGGTTAGCTTCAAACTCCAACGTTAGGTAAATGTAGGAATTGATGTTAAGTGTTCATATTGGGTTTCTCTTCGTAGAACTTGAAAAGGAGTTTGGACGACGACCTCTTTCAATGATTTATTGTTGGAAACTTCCTGATGGTTATGCACTTCAGTTAGAAGATGCCTACTGCTGCTGTTACTGCTACAACAACGCGAAAATGTTGAAGTGGTGTATTTGACGGTATAGAAATAAATTTTTTTATGGCTTTAGTAGTTTTCATTTTGTTTTTTCAATTTTCCTTTTTTTAAATTTAAACAAGTCATGATTTTGAAGCTTTTCTACTAATTTATCCATCTTTCTCAATCCTATGTTTTTCAATTAAAAAACAAGAAAAACCTAAATACATATTTAAAGTGATTAGTCAGTACTCAGTTGTTTATCTTGAGAAAAAGGTTACAAGAACTGCATTTTTTTTTTTTTAATTTTAATACAAGTCACAAATATCTCTCTGACCGTCTCACAAGTTCTACCATATTTTCAATTCATATTTATCCACAATTGATATTTATAATATACTACTAATTCATTCTTACTATTATATTTATCAAGTGGTAATATAGTATCCATAGTGGTGCCCACTAACTACATGGTATCACCACATTGATCACTTCTTAAAAAGTAACTACTTTTTTGAACTTTTTAATTATGGTGACCACTGCTTACCATAAATAATGTCCAATGTGAGTGCTATATCACCACTCTATATTTATCTCTCTTTCATGGTAAAGTTAGCTTCTTTGATTTTTCCAAAGAAGACCATATGATTACAGAAGATGGGAAAACTGTTAGAATTTAATCTACCGAATTCACATACAGATGATTATACATATCTGTGACTTAAAAACCCTCATGCTGTAATTACCAAGATTAATACTGAAGCGGAAGCGTACCTGAATCCATGATTCTGTTTGATCGAACTGGGTTATGGTCTTCCAATTGATCCGTGGTTTTCTCCTTAGTGTCTCTTGTTGATGGGGATACAAAGAGTTGTGAAAAGCCACGCTCAATTGGGGACCATGACCTGTATATATAACTGCAGGGCAGTTATTAAGTTTCAATGTTGTTAAATTGGCCCCTCATCAATTTAAAACATTGTATCCGTCTCTACACTTTAATCTCATGACACTTAATACCCATTAGTCCAAAATAGTCTTTAGTGGATCACTTTATTGACTAAAACTTTAAGATAGCACCACACATTTTAATATATACATGTTTGGCCCCACATGTCGAATTTTATCCAACAATCTCCCACTGGGCCATACATGTATCCTTACAAATGTGCACAACCTTATGAGCTCAAAATTTTGCTATCACTGTTAAGGGTATTTCCAAACAATCTCGTCCATCAATCATATCAATGTAGGATCAAAGCGACTTTCGTTACATTAATCGTAACTAAATCCATCAATGGTCACATACACTAATACAACCAAATGACATAGATCAATCATGAGAGTGTAGTATGAAAATTACATGTTATGTGATCCAAACATGTCTATTTTCAATTGGTCCGACTTTATTTCTTAAGTGAGATCAATACCAAACATAATGTAACAGAATGGAATGAACTGAATACTTTATTTCTGTACAGAAAATTATCCAAATACACAAATGTGTCCAAAAACAAACATAAAGCAACCAAAATACAAACTCCCACTAAAACATGATATCCTCAGGAAATACAACACCCATACGAGCAGTGTGCTCATGAAAAACCTTGGGTGGTAATCCCTTAGTAAGCGGATCCGCAATCATGGAGTTTGTCCCAATATGCTCTATGGAAATCTGTCCATTCTGTACCCTTTCTTTCACAACCAGGAACTTAATGTCAATATGTTTTGACTTAGTTGAACTCCTGTTGTTATTTGAATATAGCACTGCAGAGTTATTGTCACAATATAACTTTAATGGTCTTTCAATGCCATTCAGAATGCGCAGCCCAGTGACAAAATTTCGCAGCCATATCCCATGATTAGATGCCTCATAACATGCTACAAATTCTGCTGCCATAGTGGAAGAAGCTACGAGTGTCTACTTAGCACTCCTCCAGGAAATAGCTCCTCCAGCTAGCAGATATATGCAGCCTGAAGTGGATTTTCTACTGTCTTGGCATCCTGCAAAATCAGAATCGGAATATCCTACGATCTCTAACTGATCCGATCTGCTGTATGTAAGCATGCAATCTCTTGTTCTCTTCAAGTACCTCATAACCCTTTTGCTGCTATCCAATGATTCATCCCAGGGTTACTTAAATATCTGCCCAGCATTCCAACAATGAATGCTATGTCTGGACGAGTACAAACCTGAGCATACATCAGACTCCCAACAGCTGATGCATAGGGAATCTTCTGCATTTCCTTAACTTCAAGATTATTTTTCGGGCACTGATTGAGTCTGAATTTGTCTCCCTTAGCAACAGGGGTGTCCCCTGGTTTACTATCCTGCATGCCAAACCTTTTAAGAACTTTATCGATATAGCTCTTTTGTGACAATCCAAGAATACCGCGAGAGCGATCCCGGTGTATCTGAATCCCTAATACAAAAGAGGCGTCCCCAAGATCTTTCATCTCAAAATTCCTTGACAGAAAACTCTTGGTTTCGTGCAACATGCCTATATCATTAGTGGCAAGCAGTATGTCGTCAACATACAAAACCAGAAAAATATGCTTACTCCCACTGAACTTGTGATATACACAATCATCAACAATATTTATCTCAAAACCAAACGAGATAATCACTTGATGAAATTTGTAGTACCACTGACGGGAAGCTTGCTTGAGTCCATAGATAGATTTCTTTAATTTGCAAACCATATTCCTCGAGTCTCCTGACACGAAGTTTTCTGGTTGCACCATATAAATCGTCTCATCAATGTCTCCATTGAGAAACGCTGTCTTAACATCCATCTGATGTAACTCAAGATCAAAATGTGCAACAAGTGCCATGACTGTCCTGAAAGAATCTTTCGTTGAAACCGGAGAGAAAGTCTCTTTGAAGTCAATGCCTTCCTTTTGTGTAAAGCCTTTAGCTACAAGACGAGCCTTATATCTTTCCACATTACCTTTCGAATCCCGTTTGGTTTTAAAAATCCATTTACAACCAATGGGCTTCGCACCTTCTGGTAATGGGACAAGATCCCAAACTTTATTGTCTTGCATAGAATTATACTCCTCATTCATGGCATCAATCCACTTTTGAGAATCAGAACCCTTCATGGCCTGATGGAAATTGATTGGATCATCTTCCATTATTCCATTATTTTCCTCATGTTCTTGGAGAAATACTATAAAGTCATCTGAAATAGCATTTTTCCTTTCTCGAGTGGATCTCCTTAATGGTATTGGTTCTTGAGGTTGTTGATTTTGTACTTCTGGAATGGTAGGAGGTTCTTCAACATTATCTTGCTGAGGTTCCGGATATACTTCTTGATCAATGACAGGTACAGAGACCTGCACATTGTCAAAAGTAATAGTAGGAATCGAATTCGATCCTTCCTCAGTTTCTTCCTCAAAGACAATGTCTCTAACCTTATTTCTCCCCCCAAACTCAACATCCTCAAAAAATGTTGCAGTTCCCGTTTCAAAAATTGACTTAAGTGTGGGATTATAAAATTTGTAGCCCCTTGATCGCTTAGAATAACCAATAAAATAGTTGCTTATAGTTTTGGAGTCCAATTTATTTTCATGTGGCCTATAAGGCCTAGCCTCAGCTGGACATCCCCAAATGTGGAAATGCTTTAGAACAGGTTTTCTGCCTGTCCAAAGCTCATAAGGTGTTTTAGCAGCAGATTTAGTTGGTACTCTATTCAGAATATAAGCTGCAGTCTTTAATGCTTCTCCCCAGAGTGATTTTGGTAAAGTAGAATGACTAATCATACTCCTTACCATGTCCTTAAGAGTCCTGTTTCGTCTTTCAGCTACACCATTCATGCTAGGTGATCCTGGCATGGTGTACTGTGGGACGATTCCACATTCCTCTAGGAATTTAGCAAATGGTCCTGGACGTTGTTCACCTGAACCGTCATATCTGCCGTAGTACTCACCACCACGATCAGACCTAACGCTTTTAATCCTTTTGTTGAGTTGATTCTCAACTTCAGCTTTGAAAGCCTTGAACATGTCCAATGACTCAGATTTTTCATGAATAAGATATAGATGCCCATAACGTGAGTAATCGTCTATGAATGATATAAAATATTGTTGACCATTCCAAGAAGCCGTAGGGAATGGTCCACAAATATCTGTGTGTATCAATTCTAAGACGTCCGAAGTTCTATTGGCACCTAACCTTTTTGTTTTGGTCTGTTTTCCCTTGATACAATGAATACAAACATCAAAGTCTGTAAAGTCCAGAGAATCCAAAATGCCATCTGACACAAGTCGTTCAACTCTTGTTTTTGAGATGTGACCTAAGCGCTTGTGCCATAGTTTTGCCGAATTTTCTTTATTTAATTTTCGCTTAGTACCACGTGATTCCACATGCAAGGTTTCATTATATGACGCAATAGTATCAAGCAAATATAAGTTATCGTATGAACATAATGAACCAGTACCAACAATATTTGAATTTAAAGAAAGACTAAACTGACAATTTCCAAATGAACAATGATATCCAAATTTGTCCAATAAGGAAATAGAAACCAAATTCCGTCTAAATGACGGTACAACAAAAGTGTCTTTCAAATCCAAATAAAAACCAGTTCCTAACAATAATCTAAAAGTGCCTATTGCTTCAACTTCCACCGATTTTCCGTCGCCCACAAAGATGAATCTTTCAGCATCATTTGGCTTTCGGCAGAACAGGCAACCCTGCATAGAAACACTTATGTGAGTAGTAGCACCAGAATCTAACCACCAAGTGTTTCTAGGTACTGAAGCTAAATTAACCTCATAACAGACCAAATTAAGAAATGTACCTTTCTTTGCACGCCAAGCGTTATATTTGGTACAATCCTTCTTTAAATGTCCAGGCTTCTGGCAAAAGAAACAACCCTCTTTGTCTTTATGTGGTTTCTTTTGTTCTGGACCCTTAGCAGCTTCATATTCTGTTTTTCTTTTCTTGCCCTTATCTTTGGAGGTACTTGCCAAGTTAGCAATTTCAGTTCTGTCCTGCTTCAACCTTTCTTCCTCTTGCACACAATAAGAAATGAGCTCATTTAGAGTCCATTTCTCCTTTTGACAGTTATAACTGACCTTAAATTGATTGAAATGTGCAGGAAGCGATATTAATACTAAATGCACGAGCAAGTCATCAGACAAGTCGAGCTTTAGTGCCTTAAGTTTTGAAGCAGTATGAGACATCTGCATGATGTACTCCCTTATGTTCCCCTTGCTTTTATACTTCATTGAAATCAAGCTTTGCAGAAGCGTGCTTGTTTCAGCCTTATCGTTTTTCGCAAAACGCTTTTCAATTTCAGCAAGGAATTCTTTGGCATCAGTTACCTCCTCAGATAATGCGCCCCTAAAGGCTTCTGGAATGCCGCGCTTAATGATCATAAGACTCATGCGATTTGAGCGTTCCCACTTCTCAAAGTTCCTCCTGTCATCAGGTGAACTTACATCCGTAAGAGAAGCAGGTTTCTCAATCCTGAGAGCAAGGTCGAGATCCATGCAGCCGAGAACAATCAAAACGTTCTCTTTCCAATCCTTGAAGTTTGACCCATTAAGCATGGGAATTGAATTAATATTTGCAGATATTGTGGAAGTGGATGAATGAGCTGTATAGAGAAAGAGATAGAAATAGCTTACATTAGTACTTTATTATGCAAATAATAATTTCAAATATATTGGTAAGGCCCATCACAAGATACCTAGCACAACATCAATATTTAGTCTTTGGACAGAAACATTGACTTGTAAGTGGTACCTCAATGCAGCAATCAAACACTGACAATAAGACATGTCAATCAATAAACCTTTCTTTGGACCGATTTATTGATCACACGTTAAACCAAATAATCGTCACTCGTTTATCACCACAGGTGCATGTGAAATTCCAGCCAAACATTGACCTTCCTTTGGGCCGATCAATATCCGCATGAACAGCACACACACAAAACCTTCTAATATTCTAAGTGAATTAATTTCCACAAGAGAGGTTACTTTGGCAACATGTTGCTTCAATTAATTCACTTTGGAATATTATATTTCTCAAAAGAGTCCATCATACCAAAATTTGAACCTAAATTAACTGTTTTTGCATATCTTTAAAGCCTTAGGATTTGAATTTTTGAAGTTCAAAGCTTTAGGATTAAGTAATCATTAAGTTGGAGGGTCAAATTACAATTTAATTAAACTTGATTGGCCAATTATTAAAGATTTTAAGCTTGAAGGACTAAATTGTAATTTTACCAAAACTTTAGTGGCCAATTAATTAAAATCTTAAACTTTAGGGACTGAATCATAAAATTCAGAACTTCAGAGGGCCAACTTAAGTGATTACTAAAACTGTAGGGACTTATTTTATAAATTCAGAAGTCTAAAGGGCCAACTTAAATGATTTTAAAACTTTAGGGTTTAATTAAAAGAGGGAATAATCAGGAGGACTAGTTATTAAATAAACCAAAATTTCGCAAATTGCAAAGGAGCCCCTTAAATCTTCTAATTTCCGCATGAAGTCCTTGGCCCATAAACAAAAAACGCAACAGTAGGGTCGAAACCCTAGCTGCCGCCGCCGCCAGAGATAGCGCCGCGGAGACCGCGGCGTTCACCTGCCTGCGTTGACCAGCTGCAGCGCCATCTCTGGCGTTGACCAACTGCAGTTCTCCTCACGGCAGCGTCGCTGGCAGCGACGCTGCCTCCCGCCGCAGCGCCATCTCCGGCGCTGCGTTTCTCCTTCTGCAACGTCTTGCCCCTTCATCTCAACATCAACCAACAACAATACACAGATTCGACCACAAAATCCGATCATTGAAATCCATAAATCCGACCATAAAATCATAAAATCCCAATTCGAAAATCCATACAGTTTGCATAAATTGAAATCCGATATTTCTAGAACAACAATATATATATATATATATATATATATATATATATATATATATATATATATATATATATATATATATATATATATATATACACATCTATATATATTCTTGGAATATACATGCATAAAATTGGAATCATATATATCTATACATGAACACAGTTTTCAAGAATTGCACGTATGTATATATATAATATATATCAATTCTCCATGAAATATATGCAGGCCATGAATTCAAAAATTCATAAAAAAAAAAGGATCAAGTCCATATAAATATAGATCTGATAATACAACATGAAGGTGGCTCTGATACCACTTGTTAGAATTTAATCTACCGAATTCACATACAGATGATTATACATATCTGTGACTTAAAAACCCTCATGCTGTAATTACCAAGATTAATACTGAAGCGGAAGCGTACCTGAATCCATGATTCTGTTTGATCGAACTGGGTTATGGTCTTCCAATTGATCCGTGGTTTTCTCCTTAGTGTCTCTTGTTGATGGGGATACAAAGAGTTGTGAAAAGCCACGCCCAATTGGGGACCATGACCTGTATATATAACTGCAGGGCAGTTATTAAGTTTCAATGTTGTTAAATTGGCCCCTCATCAATTTAAAACATTGTATCCGTCTCTACACTTTAATCTCATGACACTTAATACCCATTAGTCCAAAATAGTCTTTAGTGGATCACTTTATTGACTAAAACTTTAAGATAGCACCACACATTTTAATATATACATGTTTGGCCCCACATGTCGAATTTTATCCAACAAAAACTTGATGAAGTTGAAAAACCTGGCAAGGTCACTAGAATCATGAACAGTTGAACTTAATATGCGATGCTTGACCCAAGAATGTGGTTGTGGTTGTGGTTGTGTTTCTGATTTATGCTGCATGTCTAGCCTTTCACAGTTTGCATTTTGGCACGCATAACCTGTGTACAGGCATAATCTGATGGCGCTTTTTGTTGAAAATTTCACGCTTCATTCATACTAGAACTGGGGAACATTGGTATTTACCTGCACCTAATGTACCTCACAGTATATCCTGCTTGCAAATCATTTTCCTGGAGAGAAAAATAAGGGGCCCAATTGAAAATTTAATTTTGCAGAGAAGAGTAAACTGTTATCTGCGTGATAGCTTTTACGGAAAAAAGGATTGTGAAGAAAGTAACAATTGATTCTGGCATGTTGACTGAATGTGCTAGCACGCCGGCACTTTTTCTGACAAAAGATATCTCTGAATGTTTTGTAGTTACCATTGCCTATAAACTTTGATTGAAAGGAACCAAAGGTCTGGAAAATCATCAAGCACGGCTGTGTAATTCACACAGAATCATATCTGGCATTGTAGTCGGGGTTTTGTAAGAATGGGAGGCAGAGAAATTTTGGGGAAATTGGAAGCGAATTTGTCCAACCTTGTGTGTTCATGTGTTGCAGTCCTCTTTAGACTTTAGTTGTATGTGTTTGGCATGGGTGAATCCACTGTTTAGCTAATCACTTTTCCGTTTCATATATTTGTGTTTTCAAATATAACTATAAATAACTGAAAGGAATTCAAGAAGTTGTATTTTCCTTGTCATGAGTATATTGCATGAAACCTCTTACCATTAAGAACACATTTCGTAGTGACCTACTTTTGTGAACACTGATAAGATGATTAAATTTTTCCTTACATGATGTAGATAATATTTTTCATTTTGGATGAACAAATTTCATTTTAAATGGGCCAATTAGTTGAGTCGGCAGATTTTTGTGCAGTTGTTAAAAAGTATTGTGTGAAGGGTCTGTCTTAATTTTTCTGTTGCTTCAGGTTTCAAGGACAAGGTACCTGAAAACTCCAAACCAACAACAGTTGAGCCACAAGGTGCACAAAAGGTATGCCATAGCTACATCTAGTTCTAAGGTGAAGATATATGTATAGTAGATTTTTGAGTAAGTAGATGTGAAACTCCCTACGATCGTAATTAGGAATTTTTTATTTTTCCTTTTCTTCTCTTATTCTCCTCTCCCCAAATAATTGGAAGAGTGAAAGTAAAAGAAAGTTGTGCTCTTAAAGATTTTGAAGATGAAGCGGAAGACTATAGAAAGCAACACTTGAATGTTGTATCCATTGGTCATGTCGGTATGGACATCTTCTATATTGGATCAATCTCTAGATCACAGCAATGCTTGCTATGTAGATGTGGTTGTATAAATCCGTTTTTGTACCAATAATATAACCAATAATATACTCTGTCTGCGGAAGCTCTTGCCTAGTACTTAGAACTAGCAAATGGGTTGGATTGGACCAGCTCAGCCGATCAGAGCAGGCCACACATGAAATTGGACTGGGCTAACCCAACCCAGTTTTGTATGAGCCTGAAATATGCTAGTCCAGTCCAGTCCAATCCATTGGCCCAACTTGATCTTAATTTTCTTTTTTTAAATAAATTTTTTATACAATCTAATACATTACATCAAATATAATCTTAGATAAATTTAGACTATATATTTTGATATTTTTAAATAGATTAATTTATAAAATTGGGGATCTCATGTATTAGTAAATAGATAAACGTCAATTTTCTTTCAAAATAATAATTTTTTTTTTTTTTTTTTTTTTTGTTAATTGTACACTATTTGTAGACATTTCTCTAAAAAAAAAAATACAAATATTAAAAGCATGCTAGTCTTATTGCTTTGAGATATAAGCATATTTGACTTAAATTAAAAAATTTATTTATAAGTAAATTTAAAATAAATAATTTACTTGTCACATCAAATATATTTTTAATTGAAACTTAAATTAAACTAAATTTTAATTAAATCTAAATAATTTTATGTTGGATCTTGAGATTTTTGGACTAATGTTTATTGGTGACTTAGACTTAGATCATTTTAGATTGATATTATTTGGATTATGTATCGGAACTATTCACAAAATGAGTGATTAGTGTTAAGGAGTTAAAAAAAAAAAAAAAAAATTCAAAATTGGGCTGGCCCAACTAGCCCACGGGCTAGGTGGGCCGGGCCATATTGACCCAGTTTTATTTGGGTCAGGGCCAGCCCAACTCAAAAAGCCGAGTTATATGGATCGGTTCGCGGACCGGACCAATTTTGCCACCTCTATTGGTACCCTCCATTTTTTATGTATTGCAGGATGGATTAATTTCCTGTTTTTACTATTGTTTTAAGCTTTCAGTCATTTGTTTGTAGAAAAATCATCTTTCACCATTCTTTCCCTGTTTTGGAAGGTAAGAGACAGAATAAAATAGAGTAAAAGCATTATATTCTTACTCCTCCCTCTTTGTGAATTATGTGCAGTTCAAGTTGCTATGTAGATGCTTGTTACGATTCATGTAGGTTATTACGCTGGTCGATTTGTATTGTTGCTTGTGTTTGTGATACATATTTAACTTAAGTTGGGGTTTTACTATCAAAATTGAATTGTGGAAATTTTCTTCAACTATAATCCAATATCCTAGAACTGAATAATAGGCTATTATTGCCAATTTCCAATTTCTCATCGCGCTGGAAAGTCTACTACTGTGGGATATGTATTAGCTCATTGGTCACTGGCACAAAATATGTTTAAAAAATTTATATTATATATTTTTGTGGCCCCTTCGCGATGTCGTAATTATGTGGTTTTTATCATTTTTTGTCCGATAAGTCGGTATGGTGATGAACATAAAATGATTATTAGATTCAATGCTGGTAAATTACAAAGGTCATGCATTGTTCGCTCGAGCCATGAGGGGTCAATGGTTCCATGCAAAATATATTTTCATGGAAATAGCCATAAGCATTGGTTGTGTGACTTGTGTCTGGATGACTATTAATTCCCGTCAGAAAATTAATGGGTGTGAATGGTTTGTTTTTTGTTTTCCTATATCCATCTTCCGGGAAAAAAAGTTGCTTTTGATTGAAAATATGCGAATAAAAATAACGTCAAATGGGGTTTTGTATAAATTGGAAGAGAGACGATAGACCAACTCATTAATAAAATGAGATTTTACCATATTAAAAAATATTTGAAATTACTATATTATACATATATTAATTAGTGGCTTGACGGCTGAAAATATGACCATTTTGCATTCAGACATTTTCTAGATTTAATTATGTACCGATGTACCGTGTACAATATATATAATACATATGTATATATTTGAGCAAATATTAAAAGGTTCAATGTTATAATTGAGATTATAAATTGTAGACATAAATTGGTTTTTACTTGTATAGGACGTACAATTCCTAATTTATAACTTGTGTATCGGTCCATAGTCGGGTAAATATTTTTGTTGACATTTTCTAAGTAGAAATGTGTTGAATAATATTACTAGAAATTTAATTTTGCTAAAAAATTATTGAGCAATTAAATTTTATTGAAATAATTATAGTTTACCTTAGTTTTGACTGAATAATGAAACATGTTTTTCTACTTAAGCTTATTGAGATATTGAAGTGTGAGATTATTTTATCAATACTTAAATATGAAAACTAAGTGTTTGTGGATATTGAGAGTAGGTGTGGACATCGGGTGGGTCGTTACAATTCGGGTATTTCGTAAATGGAATTATTCGATTCCACGTAATTATTGGAACTAAACCTGAACCGGAACCGTCGGTTTGAATTCTATCCATAACGTTTTTAATAAAATCTTTAGTTACAATATGTTTTGAAAAAAATTAAAAATTACAAAATCGTTAATATTAAAGTATGTTAGATATTAAAATAAGTTATAAAAGATGTAAACATTAACTGGAAGAATAGACACCAAAATTGCAAACTCATAAATTAATGTTAGAAAAAGAAAATTATCTATCAAAATTGAGGATTCTATTTGGTTAAAGAGGAGTTTCACATTCGCCGTCTTACTGTGTGTTGAGCGAGATAGCGATGAATGAAAGTCTGAGACATGCGAAAATGTTTGTATTGAGCATATGAGTAAATATTGATTGAGAATTTGAGATTTGGATAATTAGAATTGAGTTAATTGATTTTGAAATTAAGAGTGGTGAATTTTGTACTTTTTATTTGGATCTTGGATAGTTGGACTCTTGTATTTAGTACTGTGTTATTGGATCGTGGATCATTGAGTTCGAGTGAATAAATTGTAAAAACTAATTAAAAAATTTATAAAAAAATAACAAATTCGGTTCCAATCGGGTACCCACGGTTCTAATTCAATAACCAAGAATCGACCCAAATTCGATCAGTTCTAGGTTTTCGGTTTCGGTTTTGATTCCTAATTTTTTTTTTCTAGTCCGGTTCAGATTTCGAAAAGTCCGATTCCAATTAAAATGTCCACCCCTAATTGAGAGCATATATTAATCATATCGAATTCATAATTCTCTGAGGCCTTGTAAGCATTTTCTAAATCTAAGCTGGCATTAAATAATTAAAAAAATATTTTTTATAAATAGTTTGATTGCAAATTATGTATTCCATTAGAGAAAATATAACTTAAGAATAAATATAAGTAGAGGGATAAGTGATATTTTTACTTAGGGTAAATAGCACAAAACGTCCCTACCTATTGAGGGTATTGTGGAAAATGTTATTACCTTCAAAATTTTGGCATTTTCACCCTTACCTACTGGATTTCCTGCGCAAAACGTCCATACCTTCAAAATTTTGGCATTTTCACCCTTACCTACTGGATTTCCTGCGCAAAACATCATTCAGTCCAAAAATCAGCCATTAATTTAGGGGTAAATTAGTCCAACCACTTTTTTCACATATATATTACTTTTTTTAAAATTGGGGAGCTTCCCATACAATTTCCAAAATTGCATGGCAGGCCCCCGTCCCCAAATCTGAAAAGCTGAAACCAGTGGAAACCATGGCACCTTTAATTTTAAAAACCAAGTCATAATCTCTTTCGTGCTAGTCTACTCTCAAGAGGGGCCTTGCTACTGCGCAAGAGAAAGTACTTGCGTGATTATTAGTCTGGATCTTGCTGGTCGTGACCTCACAGACTACCTCATGAAAATCTTCACTGAAAGAGGTTACATGTTCACCACTTCTACTGAACGGGAAATTGTTCGTGACATGAAGGAGAAGCTTGCTTATGTGGCTCTTGACTATGAGCAGGAACTTGAGACAGCAAAGAGCAGCTCATCTGTTGAGAAGAACTATGTGGCTCTCTATGGTAACATTGTTCTGAACAATGGGGGGAGGAGGGGTGGAGGGCTTCCACTGGTATGATCAAGGTAACAATCCTGAACATGATGTATTTGTGTATTAATGGATTATTTTTTTTCAAGATTTTTGTTTCTTGAATGAAAATTGGGTTCTTAATCTGGTTTTTAGATCTTAACTCAAATGGGCCATTTCTAAATGTTTATGTTTTAGTTTTTGTGGGGAATTTTGGTATGTACGTTATTTTGATATGAAACAACTAAATTGTTTAAAATCTTTATGTTATCATTTGAAAGTTTGGGTTCAGATATTAGGCAAATGAGTTTCTGTTTTGAGTTTTGTTTCTTCTCTTGCAGTGCTAATTTGCTCGAAGCAAAAGTTTTCTTCCGACTTTGTTTAGTTAAGAAATGATGGAATCTTTTAAGGGCTTCTTTAGCTCTAATGGGGGGCTTCCACTGACGGGGGCCTACCATGCAATTTTGGAAATTACATGGAAAGCTTCTTAATTTTAAAAGAAGTAATATATATGTGAAAAAAGTGGTTGGACTAATTTATCCCTAAGTTAATGGCTGATTTTTGGATTGAAGGTAAGGACGTTTTGCGCAGAAAATCCAGTAAGTAAGGGTGAAAATGCCAAAATTTTGAAGGTAAGGACGTTTTGCGCAGGAAATCCAGTAGGTAAGGGTGAAAATGCCAAAATTTTGAAGGTAAGAACGTTTTCCACAATACCCTCAATAAGTAAGGACGTTTTGTGCTATTTACCCTTTTACTTACTATCACGGAATAAAACTCAATAAAACACGAGTCATAGTTGAAATAACCATCAAAATTTAATCTTCTCTCACTTAGTAATTATATTTGGTAGACATATCATTTTAATTTCTTACCTTTTTTAAGTAAATTAAAATATTTGTTAATTCCGTCTCTTGTAATAATTAGAAAAAATAAAAAAAAATGTACAAACAAAATCCCAAAGTACAATCCAAACAATCTTATTACATTGTTGATATAGAAAATCTCACATTTATGAATGAATTTACATATCATATGGTGTTTTTGTGGAAATTGTTTTTAAATTATCATATACTTACCATTTATCACAAAAAATAAAATACACATATTTTTAGTTTTTCAATTTTTCTCAAATCTCTACTTCTCAATTTTTTTTTTCTTCATCATTATTCTCTAAATATTTCTTTCTTTGTCCTCCTCATTATTCACTCATTTATTTTTCTATAATCGAATTCCACCGATAAATAGTGTAAATAGTATACCTTGAAGCTTCACTCTCAACTTATTTGTTTTTCGTATTTTGTAATAATATTGTATATTGTAAGTTTGATTCTTGTTTTTGTGCATTACAGAACTGAAGTGGGAGTGAAAAGCAGGCGCACGCTCCACACCCACGCTCTAGCCCACCGAAACCCCTTTCCCTGTTGTACTATATTTATCATCTCTATATTCTGTGTTCTCTGTCGGTTTTTAATTCACTAGTACGTGCAATATGTCCTCCGTCGAGGGTTAATTTCTGTTGTTATGAAATTTTGTATTAATTCATCGAGAGCCCATTTTTCAGACACTAAATTTTAACAAAAGTAAAGCATAAACGAAGAGAAATAATGTCGGAACTGAATCAGTTACTTACCAAGAAGGTCGCCGATCGGTACCTGAAACGCGAAGTGCTTGGTGAAGGTACCTACGGTGTCGTTTACAAAGCCATCGATACCAAGGTATGGTTATTTTATATATGTGTTTTTTGCATTTTATGAATGAATGTTTTAGGGTTTTGACTTTTTATTTTGATTCTATTTTAGTCTACTTGAATGTTGAAACAATTGTTCGGCTTTAATTTTCGGGCACAAAATTATGTTGATTTTTTTTTTAAAAATTGCAATTGTTATCTTTTGGGGTTTGTGCGGCATTCTGTTACGGTAATAAATTTTTATTTTTATATGTTGAGTTAATATATGTGTAAATTAAGATGGTTTAAGACCTGTAATTCTTCTGAAGTTAAGGAAAAAATAATAATGAATAATCTGGCAAGAAAATCTTTTTCAAATTAAACACGGCATTTTTCACCTGCAAAGAAAGACTGATGTAAGCACATTTAGGTTATTGGTTTTGATGGATAATTAGTCGGTCTGATTTGTGCAGACAGAGCAGACAGTTGCCATTAAGAAAATTCGACTTGGGAAGCAGAAGGAAGGGGTTAATTTCACTGCATTAAGAGAAATTAAATTGCTCAAAGAGCTTAAGGATCCAAATATAATTGAGTTGATTGATGCATTCCCTCACAAGGGGAACTTGCACCTTGTGTTTGAATTCATGGAGACAGATCTAGAAGCAGTTATTCGTGATAGGAATATCGTGCTCTCTCCAGCTGACATAAAGTCCTACCTTCAGATGACGCTAAAAGGACTTGCATTTTGCCATAAGAAATGGGTTTTGCATCGGTACATTTATTTAAAGGCATTTCTCATTAAGTTTTTCTAACTTGCTTTGGTTTTTGTTGAGTATTTTCGACTTGTGAACAGGGATATGAAACCCAACAACTTGTTGATTGGACCACGCGGACAGCTAAAACTTGCTGATTTTGGTTTAGCTCGTATATTTGGGAGCCCAGATCGAAGGTTCACTCACCAGGTATGCTATCTCGGGTTGCTCCTTATTATGATGGATAGATGCAGTTAAGCACATCCTTAGATGTAATCCTGTCTTATCAAGTTTACTCAGCTCCGAGCTAGTATTTTGCTCTTTGTCCCATAACTGTGTATCCTATTGGACAGCATAAGTAGAGTTATTGTTGATCAGCATGCTGATAAAAATGAAGAGGTGACCTTGAGTTAATTACAGTTTCTGTCAAATGATGGTTTTAATTGCCTGTTCAAGTGAAGACAGTCAGTGATGCTACTTGCATGTACTAAGTAAACGGGTGATCAATGCATTCAGCCAATTTTGTTGGGTATTTGGATTCTTTGAATCAAAATAATTATGTTGGCATTTGTGCAATGCTATTGTTGTCTGATTGACATATTATCACATCTCCTGGAGATTGAAGTTATGAATTCTTAAATCTCTTTAGTTGTGGAATGCAATAATTTCCTGAAGGTGGTTTGCTATTATACTTGGAAGAATAGTAGGTGAATGACTCATGGTTCTGTGGGAGGGTTCTGTCACTAATACATATGTATTTGTACGTGTGCAACTCTAACAGGACCCACTCCATCTTCTATAGGAAGTAATACATTCATAGTTCCCGATGCTTTGTGCCTTTTTATGTAGATTTATGAATAACCGTAGAACTATGATACTTTTTGTCAACTTATTTCTAATTGGTTCTTGCTGATATGACGTTGATTTTCTAAAACAATGCAAAGAATATTATAACACATTGACTTTATTTTCTCTGCATCTCTTCCTTCAATTAATTTTTTGTTGCACAACTTATGTATACTTGTCTGTTTCTTTATTTAGGTCTTTGCTAGATGGTATAGAGCGCCTGAGCTGTTGTTTGGTGCCAAGCAGTATGGCCCAGGAGTAGATGTTTGGGCAGCAGCTTGTATATTTGCTGAGCTACTTCTACGAAGACCTTTTCTGCAGGTGAATTCCTTTTTAATGTTTATAAGTCCTTAATTCTTTTTCCCTTTTTTTAACTTGGAAATAGTTGCTGCTGTTTTGTGTTTTTGCGTTTCTTGATATGATGGTTCAGTTATTTGCTTCAAGAGTTCAAATTATGGCTGCTGTGAAATCTGTGATTATAAGCAATGGCATGCCAAATCCGCATGCATTCGCAGTTTGAAGTGTGAATTAGTAATGTGGGACTCATATGTTGCTGGCAACTACAACTGCATTGGCATGAGTAGTTTAGTCAGAATGGTGAAGTAGCCATAGTCCATGACGTTAAAGCACGTCGATGTTTCTGGTCATGTAAAATTACCATTTCAAGTCTCACTTAGAATTATTGCATTTATTTAGTTTGTACTCTTAGGGTCTGTTGTCTTTTCTTTTCTTTCTGTTTTCTTTTTTTGTTCTATTTGGGCCCCCCTCAACAACCCCTTGCAACTGGGAAGGCACTTGAACTTTCTTGGTTACATAGAGGTGTTATGGTGCAGTTCAAGTTTGCCACTCAACCATCCCCAAATAAAGAAATAAAAAAAACCTTTTGTACATGGTTTTCCTTTGTCATTTAGCTTTGCACTTTTGAATTTGTTACATGTATCTTAGTTAATTTCGGTTAAACTCTTTAGGGAAATAGTGATATTGATCAATTGGGAAAGATCTTTGCGGCTTTTGGGACCCCAAAGCCATCTCAGTGGTCGGACATGATCTACCTTCCTGATTATGTGGAATACCAATATGTTCCTGGTCAATCACTTCGTACATTATTTCCCATGGCGAGTGATGATGCTTTGGACCTCTTATCAAAGATGTTCATGTACGATCCAAAAGCTAGAATTTCAGCACAACAGGCATTGGAGCACCGGTATGTATGATTTGGCATTGATGATGATTACTTTACAGTGGTGGGATTTTTGACCTTTTCTTTTCCTTTAGGTACTTTTCTTCTGTACCTCCACCTACAGAACCTGCTTTGCTACCTAGACCTCCCCCGAAAAAGGAATCAGCTAGTTTTAAGGTTTCGGATTTTAATTCACAGGGTGGTCCAACAGTATTGTCTCCTCCAAGAAAGTCAAGGAGAGTGATGCCTCAACGTGAGGGATTTGAAGTGAATCCTCACCAGATTGACAAGATTGATGAACATGGGAATGAGAATAGACAGGCAGCTGGAGAGAGAAGTGAACATGTGCCAATGTCACTGGATTTCTCAGTTTTTGGGATGAAGCTACCTACTAGACCAACAATTAACAGGTAAACACTATCTTATTGACATGTGCACTTGATGACAATTGAATGACCTTGAAAGTCAAGATCTTGATTTCGAGTTTTGGGCCCTTTGTTCTTTGTGGTGATTAGTGGCTCTTAGTTTGACTATTGAAGAAACACGCAGCTCTTCTTCTATGCTGATAATATTGATAAACATAGTTGCAATCGAATTATTTGGAGTACTTTTGTCATTAGGCTCTGGTTTGGAAATACATATTCTTAAAGTTTATGTCCACTGCAACTGATTCTAAGATTTGAATTGGAGAAAGTAGTTGTGGAGTTGATCAAAAGGACAATTAGCAATCATTGGAGTTTTAAGTGTTTAAAAGCATCTTCCAACATACTACATGGAAAACATGGATGGTTGCACTGTATATCATGAAGGGTGAGTCCAGAAATTTCTTTGCACATATTAATTGTAGAGAAGGAGCAGAAGAAACTCACGTTGCAGTTTCTTCTTTTTTCCCCTCCATTACATTTTGTTTTCCCTCTTTTCTTTTCTCTGTGTGCATGTGTTATTATTTATATTTTCTTTCTGGGATTGTGGTGATTTGTGGTTGAGGGAGGTCTCAAATTTCTTTAAATAAATGAGATTCCATTTCCAATTTAGCTTCCAGGCTGTACCGCCCTTTTTCTAATACTAACCTTTTTAATTGTTCATATAACCTTCTTCTCCTATGTACTCTGTAAGTCTGTATCTTGCAATAGCCTCTATTGATGATTGGTTTGCATAATGTGATTTTCCTAGTGTTTAAGTTGAATGTAGCTTGCACGGATATAAGTAGAGGTATAAAGGCAATAGGCTTATGGCCTAAGAAGTATAGACACGACACTACATAACACCGACATGTGATTTTTCAAAAACTAGGACACGTTCATTTAAGTTATTTAAAATTTTACATTTATATGTTATGACTTTATTTTTATTCTTTTTAATATGGGACATGGTATATGGCATGTGGGACACTTGGCCCGATGAATGTCCTTAAAGTATCTTTAGAGCATCGAAAATTTGAAAAATATATCAAATAAGGCACGACACATGGCTTGTCGAACACATGTCCTGAAGTGTCCGACACAACACCACGTGTTGGACATGGACGTGCCGCCCTAGTAGGAGTTCCTGTACTTCATAGTTAATGGCAAAAATATGGGTTGAAATTGAGTTTGTTGAGAAGGAATCGGAGGTGTGTAGGGTAAAGGAACAAGATACATCAAATTGAAGAAATTACCCAAGAAAAGGGTAGTACCAATGAACTTGTTCCAGTCATTTAAGTTAAATTCTTATGAATACTTGCATTAATTTTAGGCACCTTAGGTGGACTTGATATGAATGGAATAATCAATTTAGATTTTGTGTTATAATAAATTTGAGATCATCAAAAACTAGCTAGGTGATTTTTATTGACACTGAGGATTATTCTTTCACAAAAGTGTTGTCAAAATATGGAGGATTTTGCGAAAGTTCTTTTCTAAGTTTGTCATTACTAAACAAAAGAGTGTTTGGTGATTTCTCCAATTCTTTGTTACACCATGCTGTTAGTTTCTCTTTCAAATTTTTGAAACCATGAAGGAATGAGTAATGTAGAACTGTAACTTAAGAAAAGTGAATAGAAGCTAACATTTCCATTATTTTTTAATAATGCCTCTTATATGTGGTATTGTACACTCTGGACGAATCGTTTTATTAGCACTTACATTTTACTTGACTGTATGTTTGCTAACAAATGATCAAACGAAATTGGCCTATGAATTATCTATCATGCTATATAACATGGATGAATTAGCCAGTGTCTTCAAAATTTCAAAATTATATTTTTGGAGTTTTTCACCTCAAATATAAGTGCCTTTTTGCACTATGCAAACATAACAATTGACAAATATAATTTTTACCCCTTAAATTTTGCAATCCTGAAAATCTTATCAGCCTTTCATTCACGCTTGACTGGCACTGGTAAACTTTATGTGGCACATAATCATTACATGTTATGTAGCAACTGTTTATTGGGAGTAACATCAGGGCTCAAATTGAGTCCTATGTGCACTTAATCCAGGACATGAGTGACGTAGGCCAAAATTCAATCCAACGTCCAAATTATAGACTAGATATACTCACTATTTAAAAAAAACTATTTGAGGTTTACGCCTCAAGTGTCAAATCCCACATCACTTGAGGCTTTCATAAAACGCTTCAAATCCCGCCTCTGAAGTGCTATTTGTGAGGTTTACGCCTCAAGGCTAAGCCTCAAGACGACTAAGATATTTGTCTAGTTGTTTTGTATTTTTAGGACATTTTATTATTAGCCTTAACGTTTTGGGCTATTTTACTTTCTCTTATTGATTTGTTTTTATGTTTGCTAGCAAGCTAAATTTTTAATATTGTTAATTTGTTTTATTATGAGTTTTTTGAGATGGTGTACGATTTATTATAAGCATATTTTTGTACTTCTATATCATTTTCAATTATTTATTAGTCTATCTTGAGGCCTACGCCTCAAAGCGCCTCAAGGCTTGCGATTCGCCTCACAAAGAAAAAATGCCTCGCTGCCCCGATTATGCCTTTTTAAACAATGGATATACAATACTCCAAATTACTGGTCCAAAAGATTGTCGCTATACAAATAGGTGAAATTATCCAAAGGCGAAAATGAAGTTATAGACAAGTGATTCACCACTCTAAGCATGACATTCCTAATCCTTCTCCTAACCACTAGTTAAAAGATTGCCACTGTACACATAAGTGAAATTGTCGTATGGCAAAAACAAAGCTATATGCACGTAATTCACCACTCTAAGCATGACATCCGTATTCCTTTCTATCGTCCTCGAGAGTAGTCACGGGGAAGAAATTTATGTAAAGAGCAAAAGACTTGGTGGAGGTTTGCAATGGTTCGGAAAAAATTATGCGTACAAGTGATGTTGATAGTTGATACCTGACGTTAAGCATAATCCAATTAGTGTATGATGAAGAGTAACCTTCCATGAAGAAAATGCAAACCACCTAGATGCTCACGTGGTCAAGGGAGTTAATTACATTTCTATAAAGGATAAATGAAGAAAATAATAACAAATTATAAATGAGATAATCACTTAAGCCACCACTGTCTTGCTTTTTCTTATGCCCTTTTTCATGAACTTAGCCAACATATTTCTCAGGTGGTCATATCTTGAGTACACGTCAAATTCTACAACCCAATTTCCATGAAACACTCGATCACATAGGCGGAGGGACCAATACCATGGATGTCGAGAACGTTCAAGATGGGAGCCAGTTACTTCTTTCGTGAACTTAGCCCCATCCATGCCTAAGAGCATTGAGACCATCTTCCTTCACATTTTTTCAATAAGCATTGCACATGTTTTTACGCTAAATACACTTTTCTTTTGAGGTAGGTGAAGTACAATGACTTGTTGAACAATTAATTTTACATATTCAACGTAAGATGAAGTAACTCTCCTCATTTGTAAATTAAATGTATGTGCTTTCTTTAATAATCTGTTAACTATCAATAAACAGCCTTCTTGTAATTAGCAAACATACATGGGCAATAATCAAATTGTTCAACTTCAGTTACTACAGATGTGTGTTTCACGAATTTCTTCATGAATGTACCAATTCTAGGCATGCATGTAATATTTATGACTGTACAATCATGCAAGAATTACTATTTAACTAATTGATATGTACATGGAAATTCCTTAATATTTGGTATACATGTGGAGCAGTGGAGATTTCTAAACTTCTTTAATTAACAGTGGAATTAATGTTTTGCACGTATAATTTCTTTCACGATTCACGTTTTTCTTAAGATAAAACGTAGGTTTTGTTAGGATTAGTGCCCTAAAATAAGGGTTTTGTACTTGGACATTATTCTGATAAATGAATAAATGAAATTTATTTGTTTTTTGACTTTCTATGCCATATTGTTTAACAAGCAAACATCACAAGGGTCTACAGTTATGGTTAAGATTATGAATTATGCACATAAATAGTTTTTCATAACCTAAAATATTAGTCCATCACGGCGCACTTTATTTGGTAAGGTTGTATTGCCGTCTGCCTTACAATTATGTAAATGAATTATCTTGTCCATAGAAATTATGATAGAGACACGTTCATTTGGAAATTTAATTTAATGTAACGACTATTAAAGTAATTAAATTTCATTGGATCAACTTGACAACTTGACTACCTGTCTTAATACTGAGTGGGCAATGAATCCTTGTTCACAACTCGGTTTTGTTGAGGTATGCTCAATATCTCAATGCTCAGGAGTATGAGCTTGTGTGTATTTGCAAGATGGAGTTCATAAATCTTTATTGAGAGATAAATGTTTCCATGGGCATTTTTTGGTACTTAATTAAATCTGAGTGCTATTTCATCCATTAAATCGTTTACGAAGTTATGATATTTGAAGTAAGAGCTAATTTATTAACTTATCGGGTTTCTGCAATTAATCTTCTATATCCAATAGTGCAGTCTTGACTTTTAGATTGAACTCAACTGGACAAGAGTTGACAAAGATTGAGTTTGGGCCATTGGAGTAGATTACAATGGTTCATTGGGTTTCTTGGCATTGGAGATTGGACTGGATGGGGACTAGGAAGACCAGGGTTATATATATATATATATATATATATATATATATATATATATATATATATATATATATGCACAGGATATTGGAGGCAATCGTCCTTAACGTCGTGTTCTTGAACTAGCTGCCCCCGTCTCCTATACACACACTGCACTGTATGTTCTTGTCTACCCTGTCCTAGATCCTGATCTCGTCTTCCCGATTGAGGTGACTCTAACTCTAACGTGTATGTTTTTACCTGATTATGACGCACAACTTGACTCTAATTCTTGGATTCAAAGAGAGATTGTTTAATTTTTTCAAAAACCTATGGTCCCGTTTTCTCTCTCTCTTGGCATTGAAAGCCAAGAAGTTAATATCCAATTAATGAAAATCCGATTTGAAGTACTCTCATTTCTATGTAAATTTCACAAGGTTTAATGCTTAAAGCACTGGGTCCAAAACTTGAAGCTTAAAATACACGTCCCTGTTGCACAATCTCATCTTTCTTTTTCTTTTAGTTCCTTCTCTTCTTCCAGTTTGGCCAGTAGAAAATTCATCACTTCCTGCAGCTCCTGTCCTTTTATTCCCTACTTTGGGTTTCTGCAAAAATCTATCATAACCTAATACTTCCAATAGGAAGTATGTATTGGAAGAAGAATATCGAAAATGACACATTCAATTCCAGTTAATGTAAATAAAAATGTGGTCTCAATAAATTGAACATTTAAACAGCTTAGGGTCAATTGTTATGGAAGGAGGAGAATAGAGATTATACTATTATTTGCTTTTTTGCGAGGATAATGAACTGGTTTATATGTGAGGTACTAGGAATCTTGAATATCAAGTTGAAGCAGAACTGTGATGCTGAATTGTCTAGTATATGAGTGGGTCGATTACTTCATTTCTTTCCTTTGTTTGGCATGATGGTAGTCCAAGGTTTTGACATTGTTGCGGTCTTCTTGTTGTATATGTTGCATGTAAACTTCTGAAAGGAATTGCTCGTGGTGGAAAAATATGGTGATATCAGTGTCTCTTGTTCTTGGGTTTTTTTTTTTTTTTTTTGTCAATTGGAGTTTTTGTGGCGGGGATGGGAGGTGAAGAGATGCGTTTTACTGGAGAAGGCTTAAAGCCAGATTGTTTTGTAGGAAATATGTTAATTTAAATGATATTACTCAATAAGTAAGGGTCTACCAGAAAGTATTACCAATTATTGAATTCAGCATCACATTGGACCAGGATATCATATGCATGAATATAATTATTGTCATTTGATTTTCTTAATACCCCAAGCCTGAACCTTTTCTCTACTGCAGTGCTGATAGGTCACATCTAAAGAGGAAATTAGATCTTGAATTTCAGCAACCTGAAGAAGAATAACTTGTGCACAAGTATGCGAGGATTTTCAATTCTTGTGCAGGGATTTTTGGTATAAGAGGTTTGTTATGGCAATCTCAGAAGTTCATTCTTATTACATGCATTTCGCTGTCGTTTGTATTTTTTCTTTGTTAAAATATCTCTTACTTATATTGATTTATTTACCAGGAAATACCTTGGCGAGACTCTAGACTGAAGTAATTAGTTCACAGAATTTTGTTAACCCCATAGAATACAGTCCCTTTAACTAGTCATGGTGTACAATAAACCACTAGATGCCAAGAATTATAAGTAAATAGTTGTGTTTGATGATTGATTTTCGAACCAGTTCGTCATGCTTGTATTTGAATCGGGAGAGAAATCAAAAGCTATTTGCGGCAACTTTGATTGATATTGGATATTGTATTAATTTAAAATGCTCAAGGGGAATTTTGTGAGCATATTATGTTTGTTCAATTTATAAGAAATTGTATTATGAACTTGGAATATGACTAATTTATCATATGCTTTCCTATTCGGAGTGCTAGTTACCGTGTAAAGATATCTGAAAATAACTAAGTAAATTATACACAATTTGCAGCTATAAATATCATTCGAGTCCCAAGCAAAGAGGAGCAACAGAAAATAACAATGGATTTTCTTACATTCTTGCATGTAGTATTATCTTTTGTAGTGCAGACTTGGTTTCATGTCCTAAGATCAAATCTAGGACGTGGGAGATCACGAAAGTTACCTCTGGGGCCCTACCCTTTTTCGATTATTGGTAACATTCTTCAACTTTGCAAAATTGTTAAACGAACGGTGAAATATTCTTAGGACACTGCCAGAGCAAATTGGTGACTTATTTGCTAGTAAACGGAATTAGGCGTAGCCAACCCTGAAATAGTTATACAGAGTATAAGTTTTTATTTTGAATGTTATGTTTTATATTTTGGTCCTTGGATAGAAGAGTTGGCACCATGCTTTTGCCTTTCTATTTAGACCGTATTATAGTCATATAAATTAGTTGTACGTAGTCAATTTTCAAGGTTTAACAATAATGGTAGCAAGGGTTTGCCATGCTTTCTTCTCGATTTACTTTTAGAATTTGAGAGACGAAAAAAGGAAAATGGGAATGGACATATTGAATTTTGGCTTTGTCATCTTCAACAATTGCAAAAGAGAGACGGCAATCGAAAATGGAGGGCGAGGCATTTCGAAAGTGACCTTCTAATTATTATTTTGTTTCATTTTCCTTGTGAGGGCATCTACCATACTCAATTTTCAAGCCTGTGGATAAATTCCAAGGTATAGAGATTACTACGCGTTAAAGTTCTACTTGACGTTATTATAAAGTTATTATCGCATTCAATAATTTTAAAATATATATTGTGTCGACAAGCGAGAAAGGCTTGACATTATGTATCAACTTCTCACAATAAAATATGATGTATATTAGATTGTGACATAATTTGTGTATAATTAATTACTATGAATCAATATCGAGAAATCACAGGATATAATACTTACAAGTGAATTCAATTGGAGACCACCATTCTATGGAATTCAATTAAGAGGGTTATTTATTTATTAAAATAAGGTAAGACCAAAATACGATTATTTTATAACCCTAGTCCATTTTCTCTACATATACTAAATAGTTTCATGAAAATGAAAGACAACGGCCCCATTTGAATCATTCTCAATTAATTTTTCATCACGGCTAAAAGGTGCATAAATATAGGTAGGGATGACAAGATTTGAACCCTAGACATTTTATACCCACAACAATTATGCTACCAAGCTGTGCCACATCCCTTCCTTATATTCATCTATTGTCCATTAACTATGAATTTTTGCATCATCATAGTTCTTGACCTCACCCTCCGTGGAAGATTTTTGTGGAGGAACTCTCAGTTTTGGAGGAATCAAATTTATTTCTCGATTCAATAGAAGTTCATAGAAGTGAATAAGATCCCAAATAACGAGTCATATGTTTTAAATAACTAATCTTAGACTCTGGTTTGAAATAAGTTCTTGAAACTCGAGTTCAGAATACCAATTTTTTCTATAAGTCCGCCACTTAGTATGATAAATATCAACATATAAAATCAATTACAACAGACAAAACCTGTCTTTATTTGTCCTCTAAGAGACAAAACGGCAATGACGTTAACCAATGAAAAACTTGAACAAAATTTGCACCTATAAGTTTCATTTGAGTCCATACAAAGAGGAGCAGAGGGGGAAAAAAAACCAATGGATTTTCTAACATTTTTGCTTGTAGTATTATCTTTTCTAGTGTGGTATTCCGTAAGATCAAATTTAAGGGGCCGGAGATCAGGCAAGTTACCACCAGGGCCTTTCCCTTTTCCGATAATCGGTAACATTCTTCAACTTGGCAAAAATCCTCATCAATCACTAACCAAACTCTCCAAAATTTATGGTCCTCTTATGTATCTAAAGCTAGGGAGCAGAAATACAATCGTCGTCTCATCACCGGATATTGCCAAACAAGTACTACAAAAACATGACCAAGTCTTTTCTTCTCGAACAATTCCTGCTGCAGCAACAGCATATGATCATTACAAGAAGTCTGTCGGCTGGTTGCCAGTGGCTAGCCAGTGGCGAAATCTTCGTAAAATTTGTAGAGAACAAATGTTTTCGTCGCATAGAATGGATGCAAGCCAGGGTCTTCGCCAAGAAAAATTGAAGAAATTGTGTGCCTATGTGCATGATTGTTGTATTAATGATCAAGTAGTTGATATTGGTGATGCTGCGTTTATCACATCGCTTAACCTCATGTCAGCTACTCTTTTCTCGATTGATTTTGCTCAATTTAGTTCCAAATCTGCTCAAGAAACGAAAGAAGTTGTACGGGTTCTGATGTCAATTGGAGCGGTTCCTAATCTTGCGGACTTCTTCCCGGTTCTGAAGTTCATCGATCCACAAGGCATTGTGCGCAAAACCAATAGTTACGTTGGCAAAGTATTTGTAATATTTGATGATTTGATCAATCAACGGTTGAAGTCAAGAGGCGGATCACTGGATCATCCGGTGAAAAATGATTTACTAGAAGCCATCCTCGATCATAGCCAAACAAACGAATCCGAATTAACCTTTGATGTTCTAAAGCATCTACTTCTAGTGAGTGATTGTGTGCATATACTTCCATACTGTATAAATTTCTAAATAGATTTGACTTAATAACCACTCTAGTACATCTTTATGAAACCAATTTACCTGTATTTGAATGCTTAACCACTATAGATCACTAATTTCTTGCATATACTAGGATTTATTTGTTGCAGGAACAGACACTACTTCGAGCACGGTGGAATGGGCAATGACAGAATTACTACGGAATCCTGGGAAAATGTCAAAAGCTAAAAACGAGCTTATGACTGTCGTTGGAGGAAATAGACAAGTTGAAGAGTCAGATATCTCAAGACTTCCATATCTGCAATCAGTGATCAAAGAGACCTTTAGGTATCATCCTCCTGCACCCTTTTTAATACCTCGCAAGGCAGAAGTTGATACAGAAATAAATGGCTATACAATCCCTAAAGATGCACAAATACTTGTTAACGTATGGGCAACCGGTAGAGATTCAAGCATTTGGTTAAATCCAGACTCGTTTGAGCCTGAACGATTTTTAGACCTTGAAATAGACTTCAAAGGAAAAGATTTCGAGCTCATTCCCTTTGGTTCGGGAAGAAGAATATGTCCTGGATTGCCGTTGGCTTATAGAATGGTGCATCTCATGGTAGCATCTTTGATTCATAACTTCAATTGGAAAGTCGAACAAGGAATGAAACCCGAAGAAGTTGACATAAATGAGAAGTTCGGGCTTTCACTGCAGAAGGCAGTGCCTCTCAAGGCTTTCCCAATCAAACTGTGAAGCCTCAAAGTATGTTTCACCTCGCACACACTATTCTCCGTTGAATTAAGTTTTTTTAGCAATAAACAGTTATAGTCGTATTATGTATTTATCTTGTTGCTAAACATTTTTAGTACTTTCAATGTCATGGCATGTGTTGTCATTGAATATGTTTTAGAAGGTGTAAAATATGAGAGAAAATATATGTGCAGAAATAATTTTCTGTATAATTCAATTGAATTATGAATAAAGTTACAAGATATATATACTAATAGGAAATGAATTCTACCTAAAATAGAGATATTACATACATGATATCCTACTACAAATACAATCCTATCAACAAGGTAAAGAATAAGATAAGTAAATATTTGTTAATAGAAGAGGGATCAAATACTAATTTTAGAAGAAGGCATTTGTTAAGATCATTACAATTTCATACAATTTGATATGAACTTTCCAAATTTGAACAACAATTTAATATTTTCGAAGTCTAAGTTGGAGCTAGCATGTTTGAGAAGTTATTCTCTAGTCTAGAACAAGAAGAATAAGAAGTTGGAAATTGCAGAACACGAATATGACAATCCAGCTCCAAAGCACGTTACTATCTCGTTTTCCTTAAGACATTATTTTCCCCCACCAATTCTGTGATGCAACATGGAAATGCAAAATACACCCCCTAGAATACAATGAAGCCTACATTGACGTTGTTGTCTGTATTGTGCAAATACGAAGATCAATTCTGTGATGCAATAAAGCCTAATATGTTGTATGCATGGTGCAAACACGAACACAATAAATAAACCTATGGATAAGGTTTGTACTTTGTCTATGCAGAATAACAAAGTATAAACAAAATGAATGCACGAAAATTGAATTCTGAGATGCAAGAGGAGAACGGAATGTAATAACATAAATATGTATATGAAAATTGTATCTTTCAAATGGAAATAACGAAATCCTTTATTTCCTTCTAACTCTTCATGATAAGTTACAACCACTCAAATGTGACTTTAAAGCTTGAATTTGAAATATATCAGGCTGTTTAGAACCATAAATAAATTGTCAAAACATTCCAAAATGAAGGCACCTTTTAGCTTCGCGTGCGCGAAGTCGTGCAAATGAATGTGTCTTTTGGATTTGAACCTTCACGTACTGAAAATGTTTCAAATGTTGACCAAAGTGACATGGTAGATAAGCTTTGAACCAGTGATCTTAAAAGATTATTTGGAAACAGCTCACACGCAAATTTACATATCGTCACATTCATATAACTATTCTTTTGAGGTGTATATATTCTAGAAGTCTCATGTACCTATTGATTCACAGTATTAGAAAAAATGATACCCACAGAGGCAGATCTAGAAATTTTAGCTTGTGGAGGTAATATGGCAGTTAACGGTGCTACATTGTCGATCGATGAAAATGCAGTAGCCTGTAGCGTTTATAGCAGTCGACAACGCAGCGGTAGCCGGTAGAGATAACGGCATTTGAAGCAAACAAATAAAACTACTTAATTTATTCAAAAACTTTGTTGCAGTTTTGGGTTAGCGGGTTAGGAGTACATAAAAAGTAGAATAAAGTAATGAAAAATGGAATCAATATTTTATTTTATTTTTAAAAAATCAAGTTTGGATTAAACATAACTTGAAAAATCGAAAAAAAAATGTCAAGAGTGAAAATCATAGTTATTCACGAACATAAATATGAAAATAAAGTAAACAAAATAAAAAAAATATCTATTCCCAAAAATATGGTTGAGTTTTTTTAATTTTTTACTTAGTTCTAACATAATTTTGAACTTAAAAATAGAAAAGATATTTTGTTTTGTTTTTCAGATTTTGGAATTAAAAGTAAAAAACGTTAATGTCTAAAAGATTCGGTGTTAAGCATATTGTTTTGTACAATCTATCCTTCTAAAACTTGAAGAAATTAATGCTGAAATTTATAGAGTTATCTAAAAAGACGAAATATGCAAATAAAACTAAAAGTTGGAGATTTAAAAGTCATTTTTTAAGGTTGGAAATTAATTGCACAAATTTATCAAAAGACAAAAAATAAATATGGTAGTCGGCTGTTGGGATCCGCCCTTGGATATCCACCTCCTTTATCACTCCTAAGACATTTAATTTTAGTAGTGCATAAACTTTCTATGTCGGCTTTATAGATTTTAAATTTATTCAATAGTCCACCCTTAATTAATATACATCAAATATACATATCAATATTTAGAGAATGGTGTTTTTATTTTTTATTTTTTATTTTTTATTTTTAATCTTAGTTTGAGCACATAGTTTACTTTTTCCTGCATATCATGATTACTAACTTAGAAGAGATATTAATGAATACTAACTTAGAAATATCATGAAGTCGTCTATTATTAATATGTCCAAAATGAAAATGTCATAAAGATAATGATTCAATCACATAAACAAAATCAGAAGCTATTTTATTAATAAGGTAAAGTTTAAATATACTCTCATACATAAAAATCATTTTCGACAAACATCCTATTTTTTGACCGTGCAAACTTATCAAACTCAAAGACAAGTTTGTAGCCAAACTTATTGAGTAGCCTTTAGATAAGTCTAACTAAAGTCCCAAATTGGTCTTCAATGGGACCAATACAAACGTGTCTAGGAGTCTTTTATTTTTTTAAAAATAGAAATAAAATTACATCTATATAGGAAATATAAATTTTTTTGAGTCATTATGTGTAACAAAGCTTTCGAATCTCGACGTAGCTCTACACAATGTCTGCTTTTTTCTTTGTCATATCAGCTTGATAAAATCCTCTCAGATTACATTGAAAACAATAAATTTTAAACATCGTCTATTTTACTTTTGTGGCAAGTTTTATTTAACAATATAGTGAAGCATTGGAGATTCTCTAACTATATTGAACACGCTACAAAGTAAACCACCTAGATATTATAATTAACATATGGTTAATTACACTAATAGTTCACATTCTTTCAAGTTTGTAACAATTTCATCACTATTTTTTTAGTAGATATCATCTTTATTCTTCCATTTATTCTCACATATGGTCTTCAAATCACTATTTTTTACTATTTTGACAATTATTTGACAATTTTGCCCCTTGAATTAAATAAATTAAAATGATAAAAAAAAAAAAAATACAATGAAAGTATTGCAATTAGACCCTTAACCTTTTCAAAAGTACAAATATATTTTAAACTATTTTATTTTATACAGATAGGTGTTGTTCCTTAGCAAAAAAAAGAGTCATCTTTTACCCCCTACCTTCACCCAGGCACATGCTTCATACTGCAAAACTCGTCAACACCATATCAAAAAATGCACAAAACTAAAACCACGCACTAAAATCATGTTCAATTTAAATTTCTACCTCAAAACCCTGATATCCCGTCTTCGAAACCCCAATTTGTATCCATGTATTTCGCTTTTGCACAGTCCCCCCTCCAAGAAATCTTCACTCTCCAACCCCGCAATTCAATTCATCATAGATGAAGCTCAAGATTTTGGGATCTCCAAACCGTCGAGCTCAAGTTTCCAGACCAATTTATTTGTAAATAAGGGCGAAGAAATATTGCCACATAAAAATTGTGGCGACACTTCTAAGATTTAGATATCGCATCCATGGCCTGAATGGGTGGATTTAATGGAAAAGCAGTTGAAGAATGAGTATTTTGAGGGAATTGAAAACACTTTTGGGAGTAAATGTAAAATGGGCACTAAGGAGGCAAATGTAATAAGGACTACTTGTTTGAATTTCGCCTGAGACCACTATCATCTTATAAAATACTGTTCTCACAATGTTGATTTTCCACTAGCGGTCGTTCTAATTGTTCTGATTGTGAAATGGTGGTTGTTTGAATTAACTCTTTGTTGAGTTGTTCGAAAGTGAAATGGTGGTTGTTATTCGTGCAATTTTCCACTAGCGGTCAAATACTCAGTATGAAGCATGTGCCTGGTAGTGTAGTGGGGGTGGGGGTAGGAAAATATGATTTTTTTTTATTTTTTTATTGGGGAAGAACACTTATCTGTATAAAATAAAATAGTTTAGAATTTATTTGTACTTTTCAAAAGTTAAGGATTCAATTACAATGCTTTCATTGTATTTGTTTTTTTTTCTATCATTTTAATTTATTTAAGTCAATAGGCAAAATTTGTCAAATAATTGTCAGAATAATAAAAAATAGTGATTTAGAGACCATATGTGAAAATAAATGGAAGAATGAATATGATATCTATTAAAAAAAAAAAGAATAATGATAAAATTTTTACAAACTTTAAAGAATATAAACCATTAGTGTAATTAACCCTTGACATCTAGTATTAAATACCAAAAAATTATAGAAAATGTCTAGTTCCCACCACCTATTTTAAAATATGGTAACTTTTGAAAATATTTGATCAAATGGCCGTTTAATTTTTAACATGACGAAATTACCCTCATACAATGAATTAAAATCAAATCATGTATCCTAAATTCATTTTCAAAATTTTTCAGAATTACAAATCGACACCGACACTTCAAAACCCACATTCTCTCTCCTCAACACCACCACCACTATACTCCAAAAGACAACAAATCTTGAACAATGCACTACCACTGCATGACCGTATCGCCCCTCCAATATCCACCACACATTTCTCTTCTTTTAAAACCCATGTTTTCCATTGCAAAATTAGAAGAAATGACAAGTGAGTGAAATATTATTTTACGATTGTAATTCATAAGACACATAATCAAAACAAATTGATAACCCATTAGCTAGTAAACAAAACTTGGCAAAAACGCTAGCCAGGTTCGAGACAATTTCTCCAAGGAGATGAATTTTTTTAATTTTTTTAATTTTTAGGAAATGTTGAAACGACAGTTCCAATTTTTTGGCCAATAACACTCCAAAACTCATGTTTAAAGTTTAAACCAGTAGCGAATAAGTTGGAAAGTGAACGTGCAAATTACAATTGTACACATCTCTTTAATTTTTTCTTGTGGACAGATTCCATTTTCAAACCTGTGGATGAATTCCAACTTGCATGAGAGATGACAAGCGATTGGTCCTTATTAAGGACTTGTTCAATGTTTTTTTTTTTTTTTTCAAAAAATGGGGTTTTTTTGTTACTTTATTGATTTATTAAAATTTTTTTGTCGTGTAAAAAAGTTGAAAAGTCAAAAATAATTTTTTTGAGAAAAAATGATTATTGAACATACTCTAACTACTACGTTGTACGTTATTATAAAATTATTGCCGCTTTCAATTATCTTAGAATATAGAATTTGTTGATATCGTCGCGACGTCAAAAAAGACAAAATAAAAAGGTGATCAAAGTTTCATTGATTTTAAATAAATACTTCTGTTGATTCTTAAAAATGGAAATGATCTACTCCCCATGGTGGGGAGTAGTTATAAAGACCACCGGACACGTGTTCGATGGCCATTGGATGAGTGCTTGATTTTTATGTCAAGCACTTTTTCATTACTCAATGGCCACCAGACACGTGTCCGGTGGCCCTTATATCTACTCTCTACCATGGAGAGTAGATCATTTCCTTTCTTAAAAACACCAGAGAACTAGACATCAAACACTCATCATTGAATTTCGTACTAAATACCGAAAAATTGGACTTGCTGTTTTAAAATATCAAATACAGAGAATTGAAAAAATTGGAAAACACCAATAGTTTTTTTTCTTATTCATAAACAACCAATAAATAAACAAGTTCTTATGCGAGTTTAAATAGTAAGAAATATAGAAATTAAACCCTAAGACAAAATATATGGTCCTAAACTAATTATTAACAAATCACGACAATTATATTAAAATTAAAAGCAATAATCAATCTTCATGAGATATCCATATCAACATAATATAAATAAGGGTAATTATATATTTACACCAAATTTTTTATTTGTTATACTATATTTTAATTATATTTAAAGTTCTCAATTTTTGTTCATTGTAGCCCTCATGTCCTAACTCTTTTTTGTTACATTTTTATCATCAACTTTCTATTAACTAGCATATTTTGTCTCTAATAACAGTTTGTATAAAAAAAATTCCGATGAGAATGCGTAAAAAAACTTATTTGTCTATCATATTTTTAAAAACAATAAGTGCCTCTTTGGTGGAGTTTAAAAATTGTTTTTAGGAGATTTTGATATAAAATAATGAAATTTGTGGTTGAAAAGTTGTGGGTTCCATTAAATATGTGGTTGAAAATGAGTGTGAGAGAAAAATAGTTTATTTTAAACTCTACCAAACATGTGCTAAATACAAAAGTGCGACAAATATATTTTCTTCATTTTAAAGTATGCAAACAGAATATTTTGACAGAAATCATCATTAAAGATGGGATGTGATAATTAATAAAAGTTGAAGATAACAATTTGACAAGAAAAAAATAAGGACACAAATACTATAATAAACAAAGGTTAAGAACTTTAAGTAAAATTAAAATATACTAACAAATAAAAATTGTAGTGCAAATATATATTACCACCCTATAAATTACTCTAGGGAAAAAACATTGTCTTACATATTTGTCATTTAAACGTGAAAAAGGTAATGATTGTGACTAATACTAAGAAACTGATGAGATTTGCCGTATAACTGTTATTTTTGAAAGGGGAATTATTATGACTAATACTAAGAAACTGATCAGATTTGCTATATAAATGTCATTTTAGTCCCAAACAAAGAGGAGCAAAGGAAAACACCAATGGAGTTCCTAACATTTTTTCTTGTAGTATTATCTTTTCTAGTGTGGCATGTCCTAAGATCAAATCTAAGGCGCCGAAGATCCGGAAAGTTACCACCGGGGCCTTACCCTTTTCCGATAATCGGTAACATTCTTCAACTTGGAAAAAAAACCCCATCAATCAATAACCAAACTCTCCAAAATTTATGGTCCTCTTATGTATCTAAAGCTAGGGAGCAGAAATACAATCGTCGTCTCATCACCGGATATTGCCAAACAAGTACTACAAAAACATGACCAGGTCTTTTCTTCTCGAACAATTCCAGCTGCAGCAACAGCATATGATCATTGCAAGAAGTCTGTCGGCTGGTTGCCTGTGGCTAGCCAGTGGCGAAATCTTCGTAAAATTTGTAGAGAACAAATGTTTTCGACGCACAGAATGGATGCAAGCCAGGGTCTTCGCCAAGAAAAATTGAAGAAATTGTGTGCCTATGTGCATGATTGTTGTATTAATGATCAAGTAGTTGATATTGGTGATGCTGCGTTTGTCACATCGCTTAATCTCATGTCAGCTACTCTTTTCTCGATTGATTTTGCTCAATTTAGTTCCAATTCTGCTCAAGAAACGAAAGAAGTTGTACGGGTTCTGATGTCAATTGGAGCGGTTCCTAATCTTGCAGACTTCTTCCCGGTTCTGAAGTTCATCGATCCACAAGGCATTGTGCGCAAAAACAAGAGTTACGTTGGCAAAGTATTTGTAATATTTGATGATTTGATCAATATACGGTTGAAGTCAAGAGGCGGATCACTGGATCATCCGGTGAAAAATGATTTACTAGAAGCCATCCTCGATCATAGCCAAACAAACGAATCCGAATTAACCTTTGATGTTCTAAAGCATCTACTTCTAGTGAGTGCATTGTGTGCATATACTTCCATACTGTATAAATTTCTAAATAGATTTGACTTAATAACCACTCTAGTACATCTTTATGAAACCAATTAACCTGTATTTGAATGCTTAACCACTATAGATCACTAATTTCTTGCATATACTAGGATTTATTTGTTGCAGGAACAGACACTACTTCGAGTACGGTGGAATGGGCAATGACAGAATTACTACGGAATCCTGAGAAAATGTCTAAAGCTAAAAACGAGCTTATGACTGTCGTTGGAGGAAATAGACAAGTTGAAGAGTCAGATATCTCAAGACTTCCATATCTGCGATCAGTGATCAAAGAGACCTTTAGGTATCATCCTCCTGCACCCTTTTTAGTACCTCGCAAGGCAGAAGTTGATACAGAAATAAATGGGTATACAATCCCTAAAGATGCACAAATACTTGTTAACGTATGGGCAACCGGTAGAGATTCAAACATTTGGTTAAATCCAGACTCATTTGAGCCTGAACGATTTTTAGACCTTGAAATAGACTTCAAAGGAAAAGATTTCGAGCTCATTCCCTTTGGTTCAGGAAGAAGAATATGTCCTGGATTGCCGTTGGCTTATAGAATGGTGCATCTCATGGTAGCATCTTTGATTCATAACTTCAATTGGAAAGTCGAACAAGGAATGAAACCCGAAGAAGTTGACATAAATGAGGAGTTCGGGCTTTCACTGCAGAAGGCAGTGCCTCTCAAGGCTTTCCCAATCAAACTGTGAAGCCTCAAATTCTGTTTCACCTCGCACACACTATTCTCCGTTGAATAAAGTTTTTTACCAATAAACATTTATAGTCGTATTATGTATTTATTTTGTTGCCGCTGAATATTGTTGACCTATGGTTAACTTTAAACCTTAATGTTTTGATTATTACAAACAAATTGGTTATGTTTTCTAACATTTTATTTTCAAGCAAAATTCAAAGCGCTACAAATCGAACTCTCATGCAATGACAAGTTCAAAGTCAAAATCAATTCAAGAGTTCAAGCATCTCAAGATCCGCCGAAATTCAAGATTCGAAGATCAAGATTGAAGAATATATTTTTTAGATAAAATAGTAAAGGTATTAACTCTTTAATCCTTAGCAATTAAATGAATGAAAGCTCAAAATATTTTTATGCACAAAACACATGTCATTATTACTTGCATAAAATATTTGTATCAAAGCCAAAAATCATTTTTCAAAACTGTGGAAACGGTCATCCGTTTGGATCATCCGTTTGAAATGAACCGGTCATCCGTTTGAAATGAACCGGTCGACCGTTTGACTTCCACTGTCCAAAAAGTGTCCGTTCTGACTTTTTGCAGTTCAACGGCTAGTTCTGACCAATCTGACCGGTCGACCGTTTGGTCATCCGTTTGGTCAGAAAGTGACGAAAATTCATCTCTATAAATACCACTTCATTTATTATCATTCAATAACACTTACAAGAGCATTTATAGAGAGAATCATATTGAAAAACTTCATCCAAAGTTTCATTGTATTTATATCTTCAATATCTCATATTGAAAAACTTTGTTTGATTAAATCAAACCTTTGATTCATCTTTCTCAACAAAGTTTTCTTCTAACACTTGAGCTTTCCTCATTCATTGCTATTCATTAAAGTGTTAGTCTCTCTTAGAACTAAACTTGTATCTATCATTCATCTAGAGAGAAATACTCAAATCAATTTCTTCATATATTTGGGTCATATTGAGGTCCCTTGAAAAGCTCAATATTGTATAAGGATCGATGCTCCTTGTTTGTAAGTCACCGGATACATTGTAAGGGTTTGGATTGCACCATAAGTCAATCAAAATAGTGGAAAGGCCGTGCTCGTGTTGGAGAGCTTAGTAACGGGGGACGTAGATCATTAGTTGGATCGAACCTCCATAAAAATCTTTTGCACTCTCTCTTTTCTTTTATTTACTTATATTGTGCTTATATTTGAGTGAATCATTTTTTGTTTCTTAAATTTCATTTTTAAGAATATTTTTCGAAAAAGTTTGAGAAAACCAATTCACCCCCCTCTTGGTTAGTTATTCTTGGGCTATCAATTGGTATCAGAGCAAGGTGCTCATTTTTTTTTTATTACACAATCTTGAGTAATGGCTAACCAAAATTTTCAAAACCTTGAAGGTCACTCTACAAATTGTCCTCCCTTCTTTAATGGCTCCCACTACAATTATTGGAAAACAAGAATGATGATCTATATTCAATCAATTGATTATAACATTTGGGAAGTCATCGAGTTTGGTCCATATGTGCCTACAAAAATTATCAAAATTGATGATAGACCGGACCAAACTATTTCCAAGCCTAGAGAAGAATATGATGAAGAGGATAAAAGAAAATTGTCTTTGAATGCTAGAGCCAAAAATTTACTTTATTGTGCCTTAGACAAAAATGAGTTTAATCGTATTAGCACATGTGATTCTGCATATGATATTTGGAATGCATTAGAGATAACTCACTTAGGTACCAACAAGGTTAAAGAAACCAAAATAAATCTATTGACAAAAGATTTCAAAAATTTCTTTATGAAACAAGATGAACCTATTGTTGATATGATTACTCGTTTCACCGATATTATTAATGACCTTAAGGGCTTTGATCGAAAATTTACTAACAGTGAACTTGTCAGCAAAATGCTTAGGTCTTTATCGGAAGATTGGAGCTCCTTGAGGATGTTGATAGAAAATACAAAAGATATCAACAATTATCCATTAGAGGAGCTATATGGAACATTGATGACGTATGAGTTCAACAATGCCGAAACAAAGGAGAAAACGAGGAGGAGCAAAGAAGAAATAAAGGAGCTTCCCAAGAAGCAAATTGCTTTGAAATCAACAAATGATGAAGGATCCTCCAATACAAACATGAGTGATGAAGAACTTGATGACTTAGTTCTTCTTGTCAAGAAATGGAGAGGATTTCGAAACAATAGGCGATTTCAAAAGAAAGAAGACAAAAGTGAAGAAAAGAACAAAAAGATCATATGCTATGATTGTGACAAACCCGGTCACAAGAGGACCGAATGTCCAAACAAGAAGAAGTTCATCAAAAAGAAAGCCCTTCAAGCTACATGGGATGATAGTGATGAAGATGATCAAGAAGAAGATGAAATTTAAGAAGAAATCGCTAATATGTGCTTCATGACTATTGAGGATGAGGTAAGTACAAATAACAATGATTCTTACATTGACTTATCTTCTTCTTATGATGAAATTCTTGAAGAATTTGAGAAACTCATGTCAAAATACTCTATTCTCAACAATAAACACTCTTTGTTGAAAAATGTAGTCAAGAAGTTTTTTATTGCTCAAAAGAACTTTGAAAAAGAGAAAGATGATCATAAGTCCTTAATTAAGGAAAATGTTTTATTGAAAGAAAAAGTGGTGGATTTAACAAGCATTGTTCACAAATTTACCCAAGGAAAAAATTTTTTTGAATTAATGCTTGGTGAGCAAAAATGTGTGTTCAACAAAGGGGGAATTGGATATAAACCTCTCTTGAAACAAAAATCCCTTGAAACCATTTTTGTAAAATCATCCAATTTTTCTCAACAAAACACCACATGTAGTTTTTGCAAGAAAAATGGTCATGTTGCTTATAATTGTTTAATTAAAAAGAAATTATACTTTGAAAGAAAACACAAGTGGATAAAAGAATCCACAAGCTCTAACTATCAAGGACTCAAACTTATGTGGGTACCAAAAATCAAAAATTAAAATTGTCTTTGTAGGTAACACAAAAGGTCAAGAGCAATTGGTTCTTGGATAGTGGTTGTTCAAAACACATGACGGGAGATCGATCTTTGCTATCAAATTTCAAAAGAAAAGATGGAGGTCATGTGACGTTTGGAGACAATGCCAAAGGAAAAATCATAGGCATTAGAAATATTGGTAATCGTTCTTCTCCATCTATTGAAAATGTTTTATTAGTTGATAACCTCAAACATAACTTACTTAGCATAAGTCAATTATGTGATAAAGGTTATCTCATTAAATTTGATTTCTCCAATTGCCTCATTGAGGATGCTATATCTAAAGAGGTATTGTTCATGGGGAGCCAAAGTAAAGATGTTTACATCATATCTATTGAATTTGATCTTGAAAAGGAAATAAAATGTCTTTCAAGTATAAATGATGATTCTTGGTTATGGCATAGGAGATTAGGTCATGTTAGCATGGACTTACTTTCAAAAATCTCCAAAAACAACTTTGTGAAAGAGTTGCCAAATATAAAGTTTGAAAAAGATAAAATTTGTGATGCTTGTCAATTTGGAAAACAAGTAAAGAGTTCTTTCAAACTTAAACAACACTCTTCTACTTCAAGACCTTTACAACTTCTCCACATGGACTTATTTGGACCCTCTAGAACCGCTAGTTTAAGTGGAAAACATTATGCATTTATCATTGTTGATGATTTTTCAAGATATACTTGGGTCATTTTCTTGAATTTAAAAGATGAAGCCTTAAATGCATTTAAACATTTTTGCAAAAGAGTCCAAAATGAAAAAGGATACACCATTACCACAATTAGGAGTGATCATGGTGGAGAATTTGAAAATATAGCCTTTGATGATTTTTGCAAATCCAATGGATATGAACATAATTTCTCGGCTCCTAGAACTCCTCAACAAAATGGTGTAGTAGAAAGGAAGAATCGAACATTGCAAGAAATGGCTCGGACCATGTTGAATGAAAACAATTTACCAAAATACTTTTGGGCCGAAGCCGTAAACACTTCATGTTACATCTTAAATCGAGTTTTGGTAAGTCGAAAGAAAACCAAAACTCCATATGAGTTTTGGAAAAATAGAATTCCAAATATTGGATATTTTAAAGTTTTTGGTTGCAAGTGCTTTATTTTAAACACAAAAGAAAACTTGGAAAAATTTGATCCAAAATCCGATATTGGAATCTTTCTTGGATATTCATCTACTAGCAAAGCTTTTAGAGTTTTCAACAAAAGAACTTTAGTAGTTGAAGAATCAATGCATGTTGTTTTTGATGAAACTAACTCAATTGGGCAAGAAAAAGTCATTGATGATGAAGATTTGGAAATCCCATTTGAGCAACTAAGCGTTCAAAATCAAGACAAAGAGAATCCAAATAACATTGAAATTCAACAAGAGAAGGAAACAATCATGCAACAAAATGAAGAAGAATCTCATGAAGATCCCAACACTTCATCATTACCAAAAGAATGGAGGTTTGTCCCTTCTCATCCAAAAGATCTCATCATTGGTGATCCATCAAAAGGGGTAAGTACAAGAAATACTTTTAGAAATTTTCATAACAATTGTGCATTTCTTTCACAAATCGAGCCAAAGAATTTTAAAGAAGCCGAGTTTGATGAATTTTGGATTCTAGCTATGCAAGAAGAACTAAATCAATTTGAAAGAAATCATGTTTGAGATTTAGTTGCTAGACCAAATTCACAAACCGTAATTGGCACAAAATGGGTTTTTCGAAACAAACGAGATGAAAATGGTATAATTGTGCGTAACAAAGCTAGATTAGTGGCTCAAGGTTACAATCAAGAAGAAGGTATCGATTTCGAAGAAACTTTTGCCCCGGTTGCTAGATTAGAGTCAATTCGTATGCTTCTTGCTTTTGCATGTCATAAGAATTTCACTCTCTTTCAAATAGATGTTAAAAGTGCATTTTTGAATGGAGTTATTCAAGAAGAAGTTTTTGTTGAGCAACCACCCGGTTTTAAAAATCACAAGTATCCGGACAAAGTTTTCAAACTTAAAAAAGCCCTTTATGGTTTAAAACAAGCTCCTAGAGCATGGTATGAGAGATTAAGTAAATTTCTCTTATCAAATAATTTTTTTAATGGGTAAAGCGGATACAACATTATTTATAAAAACCAAAAAGAATGATATGATAGTTGTCCAAATTTATGTTGATGATATTATTTTTGGTGCTACTAACATTTCCCTATGTGAAGAATTTTCTAAGTGCATGAGTAGGGAATTTGAGATGAGTATGATGGGTGAACTCAAGTTCTTTCTTGGTCTCCAAATCAAACAAACCAATGATAGAATATTCATTAGTCAAACTAAGTATATCTTGGATATGCTCAAAAAGTTTGAAATGGAAGAGTTGAAGCCAATGAACACTCCAATGAGCTCATCAATCAAACTAGATAAAGACGAGCAAGGTACTTCCGTTGATGTAACGAAATATCGAGGTATGATCGGATCCCTTCTTTATTTAACCGCTAGTAGACCCGATATTATGTTTAGTGTATGCTTATGTGCTAGATATCAATCTAATCCTAAGAATTCCCATCTTAGTGCCGTAAAATGCATTTTCCGTTATCTTAGTGGAACTAGATCTTTAGGTCTTTGGTATCCCAAAGAAACTCATTTTGATTTACTTAGCTTTTCGGATACCGATTGGGCCGGTTGTACAATTGATCGTAAAAGTACTAGTGGAACGTGCCATTTTCTAGGCTTTGCTTTAGTTTCATGGTTTAGTAAGAAACAAAATTCCGTTGCCTTGTCAACCGCCGAAGCCGAATATATCTCTGCCGCTAGTTATTGTGCTCAAATCCTATGGATGAAGCAAATTCTAAATGATTATCACTTTTCATTTGAAAAAGTTCCTATTATGTGTGATAATACAAGTGCGATCAACTTATCTAGAAATCCCGTTTTGCATTCTCGTACCAAACACATTGAAATTAGACATCACTTTTTACGAGACTATGCACAAAAAGGAGATATATCTTTGGAGTTTGTAAACACCGAAAAACAATTGGCCGATATTCTCACAAAACCTTTAGCACTCGAAAGATTTTCTTACATTCAACGAAGTTTAGGTATAATTGATGAATGTGAAATATGTGACTAAATCTTTTTGTTTCCTATGATTGATTGCATTTTATATGACAAAAATGTTGTAAAATCATTTGTCAACGGATCAAATCAGTGAATTTTACAAAATTTTGACAATCCAGTCCAACCGGACGACCGTTTATTAAAACGGACGTCCGTTTCATGTCAAACGGATGAACAATTGTTCAAATCCGTTTGATCATCCGTCTAACCAGAGATTTTTGTAAAAATTAAAAAGTTTAAACGGTCAACCGTTTCATTGTAACGGACGACCGTATCTTTTAAAACGGACGACCGTATGTCATCCGTCTGATCATCCGTCTGAACAGAGAATTCAACTTCAAAAATTCAGTCAAAACGGTCGACCGTTTTAGTGTTCCGGTCGTCCGTATCAGCGGAAATCAGGGTTTTAAGTTGGAATTTTTTCAAATTTCTTCATTCCAACTTCGCGCGAACTTACGGTCTTCACTCCCAATCTCCTCCATTTCACCAATCCTCCTAAAATCTTTCCTTTTTTCACTCAAAATCACAAAACCCATATCTTTTTACACCAAAAATCGAAAGATCCCCAATTTTTGTCCGTAAATTCTACCTATTCCATCCAAACGGACGATCCCTAAACCCTAGGCTTCAAATCCATTTTCCTCACCATGCCTCAAATGAAAATGGCAGCCAAACGTCCAAGGAGGGATAGGCAACCTACTCCATCATCTGAAGAAGAGGATTCTCCCTCGGAAATTCGGATTGCCAAATGTCCCGTCTTCATTGGTAAGAACGTAGACCTTGCCTCATTTATTTTTGAAGCCCCTTCCTTTCATATAGAAGATCTTTTCGTAGGTATGGGTTGGGTTAGTATTCTCACGTTGAATGACAAAGTTTACCCTTCCCTTGTCAAAGACTTCTATAAAAATATGTCTTCCTCTCCAAGGTCAGAAATTTCTTGTCTAGTTCGGGACAAACGAATTAAGATCACTCAAGATCTTATTCGAACACTTCTTCATCTTGAGGAAGGCGGTATTCGCATGTACACCACAAAAACAATTCCTCATACTGAAGAATACGACCCAATCGAGGCTTGTTGTCATGTCACCGGCAAGCAATTTGAGGCTGCCGTACGTCTTCGCACGAACCAACTTACTCTTCCGTGTCGTGTCCTTCATAACATCATCGCACATATAATTGTTCCTCGTAAAGGCCACTTGGATGAGGTTAATCATTATGATGTTTTTCTTCTCGACTCTATCCTCCGTGGGCGGAAACTTGATTTTTCTTACATAATGATCCAACACATGTCATCCGTCCTTAACGGCACTAGGGCTAAGGGGCTTCCCTACGGAATGTTTCTCACTAAGATTTTTTAACATTTTGAAGTTTCCTTCCGTAACTCGGTTGCCACTCTTCCCAAACCCACCGACACCATAAATATTCTTACCCTTCGCCGTATGAAAATTGTCAAGGAAAATGGGCAATGGGTGGCAAAATCCAAGGGATTTGACGATGAGTCCGGCCCCTCGACTTTGCCATTTGAAGATGAGGAAGAAATGGACGAAGGTGGCAATGCCGAAGATGCTCCGCCTCCGCGGCGACCCCGATCATCTCAAAGGCCGTCGTCCTCCACCTCCGGCTTCAACGAGGACCAGTTTAATCTTCTCAATGGCCGGATCGATTCTCTTGCATCTACCGTCGATAGCCTACAACATGCCGTGAGTGGCCTCAAACAAACGGCGGCTAGCATTCAAACTACGGTTGGTGGACTGCAAACTTCGGTAGACGGCATCACATCCTTGCTTCATGCTCTTCACTCCCGTCTCGGCACCGGATTTCCTCCGCCTCCGCCACCGGAGCCTTAGTCTATTTATTACTTTTGTTTTTGTCGCTATGTTTTAGAAACGAAGTTTATTTATTACTTTTGTTTTTGTAGCTATGTTTTGGAAACGAAGTCTATGTTCTATGCTTTTTTTTAGTTTATCAATGAATGTCATATTTTGTTTCATTTAGGGGGAAATTATTTTAAACCTTAATGCTTTATCTTTTTGCCTTTTTGTTTATGCCAAAAGGGGGAAAATAACTATGTGATGAAATATGTGATGTGATGAATTTGGCATGAAATATATGATGTGATCAAATGGAATTGATATCATGAAATGACATATATGATAAATTTGGCAAATCAAATGAAAACGATATAATGTGCTATAAATTCATCAAATTCATCAAATCATGTTTACTTGAAAAAGAAAGGGGGAATATATATGCTTTATTGTATATTATTATCATATATTCTCACATTGTTTGTCATAATCAAAAAGGGGGAAATTGTTGACCTATGGTTAACTTTAAACCTTAATATTTTGATTATTACAAACAAATTGGTTATGTTTTCTAACATTTTATTTTCAAGCAAAATTCAAAGCGCTACAAATCGAACTCTCATGCAATGACAAGTTCAAAGTCAAAATCAATTCAAGAGTTCAAGCATCTCAAGATCCGTCGAAATTCAAGATTCGAAGATCAAGATTGAAGAATAGATTTTTTAGATAAAATTGTAAAGGTATTAACTCTTTAATTCTTAGCAATTAAATGAATGAAAGCTCAAAATATTTTTATGCACAAAACACATGTCATTATTACTTGCATAAAATATTTGTATCAAAGCCAAAAATTATTTTTCAAAACTGTGGAAACGATCATCCGTTTGGATCATCCATTTGAAATGAATCGGTCATCCGTTTGAAATGAACCGGTCGACCGTTTGACTTCCACTGTCCAAAAAGTGTCCGTTCTGACTTTTTGCAGTTCAACGACTAGTTCTGACCAATCTGACCGGTCGACCGTTTGGTCATCCGTTTGGTCATCCGTTTGGTCAGAAAGTGACGAAAATTCATCTCTATAAATACCACTTCATTTATTATCATTCAATAACACTTACAAGAGCATTTATAGAGAGAATCATATTGAAAAACTTCATCCAAAGCTTCATTGTATTTATATCTTCAATATCTCATATTGAAAAACTTTGTTTGATTAAATCAAACCTTTGATTCATCTTTCTCAACAAAGTTTTCTTCTAACACTTGAGCTTTCCTCATTCATTGCTATTCATTAAAGTGTTAGTCTCTCTTAGAACTAAACTTGTATCTATCATTCATCTAGAGAGAAATACTCAAATCAATTTCTTCATATATTTGGGTCATATTGAGGTTCCTTGAAAAGCTCAATATTGTATAAGGATCGGTGCTCCTTGTTTGTAAGTCACCGGATACATTGTAAGGGTTTGGATTGCACCATAAGTCAATCAAAATAGTGGAAAGGCCGTGCTCATGTTGGAGAGCTTGGTAACGGGGGACGTAGATCATTGGTTGGATCGAACCTCCATAAAAATCGTTTGCACTCTCTTTTCTCTTTTATTTACTTATATTGTGCTTATATTTGAGTGAATCATTTTTTGTTTCTTAAATTTCATTTTTAAGAATATTTTTCGAAAAAGTTTGAGAAAACCAATTCACCTCCCTCTTGGTTAGTTATTCTTGGGCTATCAAATATGTTTTAAAAGGGGAAGCAAAAACTAGTTTTAGAAGAAGGCATTTGTTAAGATCAAGACAATTTCATACAGTTTGATATGAACGTTCCAAATTTGAACAACAATTAAATATTTTCGAAGTCTAAGTTGGAGCTAGCATGTTTGAGAAGTTATTCTCTAGTCTAGAACAAGAAGAATAAGAAGTTGGAAATTGCAGAACACGAATATGACAATCCAGCTCCAAAGCACGTTACTATATGTCGTTTTCCTTAAGACATTATTTTCCCCCACCAATTCTGTGATGCACATGGAAATGCAAAATACACCCCCTAGAATACAATGAAGCCTACATTGACGTTGTTGTATCATGCCTGAATTGTGCAAATACGAAGATCAATTCTGTGATGCCTCTAAAATACAATAAAGCCTAATATGTTGTATGCATGGTGCAAACACGAACACAATAAATAAACCTATGGATAAGGTTTGTACTTTGTCTAATTCTGAGATGCAAGAGGAGAACGGAATGTAATAACATAAATATGTATATGAAAATTGTATCTTTCAAATGGAAATAACGAAATCCATTATTTCCTTCTAACTCTTCATGATAAGTTACAACCATTCAAATGTGACTTTAAACCTTGAATTTGAAATATATCAGGCTGTTTAGAACCATAAAAAAAAAAAATTGTCAAAACATTCCAAAATGAGTCAAGAGGTGCTAGGTGCCCGGTGCCCCAAGGCACATTTTTAGCTTCGCACGAAGTTGTGCAAATGAACGTGTCTTTTGGATTTGAACCTTCACGTAGTGAAAATGTTTCAAATGTTAACCAAAGTGACATGGTAGATAAGCTTTGAATCAGTGACCTTATAAGATTAATCAGAAACAGCTCACGCGCAAGTTAACATATCCTCACATTCATATAACTATTCTGTTGAGGTGTATATACACTAGAAGTCTCATGTTATCATGTACAATACCTATTGATTCACAGTATTAGAAAAAATGATATCCACAAGGGCGGAGTTAGAAATTTTAGCTTGTGGGGGCAATATGGCAGTTAACAGTGTTACAGTGTCGGTCGATGACAATGCGGTAGCCTATAGCGCTTATAGTAGTTGACAGCGAAGCGGTGGCCGGTAAAGATAACGGCATTTGAACAAAACAAATAAAACTACTTAAAATAATTAAAAACTTTGTTATTTTATAAACGTAATCGGTTTTGGGTTAACAGTAAATAAAAAGTAGAATAAAATAATGAAAAATAGAATCAACATTCTATTTTTTTTTTTTTTAAATCAAGTATTGATTAAACATAACTTGAAAAATCGAAAAAAAAATGAAAATAATAGTTTCTCATGAACATAGTTTTTTTAAATTTATTTACTTAGTTCGAACATAATTTTGAACGTAAAAAAAGAAAGGGTATTTTGTTTTATTTTTAAGTTTTTGGAATTGAAAATCAAGGAAACATTAATGTATAAAAGATTTTGGTGTTAAGCATAGTGTTTTACCAAATTTACCCTTCTAAAACTTAAAGAAATTAACGCTGAAATTTATATAATTAATAATTATCTAAAAAGACAAATATGCAAATGAAATTAAAGGTTGGAAATTTGAAAGTTATTTTTTAAAGTTGAGAATTAATTGCACAAATTAAAGCTAAAAAATAACATGGTAGTTGGCTGTTGGGATCTGCCCTTGGATATCGATCTCATTTATCACTCCTAAAAGCATCTACAATAGTTTAGCTATATTTAAAGAGCAAGAGTAATTTTTTTTCAAACATTCCAACAATCTCTTTATATATGCTCTTCATTTTACTTATTCCAAAAAACATTTAATATCTTTTTACGTCTTCTATTTTTTTTCATATCCTAATTTGTATACATTATTTAATTAAAATCAATATATCAAGTATTGAAAATTGAAAATTGAAATTGTTTCAATGTATTTAATAATAGAGAGTGGGAGCCAAATTCACTCTCTAAATTAAAATGTTAAATTGGAGAGTCCATTAGAGTAGAAATTTAAGAGTTGTCTCTTTAAATTAAAAAGCATCATATCTTTAAGAATAATGTTATTTGCAGTCACTCACTATCGGTAGTTATCATATGTGGTATTATTCAATTGGATGAATTATTTATTTTAATTAAGTAATGCATTTATAGCCATTAATTATGAATAATTCATCCAATTGAATAATGATACATATGACGACTATCGGTAGTGAGCGACTGCAAATAGCATTACACATTAATTTAATAGTCCATCCTTAGTTTACATCAAATATACATATCAATATTTAGAGAATGGAGTTTTTCTTATCTTAGTTTGAGCACATAGTTTACATTTTCCTGCATATCATGATTGTAGATGTGAATTAATTCTAACTTAGAAATATAATGCAGTACCATTAACATGTCCTAAATGAAAATGCCAAAACGATAATGAATCAATCACATAAAACAAAATCAGTAGCTATTTTATTAATAATGTTAAGTCTAAATATGTCCTCATACATAAAAGTTATTTTCGACAAACATCCTACCTTTTGACAATACAAACTTATCAAACGCACAAACATGTTCGAAGCAAAACTTATTGAGTAGCCTTTAGATAAGTTTAACTCAAGTCCAAAATTAGTCTTCAATAGGACTAATACAATAGTGTCTAGCAGTCTTTTATTTTTTTTAAAAATAGAAATAAAATTAAATCTATATAGGAAATATAAATTTTTTTGAGTCATTATGTGTAACAAAGTTTTCGTATCTCGACGTATAGCTCTACACAATGTCTGTTTTTTTCTTTGCCATATCAGTTTGATAGAGTCCTCTCAGATTACATTGGAGACAATAAATTTTAAACATCGTCTATTTTACTTATGTGGCAAATTTTATTTAACAATCTAGTGAAGCATCGGAGATTCTCTAACTACATTGAACACGCTACAAAGTAAACTACCTAGATATTATAATTAACATCTAGTATTAAATACCAAAAAATTATAGAAAATGTCTAGTTTCCACCACCTATTTTAAAATATGGCAACTTTTGAAAATATTTGATCAAATGGCCATTTAATTTTTAACATGAAGAAATACCCTCAAACAATTAACTAAAATCAAATCATGTATCCTAAATTCATTTTCAAAGTTTTTCAGAAATACAAATCAACGCCGACACTTCAAAACCCACATTCTCTCTCCTCAACACCACCACCATTGTACTCCAAAAAACAACAAATCTTGAACAATGCTCTACTACTGCATGACCGTATCGCCCCTCCAATATCCACCACACATTTCTCTCCTCTTAGAATTCATGTTCTCCATTGCAAAAATGGAAGAAATGATAAGTGGGTGAAATATTATTTTACGATTGTAATTCATAGAACACATAGTCAAAACAATTTGATAACCCATTAGCTAGTAAACAAAATTCAGCGAAAATGCTAGCCAGGTTCGAGACAATTTCTCCAAGGATAGGAAATTTTTTTATTTTTTTATTTTTTAGGAAATGCTGAAACGACAGTTCAAATTTTTTGGCCAATAACACGCACTCCAAAACTCGTGTTTAAAGTTTAAACCAGTAGGGAATAAGTTGGAAAGTGGACGTACAAATTACAATTGTACATCTCTTTAATTTTTTCTTGTGGACAGATAACAGACTCCATTTTCAAACCTGTGGATGGATTCGTTGCATGAGAGATGACCAGTGATGGCAACGGAGCGGATCAGGACGGATCGACCTGATCCAAATCCGCCCCGTAATAATTGTAGGAGATCAAAATCCATCCCGCGATTCGTCATTTTTCGGGGCGGATCGGGGCCCTAATCTATATACTGATCCATATTTTTTTTGGCAGTCAAAAAATTTAAAATATATTTAAACAAGTTTTACTATTATACTATAAGAGTTTAAACAACATCATCCTCCTCAATTTCCTCCTCACTAAACCTTGTGTAAGGACCACAATATGTCGAATGTGATGAATTTTCTATTCAAAAGATATTTTAATTATCTATAAAATAAATAATCAAATCACATATAAAACAAAATATAAATTCAATGTTTTAATCCCTTTTTTTTTTAATTCGGGTCGGGTCGGGTGGGGCGGGGCGGGGCGGGGCGGGGCGGCTCCGATCCGATTCGCCCCGAGATCCGCAGCGAATCACGGATATCTGCCCCGTCGATCCGCGGATCATGTATTTTTCGCTCCATTCGAATCAAGTATTTATCGGGTTCGGGGCGGATCGGATATTTTTGCCATCCCTAAAGATGACAAGTGATTGGTCCTTATTAACTACTACGTTATTAACTACTACGTCGTACATTATTATAAAATTATTGTGGTAGATTTCAATGAATAACGTTCTAATGTCCACAGTGGATAATGTTTTAATTCCCACTTGGGCATTAAAACGGTGCTCGGCTTTCAATTATCTTAGAATATATAATTTGTTGATATTGACGCCACGTCAAGCAAGACAAAACAAAAAGGTGATCAAAGTTTCATTGATTTTAAATAAATACTTCTGTTGATTCTTAAAAATACCAGATAACTAGACATCAAACACCAATAGTTTTTTTTTTCTTATTCATAAACAACCAATAAATAAATAAGTTCTTATGCGAGTTTAAATAGTAAGAAAATATAGAAATTAAACCCTAAGACAAAATATATGGTCCTAAACTAAATATTAACAAATGACGACAATTATATTAAAATTTAAAGCAATAATCAATCTTCATGAGATATCCATATCAACTTAATATAAATAAGGGTAATTATATATTCACACCACATTTTTTATTTATTACATTATATTTTAATTATATTTAAAGTTCTCAATCTTTGTTCATTGTAGCACTCATGTCCTAACCCTTTTTTTGTTACATTCTTATCATCAACTTTCTATTAACTAGCATATTTTGTCTCTAATGACAGTTTGTATAAAAATAAAATCCGATGGAAATGCATAAAAAAATTTATTTGTCCATCAAATTTTTAAAAACAATAAGTGCCTCTTTAGTGGAGTTTAAAAATTGTTTTTAGGAGATTTTGATATAAAATGATGAAATTTGTGGTTGAAAAGTTTATAAAAGTTGTGGGTCCCATTAAATATGTGGTTGAAAATAAGTGTGAGAGAAAAATAGTTTATTTTAAACTCTACCAAACATGTGCTAAATACAAAAGTGCGACAAATATTTTTTCCTCATTTTAAAGCATGCAAACAGATTATTTTGACAGAAATTATCATTAAGGATGGGATGTGCTAATTAATAAAAGTTGAAGTTAACAATTCGACAAGAAAAAAATAGGGACATAAATACTAAAATAAATAAAGATTAAGGACTCTAAGTGAAATTAAAATATAGCGTAACAAATAAAAATTGTTGTGCAAATATATATAACCACCCGATAAATTACACTAGAGAAAAAACGTTGTCTTACATATTTGTCCTTTAAGCAATAAAAGGGCAATGATTATGACAAATACGAAGAAACTGATGAGATTTGCCGTATAACTGTCATTTTTAAAAGGGAAATTATTATGACTAATACTTATAAGAAACTGATCAGATTTGCTGTATAAATGTCATTTTAGTCCCAAACAAAGAGGAGCGAAGGAAAGACCAATGGAGTTCCTAACATTTTTTCTTGTAGTATTATCTTTTCTAGTGTGGCATGTCCTAAGATCAAATCTAAGGCGCCGGAGATCCGGCAAGTTACCACCGGGGCCATACCCTTTTCCGATAATCGGTAACATTCTTCAACTTGGCAAAAACCCCCATCAATCACTAACCAAACTCTCCAAAATTTATGGTCCTCTTATGTATCTAAAGCTAGGGAGCAGAAATACAATCGTCGTCTCATCACCGGATATTGCCAAACAAGTACTACAAAAACATGACCAGGTCTTTTCTTCTCGAACGATTCCAGCTGCATCAACCGCATATGATCATTTCAAGAAGTCTTTGGCCTGGCTGCCTGTGGCTAGCAAGTGGCGAAATCTTCGTAAAATTTGTAAAGAACAAATGTTTTCATCACATAGACTTGATGCAAGCCAGGGTCTTCGCCAAGAAAAATTGAAGAAATTGTGTGACTATGTGCATGATTGTTGTATTAATGATCAAGTAGTTGATATTGGTGATGCTGCTTTTATCACATCGCTTAATCTCATGTCAGCTACTCTTTTCTCGATTGATTTTGCTCAATTTAATTCCGATTCTTCTCAAGAAACGAAGGAAATTATACGGGGTATGATGGAAGTTGCAGCGGCTCCTAATCTTGCAGACTTCTTCCCAGTTCTTAAATTCGTTGATCCACAAGGTATACTGCGCCAATCCAAGAGTTACGTTGGCAAATTATTAGTAATATTTGATGATTTGATCAATGAACGAATGAAGTCAAGAAGCGATTCAATTGATCATCCAGCGAGAAACGATGTACTAGAAGCCATCATTGATTACAGCCAAACAAACGAATCTGAATTAACCATTGATGTTCTAAAGCATTTACTTCTGGTGAGTAATATATATTTCCATTCTGTTTTACAAAATGGTAAAGGGCTACAGAAAAGGATAAGAACACTAATTTCTTGCATATACTAGGATTTATTTGCTGCAGGAACAGACACTACTTCGAGCACGGTGGAATGGGCAATGACAGAATTACTACGGAATCCTGAGAAAATGTCGAAAGCTAAAATCGAGCTTATGACTGTCGTTGGACGAAACAAACAAGTTAAAGAATCAGACATCGCAAGACTAACATATCTGCAGTCAGTGATCAAAGAGACCTTTAGGTATCATCCTCCTGGCCCCTTTTTAATACCTCGCAAGGCAGAAGTTGATATAGAAATCAATGGGTATACAATCCCTAAAGATGCACAAATACTTGTTAATGTATGGGCAACCGGTAGAGATTCAAACATTTGGTTAAATCCAGATTCATTTGAGCCTGAACGATTTTTAGACCGTCAAATAGACTTCACAGGACGAGATTTCGAGCTCATTCCCTTTGGTTCTGGAAGGAGAATATGTCCCGGTTTGCCGTTGGCTTACAGAATGGTGCATCTCATGGCGGCAACTTTGATTCATAACTTCGATTGGAAACTCGAACAAGGAATGAAACCCGAAGAAGTTGACATAAATGAGAAGTTTGGGCTTTCACTGCAGAAGGCAGTGCCTCTCAAGGCTTTCCCAGTCAAACTGTGAAGCCTCAAAGTCTGTTTCGCCTCGCACGTACTATTTGTCATTGAACAAGTCTTTTAGCAACATACATTGTAGTCGTAGAATGTTTGTATTTCGTTCCTAATATTTTTAATATTTTCAACAACATGCATATGTTTTAGAAGGGATGGCGAGTACTACTTTAAGAAGAAATGTTTTTGTTATGATTATGCCAAATTATGTTCAAAAATTAACACCAAAATTTAATTTTACGAGTTGTGTCAAAACAAGGCAAGGGGGAAAAGGGTATTTTGTGAAATACTAGCTTAGCCCGGCCCTAATACTTATTTATTGTTTTTAAAAAAATATATATTTTTCTAACTAAAAATATACAAAATAATATATTTTATGTATAAAAATTAAGGCGTGTTATAAGTTAAAATTGAACTTTAAAAAGTAAAATTAAGACAGCAACTGAATAAAAATACAATTTTCAAATTTTTATTTATTAATTTAAACTAAATTAAAAATATATTACAAAATTCTTTCATTTGTGTGTATATATAATTATATATACACGCAGGCACACTACATCTAAAATATGTATTACAAAAAAAAATATTAAAAAATATATTTGAACTTTTCTATAAAAATTATATTTTTCTATGTTTTCGTTTTAGACAATTATTATAGGTCAGGCTAAACATGAAATTTAATAGAAAAAAGCAATTTAAGTTGGGGTTGGGCTTGGACCATTTTAGATTGGGCGAATTTTCAGGCCTGGCCAAATTGGCCCAATTTCTTTTTTCGGGCCAATTTTTACTGGCTCGGCCCATAATTCGGATTATATGGTTTGGGTTCTCTCAAATTCTTCTGTGGGAATGGTGCATTTTTTCAAAATAGCTGTTGACCACTTGTACCATTAAAAAAATATATTTTAATGAGTTTTTTTGAAATGTCCAAAATAACCGTCATCACTGTAAAACATATAAAACGTAAAAACTTCCAAACAAATGAAAAAAAATCAAAAAATTGGTGAAGTGTGAAATTGGTAACCGCTTTGCACAGTTGAAATTTTGGGTTTCTTCCTCAGTAGAATTCACAATCAAGAACTCCGCATTTTTTGAACTCCCCAGGCTAGAACTTTGCATTTTTCGAGTAAGAGTTTAGCAAACTTCAAATTTTTTGTATTTACTTCCACTTATTTTGATATTGTGTATGAAAATCTTTTAATAATGTTGAAAATATGTTGGGACATGTTGAAACTACATAAGAAGGGCATAACTGATTGTAAATGAAGCAATGTATTGATTAAAATAAAGATTGAAGTTCTTAGATAATCATAACCGAACTATTACCTGTTAGGATTTCATTTGATGTTTAAAGGTAGTTGTTCTGTTAACAGTCAAATCCTAGGTTAACAGAAGAAATTGTCATGTTAACAGGCCAAATTGTTAGTGTTACCACACGACTACATTATGGCTGCCACGTCAGCACAGGCCCCATCTAAGCCCAACAAGGGCCCAGTTCGTAATCCATCAAGGACTATGTAGGCCCGCCACACGCTTGGGCCTTCGTTAGCCAGAAATCCGCGAGTCATGTGGAGGGCCTCGACACCCGCATGCGAACCATAGGGCCTCGTCAGGCCTCGCATCACTCATAACCAGCAAGCAACTCGATACGTCGGGGGAACCAGAGAAGTAATTAAAGAAAGATTGCGTTGGATTGGAGGCACGAATCTCCACAAGGAAACACAATCATGATCTCCTAAAATCATGCAACGTGATAAACTCAAGAGAGGAAGGCAATCTCGGGTATCTTTATCACATAAGGAAGGAGAATCTAATTGGGGACCTAATTGATTTGTCTTCCAAATCAATTAGGATTCTTGCGCTATAAATACGAGGTCTCCGGTTGTTCCAAGGTACGCACTTTTTACGCTTAAGAATCCCACCCTAAACTCTGCTCAAATCTCTGCCTACTTGTCTCTCCCACACCCCTCTTTTGTTCCCGCCCCCGTGTATTTCTCATATACCGGCAGTTGACTTGATCGTCAGAGTGCCAACGATCGCCGGACCCCTTTTCTCCGGAGATTGTGGCGCCTAACAGTCGTCCTAGTGTGCAGGTAACATACGAGCTGACAGAGGAGTGACTGGAGATCTGTTGGCACGTGGACTGGTGCAGGTTCAGACGTCAACAGTTAGGTTAACCTACCAGCATTCTGTTAATGGCAAACAATAGGTTAACCTAAGAAAGTCACATGTTAACCTAAGAAAAGTCACCTGTTAACCTAAGACAATGTTCGGTTAACCTACCAAAATGTACTGTTAACCTACCAAAATGTAACATGTTAACCGGACATATATAACCTTTGTAACCTTTTAACCGAACAATTTGTTAGGTTAACAGATTATTGGTGTCTGTTAACAGAAGAATTTATTAACCTACGAACATTCTGTTAATGGCAAACAATAGGTTAATCTAAGAAAGTCACATGTTAACCTAAGAAAAGTCACCTGTTAACCTAAGACAGTGTTCGGTTAACAGACACTATTGTTCTATTAACCTACCAAATTGTAACTTATTAACCGAACATATGTAACTTGTTAACCAACCAATTTGTTAGGTTAACAGAACATTGGTGTCTATTAACAGAATTATAAGTAAATAGTTGTGTTTGATGATTGATTTTCGAACTAGTTTGTCATGCTTGTATTTGAATCGGGAGAAATCAAAAGCTATTTGCGGCAACTTTGATTGATATTGGATATTGTATTAATTTAAAATGCTCAAGGGGAATTTTGTGAGCATATTATGTTTGTTCAATTTATAAGAAATTGTATTATGAACTTGGAATATGACTAATTTATCATATGCTTTCTTATACGGAGTGCTAGTTACCGTGTAAAGATATCTGAAAATTACTAAGTAAATTATACACAATTTGCAGCTATAAATATCATTCGAGTCCCAAGCAAAGAGGAGCAACAGAAAATAACAATGGATTTTCTTACATTCTTGCATGTAGTATTATCTTTTGTAGTGCAGACTTGGTTTCATGTCCTAAGATCAAACCTAGGACATGGGAGATAACGAAAGTTACCTCTGGGGCCCTACCCTTTGTCGATTATTGGTAACATTCTTCAACTTTGCAAAACTGTTAAACGAACGGTGAAATATTCTTAGGACACTGCCAAAGCAAATTGGTGACTTATTTGCTAGTAAACGGAATTAGGCGTAGCCAACCTTGAAATAGTTATACAGAGTATAAGTTTTTATTTTGAATGTTATGTTTTATATTTTGGTCCTTGGATAGAAGAGTTGGCACCATGCTTTTGCCTTTCTATTTAGACCGTATTATGGTCATATAAATTAGTTGTACGTAGTCAATTTTCAAGGTTTAACAATAATGGCAGCAAGGGTTTGCCATGCTTTCTTCTCGATTTACTTTTAGAATTTGAGAGACGAAAAAAGGAAAATGGGAATGGACATATTGAATTTTGGCTTTGTAATCTTCAACAATTGCAAAAGAGAGACGGCAATCGAAATTGAAGGGCGAGGCATTTCGAAAGTGACCTTCTAATTATTATTTTGTTTCATTTTCCTTGTGAGGGCATCAACCATACTCAATTTTCAAGCCTGTGGATAAATTCCAAGGTATATAGATTACGACGCGTTAAAGTCCTACTTGACGTTATTATAAAGTTATTATCGCATTCAATAATTTTAAAATATATATTGTGTCGATAAGTGAGAAAGGCTTGATATTATGTATCAACTTTTCACAATAAAATATGATGTATATTAGATTGTGACATAATTTGTGTATAGTTAATTACTATGAATCAATATCGAGAAATCACAAGATATAATACTTACAAGTGAATTCAATTGGAGACCATCATTCTATCGAATTCAATTAAGAGGTTATTTATTTCTTTATTAAAATAAGATAAGACCAAAAAACGATTATTTTATAACCCTAGTCCATTTTCTCTACATATGCTAAATAGTTTCATGAAAATGAAAGACAACGGCCCCATTTGAATCATTCTCAATTAATTTTTCATCACGGCTAAAAGGTGCATAAATATAGGTAGGGATGACAAGATTTGAACCCTAGACATTTTATACCCACAACAATTATGCTACCAAGCTGTGCCACATCCCTTCCTTGTATTCATCTATTGTCCATTAACTATGAATTTTTGCATCATCTTAGTTCTTGACCTCACCCTCCGTGGAAGATTTTTGTGGAGGAACTCTCAGTTTTGGGGGAATCAAATTTATTTCTCGATTCAATAGAAGTTCATAGAAGTGAGTAAGATCCCAAATAACGAGTCATATGTTTTAAATAACTAATCTTAGACTCTGGTTTGAAATAAGTTCTTGAAACTCGAGTTCAGAATACCAATTTTCTCCTATAAGTTCGTCACTTAGTACGATAAATATCAACATATAAAATCATGGTGTACAATAAACCACTATTGATTCACAGTATTAGAAAAAATGATATCCACAAGGGCGGAGTTAGAAATTTTAGCTTGTGGGGGCAATATGGCAGTTAACGGTGTTACAGTGTCGATCGACAACAATGCGGTAGCCTATAGCGCTTATAGCAGTCGACAGCGAAGCGGTAGCCAGTAAAGATAACGGCATTTGAACAAAACAAATAAAACTACTTAAAATAATTAAAAACTTTGTTATTTTATAAACGTAATCGGTTTTGGATTAACAGTAAATAAAAAGTAGAATAAAATAATGAAAAATAGAATCAACATTCTATTTTTTTTAAAAAATCAAGTATTGATTAAACATAACTTGAAAAATCGAAAAAAAAAATGAAAATAATAGTTTCTCATGAACATAAATATGAAAATAAAGTAAACAAAATAAAAAAAAAATCTATTCTCGAAAATATGGTTGAGTTTTTTAAATTTTTTTACTTAGTTCGAACATAATTTTGAACGTAAAAAAGGAAAGGGTATTTTGTTTTATTTTTAAGTTTTTGGAATTGAAAATCAAGGAAACATTAATGTATAAAAGATTTTGGTGTTAAGCATAGTGTTTTACCAAATTTACCCTTCTAAAACTTAAAGAAATTAACGCTGAAATTTATATAATTAATAATTATCTAAAAAGACAAATATGCAAATGAAATCAAAGGTTGGAAATTTAAAAGTTATTTTTTAAAGTTGAGAATTAATTGCACAAATTAAAGCTAAAAAATAACATGGTAGTTGGCTGTTGGGATCTGCCCTTGGATATCCATCTCATTTATCACTCTTAAAAGTATCTACAACAGTTTAGCTATGTTTATAGAACAAGAGTAATTTTTTTTAAACATTCCAACAACCTCTTTATCCATGCTCTTCATTTTACTTATTCTAAAAAACATTTAATATCTTTTCATGTCTTCTATTTTTTTTCATATCCTAATTTATATATATTATTTAATTAAAGTCAATATATCAAGCATTGAAAATTGAAAATTAAAAATTGAAATTGTTTCAATGCATTTAATAATAGAGAGTGGATTTGGCTCTCCAAATTTGGAGAGTCAAATCTACTCTCTAAATTAAAATGTTAAATTGGAGAGTCCATTAGAGTAGAAATTTAAGAGTTGACTCTATAAATTAAAGAGTATCATATGTTTAAAGAGCTTATTAGATATGCTCTAAAACATTTAATTTTAGTAGTGCATAAATTTCCTAAATTTTAAATTAATTTAATAGTCCATCCTTAGTATACATCAAATATACATATCAATATTTAGAGAATGGAGTTTTTCTTATCTTAGTTTGAGCACATAGTTTACATTTTCCTGCATATCATGATTGTAGATGTGAATTAATTCGAACTTAGAAATATAATGCAGTCGTCTACCATTAACATGTCCTAAATGAAAATGCCAAAACGATAATGAATCAATCACATAAAACAAAATCAGAAGCTATTTTATTAATAATGTTAAGTCTAAATATGTCCTTGTACATAAAAGTTATTTTCGACAAACATCCTACCTTTTGACAATACAAACTTATCAAACGCACAAACATGTTCGAAGCAAAACTTATTGAGTAGCCTTTAGATAAGTTTAACTCAAGTCCAAAATTAGTCTTCAATAGGACTAATACAATAGTGTCTATCAGTCTTTTATTTTTTTTAAAATAGAAATAAAATTAAATCTATATAGGAAATATGAAATTTTTTGAGTCATTATGTGTAACAAAGTTTTCGTATCTCAACGTATAACTCTACACAACGTCTGTTTTTTTCTTTGCCATATCAGTTTGATAGAGTCCTCTCAGATTACATTGGAGACAATAAATTTTAAACATCGTCTATTTTACTTATGTGGCAAGTTTTATTTAACAATCTAGTGAAGCATCGGAGATTCTCTAACTACATTGAAGACGCTACAAAGTAAACCACCTAGATATTATAATTAACATCTAGTATTAAATACCAAAAAATTATAGAAAATGTCTAGTTTCCACCACCTATTTTAAAATATGGCAACTTTTGAAAATATTTGATCAAATGGCCATTTAATTTTTAACATGAAGAAATACCCTCAAACAATTAACTAAAATCAAATCATGTATCCTAAATTCATTTTCAAAGTTTTTAAGAATTACAAATCGACGCCAACACTTCAAAACCCACATTCTCTCTCCTCAACACCACCACCATTGTACTCCAAAAAACAACAAATCTTGAACAATGCTCTACCACCACATGACTGTATCGCCCCTCCAATATCCACCACACATTTCTCTCCTCTTAGAACCACCACCATTGTACTCCAAAAAACAACAAATCTTGAACAATGCTCTACCACCACATGGCCGTATCGCCCCTCCAATATCCACCACACATTTCTCTCCTCTTAGAATCCATGTTCTCCATTGCAAAAATGGAAGAAATGATAAGTGGGTGAAATATTATTTTATGATTGTAATTCATAGAACACAAAGTCAAAACAAATTGATAACCCATTAGCTAGTAAACAAAACTCGACGAAAATGCTAGCTAGGTTCGAGACAATTTCTCCAAGGAGAAGAATTTTTTTTATTTTTTTATTTTTTAGGAAATGTTGAAACGACAGTTCAAATTTTTTGGCCAATAACACTCACTCCAAAACTCGTGTTTAAAGTTTAAACCAGTAGCGAATAAGTTGGAAAGTGAACGTACAAATTACAACTGTACATCTCTTTAATTTTTTCTTGTGGACAGATAACAGATTCCATTTTCAAACCTGTGGATGAATTCGTTGCATGAGAGATGACAAGTGATTGGTCCTTATTAACTACTATGTCGTACATTATTATAAAATTATTGTGGTGGCTTTCAATGAATAACGTTCTAATGCTCACAGTTGACAATGTTATAATCTCCATTGAAAAAGTGTTCAAACCATTTTGGACATTAGAATGGTGCTCAGCTTTCAATTATCTTAGAATATATAATTTGTTGATATTGACACCACGTCAAGCAAGACAAAACAAAAAGGTGATCAAAGTTTCATTGATTTTAAATAAATACTTCTGTTGATTCTTAAAAATACCAGAGAACTAGACATCAAACACCAATAGATTTTTTTCTTATTCATAAACAACCAATAAATAAATAAGTTCTTATGCGAGTTTAAATAGTAAGAAAATATAGAAATTAAACCCTAAGACAAAATATATGGTCCTAAACTAATTATTAACAAATGACGACAATTATATTAAAATTAAAAGCAATAATCAATCTTCATGAGATATCCATATCAATAAGGGTAATTATATATTCACACCACATTTTTTATTTATTACATTATATTTTAATTATATTTAAAGTTTTCAATCTTTGTTCATTGTAGCACTCATATCTTAACCCTTTTTTTGTTACATTCTTATTATCAACTTTCTATTAACTAGCATATTTTGTCTCTAATAACAGTTTGTATAAAAATAAAATCCAATGGAAATGCGTAAAAAAATTTATTTGTCCATCATATTTTTAAAAACAATAAGTGCCTCTTTAGTGGAGTTTAAAATTTTTTTTTAGGAGATTTCGATATAAAATGATGAAATTTGTGGTTGAAAAGTTTATAAAAGTTGTGGGTCCCATTAAATATGTGGTTAAAAATGAGTGTGAGAGAAAAATAGTTTATTTTAAACTCTACCAAAAATGTGCTAAATACAAAAGTGCGACAAATATTTTTTCCTCATTTTAAAGCATGCAAACAGATTATTTTGACAGAAATTATCATTAAGGATGTGATGTGATAATTAATAAAAGTTGAAGATAACAATTCGACGAGAAAAAAATAGGGACATAAATACTAAAATAAATAAAGATTAAGGACTCTAAGTAAAATTAAAATATAGTGTAACAAATAAAAATTGTTGTGCAAATATATATAACCACCCGATAAATTACACTAGAGAAAAAACGTTGTCTTACATATTTGTCCTTTAAGCAATAAAAGGGCAATGATTATGACAAATACGAAGAAACTGATGAGATTTGCCGTATAACTGTCATTTTTAAAAGGGAAATTATTATGACTAATACTTATAAGAAACTGATCAGATTTGCTGTATAAATGTCATTTTAGTCCCAAACAAAGAGGAGCGAAGGAAAGACCAATGGAGTTCCTAACATTTTTTCTTGTAGTATTATCTTTTCTAGTGTGGCATGTCCTAAGATCAAATCTAAGGCGCCGGATATCCGGCAAGTTACCACCGGGGCCATACCCTTTTCCGATAATCGGTAACATTCTTCAACTTGGCAAAAACCCCCATCAATCACTAACCAAACTCTCCAAAATTTACGGTCCTCTTATGTATCTAAAGCTAGGGAGCAGAAATACAATCGTCGTCTCATCACCGGATATTGCCAAACAAGTACTACAAAAACATGACCAGGTCTTTTCTTCTCGAACAATTCCAGCTGCAATAGCCGCATATGATCATTTCAAGCAGTCTTTGGCCTGGCTGCCTGTGGCTAGCAAGTGGCGAAATCTTCGTAAAATTTGTAAAGAACAAATGTTTTCATCACATAGACTTGATGCAAGCCAGGGTCTTCGCCAAGAAAAATTGAAGAAATTGTGTGACTATGTGCATGATTGTTGTATTAATGATCAAGTAGTTGATATTGGTGATGCTGCTTTTATCACATCGCTTAATCTCATGTCAGCTACTCTTTTCTCGATTGATTTTGCTCAATTTAATTCCGATTCTTCTCAAGAAACGAAAGAAATTTTACGGGGTTTGATGGAAGTTGCAGCGGCTCCTAACCTTGCAGACTTCTTCCCGGTTCTTAAATTCGTTGATCCACAAGGTATACTGCGCCAATCCAAGAGTTACTTTGGCAAATTATTCGTAATATTTGATGATTTGATCAATCAACGATTGAAGTCAAGAAGCGAGTCAATGGATCATCCAGCGAGAAACGATGTACTAGAAGCCATCATCGATTACAGCCAAACAAACGAATCTGAATTAACCTTTGATGTTCTAAAGCATTTACTTCTGGTGAGTAATATATATTTCCATTCTGTTTTACAAAATGGTAAAGGGCTACAGAAAAGGATAAGAACACTAATTTCTTGCATATACTAGGATTTAATTCTTGCAGGAACAGAGACTACTTCGAGCACGGTGGAATGGGCAATGACAGAATTACTACGGAATCCTGAGAAAATGTCGAAAGCTAAAAACGAGCTTATGACTGTCGTTGGACGAAACAAACAAGTTGAAGAATCAGACATCTCAAGACTTCCATATCTGCAATCAGTGATCAAAGAGACCTTAAGGTATCATCCTCCTGGCCCCTTATTAATACCTCGCAAGGCAGAAGTTGATATAGAAATCAATGGGTATACAATCCCTAAAGATGCACAAATACTTGTTAATGTATGGGCAATCGGAAGAGATTCAAACATTTGGTTAAATTCAGATTCATTTGAGCCTGAACGATTTTTAGACCGTGAAATAGACTTCACAGGACGAGATTTCGAGCTCATTCCCTTTGGTTCTGGAAGGAGAATATGTCCCGGTTTGCCGTTGGCTTACAGAATGGTGCATCACGTGGTGGCAACTTTGATTCATAACTTCGATTGGAAACTCGAACAAGGAATGAAACCCGAAGAAGTTGACATAAATGAGAAGTTTGGGCTTTCACTGCCGAAGGCAGTGCCTCTCAAGGCTTTCCCAGTCAAACTGTGAAGCCTCAAAGTCTGTTTCGCCTCGCACGTACTATTTGTCATTGAACAAGTCTTTTAGCAACATACATTGTAGTCGTAGAATGTTTGTATTTCGTTCCTAATATTTTTAATATTTTCAACAACATGCATATGTTTTAGAAGGGATGGCGAGTACTACTTTAAGAAGAAATGTTTTTGTTATGATTATGCCAAATTATGTTCAAAAATTAACACCAAAATTTAATTTTACGAGTTGTGTCAAAACAAGGCGAAAAGGGGATTTTGAGAAATACTAGTAGCTCAGCCCGGCCCTAACACTTATTTATTTTTTAAAAAAATATTTTTTTAACTAGAAATATACAAAATAATATATTTTATGTATAAAAATTAAGGTGTGTTGTAAGTTAAAAATAAACTTTAAAATGTAAAATTAATACAGCAACTGAATAAAAATACAAATTTCAAATTTAAATTAAAAATATATTATAAAAATTCTTTCATTTGTGTGTATATATAATTATATATACACGCAGGCACGCTACATTTAAAATATGTATTACAAAAAAAAATTAAAAATTATATTTGAACTTTTCTATAAAAATTATAGTTTTCTATGTTTTCGTTTTAGACAATTATTATAGGTCGGGCTAAACATGAAATTTAAAAGAAAAAACAAGGAAATTTTGTCTAAAAGTCATCTACAAGTGACTTGTTTCAAAATAGGTCAAAACAAATTTCAAAATTGTTAATAAGTCATACTTTCATCAAATTTTCATATTAATTTCAAAATTATCCCTATGATCCATATTTCCCACACATTGCCGCCGCCGCCGCCGCCACCACCACCACCACCACCACCACCACCACCACCGTCGCCGCCTCCGCTGCCACCGCCGAGTCAAAAGAATATTCCAAAATCTTATTCAGATCTGAATCTATCATATTAGAATTTTGCTCGGCACCAAAACTTTCTTTCTTGGTGATGGAGTGAACTTGGAAGCTGTAGAAATCGTTAGAGATCTTTTTCATTGAACCCATAGTCACCTGCCGGATTTCATGGAACCCATAGCCACCTGCCGGATTTTTCTGCTTTTATGTTGTGATCTTTTTCAGTAGATTTCAGCAACTGTTATATCGTGTTCGTTGAAATCTAGATCCATTGATTATGTTCTTTTCAATAACCTTAAGGATGGTTTTGTCCTTCAAAATTTCTGTTGGAGACTGTTGCTCACTTGAATTTTGAACTGTCCTGGATGGAAAAATTCATTATTGGTCTGATCCTAGTTTTCTATTCTTGCATCTGTTGGTTTTCCCTTATTTTTCTTTGTTTTTTCTTTGGAGAATGTGCTAGAGGTTGAGTAAACCTCTTATTTTTCCTTTGTGGTTCCTGCTTCCACATAGGAAAGCTTTGTTGGTTTATGCTATCTGCAGCTAGCATGCATTTTCACTTCTTTGTTGAAGGTTTAGTTTGTAATGGGTAGTTTTGTAATAAAAAATAAGAAACATTATCATAAATACATTTGTATCATAATACTATATTATAGAAAATATTTGTAACGACCACGGACTTTCCCCTCCAGGCCTTTCGCCCAGGGGCTATTCCGTGCGCCGTTAGCTTACGTATTGTCTACTGGAGGTTGGGCTCCAAACTAGATTTCTTTCGCGTCTCCAGCGATTCGAACCCTTTCGCCCAGTTGCCCAATTGGTACCAGCATTCCATTTAAGTTCCCCTTAATGGGAGGTCAAGGGTTCGAATCGCTGGGGACGCGAAAGAAATCCAGTTTGGAGCCCAACCTCCAGTAGACAGTACGCAAGCTAACGGCGCACGTAATAGCCCCTGGGTGAAAGGCCTGGAGGGGAAAGTCCGTGGTCGTTACAAAAAACGCGCATTTTTTGTAACGACTACGGACTTTCTCCTATAAGCCTTTCGTCCAGGGGATATTCCGTGCACAGTTAGCTTACATACTGTCCACTGGAGGTTGGGCTCCAAATTGGATTTCTTTCGCGTCCCCAGCAATTCGATCCCTTGACCTCCCATTATGGGGAACTTAAGTGGAATGCTGGTATCAATTGGGTGAGTTGCCCAATTGGTACCAGCATTCCACTTAAGTTCCCCATAATGGGAGGTCAAGGGTTCGAATTGCTGGGGACGCGAAAGAAATCCAATTTGGAACCCAACCTCCAGTGGACAGTACGTAAGTTAACGGCGCGCAGAATAGCCCTTGGGCGAAAGGCCTGTAGGGGAAAGTCCGTGGTCGTTACAATATTAATAAAGATTTGTTTGATGAAATTTTGTAGAGTTGCCATGATTTGTTATTGTAAATAGCAGCTTGAATTTCTATAAGAATGAAAAAGTTCGATGTGTGATACTGTTTGAATGTCTTAGTTTTGTCTATGATACTGTTTTAATCCAAGATACTGTTTTGTTTAGGTAATGTGCATTAGTATATTTTGATATTGTTTTAATCCATGATACTGTTTTAATCATATGATACTGTTTGAATGTCTTAGTTTTAATCCATGATATTGTTTTGTTTAGATAATGTGCATTAGTATATTTTGATACTGTTTTAATCCATGATACTGTTTGAATATATGTGGAATGAATTTTATTTATGATACCGTACTTTTATCTTTGATACTATTTAATTATGGCTATGTTTGAACCCGTGATATTGTTTGAATGTCTTAGTTTTGTCTATGATACTGTTTTAATCTATGATAATGTTTTGTTTAAGTAATGTGCATTAATATAATTTGATACTGTTTTAATCCATGTTTTAATCTATGATACTGTACTGCATAATACAGTATCAAACAAAACACATAACTAATTAAACAGTATCAAAGATAAAAGCATGATATCATAGTCATGTGTATTGTTTGATACTGTATTATGCATAACAGTATCACAAAAAATAATATCACAATAGAAATGAATATAGAATTTGCAGACGTGCTCAGAATTTTTATTATAATAATATGTTTTCGGAATGGTCTTAACGAGACGGTCAAAACCAGTCGCTTTGCTGCGTATGATGGATTTTACCCATTTGAAGTCGTCTCTTTAGTTTAAAATAGCAATCTTTAATTTTTTTTTTAAAACAGTATCACAAATCCTCTAAAACAGTATCACAGATAAATGTACATCATTTTGCTACAAATTAAAGCTCTTCCAAAGTATCTGGGTCTCTTAAAAGCAAACACATATTTTAGAGCAATGCCAAGATGAAGAAAGAAGAACTGTCAATCATTCTCAAGTTAATGGGAAGTCATGCAAATAGTTCTCATCTAAAACTATGAACAATGTTTCTAATTCTTCCCGTGAATTAGAACATGTTTGAGATTCAATTAGAATATAGAATCCCATTGGATAGATAAGTATAAATATATAAGGTGTTTAATGGTAGGTAAACGAATTAATCAATAGAGAATAGGATCATGCTACTTGTACACCATTGTTTACACTATTACTTACACCATCACACTTGTCAAATACTAGTTGGTTTAAATTATTATTTAGTTGGCCAAATAAATAAAGTGATCCAATCATTATTTGACAAGTGTGAGTGTGTAAATGAGGGTGTAAGTTTTGTGGGTACAAGAAGCATTTTCCTAGAGAATAAATAAGAGAATAATATTGTTCTTAAAATGTTTCATTAGTAGTACAAAATAATATGTTTAATATCACAATAAAACAGTATCACCACAAAACAGTATCACAATTAGCGTTTTTTTACAATTAAAGGTATGTTGGTATTTTAGCTTTAAAATGTGACTTTAATTGAATTAAGTTTTGAGCATATGACTTTAGAGCCCATAAATGCCTAAACAGTGACCGGCCCTGAATTGTCCAAAAAACAATTTAAGTTGGAGGCTGGGTTTGGACTATTTTAGATTGAAGTGTTTAAATTTTGAATTGGGCGAATTTTCAGGTCTGGCCAAATTGGCCCAGTTTCCTTTTTTGGGCCAATTTTTACTAGCTTGGCCCATAATCCAATTATATGGTTTGGGCCTATTTTGTCACCTCTGGAAAAAAATCTTTCAAATTCTTCTGCACCTTCCCTTCAACAAATGTGATAATTTTTGTAGTGATCCCTAACACAATTTATTTTTCGAGTTGCAAATTTTAACGAACAAATCTCTCTAATAGAATTTAAGCAAGAACATACAGAGCAGGCGACGACACCATTTCATCAAAATTATAAGAAGGAAGCGGCAGAAAGGTCGATGTTTTTTGGTGTTCTTTTTTATATTTTTTGTTGGTTTACTTTCTTGGTATTTTTTGTGGTTTACTGTCACAAATATCGAATGGTTTATAAATAATTTTTAATCTAATCTGTAGTTTTATAAGAAACTGAATGTATTTTTTTAATTTTTTTTTTTGGCTATTTATAGAGACTGAGTGGATTGTTTTTTTGTTTTGTTTTGATTTTTTTTTTTTTTTTTTTTTTTGAGGAAATAACAGCAAACGTCTTTTTGCGGGTGGTACATTTGAAAAATGACAACTTTTATAAATAAGCTAAAAAATAGTCATTTTGAACAAATATAACTCCAAACAATTACTTAAACATCAAATATACCATGTTCAAATATAATTCAAAATTAGATATATTATTTCAATAAAATTGAATCTTGCTCCACCACCCAATTCTCGTCCCATCGCCTTCGTGTCATCGTTCGCCACACCTAACCCACTTCAAATAAGTTACCTTTTTAATAGAATAATTTAGATTATAAATAAACAAAAAATCAATAAGTTTTGTGCTAGATTAGTTTTGTTGTTTTTAAATATGAAAATATATTGAATAGAATTACTCAAAAATTGTTTAAAAATATTGTGTTCATGGATTAATGTCTAGTTGGAGAAGAAGAATATGGGGGTGGGGGTGATTAGTTTTGTTGTTTTTAGATATGAAAATATATTGAATAGAATTACTCAAAAATTGTTTAAAAATATTGTGTTCATAGATTAATGTCTAGAATAAGAAAAAATTGAGTTCATGGATTAATATCTAGTTGAGTTGGAAAAAGAAGAAGAAAAAAAAAATTCAACAGTGAGTGGCCCGACATTAACTATTAAATTTTTTTTTTTTTCCTTTCTTTTACACGCGACAGTTGAATGACAAAAAAAAAAAAACAAAACAAACAAAAAAATACAAAACAAACAAACAAGTGACAGTTGAACTGTATTCTGACAGTTCAACTGTCTTTTTGACAAAAGGGTCAACATGATTATTTGTACCAAAAAGTTATCATTTTTGTAAATGTTATTAAAAATTGTCATTTTTACAAATGTACGTACACATTTGTCTAGATTTCTAAATTCTCTTTCTTTTTGGCTATTTATTGAAATTCTTGACGATGCGTTTGACGGGTGGTGGGCTGTGTCCGAGAAGGAATATATGTATGATTTATTTGAACCTATGAATTTATTTAGTATTTTATTTGTGTCAAAATGTATTTTAGTTTCAAATCTTAATTGAAGAGCTTATCTGACCAAGCCTATTTAAAGAAAAGTTACGGGCCTTAAAAAATAATAATAATTAATTAATGTGATAATTTCACCATATACTATAAAATATAAAATAATTTAAAACATACTATTTAATATTTTTATTCTTAAAATACTGTTTTTTTATTTTTGTAACAATTGTAATTATATTTGTTATTTTAGTTATAATAAATGTAATATGACAGTATTTTAAGAAATATTTTATTTATTGTAATTATTTCTAAAAAAACTCCTTAATTAATTAATAAGTGATAATTTTACCATACACCACAAAATATAAAATAATTTAAAAAATACTATAACGTTTTTTTATTCTAGAAATACTGTTTTATTTTTTATTTTTTTTTTGTAACACTTCTTACATTTGTTATGTTTGTTAATAACACATGTAACACATTTATTGTAACCAAAATAACAAATGTAACAAATATAATAAAAAGTATTACAAAAATTGAAAACAATATTTTCATATTAAAAAAAAAGAGGACAATATTTTAAAAAATATTTTATTTATTGTAGTTATTTGTGAAAAAACCGTAATAATGATACATGGATGGGTAGGGACATACCATTTGTACGCAATAAATAATAAACAAAAAGAAAAAACCATTTCGAAGACCCACACCCAAGTTCATAGCTTTTGGTCTGCTATTGAGGACAGGATTTTGAAGGTTGATCACCCGTGCATTTTTTGGGTGTGGATGAAAAAAGAAAAAGAAAAAAATGTCAAGACGTTTCCCACACGACCGATGATTTTGAATTCTGGACCCGTTATCCAAGTCGTCTCACGAAATAGAACAATCAATATGCCTAATGCCATAGAATTGAGCCTCGACAAACAAAGCCTGATCACCACAGTACACAGTGAAAATCTCTTGCATTCTTAAGCTATAAATTGTTGTGCTGTAAAGTACATGATTTCGCCAAAAGCATACATGACAAAGAAAGTTGACTGCGAAGTCCTGACTCTTTTATCTTCCTTTTTACCTGTAACCATCATTGACCATTGCTCGACCTTTTTTGTTGGCAAAAGTGTAGAAAAACTAACAGAAAAACTAACACGAGACGAAGGAGTGGTAGCTACGAGAGGCTTCAACACACCTTACTCAATGGTAGTTACTACATATTGAAGCCAGGCGGAGTCACAGCAAATATTATTCAAGTCCTATTCTACACTCTCAATGCTGTCACGAAGAACAAACTCAAACCTTAATTTATGCTTTTCATCGTATTGTCATCAAGATTGTTCAAGTGCACAAGGCTGAACATATGGGATATCATTACTCGTCTCAACATAGAATCATTGATTGCATAATCCTAAACAATGTCATAACACTTTCACCCTCTAAAGAAACAAAATTGTATGACGGTTGAAGGGAGAAAAATAAGGGAACATCACAATATGTCCATTGCACAAGATTACAGGTTGATCCTTTGAAGCGCAGACGTGCTACTGGTGGTGATTCAGATCGAGATGCATTGTGACCCCATTTTGGCAACCAGTAGCATTGATAAAGTATTGTCGTGCTTTAACTTGTACTAGCAAATTTGGTTCTTTTAGCAGTGCGAGGTGTGAAAAGCTTTTTCACAGAAGCAACTGGATCATCCACCTGTACAGCAGTAACAAAAATACAAAGAATCAACAAATATAATAAACTTATAATTACATAAAAAAGGAAGATAAAGGCCATAACTGCAGTTCAGTTATTACAGTGTGCCACTTTTGCAACAAAAGTTTTATCATGTGCAGCAATTCTGACAAAAAATTGGGACATAAATTGCCTTCATCAGCGTCTGTATACTGCCGTAGCTGACAAAAGAATCTAATATTTTCCCCCATCCTCGTATCCAAGAATCCTTTAATTACATTCAAATTTAAAGTAATTATATTAATTAAAATGTATTGACAAATTTTGAATTGAAAAACATTAAAAATAATCTATAAGCCACACTCTCACTCATTCTTCCCCTCCCGTCCTTTCCACAGTAACATTGCCATAAAATTGAACCACAACTAGACGGAAGACCATCAAGCTGAATGACACTCTTAGCCATCACCATCAAATTGTCACCACAATAATCAGCCAGCTTAATTGAAAAACCACAGCGCACCATCAACCAAGCAATAAAATGCAAATGTTGTGAACCACAGAAGTAAACCATCATAGCCAGATCTATTTCAAGTTTTCAACTACTACGCATCTTCGCAAACGATGTCAATAGACAATGCACCTCAGAACAAACCTATTAGCAATATCTTGAATCCTTGTAAAGTTGGTAATTCTTATTACAAATTGGGCACTTAATATAGATGTAGGAAGCTGATAGCGATTAACCTTTAACATTGAAGTCAACTATCACCCTATTTCATTTCATAATAATCGAAAGAGATTATCATGAGAATTAACAATTTCAAGTAGCAGATATTCTCCACACTGCAATTTTATAGTGAAGGAAATTTTAGATAATAAGTTTTCCAGGTAATATAGCTATTAAATATAGGAAGTACAAAAGGTGAGGTCTGAACTTAACAGTCAATTCCTGGACAGTGTATAGGATCGAGTTTTGCTTCTTCAGACGTTATTCCTTTGAACAACAGCAGCTTGGATGGAACCTTTAATTCTTGCACTCATTTCTTAAGTAATTTTAGTTGTGAGCTCCACTAAATTCCTCCATTTTCTCAAACAAAAAATAAAAATAAAAATGGCATGTCGTCATAGTAACCACTAAATTTAAATATTTTCCTTTTACCTGAATCAAGGAAGATGAAGTTACGTTGTTGCACAACGAGTGACCTTGTAAAGCAGATAGTGTTTGTTGCCATCCAGGAAAAGAATTTCCACCTGACACAATCCAGGGGCAAAAATGTCTGTGCTGCTTGATTGGATCAAACTCCATTGCTTTGTCAAATGATGGCAGTTTTTTATACTCACCTACAGGACAACATAAGCAATCTTACAAATTTTCATGATCAAAAGCAAGCAAGCAAGCAAGCTCAGTATAAACATAACCAGAGATAAGATTTATGACTAGCTTATCTCTAATTGAACAAGTGCAAGGATCCAATCAGACAAGATCAACAATAACAAAGAACTCTAATATCTTCATGAAATGCAGTTGCTTAATTGCTTCATTTAGGGAAAAGATTTCAGCAATAAACTAGATTCAACAAAATGGCATCAGTTTATGTTCATTATGTTAGAAGCATATATTTTGACAGAAAGCAAGATGGTAAATTCTTTTTACAAAAATATAATACGCTGGAAAAGGAAAGAACGGCCAAGAAGTGAAAACCTAATTCCTTGCAGCTTTGATCACTGAAATTTTCTGGACAATAACACAAGCCCAATAATAGATTAAAAGGTGATATGGAACCCAATTCATACCAAGAATCAAGGTTGAAAATACATGTAAATATAAATGAACTTACTTATGCTACAGGAAGCACTTTTATGTTTTACAGGCTGCACGATTGGCACTAGTCCCCTGTCATCTTGACAATTACTTTGGTAGCTTCCTTGTTCGCAATTGTCTGCTTCAGCCAGCATTTCTCCATTAGTCTCACTAGTTTCAGCATTTCTACTTGCAACTCCTACATGAGGCCTATCATCACCAACTGTTGAATCAAATGCCCTGACAGTTCCATTCTCTGCCAAGTTTTCATCAACAACGGCAACTTCTGCAACAGTTTGAGGTACTATTAATGAGTTTTCTTTGATCAAATCTGGTTTACTTGTTCCAGAAGTTTCCTTGTCGATATTTTTGCCGACTGGTGACATATCTTGGTTTGCTCCCAATTGTAAAAAACTTTTATCAAGTACATTATCCTTACATGCAGACTCAGCTGAAATTCTAGCCCTCAAACTGTGTCCAATGACAGGCAAAGATATCATTGCTCTATAATTCTGCTTTGTTGGTAGAGGACCACCAGCTATCGTGAAACTAAAATTTTTTGATCTCTGATTTAGTGATGTGGAGACAGTTGTAGCAGTATTTATTACACCTTCCCTACTTTCAGTATTAATCTCACTGCCCAAAGAACTTCCAGGTTCACTGCTCTCCTCATCGGCAGAGTGATTTCTACCATTAACTTCTGTAGATCCAACTAATGTTAAGTATTCTACAGGGCGTGGGACTGTAGAGAAAGCCCACAATCCAACACTAGCTCCACACAGCTTGCAATCCAGAACAACAGAATTGGGATCAAGCTGCAAGTTACCAGCAGCCTCGCCTTCCTCATTTGCCTTCACATTGTCATTAGTACACAAAGAATAAACACTAGTTATTTGATTTTGTCCATCAGAAGTAGCAAAATTGGCCTCTTTGATAGATTGATTTTGTCCTCCCTTGCAGTCAACTATATAAGGTAATATATGAGGTTCCCAGCCACATAAACTTAAAAGCTTTTGTGCCTGCACATGTTTCAAATGTGATATTGTCATCAAATGCGACCATCTTGTTCAAGAAGAATCAAATTAATGATAGAGCATGTAAATATAGTTAAAATAAAGGCTCAATATAAGTGTTACAACTTGAAAAGTAAAGTACGAATTACTCAAAGAACTGGAAAATAAGAGCAGGATGTACATTGTATCATACAGACAAGCCAAATGAGGTGAGCATTGCAAGTGACAGATACAGATATATTTATGGACTGAAGATAATGCAGTGTCAAGAGAGAAATTTAAAGTCCTGCGGTTCTTTACTAAGAAAACTTTTGTTATAAGTATCAGAACTTTTAGAATTTACAAGCATTTTACTGTCAAACCTGATAATATGATATGGAAGAAACTGAGTCAGGTTTGTTTCCAAGGTGCTCTGTCCCAGATGCGTCAGCAGACACATCACACTCTGCAGATGAAAATTCCCTTAGGAATTGCTCCAGCTGAGGGCTTCTCATATTATCAACAGCTACAGGCGAAATCTCTGGAAGAGCTAAAAGCTTAGATAAAGAAGAACAGCGTTTTTTGTAATCCTCAACCAATAGATCCCTTGGTGTAGGTGGAAACTGTGCGAGTTCTTCGGTACATGAATTGTTAAGCCATGGGCAAAGTAGTTTATGCCCAGTTTCCAGCTTCAAGCTGAATACCATAGCTGCTTTCTCAACTAATAGCACATCAATATAAAAATTAAATAAGATAACATTTAGCTGTTATGGTACATAGCAGTATTTTGATAACAAAACATAATTTTCTCCCATCAAAGAATAAACCGTGGAGAAGATTAATATTAATTTCACTCTGAAATAGCAACAAATTGGAAGAAAATCATGACTTGCCTTGTTGCTGTGCCCAAGCTGAAGGAGTAGAGAAAAGGAGACGTGCCCCACATGATTCACAGGCAATGGTATCCACATCTACATTAATCCAACCCCTCCGAGCACAATTCACAGGACTCACCACCTAAAGATGGATTAACTTATTTTAAAACAAAAGGATATGACAACATTTTCAGGGAAAAAAAGGCAGAGAAACCAAAAGAACAGCAAGCATAGTAGTTCAATGGAAACAAAAAGTGCTTTAGAGTTACACCTATCTAACTCCTTGTTATTGATATGAATGTAATAAGAGAAACATAAAGTTCCATATCCAGAAGATGAACAAGAAATATTTCTTCTGTAAGAGTAATATTTAGAAACCTGATGATTGAACAAGGGCATAAAATACCTATCCAATATTTTGCATTAATCACAAGTATACAAGCTTACAAAGTGCATGTAACATGTTTAATTTGTTTGTGACTATTTTAAAGTAACCTTGTCCAATCTTGATGCTTAGATGAAGGTATAGGATAGATATTTGATATTTTTCATTAACCAAAAATTAAAAATAGCATAGGTCTATTTCACTTAAAATTGTTGAACTGCTTACATAACATTGGACACCATTTTTTCATAAATATAAAGACAAGGGTACAAATCATTGCTACGTAACATCTCACATATCTGAAATTTGAGGTTTGACCAATCGGCATTTGGACATGTCCACATATTTTGTAGAGAGATATGTGCCAGTGAAAATGAGATTGTATCTTTGGAGATTTCACTTGAAACAAAGCTCCCTTTGGGTAAGGTCATGAGAAGGAAATATGCACTCAATTGCAATAGATGGGACTCTAAAAGCTAAATGGATTGTTGGTAGGTAATAAGCTTAGTATTTGGGAGGACAATTGGAGGGATTCTACTTCCTTGGCTTTGACTTTTCCTATACTAATTACTATAGACCATCATCCTCAAAAACTGCTTCCATTCAATCAAGCTACTCTATCCTCTCAATAGCTCTCTCAATTGAAATTTTAATTTTTGATGTACTTTGAATGTAGAAGTTCTACAACCAATTACTCTGTCGAGGAACCTTGAAAAATTGTTCTTAACCATCTTCTACAACTAAGGGGTTCTGGTCCCTTGAGTCTTCTAGGTTCTCTATCTCTAAGTCTTATTTTTGTGCTTTGATTGACCTTGAAAGTCTTGTTCCTGTGGGCCATACTCCTATATTTGGAAACAATGCCTCCCTCAAGAGTTAAGTTTTTGCTTACCTTTGATTTAGAGAAAATGAAAGGTTTTCACATAGTATTTCCCCTTCATGCCCTTTGTTGGGATATGATGACACAACCGATCACTTAGTCTTGAACTGTGTTGCAGCTAGAATTAATGGTGCAGACTGCAGATTACTAGCAAAGTAGGGATTCTGTTGGTGATTCCAGGGAATAGTAGCAAACTGGCACTATGATGTTGGACAAACTGTTGGATGGGCTCAAGGAAGAAGGCTTTTAATATGTGAAACAGTTCGCTATGCATGGTGTTTTGGACTATTTGACTGGAAAGAAACAACAATTTTTTTTAAGGAAAAGAGTTACATAACTTATATCTATCGCAAAAGGCTAGAATTTTACCCTTTTCGAGCATTTTCTCCTTCTATCTGATTAGGCCCACATGAAGGATCTTTTAACATAACTATTATTCTTTCTCTTTTTCCTAGCTATAAAATGCTGTTATCCTATGACTTTCTTATAATGATCTAATATACTTTCAATAAATTTTTATGCCCTGTCAGAAAGAGTTACGGCACTTATAAAATCAAACCTGTGGCCTGGCGAACCACGTCATGGACTTGAAAGTGGCCAACCTCCTTAACAAATCACCACGATCCCATGGCCTGCACCGTGGAGCTTGAGCTGATTCAGCTGAACCTGAAGCTGAATTTTGCAACTCTTCACCCATATTGCCTTTCGCAAATGGAGATGATGAAATCATGCGTTTCTTGCCTCTCATTGATTGAACTCCATAGGTGCTGGATGAATCACCAACAGAAACAAATAAACAATACAAAAATCTTTAGAGGTTAAATATTGAACAACAATCAAATAATTAAATCCCCATACCAACAAGGAAATCAATGAATAAGGGGGCATTAAAAATACGTAGCTCACTATATAGGTTGCACTAAAACAATCGAAAAAAGCAGAGAATTGGGTCGTTCCTATCGTCTAGCTTTTGAATAGCAAAACTAGAACAATGGAAAACTGCAAACCTTGACATTATGTACTACAAAGAAAAATCCAGCGGATTGATCTAGTAATAAGAGAAGAGAAGAACCACAAAAAATGAACATTTACATTCAAATTAAAAACAAAAAACAAAAAAATAAAGAAAAAAACAAAGAAACCATATAATTGTGAACATTTAAATTCCGGATAAGAAATATACTGTTGTTACACAAAATCGTACCTACAAATAATTTAGGTTTAATAACAAAGCGAACTCGTATACGATTATCGCATAATAAGATTTTCCAAAGATAGACGCAAAACTCCTAGCAAATAAAAGAGAATATATAGAAACCTGGTGTTGCCAGTATTAGGTTTGGATTTGGGAGTAGCTTGAAACAGCTTATCCATTGCTGCTTGAAACCTCTTTTCAGATTCGTCTCCCATTTTACAGAAAAATGGCTGTGCCCTCGTCAGATCCTCTGGAAAACACACCAAGAGGCCCTAAGTGTCCCTTGCACCTTTTGTTGTGAAGCACTTGCCCTGTAAACTCCCTGTGCATTGTAAATTTACAGTGTTTTTAATAAATGATTACAGAAGATATTTTGTAAAAAAAGAATATAAAATTTTACAATTATGGATAATGGATGGGGTTAATTTCATTTTTGTCACCGAAATTTTAATGAAATCTCAATTGGGTCACTTGACTTTAACTTGTCTCGATCACATGATTGAATTTTAATCACTTTGTTAGCCCAAGTTATTAAAATTTGACATCATAATCCTATGTGAAGGTCAAAAGTTGAAAGCAATTTCAGATAAAATATGTTATCTAATCATGTTGTAGCCGTATAATTTGAAAATAAATCTTGTTTAAAAATCGACAATTGTGATCCGACAAAATATATTTAGAGTTTTATTCGTCTCCAATTTCAAAATTTGGCAGTTCACAACATGATTGTGGGCATATTGACCAATAAATGGGGGCTAATGGAGGTTTGGGATGTTAAGTTTGCGTAACGAATTTTATTAGAGTTCCTAATATTGAAAAAAAAAATTAAAGTTTAGTGGCTTAATTGAAATTAAAGTTGAGTGGTTTAATTGAAATTTCACTAATAGTTTAATAACCAAAAGTAAAATTAACTAGCAAATATACATATATATTCTTTAGGCAGTTATATTAATACTGCAATTTTTATTTGGTGCACCAGATTCTAATTAAATTTGAAGTTCTTAATTTTTACTCATTATAGTACTTAGGCTTATTTGCACAAATGGTCCTTGACTTTTGCATTTATTGCAGGTTGAGGACCTATCTTTTCATTTTTGACAGTTTAGCCCTTATTTCAAATGTTTTTGGCAGCAATGGTCCTTTTCAACAATTTCCATCCAAATGGCTGTCAAATTTCACGGTGGAAGTTTTTTTATTTAAAAAATGCTTATTTGCACAAATAGTCCCTGACTTTTGTAAAGAAAAATTTGCAGCAAAAGTCCCTAATATTTTATAAAGTGTTGAAAAGTCCCATAACCTTATAATCCTAACACATATGACCCTAAACTTTTTTGACAATTTTATCCCTAACTTAAATAAATTAAAAATAACTCACAAACCTTTTCAAAAATACAAATAAGTCCTAAATCTTTTTATTTTTTTACAGATTTACACTTAAAATAATAAAAAGTGTGTCATCAAGTCCCAAAATTTTTAATTTTATTCACCAAAATAATATTTAAAATGTGTTTGATTAAAATCAATTTTTTTAGTAAAAGTGATTGAAAAATTGTGGGACCATAAAATGTGTGGTTAAAATTAATTGTTGACTTTGACTTTAACTTTTTAACAAAATCAAAATTGAAAACAAACGGGCTCTTAGAGTCTCTACAGATTTTGTCCAGTGGTCTATTAATTAACAAAAAAATTATACCTATGATCAAAATTTGACCAATTTAAAATTTTAATTTATTTTTCATATCAATTACTAGAGGTGGCAAAATGGGCCAACCTAGTGGGCCAGTCCAGATAGCCCGGTCTCTGGGCTGGGACCGGGCTGGTCCAATAAAAAATTGATTAAATAAAAATTAGGTCAATTTAGTCCGATACAACTAGTCAACCAGGCTGGCCCGATAATTTTATTCACCAAAATAATATTTAAAATGTGGTTGATTATAATCAAATTTTTTAGTAAAAGTGATTGAAAAATTGTGGGACCATAAAATGTGTGGTTAAAATTAATTATTGACTTTGACTTTAGCTTTTTAACAAAATCAAAATTGAAAACAAACAGGCTCTTAGAGTCTCTACAGATTTTGTCCAGTGGTCTATTAATTAACAAAAAAAATTATACCCATGATCAAAATTTGACTAATTTAAAATTTTAATTTATTTTTCATATCAATTACTAGAGGTGGCAAAATGGTTAAGCTCAAATAGCCCGTTCTCTAGACTGGGCTAGTCCAATAAAAAGTTGATCCAATAAAAATTAGGTCAATTTAGTCCGATATAACTAGCCAATCAGGTTGGCCCGATAATTTTTTTTTTGCCGAAGTCCCTACCCCACACTTCAAACACCCCACCCCCTGGCAGCCACATTTCACGGAGAGGGGATGGGTGGGGTGTTTGAAGTGTGGAGTAGGGACTTGGACAAAAAAAAAATTATCGGGTCAGCCTGGTTGACTAGTTGTATTGGACTAAATTGACCTAATTTTTATTTAATCAATTTTTTATTGGACCAGTCTGGTCCCAGCCCAGAGACCGAGCTATCTGGACTGGCCCACTAGGCTAGCCCATTTTGCCACCTCTAGTAATTAATATGAAAAATAAATTAAAATTTTAAATTGGTCAAATTTTAATCATGGGTATAATTTTTTGTTAATTAATAGACCACTGGACAAAATCTGTAGAGACTCTAAGAGCCCGTTTGTTTTCAATTTTGATTTTGTTAAAAAGTTAAAGTCAAAGTCAACAATTAATTTTAACCACACATTTTATGGTCCCACAATTTTTCAATCACTTTTACTAAAAAATTTGATTTTAATCAAACACATTTTAAATATTATTTTGGTGAATAAAATTAAAAGTTTTGGGACTTGATGACACACTTTTTATTATTTTAAGTGTAAATTTGTAAAAAAAAAATAAAAAGATTTAGGACTTATTTGTATTTTTAAAAAGGTTTGTGAGTTATTTTTAATTTATTTAAGTTAGGGATAAAATTGTCAAAAAAGTTTAGGGTCATATGTGTTAGGATTAGAAGGTTATGGGACTTTTCAACACTTTCTAAAATATTAGGGACTTTTGTTGCAAATTTTTTGTACAAAAGTCAGGGACCATTTGTGCAAATAAGCATTTTCTAAATAAAAAAACTTCCACCGTGAAATTTGACCGCCATTTGGATGGAAATTGTTGAAAAGGACCATTGCTGCCAAAAACATTTGAAATAGGGGCTAAACTGCCAAAAATAAAAAGATAGGTCCTCAACTCGCAGTAAGTGCAAAAGTCAGGGACCATTTGTGCAAATAAGCCTAGTACTTAGGTACTTAACTTTTTTTTTCCATAGAACTTTTATGTCTAACTTTCTATTAATTAGTACATCTTGTTATTGACGATGTTTTCTGTCAAAATATTTTATTGTTTGTACTTTGAAATGAGATAAAATTATTTTATTACTTTTGTATTTATTCTTTTTTTTAAGTACGATAGGCAAATAAGTTTTTTTATACATTCCAAATATTTTTTTTAGACGGACCGTTATTATAGGCAATATGTGCTAATTAATTAAAAGTTAATGATAATAATGCGACGAAAATAAGTTGAGGACATAACTGATACAAAGAACAAATATTGAGAACCTTAAATGAAATTAAAATGGGAATTTTGTCCCAAATGGTCCCTAACGTATGCCATTAGTATGTTTTTGGTCCCTAACCTACTATTTTTGGCTAAAGGCCCCTAACCTATGTCATTGGGTGCGAAACTGATCCCTATAGACGAATTTCATCCAATTTTGCCATTAGTTGGTGCGTTGTCTCAAATCTCTTTTAATTTATCTTTACCTACAGGGTTAAATTGATCAATTTACTTTTTTTTTTATTCATTTTGTTCATTCCTACCTATATAACCTAAACCATACCAGTCAAGTATATATTGTTAGTAAAAACTGCCAAAATTTGAATTATGGTGATTGAATGGAATTGGGAAAAGTAAATGAAATCTAATATTTGTAGGTGTTGATTACCATTGGAGATGAAAATTTTCTGAACAAATCTGAATCTTGGTAGACATTTTTTTGCTTGCCAGAAAAGACGGGTAAGCCATTATTGGATGAATGAATGAAAATCAAATCAAATCTGAATGCCAACACTTTGAACGATCCGATGCTCTGATATCACTGTTGGGAATTGAGATAAATTCCTCTATTGCCTACAAGATCCTAAATCAGAGAAAGATAATGAAACAGAAAAAATATAAAAGATAAAGAGATTTATGAACTGTCAAAACTTTCAGTATATAAAAAATCATTACAATCATATAAATTTTACTCACCCAAATGCTCAAGTATCTTAAGAAAAATAATATATATATATATATATATATATATATATATATATATATATATATATATGATAAATCAATTATTATTGATGCATGAGAACAAATGTTCTACATATGAATTTATTTGTCTGCCGAAAGTTGTCCTGAGGTATATTTACTGAAATGGGGTTTATTAAGAATTTTAGTTGATATCATATATATATATAAAAGTTTTTTATTAGGATTTTTTTTTTTTAAGATGGTTCTTGAGATTTAGAGGATAAAAAGAAAGACCGGCTAAATTTATTTCACTTATCTTTCTTTAACTTACTGTATCTTACATTATATACATATACTATAAAAGAAATTGGTGCAAATGGTCCATAACGTGTGATATTAGTGCGTAAATAATCCCTAATCTTTCATTTTTGGCGGAATTGTAACTAACATATTCATTTAGGTGTGCAATTGGTCATTTTTTACGGATTCGGTTAAAAATCCATTAAAAACATATCCATTAGGTGCGTAAATAGCACCTCTCACTTTTTTTGTCTTTATTAGTGGAGTAAAATTGTCAAGTTACATTTTTTTTCTTTCTTTCAATTGGCGCAAATGGTCTCTAACAGTTATCTTAGTGTGGAAATGGTCTCTAACCTTTGTTTTTTGGTGCAACAGTCCCTAACCTATATGTTTTGGTGCGCGATTGGTCATTATTTAATAAAAAAGACAAAAATATCCTTAGTTTTAATTTAAAAAATTTGCAATTGGATTCCTAACCTTTGCAAAAAGTGAAAATGGGTCCAATACTTTAATTTTTTTATTAAAAATCAAAAGAAACTAAAAAATTGATAATATACTAACTTATTTTGTATATTTTATAAGCTATTATTTTGTATATACACACAATTGGTCCGATACTTTAATTTTGTATTCTGAACTATTATTTTGTAGATGGGATGAGGGGCTGGAGATGGTAAAGAACGTTTGCCTGGTTTCTTTTTTTTTTTAAGTTAATTTAGTAATTGTTATAAATAAATAAATGTAAGCATCCGTGTGTGTGTGTGTGCGCGCGCGCGTGTGTGTGTATATACAAAATAATTTATTAAAAAAATAAAGTATTGAACCAATTGCTAGATACAAAATAATAGTTAAAAATACAAAATTAAAGTATACGACCAATTATGTGTATATACAAAATAATAATTCATAAAATATACAAAATAATTTAGTATATTATCAATTTGTTATTTTTTTTTTATTTTTAATAAAAAAAAATTAAAGTATTGTACTCATTTTCACTTTTTCCAAAGGTTATGAATCAAATTGCAAATTTTTTTAATTAAAACTAACGATATTTTTGTATTTTTCATTAGATAATGACCAACTGCGCACCAAAATATATAGGTTAGGGGCTGTTGCGCTAAAAAAACAAATGTTATGGACCATTTTCACACTAAGGTAAAGTTTATGGACCATTTGCGCCAATTGAAAAAAAGAAAAAAAATGTAACTTGATAATTTTACCCCACTAATAAAGATAAAAAAGAATGAGAGGGATCATTTGCGTACCTAATAGATAGGTTGTTAACGAATTTTTAATAGAATCCGTAAAAAAAACCAATTGCGCAACTAAATGGATAGGTTATGGACCATTATGTCAAAAATGAAATATTAGGGACTATATACGCCAATTTTTCTATACTATAATGATTTGTATCTATCAAATTTTAACGAATTGTTTACAATTTGTGAACGATGTCCTTATTCAATCTTCATAATTTATATTAATAACATTAATCCATGCATTAAGTTATTATTCCTTTTCTCTTGACATCCATTAAGTTTTTATTTTAACAATATAGAATGTTATTATATAATCTCATAAAAATTATGTCTATAATCTATATCTTTATTTATATTAAATATCACATGATCTAAGAATCATCTTATTATAGACAATTTTATTCAATTCAGGTTTAGGTAATGTTCTAAAAAGCGTAAAGCGTGGATAGGCGTGGAGGCCGAGCTTCAAGCTTTTCGGACCTAGGCGAGTCCTAAGCGAGAGCGAGATAAAGGTAAGGCGAGGGTAATGCGTGATGCATGGCTAAACTTGAATGCCGAGTTTCAAACTTAGGCGGAGCCTAGGCGAGACTTATGCGAGCTTTTTATAACAGTAGGTTTAGGAAAATGATCTAATATACATTGAACACTTGTTCGATAGGCATTATATCTATCTTTTTGCATGTGTCATTAATATAATTCGTACAGTTTTCTGTTAATTAAATGTACACAAAATTGGAAAATTAAAATGGACAGAAAATATTGATTCTCTCTCCCTCTCGATAAAAAAGAACAAAGAAAATTATATTGCGGCTACATGAAATTTTGCTTTTGTACAAAATTTAGAGCATGCTTGGTATAATTTTTTTTTTACTTTTTTTTTCTCATAATAATTTTCAACTATATATTTCGTGTGACTCACAATTTTTATCAACTTATCAGCAACACATTTCACCAACTTTGTTTTTAAATTCCTTAAAAATTTACTTTTAAACTCCACCAAACATGCGCTTGGTAACTAAAATTAATGTTGAAAATGGTTGTTTTCTTGAATTTTCGACTGTTTTCTCATCTTATTTATGATACAAACAAAACTTTAATCAATTTGACTTTACATGGTTCAATTTCTGAAAAGGAATGTTTGGGGATATGTTTTTGAATTTATAAATATACATATTTCTTCTGTTAAGGAGAAAGTCCCGAAGGCGAAACCCCTCCACCTGTGTCAGATGTCCTTTGGCCAAGCGGGTTGTAAATCGAGGGATATATACGAGTGGCAGGGACCAGAGGGAGAGAACCAACAGGCCAACCCCCAGGACAAACCACCACAATATTTCAGTAGAAATCTAGCCTACATGAGAATCGAACCTGCGTTGTCGAATGATTTCTCCCCATGTTCCCTCAAACTTTATCAATTCGTCTATGCCCCTGGGGACTATAAATATACATATTTGTGTTTACATGTGATTGTGGAAGTGAAATTTGAGTTGAGATTAGCTATTGTGACTTTCGGATTCATGAAAACGAAAGTTATGGGCCGGGTGAGGAAATTCCCATCGTGATTGTTGGAATTCAAAATTGATGTTTAGACTGTTAATAGTAAGAAATATATTCGTATTTATTAGTATTTAAATTTATGATGTTTAGATTATTAAAGGTAACAATTATAATCGGGTAAATAGCACAAAACGTCCCTACCTATTGAGGGTATTGTGGAAAACGTCCTTACCTTCTAAATTTTGGCAATTTTACCCTTACCTACTGAATTTCTTGTGCAAAAGGTCCTTCAGTCCAAAATCATAGGGGTAAATTAGTCCAACCACTTTTTTCACATATATATTACTTCTTTTAAAATTGGGGGGCTTCTCATGCAATTTTCAAAATTGCACAGCAGGCCCCCGTCCCCAAATGAGTTGTGAAGCCATCACCAACATGGCGCGATTCACGGTGAGGGAAGAGCCGCGCCACAGGCTAGCGACGCCTATGTACCAGAGTTGCAAAAGTTGACTGGTAATCAAGCTGCGGTGGGTAAATCATCAAACAGTGTTGATGAATCAGAAAACGAGGAAGCGACAAATTCTAAGAAATCTAAAGTCCCAAGAGGAAGAAAGGCTACAGTTAAGAAACCTTCCTTAAAGAGTGAGTCCAAGGAAAGTGATGATGAAAGCAACAACGATGAAGATGATGATAGTGATGACAATAAAAGTTTAAAGAAAACTAGAGGTGGTAAGAACCCTCCTCCAAGAAGCAAACTCAAGGGAACGAAAGAAAATGACGACCAAAAGAAGAAAACCAAAGGAAGGAATACTCCTGCAAAGAGAAAGACCGAGGAAACTGACGATGAGGATGATGTTGGTGATGCTAGTGGGAGTGGCGATGACAATGACAATGACAATGAAGAGGATCAGAAGGTGATGGACAAGAAACAAGGAAAGGCTGGGGCATTATCAAAGGGTAAGGTTGGATCAGGTCCAAAAGGGAAGCAGCGGAAGAAAATGGCAAACTAGTTTCTGAGTGCTGACTGCTGAGTATTACATTTCAATAGTGCAATCTTTTTCGTGTTTTAGTATCAGGTACTAGCAGCACGTGCAATTTTCTGATTTTCTGTGTATCTAAAGTAAGTAATCCTCATTGAGCATTATGTGGACGTTTTTGTAATACTTTTGGCTGGCTGAAAACTTTGCGTAATTTCTCATCCGGGCAAGTGCCAATGTCTGTTGGCGTTATTTAGTGTGGCTTTTACATAGACTCGTTACACTCAGATATTACGACTGAAGATGCACCAGGATTAGAACCACTCGCCGCAGATTTGGGGACGGGGGCCTGCCGTGCAATTTTGGAAATTGTATGGGAAGCCCCCCAATATTAAAAGAAGTAATATATATGTGAAAAAAATGGTTGGACTAATTTACCCCTATGATTTTGGACTGAAGGACCTTTTGCGCAAGAAATCCAGTAGGTAAGGGTAAAAATGCCAAAATTTAGAAAGTAGGGACGTTTTCCACAATACCCTCAATAGGTAGGAACGTTTTGTGCTATTTACCCATTATAATCATAAATCCATAGCTATTCAGTGGGGGAAAGTGAGGATTCTTCAATACTCCTCCTTCTTTTTTTGTTTAAGTTTTAGATGGATTTCAAGTATAGTGTTGTATTGATAAGTAAAAGTACGATAGTTTTAAATATTCTTTTAGGGTGCGTTTGATTGCAAGCATGGAAAATGGGTGGAAAGAAAACATTTTCCATGGAAATGATTTGCCAAGAAAATATTTTTCTGGGAATTGTAAATGTAGTGTGTTTGATTGGATAAAAATTCGTCCTAGAAAATGTTGTGATTTTCTATCTTTTGGTGTTTGATTGTCTTTATTTTCCATGGAAAATGTAGTATTTTCCAACTTAATATTGCTTACAAATTAATAATTTTGCCAAGACATTATTTTGCCAACTTAAAAATTAATAATTTTGCTTAAAATTATTAATTTTAAGTAAAATTAATAATTTGCTTAAAAATTAGAGCAACTTAATGATTTAGAGCATTTTATATAATTTGCTTAAAAATTAATAATTTTGCTAAGAAATTATTTTGCCAACTTAAAAATTAATAATTTTGCTTAAAAGGCTTCTTGCTTTCAAAAATTTGCCATGGAAAATTTGAGCTCCTCATTAGCCAAGAAAACATTTTCCTCATTTTGGTGGAAAACACCATCACGTGCAAGAAAATGGAAAATTTTTTCCATGGCAAATTTGTTCAATCAAACAAGTCAAAAGGTGGAAAATGGGTGGAAAATTTGCATTTTCCATGGCAAATTTGAGCAATCAAACACAACCTTATTTCATTTCCTATACGCACAAAAAAAAAAAAAAATATTTAGAACAATATTATAAAATCACGTACAATGCTTGTGTTCTTAACTTGTCATTATAAATAAGTAAATGATTGAACTTACTACAATCGAAAATAACAAATCAAGTAATTTACGTTATGCAACACTCTACATTCAACTTCTTATCAATTTATTATTTTTTAAAATCTCATTTGCATCTAATAGTTTAATTTCATGTCTCTACTTTGTCTATCCTTTTCATAATTAAATTTCTATCGACTCTCTTGACTATGCTACTAGTATATTATTTTCTTACAGTGGCATCCGACCGTATACTCTATTATGATGATGGATTGAGATGGTGAACAGATTTTGGAGATAATCGATTGAGGGAGATGGATTGAAGAAATGAACAAATTTTGGAGGTGATGATAATTAAATTAGGGAGATGGATTGAAGTTGTCGACAAATTTTGAAGGAGATGAATTTGTGAGGGGAAGAAATTGAAGACGTAGTGACTCAGGGACGTTTAAGTATTTTTTCCTCCCGTAGCGGAGAAAACTCCATACGATCGTAATTAAAATAATGTTGTAAAATTATAGATAATGATGAATGACTATTTAGTTGTATCTAGATGTCTATGTAGTTATCTACTTACTCTAGAAGAGTGTATTCTAATCAAGTTGTAACTCCCTTTGAAACCCTATAAATAAGGGTCATTGTTATAGTAAATTAATAGACTTGAGTTTTGACTCTCTCTATTTTCCTCTTTTTTTTTCTATTTTTCTAGTTTTATAACACGTTATCAGCACGAGGCTCTAACCAACTGAGTTATGAAAGCAATCCTTCTTTACTATAAAAAAAAAAAAAAAAAAAAGAAGAAGAAAAAAGGTTAGAATACTCGCTTTTATATTTATTGTTTATTATATTGCAAATTTCATGTAATTAGAAAAGATTTGCATGTATTTGATGTTTCTATAATTATTGAGGTGTATACGTGTGCAAATTTTTAGTTTACAATTCACAGATTTGCATTTAATATTGTTTTACCTGGTCTTCTTATAATTGGATTTAAGATGACTATCCATTGCAATTTCGTGTAATTACATTATTCACAATAATCTTATGTGATCAGAACTTTTGGATTCTTAATTTCATATCTATTTTTTGTACTCCTCACGTGAATAATTTTTTTTGTTATGTGGTAGATAAATAATTAATTAATCTACTATTAAATTTCATATTTATTTGTTTAATGGTTTAAGAGATGTATTTTAATAAAGTTTCGAAATTTGAAACATGTTTGTAAATTTTTTTTCTTACTGCCTCTGAAATCAAAATTTATATTTGATTTTCGTGACAAAATATTGAACACGAAATTTCTACTCATTACTTTCAATTAATGGCTCAGTGATAATCATTACATAAATATGATTTATGATATGACATGCATATACGCAAGCATGAAAGTAATGTTTATGTCTTTAAATTGAATAATTTTTTTTTATAGTCATTTATAACTTTTAAATTGATATATATCATACTATTGCTCCTGAAGAGTATATATTCACAAATAGTATGTTGGTGTTCCTGAAGAAATACAACGTTAATATTTTGACAAAGTCATATGTCAAACCTAACATATAAATATTCTAGAAGAATATTATATTGTATTTCAATACCTAGACATATAAATATTCTAGAAGAATATTTTGTTGATCCCGAAGAACATAATTTATTAGATTTATTATTAAGTTATTGCTCCCGAAGAGCGTAATTTTATAAATCTAATATCTTATATAAGAATATTATAATATTACTCCTAGAGAGTAAATATTTATATCAAAATAATGATTTGTTGTAGCTCCTGAATAAGCACAATTTTATAATATTCTAACAAAATATTAATTGCTCCTGAAGAGCATGGCATTACAATTTAAATATTCTAGAAGAATATTGAACTATTACTCTTGAAGTAGCAGTAGTTTTTAATATTCAATCAACTATTATGTTATTTTCTATCTATTCTTTTATGCGTAGTTAAGAATACAAGTTAACATGAAATTATTGTGGGAAGCCTTCAAATCTTGAATAAGATTTGTTTATTTGTTTTAATTGTGTTTTTCATGAAGAAACACAATTTTACAATTCTATCAATATTTCAGAAGAATATTGTATTGTATATCACAACCTAATATATAAATATTCTAGAAAAATATTTTATTGTTGCTTCAGAATAAACAAAATTTATATTATATTAATATTCTAGTAGAATATTAATTGCTCTTGAAGAGTCTAATTTTATAAGATATAAGAATATTTATATTATTGTTTTTGAAGAAGCATAAATTTGTACATATCAATATTCTGAAGAAAAAAAAAACATATCGTGTTGTTGCTCTTGAAGGAGCACAACTTTACAATTTTAGAATATTAATATTGTGTAATATTAAAGTGTTGATACTCTTAAAGAAGTACTATATTGAACCAGAAGTTCAATATCCTAAAATTTTTATTGATTGGCAATACCAGTTAAACCATCCCGGATCAATATGATGCGAATTATTAATGAGAATATCTATTGAAAATCAAAAGATTTTTCAATATAATGAATTCTCATGTGATGCTTGTTCTCATGATATATAAACCAGTAGACATTCACTTGATAGAATCGGGACTGAATTTCCTACATTTCTGAAAATTATTTAGGGTGATTTATGGGGCCCCATCACCCTCCATGTTGACCATCTATATATTATTTGTATCTGATAGATACATCTATTAGATGATTGTATGGTGTTATTATTGGCAACTTGAAGTTTGCGAGATTACTTGCTCAAATATTAAATTATGAGCATAATTTTCAGATTATACAACCAAGACGATGATGTGTCTTGTCAATACTAGTGAGTCTAAATCTCAAACTTTTAATAAATATCAGTTGAGATGATTTTAAATGGTTTAGCAATATTGTTTTTCAACGCCTCCGATTAAATTCTAAACCATTACTATTGAGAACAAAGCGCTTCCTATTTTTGTCTAGAGAATGCTATTTTATATGCATAAACACTTATACGCATCATGCCAATATCAAAGTTACCCCTACTATAGTTGACTTATGGTCAGAGCCTAATATTATCCATCTAATGAAATTTTTATAGTGCAATATATGTATAATTGGTCCACTATAATGCACTGAGATGGATTTTGAAAAATGTTGAGAATACATGTTTAAGGGAGAGAAATTAAGTAGATGGAAAAAATATATGAAAATACAGTATATTGTATTTTCTAGATCTTTGCACAAGACAATATGAACCAGAAGTTCGACAAATAACTCATTTGTAAGTTATACAATTGACAGATGCATTTACTGACCAAAGAGATTAAATCAAATCACATATACCACTTCTAAATGCTCCAATTTATATTAGCGTCCTTGAAGGACAATCCATTAATATTATATCAAGTAAATTAATGATATGCCTGAAGCGTTGTGACAATTGATTCCAAAAAAATCTCAAGTAAAAAATGGAGCCAATTATAAAGATGGTCCTATTGAGGAGGTGTATACTCTTGGAGAGTATATAGACATAACTAATTATAAAACCCCAGAAGAGGTTCAGCTAGCTGAAATAATAAAACGAAAAGATCTCGTTAAGTTATGTCGTTATGAGAAAGAAATGGATTCAAAAATAAATGTTGTTGACAATATTGTTGTACATAATGAAGCGTTTCATATTATGAAAGGTAGCAAGGATATTGAAAGAAATCTGTCAAATAATAAATTGGCCAAATAAAAGGATGCAATCCAAGTAAATTGAACTAACTAGAGAAACCTGAAGTTTCTGGACCTATAGTCGGAGCACCTAAATGTGTATATTTATGCGAAAAATAAATGGAAAAATGAAGTCGTAACATGTAATGCACGACTTTTAAAAGTATGAATTTTGCAAAGGCTTATGTAAAGCAATCATAAGTCGATATTTTGTTAGTCTGTCAATGCATGACATATATGCATATAATGAATATTGTTATAACCAACTCATCTGGCATGACTAATAAAACAATGTATATAAATCCCTGGAGGATTTAATATGCCTGAAGCATATAGTTCAACTTTTCGAGAACTCAATCGATCAAAGTACAGATCTGAACTAATATTAAAATGAGGGGGAGTAAATACGCATTGTACTCTTTTCCTTGACTGAGGTTTTGTCCCATTGGATTTTCCTGGCAAGGTTTTTAATGAGACAATTTGCATGTCGTATTAAGAGAATTATGTACTCTTTTTCCTTTACTATGATTTTTTCCCACAGGGTTTTTTCCTAGTAAGGTTTTAATGAGGCATATTCTTTGTGTAAATGACATCCAATTGAAAGTGATATAAATATTATAGTTATGGATGTCCATAACCTACAAAACATTTTACCATCATCATGGCCTTATGGTTATACTCCCGTGTATTATAAATTGTATATGAGACCCCTGAAGGGAACAACAACAAGATCTATTTTTAATATAATAGCATCAAATCATCATGCTGATTACAGTCAACTAGAGATAGTGTATGAAGATGATATTGCTGAAAGTTATAACATGGAGCACATTTCACCAGAATTGTTTTATACAAATTCTAAGAAGATAGCGACATTGAAGACATTGGCGTACAAGATATAGATAGCTCGATACAAATTTTTTCCATTGGTTGAAATCAGGGGGAGTAGCTGTACTCTTTTTCCTTCGTACAGGTTTTGTCCCACTGGATTTTCCTGACAAGGTTTTAATGAGGCAGCATTTGAGTACTCCAATTTTTGATGATTTTTCTTTCTATTGGTATTTTTATCCCATTGGGTTTTTGCCAAATAACAAACCAGTTATTGTGTAATAAGTCATTCAAGGGGGAGTGTTGTAAAATTATAGATAATGATGAATGACTATTTAGTTGTATCTAGATGTCTATGTAGTTATCTACTTACTCTAGAAGAGTGTATTCTAATCAAGTTGTAACTCCCTTTGGAACCCTATAAATAAGGGTCATTGTTATAGTAAATTAATAGACTTGAGTTTTGACTCTCTCTATTCTCCTCCTTTTTTTTTTCTTCTATTTTTCTAGTTTTATAACAAATAACTTATTATCTATTTTTATTTTTAACAAAAAAATTATATATTTTTATTAACAAATATTTGTCTCCTCTTATATATATATATATATAAAACTTCCTCATGGGAAAGAGAGACACATCGGCAACCTAAGTAAGTCACAAAAATTAAGAGGACATTTTTGAAAACTTTTTTAAGTTACAAAATGATATAAAGTTAACAATTGTAACTTAAATGAATAAGAAATTAATTTTAAGATGGAAAATATTAAATAAAATAAAAATATATCTTAATTGCAGTTCTTTTTTAAAAACTTATTTACTTATAAGCATATTTTCTAAGATTGGAAATTCGGATAGTTCGCAACTAATATCCAATAATCTCTCAGATTTATATTTCAGAGCAATGTAATCGTCCCACGTGTCAAACATCCCTTATATTCCTCAACCTGCAGGTTCCTATTTTTGCTGATTAGATAAATATAAATGATTCCAATAATTTATTATACGAATTGGGGTTTTCTTTTTTCACAAAAACATACACGAAATAGTTTAAAATAAGGATAATTATATTCACACTACGGTTTTTGTTATCTATACCACATTTTAATTACAATGAAAGTTCTTCAACCTTTGATATTTTGACATTTATGACTCTAACTTTTTTTGTCGCATTTTTATCATTAATTTTTAATTAATTTTTACATCTCGGACCTCTTTGATTAAAATTTTGTCTAAATATTTTGCTAATGTGCATTAAAATGCGGAAAAACTAATTTTTTTAAATTTTTGTATTTGTTATTTGTTTTGCTTATTTGAAAATATGAGAGACGGATAAATCTTTTTACGACATTTTGATTAATTTTTTGGACAGAAATCATCATTAAAGACAAAGATAAAATATGCAAATTAATAGATTGATGATAGGAATGTGATAAAAAAGTTAAGGACATAAATACAAAAATAAACAATAGTTGAAAAATTTTATTGTAATTAAAATGTGGTGTGGTTAACAAATAGTTGGTTTGAATATAATTACCCTTGAAATAATCTTATAATTACACAAAAGTTTGAATAAAGAAAATGAATAGAAGAATAAATCTATCCACTATGTAACAAACTTAAGTTTGTTTTAAAATGAATTAGTTTTGATTATCATTATCACTATTCAATCTACATTTAGAGTCGTTTGATTTGTGGATAAAAATTACATGGATAATAATTATTTGAATAACAAGTTTATTATTATTTTGTTTGTTTTTGCTATGTATATAAATAAAAAAAACACTACTTTTATATTTATCATATTTGACTCTACAATACTGGATAAATGATAAAATTGTTGAAATATCCAAAATACCCTTCTTGCTATAAAAATTCAAAATAATAAAATGAGTTACATTATTTTTTAGTCCTATTGGGTATTCGTATGTAATTAATATGTTAATAAAAATATATAATTATTTTATAAAAAAAACACAATAACTAGCTAATAATATTTATGAAACAATAAATTTAAAAGATTTCAAATTCAAACAAGTTTTCCAAAACTAATATGAAAATACTCAAAGCCCAAAGGTTTAATCTTTTGAATTAAACCTACAAAACAAAGGCGGTAGAAGGAAAAAAAAAAACAAGAAAGAAAATAGTGAGAGCATACTTGGATTTTTTGTGGATTGTCGGACGTGAAAGGGGAGAAGAAGTTGATCAAGAGGTAAAATTTGATTTGGAGTATGAGAAAACCCGATATTGATTTGGAGAAAGAGAGAGGTTGAAATTGACTTGGAGTAGGAGAGATTAAAACAATACATGATTTCATAGGATATAGATCCAAGAATAGATGGGTATTTTTGTCTATTAAAAAAATTGAATAAATTTGTATCTAATAAATATTTGTGTCCTCCTCTTTATGAGGATAAAAATTGTCCTCGTTTTTTACTTAAAATTGTTATTCGGATAAACTCTAATAAAAGTTTATCCGGATATTAGTTTTACCCAAACAAGATAAAATAAAGTTTATCTATTATCTTTGTCAATTGACCATTTACCAAACAGTCCCTTACAAATCAAAGATGCATCTTTGGCTAATTTTAAAAATTTATTATAATTTTTCTTATAAATAAATAAATTGAAATAATAGGAAACATACTAATTTAAAAGTAAAAAAGTTTGCTATATATATCATGACCCTGCATTAGCACAAATGAAACGTTTTGACTTGTTTTTTATTATTTTTTCTTATATTTTTCAATTTGAAAGTAACTCTTACATTACTATCAAAATAAGTAACTTATTTTCTATTTTGATCACATTTTATTTTATTTTTTCACATTTTGAAACTTATATACTTATAAGTAACCCATTTATGCTTAGCAACCATGCATGCTCTAAGTAGCGTTTCCTAGAGAGTATTCCAGCTATGAGTACTCCATCAGCTTTGAAGATAAAAAAGGACTCGCATTTTATAAAGAAATCGCCTGAATCATTTAATGGCACATCCAAGCCTCAACCGCGACAGCCCGTTATCATTTACACCTATTCTCCCAAGATAATCCACACGAATCCTCGTGATTTCATGACATTGGTGCAAAAACTCACTGGACTCTCACACTCCAATGATGATCAATATTCTCCTACACCGAAACCCGAGACAAGCACTGATAATAGTAATGAGAATGAGTCTCCTTTAGATGGCGTCATGGATGGGAATGGGAATGAGAATGATAGCAGCAATGGTCAGGTCTATTCTAATTGCTTTGATCCTCAAATTATTTATCCTTCTAATTATATTTGCTTCAATAAAGTGGGAAATACTACAGATTTCTTGTACTCAACTGCACCATTTTATAACTATATTGATTTATCTTCCCCATTGGATGACATTCAGGAGATTCGAGAGTTTTGATTATTTTGCAAATTTTCTGAGTTTAGTAGAATAATTTTCATTGCCACAATTTTGGGACTGTTTGAGAATATTTATGGTAGTGATGAAGAAATTAATTCATTTGATTACTATTTTATTTTTTGTTATTTGGAGAATGATATGATAATGTTCTGATTGTCGAATTTATGTCTGGTAATTTGTTTCTCTCAAAGGAAGAGTTTCAGGTGGAAATTAATTTGAGAATAAAGTGTGTAGACAAATTTATCCTTCCAAATTGGTACAACATTAGAAGCTGTTAACTTTTTCGATGGCAATGGACGAAAATAATGTTTTGCGCAAGAAAATGTGAATTTGAGGGTGAAAATGCCAAAATTTCACATGTAGAGATGATTTGCGCAATAACTTCAAAAGGTAAGAACGTTTTGTGCCAATTACCCAAATTTATTTATTATGTTGAGGTAGAATTGATGTCTAAATATACTTTTATCCATGCAACAATTTAAACAAAAAATAAGGAGAAGTTTTGTCCTCAGAAAGACGAAGACAAATTTTTTAATCCGAATATAAATTCACTCATTTTTTTTAAAAAACGAACGTATAATGTATAATATAAAACAAATCTATTTTTGAACATCCATATCCTTTGATAATTGTCACCCTTCACCACCATCCGCAAATCCACTCATTTTTTTCCCTTGTAGGGTTTTACTTTTTATTTACTAATTTACAAAAAACTAAATTTTTATAATAATTTTTTCCATTCTTAGACATAATTTTTATAAGCAATTTTATCCACGAACCCAAAAAAAAAAAAACATTTTTTGTTTATTTCAACTCCTAAAGCATAAATACTATTTATTAAATTGCATACATAAACCCATTTCATATGCTCCTCTCACAAGAGTCAAGAGAGCTCCTTACAACTTTTTGAATTTTGACGTTGCGCACTTGAGTAATTTTGGTTTTGCTTGGGAGAGAATATTAAATTATAGGGAAAAATTCGACTGGATACACGTGAAATATTGTTGAGGCTCGATATGTGAGGTTAATTCCAAAAATTGCATACGATTATCATTCTTCTAGAATCAATGCTTTAATAGATGATTTTATTCCTTCCCACTCAGATTGGTGATTCTAGGCTCTTCACACATTAATTGTTTTAAGAGACTTTCTAAATTAATTTTTTAAAATAGAAAATAAGTTTTGTTTTAAATTTGGAAAGACAAACGTCACAAACCCACTCTTTTTAATTAAATGCATTCAAAGAATTCTAATTTTCAATATTCATATATTGACTAAATTAAATAGTGTATACAAAATAAAATAAAGAAAAATAGAGTAAAATCATATAATAAATAAGAAGGACGCATATCAAAATAAAATAATAAATACTTATTGAAAAAATTGAAATGAAGTGTAAAAAATAAAGAGTATGTTGAGCACTTAAAAGATTTTACTCTCTAGATGCTTTTTAAAAATACAAAATATTACTCTTTATAAATACAGAAACTCTTGAAAATACTCTCCACTTATTTTAAGTAATTTGGAAATTAATTTATTGTTTAAACTTTTTTTATGATATATTATTTTGTTTTTAACATCTCGTTTAACTTTAACATTTTACCTTTTTCGAGTCAACGTCCTCCTTCCCAAGTTATAAAACATCGATCATCAGTATTTTTTTCTCTCAAAACAAACTCTCTGTCTCTCTCGAGATGAAGAAAGAGTATCCATTCCTTGACTGCCAAGGGTATCTCCATTCTTATCCTTGGCTCTGGATTACTCATCGGAAGTTTCTGTGTAAAAGACATCTATTTGAATTTGCAACTTAACCAATCATTCATCAACATCCAATCTCCTCCAGTTTTTCCCCGACAAGCAACTACATTATCGCAGAACAACGTTAGTGAAACAAAAAGTACCACTAAAATCGACTCGAAAAAACATGATGACATGACCGACGTAGAATTGCTTTGGAGAGCTTCGATGGTTTCTCGGATTAACGAGGGCACCCCTAAAGTTGCTTTCATGTTTCTAGCAAGGGAAAATTTGCAATTTGCCTTTGGCTCCTCTGTGGGATAAATTTTTCAAGGGAAATGAAGGGCGTTACTCCATATATGTGCATTCTCATCCATCCTTCAATGGAACAATTTCTGTAGCAGCTGTATTTCATGGCACAAGAATTCCAAGTAAGGTTAGTTGAAGTGTTGAACCCAACTTTTTTTATTTGCTCAGTTTTCAATAATCTTTTACCTACATTGAGATCTATGAATTAATATTGAAGTTATAAAATAAGCACATCTACATGCATGGGACAATATATAACTTATTTTTTCTTGGGCTTGAAGAATAAAAAAAATTGTAGTGCCTTATTCATCGGCTGTTTCATTCACTTAGGTGAATATAACTTTAGAAGCTTCCTTATTATAATAAATCCATGTTCTCTAATTTTGTCTTCAGTTACATGGATAAAAGTGTGTGTGTAATTTTTAATAGTCATTGGTAAGTCAAGCCACCTGCCAAAATGTCGATACTAAGATACACGAAAGTCGAGTTCTACTTTAAAAGATCAATTTTTTTTAAAAGTGTTCGTCGAAATTGTAAGTATACAATATTGCGACAAGTAGTATAATGTAGAGTATTGTTCTCACAAAGATTGTGTTATTGGTTGTCAACCTAATTAACTTTAACTTTTATTTGAACAACTAAAAATTAACACGTAATGGTTTGGTAATTTTTATTATACTAAGAATTAAGCAACCGTGATCGACAATCTTGAATTTTGAAAAAACTTGACAACTAAAAAGTATTAGGACTTAAGATTTTACTGTAGTAATCATGTTTAATTTCGCATATTGAGTTATGACAATTTATTTCCTTCGTGTTGACAATCGAATTCTTTTAAAATATTTGACAATTTTTCTCTCGAGTAAAATCAAACCTACTTCAAATCTAAGTATTACATTCGAAAATTACTAAATCCACGTGAACGTCGTCAGTCTTGAGGGACACATGGCATGGTCAATCAGCCACATGAATAAGTCCAATTAGATGCTTGTGTCAGAGGTTGAAGTTAGGTAGGAGCCTCAGATGGACACATAACCTTGAATTGAACGCGGAGGCAGAAGCAAAATAAAACTTAGCATGTAGCCTTATGTTGAGTTTCGGGCCTTATGCCTCTTCTTCAGATAGAACATTCTAACATATTAGACTTAAAACATTAAATTAGCCACACCTTTATGCGAAGGACATGACAGTTTGGACAAAAATCTATTTGCCTTAGGACTTAGACTCTAATGACAAATAATGTCAAATCACAAAAGAGAACATTAAATCATAAAAGTAAAATTGACTAAATTACACTTCAAAATATCCATATAAATAGAAGACAAAATCTTAATGGAAGAAGTTGCTTGTATAAGCAGAACATTATACATCTTCCCCAACCACCTTGTCTGATCGTCCGAGAAGAAGGGTGACTCCGTTCACTTTCTTTATCTACCTTGATAGTTGATTTTAAGAAATATTTATCCATTTTTAGAGGTCAAAACCAACTACATTCAATCCCAAGAACTTGAGACATGATCGCATAAATTATAGTAGTATATCTCTATCTCCTATTCAAATTCTTGATTTAGTCGTTAGCATTGTTGTACATAAAATTATTCTCATCCCATGTGGATGCCACTTAAGGCTAAAAGTACATGTGGCACAAGGTTCGAGGCATTCTAGATTATCTTGTCGGACGCCTACATGTCAACAAAAGCATTGTTTTAGCCTAATATTTCAGCCTTGACAGCTGAGGCATATTAGGAAACCTCGACCAGAAGACGATGAGTTTGGCAATAATTTGAAGACAGGGAATGGAGCCTATGCAGCCTCCTCCCAGCTTTTGATCTGGACGAGACTCTATAGTGTAAAATCTAACAATTCCACTATAATCTTGATACGCCATATCTTTATATGCACAACAAAGAACATTCCTGCTTGCATGTCAAATCTGTTTTTTAGAATTCACAAAATTGGTGAAATTGAGGAACTTCGGGAATTGGAATGGAAGATTATTCTCATATCAAATGATTAAAGTATGTGAAATGACCTAAATGCCATTGACCATTTACGTATAAATATTTGGTTCCTCATTCATTTAAAAGTACGCAAATACTAGCAAAATTCATGCAAACAAATAAATACACCAAAACTCTTGCCAATTGTTCTTTCAATATTCACTTCACATATAATTATGGTACTTGACTTGATCGTCAGAGTACCAACGGCTATTGTACCACCCTGTGTACTTTGCTGCTGGTAGTCTAACGTATGCTCTAGTGTGCATGTGGTTAGGCCGTGATGTGGATCATTTATGTTGGCTTTGAGGCTGTCGGATTTTAACGTCAACAAGTGCTAAGTCGGTTTTATACCTCTCGATTTCAACACGAATTCACTATCAATTCATAAATCGGTTGAATTTATTATAACAATCCAAGCAACAATAAAAAATCAACCCAAAATCATAATTGGAGTTAAAACTCAAAAATTGAGATTAAACAATCAAAAACTAGGCTACACTATTTTGAACATGACGATACTAGATAGTGGCTCGTTTTATGAACATATGTATTGAAGTTCGATTGTTTGTTTTGCTTTTAAATAAATCAAGTAGTTTTGATTTCATCTTAAAAGATCAAATTTTAATGTGGTGGTGAGCTAGTTATCTACTCTTTGTGGAAGGTTGTTTGATTCACAAATATATGTTTATTTGTAGAGTTTTGATAGGTATCACTAGACGATAATTGGATGTAAAATTTACTTCAAATTAGGCACGTGGCAATATCTATATACAAAAGATATCGTGAAAACTTTTATTAGTTGACTGATATGTAGATATTTTTGATAGAATAAATTGAACATGACTGACACAATAATGGATTAAGATCTCCCGTGTCTTTTTTCTTAATCCATTTAAATTTGTTCAACATTGTCATATAAAGCATGATGAAGTATATATGCAGGAGGTAGAATGGGGAAAATTCAGCATGATTGAAGCAGAACGCCGCCTTCTAGCCAATGCACTACTCGATAATTCAAACCTACGCTTTATTCTACTTTCAGAAGCATGCATCCCTTTGTTCAACTTCCCCACAATCTATAACTACCTAATGAACTCAACAAAAACATTCGTGGAGGCCTACGATTTACGGGGCCTTGTTGGCCATGGTCGATACAACAAGCGAATGAAGCCCCAAATCAAGCTACGTCAATGGAGAAAGGGCTCGCAATGGTTCGAATTGGATCGTCAGCTCGCAATGAAATCGTCACTGACAACAAATACTTACCATTGTTCAAAAGATTTTGCAAGGCTACATGTTGTTCAGATGAGCATTACTTGCCTACATTTGTTAGCATGAAATTTTAGAGGAGAAATTCAAATAGGAGTTTGACTTGGGTTGACTGGTCAAAAGGTGGACTCCATCCAGCCAAATTTGGTAGAACAAAAGTGACCATTGATTTGTTGAAGAAGATGAGGAATGGAAGCCATTGCATTTATAATGGGAAGACTACTAATATTTGCTATTTGTTTGCTAGGAAGTTTCTACCCAGTGCTTTGGATAGGCTATTGAGGGTTGCTCCAAAACTCATGAATAGATCTATTCATAAATAGACAAGGATTAGTTGTTCAAAACTTTTTTTTTTTTTTTTTTTTTTTTTTTTTTTAAATATCAATTTATTAGTGTTGGAATTTTTTTGTCAATTGTTAAGACATGAGTTTATACCGTGTTGACCAGCAACAACACGTGTGTTTTGCCAAGTTTACAATTGTGTAAATGGTATTCGTGCTACAAAACTTGGACACCTCGGGAACAAATCCCTTCCGAACTTTGTGTTGGTAAACATATTTTTCTTAACATTCAAAGCAATATGTGGTAAAAAAAAAAAATTGTTTTTTATTTCGTTCCTCCTCTCCAAGAATAAATATGATTTTCGAAGTCGCCTTACCTCTATTAAATAATGAAAGGTAATTTCTGCTTAACGAGAAGTTCTTATGTCAAATATGATTTTCGAATTCGCCTTACCTCTATTAAATAATGAAAAGTAATTTTTGCTTAATGAGAAGTTCCTTATGTCAAAAGACTGAAGTCTAACAGTATGGATAAAAAACTACTTAAAAGTGTAGCCAAACATGTTTAGCTGTTCAAAGTCAACAATTAATTTTAAGCACATATTTTATGGGACACGCGATTTTTATCAACTTCTCAACCACAAATAAAAATAATTTTTAACAAAATCAAATGAGCACTTAACTTGGAGGTCATCTCACCATATGTAGATTTTGTGTCAAGTTTTTCAGTTTGCTTTATTTTTCTTGTACTAGTAGTTTAGTTTATTTTAGGGATAATTGCATCAAAGGTCCCCAATCTTTCAAAATCGTTGAGGATATGCCCCCCTAACCTTAAAAAATAGCACTACACATCCCCAACGTATGAAAATCTTAGCATGATAGGTCCTTTATGTTTTTTTTGGTACATTTAGTTAGTTTTCAATTATGTTTTTTGTTTTTTATTTTTTTTTATTTAAAAAGAAGGACAATTTTGTCATAAAGGACTTATCATGCCAAGATTTTCATACGTTGGGGATGTGTAGTGCTATTTTTTTAGGTTAGGGGCATATCCCCAATAATTTTGAAAGGTTGGGAACCTTTAATGCAATTATCCCTATTTTATATAATTGTGAGGGAGAATATTGTCAGGCTATTTTTGATATTATCGATTAATATATAAGTAGTCCAATTTTGATAAAATACAGAAAGAATAAATAAAGAGACAATCATAATTATTTCTATTATAATAGAAATATTAGTACATTCAGTACAAACTTTAAACACTCAAGTTACAGTAAAACTGAGACAGTCAATATCTCAAGTTATTAGATAGTGCAACTAAATAGGAAGAGAAACAAAAGTCGCACCATTATTCTCATGTACTCACTTTTAAAGAAATTGGCAAATAGACCTTTAAAAGCACTAACACTTAGGCACAGGAACCCCACAAGTGATAGCAACTTTCTTTGCATTAGGAGAGTTGACATACTTCTTTAAACTGGGATTCTTGGCATACTGGCAAAAGCAAGGCTGCTGCTCCTTGATCTTACTGCAGCAGAGTTTCGACGGGGGAGTCCCCGACGTGATGGCGGATGCGCAAGGGCTTAGTCCAGATGGGTTGCATGTTACACCCTCTGAAACATGTGCACCACAGGCCAAAAGTAGTAGTAGCACGGCACACACTGCAACTTTAGATGCCTGCATTTTTCTATCTAATAAGATGGACAAACCTTGTGGAATTGATGCAATTAAGAGGGAGGGATGAAGAAGGAGCTGTTGTGGTTGAGTGAACAAATTTAGTGTGATCACTTGTATTTATAGAGAGGTGGAGCAAAAGTTTAGCAAGTTTTAGGTAATGTACAGGAATTTATGTGTTGGCTGGTAGGTAAGCCACAATTTTCTTCTTCAAAGTCCATTTTACTGTTATGTGTTCCCAGTGGCATAGTCAGAATATTTTGAAAGAAGAATTACTATTTAAAAATAAATAAATAAATTTGTACTTTAAAATTGTACTATTAATGAAATAATAAATTTTACAATTTAAAAATTAATTTTTCTATTTTTTCAATGGGGCCGAACTACAACCCCCATCTCCACTTATGTAGACAGGACAATAACTCTGCCTTTCTCTTTACAATTTTTATCAACGGATAGCAGCAAGACTTAAAATTCAAATATTTTTATTGACCATGTACCTATGTTAATAACAATGTCTAAAAAATTTCAATGGTCTTATGAAACTTAAACTTGGATTCGTCATTTTCACGGTAGAAAAATAAAAATAGTTGTTTTGAAATTAGAGTTTCTATTACGGTACAATTTTCTATTGTACATGTTAATATTGTAAAAAAGTAATATTAGTAATATGCAGGACTGATCTATTCCCCACAGTGGAGAGTAGATATAAAGGTGTCCGGTGGCCATTGAATAATGAAAAAGTGCTTGACATAAATCCAATGGCCACCGAACACGTGTTCGGTGGCCTTTATATCTACTCTCTACCATGGGGAGTAGATGATTTCCATGGTAATATGATTAAACTCGCATAACGTGTACAGTGGCCTTTATGGGAGTATATGATTTCCATGGTAATATGATTAAACTCGCATAAAATCTATGGGAAAAAGATGAGAAGTGGTGGATATTTATATTTACATTTACATTTTCTTTATATTTTTGTACTTGCTAAAGAACACGTGGTGGCATATCTATGATAAGTTAGACTTTTCACCATTTGATGTCAAAGTCTCATAAAAATTCTGGGCAGATTCTCAACGAAAGAAGTAGATATTGATAAGATTTAACCCCCTTTTTTTTTCAAACTTATTTTTAACTCAAATCTGGCAGAAGATATTTGAATATTAGATAATCAAATTTGAGAAATCGTGTCGGCCATCATTTTAATTGTATAAATACTTATTGAATGCGATAACTAATTAAAATTAAGATCTTATTAATTTTTAATGAATTATCAATAATTTCAAAAAATAGCGATTTGATTGAAAACCTAGATCTAGTTTTTAAAGAAAGCTCGAATCCTGATCTATACAAATAATACTTCTCAATCTACATTAAAACTTCATTAAATGATGAACCAAGACTCGAAATCTAAGTATATTTGTATGAGAAAATTATAGCAATGTTATTAGAGTAATGCTATTTGCAGTCTTCACTACCGGTAGTCATCATACGTATCATTACTCAATTAGATAAATTATTCATAATTAATAGTTATAAATACATTGCTTAATTAGAGTAAATAATTCAACCAATTGAATAATGCCACGTATGATGACTACCGATAGTGAAGACTGCAAATAGCATTATTCATGTCTGTCATTATATAAGTAGTACATTTGAAAAATAGTAATTTTTAAAAATAAGTTAAAAATTTGTCATTTTGGACAAATATAACTCCAAATAATTACTTATACACCCACTATATCCTAGTCAAACCAAATTAAAATAAGATATATTATTTCACTAAAATCAAATATTATTTCTTATAAGCACTTAAAAACTTTTTCAAGCAAACACTAAATATTAGTATTAATTATAAGAGCTTGTTTGATTTCAATTAAAAATTTACTAAAAAGCTAGAGTTAAAATCAACAATTAATTTTAACTTCACATGTTGTGGATCCATAACTTTTTACAACTTTTCAACTACACATTTCATCAACTTTTATAAAAAATCTGATTTTAATTAAAATCAAACACACCCCTTATAATTCCATAACCACTTATGACATAGTCATCATATTAAACTGGGTGGGATTGAGCAAAATTGAAAAGACGTAGTGTGAATAAAATTTGTATATTTGTCTTGTTTAATTTAGTATTAAGATTTGGATTTGTATAATAAAAAGTTATTTTTATTAAGATTAGTAATCAAATATTTATATATTGTATATTTATTTTATTTTTATTCGAGGTAGAAATTACCTTTAACATTTGGAACAATATTGTGCATAAAACACTACTTAAAAGATTGCAATTTGAGTATAAGATTCATTTTATTTTATTTTTACTTTTATAATTTGACTGTATTTTAAAAGAAATTTCTAAAAATCAACCTGTCATTCTCATTTCTAAATGTGGCCAACAAGTACCCTCCGTTTTATCAATTGAATTTTTCAGTAGATGAGTGAATAAAAGTGGTAATAGCCTATCAATCCAATTATAAAACCATACTTCTATTGTCACGCACGCTTAAAACAAAGGAGTCCGATTTTTCCTCTTGAATTCGTGGGCCCCCCCACCTGGCAAATATTTAAATGCTGCATTTTTAGGTGTCCCTTCTTATTTTCTCCCTCCACGTGTAGATAAAAGGTTCGTGTACAAAATATGTGAATAAAAATAATGTTTAATTATCTTATAAATATTTATAAATAATGGCAAACATACTCTTAATTAGCTTTTCCAAATTGTCCTCACATATACAATAACGAAATTGGCATGGAATTTCTCCTTAAAGCACGTTATATATAAAATTGGGTTTGATTGGTTATGAAATTCGAGCTACAAAACACTAATTTTTACTAAAGCGATAAATTTGATTGGTGGATGTAAGACTTGGGAAACTCCAAAAAATGGCCAGACAAATAGAGGTTTTAGTTGAAGGCTTTGAAAAGAAGAGTAATTTGGCGAAGAGGAGGTCGTTTAGCCGTAGTAAATGAAGGGGTGTCAATGGTAATTTCACAATCTAAACAAGCGTTAGAATGGAAAAAAAATTATGAACTGGGACATTGTATCATTGTACTTCTAAGTTCTAGCCCACTTGCTCAAATGAATTTTTTAAGAGCAATCAAACAAGCGCTTATGTAGTACATTTAATTGAATCTATTATTTAATGTCTGTAGAATTAAGTTTATTGATAAATAACATTTTTCAATCTTATTAAATGTACACAATGTGAAAGCATTCTTATGTCAAATGTGTCAAATGATGGTAGCACATGAGGAATTGGACCCACACCACAACCACAAATTGTCATGCCTTATTCATCATTGTCATCTTCATTTTTGTTGTGCATTTGAATGCCACACCTTTCGGTGATATTGGTACGAGTACTTTTTTGCATTTACTTGTGTCTGGTTTGGCAATGTGTCACTTTCGTATTCGTTTAATCTTTGTATTTGGAATTTAAAAATATGGCAATATTGGTTTTCAATTTATTGTCCCACAGTAAATCGATCACCAATTTTTAAAATAAACGAGTTGATAATCAAAATTTCATTATAGATGCACAATTAGATTTTAAGTTGAGACTTACAAACTAAAATATAAAAAGTTGAACATTTGAAGATGACGACTTAAATATAGATATTGATTGTTCTACCCGTAATTAAAGACTAATTTTGTAATAATAAAAAAAATTTAAAATCGAACTTATTACTCACATAGAATATATTAAAAAAGCAATAGTGCGATTTTTCCTTTTGAATTTGGTATGATTATCAAGATCCTCGTCACCAAAATTAGTGGGTGATGGACTGCAAGATTTTGCACGCTGCACTGCAACTTCTACTATTTTAAAGAGATGCCAAATTCTTAGGACAAATTCAATGAATATAATCTGATATTGTTTGAATTTTAAATTCATTTTTATTTTTTTTTTCAGTGTCGATTTTAAAATAGTTGAAAAATGTATTTAGTTTGTTATTCTAAAAAGCTTTTTTTTCAAAATAAGAAACTAGAAAATATGTTTTTAAAAAATTATTTTATGACATTTTCTTCAATAAATTTGATTATTTAATAACAAAAAACAGTTTTATTCTAATATATTTTCCAGTAATATATAAATTTTAAAGTTGGTGAATTTTACAATATTTTTTTCTCGTTACAAAAATAAAATACAAATAAATAATAAATTGGAAAAATTAGAAAATAAAATAATAAAAATTAATAATGTGGACTGAGAATTTTAATATTTTTTTAAGAATTTTTATTTAAATAATTTTCTAGAATTTTTTTTTTAGAATTTTAGAATTTTTATTTAAACGCTTATTTCCCTTATTTTCAGTGTTTTGAGTATTATTTTTGAAAACACTGAAGATGTCAAAAATATATTTTGAGTTTTATATTATAAGTTTAACTGTGTTCAAAAATAGCATATCATAAACAAGTTTCGAGTATTTTACAAAATTAAAAATTGAAAACAGCAAAGAAAAATGTGTTGTTTTGAGATTAGCTATATACGATAAAAATTTTGTAGATTATAAGCAGTGGATTTTATATGATATTTTGATTAAAAAATTTGTAAATCTTACAAAATGTGTGAATAAAAATAATATTGATCACTTTATAATTTTGAAAAAGCATTTCTAAACATGCTCTAAATCCTTTCTACATCAATTTTATTAAATACCAATTTTATAAATTAAAATAAAAATATATTGGGTTAAACTTTAGAATCAGCAATAGCTCTTTTTTTTTTACAATATAGACCGCGGTTAAGCGCATATTTGCCACTATTTAAATTATAATTTTAGATGGTCAAATTGGTCAAACATATTTTTTATCCACACATTTCATAGGACTCACAACTTGAAATCTATTTTTTATCCACACATTCACCTACAACTTATAATATAAGTACTTAAAAAATAATTTCAACACTACCAAACACATGCTAAATATTAGGGATGGCAATTTAACCCGCCCCCCGCCCCCCGTCCCGTTTAACATTTCCCCGCCCCGGATAATCGGGTATTCGGGTCGGGTACGGGGCGGAGAAAATTACTTGGGGCGGGTTTGGGGCGGAGTAGCCCTGCCCCGAACCCACCCCGAAATACTATTTTTTTTTAAATATTTTTAATTTTGAAAATAATGGTTACCAAAAAAAAAAAAATTAAAAAAAAATATAAACGGGGCAGAAAACGGGGCGGTAAGCCGCCCCGCCCCGCCCGACCCCGACCCCGACCCGCCCCGATTTAAACGGGGAACGGGGCGGGTATGGGGGTTAAAATTCGCCAACGGGGGGGGGGGGGGGGGGACCTGACCCCGACCCGCCCCGTTGCCATCCCTACTAAATATTGCAGTTATCACTGATTTTTTTTTTTTTAATATTTTATAATTGTTATTGAACTTTAGAATTTTTTTGAGTTGTTATTCAACTTACAAAAATATTATTTATATTTATCAATCCGTATCTGGCTATTTTTAAAGTTAATAGACTTGATGACACGACAAATATAATGACTAATATGATAAAATTTTGATAAATTTAGTGATAAATCGAAAAAATTTTAAAATTCAATAACTATTGAAAAATATCTTTAAAAAAATTGAACGACAACTAAAATATTTTATCCTCTTGAAACAATATGAAATTGGAAAAACGATAATGCAACTTTCAGAAAATAAAGTATTTTCTCTCGTTGAAGAAAGGGTAGGCAGCAAACCACTTCATGTTGAATTTTGGGTCATGGGTCAATGATGTGCGATGACATGATCCATGATTGATCGGGTTAGAGGGAGTGGTTTGATTTTGAATTCAAAACTTTCCCCAACTTCCCATTAAGTTTTATATAATTTTATCAATTTTTAAACTAGTCAAATTTTAATTATAATTATATATTTAATAGGATTCACACTTTTTTTCAACTTTTCAACTACATATTACACTAATTTCTATTAAATTTTGTTAAAACTTCTATCAAACAAGTCCTAAGTCTTCAACATAAAAAAAGAAAAAGAAAAAAAAATGAAGAGAAAAAATGGGTACAAAACCATCATTTTCTCTAGAAGTATCTAATAAGATAATTGGATTGTGAACGATGAACTCCATTGATTTATTGACTATTAGACAGATCTAGAATGCATATACTATAAATTACTAGGTAGTTATTATAAAGTTTTAAGTGTAAAATCTTATATCGATCGAGTATAATAGTACTAACCAACTTATAGTAGTTTAGACTTTTTCTCTTCATAAGTTTAACACTTAAGATAGAATTCTAAGTCTCTAATATAGGCATGGTAAGGAAAAAATTCAATATCGTTTAAATATAAAATATTAGCTAACATGTAAGGATTTAGATTACTTTTCTTAATAAGCTAGACATTTTAAAATGAATCTCAAGTCTTAATATAAAATCAGAGTCCATTAAATTCAAACGTATAATTCGATCTGTCTAAAAGCTCAATCGAACATTCAGATTCCAAGGTTAGTGTGATCAAGCGAGTCACTATCTTCCTGGAGCATATTAATGGTAAAATTCTACATTGGTTAAGTAGAAAAATAATAACTAATATTATATAATAACTTAAATTACTCTCCTTAATAAAATTAACTTTTTTTAAAATAGAACTCCAAGTCATATCTCCTACATTTTCGTACGTTGGAAAACACTTTTGCATGCTTCAAAAGTGGTACGTAGATTAACCTAAAGTCTAATTATTTTGACATTCCTACTTAAATGATTGATGGTATCAATTCAAATTCTTTTTGAGAAAAGAAAATACTTAAATAACTTTTTTGACATTGTTGTATGTTTAATGGAGTTTTAAAATAGTTATTTAAGATATTTTGAAAAAAATTAGTGAAATGTGTGATTGTAAAGTTGATAAAAGTTGTAGATCTTATGAAATATGTAGTAGAAAATGAGTTTAAGAAAAAAAATAGTTTAAAAAATTCTAATAATATTAATTTTTTGATGGAGTTCTTAAAAGAAAAGAGTATTTGAAGTTGTCATTCAAAAATTCTTGATCCAAGTTTGGTTTTCATGTCGAATCAACGAGCTTTGTCAATTATTTATCAAGATCTTGAATCCATCTCGAATTGTACTAAGAGAATTTTATCTTGATAATTTTGTAGAATTAAAGCTCCTCTAATTATAAACTTGCCCTTTGACGAAGGCCAAGGGTTCATAACCAGAAAAAGAACAAGACCTTTGAGTAAGTTATGCCCTACACTTTTCTATTGTATGGTGGGTGGTGACTTATAACTATAAATGAAGAAAAAGAACAAGACCTTTGAGTAAGTTATGCCCTACACTTTTCTATTGTATGGTGGGTGGTGACTTATAACTATAAATGAAGGCAAACAATGAAAACATTCACACATGTGAAGGTCACGTGCATCATTAACATCCAAATAGGCAAAAATCGTTCTTTAGGCACCAATTGAAGATAAATTTGCACTACTAATTCCGACATTGCAAGTAAAAAACAGTCGACAAAGAAATTTCCATCAACATATATTATTGAATCGATACAATAGAAAATGATAACCACAAATGAAGGCAAACAATGGAAAAAGTCACACATGTGACGGTCACGTGCGTCATTAACATCCAAATAGAAAATAAAAATCATTCTTTGGACACCGATCGAGAATAAATTCGCACTACTAATTCCAACATTCCCAAGTAAAAAATAGTCGACAAAAAAATTTCCGTCAACATATTTAGTACATGTTTGATTTTTCTAAAAATCAAATTTTTAGTAAATTTTGATAAAAATTAATGAAATGTATAGTTGAAAAGTGGATAAAAGTTGTAGATTCATGAAATATGTAGTTAAAATTAATTGTTAACTTTAAAATTTAACTTTTTAGCAAATTTTTAAACAAAATTGAACAAACACTAAATCCATATATATAAATTTTAAGACTTTTTCTCAAGAAACCTTTTCACAACTTCATCACCATATTAAAGGACTTGTAACTGTCGTCGTGTTTACATCTTATAAACTGACAAAGAAGAGTGGTATCTGCAAGGCCAACTACCAAATTTATAGTGGCTATGTCGATCCATTAAGAATTAGTGTCAACACTTGTCACTATTGTCTGCCAATACTAAAATACAGAACATAAGAATCATCAAATTTGTTCCATGTTGACTGCCCTTGTAGACGAATATTTAAGAAGAAAGAAAGGTCGTTTCACTATTCATGTAAATTTGGCCTTTCAAGCAACTGTAAGAGCTGTACTACTTGGGGTGCTAAATCAAAAACAAGATTTCTCGTCCTACAAACTCAATCAAGGTTGTCACTACGAAGATATAGTTCAGGTGCACGGGTTCTATATATAGAAAGAGAGACAAATGGTGCAGAAATGGAAAGAATTGATAGATGTGGATGGAGGTGCCAGTTTTGGCATTGATGTTTTTCAAGTCCTTTGTGTAGTTTTCGGTACCTTTTTCATCATATTAGTAGTAATCACAACATGTGCAGATGGTGCAGTACCACGAGACAAAGATGCTGCTGCGGATTCGGGTGTTTATGGAAGCACTTGCGAAGCCGGATGTGGTGCAGCTTGTGGTGCATGACTAGAACCACCCTCGTCCGGCATCAGTCTCTACTAATGTTTAATCGCGGAGGCTAGACTTAAAAATCCTCAGCAGCTACAATTGTGAAAGAAGATTTTGATTGCTGATTGTTCATCCCTCTTTACAGAAAGAACTAGTTATTTCTGTGTAGTGAGAAGCCAAAATAAATGTTTTAGTAGTTGGGAATTAGTAGATATTAGACTTTAGTCCAAAAATCAGATTACCAAGCACAATTTTGGCTATGAGCCCTTTTGGCCCAATTGAATGTTTAGTTCATCCAATAGCTGTTTCAGCTTGTCCCTTCATATTTAAGTGCAACCCTGCACGGCTAAACACATCACATCAATTTGTGGGAAAATGCTACCATAGCCATTCCACAAATGACAAATCCTGACGTCGGCACTACTACACTAGTGTAATGTAGTGTCACGTTCCATGTTCTTCAGCAAATTTAGAGAGAGATGACGATATATGTGACAAAAGTATTTTGGCGAAGTTCTTTTAAGCTAGAGTGCTTCATTGTGCTTGCGATACACGAGAGCTACCATTTTGAGACATTAGATGACATACGATGTATGATTCAAGGCAATATTTTCTACACATAAAACAACGATGCAATTTGGACATGGCCAGGAGAAAATTATGCAACTTGGGTGAGATATGACAGAGTGATTTGGGGGTCTTGTCCTAATTTAATCATTTTCACCGGGATGGAAAAGAATTGCCCTCAAATCGTACGTCGTATTTCATCTAATGTCTCGTAATGACAATACTTCACTTGTTAAGTAGACTACAGCATAAGTTTCACCTGCAGACACATGATAACCATTACCATACGCACGCTACTTCTTTGGATCCAGCGTCATCCATTGAAATAGGCCTCCCCATTCGTTGGCCATAAAGACCTACATGTCCAATGACAACGTTATTCTTCGGATCAAACCTGCATCCTTTTGGAGGATAAACAATAATCTTATCACCTGACAATCCCTTTCCAACGTGAGCATTGCTGTCCCTTCAAGCTCTAGTGTGAATTGTATAATTATTTGATAAAGTCAACGCTAAACAGAATGTTCATTGTATAGTACATACATCAATGTTTACATCGAAGAAAAAATTGTTAAAATTAAAACTGGTTAGCATTTTATTGACAACGTATTCAACCTCGAACGTTAAAGACTAGATCACAAACTTACATAAAAGATACAGCACCCCCCGGTTCTTTGTATTGTTCTTTTTCTTGATAACACAGTGTACCTACTATACAAAACATAAGGTATCTGCTTCAAGTTACACGATACATTGTCTTTATGATAATAGTTGAGGTACTGGAAAAGAGAACAAGCTTATCTACACATCTACAACAACATAAATTCACCTGTTCTTCTGAGGAACGGGAATCTTGGGAAGTATATGCTGGTTTATCACCGGATAATCGGTGTCAATGTCTGAGAACGACGAATACCCAGCATATATCCTTTTCTCTGATCTGCAACAAGCCCTGCACATTGCCTTTGAGGCCAAGCGCAGTCCTTTCTTGCACGGCGTTTTGACACAACACCAAACCCTGGACAATGGACAGCACAAACATAAGAGGCATGCGCAGGCAAATTCTGTCACTTTATCACCACAATTCGATTTGTCTTCCAAGTCTCCCTTAACTGAACCCGACCACATTAGAGGAGGAGAGGGAGGAGAGATTCTTGAACAAAAGCACCGACTAGAATGCTTTTTCACCATGCTAGAATTCTGGGTTTAGAACAGAAGTCCTTACATATATATATATATATATATATATTGCCTATCATATGATGAAATGTTGAAACTCATGGTTAGATTTATGAGCATATTTGACACTATAGTAATCTTATTACAAATAAAATTTTATCTTGCCCTGTTGCCCACATCCTAAAAAATGAGTGTTGAGTGTAATTTATGGCATTAGGTTCTCTCTTTTTCAACCCCTTTTGATATTTTCAAAGGTGGATTCATTTTATGCCAAGGGGTGGGAATTGCATTCCCTTGGCTTTTCAGGTTCTTTAAGGATGCTAAAGTTCCTAAATATTCTCCTATAGTTGCCTCCTTTCAAATAGAAAATTCTATTTTTACTAAAGCATTCTCACTCTCATAGTTATTAAAACCAAACCACCCGATCCAGCCCATAATCCAATAAACCGCTAGTGTAACTGGTTCAAGTTGCTCAGATGAACCGGTCAAGGACCGTTCGAACCACCGGTTTTTAATGGTTTGAACCAAGTGGATTTTGATAAAACCTGGACGAGTCCTCCAAGAGAAAATTAAAGGTGCTTCTCTCTCGAACTAAGAACCTCAAAGTTACCTACCATCGAACCCCTAACCCACTGACACGGTAACCAGGTCAATCACTGGGTCGGAACTCATAACTATGAGTCTCACTAGTGTTGAATGTTTCACTAATCAATTTGTAGTCACTGGTAGAAACAAGTTTTTGTTAATATTAAACATGTAAATATTGTTGCTTCCATAGGAGTGTATATTATATATTTGATGTGCTAAAAAAGCTTTACTTCTGTGCTAATTTAGAGGATATTTATAAGTATTGCTGAATTCCATAATATTATTGCAGATAATTTTGTTTGCTTCTTTTTAAAATTTATCTCTATCTTAAAGCCAATATTATGTGAAACATAGGTAGCACTCAGAATAAATAGACTACCATTAACATAAATGCCATTAAATTATATATACAGTTTGAACTTTGAAGGAGTAGTATTTAATAACTCATCAAGACAAGATAAATTCCTGAAGTACAAGTATGTAAAATAAAAGACAACATGAATAAGAAAAACAAAATCCTCAAGGCATGAGGCATGTTTGCAGGCTGGACACGACAGCATTGGACAGGGTTAAAGAAGAAAAGGAGTTAAAACTTAAAACATCATATGTATTTGTCTTGTCCAATACCATCGAATACTAAACCCTATACATGCCGTCAAGGTTTAAACCATTAGGTCCACTGGCCACTTGTATTTTTGTTGAAAATGAAAACTTCTAAGCCACAAGACACATTTCCACTATTACCATTACTATTTTTGAACACAATCGGGGCATCTGATACTACAAGAAACAAACTTACAGTACAAGTGAGGTATCTTGAGAAAATATATAATCTAGATACACAAATGATCACTGCAAAATAACTAAATAACGTTTTTAATAATTAAATAGACAAAACATAACTAAATAAATTCAATGTATAAAAAGGTAGAAAAGGCGTAACAAATGAAGAAATCAGGACTTGTGTGAAAAATCTTCCAATGCGAAGGGAAAACACAATGGGACACTAGTCCACTTCAGATCTTGTACTGATAAAATAAAGTTATAAACACCGTTAGTCACCCAAGTTATAGTCTAGTTTCATTTTGGCCACCCATCATTTTTATGTTTCGAATGAATCACTAGTCTTTTTTATGTCATATTCAGTTGTCTTATTTCAGAAGCAAAAACGTCAAGGAAGAAACCAATTTCTGCAGCCATTGCAAAATCTGAAACTATAGCTAACACAATCATCAATCCACTTTACCAATAACTTGATTGCATATGAAGAATCAGTTTCAGTCAAATAAATGCCAGTACAAAACAATAAGATGTGTGTGTCCTTTACAAATTGGAAAATACAATTGATTGAGCCAAATCTGTTCAGCTACAGTCTTACCTTTATTTTTTATAGCCTTCGGTGCCACAAGGAGCCATCATCACTTTATGGCAACTGGCAAGCGCTCATACTATCTTTGGACTTATACTTGCCAAGCATTTCAGCAACAGTCCTGCAACGACACTGGTTCCCAGGCCGGATTACATCCCCGTAAACAGCCATTTCAATAATGTCAAGCTCCTTATCTGAAATGCAAAAGAGAGAACAATTATCTTAAATTATTGCCCTAGCAAGAATATAAAAAACTCCCTGCAAATAGTGAAAGAAAGTTTCAGACACCATTTAGATTCCTTAAGCATACTCAGTAAATTGGAACGACTAGTTTTCAACAAACCCTTAAAGCAATTGGGGTCTGGTAACACGCGTCCCATCACCCCACCCCAAAAATAAAATAAAAAAGATAAGAAGAAGAAGAAGAAGAAGAAGAAGAATTACACAAAAAAGACAACAAAAGAAACCTCCTTCGGCACCAAAAGAGAGAGAATGGGGAATAGCAAAGAGGAATTTTGCTGCGCTTGTCAAGTTTGCTCACTAGTGGAGTTCACCTGCCCAAGGGTATATAATTTCTCCCTCTGAAGGACATGCCATATTTGACTATCACAAACCTCGAAAAATCCCTGCTCTTCTTAGCTCTCCAGATTATTGTGCACTTACATCACCATGAAGTTATAGCCATGGAAATTTCAAGTTCAAAAGGGACAAGGGAGTAGAGATTACTGTCCTGAATTTGGCATATCGCTGACCAGCCTCATCCCCAAACTTTATTGAGTTCTGTTGTTCGTGTTTCAGTGCATCATGTTGAAGCTCCTAAATTTCTAGTGGAATGCCCACCGCCGAGTAGAGGGGAGCATCTCATGGAAATATCAACCAGACCCTCAAGGGGGGGAAAGGCACCCCATCCCTGATTTATCAAAGAGTTTATCTAAGGCAAATCTTCCAAGAATTCTTATAGCTTGATGATTCACAGAGCATGAGGTTAATTATGATGTTGTGCTAGTCCCTACTCCCTAAGCCTGTGATTCATCAGTTCTGCTTTGTAGAATTTATTTTGCAGGTTGGGCCGTTGAGTCCTAGAGATTTAGATGGCGGTGTACATGGGTGACGACCTGTGGAGAGTGTACTGTTAGCTATGGGGTTTGACATTATAATATTCCTCTGTCATTGAGCATAAAGATGGAACCAAGAACACAGTAGCCAATGCACACAGTTGGGAAGTCCATATCTTACTTCTAAGACCAGTCTAGTCATAGGTTTCAGTTTTTCAAGAAGAGATTGCGCCAGTTTAAGTATTGACAAGAATAGATTGATGAAAACAACATAAAAATGATGGAAGTTATGAATACCTGTGAATTTGATGTCACAAGAGTACCCTTTCAACTGAGCTGTATCAACCTCCTCCTTGTTTCCCTTGAACCTATTGACCCTTGTTTGAAGAATCTGGCAATTCTCTGCTACTGACTCACCGCCTGCAGCAGAACAACCATACCCGTTCATATTTCAAATTATCACAAAACTGAGTATTCAACAACAACAGAAGGACATAACTCTGAACAATATCCACAAAATCCCAACAAGCATCAAACTTTGACTAAAATCCACTTGCCTCACAATTACCAAAACCTTGCAAAACCCATTTTCTACGAAAAAAATGAAGCTTTCAAATGCATTTATAGAATTGAGTGGAATCAAATTACACAAGTACACAATTATACGATGAAAAAGGGAGGAGGAACCTTTCGAAAATGGGACGATATGGTCGTACTCAAAGCAGAGGCAGCCTTGGCAGTTACAGAAACGCTTGCAGACAACGTTGCCTGCTGCATCTTTGCGCCAGCGTTCCGGGTGGCGGCCTGGAACAATCTCTGCATTGGCCCAGCAGATGCTCTTCGCCTTGGAATCAAAGGTTCTAGGCCTCTCGTCCTCTCTCTCCGCGCGAGCACGCCTAGGGGACGAAGAACCAGAGTCCGAGCTCATCACTCTCTGTAAGCACACCAAGTTTACTTTAAACTTGAGAATTCGGTTGGACGGGTTATAACCCTAGTTTCTATTGGGCATTCATATACTGGTTGGTTTCCCATCTCCCAGGAGACATCTTTAACACATTTTTAACATTGCCAAGTTATTATTTATATTGCTGTACAGTTAGCTACAGTTTAAAAAGAATCAATTGTGAAAAGAATTAGATAAGTATTTAGTAAAATTTTGTTTGAAAATTATTGTATATTTCAAAAGTAGTATTTGAGCGTTTGATAAATAAAAGTGATTTATTGTTGTAACGGTATTAAATTACTAAAAAAAATATTGAATATAATAATATTATTTTGTATTATTATTATTATTATTATCATGAGTAGTAAAATTTGTTTTTTCCCTAATTATATATTTTTTAACAAGACAATGCATTTATTATTATTATTTTAAAATAAAAATAATAAACACCTAATAAATTTCAAATTTTATAAAAATTACAAAATAAAAATATAGTCATATAGTGCAAAAATTAATTATATTTATATTATTTTTTATGCATCCAACTCACTTCAATTTGGTTTCTCAAATGGGTATTAAAAGAAGTAATTTAATTAATTAGGGATACAATGTGTATTTTAATAATATATAAATGTAAAAGTTAAAAGTAGAATTTGAAAAGCTGCTTTTTTACTGTTTCTCAAAATCTACTGCCAGGTAAATTAGATTATTTTATAATCACTTTTAAAAATTTTATCAAACACCTAAATCAACTTCTGATTGTCTGAGAATCAGAAGTTGGACTCCAAAATCAATCTCAAACGGAGCCTTACAGTAAAAACAAAAAACTACTCTCCTCCACATTCTTTGATCGCACTTACTAATTGTAAATTTCTTATTTGCACTTAAAATTATCCAAATAAGAGATACATTTGAGTTTGAGACAATACCACAATTCAATTGTTTTATTTAAGGTGTTTTCAGTTTTATTCTTAGTTTGAGATAATTCGGTGCAGTTCGACTGTAATGGTCAGGTAAACCATTGTACGACAATCGTGAAATAAGATATATCTAAACAATGCTTTTTACATGTCCAGCCACTTGATATAAGTAGTCCAACTCAATTTAACGTCATTATCTATTGTAATCCATTTTTCTTTGTATTCTACAAATATAGAGTTTTGACATTATAATTTAGTTATAGTAAGAAATACCTCTAATTGTTTTCGAGAAATACTTTAATAGATGAGTCATATATACAAACGAAGTAAGACAGACCATCTCAAATTTCAAACCATTAAAGTTATAATATTTCATATGCCAAGTGAGTCCACCTCACACACTCTGCTTTTCTCTCTTATAATTTGAATGATCCAAAATTTGAGGTGTCGTAATTTGAATAGGCAATCTACTACATGTACAAGACCATCCTACTAAAAAAAATTCACTGTTTTCATCCCAGTTCAATAAATGTAAACTTTAAGAATGTTTACACTTTAATTAAGTGCCCGTTTGGTGTGATTATAAACTGATTTATTTGATCAAAATAGTTTATTTGATCAATAATAATAAAAAATGTCATGCTACAAAACACAAATTTTGGTCAAATAAATTATTTTTAGTCAAATAAACTAGTTTATAATCCACATCAAACGGAGTCTAAAATTAAAATTATCCAAACAATAAATGGTTACTAGTTGTAAAACTGAGAATGTTGGGTGGGTTTGGATGAGTTTCCCTATAGACGACCTTATATCAAGGAAGTAAATTATTTCTAAAAATACTGTTAAATATTTTTTATGCAACATATTGTACACCTTTTGTATCACTGTATCATACATATTACAGTTTTTGTTATGTATATTATACGTGTACCATATTGTGCTACGCCGTTACTAATATCATCACCACCACCAACATTCTGATAACCACCTCCGCCAACACCTACTTACATCGCTCCCTGTACTATTTATAACAGTGATCCTCAATCATCCTTGTAAACACAACACAAAAAGATAAAAAGTGGCCCAAAAAAAAAAAAAAAAAAAAAAAAAAACTTATAACCCCCCTTCCAATTAACTATTCAAAAGTCAAGTTTTATTGGGGGGGAAAAAACTATTATACCCTTACTATTAATTAAAATGACTAAAAAAGTAACAAAAAAAAAAAATGAAAAAAGAAAAAAAAATAGCTATCTTCTGCATCCATCCCATCCAAAATAATACTATGTAACACCAGTTTAAATTTAAATAACATTAACCCAGTTGCTCGAGTCCCGAGAATATCATAACTTGAGTCCCAACCATCCAGGCTCATATATCACAAACTTGACACCTCATTTTAAAGGCTGACTTTTTTCAAGGTCTATTCCTTCATATTTCAGTACTTGTATGAAACAACTCATTCTTTTGTCAAAAAAACAAAAATTAAGCAATCAACACTACAACACCCATTTTGAAGCCAAAAGATTCCGGCAACAAGGTTGTCACTGCTGATATTCCTTATTATCATTTCATTGGCTTCAGCATAGCTATAAAAACTGACTCTTTAGACGAATCAAAGCACTCATTCGTTTAAAGCATTAAACTAATCCAAACATTCGCATGTAAAATGAATGTATGACATGCCGTAGAGGAGTGTGTCTGCAATTTCAAGTTTAAGTTTAAAACAGTAAATCCATAGCTTACCAAGATGCCAGTCACAAGGTTTGTCCAAGAATCCACAGACCCTTGACACAGCTGCCAAACAAACTTTGGCATATCGGGGTAGAAAATAGAAAAGATAGTACTACAAAATATCTTTTTGTTAACATTGCAACAACAGTTTGCAGAATGAAAGCCAACTACTTGGGGCCAATGTCCTTTAGACCGCATATCTGCTCTTCTCCCATTGCAGACATCACACTGACGACCAGATCCTTCCCCTCGGTAAAACCGTCCTTGATCTACAATCAGCATAAATTTTGAACAACCAATCATTAAATATTAAGTACAAATTGGTCATCATCAAGAAGGTAAACATGGATTATTCTGAAAGGGCTACATAAAAGTGCCAACACATGCTTATTCTCTAAAAACGCAACTCTGCAGGACAAGAATCTCCTTTACCAAGCTTTTATTTTAAAAATGCAACTCACCGCGAAACTCTTCCAATTTCAAATCAACAGTTAAAGAGAAAGGTGGTGATTACATGAACTAATGAGACAAAAGAAAAAAGGTAAACCATTGGATATTTGCTGGCAGTCTTTCAACGCCACGTGAAGGTTCAAATCAATTCCTTAATAACTAGAGCTGGCAAATGGGCTGAGTTGGACCAGCCCAACCCGCCAGAGCAAGGCCACACATGAAACTGGACTGGGCTAGCCCAGCCCAGTTTTGTATGTGCCAGAAATATGCTAGCCCCAGTCCAGCCCATTGGCCCAACTTGTCTTAATTTTCTTTTTTTTTAAATAAATTTTTTATATAATTTAATACATTGCATCAAATACAATCTTAGATAAATTTAGACTATATATTTTGAGATTTTTAAAGAGATTAATTTATAGAATTAGAGCTCTCATTTATTAGTTAATAGATAAACGTCAATTTTTTTTCAAAATAATAAATTTTTTTTTAATTGTAAACCATTTATAGACACTTTTTAAAAAAAATACAAATATTAAAAGCATGATAGTCTTATTGTTTTGAGATATAAGCATGTTTGGTTTAAATTAAAAGGTTTACTTATAAGTAAATTTAAAATAAATAATTTACTTGTCACACCAAATATATTTTGGGTTGAAACTTAAATTAAACTAAATTTTAATTAAATCTAAATAATTTTATGTTGGATCCTCAAATTTTTGGACTAATGTTTATTGGAGACTTTGGTTTAGATCATTTTAGATTGATATTCTTTGAATTATGTATTGGGACTATTAACAAAATGAGTAATTAGTGATATGGAAAAAAAAAAATCAAAAAAAAAAAAAAAAATTCAAAATCGGGCCGGGCCATCTTGGCCCGATTTTATTTGGGCCAGGGCCAACTCCAACCCAAAGAGGCGGGCTACATGGGCCGGCCCGCAGGCCGGGCCAATTTTGCCACCTCTATTAATAACCCAATGATTTTAACAGCATAAATATAAAAAATATTTTTCTTATAGCAAAAAAAAGAAAAATTATAGTAGATATACAACCTGCAATCTTGTGCAGTCCATGGCACATATATCACAAACAAGAATTCGTTTTTCTTAAATTGTGAGGAAATATTTTTCATATTGCAAAAAAAAAAAAAAAAAAGAAAAATTATAGTAGATATACAACCTGCAATCTTGTGCAGTCCATGGCACATATATCACAAACAAGAATATGTTTTTCTTGAATTGTGTCAAGACATGTTGGCGGACATTTCTTTCATTTTTTCCACTCGTAACATTGTCATGTAGGGCATATAACAAGAAGCAGGACAAATTTATACTACTGATTTGATGCTGTAAATATAGAATCTAAGAGAGAGGCAAATCCTGCAAATAGGATAGAGCCTCAAGGGGTACCGGGGTTAGAAGGCTGTCATCTGTCGGCAGCCTCAGATCATCCTTGGTGTTACCATTTTCAGTCAGTAAACTCACCTGAAATATATCAAGAACTAAGATAGTCAAGTACATGTAAATATATCACTCCTAAGCATATGTTAAGAGACTAAACATACAAATCCATCCTCAGAAATATCAATGAGCTGGTAGTCAGTACGAGTGACGTGAGGAACCTGTATAATTAAAGAAAAGAAAGCAGCGTAAAAAGGTTGAGACAAGAAAAAGAAAATGAGGAAGTAAAATGATTGATCGTTAAATTCATACATCGCAGTTATGGGAAGACGGGACAATATCTTCCAGCTTTTTAGCAGTGAAGATATCGATGGCAACAAAGTGGCATTTAGCATGACCATGCTTGCCAGTTTTAGATGTTGAAACTTCAACCACCTATAACAAAGAAACACTTACTCAAAACCAGGAAGGAAAAAAGTAAAACCAGAAAACAGTAAATGAATGGTCAAGGGCCAAGTAGATAAAATATTCCAAACTGGAAATGGCCACTAGAAAAGGAGCTGAACAAGGCAATGCTAGAATACCCAAACCACCACATGACAAGTGGCTTCTTAGCAAACATTTAAGCAAAAACAAACGAAGCCTGAGTGTAGGTAAATTCACTCTATCAATTAATTACAGCTCCTAACCATTTATATCCATCACAAATTGAATTTTAAGGATTTCTGACAACATATCAATGAAATCAACTGCTTAATAACCCTAATATTTAAACCAATACAATCAACCATAAACCCCATGTTCATCTGCATTTATTATTTCTGCTGCTGCTGGTGTTTTTACTCTCATTAATTTTGTAATAGAGCTCTCAAATGAACTGGGGTTTTGAAATTGGAATTAGAAAAGACCAAATTAAAATTTGAATTCTCTTCATATCTGATCCCAAACCTAAATAAATCAAAACAAATGTTTATAACAAAAGACCATCCACGTGATCAAAGCCAAACGAGCAGTTTACCCTTGAGAAGAAGAAAACAACAACAAACAAAAATATTATTATTATAGTTAGATCCCAGCTTAAAGATCAAAATTAAAATAAAAAGAACCATAAAATCCTACATATCACAACCTAATCAACATATCTTGAAATCAACAAACAAATTCTTCTGCCACAATTCCAATAAAAAAAATACAGGAAAAAAAAAAAATCAATATAAGATGAACAGGCATAGATAAAAAATATGCATATGCACAGCCTCTTACATATACATGTATTATGTATAAGAATGAATGTGAATATATACTCATAAGGCTAAAATCGGACCTCGTTTAAATACAAAAGCAATGCAATAATCATCGTATAAAGGTTTGGACTACCCTTGATAAAAGGTCGATCTGCCAAAAGAAAAACTCAATCGAGCAATTCGACATCTTTAAGGTTAAATCTCAAGATTCAATATGACATAAAGCCCAACAAACTCGATCAAAAGAAATCTTGGACCTTTTAATATGGAACCGCAACTGTATATATACCTTGCAAGGGCGGCCTTTGATGACGATGTAGCCATTCTTGCGGATGGTTCCAGCTTGCTGGGGATAGGTCTTGGAGGCTCCGGCATCTGCCTTCGACTCGAAATGGTGTTCCTCGTCCGACATTTTTGTATCTCACACAGTCAATGTGTGTGATCTCGCTGTGTTTATTTACCTTATTTTCTTCAAGGCGGAGTCGATTGCAATTTTGTTTTGGGGGAATATGCGTAAAATTATTACGGTGTTTATATTTACTTAAAATTTTGCGAAAAAAATGAACTCAAATTAATAATTAATTTTAATTATTTATTTTATGAATCCACAAATTTTTATAAATTTTCAATTACACATTTCATCAATTTTTATCAAATTTTATAAAAAAAATCTAATTTTAATCAAAATCAAACACACCATAATCACCCAACTTTATTCATTGTTACTACTTGTTTACCTAACTTTAAAATATAACTCATTGCTCACCTATTTATCTTGAACTATTTCCTATTCATCACTCAACACATTTTCGTCAATCAACCTTAACAAAAAATACCACGTGCCAGAAACCAACGACGGAGCCAGAAAATTTATGTTGGGGGGTCCCAAATTAACGTGTAAAAAATTTGAAACAATATAATAATGATAATTTTTTTTTTTTTTTTTACAAACGTTCTTTATAAGTTTTCATACTTTATTTTATTTATACTATATGATACACAAATAGATAAACAAACTCACTCGCACCATTGTTTTACCTGATTTCACATCAATATGTTGGTTTTTCTTCTAAACTGAACATATAACTTAGACTACTAATTTACAATTTCTAAAATAAGACCACGAAAGAAACAAATATCAAACTCTTCTTGTTCACGTTGCCTTCTACAAAATTATCCTCCAAAATAAGAAGACCCGGTACACAAATAAAATTAAATATCACTCAACCTCAAAAGAAAAAAAAAATCAATTGAACACATTATGCATTCACAAGCAAAGTGCATTTATTAATTTTTATTTATAAAAAAATAACTTATTCTTAATATTCTTTTTATCTTAAAGAATTTACCAATAGAGTAACGAACATGGAATGTGATATTCAGATTTCAAATAAGTGAACGTGCACTGAAATTGATGAATGGATCAATCATTTGTAATTTTGTATTATTAATTTTATTAGACCAATAGCTCTAATTGCCTAACATTAAATTAATATTTGGTCAATAAGTCTATTTGTCATCCATTAAATTGACTTATTGGCCTAACATTAAATTGATATTTGGTCAATAAATTTATTTATTATCCATTAAATTGATCTTAGTTCACAAAAAAAAAAAAAAAAAAAAAAAGTTGTCAAAAAATTAGGGAGGGTCCTGGTCTCCCAGGGACCCCCCGCCTCCGCCTCCGCCTCCGCCTCCGCCAGTGGTAGAGAGTGACAAAAAATATTTAAAATCTGCCACATGTGGTTCACAATAATTAACAAATGCACATCTAACTTTATTCACCATTATCACTTACTCACCTATCTATATTGAATAATTTCACATCCATCACCGACCCCCAATTTCATCCATCTATCTCGACGGCAAAATTACACATTGCCAACGGGATTCTACGTGGGACAAAAATTTCGTTAAAATTGCCACATGTACAAAACGTATGCCGCATGATACCAACTATTGACTCACTAAAATAAAACATACTTTCATTTCCCACATTAAAACAACCATCTCAGTTCTCCCAAAAATTAGAACAAAAGTTATAACTCCCTCCAATATTCTTCTCCAAATTTTGGCTATCTCATTTGAATCTATCTATTTATTGATTAATCACAATCAATCTCTCAATTATGCGTTCAGTATACAATAATGATTAATTAGTGTCACATATAATTTCTCAACTAGTATCACGTAGGATTCCGATTAACCACCAATAGACGACACACAAATTTTTGTGCCATATACGATTCTGTTGGCCATGTGTAATTTTCTGTCAAGATAGATGGATGAAATTGGAATCAGTTATGGATAGGAAATTATTCAATAAAGATGTGTGAGCAATGGATAATGTTTCAAAGTTAGGTGAGCAATGAGTAATTGTGGGTAAAGTTGGATGAGCATTTGTTAATTATTGTCTACCCCGTGTGGATTTTAACAAATTTGTGTGCCGCGTATGATTCTGTCTGCCACGTGGCATTTTATGTTAAAATTGATTGACAGAAATGAGTCGTGTGATGAATGAGAAATGGTTTGAAATATATGGGTGAGCAATATGTTATATTTCAAAGTTGGATAAACAGGTGGTAATATTAGATAAAGTTAAAGTTGGGTGATTATTTATTAAATTTATTCGGGAGAATATATTCGGTGTTCGGAGTGTAATTGAGTTGTATGCTTCAAAGATTTCTTTTTTGAGCTATATCTTTTGTGGTTTTGACTCGACTTTTTCGCGTGAGCAGTCTACAATCTTATTATTTTGGATGCATGAAAATAAATTTATTAAATAATTATATTCAAGCCACAATATATACTAGTATAAAGCTTCTATGCAGTGAGATTCGACCGTATGATTTATGAAAATGGGTCAACGAAATTTGAATCTATTTGTTTCTGATGGAATTTTGATGGGCAAGGACGACGATCCGAGTTGTGATGGTTATAGTTTTAGGATTGAAATAGTGAGTAGAACAAAAAAAAAATTGTTTAAGAAGGATATTGATAACGTACGAACACACAAATGCATATATATATATATATATATATATATATATATATATATATATTTTAATAATAATAAAAACTCCATACAGTCGTGATAAATACACTATAATTAAAATGTATTTTTAACAATACATTACAATTAATTGACAAATATAAGTCCAAATAAAAAATAAAAGACAAATAGAAAACGGTACACTGTACACACCACATGTTGAGATATTTGATAGCCACGATTTTGTCGTGTTGTCGAAGAGCAGAGGCAATACCTAGATTTTGTATAGGGGACTATTACTTTAAAATAAGTTACCTAATTATATTTATTTTTGTTAACCATACCTACCACATTTTAATTGCAACGATGGTTTTCAACTTTTGCTTATTTTTACATTTATATCTTCGACTATTTTTTATCACATTCTTATTATCAACTTATTAAATTGAACATCTTATCTTTATCTTTAATGATAGTTTATATTTAAAAATTTAATTAAGAGAGTGTACAAAGATTTATCCGCACTACAGCCTAGTCCCACCTTTTACATCCGCCCCTGCTGGAGAGCCGACATCAAATAAACCATGCTCTAGAGTTTCTAGAAATCCTTCCGATAGTTAGGTAATTGTTTTACCTTGTAAAATCATTCATTTATTCACTGAAATAGGTTGTTAGTCTAAATATATATGTAATTATTTATCTGGATGATAAATGCGTTTTAATTTTTTAAGGAAATTCATTTTCTGGTAGTAAACGATTCAAAGATGTGACCAAATTGTAATTTTTTTTTATTTTTTATTTTTTGAATTTGGTAGTTGATTTTCAATCCAAGTCTAGATGAGTACTGGATTACCCTAAAATGACAAATTTTATTTTCTTCAATTACTATCTTCTTTTGTTTCATTTTTTGGCGTTATTATGGGATTGTGTAAATGGTAGTTATATTTGCACCACAATTTTTATTTGTCACACTACATTTTAATTATGAATAATGTTTGTTGAACAGTAAGTTAAACAAAAAATTAGACCACTATCTATAAAATATCAACTATGTCCCTTGAAAAGACATAAATGAAAATTTAGATTATGTCTTTTCAAGGGTCATATTTAACATTTCATCGATAGTGGTCTAACATTTGATTTAACTTGTTGTTCAACAAGCATTACTCTTTAATTATACTTAACGTATTTAACTTTTGTTCATTGTAGCATTTATGTCCTTAACTTTTTTACATCGTATTTTTATCTTCAATTTCTATTAATTAGCATATATCATCCTTAACGATGATTTGTGTTAAAATATTCTGTTTGCATACTTTGAAATAAGGGGGAAAAAAATTATCGTATTTTTGTATTTATTATTTTTTAAAAATATGATGGACAAATAAGTCATTTTACGCCCTTCGACAGATTTTTTGGACAGAAAACGTTATTGGAGGCAAAGTATGCTAATTAATGGAAAGTTGAGAATAAGAATGTAATAAAAAAGAGTTGGGGACTTGAATGCTACAATAAGTAAATATTGACTATTTTAAGTGTAATTAAATATAATTACTCTTGTATAAATTAAACTTGTGGGCTTTTTTTGTTTTTGTTTTTAAGCCAGGGATCATAATTTGGTGGACAACAAGTCCTTGATTGTGCACGTCCAACAATTTGAGCGTGGGACATACTTTCTTTACTTTTGTCCGTCTCAAAATTTATTTTATTACTTATCGTTTTTTTAAATTTGTTAATATTGATTTGATTGGTAAGGTGTATTATCGGATCTAAAGATCACTAATAAATATATAGAGGAGTAATCTTCGACATTTTCTACTATAGCCTGAGTGGTTGAATTATTTAGACTCTCGAAATTAAAGTTCAACAGAATTTTGATGGTGTCTAATTTTATATGTGAAAACGAGCAAGGCAAGCAATGAACAGAGAACACTTCCTCAAACATTATGAACCCTGGATAATAAATACATAAATTAAGATTAGTTATTCGTATGTTAATTTATCGATCTTTCTGCAGAACATGATCAATCGCATAAAGTATTGTTTGTGAATGTGATGAATTTGATTCAGTTCTCCTTTCTAACGTGAGTCTTTAAGAATCCCAAACCCCATACCCCTTTTGGTCTTCATTGTTCTTTATCTTTAGAGGATGCTCGGTAGAAGTTTTTGACCAAAAAAAAAAAATTAGCCTTTGACATTTGGGAATTTTCAAAGTTGTGAAATGACTATTTTGCCCTTAATAAACACAATTCAATTTCAATATAATAAGGACAATATAGTCATTTTACTTTCAAAAATTTTGAAAAGTCAAAATTGTCTAAGCCGAAAACTTAAACTGAACAAACTTTTAATTTCTTCAATATACTCACCATCTGTTTGTGATATTTCCTAAAAAAGAGTTGGATAGTGCTATTAATCCTTACAATCTGGTATCAGCGAAAGGTCAAGAATTTCAACACAATCTAGTAAAGAAATTTAAAAATTTTGCTGATTCAACATGTCTAAATCTAAACGAGACTCTATATAATGTCTATTTTTTTCTGTCACATTAGTTTGACAGAATCCCTATCAGCTTGGATTGGAAATGAATTTTTTTAAACACAAAGTGACAATTTTTAAAACAATTCACGGTTGCATTGAAGATATTCTAAAAATCTTCTATTAGAATACAAGTCGTATCACATTGTGTTTCCCCAAGCAAATGTCCAACTTATATTACCACCAAGTAATCGGAAGCACTTGAAGTCTTGAACACTTGCTCAATTAATAAATAAAGTAAACATACGTTTGAATTAAATAATACATAATTTATTATTATTAACCAACAGTTATAACGTCAATTATATTACATCAAAATTATACTTTGTGACCACACAATCCAGCATATATGCGATTATAATTGTATATGACACTGAGAAGACACAAAATTTAGTGGGAAGCTTTGCGAAAAACGCCCAACAAATAGTTAGGTGAATTAATCCTTGGAATGATCTTTTCAAAGAGTTTGTTAACCTATTAAGCAATGGATTATTCAATGTAGACAAAATTGGGCACCTCGATTTCTCCCATAATCTTGTACTATGATAAATCCATGAAGTCTTCTTCCCAACAACATAATTTATTCGTTTCCTCAACCCAGTTTTTGCTATTGCTTTTTACTCATTTTCTTTTCAGGATTTGAAAAGTGGATTACTTTGGTTTTCAAATTATGGGGGAGATTGATACCAAACCAATTGAATCAGTTCAAGTTGCACTCTCTTTCTTCGGCGAAGGAAAATGTAGTCCAACGAAAAATGATGTAAGTACTATATATATCTTAGTCATTTTTTTATTATTATTGCACTCTTTACGCTACCTCACAACTAACCGTTTTTTGATTAGTCGATCTCATATGTTTAGTCATTATAAGTTAGTCAAACATCATTTTTATCTACATACTATGTAAGACTCACAATTTTTATCCACACATTTCATAGAACTCGCTACTTATAATTGAGATATCTGAATTTAACACTAATAGTTGCCCAATTTATAGAATCGTTTCACTTTAATAATCGAAATTTTTTCTAGTTCTAAATAATAAGTAATCACGAAACTTTTGTTGTGATTTCAATTTAAACACTATCTACTTCCGCTTGTAAAATTAACCGATTACAGTATTGGTGGGCAAAGGGGGACTGCCGGGAATTGTGTTTTAATTTTTTGTTACTTTGAGATATCTGAATTTAACACTGAAAGTCGCCCAATTTATATAATTGTTTCACTTTAATTATCAAAATTTTTTCCAGTTCTAAATAATAAGTAATCACGAAACTTTTGTTTTGATTTCAATTTAAACACTATACTTCCGCCTGTAAAATTAACCAAATTGATGACTTGTCGTGGTGGTGATTTCAGTAATGGTGGGCGAAAGGGGGGGCTGCCGGGAATTGTGTTTTAATTTTTTGTTACTTTGAGAAATTGTGTTTCGGAAGCATCAAGTGCATTTTTGTTCAGTTGGACAATAATGAGAATAGATGAGAAAATTTAACAAATTTTAACTGTTCGTATGTATTAAATTTTGAAATTCCAACTTAAAATGTAACCTTGTTAAGATGAATAGTATGAGGCCTATGATTGATTTGATATATGATCAATGTGGGATTTATTTTTAACACACACTTGCAAAATAGTAGCTCGTTTTAAAATATCTATTTTGAAATCCGATTGCTCGTTAAGATGAGTAACTCAAACTCTCATATTTTGCAAGATGATAGCTCGTTTTAAAATATCTATTTTGAAATCTGATTGCTCGTTAAGATGAGTAACTCAAACTCTCATATCTTGATAATTGATTTAAGTTATAATGGATATGAAATTTTACCCCATAGTTGGTATATAATGATAATAACTAATCCCTTGGGCATACCCTATGAGCAGAAGTTTTCTTACAGCATAATTTCCTCATTGTTTTCAACAGCAGGAATCGGAAAAGGAGAGAGAAGTGGAAAGCCTACTGAAAGACTTGGCTAGTGTAAAAGTTCAACTGGAGGTAAAGGATTTGGCCTATAAGCAGGCCATCCTTAAGCTAGATCATTATCAGAAAACACAAGATGAACTTTCAACCCTGCTCAATAATTCTGACTCCGTGAAGATCAAATACATCAACATATGCAAAGAATCTAATATACGTATGAATGAACTAGAATCAAACATTAAGGAGATGTCGGATAAATTACTCGAGTTTCAGAGTGTACAAAAGCAGCTTTCACATGTTAAAAATGAGTGTACGACTAGCCAAGGACAAGTTCTAAACATGGAAACAGAACTTGATGTTCTCAGACGCGCAAAGGTTGAGTCCATAATGCAAGTTGAGGCGATGGAAACTGCTTTACGAGAGGAGAAACTAAAAACTGAAGAGCTTTTGAGGAATATTGCAGAACTCAATGAAACTATTTTCCGTTTGCAGCTGAAAGCTCATGAAGTAGACGAAGAAAACACTGAAATACAACTAGCAACAAAAATAGTAGTTGAAGCAGAAGCACAACTAGAACGTACAGAAAAGCTATCTGTAATTGTGGATGATTTTGAAAAACAGCTTATGGAAAAGTCGATATTAGCTGATCTGTTGCAATTGGAACTTGAGCGAGCAAATGAGCTTCACAATTGTTCTCAGAAAGTTGCTTCTGATGCCAATCATGAATTAAACCAGCTGAAAGAAGAAATAGAACAGCAAAGAAGAAAGAATTTGGATCAGGCTGCTTACGTCGCTTCACTTGAGACAGAGCTTGAACAATTAAAGATGGAACTTAGAAACACAAATGAAGAGGAAGTAGGCCAGATGAACACTGATGTTGAAAATATGAGGACCGAGTTAGAGAAGATTAGAGCCGAGATGACTGAGAGTAGAGAAAGAGAGACAGGAGCACAAGTTGAAATAGCATTACTAAAATCTGAACTTCATAAAGGGAGGTCAAAACTCGCTGCGGGCGAGGCTGCTGAAGCAAGAGCGCAGTGTGAAAAATCAGCACTATATCATGCAGTTCAAGAGCTAGCATTGGAAGCTGAAGAAGCCAAAAAAGAGAATCGAGAGCTAAAAGAAATAATGAAATTGGCCAATGAAAGTAAAAGCTTTAACCTTGGCGAAGAGTATACTAATACTGAGGAACATGTGAAAAACGCTGAGTTGAAGGCAAACAACGAAGAAACAGAAGATGGAATGGAGGTTCATATCACAATTTCAAGAAAGGAATACGAGGACTTGATTAAGAAGGCTAAACACGTGGACCAAGTTGTTGAGCCGATGCATGAAAACAAGCAAGAGTTAAGCAACTTGAAGAAAGAATTAGAAGTTGCAACATTGAAAATGGGAGAGTATAGGACTCGAGCTGAACAAGCCATAAGCAGAGCCGAGGTTGCTGAGAAGGCAAAAGTAGAACTAGAAGAGCAGAAAAGGAGGTTTAAGGAGCACAAGGAAAGAAGAAAGGCTGCCATAGACGCATTGCGTGAAGAATCATATTCCAAAGATTACGTGACTAGTTTCAAGCATGACAATGCTATTACAAATTACCAACCTCTAGGTAAGGTTCTCAACATGAAATTCTAGGTTCAGATGTCATCTAAATTATGTATTGGGTCCTATTAATTCTTAAAGTTTGTTGTTAGACCTGATTTCAGAAAGATGCTGCTGCTCTATCATTATTTATGGGTTCTGATAGCTCATGTTTTCTTTTTCAACCTTGTAAGTTTACCGGGGTATTCCGGGGGCAATCGATTGAACAACTTATATAAGTATATTCACAAGAGAGAGAAGGGGAATGGTGTGCAAAAGACACTGCGTCAGAGGCTCTTGTTTATCCTTGTGATTGTTCATTAAATTTTGCAAGAGCATAGATTGCTTATACGCAAAACATATGCCATCTAACAATTTTGGGTTTTAACAGAAGAACAGATGAGCAATGCAGCTGTACATGTTTCTTTGGTTTATAAAGCTATGCACCAAACCAATTGGGGTATTATTAATGGACTTCAGAGGATTTAAACCCACAAAAATCGTATTTTATGTTCAGTTCAACCATCTACTCTAAAAGTTTAAATCAATAGAGACTCAGTAAATTTGTTTATTCATACTTTGTGGTCAACACGCTCCCTCACCTATACCGATGTTTCTTCAGTTATATACACAGCGCTAGTCTGCAAACACTCTTCAAGTTTCAACCCTCCATAGGCACCAAATTTTCTAATTTATTTACTTTATGTTGCATATATAGAAGGATTATACTTCACACGGTCTTGACATACTCCATCTGTCCATCACATGTATGTAAACATGTGGGAAGTTGAATCTACAGTCTGTAACTCTGTATATGGAGATTTTCATCAATAGTCAAAATGCAGTTGCTTGCAACTTTAAATGTCCTTCATTATCTCCATTGCAATCTGATTTTGGCACCCAATTGTCATTCTTATAGTTCCACCAAATACAATTAGCAATTCTACTACATATCCATAGTCTTTCCAGTTGACATTCTTACCTAACTACACGTTCAAATGATAGTTCACGTTGACAAGAAGATTAGGAAAAATCTATGTACGAGTCCAACAATGTGGCTAAATCGTGAATAAGGTAGAGTAGGATACAAAAACAAATGGACATGATTATTAGTTTCAGATCAACTCCACTAAAAGACTAAAACTTCGCTCCTTAATTACACATTTACTTCGGTAATCATGAATTACATTTTTATGTGTTAGCAACTCATGCAACATTAATTCTTTGTTGGTCTCTCTCTCTCTCTCTGTGTGTGTGTGTGTGTGTGTGTGTGAGAGAGAGAGAGAGAGAGAGAGAGAGAGTAACATAGATGTCATAAAGAACATTAACTACAAATACAATGTGCTTCTATGGTCAAACAAAAACCATATGTTGGGCGTTCATGATGTAGTTTATCTACAAAGTAATCACGTATGCACCAGAAAAACCATATCTGGGATGTAATAGTATTATATCTTCAAAGCAGCAAAATCACATATGCAACAGGAAATCAGTTTGAAAGCATCAAATAGAAGAGAATTTCCTAAATCACGCAGAGAGTGTTGCAATAGAGTAGAGAAAAGGGGGTGAAGAATTTTACATGAGAGAGAGCAACTGAATTTACAGTGGCTTTGTAGATGCTTCCTCTATGTAAGCTATTGCTTCGGCTTTGGATAGCTGCTTCCCTTGTACAAGTCCTTCAACCAAGGTATTGGCATATGCTTTGGCAGGTGAATTTACAGGAAATTTTCCAGACTTGAAGTCATCAATATCTGAAAGGGTGCACCTATTCATGGCAATAAAAATAAGATAAATGAACCATGGTGCTCAAATCTTTCACAATAATGCTAAAAAGATTGCAGGCACATATGCTTACGTCATTGTTAGAATTGGAATGTTGTTCTCTTTTCCCAAGTAAACAACATTATGGTACCATCCTCTCTGCATTAAAGACGAAAAAATATGGGTATGTATAACAATGTAATCATACATGTGTCAAAAATTAATGAATGCAGAGTTATCAATCAAAAGTAATATAATTATATGGTGAACATGCTGAATCATTTCGTTAGAAACGGCTCCAGGACCACAAGTGATGGGGAACGTACTGCAGAAAGATAAATAGAGAGAAGAGAAGAAGAATGTGGGAGAAAATCTATAATTCAATATCAATAATAATAGTGCAAAATACAAGTGAATATTCCTACGTCCTATTTATGAAGTGAAGAACTAATATATAACAACCATTAAAACGATAAAATCCTATGTAATAAAAACTACCGAAATCTTATTTAAATCAAACTCCATCTTTAATCCCTATCTTCATAGATATTCTTCAATTTCTATCCTTAATCTCCATCACTAAGTCCCCAACCCAAATAAATGTTCTGTTGATGTGGCAAGGACCTATTATGCGGAGATAATTTTTCATATTTGTTGATATCTACTGGTATAGTACATGCTTAATCATATTAAATTGGGAAATTTGCACCTGCGGATCCCAAACATTACGTGCTGAAGCAGTTGGGTCTCCATTCAATTGTTTTTTGGCGTTCAGCTCCCTAAACAATCAATTTATGGTCACTCGACATGCACGTGACCTCTTTTTGTGAGGGTATTTTGGTCTACTCAAGTATATTACCATCAAAACAATTTAAATAAATAAATAAATAACCTCGGCTCCACCTGCTGCTGCCGCCTCCACCCCCACCCACTGCCAACCCCACAACTGGCGAATGTTCTTACCAAGGGACTATGAAAAGCACAACTTGACACTCTTACGACCAAGCACAGATTGCAAGATATTTCGAATGAATTTGAGGGGAATGCGGATAGGTTTATGTAGATTTAGTGTAAGAGATTAGGAGGAATTGAATTATCTCCTATTTTTTTATGCCTACTTCTAAAGTAGTCAGTTCCTATTTTGTAGGAATATTTATTTTATGTATATAATTATTTTTTCTATAGAATACATTGTGTATAAATAATCTTGCATATTTTTGGAATGATTGTCATTAATAAGAATGTAGAAAAAATTCTCTCAGATTCTATGGTTGGTGGCTGCTGCGGAAGGAGAGGAATTGAAGGGATTTTGAGGATTTAGAGAATCCTCTGTGGAGGATTACATGCTTATAGCCTTTTTTCTCCATTTTTGAAGCTCAGTCCATTCATATATATCTTGACTCGTGGATCTGTTTGATTGTGTTTAGAGCTGCAATTTAATCCTCATATACTTCTTTTGTACAATTACTTAGAGCATGTCCAAGAGACTCTTTAAAAGTAAAATGTTCTTTATTTTAAAGAGTCAATCCTTATAATTAAACTCCAACAAACTCTTTAATTTAACTTTTTATAGTAGAGAGTGGGTTTGGCGGTCTATATTTGGATAGACAAACTTAGTCTCTATTTGTATTTTATAATGATTGCATTTAATAAGATGTAAGTTCTCCACTTATTTGATCGTTTGGATGATACTTGAAAATTTTAGCCATTTGGAACCTAAAAGGATGTATATTAATTAAAAAATGAGAGAAAACAATAAATGGTTATTGGAAAAAGTAATTGAATAACTAAAAATAAAGAGTTTGTTGGAGTGTGTCAAAAAAAATTCTCTTTAAATTTAAAGATGCTCTTGATAAAATATTGATTCATCCAGATAAAAAATGTTGAAACCAAATGTAACAAGTATAAGCTGCTATCACATAATATCTATCCGTCATCCTTTTCGTCCTGAAAACTGAATTATGTTTATCACAAAAGGATGCTATGGTTCAGACACTGCATCAGCTTTCAGATTCATTTTACACAGAAAGTAAACACGAATAAGGATATAAAAAATGGAATACAAGGTAACACCATATACCTGGACTAACTCCACTGAGATGCATTTTTCAGTTTCAATAGTTTGTAATGAAGTCAAATCAAATAAAGGACGAATCATGTCACGACTTGAAGCATTCTCCTGAAGCAACACGTCGTTAAATTGCTCTAGCCTGTCACAAGATAATAAACAATAAATAAATAAACAAAGAAGAAAATTTGAAACCAATAACTACAAGGATTAGCACGAATTCCCTGTAAGATTAAGGAGTGCACCATCTTAGGCCTGAAATTAAATATGCCTTCTCATAATAATTTATGCACCAAAAGGTACGTACTGTGCAGGTTGGTTCCACAGCATGCACAGTAATTGTTTGATAAAAGATCGACAAGGACTATATCAGCACTTCAATTATGCAATGACACTATTGAATGGCATAGGATGCTCTTTAATTCATTTAAATTCTTTGCGAAGTACCAATCAGATGTCCAGAAAATGAACTTTTAAGAAAGAGGAAGAGATTACGTACGTAATTTTATACAGACGCATGTAAGTTTTTTCTTGGATATTACTTTCAGGATGAAGAAAAGCAACACCTCCTGGACCCCATGTATCCGAATGGTCACGAGCAAAGAATAAACGATGGGGGAAAGTCTTCCACATAATCTCCTTGGGCTGGCTTTTATCCACTGAACCAACACATGGTTTTTGCATTCCCTCCATCTGGAAGTCATTTCACAATATACAGATTAGTATGGTATGATAAAGAGATCAAAGGAAGCATAAATGACCTTACACAGCAACTCTATGAATTTATAAACTAAGAAAAATGTAAAGATATTTTCTTAAACTGGAGAATGTAAGTCTAAGAGAAAAACATATTAGGTATTCCTTCGGAATTTCAACTTAGTGAAGAAAGGAGTAAAATAGCAATCTTCAAACTGAATGCATTCCTTAAAATTCATTACTAGGAACCAATGGTTGCCTGAATTGTCTTGGAAACTCAACTCCAGGCAGTCCCCAATCTCATGCTGGAGGAAGGGGTTTCGGCTAAGGTACAGTGTAGTAGCTTACATTGAGTTTGTTGCTGGGTAAAAATCCTTCTGTTTGGACCAGCTATTGGTGGTTTGTCATACTATGATGACAAATAAGGAAGTATGAACAATTTAACAGTCGAGCTAAGTCCAAAGCAAAACAATAAATAACATGATGGGAATTTCAACTTAGTGAAGAAACGAGTAAAATAGCAATCTTCAAACTGAATGCATTCCTTAAAATTCATTACTAGGAACCAATGGTTGCCTGAATTGTCTTGGAAACTCGACTCCAGGCAGTCCCCAATCTCATGCTGGAGGAAAGGGGTTTCGGCTAAGGTACAGTGTAGTAGCTGACATTGAGTTTGTTGCTGGGTAAAAATCCTTCTGTTTGGACCAGCTATTGGTGGTTTGTCATACTATGATGACAAATAAGGAAATATGAACAATTTAACAGTCGAGCTAAGTCCAAAGCAAAACAATAAATAACATGATGGTAAATTTAAAAGCTCAGTATCAGCATTAAGAACAGTCACTTCAAACTACCATAACAAATGAAAGAATGTGGAATTTCATGAGCAACATTAAACGTGACACTGAATTAAAACTAGAAGATTTCAAGGCTTTAAATTTCTGCAAGACATCTCAAAGTCCATTATGGAGACATCTCAAGGCATTTAGAGCTAGTTTACCTGTCCACCTTCAATATAGCAGTCAAACCTTGATTTGTTTATATTGGATCCAAAAGTTGCATACCAGATGTCAATCTTTGAGAGTTCTGAACTCCAAGAAGGAGAAACCACGGTAGCTTGACCTGCCCTCAGTCAACGCTCATGGAAAAATTATTTTACATATTCATAAAAGAACTTTCTGAACAAAATGGAAAGAGATTAATGCTCAGTTACCTTGACAATCTTCATGTACTTGAAGGTTTTTAAGTGGTTCTATAATATCCTCAACAGCTTTGTCAAGCTCTTCCGCTACAATTAGACCATTCTCGTGCTCACCATCAGAATCAGAGCTCGAGATCTATATTAAAAGGATAACACTATGAGAGTGCTAATAGAGTATAAAATTTAAGGTGCCTATTAAGTTAAATGGGAAACATGCTAAAGATAAAATGCAACAGGAAGAAAAAAACAGGCATGCCTGTTCTGCGTAACATGTTAAGGAGTTTTGAGGCTTAAAGTACATAAAATAAAATAATAAGTAGGTATGTTTCATCTTATCAATTATATTAGTTCTCTTGGTGACACAAACCCAGAAACTCCCATCAATTTAGCAAGCAAAACTCCTCGTGCTGTGTGGGAGAAGCTACTGGTATCAAAAGAGCAGTGAGAGATGCTAGTTTAAAAGGAGGGAAAAGTCTTACTTCAATTTGAGGGGTTTTCCAACTGTTCACTTTTTCTGGTATTTTATCTCCAAGTGTCGGCCAATACGAGCTCAATTGTTTACGGACCTGAACAGATTTATCACACCTCATGCATAAGCAACCATAAATTAATATTACATTATTTTTTTGAACAAAATGAAAAACCGAATTAATTTTATAACTGCATAAAATTAAAGAAATATATAGTAGGCACTAACTGATTGTATAACATGCCACGTGGATTCAAACGGATAAGCCTCTGAAGACCCAGCAACAGGTTTATGTTGTTGCAATGCTTGAACACAAGCTAGGACTGAATTTGCTAAAGAATCAAGGTTATATCCTCCTTCAAGTGCCATAACAATCTTACCTCCCGCAAACCCCATCAACTAGGTAAAGCATCAAAGAAACCAAATAAATATTCTTTGAAATCTGTCTTCAGAAAATTTTAATGGATTTTAGAGGAAACTAGAGTTAAATATGATATTAGATCTTGGACTGAAATTTAGAAATAAGTCAAAAATAGGAAAACGTGAATTTGTTTTCAATGAATAAATACAAGATAAACCATTATAGTGCTAACCTTGTTCAGCATGATAGAGTACCCATATGGACTAACACGACAGCCCCCCAGAGGATCACCAATGGCTATTTAAACGTCATAAGCATTAAAAGTCATCAATCAGCCTTCATTTCAAAGTGACATTAGTTTCAATGGAGATAAGCGCCAAAAGAAGAAAAGCCTTCAAGTGCAAATGCATATCTTAACAAAGAAAAGCATAAGAGTACTTTGGAAATATGGCAAGAAATTCAAGAAATTATCTCAAGGTAGTTTAGTGAGATTCATAATTCCAGAATTTAGTAAGAATATTATGTGAGCAGGATCTTATAGGTAGTGTAGCTTAGGCAACAAGGTGAACTCAACTTCTATTTCCAATCTATCATTAGGTGTCAGTAAGGCAACTAAAAGAACAAAAAGGACAAAATGTAATCACCACATCAACTTCATAAAGGAAATTATGCATTCAATATATATGCCGTAGCATGCAATGCTATGCTATATGAGCTTCTATATAAAAACAAGCTGACTGGGCAATTTTCACATGTTGAGTTGCAGACAGTAGCCTTTTTTCCTGAATAATAATTTAGAAAATAGAATTATTAGAGTTTACTAATATAATTACGTATCTAAGACTTCAGTAATTGGGACTCAATTTATTTTTTGAATGTTTGAAAATATCTAAGTTCTTGAACCGCTTAGTCTAAAAGATCAAGCTGGTAGATAGAGCCACGTGTATATCATTTAAATATTGTTTTCAAAATGCCTCTCACGTGTAGGCAGGATTCATTTGTTTTATCAAAATCTGACACGTGCACAGTTTCCATACGCATATCCTTCACTGTTGGGAGACGGGGTTAACTTACTACTCTATTCAAACAACTGCTGGGATCATGAAATTATCATTTAGTTATCAAGCAATGCAGCTAAAAGCTGAAGTATCCAACATAGAAAAAGGCATGAGATGCAGTTAAGCATGATATCCTAAAGAACCAACAACAGAAGGAGCAAATTAGCAATTAGTGACATGAAGATAACAGTAATTAAGTTTACATCTAATCAGGAAAAGGAAGGCAAAGAATAAGACATCCTATGCACAAGAAAGAAACAATTTGTGTGAATATGCAGTTGGAGGACCATGTAGCTGAAAGTCTTGTCAACATTCCGATGTTTGATCTAAACTTCCCTCACCATTAGGGAGTCATTAAAGTATGAGTCCTTGCACTCGCTAGCTAATAGTGGATTCTCAAATACATGATTTCATTTCACTAAGCCCATTCCTATTAGTAAGGTTGTCAAAGGATATTCAAGTTTAGCAACTCAAAAAAATAGAATAATAAAATAAAATTGCGCGCAAATATTTACTCTTCCAATGCTCACTGGTATGCATAGAGTTTTAAAATATGCAGCTAGTTTATGAGATGCATTCATACATATTAGACTGCGATACCCAGCCAGAATCAGTTAAGAAAGGCCAGCTAACCTGCATCAAACCCCGCAGAGATAATAATCATGTCGGGATCAAATTCCTTAGCAACAGGAATCAAAACATGGTCCCAAACTGCAAGATAGTCCGCATCGCCACACCTACCGTTCTCCCAAGGAACGTTAATATTGTATCCCGTGCCAGGACCCTCTCCAATCATGGTATATGACCCATCATCGCCACCAGGATAGAAACTCCCAAATTCGTGCCTAGTTGAGACAAACAATTTCTTACTCTCAATAAGACCAAAAAAATCTTCAAGTTATTTATTATATGCTGATGATGGCAGAACTGGTTTAGAAGACTTTATTTAACCTGATTACTCACTAAGTTACACTATTGAAAAAAAGGCACGAGACTAAATTATACTTTATCGACTTAGGGCAAGCAATCATCCCTAAGTGCCTATCCATTCAATAAGCAGAAAACACACTAAAGTTAAACAAAAGGAATAGCTGATATAATAAGCAAACATATTTAACTTTTGTCAAGGACGGTTCAGAACAAGATGCTATCATTGAATTGAATTGAATCAAACAACCAGAAGAAGTGAGACCTAAAAGATTTCACGTACCGATGCACAGAGAAGAAAAGTACTCGAGAATCCTTCCAGAACATTTTTTGAGTTCCATTTCCATGATGTACATCCCAATCAACAATCAAGATTTTCTTGATACCCAACTCTGGCTACAGTGTGAAGAGTGGTACAGACATAAACAGGATGAATAGGAATATGCAAAAAGATAGGAAGTTTCAAATCCAAACTGATGAAAAAAAACGAATAAAATTAGTGTCCAGTAACTCAAATTAGCTCTCACTCTTTCATTTAAGAGAAAACTCGTTGCAATAGCAACATTGTTGTACAGGCAAAATCCCATTGGTTCACTTGCTTCTGCATGATGTCCTGGAGGTCTGACAATAGCAAAACCAGAATCCAATTCTCCTTTCGCAACTTTCTCAGCAACCTACGTTACCAAGTATCCACAGTTAAATTATTGAAAACTAAAGCAATTGCAGCACCTTGGTACATAGAAGTTGACAATGGGAACACGGCAACACATAACAAGAATCAAACTGCTAACTAGCCAGCCAAATACGAATACAAGAAGGCATTCAAACATAAATATTGAATCTATGTTAGATGTAAGTTGGCATTTTTCTGAATGTTGATCATTTTTTGGAGATTTTAATTGGAAATATGAGGAAAATGGAAGTCCCATTAATCAATTGTTGGGATTTGGAAGTTAAAGAAAACATTTAAAAACATCAAGTTTTCATTGATTGACTATAATGGGTGATTTTACTATGGCCACACATTTGAACTAAATGAACGCGATAAGTCTAACATCTATTACCAATTACCTCTATAACAGAACCAGCAGCAAGATAAGCAGCTTCTGATGAGCCTCCATTGAAATATATAGAGTTAAATTTTGATGCTATCTTATTTCTCTTTGAATCAAACTTTTTGGAACTAATATTCTTAATCAAATCAATGTGATTTTTTCTGTGGACCAAAGCTATATGCTTATCTTCTGCTTCCTTTGCATCCAAAACAACACATCTGGAAAACAATAAATATTAATACAATTTAAAAAATCGTGGCCAAGTTAAAAGAAATCCTCTTGGCAAGACCAGTAAACATTTAAAGCCCAGTAGATAAGTGCATTTCAACCCAAAGATTGCAGCATCACAGCTTTATCCAATTAATACAATACAAAGGGAGAAAAATATAAAAAGTAAACAATAAAGGGAAAGGATTGCTACATTATTCTAAATTACAAAGTAAAGCATTGTCCATTTAACCCCCCACCCCACCCCACCCCACCCCACCCCACCCCACCCCCCCTCTTCCCTTTTTCAAGATATTTTGAAATTCGGATTGTGAACCAAAATTGAAAAGTGCAAGTAAGAAAATAACAACAGGGTTGCATAACACCTTACCCCCAAAAAAAAGAAAAAAACAAGGAGAGGCTGAAAAAATATCAGCAATCAAGTATACTTTTTCAAGAAGAAAATGTTTAAGGCTTAGCTGAAATACTACATAATTAGCCCAAAATGTGCTTCTATCGGAAGTGAGAAGGGTCTTGTTTCCTGTAGAAGAAAAACTTTTCAGCCAATTTCGGCAAAATAGCCTCTTCTTTGTAGAAATAAGCAACGACCAACATGCTCTAAATAACATAAATATCTTTCATTCTAATCTGTGTAAAAGTTGAAAATCCAATTCGCATAAATTACTTATTATCACTGAATACTATATTAATATTCAACTACAGTTAAAAAGGGGAAAAAAACAAAAAACAAAGGCTAAATGGAAAACATACTTACACGTTTAAATATAGACGTATACATACATGTACATAAAACTCATTGCAAATTTGAATAAAAACACTAATTCACTTAAAAGGACCTCTGGGCGATTCCAGATGAATGGAGCTTATCCCAGATTACTTTAATGCGATTGAGATTTTCAGGATGGTACTCATCATCCGGGGTCGAATGCTTGCACATCCTCTCATCGTATATCAACCCCACACGACGTCGTTCTTGGGGATTACTGACCATACTCTCGGTCTCGCAGTTCGACCCCATTTTTGACCCAAAGTAAGCTGTGTGTGTGTTTGTGGGATGATGCTGAGAGTTTTCGAGTTCAAATTTCAATGTTAAGAAAAGGAAGTGCAGAAAAGTTGGAAGGAAAATTATTTTGATCGGCTAGGCTTACTTATTTATTAGGGAAATTGGCGCAAATGGTCCCTAACGTATGTCATTAGTGCGCAAATGGTCCCTAACCTTTCAGTTTTGGCAGAATGGTCCCTAACCTATCCATTTAGGTGCGAAATTGGTCCTTTTTGATGGATTCCGTTAAAAATCTGTTAAAACCTTTCCAAAATTGGCGCAAATGGTCCCTCTCATATTTTTTTGTCTTTATTAGTGGGGTAAAATTGTCAAGTTACATTTTTCTTTCAATTGGCGCAAATAGTCCCTAACCTTTACCTTTTTTTGGCACAAATAGTCCCTAACCTATAATTATATTTTAGTGCACAATTGATCATTATTTGATGAAAAAGATAAAATTATCCTTAGTTTTAATTAAAGAAATTTATAATTGGATTCCTAACCTTTAAAAAAAGTGAAAATGAGTCCGATACTTTAATTTTTTTATTAAAAAAAATTAAAAAAACTTACAAATTGACAATATAGTAAATTATTTTGTAAATTTTACGAACTATTATAAAATAACTAAAATTTAATCTCATAATTATTAACGAATATGCTAATTAAAATTATTTTTTATTATTAAGTAATTATATTATTTAAAATTCAAACTTTAATTTTATCGTTACAATATAAAAAAATAACTTTGTCACAAATAAAAATTTCAATTACTTTCCAAACATCACATATCCGTTGAACCAAACAAGATCTATCTATGTAGCCAAACATGAGTCTTCTTCTTCGTTGAATTTTCTTCTTGCCAAACAACCAACCACCACCGAATAATCCGTCCAAAACTCAAAAAAATTCCACCGAATCTGCGTCGGTCATCGTCCTCGCAGATCCGGTGGATCTTGAAGATTGAAGGTCCAAAAAAAAAAACAAAAATGAAATAAAAAAAGGGACACTCCCGAATGGATCTGCGCGCGACCGCTCAGATCTCATTGGATCTGCGTGACTTCGATCTGGTGGCTTGCACAGATCCAATGGGATTTGCGCAGTGGCCACGCAGATCTAGCCAGATTTGCAGGATCGAAATCGCGCAGATTTCGCTCAATCTGCGCGATCAAATTCGCACAGATCCCACGCAAATTCTGCTGGATCTGCGGGGATCGGTCGAGTAGATCTAGTTCAAGATCCACCAGATTTGCGAGAAAGATGATCGACGCAGATCCGGTTGTATTCTCCGGTATAATTTTTTTTAAGTTTTGGATGGGTTATCCGATAGTGATTGGTTGTTTGGACAAAAATAAAATTCAACGAAGAAGAAGACTCATGTTTGGCTACATGGATAGATTTTGTTTGGTTCAACGGATATGTGCTGTTTGGAAAGTAATTAAAATTTTTATTTGTGACAAAGTTATTTTTTTATAATGTAACGATAAAATTAAAGTTTGAGTTTTAAATAATATGATTACTTAATAATAATAAAATAATTTTAATTAGCACATTCGTTAATAATTATGAGCTTAAATTTTAGTTATTTTATAATATTTCGTAAAATATACAAAATAAACTAATATTGTCAATTTGTTAGTTTTCTTTTAATTTTTTTAATAAAAAAATTAAAATATCGGACTTATTTTCACTTTTTTTAAAGGTTAGGAATCCAATTACAAATTTTTTTTAATTAAAAATAAGGATATTTTTGTCTTTTTCATCAAATAAGGACCAATTGTGCACCAAAATATAATTATAGGTTAGGGACTATTTGCGCCAAAAAAAAGGTAAATATTATAGACCATTTGCGCCAATTGAAAAAAAAATGTAATTTGACAATTTTACCCCCACTAATAAAAACAAAAAAAAAACATGAGAGAGACTATTTGCGCCAATTTTGGAAAGGTTTTAACGGATTTTTAACGGAATCCGTAAAAATGACCAACTCCGCAACTAAATGGATAGGTTATAGACCATTTGTGCACTAATGGCATACGTTAGGGACCATTTGTGCCAATTTTCCTTATTTATTACTAGTATACCACTTTTTTTTACGGTTGGATCCGATTGTAGATTCTATTATGACTAGTATACCACTTTTTTATGTAGTGGAATCTGACCGTATAGGATTTGAATGGATTGAGGAGTTGAGAAGAAAGAGAGAGAGAGAGATAGTTTTGTTTGATGAGAGTTTGATTTTAATGAGTATGGAGAAATGAAATAATTGAGAGATAAATATATGGGTTAGAGATGGCAATGGGCCGAGCCGGGCCGGCTCGACCCGTGCCATATAGGGTCCGGCTCGGCCCGTGTAAAAAAAAAGGGCCCGGCCCGGCCCGGCCCGTGGTCCGCGGGCCATACGGGCCGAGCCACGGGCCAGTCCGCGGACCCAAATGAAAATTAATTTTTTTTTATTTTTTATTTTTTGTAAAGTTAATATATATATATATATATATATATATATAGAAATATAATTGTTAATTGCAATTTTTGGTCCCCAACTTATAGCTAGGGACCAATTTGGTCTCATTTGGACCACGGACCACGGGCCGAGCCCGTGGACCGGATCACGGGCCGGATCCACGGGCCGGTCCGTGGACTTCACGAGGCCGAGCTTGATTTATTTCACAGCCCAGTCCGGCCCGTGGTCCATCGTTCGACGGGCCCGAGCCAGTCTTTTCATGGACCGGGCCGCATATGGGTTTTGTTTTGGGATGATGAAGACGTAGTGACGGATAAATAAGTACTTTTTTGTGCTTGTAACAGAGTAAACTTTCCTACGGTCGGTGATAATGAATTAAGGCATTAAACAAATTTTGGAGATAATCGGTGGAGAGAGATGGATTGAGGAAATGAGCAGATTTTAGAGATGTTCGGTAGATGAAGATTATTGAACAGCAATTTTGAAGATGTATTGAGAGTGTGATACACGAACGTTTAACTACTTTTTTCTTTCCATAGCGGAGAAAATTCTCTACGCTCATGATCACTAAACTCGTGTAAAGTTTTTTCAAAGTTTATTGATTGATCAAATATTATTTTTATCTATTTTATTTTGTAAGGTTTATAATTTTATTTAATAGATCAAAGTTTATTATTTATTTTTTATCTACAATTTCAACAAGATTTATAACTTATAATTTATTTTAAAAAATTGTCAAACACAGCATCTCTAATGTACTCAGTGGATTGTGATTGACGTGGCAATTATATAGACGAATTTTTAGACTATGTAAAATAAATAGACGGTGAAATCCAAAAATTCTCACAAATGGATTTCTTCTACAATACAATAATATTAATTAAATGTCATTTATTTTTTAAATTAAAAAATAATAAAACTAATCCAAACAGAATTTTAAAAAATTAAATCAAAAATTTAAAAAGACGACTCATCTAATCTTACAGAACGTTTAAATGTAAAAGAAGTACCTCACATCTTCTTTTTTTTTTTTTTTTTTGATGTCATGTCAGCCTAACATAGTATTCCACATTGTGCTTTGAATAAATATTTTTAATAGATATTGTCTGTTTGATAATGTGACACATAATTTTTCCAATCCACTGAATGCATTGGAGATGTACTTAGCCAAACATGCTTTCGGGATTCCCAAAGAGTGTGCATTGGTATGCTCTGATAGAAAATTACTTTTGCCTTTTACTATTTTATAAAAATAGTGAGTAGAGGTGGCAAAACATACTCAGTATGATAGGTCGGTCTGTATAATTTAGAGTTTGGACTAGGTTAGACTATTAAAAAAGTTGGCCTGAACATACCGGGCTATGCCGGCCTGATTAGTCTGCTCAGCCAGCTTGGACTAAGCCGGTCTTTTTTTTCCCCTCTCCTCCATACTAATAACTTATTTTTGAATAGCTCCAATTCAAAATAGCATAATCCTAAGTTTCTAACTTAAATTGTCTTTTTTTTAAACATTATACCAATAATCCCAATACATATAAACGGAAAAAATTATAATATATCTCAATTTAGCTTAAATTAATAAAGAAAAAAATTTAAATTGTGATTTTTCAATGTTAATAAACATCAATTTCGTTGCTTGTTGGATTATCGGGCACTTTATATAGTTGGATATCTTTTTAGTAGTACTCAACTTAAGTTCTCATTAGTAAAATAAATAAATAGTTATATATTAATTTACTTTATAAATTTTGTTTTAACTTACAACACACATTTTTAATATAAAAGCTATATTGTTTATCTTTCTAGTTATAAAAAAAATTATTTAAAAAATGAAAAAAAAATAAAAATAAAATTAGGGTCGAGTTGACTCAATCCAGCTTGCCAGTTTCTAGTGTGGCTAGGCTCTAGCGGACCGACACTACTTGTTTGCCAGCTCTAACAGTGAGGAATTATATTAATTGTTTTAATTTAATGGTGTGATAAATATTAAAGGGAATTATAGAAAATGTGTATTTTGATTTTTCAGGTTGTCAATTTGAAATATGTTAAATTTTGATAATAATTATTTATAGGGTTAATTACACTAACGGTCCCCATTCTTTCAAGTTTGTAACGATTTCATCTCCATTCTTTTTTTAGTAGATATCATTCTCATTCTTCCATTTATTCTCACATAGGATCCCCAAATCATTATGTTTTACTATTCTGACAATTATATGACAATTTTACCCATTGACTTAAATAAATTAAAATAATAGAAAAAAAATACAATGAAAACATTACAATTGGGTCTTTAACATTTACAAAAATACAAATAAATCCTAAACAATTTTATTTTATTTAAATTATTGCCCCACCCCACCCCACCCCACCCCACCATGAACATTTTCCATTATCAAAAACAAGAAAATCCACCAAACTTTTACCATTTTCCCTCCAATAAAACCCAATCTTGAAACACACACAACCCGCACTATTGACAATTCAAAATATGACAGACATACTACATTCTTCCCCACCAAATTTGTCTTCAACTCCAAGCTACATTACACGTGTATTGCTCACTAACAATGATGGGTTTCACCAACAGACTTGTCTTAACAATGAATCACTTATTAATGGACGCCCTTTAGCTTTGTACAGGAGAAATAATGGTATACAAGGGCAACAAGAGGTAGAACAAGAGGGAGATGGGGATCAGTTTTCTGTTTTGGAAGTACATTTTTAGGAAATCTTTGTTAGGTTGTCGGAGTACAGCGGCGGAGAGTGGCGGCGTTGAGCGGCTGACGGAGATGGGTGGGGTGGGGTGGGGTGGGGTGGGGTGGGTGGGGGTGGGAAAAGATGATTTATTTGAGTTGGGGAAGAACACTAATTTAAATAAAATAAATTGTTTAGGATTTATTTGTATTTTTGTAAAGGTTAAAGGCCCAATTGTAATGTTTTCATTGTATTTTTTTTCTCATTATTTTAATTTATTTAAGTCAATGAGTAAAATTATAATAGAATTATCAGAATAGTGAAAAATAGTGATTTGGGGACCCTCTGTGAGAATAAATTGAAGAATGAGGATGATATCTGCTAAAAAAAAAATGAGGATGAAATCATTACAAACCTAAAAGAATAGGAACTATTAATGTAATTAACCCTTATTTAAATGACCCGTTTGAATTAATATTAGACAAAACTACCATCAATCAACTACCTAAAATTCCAATATATCCTATTCAAAATCAATCAAATAGAAATACCACCAAAAATCAGATTGACAACAAAAATCTACTAAAACACGTCGTGCAAGCAGCCACCGCCTCTCTCCACTTGTTGCATCACCATTACCCACCACCCAACTCAAGTTAGGCTCAATTTGAAATCAATTAAAATTTTGCTAAAAAACTGAATCAAAATCAACAATTAATTTTAATCACGCGTTTTATAGATCCACAACTTTTCAATCATACATTTTATCAACATTTAATCAAAATCAAACACACCCTTAGTTAGTTTTTTGGTAGATTAATTTGGATTATAAAAAGAAAAAAAAAAGTATATATGTTTGTGATAGATTAATTTGGACTTGTTTTAGATACAACTTTTGCTGAAAATTTCTTGAATATAGTTGCAGAAAATTTGTTGGAGATTGGGTTAATTGGTTGATGGGTTTGTTGAATGAGGAAGAAACATCATTGAAAATGAATGTGAAAAAGATAGTGGAATTGTTTAAACGACACTTCGGGATTTGTAAAAAAAGAATAGTTAAACTATCATTTCGACAGTTCAACGTTAAAAAAAAAAAAAAAAAAGAAGTCCACGACCATCTAAACAAACACGAGACTTATTTTCTCAAATTCACTTCAAAAAAACGAAAACAAATTATATTGGATATAACAAATTAAATTAACAAATTCATATATATATAAATGATAAAGATACACAACAGTGCCATTAACTAACCCTTAAGTTAAAATATACCCCTTTTCAAGTAGAAATAGAGAAGTAACAAAAACTCTAGTTCTTAAAACAATACTTGGGAGATTAAAACTTTTAGCAACTACGAATGTTAAATGCAAGATGGCATATGAGATTGATCCTCCCGATTCATCAACTAATAATTGAGTCACATAAGTTTACATTCGTTTTTACAGATAATTGGAATTGTCTATTGGTTAATGATTATAACAATATATAGCATCTCTTGGAACCTTTAAGAAAAACTGAAAACTAACTATTTTTGTAAATTATATTTGATTTTTTAATATAAAAATTGTCATTTTTACAAATATTATTGAAAATTTGTTATTTTTTCTAATCAATATTTGCTTTTGGCCACTTTTCTAAATTCTCCTAAATATTACTCATTAATATACCATGTTTTCAATAATTTGATAATGAAGTAATTGAACAAAAAAAAATGAAGGTGTATAAATGGAGAATGATCTCCTGCTCATGTGTGGGCAATATTTAGGTCCACTCACAGTTGTGTGCCCTACTGCTAATGTGGCACTCCTACATCAGCCTATATCAACAATAGTCATAGAGCATCATGAATGAAATTTCAAAATACGATGTTTGACAATTGTATTAAAAAAATTAAAATAAAAAATTTAATAAATTTTCATGCTAATATAAATTGAAAATCAAGAACAATAGTTTACTACAAAAACTTGTGGCGCAAATCAAATAGAGAGGCAAGAGGGAGAGATGCGTAAGAGAAGAGTTGGATTGAAATTTTGAGGGATGGTAATAGAATTCATAAAGAATTTGGTATTCATATTTATGAGCTCGAAATCCATGCAAATCTGTTTAAATATTCGAATTAATGAAGTCTTTAGAAATACACTAGTAATTGGAGACATCTAAATTTATAAAGAATCAATTTAAATTTGAATTGAGAACACCTTAATTTTAATTGAATCTATTAAAATATGAGTCGGGGACACCAAAATTTACATGATTTTTTAAAATCTATTCAAATTTAAATTGAGGACACCCACCTAAATGTTAATTAAATATAAACAATTGGAGCTTGGGATTCTTAGATTAATGTTTAAAAAAAACAATTTAAGTTGGAGACTTGAGTTTATGCCATTTTAGATTGATATTATTTGAATTATGTATTAGGGTTATTTACAAAATGAGTGATTAATGTCAATGAAAAAAAAAAATAGCAGGCAACATCCATATAGGTCAGATTTTGCTTGGGCGAGGGCCAGGCCAACCCATGGGTCAGACATGTTTTGTCACTTCTAATCACTGGTGTAACTATGAAGAGTGTGTTTGATTGGAAATGGTGGAAAAGAAAAAAAAAATTCCATGTAAAAAGGAAAATAAAAACCACCAAAATGGTGAGAAAATATTTTCACAAAAATGGCCAAATTCATGCTTCAAGTGATTGTACTCTACAATTCATTTTTCTTTTCCACCTTATATCAAACAGCAAAAGTAGGAAAATATTTTCCTCTGATGTGACATTATTTTCCTCGAATGTGACATTTTCTAAGAAAAATTGTGCAATCAAACGGATCCGAACTGTTAAAAAAAAGTGATAATTTCACCACATACTACAAAATATAAAATAATTTAAAAAATACTATTTAACTTTTTTTATTCTAAAAATACAGTTTTTTTATTTTTGTAACACTTGTTGTTACATTTGTTATGCTTGTTAATAACAAATGTAACATATGATTATATTTTAATAAATATTTTATTTATTGTGATTATTTCTAAAAAAATTTCTAAAAAAAATTGTCATATAAATACAATAGACAATGCCTACAAAATTCATCTTCAAAGCAAGTTGACAAAAACTCAGAAAAAAAAAAAAATAATGCCTAAAATTTCGTCTATATAAAAAAAATTTGTTACACAAAATAACTTAACAAATTTTTTTTCTCCTATTAGTTTATTTAAAGAAACATAACTCATTATGACTACCTAACAAAGTAATCAATTTCTTAAATTTGAAGGTATCTTCCAATGGAGTCTCATTCATTGAATTCAAGTGGAACCAAAATAGAGATGGCAATGAACTGACTCAAAAAAGTGTGTTTGGATCGACCTTTGGTCCGCGGGCCACACAGGCCAATTCGTGAACACACGTAAAATTCAATTTTTTTTTTTAAAGTTAAAAAAAAAAAAAAATATATATATATATATATATATATATATATATATATATATAGAAATATAATTATTAATTGTAACTTTTGGTCTCATTTGGACCACGGATGAACCACGGACTAGTCCTCGGGCTGTTCCACGAGCCAGATTCACATGCCGGTCCGTAAAGTTTGGCTCTGCCCGTGTTTTATTTCTAGATCCAGTCCAATCCTTTTGCCATCTCTAAACCAAAATATGCTACTATTTATTATATATATATATATATTTTTTAAGCTCGTTCATATTGTTCTTTTTGAGATCGATACATAAAAAATAAATACTTTCATAATCAATCCAAACAATCATAAATCTAAAATGACAAGGAAAAACTTGAAGAACAAAAAAATCGAACAAAACAAAATATTTAGTATTTTCAAAGACAACCAGACATTTCTAACAATTAATATATGGGTCTTCTTCAAAATCAATTAATCTAAAAAATAGAGAATGAGCTTTTGTGTTGTTGATACTTTGATTTTTTCGTTTCTATGAAAATAGTAGATTATCTGATTTTATTTAAATTTATTTATATTTTATAAAATAAATGATACTTAATAGTAGCATTGAGTTGTAAGTAAAACCTATTTAAAAAAATCAATTTTAAATATACCGTCTATTGATTAAATATTAATGTCAAGTAGATTAAAAGCCTTTCTATTAGTGCATTATGTAAACTACAATTCATAAAATATATTAGAATATATTAGAACAGACAAGTAGTATTGAACAGTACAAGTAATATTACTTTTAAGGGATAATTGCATCAAAGGTTCTCAACATTTCAAAATCGTTAAAAATATGCTCTTGACCTAAAAAAATAGCACCACACATCCCAACGTATGAAAAATTTGGCGTGGTAGGTCCTTTATAACTAAATTGCTCTCCCCTTTAAATAAACAAAAGAATAAAAAACAAGAAAAAAAAATATAATTGAAAACTAACTATATGTACCCCCAAAAAATAAAAAGTAAAAAATGTACCAAAAAAAAATAAAAAGTAACAAATATGCCATTTTCTCCAAAAAGTTCTAAAATTTTATTTGTACCAAATTCGCCGGAAAACACCACAAACTCACAAAAAAAAACCACCCCCCATCTTACCAACGGCTTAGTTTCAACCGGCATTGAGCTGGGCGACAACGCAACAGTATTCCTCAGACTCAACGGCGACGCCATTGCCTCGGGCCGAGTTGGGTAGCTCGAAACCAACTTACATTTCTCCAACGAAACCCCACATAGAACGGAGTTCTTCTTAAAAGCCGGCGCAGAAAACCTTGATAGCGAATTAGATATCTCACCGGCTAGTGTATTATTCGAAACATTGAAATCCTGCAAACTCGGCAAGCTCAAACCCGAAATAAAACCCGAAAACATGTTTCTCTCTAACCTCAAAGTAAGCAAATGCGTCAAGTGGTTTAGGCTCAAATAAATAATACCCGAAAGATTATTATACGACAGATCAAGCCGGTAAAGCTTCGAAAGAGAAGCCACTGACACCGGAAAATCACCAGAAAACTCATTGTGAGACAAGAATAGGAGTTTCAAACTGGTCAAATTCGAAAGCACCGGAATAGGACCAAAGAAATTGTTCTGTTTTAAACTGAGGACCTGTAGTTGGGTTAAGGAAGTAAGTGGGTTTAACAGGCCTATCCTTGGAGGTTCAGATTTTCAAGGACTAAACGAGAAACTCTGTTGTGGATGCAGAAAACTCCGAGCCATGAGGCAATGTATGGGTCAGAGCTGGAGTTCCAGGTGTTTTTTTTTTTTTCTTTTTTTTGTGAGTTTGTGGTGTTTTCCGGCGAATTTGGTAGAAATAAAATTTTAGGACTTTTTGGAGAAGATGATCTATTTGTTACTTTTTATTTTTTTGAGGTACATTTTTTACTTTTTATCTTTTTGGGTATATATGGTTAGTTTTCAACTATGTTTTTCTTTTTTCTTGTTTTTTGTTTATTTAAAGAGAATGGCAAAGAACCTACCACGCCAAAATTTTCATACGTTGAGGATGTGTGGTGCTATTTTTTCAAAATTCTCAACGATTTTGAAACGTTGGAGACATTTGATGTAATTATCCCTACTTTTAAAATGACAATTTTACATTTGCTAACAAAAAAAATATGTACTATTTAAAATTTTAGAGTATACTTAGTAGAAAAAAAAAATTAGATTATAATTAGTGAATCTTTCAAAATGTGTGGATAAAAAATATACAAAAATTGTAGATCCTATAAATTGCATAGATAAAATAATATTTGATTAAGTTATAAATATTCACAAGTATTGATATACATAAGTATATTCATCGACCATAGGAAAATTTTATTCACTACGAACAGAAAAAAAAAAAAAAAAAAAAAAAAAAAAAAAAAACTCATTTGTCGCTACGTCGCTACGTCTTCATCTCTCTCAAACAAAACTCTCTCTCTCTCTATCCCTCTCTCAATTTTCTCCAAATTCTTCTCTCTCTCTTTCAATTTTCCAAAATCAATCTCCTTCAAACAAAACCATCTCCCTCCATCTCACAATCTTCAACATATTCTTCTCAATTCCTCAATTCATTAAAATTCCATCTCAATCAATTATCTCATGATTTTTTCTCAAATAGATAGAACAAACAAGCAGCTAAATGGTATTTTCTTTTTTCTTGCGATGATTATTGACACTAGACTCTACAGTCGGATCTCACCGCTGAAAAAAGCAGTATACTAGTTGTTAGTGCTTATAAATACCACTGTTCTAAAAAGCCCGTTTAAGCTCCGCCTAGGCTTGAAGTTTGGCCTCCACGCTTTACGCATCGCCCTCACTTTGTCCTTTTATTGCTCTCGTCTAAGCCTTGTCGAGGCCCGAAAAGTAGTGATGGCAACGGGGCGGATCAGGCCTGATCCGATCCGCCCCGCAAAAATTATAGGATATCCAAATCCGCCCCGCGATCCGCCATTTTTCGGGGCGGATCGGATACGGATCGGGGCGGATCAGTTCCCTGATCCGTATACTGATCCGTTTTTTTTTTTTTTTTTTTTTTTTTTTGAAGAATAAAACTTTTTTTTTAGCTAACTCCAACTATCTCTAAATTGTAATTTAAGCCCGAAATCTTTCATTTATTTATTATTTAATCATATTTTTTTCAAACGGGGCGGATCGGATCGGATCAGGTCTGATCCGCCCCGATCTGCCCCGATCCGCCCCACTGATCCGCGGATCAGGAATTTTTCGCTCCATTCGGATCGGGTATCCATCGGGTTCGGGGCGGATCGGATATTTTTGCCATCCCTACCGAAAAGCTTGAAGCTCAGCCTCGACATCTAGTCACGTTTTATGCTTTTTAGAACTTTGATAAATACATATAAATTAGTCAAACTTCATTTTTATCCACACATTTCATAAAATCAAAATTTATAATTTACAAAAAAAAATTTACCAAACATATTCACCGACCGTAGGGAGGTTTACTCCGCTGCAAGCATAAAAAAAGTATTTATTTGTCCGTTATTACGTCTTCATCTTCTCAAACCAAATTACATATTCCTCTCTTAATTTTTATATTTCTCCATATTCTTCTCCATATTCATCAAAATCAAACTCTTTTAAAAAAAAAATCTCTCTCTCATTATTTTAAACTCTTCAATCAATTAAAATCATATACGGTTGGATTCTACCACAAATAAAAGTGGTATAGTAGTTTTAAATAACTATGCAAAACCCAAATTCCACGTAGAAAAGCTGAGAGTCAAATATACAAATCGGTCAGTATTTATCAACAAACGTGGACGCAAGCCTCTCCACTCCCACCGACCACCCCCAAACGTGAATGCAGTCGCTTTACAATGACGAAGAGCTCGTCTTCTTCGGTTCAAACTCTCTATGACCTTTGCAAAAAGACCTTCGCACCCTCAGGGACACGCCCGCCCTCTTCTCTGGCCATTAACAAACTCTGCTCCTTATTGGGTACCATTCATTTTCCTTTTTTTTTTCTCCAGTCGAAGATTTGGTAATTATTTGTAACTTTCTTGAAAAATTGACTTATTACACATTACATGGGTCTTTTCTATACAGTGTTTTGAATTATGGGTTTGCTTTGCTTTGGTGTTAAATTGGATAACTGAAATTTCTCGGTGGTATATGCTAATTATGTTCATGTACTTTCATTTTCCTTTTTATTTCCAGTTGAATACATGGTAATTATTTGTATCTCAAAAAATCGACTTATCTACACTTTACATGGGTTTGCTTTGGTTTAGTGTTCTATACATTGTTTTGAATTATGGGTTTGCTTTGGTGTTAAATTGGATGAAATAGAAAACCTTAGAGCTGCCTAATCTGCTGACATCCCAGCGAAGAGAGTCATTATTTGTGCCTCACATTTGAATTCGAGAGAAGACTCCCGCGTTATCTCTCAAGTGATAGGCATTGAAGTGATTGAGCCAGAGAAAGGAAGAAAATCCACACGCCATCATTTGCCTTGTTCAGTTGCGTTAGAAGAGGAGAGAAAAAGCGTTTAAACAAGATTCAAACTTAGCCGTTGTGAACAAAAGGCAGAGAGAAGGAACACAACTTCTTTTCGAGATAGGGAGTTAGTCAAAGAATGTTTGCTTTTCACTTCTGAATTTGACATCTTACTACTATAGTAGAAGGTAAGGCAAAAGCGAGGGTGAAACTATGACCTAAAAGCAGGCTTGCCCTATTAAAAGATAATATGATACCATCCCCACCTTTGGCTATTGAAATTTCTCGGTAGTATATGCAAATTATGTTCAGTTACTTTCATTTTCTTTTTTTTCCTAGTTGAATATATGGTAATTATTTGTAACTTATTTCAAAAATTGACTTATCTTCACTTTACATCATGGGTCTTTCCTATACAATGCTTTGAATTATGGGTCTGCTTAGCTTTGGTGTTAGATTGGATTATTGAAATTTCTCATTGGTATATGCAAATTATGGTCATCTATGTTTCACTTTCCCTTTTCCCTGCCCAGTTGAATATATGGTAATTATTTGTAACTTATTTAAAAAAATTGACCTATCTATACTTTAAATGTGTATTTCCTATACAGTGTTTTGAATTATTGGTTTGCTTTGCTTTGGTCTTAAATTTTATAACTGAAGTTTCTCGGTGGTATGTGCCAATTATGTTCATTTACTTTCATTACATTTTCTTTCTTTTTAATGTGGTTACTATATAACTTTCTCGAAAAGGAAAAGAATATAAATAACAAAGGAAAGGGAGAGAGAAAAGAGTAAGGTAAGAAGGAGAGAGTTGAAAGTGAAATAAAGCGGGGAAATAGGCATGGTTGCTCCATATTATGCTAGTATTCAGACCACATTTTTGGGTGAGCTTAAAGAGTTTACTTTTAAGTGAAATTTACTTATGTTTTATTATAACTAATTTTTTATTGATTAAAATCTAAAATAAGGAAGTTATTTATTTTGACAGCAATGTCAAAAGTTACTTTCATAATAAGTAACGTTTTTTACTTAAAAGTAAGAAAAAGTAACACATGTTTGGACCAATCGCAATTCTTCTTTTGCTTCACCAAAAACGGTTGCCAACATCTGTTATTTGGTTTCTACTATAGCTTGAATTCTTCTGTTTACCAAGTTTGAATCTGAGTTACCATAGCTGAATAATAACCCTGAGATATTGTCGTAGCATGTCAACACGATCTTTGAGCATGTTAAAAACTATGCTTTAGGTGATCATTTGAGATAATTGTTTCCCAGACACGATATCTCCTGCTGATGTTGGTCTTGATGATGGAAACAAAGAGAATGATAGAGGTCATGGTCCTCTTGGAATTAAACTATTCAATAGAGTACATCGATGGGCTCAACCAATAACTTACGTGGATATGCACGAGGGTGAAAATTTCACAGTAAGCTTTCAATTCTCTTGAGCTATTGATTGCATTTGACTTTTGTCAGAATCTTCTTTCAAAAGTTAATATTTCCTATATTTATTGTGCTATTGTGCCCTTAAAATTTATGCCAGCATTCCCCATCATCTTTAAAGCTGTTGCTACTAAAATAGTCCTCCTATGAGGTCTATTCATGAATTTTCCATCTTGTGACATGGATATCCTTAGAATTGATTGCTCTCATCACATATTATCATATACAACGGTAGCTTCTAGAGAAAGCTGTTGAGACCAGAGAGAGAGAGAGAGAGAGAGAGAGAGAGAGAGACTACCTTTTAATGAGTTGTTTATGCAATTCTACGATGGGGGGAGCCAATGCATAGGAAAGATGCTTAGATAAGAGAATACGTGTTCACATCGCTTTCTTGGGTGGAGCTTGACAAGAGAGAGATAGTCTTTGGTCCCTGTTGTGGAAAATATGATCCATACACCATAGAGTTCCTTTTAGAATAGTTTGTTATTAATTTTCATTCAGTAGGCCACCCTACAAAAGTTGAATAGCACAAAACCTGATAGGGAGAGCAATATTAAATTTTGGTGAAAAATTGGGATTACTTTGGAACGAGAAGGGTGGGTGTTACTATTGCTATTTTCTCAGGACTTTCAAGCAGGTTACATATATTTGATGATAGTAGTTGGAGGCTTTTCTATCTGCTCCCGCTCTCTTCTGACACTGGCTTCATCAAAAATCATAGCAGGAACAAAAAAGAGTGCACGCGTGAGAGATGATGAAAAATAGCAAATAAGTGTTCCATACCAGCAGTCATCTATTATCTTTGCTGGCACATAAATTGTCACCAGATTGATTAAGATTTACTCTGTTACAGGGCTGTGTCTGTACACGATCAAAATATTTCTGTGCACAAAAGACCTAATTTGTGGTATTTAAGTCATTTTGACTTTTGAGGGCATTGTCATATGTACCTTTGATGTATGAAGTATTTCTTAAATTAGTATAAAGATTGGTCTCATTTTTTAGTTATCGCTTCTTTATTGGATTCTTGTGAGTTCTTGTTATCTACCACATGCCCAATTAGCTCATGTCCATTATGTAAAAGTAAAAACCATATTAATAACATAATCATTAGATTCCATTTTTACTGCTTCACATTTGTCCTTTTCCCCCTTCTTTTCCTGGACTGATTCCAAATTTTGCTATGAAAATCTGTTGTTTTACAGCAAACATCTCCATTGGTCATATATTGTCCTTTAATCTTCTAGATTTCATTTTACTCGTTTTATAAATTTTAGCGTCCATAAATATATTTTGCAAATATGATTGACTGGACATTAGGTAGTTTTTTTCAAATAGAAAGAACATTGTTAAGTCCTAAATTTCATTTTGTTTGTTTTATATAGTTTAGTGTTCATAAATATATTTTGCATATATGGCTGACTTGATGTAAGGTAGTTTTTTTTTTTTCAAATGGAAAAGAACATTGATATGTCCTAGAGAAAAAGTAAAACAGAAAGTAAAATTGGAGTTCTCCAAACGTTTTAAAGTTATTTCAGACTGGTTAAGTAAGTAATCATATTAAAAATGCAGATGTGTATGTTTTGCTTCCCTGCTTCCTCAGTTATTCCACTTCATGACCACCCTGGCATGACTGTTTTGAGCAAAGTTCTATATGGTTCTTTGCACGTGAAAGCATACGATTGGGTTGAGCCAGCCAACATCCAGAAAAGCAAGGGAGCAGGTCATGCTACAGGTTCAATTCTGAACTTATTTAGATTATGAATTAGTTTCTAAAATTTTGTACCACATTTGATTCTGTATTGCACATATCCACCTATTGATTTCTTTTCATTTATTGGTTTATTCCATCCTTGCATGAATACCACATGATTTGTTTTACTTGTATGCCATTTTTTTCGTTGGAAATATATAATAAAGTGATTACCTGAATCTAGTAGAATTTAAAATTGCATTGGGAAATAGACACATTAGCCTATCAAACTAGTACTCGTGACTTTTAAGGACACGACTTTCCAAATACTCAAGAATTTCTATTTAACTTCCGAATTTTCAAAAATACTAATGGCCAAGTGAAAGATGTTTGGCCATTTGAACTGGAAGAATATTTTTAAAAACTTTCAAATGGACTCTATTATTGATGGAACAGTAGAGAAAAATGCATTAAAATTGGGACGACCTCAAGTCTAATAAAATTTTAGAAGTTATTCTCTTACATTTGCTTCTTCTTGATCCTTCTATTACCTGCATCATATACTTGTCCCTAAAAAGGAAAAAGAAATCTAGTCCAGAAATATTTTGGAAAGTATCATAATACATGGACTTCAACTGATAATAGAGTAATACAAGTTAATTTTACCTGATGAATGTGGATTTCCTTGATTTATTTGAATCTGAAACAGTAAGAAAGTGATAGCACAAAAATCTCAGTCATAGATATCCATTATTGGGTATGTTAAGATAAAGTAAAGTACAACGGACAGAATATATTAAACCTAAAAATTTTACTACAAAGTACAAACGCCCAATGATTATGATAGAGCCGTGAAAACGTTTGAGTTATGGTCCTTCCCAAATCATAAACCAGGGTTTGAAAAGCCTGAAATATATGGTTGTTGTGATGATAAAGTAGAAGTACTTTTCATTTCTAATGCAAATTTCATTTTTCTTTGGAGCCTTGAGTGAAGAAGTTTAATGAGATTACTGTATAATGATGTAAAAAGAGTCGAATATCTTTGTAATGAACATGTCAAAGCATGATCACTGAAGGGGCATGTTTGATAGGGAGGAAGAGATAGCGGTAGAAAATATTAAGAACACCACCAAGGTAAGACACAATAGGAAATTGGCATCAAAACACAAGTTCCAAATATGCATGACCACCAATGATTGCAGAGAAATAATCATATACATAAATCCAAGCTCCACATAATTGCTTTTATATCATGCAACACTTCAACAGTCCCGATAATGGTCCACCACGTCTCTCTTACTTTTTTTCAGCGCTGTCGTTTGATATGGTTTTTACAAGTGTATGTGCACTATCCAAAATGACACGAAAACTCGATTTCTGTTATCATTTTTCAGTTGTTTGTAATCTCCTTTCTTATGGAAGTGATAATTATAGTTCAAGTTTTGACTATAATTTAAGTAAGTGATGAACTAACTACACCGCGGTGGTAGCATTGGTCATTTTCTATCATTGATGACTGAAACTTCAAATGGGAAAAAGAGAAATGTGACAGCTTAGCTGGTAATTTGTTTATTGTTCGTTAATTCTTGATTCCTAACTCTGATAACTTGTCCTCTGAATTTAATTAATTCCCATTGGTTTCCAGTGAGATTGGCTAAATTGATAGTCGATGAAGTCCTGACAGCACCATGTAGTACATCTGTTCTGTACCCAAAGAGTGGAGGGAATCTGCACTGTTTCACTGCAATAACTCCTTGTGCTGTGCTTGACATCCTTGCACCTCCTTATGATGAAGCTGCTGGTAGGAAATGTACTTATTACCATGATTATCCTTGTTCCAGTTTCCGTAAGTAACTTACTCATTTATTCACATAACTTAAAAGTGGCTTAGAGGTGGACAAAGCCTTGTGGCACTTATGGATTATTAAATTTTGCAGCGACAGGAGACGGAGATCCAAGTACGGATGAAAAAGTGAACTACGCGTGGGTTGCAGAGATCAACACACCAGAGGATCTGTATATGCGGCCAGGCATATATATGGGTCCACCCATTCAGAATTGATAGTCTTTAGAAAGGTTCCATGTCGAATTCCAGATATGCAATCTCCAACATTCTCTTGGTGCCTTTGACTCGATTGACACTATGGTAGGATGGATGTACAGGATCGGACTATATTAAGGAAGAAAATTAAGTTTAAATTTTATTTATTGTACTACTTAGTACTATGTATCAAACATGTATTTAAATCACAAGAGTGCTTGTCCAATTTTGCTTATGCATATAAGCACTTTCCTTTTGAAAAGTTAAAGGTTCTTTAACTTATTTCGAATAATAAGTATGCCTATGAACACTTGAAAAGCTAGGGTACTAGCTCCTCCAATTTTGAGGGGGTTTAGGAACTAAAAAATAAAAATGTTTGTTTTTTGGATTTGTAACCAGACTGATCTGTAGTTGGGCTGTCATTATTTATTTTGATTTTCCTATAAGATTGCATCACAAAATTGCCATTTCCCATCAAAATTTTGTTCCTAGCACAATTTCACAATAATTTGTTTTGTGTTATAAAATGAGCATTTTTCAGCTCATAGATGTTTTTAGGGGGATAAGCTGTCCAGTTTGGACGGTTTTTGACATAGTTTCAAATTAAACTATTTAAAATTGTTTGAGAAAAAAATCAAACTTTTACAAAATCATTTGAAACAGTTTAAGAAAAATTCATTTGTAACTAAATCAAACTATTTGAATTAGTTTTACATTACGATTTCGTTCTATGTTTTTAATTTTTTTTATCATGTTTTAACATTACTAGATTATTGATTATAAATATTACCTACGATGAAATAAAACAAATTATATGTAACAAACTATAACTCTAAACAGAAATATACTAATAAAATTACAATAAAAATCACGATTAATTGTTCATTTATATTTTAAACTAAATTTATATAAAATAGAAAATTAATATAAAATCACAATACATTTTTATTAAATAAAATATAAAATTATAATATAATTTGATATTGTCCAACAAAATCTTCACCATCATCGCGTGAGTTAAAATCGATAGGTCTTGCAGCAACTTTGTTAACTTCAACGTTACGGCGCAAATATCTGGTGGTTTGGTTGGTTCCATCAAATTATAATTATTATTGGTAAGTGACCAACGATCAAAGTGTTCATATTTATTTTAAAATTTTAACAGTAATAACTTTATTTAGATATTAAAATTGAAACTTAAAAATTTGACCCTTGCTACATGACACCAAAACGAGATTTAATTTTCCAATTTAGCAATTTTTGTTTACAACCCTAAATGTTTCTTCAAGTAGCTCACTTTTATAGTAAAAAATAAAAATAAATTTTTTTTTTCCTTTACTGACAGCAAAAACTCGTATACAGATGATATAGAATCCCATAGTTGAATCCTGATTATCTAAAAAGCTTACATTCAATAGCTGCGCACCCGAAGTTAACATCAGACACCTGAAGAAATTAACACACTATTCTGCCGCAAAATAGCAGTCAGCGACGGCAATAATACTACCCTTTGCCGCAAAATAGCAGTCAGTGAAGGCAATAACATCTGAAAATTGCAGCTAAAATCTCTACTTGCATTTTTGGCAACAAAAAATAAACCAAACAAAGAGCTATTCAAGCATTCATTGACATCCAAAACTGCACCAAAAAGCTATTTTTTGTGGACGGAAGATTTCAAACTTGTTCTCAAAACTGCATATGGCTCAATAGAAGAAGCCAAGCACTTTCCCACCAACATTCTTTCTCCTAGCCTCTTCATGGTCCATGATGCCAGCAGATGTGGTCAGCACAATGTATCCAAACTGAAAAGTAATAGGACAATCAAACAATCGAAAAAAATATATGGTGTGGCAGGATGCTTAGCAATTAGCATTCCCTTGGGATTGACTGAAATGTATCTACACCTAGTGTGGCAGGATGGTATTTTTTGAAGTCTAATTATCATAATACTAGGTACAGTTAGCTCGGCCTACCGGGGAAAGGATGAATGGAATGAGGGTACAGCCAGACAAAATAATCTCATTCGGGTGACATTTATATCTATAAGAACAGTGCGCGCCATTGGGGATCCCATTTCCCTACCAACTCAAGATATGCTTATTAACTTAGTTGGATATTTCCGTCAACATGTGTAGGTAACTTAATACAATTTTTAATAAGAGAGAATATACCCTCCAAAACAATTTTCCATGAAAAAAAATACATTGTGCATAACATATATATCGTTACTTGGTGAGAGCTCAATATTCACCAAGTGGTCATCTTCCAAACATTAATCTACAATATATTTTATACTTTACCTGTCTAGAGGGAAGCAACCTTGCAGTCCATCCCTCAATTTCCTTGACACCAACATCAAAGCGAGGGCTGATGACACCACATTTGTTCAGCCTTCCATTAAGTTCGACCACAATTTTACCAGATCGGTGATCATCAACATACTCAAACTCCCCAATGTATCCTAAAGACATCATAAAGAATTAAGTGTATAGATAGAATCTCGCATTTGCGTAAATGGATGAAGTAACACCACATAATGTCTTATGTACCATGCTTTTGCATCACCAAGAGAAACTTAATAATGACTTTGGAGGATGGTCGAATCATGACTTGACGCTTCCCTCGCTTCTCCGCATTGTACATGCTCTTAAGAGCATCATTCAAGACACTAACTCTCACCATTTTTACTCAAAGATCAGGCTGCATCATAATTAAGAACAAGGTATTAGATATCCTAATTCTAATTAAATTTAATTGAGAAAAAAAATACTCAAAGCTAATAATCAAATATTAACAGAATAAAAACAAGGGATAATTGCATGGAAGGTCCCAACCTTTCAAAATCACTGGGAATATGCCCCTAACCTAAGAAAATAGCACCACACATCCCAACGTATGAAAAACTTGACATGGTAGATCCTTTATGACAAAATTGCCCTTCTCTTTAAATAAACAAAAACAAAAAAAAGAAAAAAAATAATTGAAAAATAATCAAATTCACCCAAAAAAAAAATAAAAAGTAATAAAGTGGCCTTCTTTTTTATCAAACTTAAAAAAAATGAGAGGTTGATTCACCACCACCACCACCCTCCTCTCCGCCACTAGCACCGCCGCTACCACTGAAATAGCGGAATCCTAAAAAATTTTATACACTTCCCTTCAAATTTAAAAACATTCAAAATCCTCAAAATCCCAATTTTTCTTTCATGCTAACTATGACACCAAAGGCAAACAAAAAGCCCACCAAGAAGGCACCGGCGGGAAAGAAGCCCAAGGCAGGGAAAAAACTCCCCAAAGAAGCTAGGGCTGCGGCTGGCGATAAGAAGAATAAGCGTGTGAAGAACATTAAAACCTACAAGATCTACATCTTCAAAGTTTTGAAGCAGGTGCACCCCGATATCGGAATTTCAAGCAAAGCCATGGAAATCATGAATAGTTTCATCAACGATATTTTCGAAAAATTGGCTCAAGAGGCCTCCAGACTTGTCACGTACAACAAGAAACCTAAAATTACTTCTCGTAAAATTCAGACTGCTGTTCAATTGGTTCTGTCTAGAGAATTGGCCAAACACGCTGTTTCTGAGGGTACCAAAGCCGTTACAAAATTCACTAGCTGTTGAAGAAATTCTTAGGGTTCCACTATTTCTGATGGTATTTGCAGTTTCAATTTAGAATTATTGTATAAATGGTTTATTATGATTCGAATCTATAACACAGACGGTTGGCAATTAATCTATGAAATTCCTACTCTTTAGTTCTTCATCAGTTTATGTACTCAATTGTTTTTAGGTTAAAAAAACTAAAATAGTGGTAATGAACGGGAAAATATCAAGAAGAGAGAGCTAGGTAGAGAAATCAGCCAAAATGTCGAAACGAGGACGCGGAGATTCAGCGGGGAACATTTTGAGGTTTAGGGATGGTGGGTAAATTTTGAATTTTGAAGTTTGATAAAGAAGATGACCTCTATGTCATTTTTTATTTTTTTTTAGTACATTTCTTACTTTTTATTTGTTAGGAGTACATTTGATTATTTTCAATCATTTTTTTTTTTTTTTTTGTTTATTTAAAGAGAAGGGTAATTTTGTTATAAAGGACCTACCATGCCAAATTTTTCATACATTGAGAATGTGTACTGCTATTTTTTTAGGTTAGAAACATATTCCCAAGAATTTTAAAAGGTTGGGGACCTTTCATACAATTATCCCTAAAAACAAATGCACTAATGATAATTAACATAGAAATTACAGGCAAGTACGTTCATCCAGCCAAAAATATTTCAGTAATTGCCTTGAGCACATATACTAGGAAATTCAACATAGTATACTAAAAATTAAAAACGAGAATTTTATATATGATTTGATCTAGACACTGAACAGCTGGTGCGTATTTGTTAAAACTCAGTAAGATTCTTAAGAATATAAAACACGTATTGTCACATGTTATAAAACATTTTAAACAACTGGGTTTCCCAAACCCGGCTGTTTATGCTCAACAATTTTTTATAGAAGTGAAAAAGAAATAAAAAGAAAAAAGAAAAGCTTCAATCAATTTCACATAAAGGATAAAAAATATAGAATCTAAGCCACAAGCAGGTCTACTTCCATTGCTGCTACAATCATCTGATTCAAAAAATATATATCAACAGCTTTATATAAACAATGCCGAGACACACACACACACACACAAACGATTCCGGTATATATGAAAATTGTAGCTTACCGGAAAACCGACCGACAGAGAGATCTTTAAAAAGAAAAAAAAAAACTCGCGGCCACAGAGAAACTAGGGTTTTCTCGTGGAGGCGTGGAAGAAATGCCAGGATGAAGCGGAATTCTTATAGTAGGCGAAAGCTCCAAGTCTATTTACGAAGTTGCCCTTGCGTAAGTGCAAGACACCTGACACCACTGTTCTAACTGTTCTAAAAATTTCACATTCGCTCCGTCTAAACTTGAAACTTGATCTCGACATTTAGCTACGTTTCACGCATCATTCTCGCATCGTCCTTGTTTCACCATCACTTAAGTCTCGCCTAGATCTAAAAAATTTGAAACTCGGTCTCTACGCCTAACCACATTTTACACTTTTTAAACACTATCTGACACCCAACTAACAAGACGTGAAGGCCACGCGTCGTACTTGAATTCACTTTTTTGTCATGATTTTTAAAGTGATTTTTATTGTAAATAAATAAAAATTAACTTTTAATTACATCAAATATGTTCTTGGATTTCCTTATTTTGTTACAATTTAATTATTAAAATTATTGTTTTATACTCTATTCGTCCTACAAAGATAGACTCGTTTTTTTTTTCTACACAAATTAAGAAATCTCATTTAATGTAATTGAAATTATAAATTTTTCACAGACTATTCCTATTATACCTCCATTTAATATTAGTCATTCATGAATCTAATAAATTTAAATGTTCATTAAATTACAATTGAAATGCAAATAAAATTGAATTGTATTATATTGAAACAATAATGAAATTAATTGTTGACTTTGTTATTGCGGGATGAGTGTTTTCTAGGCAATGTGAAATTTATTGAATGCCTATTGAGCAAACGTGTGAATAAATTTATGTAATTTCCCACTATAATTAGAATATGTTAATTTTATTTAGGTTGATAATAATGTAAATTAAGGGGGGTGTTCTCAACTCAAATTTGAATGAATTTGAAAAATTCACATAAATTTAAGTGTTCTCAACTCAAATTTTAAAAGAATTCATTGAAATTTAGGTGTCCCCAACTCGAATTTAAATAGATTCTTTAGAAATTTAGGTGTCCTCAATGACTAGTGAATTTATAAAGATTTCATTAATTAATGAATTTTGACAGATTTCAATAGATTTGGAACTATAATTATAACTACTAAAAATTCTAACAATTCTTGTTCCAAACCTCAAAATTTCAATTGATTACTCTCTCTCTCTCTCTCTCTAACATCTCACTTTTCACATACGATTTTGGTGAAACTATTTTGTATCAACTGACTTTTTTTCTTTCTTTCTCTCACAAACCTCTTACCTTTCACATAAAATTTTACTGAAACTCTTTTATACCAATTTGTAATTATTCACGTCTTTATTCCGTTTTTCTCAAAACGATGCCCATATTTCCAACTTCATGATTTTTTTGTTTAAAATGCTAAAGTTAGGAATTTATTTTAACGTACGATAATGTTATGAATTTTATTTTTTAATTACAATGTTATTTTTTTTTTAGTAATCTAGTCAGACATTATACTATTTTCTTAGTTTTTCAAAAAAATAATAATAATCCGTTTATGCACAAAGAGTGGTTATGGTTAAAAAAAAAATCACAAATACGAACTCTATTAACCTCTATAATTTAGAATTATTTAAAAGTTAAAACGTTTCGATACTCATTTTTAATATTTAAAATGTAAATTATATGTATCAATATATCACGAATTAGTTGTCTTTTTTTTAAAAAAATAAAAAATAAAAAAATAAATTGTGCTTTTATGGTGAGTTTACTTGTCAACATTAATTTTATAATAAGTTTCTCGTCAAGACATAATTTGGTTTTAAAAAAAAATACTTGAAATGTTATGATGAAATTTTAATTTTTTTCAAAATTTACAGTTGACACAATTGAGGAGATGAAAATATAATTTTTAATAAAAAGACCACAAATTCAATGAAATCCATGAGAATCTATTAAAATTTATGATATAGAAATCTATTAAAATCTTATCAAATATGTCAAATTCTATTAAATTCCATAAAATTTATAAAAATTTATAAATATTAAGAAATCTATTAAAATTTGAGTTGAGGACACCCCCCTAAATAAGGGTATATTAGGAAAAAGAAAAATTTAATACACCCTCTATAAAGTAAGTGGTCTATAATTTGAGACAAATAAATAAAAAAAATGACGGATGAAGTATTAATTATGTCACTGATTAATTAATATTTTAATGGCAGGTTTTCGAAAACTATGGAACTAGTGATGTTTTATCAAGATATTTTAAGTTAATTTGTTGGCACATCACATTAAAAGTATGTTTAGTGCGAATTATAAATCAAAAAATAATTTTTTTTAGCCTACCATTTTTTGGTTTATAATCTCCATTAAACTCTAAGAAACTATGTTTTACATTTTACATGTACATTTTAAAGATGCAATTTTTAAAATAAAAACACAGTCTTACATTTTTTAAGAAGAGATGGTGGTGCCCTTCTTTACCAATCCCATAATATAACATTTCTCGTTTTAGGTTATATGTTTTTTCAACTTTTTTTTTTTTTTTTTTTTATTTTTTATTTTTTTTATTTTTACGAGAGCTCTAATGATAGTTGATTTTATCAACGTGCCAAGCTCATTAGAGTTTTGTTTATGCTTTACCAAAATTATAGTCTTTAAGCATTTTAAATTGGATTTCTATAGTATAGTATTAGTACAACGATGGTTTAGCTGGGTAATTATATTAATACTATTTTTTTGGTATCTATTATATATTTTAATTGTACTAAAAGTCTTCAATTATTGCTCATTTTTATATTTATATTTCTAATTATTTTTTTATCACGTTATCATTAATATATTAATTTGCACATTTTACCTTTGTCATTGATGATTTCTGTCTAAAAAGTTAACTATGATTGTGTAAAATGGTTTTTTTTGCTTCTTGTATTTTTAAATAAACAAAATAAATAAAAAAATGCAAAATTTTAGGACAATATTTTTCCCTAATTTTAATGCATACTAGTGTGAGCACGTGTGATGCACGTGATATCTCGCTAATTAAGAACGTAATAGTGTTTATTATATCTTCATTTTACGAATTAATTTGATATTAGTAATTTAAGTAAAAAAAAATTTAAATATTAAAAAATCAGGCAATTGAAATCTAAATATAAATATGCTTATAACTTAAAACCTATTTTACTAAAATTCATTACAGTAGATGACTCAAACATATAATAAAATTTAATTTAATTTATTTCATAAAAATCACTATTCTTATGCACCATTTTCTCTGAATTTGCATTAAGAAATTTCACATTTGTTCTAGAATAAGACTCTTGGCATAAGTATCTACAACAACATCTGCATATTAATTTCAATTTTTTTCTCAAATAACTTAAATAAAAGATAAAGAAATTGTTGAATTGAGCTTACATTATCAAAAATTTTGATTTTCAAGAACGACAAATTAGGCTTATTCGATAAGTTTACCAATTCAATCATCACAATGTTTAGTGGTAGAATAAAAAGTTCATAAAAATCTTCTTTGTTGTTTTAGATGAAGCTCTGGAGATAATCAATAAGTTAATTGATCAAGTCGTTTCATGTTCGAATTAAAATTCTTAAAACAACATAATTTCTAAAAATAAATAATTCACGTTACAGTTGTTAATTAAGTATGCTAGTGGAAGTTGTATGTATTTGATGCAAGTTAGAGATTGTAGCAAAAATGGGCTACAAAAGTGTAAAAAATTAAATAAGTCAATAAACATATTAATTACAATTAAAATTATTCTACAACTATCCGTGTGTAAAAAATAGCATTTTAAATACAAATTTATAAAGTACTAAATAGAGTTTGCATTGCTAATGTGCAAACAAATCATTTTCATAATTAATACTCTAGAGTTGCATTGATATTTCAAAAGGAAAATGACAATAAAATTATATACGCCATTTTGTTATTTATTTAGGGACAATTTGCGCAAATTTTCCTAAAAATTAAGTTAAAATACGAAGAATACAATTGGAGCTTTAATATTTGTTGTTAATAAACGAATAATTCAATTAAATAAAAGTATTTGAACATTTGTTACCACACGCTTCTGATATGGCTTCCACGTTAGCAAGGACCCCATCCGAGGCCCATTGAAAACCTCAGCCAGGCCCTGCTAGGGCCTCGGAAGTTCTGATAAAGCGTCCCGAAGGCCCATCAAACGCCTTGGCCTTTTGCAGCCAGAATTTCGCGGGGCCCATTAAGGGCCTCGACACTCACGGTCGACCCATAGGCCTCGCCAGGCTTCGTATCAATTATAATTAGCAGACAGCATGATATGCATGAATGACCAGAGAAATAATTAAGGAAAGATTGCGTTGATTTGGCGCACGAATCCTCACAAGGAAACCGAATCATAATTTCCTAAAATCATGCAACGTGATATACTCAAAGAATGAATCATAATTTCCTAAAATCATGCAACGTGATATACTCAAAGAAGGAAGATAATATCGGGGATTGCCTGAGTAAGGAATGATCTCTATCACATAAGGAATGAGGATCTGATTGGGTATCAAATTGATTTATTTCCTAAATCAATCAGGACTCTTGCGCTATAAATACGACGTCTCCAGTTGTTCCAAGGTACGCACTCTTTTACGCCTAAGAATCCCACCATAAACTCTGCTCAAATCTCTGTCTGCTTGTCTCTTCCACACCCCATTATTTCCACCCCCCGTGTATCTTTCATATACCGGCAGTTGACTTGATTGTCGGAGTGCCAACGATCGCCGGACCATTTTTCTCCAAAGATCTTAGTGCCTAATGATTGTCCTAGTGTGCATGTAACATACGAGTTGACAAATGAGTGACTGGAGATCTGTTGATACGTGGACGTTGCAGGTTCCGACGTCAACACAGATAACATACGAGTTGGCAAAGGAATTACTGGAGATCTGTTGACACGTGGACATTGCAGGTTCCGACGTCAACAACATTAAATTTGTGATAAAATTATTTTTCATTTTATGTTGTAACAATAAAATAAAATTTTAAAATTTAAATAATATAATTACTTAATAATAATAAAATAATTTTATTTAACATATTTATTAATAATTACGAGCTCAAATTTTAGTTATTTTTTAATAGTTCGTAAAATATACAAAACAATTTAGTACAATATCAATTTGGTCAATAAAGTGTCAATTAAAAAAAAAGAATGCGTTAGTATTTTATAATTTTTTATAAAAAATAAAATTATCAGACTCATTTATACCTTTTGCAAAGATTAGAAATCCAATTACAATTTTCTGTAATTAAAACTAATGGCATATTTGTCTTTTTTTATCAAATAGGGATCAATTCCGCACTAAAATACATAGTTTAGAGGTCTTTTGTGTAAAAAAACAAACATTAAGGATGATTTCTGCACTAAGGACAAAAAGTGAGGGACCATTTGTACCAATTTATCTTTTTGTTGACCATTTTGAATAGTAACCAAACATCCACACTTTTAATATAGGTATGAAATAATAAAATAATTTTATTTAACATATTTATTAATAATTATGAGCTCAAATTTTAGTTATTTTTTAATAGTTCGTAAAATATACAAAACGATTTAGTACAATATCAATTTGGTCAATAAAGTGTCAATTAAAAAAAAAAAAAGAATGTGTTAGTATTTTATAATTTTTTATCAAAAATAAAACTATCAGACTCATTTATACCTTTTGCAAAGATTAGAAATCCAATTACAATTTTCTGTAATTAAAACTAATGGCATATTTGTCTTTTTTTTTTTATCAAATAAGGATCAATTCCGCACTAAAATACATAGTTTAGAGGTCTTTTGTGTAAAAAAACAAACATTAAGGATGATATCTGCACTAAGGACAAAAGTGAGGGACCATTTGCACCAATTTATCTTTTGGTTGACCATTTTGAATAGTAACCAAACATCCACACTTTTAATATATGTATGATATGATATGATTAGTAGAATATTTTGACAAAAATTATCATGAGAGAGAATATATGAAAATTCAACCTATAATAAAAGAGGCTAAATTTTATACTATTCTTATTGTCACGTGTCAGCTTGAGATGTGGTTGTCTTCCATATTTTACCATTTTTTATTTTTTTATTTGGATAATTATACTCAAACCACACTTTTTTTTAACCACATCACATTTTAATTGTAATAAAAGTCCTTAACAATATCTAATTTTTACATTTATGTCCCTAACTATTTTTTATCATATTTTTTATCATCAACTTATTAATTAACACATCTTATCTTTGTCTTTGATGATAATTTCTGTTCAAAAAATTAATCAAGAGGGCATACAAATATCTTTTTTGTCTCTCATATTTTTAAATAAACAAAATAAATAACAAATACAAAATTTTGACAAAATATTTATTTCTCATTTTAATGCACATTATCATAATATTTGGACAAAAATCGTTATCTAATACAATATGTAAAAATTAATTGAAATTTAGCAATAAAAATGCGCGAAAAAAAGTTGGAGATATAAGTGACAAAATTTCAAAGATTGGTGAACCTCGTTGTAATTAAAACATAGTGTAAATAATAAAAACTGTAGTAGAAATATAATGACTCTTTTGTTTCTTGTTTAAACGTTGTACCTGTGTATATTATTTAGAAAACCACAATTTTGTGGCCAACAACTTAAGTCTATTCCTTCAAAACACAACAATACTCCAATTTTGTGGCCCAACAACATAATTCTATTCATCCAAAACACAATAGCACCACAATTTTGTTCCCAATGTCTTCTTTCTGATTTCTTGCAAACCCTCTTTTACCTGTGATTTTTACGTTATTTTAAACTCAGACGACACAAAAGAAAAAATTTGGTAACAAAACGAACCGAATCAAAGTAAAATCTTAATTCAGATATACAAAATCCGAATCCGATTTACTGTAACCGAGGGGGTAAAAAGGCAGATTTCATGAGAGAAATGATCGATTCTCCCATTTGCAGATTTTACTGTTTGGTAAGTTATTTCTATCAGTGATTTTGAGCAATTCTTTGCAGATCTATTTGTTAGATCTGTAATCAATTTTCTACATATAATGGAATCAATGCATAATGAGATCAATTGAAAAGAGAAGAAATAACATGCTGATGATGATGGGTTTAAATTTTCATTAAGTGAGAATTTTTTTGGTCTTTTGTCGCATACAAATTACTCTTTAATTTTCATTTTTATTGGTCGAATGACGTATTTTTTCTCATGTTGGATCCAAGACTTAAAATATGCTGAAATTTGTTTTGACTCTTATAAAAAAAATGTTGAATTACGTTTAGTTATATATGAATCATATGAGTTGTCTGTGACTTAGTTAACTTTTAAAATAATTAAATTGTAGATTGACTTAGGGTATAGTCAGAAATTTAGGTTACATATAAAATTTGAGAATCTCGGTGGGACAATGGTGTTTTATTACTTAGCTACCTACGAAGATGGGCTAACCAAATAGTTGTACATTTATAAATTTCATAGTTGATAGATAGATGCTTGGAATCTGTAACTAGAATACTCTTTTGAAATATCTGAAGGTTGTAGATTTGTTGATATTGATTTGATCATTATATGTATGTAAACTTCAAAATTATGATTCGTTAGTTAGTTTTAAATTTTTCCAAGCTTTAACAAATCAAAAAATTTATTTTCAAAATGCATTGTATGGATACACGATTTTTCGTGTATTGAGCTTTTATGGAGATCTGATGAGGATTTTTTTTTTCATATTCTTGAACAGATATATTCCATGAAGTAAAAAAAAAAAACATAATAGAATAAAAGATGTATGGCTAATTAATGATTTTGTTGTCTTATGTCCCAAATAGTCTCATTTCATTGACTTTTAAGTTTTTCTAATGTGTTATAATGTTTTATTTATTTTGACGTTTGAGAAGGATCACACTTATGATTTTATGAACATGCTAGAATATTTATAATTTGAAAATGCATATGTTGAGAGCAACTTATGATAATCAAAGCTCTTCGTGTTTCTTTGTGTCTATCTATAGTACTATGATATTGCTTATGAAAATTATATGTATTTCTCAATTTCTACTATTTTGCTTAGTAAACAATTTGAAAACAGTTATGCAATCAACTACAAGTTCTTCTAAGTTGTAAATTATGGTTTTATTCAAATAACTTTTTACTTGTTATATTTATATTTAAGAAATGTGTCTTTTGATTATCCATCTTATATTTGTTGAATGCTAATTTCCTTAAATCATTTGCTGTAAATTATACTCGCACTATTTTATATCTATATAGATTACAAATTAAAATACAATAACATAAGTATTCTACGAACCACCTTACGTGCATCACACGTCATACAACTAGTAATGATAAAAATGTGATGAAAAAAGTTATGAATGTCAAAATATAAAAGATTGGGGAGATTTTCATTACAATTATAACGTAGTCTAAATAATAAAAGCTGTAGTGTGAATATAATTACTCAAATTTGACTGCTGCCTTAAAATTCAATTTTTTATTAAATTTGAATTTATGCTTTTTAATCAACGACCATGGGGGAGATTTTCATCCAACTCACACAAAATCAGCATATATGTGTGTTTTTCTCACAAAAAAAAAAAAAAAATAAATAAATCATCATCTCCTCAAATCTCTCCTTATCAGTTATTCTCTTCATTATTTTTCGAATTTCTTTCACAAAAATTCATATTTTAATTTATCGTTTTATTTTCATTCAAAAATAAAACACATAATGTGTAAATTAATTTTTATTAGTATTTTTATGTTAAATAAAAATGTCATAAAATTATATATGTCATTTTGATATTTATTTAACTTAATTTTTAAAGTAAATAGAGAGAAATATGATTTCTCACAATGATTTATCCCTCTTTAAATAATATAATTACTTAATAATAAAAATAATAATTTTATTTGACATGTTTATTACTAAAGTGTTAATTAAAAAAAAAGAACTCATTAATTTTCTTTTATAAAAAATAAAAGTATTGTACCTAATTGCACATTTTGTAATGATTAGGAATCCACATACAATTTATTCTAATTAAAATAAAGAGCATATTTGTCATAAAGACCAATTTTGCACAAGATACATAGGTTAGGATTTGTTTGCTAAAAAATAAATGTTAGGGACTAATTCTGCACCAAGGGAAAAGATTAGGGACCATTTGCTAATAAAAAATGAATTTAAAATTAATTTTAACACAAAATTAGTTTTTGCCCAAATCAAGAACCCCACTCTCTCTCTCTCTGACCATGAACCACCGCATGCGGCTGCTCCCGTCACCTGCTTCAATCTCAATTTAACATCTGATTCTCCACCAACTATTACTTTTCCGGCTTATCTATTCACGGTCTTCTCTTTCCCAGTAAGTCTAGTTTTTTCATCGCGTTCCTATTTTTCAAATAAAGTTAAACTATATTGTTTTCTTTATACGTAGACGTTGACGTGTGTTTATAAGTATAACGTGCTCGCGTGACTCATATATGCGTGTATTGATATTAATTTCGGGTTTGAAGGTAAAAATGGAACCTATGGATATTGTTGGTAGAACAAAAGAGGATGCTTCGCTCCCTAAAGGTTTGTTTTTCTCCCGTTTCTATGCAAATTTTGTAAAGTTGACTCTTGATTTTTTCAATGTGACTTGCCTTTAATTCTAAAATTTCGTGGCAATAGCAGGGATTTTCCTATCACTATAAGCTTGCGGCTTGCACCCATGTTTTGTTCCAAGGTCTTATTTTTGTGCATTAGTCATGAACGAGCTTAATCTTGAGGTGCCATGGATTATATTATTCGTTGATAATATTGTATTAGTTGATAAGACTAAAAAGGGGTTATACTAGTTTATACCACTTATTTGCGGTGGATCCGATCGTGGGGATACAATTCAAATTCAACATATAAATTTTGCAAAAGAGAGAAAAAGAAGACAAAGTTGAAGAGTGGAGATTTAAGAAGATGTGCTGACGTAAATGTTTTTTTTATGAGTAGGGGTGAAAAATACCCGTCGTTGATAAGTTAGAACTTTGGAGTAGTACTTTGAAATTTAAAGGTTTTAGGTTGAGTATAACCAATGATAATACATGCAATGCCAATTTAGTAATAGAGGGAATAAGAATAATAGTGGAGGTTATGTTGTCTTCAAAAGTGATTGGTGATGCTAATGATATCTTTTCAGCAACTATGACGAAAATTATTAAGGAGATGCTACCCCCTGATGTTCGTGTTGCAAGAGATGCTCAGGATCTTTTGATTGAATGCTGTGTAGGTATGTTTTCCTTTTTCTTTTCTTTTTTTGATCTGAAATTTTTAGAATTCATTAATTATGGCTTTTCTATTACAGAAAAGAAAAGGATAATGGTAATAGCATAAGTATGGTTGACTGATTACTTGTTTTTATTGGTTTTCATTTTGTAAGTGCCAACGTCTGATTGATTGTATATCTTGTTTCTATCCTCTCTTCCTCCCTTTATTACTTTACTGATAATTTTGAAGAAACCACTCAAACATTGTTTTATCTGTGTTTCATGCCATATTAGTTTCTGGATGTGGTTACTAAATGTATTATTGTTTCTGTAGTTTTCTTCTTTTGTCATTTTATCTCAGGGAAAGGGCACTTAGAATGGAGTGTTTATTTTTTGTTACGTATTTAGGTATGTTTGCCATTGCTTATAAGCACTTATAAGCTGGTCAAACATCATTTTTATTTACATGTTCCATAGAACCCACTGCTTATAATCTACAAAAATCTTTACCAAACATACTCTTATTCTACTATGATTCGTCTTCTCACCATCTAATGTTGTTGTATTAGATGAGCTTTTAACAGCTATATTCACGAGTCATGGGAGTTTGAGTTTTTTTCTCTTCAATACCTGAGAATAATCAACTTGTTCTTGCCCAACCAAAGTCTTTAACTTTTGTGATGCTCTGTACTTTTTGGAGTATTAGTTTTTGTATTTGTGATTATTGCATTGGTTTGTTCCTGTAGCAGCTGAGCTAACCCGTGCGGTTCACTCATGCACTGACATAGGAATATTTTGTTTTCCCCAAGTATATTGTTTCAGTCTCAATCTTATTACAGCATTTTTGCCAGTTCATATAATAATGTTCCATTTTATTTTTTGAAGGCTGTGTGATTTTCATGTGTTTTTGCTGTTGCAGAATTTATTAATCTCGTTTCATCAGAATCAAATGAAGTTTGTAACAGGGAAGAGAGGAAAACAATTGCACCAGAACATGTACTTAAGGCTTTACAGGTTTCTGACCGTAATTCTATATTTCTCCTTTGATTCCCTTTTTACCTTCCTGTCCATTTTATTACACGTGTTAAATAAAAAATTCCAAGTTGGTGAAATGGTAGACTTATGGACAACTTCTGGAAAAAATTTTTGTTCCTTAATCTCTTCATCTATCAGTATTTATTGTTCGAGGACTGGTCGGCATGGTTCCTGTCTTCCCTGACTTGAACACCAGTCTTGTTCTCTTTCATGTGCGGGAGAAGAAAATAAACGCACGTGTCTAACTATTACAATTAGAACTGTGGATTACCGAAGGAGAATTTTGTAGAAATTTAAGGATGCGCCAACTGGTATTCCGCATGTCTAATTCGCTGTTGTGGCTAATAGATTACTGTTACAGGCATCTATTGCATTAGCAATCGGTGCCTTATAATATGAAAGTTTATAGTAATATTGTATAAAATTTCTTGGAGTTCATATATTTATATTGTTTTGCACATTTCTGGAGTTCAAAGGTTGAATTCCATTGTGAAATGACGCATGGATGTTCATGTTAATCGGGAATTTTGTTTTGAATACTGTCCTGGTTGGGGAATATGTCTTGTCCCCATTAGAAAAATATGCTCCAGTCCTAACCGCCGCCCACCACCAAGGAAAAATCCATATGCATGTCTATAAATCAACAGGTTAATTGTTCTACTAGGTTAGGTACACCCAGTGGAAAACATTGTTTTGATCAAGGTACTGGTTGACCGAACAGCATGTGGACAAGTTGGACAGTTGAATGTAGCATGAAGTTTTTATGGCAACTAGAGTTTTCTTGTTTGTTTTTTTTATCTTTGTTTCTTGGATGCTGTATTCACCTCAGGATTTGCACTATGACCTTGAGAATGAAATGGTATTTTCTTTGACTCTTCAGATGGTTAACAATTTTTCTTTCAGTACTCTTGTTCTGAAGTAGCAATTATCCCTCTCATCCCACTGGGCTCAATAATAAAATAGTGTTGATTGTACTGCTCGTGTTAAATCATTTGTAAAAATGGAGCTTGCCAATGTTATAAGTTCATATTATTGGCGTGTACTGCATTCATTTTCCCTTACTTTTTAATTTTTTCTTTTGTTGAAACTATAATACATATGCTTTAATATAATCTTTCAGGATCTTGGATTTGGGGATTATATTGAAGAAGTTTTCGCTGCATATGAACAACACAAACTTGAGACTATGGCAAGTACTCTCTCTTTCTCTCACTCTTCTGGTTCATCTGAAAATTTTCGAACTTCATCTTATTGGTCACACACATTGTCTTTATTTTAGCCATGTTCGGTTTTCAAATTTTTTTAAATCGCTTTTCCCATTTTCAATTCCATTGTGTCGATTCCATGCAGTTTTTGATATCTTGGGTGGTTTTAGTTTGAAATTGTCGATTGAACCTGTTAACTTAAATGCTATTTGGGTTTAGGTATGCTTGATATAAAGTAACGGATAGAACTGGACTCTACAATTAATAAGATTTTAAATTAATTTTCAATATTTAATACCGTCCACCCTACCAAATAAGCCATAAATGTTGTAGTTTCTGAATCCTTGATAGTTGCTCGATATTTATTTGTGCTGGAAATGGTCGGTAACAGGACACAGTGAGAAGTGGGAAATGGAGCAATGGAGCCGATATGAGTGAGGAAGAGGCATTAGCTGAGCAGCAGAGGATGTTTGCCGAGGCACGTGCTAGGATGAATGGTGGTTCAATGCTTCCCAAGCCAACAGATTCTGATTCTTGCCCAAGTTTGAATAGCTAGTTCTTACCTTTAGTGCATATTTGGTATGTAGTATTAGACCGTTTTGTACAATGCAACAGACAAGATTTTAGCTTCTTTTAATTCCTTTAAACTGTCTACCACTATCTATTACCAAACACGCCATTAGTTATCTTGAACTGTAGGCCATTAGCACCCTCGACTCTATCTATGCATTTTCTTTGTACAAAGGAAAAAAAACACTTGGGTAATTCGTTGGCTTCTGTTGGCTCTCCGGTCAAGCTTGTACTTGAATTAAATGTCTATATATCCCTGTAATTAGTGAGTTTTCTGAAAAATGTATCCATTGCAGAATCACATGCATTTTTCCTTCCTTTTGCTTTGATATAAATTTTCTTAGAACGAATAAGTTCTCTCTTCCGATATGACACTGTAATATAGTTATGACTCTCTTAGCTATGCTGGGATGTGAATTAGTTAGTCAGCAAAGTGATTTGAATTCCAATGCAATGTTTGACATTATGTAGGTAAGGTCTTACAGTCAGAATAGGAAATTATTTTATGGAAGACTTGTTTTAATGTCAAAGGACGCCTTTGCATCTCTGTGGTCTCACATTTAATTTGGGACGATGCCCTAGTCTTTTACTTGTTAATTTAGATGACACAACATTTGATTAAGACAGGTTGTCCTGTCATAAGATTTTTGGACTACACTTACTACTTGGATGTAAAATGTGTTTTCAGCCTGGAGGTTTGATGTTTGTTTTTGTGTAGTTGAGCATTTGGCTCGAGCTGAAGCCTTCTAGCTCAACAAGAGCTACAACTTGAACTTGTGCTGGGCTTATTACTATCTGGGATCAACTTTTTACGTATCCCTTGTGAGTCTCCATACCACACTGACGTGCATGGCATGCCACACTAAGTTGTGTAAGATTTGACCTCGGGTTTGGCATGATGCAACTTTTGCTCAGTCAGTCCTTTTATATCTGTGAACTTTGTAGTTGTCGAGGAATCGTGACTCCAACTATCCATAGAGTTACTTTAAATAGACTGAACGCCAGAGTAATATTGTTTCAGGTCAAGTGTCAAGACATGCCAATTATACGGCTTTGGACAGAGCACACAAGTTCGTTACTGCGGTGGACATTTATTGTATTCAATATGAAATCATCTTGTATGTTGGCTGCATTACAATTATTGGTATGAAATCATCTTGTATGTTGGCTGCATTACAATTATTGGTATATTCAAGCTAGCACACAATAAATAACTTGTCAGTCAAATGAGATTAAGACATAATTATGGACACGTTACGAGAAAAGAAAGAGTGAGACTTTCAAGGTTAGTCTTCAATTGATGTGACAAAAAGTCAATGGTACAACAGGGCATCACTTCATTATATTAACACTCGTTTAAGGTTTCAACTGTATTAGAGATAATGCCTCGAGACAAATAGACAACGTTCAAACACCATAAACTATATGGCACTGAAATAATCATGGCCCTTGTGGTTCTTCATCCTGCGAAGCACAAGGGTCACCTAGAGAAACACAAAAAAGGAAAAATAAAATAAAATGAAGAAATACATTTCTATATAAAAAGAAAAAGAACAAAATTTATATCATCATTGTATGTAGATTGGAGGTGCACAAGGAACAAAGTAGATATGAAGCATTAGCAGAAGCTGCAACGTTAGACTACAGTAATTCCAGGTAATAGAAAAATTGGACAGGACTTGCTTCTTCAACCTTCCTCCCAGTCTATGTTATCTTCATCTTTGTCTGAAGCTTCTGCTTTTACATTTGAGTCGTTAACTTTGAAATTACTGGTTGTGCTACCTGAAACAAAGTATAAGTGTGAACATTGTTAAACGCAATCAAACAAGAATTAAACATGTGCCTCAAGCAGTAGCCGCTAGCTGTCTATGGGAAATTTCATTGGAAACTAAAGAGTCATCTGAAGCAAAACCCGCCCTGGCTTCCCCCTCCCTTCAAACTAAATATATAAATAAAAACCAGCATAGGTCCAAAAGAAATGAATTTGAGAAGAAAAGGATGCACACACGAGTCAAATGGAGGATCTACGAGGCCAGATTGTACATTACCATTTGGGGGGACGAAGTCAAATCCAAGATTTTTCATAACATCAAATGAAAAAGAGCAAACAACTCTATCAGTCAACTTCAGGGTCACATTACCATCCCTATTCCCTCGATATGAAGCATAGACCAACTCCTCTGTAAGTCTACTTTCTAAGAGAATTGAACTTATTTTGGTTACCAAATATGGTATGTTAAATGTTTCTCTCAAGGAGTTGTGAGTCACAATCAACCTAGCATTCGATAGTGATAAAACGGTGTTCTAGTCTTCTACGATTGGTCAGTGATGGTGGTTGGTGAGAGAATAAGTTACACTGCTTGTAAGCAAATAGTGTGAATGAGAAGTCTGTGTTTGGATGCAATGACCATTTGTATTGCCTTATTTATTTGTTTTTACCTTTTACTGAGAAAGTCTGGATGGTGTAACAAATTAAAAGACTGCCTAGTAGAAATATTGGACAAGTATATCACAAACTGGTTTCAGCTGCTCCCCAATAATACTTTGCTTCACTGGAACTTGTGTTTTATTTAATTTCCAGACACAAAGTCCATCAAACAGTGTGTGGACACAACAAATAAGAAAGGACTTCCCCACACTTGCATAGATATCAACAGCACTTGAATCCAGAAATTTTTAAAATTCTTTGAAGACTTATATCTAGTGTTATTGCATTCACTTATGTCACAGCATTCATTCACCAACAACTCTTGAAGTCCAAAAAAATACGTAATACTAAGTCAAAATCAGAACCTAGAAAGCAAAATAATATTACTGAAAGACTGTTCCAAAATAAAGTTAGATGTGTGTTGATAATACCCGCAGGAGATTCATCCCATTCAACATCATCTCCCTCAGACTCATCACAGCGTTTTGACTTCGTGCCAACTTGGCGCTCGGTGGGATTGTTGTGAACCTCATTAGAGATGGTAGCATTTGATGTTTCCTGTTCCCTCTTGGCATCTGCTTCTAGGTCACGCTGCCGGGAAAGTAGAGCAGCATAATACGCTTTAAGATATTCATCCTACAATATACAAAAAACCTCAAACAATATCCAAGAACATTACAATTAAAAAAATCTTTGTACAACTTTTTATTTATTGAAATAGGGGATATAAGGTTCCAGAGGAGAACGGGAATCTGTTATAGCATGTATGAACATTTTTTTATGTTAAACTAAAAAAATGAAAGAAAAAGCTAAAAACAAGTTTATAAGTCTTAACAAACCTCTATATTGTTCACATCATCTTTATCGGTTGGGGGTGTTTTGTCATCCGATATTCCTTATAAGGTTCCAGAGGAGAACGGGAATCTGTTATAGCATGTATGAACATTTTTTTATGTTAAACTAAAAAAATGAAAGAAAAAGCTAAAAACAAGTTTATAAGTCTTAACAAACCTCTATATTGTTCACATCATCTTTATCGGTTGGGGGTGTTTTGTCATCCGATATTCCTTCAGCTGGTAAACTATCAGCCATCTTTGCTTCTTGCTTGGTCTCTCCACGCTGCTCTGCCGTAAGATTCATTCCTTGATTGATCATCCAAGAAGGCAAAACTTTCATAGCTTTATTTCCATTGTCCGATTCGATGTTCTCTACTTCTCCATCAATATCAGATTTCAAAAAAAAAATTCAACCTGCCAAAAAACAAGTTTCGAGTTTTCATGATCCATAGATGGCGATATAGATTAGCAGATATGTCTTTCATGTCAATATCCGTTTCTTATAATCACAATCCACATATATGAAAAATGCTTCTATAGTAACTATTGGTGGTCCACTAGTAAGAAACTGTCAATATATAGGACAATCAGAAGTATAATGCAAATCCATGTCATTCTTAACTCAAAAAGAGAGTGAAGTCAACACTTTTGCTAAGTATAATACAAATCCATGTCATTCATACCATCCGAATCCAATAATGCAAATAATAATGATAATAACAAATCTCAAATCTCAATAATGATAATAACTCCATCCAAATCTCATTCTCAAGTATTATACCATTCAGCTAATTACTTTTTATTCAGAACCACAGTTTTCATGCTTCAAGCTATCGCTTTCCATTTCAGGGGATAAGCCATCATAACCCAATAATAGTACCAATAGATTTCTCCTAAACCTCAGACAACATAATCGGGCTTATGGAGTCCAAAGAATCAGTAATACATTTCGTTTGAACTTCTGCAGCAAAATCCGAATCAACATAGGAATCATGCTTTGAAATAGTCATGCAGATCAGTTTATTAGGATGATTGAGCAAGCATATCAAATTCCAAAGATTGAAGTGCAACGAGTACTTGAATCAAATTTATTAAAGCGCATATTGACAAATAAAAGGGCACAATCTCCTCCTCGCCCAAAATTTGACTTATAGCCATAACATTCTTAGGCACAGGGTGTGATGCCCCAACTTTCATGGTAATATCAAAATTTCAAGTAGGTCACAGATTTTTGTGTGATTCAAACTGGTCATTCAACTTTGTAACTAGATGGAAGTTGAGTGACCAGGTTGAAACAAAAAAAAATTTCATGGACCCACTTGAAATTTCGATATAAGTTGAGTGATGACCAATGGGTTTTACCCCTTCAATAAGTTAATGTTATACTTGGACTTTCCATGTTCATATGATTCCAAACTTTTGGTCTCCCTCAACTTAAAGGGTTAGCACAATGATATATTGATGGTGATGATATTGAATTATGGGTTTTGATGTTAATAGATATGCAGTTTGTTTTTGTTATCACTATTGAAGGTATTCGGCACTGAACAATAAAATTAAGATTTTTTTTAAACCAAGTTGGGGTGAAATGTAGGATATGATTACCATTTATAATGATTTTAGATGAATTGTATGAAATTTATATGGGTTTCTATAGTGTTGGGATTGTGCGAAAAATCAAGAGTAGCTTTGGAAAATATAAGGGAATTAATTATGTGCAAGTGGATTAGGTTGGATCAAGTTAAAACAGGATGAAAACACTGGATATGGACTTGGAATGAGAAGTGCAAAATCTAATTTTAGAGAGAATTCCACTTCAAACTTAGGGTCACAGCAAGCTTCTTTTTTCCACCTCCCTATACAAGCCTTTTCTTATCTCTGTCGACAGAATTTCTCAAGTGACAACCTTCAAACTTCAATTTACATTTCATTCTTCACCTCTAAGCTCTTAAGTTGATTCCAAGAGATTTTAAGTGAAATAGGAGACAAAGGAAAGCAAAGGAAGGGTCATCACGTCAAACTAGTATTAGTTTTGCAAAATTAGCTCATTTTCATGATTTTGGTAGTGTTTTTTCAAATCTTTCCTCATGTTTATAAGCACGTTAGGGGTTCATTTGAGAGATTGGTATGCGTGGGAAAAGAAGAGACGCATGGAGTTTTGATTGAATCAACTAACTGAGCATGTTCGTGTGCACTCTTAAATGTGCGTGCTGTTGATATGATTTTATATGCTAAATAACATGTTAAATAATGTGTTTTCACCTGTCGTGGGATGGTGGAATCACCATTAGCATTTGCTTCAAGTTCATGAAAACTTCTAAATTCAGGAATAGGCAAGTCCTTTACTATTGCGAGTTGATCCATCAATGGTTTCAGTTGTTCCTGTACTCCATTAATATATTTTGATTCAAGAAAAAGAAAATAAAAGGTGCAGAAGGCAAAAAATCAACAGAATGCATTTGAAAAAATAAAGTAAAAGAAGAAGATTCAAATGGTTTTCAATCATCAACAAAAAAATGCTCAACCGTGAATTAATAAATTACCACCCACAGATGCTTGGTAATGTCTATAAGGAAGCTGGTTGTGGCTCACATAGTATATGATAACAGCATTTGTGTACTATCTCAGAGTAGCCCAAGTAGTACGGAAGAAGGCATCTCCTGAATTCATTTGGCTACACTTAGCTGTTATCACATGCTCGGTATTAAAGCACTAGAGTAAAACCCAAAAATTCCACTCATTGTAAATCGACTAGCCATTCCGTGGTTCCCATTAGTTCATCCTCTCACAGGCTGATCCATTTTCATCAAAAGGAAATTCAAGTGCTGCCCCATATTTCATCTCCACAACAGGGCACGGTTCAACTGGTTTGACATGGCAAAGCTACCGAGCATAAATTTACTTCAAGATGATCTTCCCACTGTCTTTCATTTGAGAACTAATTCGGGAATGTACATGGAGATTATTACTACCTAGCATAAATTTACTTCAAGATGATCTTCCCACTGTCTTTCATTTGAAAACTAATTTGGGAATGTGCATGGAGATTATTACTAATATAAACTTGTATGAAATCAGTATTCAATTGAAGGCATTGGCAAATTAGGAAATATGACCTCCCGGATGTGCTAAGCTGTACTGATCATAATTATGAGAACATGTCTCATTGCCTGAAGGGAGAGAAGCCATTGGCTGCAAGTGGATTACAAGATCAAGCATAAAGCAGATGGCTCGGTAGACAGATACAAAGCTAGACTAGCAGCTAAAGGATTCCTTCAAGTCGAACCCTTTTAGAGATGGGGAAAACATTTGCTCCAGTTTGCTAAACACCATTTGTGGCATTCTTGCCTTGGCTGCAATCAAAAGGTGGCCTTATGTCAATTTGACGTGAAGAATTCCTTTCAACAACATAAGGGAAGGGGGTAACTATAAAGCTCAATATATGAAATACAAATTTGTAATAGGCAACCATGACAAATATATTCTACCATACCAGATATGCGTCCACACTCAGAAAAGTGAGCAAATAAAAGAATGGACTCTTAGAATATATTATACAAAAGGTAATTTGTATTATTTTGCAAGACAAAAATTATATTTTGGTGAATATTTTAATAAATCTGTGAGAAATTACATGAATATAATTCTGTCAGCAAAAATCTTGAAAATGGGCTGTCTGGTACTGTTAATATCAGGAAAGACTAATATTGACTAACAAATAGCAGTTCATAGGGAGATGTTGCATTTAGTTAGCTTCCCGTGTGGATTGGCCTAAGTGATTGATGCACGTAATCTTCACAAGGTATAAAACAATGCAATTCCATAGTGCTAAGCCATGTTACTTTTGTTCTAGGTTTCCCTCTTTTAATATGAGACATTTGCTAGCACTCTTGTGAATCAAAACCTCAATGGGTCTATGCAAAATATCTCAGCCACCTAAATAAGTAGTCGTTCCCTTTGTTTATCTTCAGTATATAATTTATCTTCTATAATATACCAAAAAAGAGATTGCCTCTTTTCCATATCGCAAAATATGGACTCGTAATAATAGTGCAAATCTTTTTTCTCATTTCGTTCAACCCCAAAATTCTCACCATTCCCTTTGAGTTCTTTCATCTGAAAATCCAATAGGTCTTTCCAAGGTGACAGGATTGCACGACCTTTGGTCCTTGAAAAGAATAACTAGTGACTATTACAGAAACTGCAAGGCTATATTCCAAGATGCTCGTGTTATGTGCCAGCGCCTGCGGTGAGTCATGTTCACATCTTTCTGTGCCTTTGCTCTTTTGCAAGAGACCTGTGGTCACAATTTTTGTAACTTGGAATCAATTATCCTCCACCCTCATTGCATGACTTGTTACTTATTAACTTTTGGGCTTCAAGAGATCAAAAGAAGGTAAAATCTCGTGGAGATGCTCTTTGTTCTCATTGGAATCCAGACCAAAATTATCAATATGCCACCAGAAAACCCAAAACTTTTCTTTATCTGAAACAAATGTAAATATCAGATAGATAAAAATTCATAGCTCTTAAAGTTTAAATGGCACACCTCCTAGATTTAATTCCACGTGTATATTTCTAGGCAATACACAGAACTAGAAGAGGTTCTGAAAATTGCTGCTCACTAGCTTCTTGGTTTCCCACTCAATGCTCTTTATTACACTAGTCTACGTTAAATCCACACTGCACCCCCCCACCCAAAAAAAGAACTCCTCAAGTGAAATAAACACGCTCAAAATTTTGATATAGACAGTATAAAGTAGAGCAAATCCCCCTTTCAGCGTATAAGCAAAGATGGTTGGCACATACCATTCCACGAGAAATATGAATTAGAAAGAGAACAAACCTCCATCTTTTGTAGCATATCTTTTGATTTTTCATGGCGCTGTCTCCCAGTTCTTGGGCAGCTTGTTTTTCAGACTCAGCCACAAGTACCCCATTGCACCTTTCACAATGAAAGTCTTCGTCGTCTGGGGAAATTAACTGAAGCGCATCCAGGGCAGTGCATCTAGACTTTCATTTCCAAGAAATTCTTAAATAAACAAAAACAGGGGACATGACAGCAGCAAAACAGATACCTTTTACTGCAGTTGGGGCATATATACTCCTGTACTTTCTTACTTTCTAGTTCATCCTTCAGCTTTTTCTTCATGTGGTGCAATCTGTACCTTACCGCATCATATATCTGCAAACAGTTTTTTACTTTGTCATATTACATTGTAGAGACACTAGATTCATCTAACAACTTCAAGCAAATATCAACAGTATGCAAAGCGTTAAGAGTCATAGATGATGATCACTAAATACAAAAACGGACTATTGAAACTGTACAAAACCAGAGACCAGACAATACCATCACATTTGATACCCGACCAATTCAAGAAATGTAAATAATTAGCTATCTAATATAGAAAAAAAAAATCATCAAAAGGAATAGCCATGCAACTGAACTTTGCAATGCAGAACATACATTTAGGGATTTCAGTTGTTAGAGCTCAAAGAAATCAATTAAATATCAACTTCCAAACTAGTATATGAACCATGGAAACTACTAGACTCAATGCACAATGATTTGAGACGCATGCTTAACATGGTAAGCGATATTGAATGCATCATATTTGCACACCCAATTTCAGATATTCTAGCACTGTGTTGCTATCCAACTTGAAGCGAGATTAGAAGGGTTGAAAATGCACATCCGTCAAATATCACCTCAAAGATCATATGAGCCCAAGGAGCTATTATCTAATTGCCGATTGGCTATAGTCCTGTTGTGTCTTCTATCTCCTATGTCGTTCATTACTCTAGTCTTCCATCTTCCACCTTTCTTTTGACTCTTACTTTCTCGTACTCTGGTTTTTTTGACTCTTCATTTCTTCTTATTCCTTCCCCCACATTGCATTCTCTTATCACTTCTCTTTTTTTCTTCACCAATTAACTTGACATGTGTTGTAGTGGAAGTGTAACACAATATCGACAAATCGTTGATTCCACAAGATATTGATTTGGATAAAAAAAAAAATTGAGAAAATTCTCAGAATTAAAGTATTTTCTTATCAAAACAAAACCAATAAACCATGATTTTGGCAGCTTAGAATTATAGGGAACCAGACCTAGATGCAAACTTGATTGAAATTATGCTTAAGACCCTCAACTCATGAGAATTATTAAAAAGTACCTATGAGTAAATATATCCTACGACTAAATAAATAAAATAAAAGATAAAAGTAACTTAGAATTAAAATTAATGCTCCGTGCCAATCAGTAGCCATCTTTGTCCACATCTATCTTCGTCATTCTCCCCAAGTTGCAAAAGATTTGCCTTCGAATCTTGCGCTATATCTTTGTTCAAGAAACCAATAGCAAAATCGCTCAACATCAACTCTTGTTGCTATGAATATCTCCAATAGGACATCTTTCAAATTTATGGTAATAACTTGGATGCAAATATAGTTCCAACAAAGACTCGAGGGAGCATTTAATAACTTCACATCATCTTCCACTGATTGGAACTTCATTGCACAAAAATATTTCTTTTCATCAGATTTAAGTGATGAATAAAATGAGCAATCATGATTACCAACACTTTTGTCACCATCCAATGAATTGCCACTAGCCCCCAAAAAGGAAGGCTCCAAACTTGAGAACGGGCGGGGACTGCAATTAAATGCTAGAATATTTCTTATCTCATCCTTATAGCAAACAAAATGAGCCATTGGTGGCAATTTAGCAACAAAAATTAATAGCTGATGCACTTCTTACATGGCCAAAATGGATAGTCTAACCTAGAGAACTTTTGATGACTAGAGCTCTTATATGAAAAAATGATGCAATTTTCTATTACCCACACATTTTCCCATGGCAGATTTCTATCTCACACCAACTCTTGAGAAATATCAAATGGCATATTGTTCACAAAGTAAAATATTACAGGTGTGTATGAGAAAGAAGAAAGATTGTTACAAGAAATAATTTGATCTCTAAACTAGAGATCTTTATGTTCTTTGGTATGGGATTCAACTTTTGGACCTGGTAGTTAGACGTTGGTGAGTGATTGGACCTTGACTATATAAGGAGACCTTCAGTTGTTCAAGGATTTCGGCATTGGGTTCCTTAACGAAAATTGAGACCCCGTCATAACTATCCCCAATCTTCAACCTCTTCTCTTTTGTGGAACTCCGGTGATTCAGAAATTGACTCCCAATGCTTGTTTCCCTCCGTATCGAATATAATCGCTCAAGATCAAGATAGACAAATAGATTCATGCTGGAATCAAATTTATCAAAATGCTCCATGCCAAACTAAGTCTGGGCTGCCAGCTACTGTGTGTGTAGTGTTTCCGCAACCTTGCCTTTTCATCACGCCATCCACGGCTGGTCCAACTCCTCGTGCGGTAACTCCAAAGACCCCCATCAACTCTCTTTGTTGCTTAGTCATTGCACTCATATGCTCTCTCAACAAGTCAATTTGACAACGAATGTATGTCATCTCTTGTTTTCATTGTATCTCCTTTAAAAAAGCGTTATGAACGAATGGTCGTGCTCTCAATGCCATTACTCAAGGCTTTGCACTGATACCAAATTAATGTAGCGAAAGCATAAAAGAATTGAATAACACAAGATCGACAAATCGTTGAATATATTGAATAAGGATTTGGATGGAAAATTGGAGAAAACTCTCATAATTATAATATTTTTTTATCAAAATTAATCTCACAAACCATGATGTTGGTGGCTTAAACTTATAAAGACAAGATCTAGATGCCAACTTGATTGAAATTACACTTGAGACCCTCAACTCCTAAGAATTATTAAAAGGTGCTTATGAGTAAATAAATAAATAGAAGATAAAATGACTTAGAATTAAAAATAATGCTCCGTACATATCCATATCCATCTACATGTAATGAAGAGCTTCACCTATGCCTGTGATGGGATCTGTGACTTCTGCAGATGAATTCGCTGTTTCATATGGATGCTCAGCTGATGAGCTGAAGTATGGAACTCAATTACTAGATTGCTCTTCAATTGACATTGTAAACCTGATTTGTAATGAAGTTAAGCTTGAATGAACTGAATATTAGAAGGAAATGTACTTTGTATTTATTTGGTGTGCTAATGAAAAGTTGACAAAAATTCGAGAGCCTGTCTCTCTCCCAATGGTGTTTACAAAATGAATTTTGAATATGTTCCCCTTTTCCTCTTTTTTCCTTTTATACCCCCAAGTACTATTGTTTTATTACAATTAAAACAAACAATATAGCTAAGTAAAAAATGTAAAAGACACAGTTAACATTTCAATGCTTCAACGTTGCTTTTTCTGTTGGTTTTGTTTGCGCCTTGCGTATGTGAATCGAACCTCCGGCCTTTGTATCCTATCAGCCTGCCAGGACTCCTAGTGGTTGGAGAGTTCGTCAAGATAATTCCCTATGCCATCTACTGACCATTGCACCAAAGGAACTGTTCAAGCTCTAGCTTTTCCATAAAGTAAAACAAGAGCTGATTTTCTTTTCTTCGGGGCTGAATTGACTGATATAATTATGTAAGCCTATCTTGATGGAAGAATTTCAGCTTATTAATGGTGCTCTTTCAGTCATGGGTTCAAAGCACTTACTCGAGTTTGGATTGTAGTTTTATTTACTCAAACTCGTATATTTGGACCTGAGCTTTTTTCTTACATATTGAACTTAGTGCATATAGTTAACATTGTGGATCTACAACATGTTTGGTTTTCCAGAAGGGGGAGGGGAGAGCTACAAACCTGTGCATAATCTAGACAACAATATGAGTGAGTATGCTTCTTAATTTTTTCAACACCTTCTCTTCCAGCCCGTTTAACATACACATTGGCAGCTTTTGCAGCACTGTATATTTTTTCACCTTTTGCAGTCTACAACAATATCAATGAGGCAAGACCATAAACAACATAACCAACACCAGATGGCTAAGGATAATTACAGAGGAAGACAGATTTCTTCGTCAAATCACATCCACAAATCACTGGATTGTCAATAAATCATAAAATTTCCAAATAAAAATTGATGATCTTCAAAAGAAATAAGTGAATTTTTTGGCAATACATTCACAAAATGAATTTGGAACTACCGATTCTAGAGAAATGGCATTTTAAGAATCAATTTATGTTGTTTCTTAGACATAACAGTGAAGTGATTTAATATCAAATTGTTCAAATATAGACTAGATTGATAAAACAAGTCAAGCAATTTGTTAGCAAGTGGCGCCATGTATTTGCAGTACTTGTTTAAGTGTGGTGGATCAATAAAACAAGCCAAACAATTTGTTAGCATGTAATTGTTTTAAGGGTAGCAATTGCAGCAAGCACATGAATTAAACCTGAAGGCATCCTGGCAATGGTGAGTAAGTTATTACAGAAGTAAGGGATGAAAGTTCATGTTTGCAACAAAAGTAGGTCCGAGTTCGAATGTGATATTTCACATTTGCACTGCCTAGACAACGGCACTATTTGGACTGGACTGCCAAACATCATTCAAGGTTGTATTCAATTCCAAATGCGTGTTTGGATGTTCCATGCATAATGTCATACGGCCTTAAGGGTAAAACAAGATTCCAAAAATTATGACATTTTGCAAACCCGAAAAAACGAATGGCTGTTACAAAATATAATTTCTATGTGCTGATTTAATGCAAAACAACTTACATTATCATCAAAAAGTATAAATAGGATTAGCAGTTACTGGAAGATAATAAAGGATAAAAAACAAAACCAATGAACAGTCAAATATGTAAAGAAAGGGGGTAAAAGATTTTGGCCATATAGCTTAACCATCAAAACATACCTCCTTCCTGTCATTCCGAGCTACCAGTTTTTCTTTTTCCAAAAATACCAAAGTCTGACGAAGTTGCTTTGAGTGTAGCTTCAAGTCATCAGCCAAATCTTCTTCCCTTACCCACTGGCACTGATGTCTGAAATAGAATAATAATTATTATAGGTTGTATAGACAAATATCGTGTGTTCCAACATACCACTCGTATGCAAAAGAGCCCAAATAAAATAGATGACAAGGATGAAGTAATTTGACGGTAACTCCTCATAGAGCCACTTAAATTAAATAAAAAACCCCATTTATCTATCTGTGTGTACCCACACATGTGTATATGCACGCACTCCACACATATATAGACATCCACAAATATGTATGTGCCTTTGGATCGAGTGGTAGAAAAGTAGTAGTGTAACCAATCCCAAGTTTATTGAAAATAGAGCTTAATTTGTTATTGTTGTTATGTTTAGGTGTGTACATGTACATACGTTCCTAAAATAACATAACATAAAGAGATCACTTCTATCATCAACTATTTCGTGCAAATAATTGAAAACACAATTATACAGGAAATACATATTACGCCAGAGTATTACATTATAATATAATTGTTACTGCCAAATAATATTTTAGAAGAAAAATTGAAAATTACCCCGTGACAGCATCAAGAACGACCATTGCAATTCCTCTGTCGTCACCTCTTCCAGTCTTTTGCTGGTTATCGCCTTTCGTCGTTACGTCGCCATCATAAAATGCCCTCGCCACAAATTTGACCAATCTATTTATTTATTTTTTAAAAGTGAAAAATAAAATTCCCATTAACAAGCTGTAAAAAGAAAATCAAAAGAAAACTTCAATCACAGAGTGTTCGAAGAAAGTACCGATTAAATGGAGGATAGCAAGTTATTTGTTGCTTTTGCATTTGAAAGCTATCTGCTCATAATCGATCAATTGGATGGCGTCACGAAGTTTTCACTGACAACTGCAACATGATGATTATAAAATCCACAGGGTGAGAGATTTTCTGTTACAGTGATGAGTTTCTACAATTATGACTAGGCACTAGCACAGAGGGATGCTGAGATCCCAAAATATTGACAAAAGCTACGTCTTTCCCAAAATAAATGCACACGAACAGCCTAATTGGTGCTCCAAATTGATATTTTCACACTTTTTGTCTTGAGTCTTTCACAAGATTGAATGCTACCTTTTTAACTTCAACTAATTCATTTTTGAAATATAATGAAAAAGGCTGTCGAGAATACTTACTAGTTACTAGGGGTCAAGCCTTCCTGATGCATTCAATAAAGTAATGTCGTCAAGTGGTTGAGAACTTGTAATTGAAGTCAAGATTAAACTTCTTCTAAAATACTAAATGCGCATAAAAAAGATAGCAGTCTTAACATTAAAAAGGATCTCGATTAGACTGATAGTTACTCTCTCCACTTAATTAAATTTGACAGAAAAGTTCATCGGATATGTTCCATTATGTTTCCCATTAAAATTGTTCAACTCTGTTTCAAAAATCTTACTTTGAACTCCATAAACTAGGAGAATATTAGCAAAGAAAAATCTGGAACATAGAATCAGCCAGTTCCATGTATAATGCAAGAACTAGCTGGTTCCAAGTAAATGGGAATTTCTACACATGATTCGGTCCAGTACCGTCCGATTCTATTGAAAAAATAAATGTTGTTGGAATTGCATCAATATGTCCAATATATTTGACAAGATTTGGGTGCTCAACATACCAAGAAATTGCACTCAAGCAGGCATTCCAAGTAAAATGGGAATTTCTACACATAGTTTCCGTCCGATTCTATTGAAAAAATGAATGCTGTTGGAATTGCATCAATATGTCCAATATATTTGACAAGATTTGGGTGCTCTACATACCAAGAATTTGCACTCCACACAAAAAGGCCTTCATATATTGAACTTCCGGTCTCCTAAATTGACCACGTACAAGCAAATAAAAAGGAACAACTAAATGAGATACAGAAAACCTATTATAAGATGAATTGCAGACCAAAACTTGTTTGAAAACAGGCTAAAATGATTGCCAAATTTGCCAAAAATTAACTAAATAATATTTTCACACAAAACGAAAAAAAGAATGTTTAGTACCTTACTTTCGGATATCCAAGCCTGAAAGTTGAAACAATGAGTTATTTATAAATTTCCCATCAAAATAATGAACTAAAAACAAAGTGATTAACTAAAAAATATGAATTATTTTCTTAAGAGAAAGAAATCATACAACGAAATATGCATCCGTGTATTTTTTATTTTCTTTTACCTGATTAATTGTAAGAAATGTGGAAGAAGAAAGAATCTTATTAGTTGAATTTGTAGAAAACTAGGGGGAAAAAATATTGTTTTGGCTCAAAGGGTCTAGAGAGATTTTTCAAATTTGCAATGTGAAGAATTGAATATGCTCTAATGCCCCCCGGCCACGGTGGGCATGAAGGGCGCGGTTCCTGATGCTCACAGTGGCATTGTTACAATGTCGGGGTCATTTCTCTGACAAATGTTGGATGAGTGATGCCATTATATTCATTCAACACTTGTGGACAAGCATCTCGGTGTGTGCACTATAATAATGTCTAATGTGGACATTAGAACAAAACCGTGTTGAAGGATTTCTTGCGACGAGCCCATTTTTTTTACAGTGGAATCTGACAAGAATTTTAATAGATTGATGAATTGAGAAAAATGAGAGAAAGAGAGAGTTTTGTTCGAGGGAAGTTTGATTTTAAAGAATATAGAGAAATTAAGAAATTGAGAGAGAGATATAAATTTTGGTTTGAGATGATGAAGATTTAGTAAAGGATAAAAAAGTACTTTTTTTATATTTTGTAGCAGAGTAAACTTTTTTACGGTCGGTGATAACTAGTATACTGCTTTTATTTGCGGTAGAATCCGACTGTAAACGATTTTAATAGATTGAAGAGTTGAGAAAAATAAGAGATATATATTTTTGTTTGAGGGGAGTTTGATTTTGATGAATATGGATAAGAATATGGAGAAATTGAAAAATTGAGAGAGAGATATGAGTTTTAGTTTGAGAAAATGAAGACGTAGTGACGGACAAATAAGTACTTTTTTTGTGTACTTGTAGTGGAGTAAACCTCCCTGTCGATAACTAGTATACCACTTTTGTTTGCAATGAAATTCGACCGTAGAGGATTTTAATGTATTGAGGAGTTGAGAAGAACGAGAGTGGAAGAGTTTTGTTTGGGAGTTTAATTTTGATAAATATGAAGAAAAATATAGAGATATAGAAGAATTGTGAGAGAGATATGAATTTTGGTTTGAGAGGATGAAGACGTAGTGACGGACAAAGAATTACTTTTTTGTGTGCTTGTAACGGTGATTATGTGATATGCCCGTTTATTTCTTCTGCGTATATAGTGCGAATGAATTTGAAAATTTGATTTTAGGAGACAAAAATTTGAAGAAGATATTAAAGAGAAAAAACAATTTTGACAATAAAAAATAAAGTGGGATGTATATGTATTTTTTGGACTTGTAAAACAGAAATTCCTACTATCTTGATTAATTAAATCATTTTAATTTTTATTTTTGCATGTGTTCATATATACATAGATTTCGTGCACACAGCACACGCGTATATGTATGCATATGGTTGCATGGTATAAGTTACTTTTAAGGAAATAATAATATGGGCAATTAGAAAGAGCATGTATGTTCTCGAAATCAAATTAAAAAGAGTATGTCCACATTAGTTACGGTCAAATTTCACTAAAAATAGTTCACGGTATTGTTTTATCAAATTAAGAGTATATTTGATAAATATTTTTTTGTTAATTTTACTAACGGTTACTGAAGTTAACTTCAAATTACAAAATTGTCATTAAAGTTTAAAAGTTTCACTAGTGATTACTGAAATTAGAAATCCTTTCATTAATAGTCACTCCATTAAATTTCTAATTTAAAATAGTGATGCGGCATAATAATGTAGTATTTTTTTATTGCATAGTAGTCTATGTTCCTTATATAATATTCACTTTAATCTTTATATTCAATTAAGTCCTTCCAAAATTACATCTTAGGTTCTTAATCTTTTACATTTTTACACTTTGGTCTCCAAATTTTTAATTATTTTTCAGTTAAGTCCTCCAAAAATTGCATCTTAGGTCCTTCAACTTTTTACATCTTTACACTTTGGTCCTCAAATTTTCAATTATCTTTCAATTAAGTCCTCTAAAAAATTATATCTTAGGTCCTTTAATTTTATACATCTTCAAACTTTGGTCCACCTAATCCTTGATTTTAGTGGTTAAAATAAGTGTAATTTTAATAGTCAAAATAAGTGCACTTTCAATTAAATCCTTAACTTTACACTCGAATTTTCACCTAAACGAACAAAATAATATTATAGGGTCTGGCTACTAAAATGTTTACTTTTAGTGGTCAACTCTAAGTGATAAGTGCAAATTTTACACTTATTTTAACAACTAAATAGTTTATTGTTTTGTTTGTTTAGGTAAAAATTCGAGTATAAAGTTAATGATTTAATTGAAAGTACACTTATTTTGACCACTAAAATTGTATTTATTTTGGCCACTAAAATCAAGGATTTGGAGGGACCAAAGTTTGAAGATGTAAAAAGTTGAAGGACTTAAGATACAATTTTTAGAGGACTTGATTGAAATATAATTGAAAATTTGGGGACCAAAGTGTAAATATGTAAAAAGTTGAATGACCTAAGATACAATTTTGGAGGACTTAACTGAAATAAAATTGAAAATTTGAAAACCAAAGTGTAAAAATGTAAAAGATTAAAGACTTAAGATACAATTTTTGAAGGACTTAATTGAAATATATGGACTAAAGTGAATATTATATAAAGTACATGGACTATAATGCAATAAATAAATACCACATCACCATTTTAAATTATAAATTTAATGCAGTGATCATTAGTGAAAGGATTTCTAATTTTAGTGACCACCACTGCAACTTTTTAAACTTCAGTGGTCATTTTGTAATTTGAAGATAACTTCAGTGACCGTTGGTGAAATTAACCCAAAATTTTTTATATATTATAAGTAGTGGGCTATACCAAATGTGTGGATAAAAATTATGTTTAATCGACTTATAAGTGCTTATAAACACACACAAACATACTCTAAACTTGATTTGAAAAAATTATGAAATAACAAAAAAACTTTTAAGGAAATAGCAATCCTTTTTTCAAATGAGATTCTCGATTTCAATATTGGTTCACAATTTTTTAAAGATAAAATTCACTATAATACTAGTTAACTCCTATTATTATAATTACTATTACTATTTTTGACAACTTGATTTACCATACAATCAATGAATGAGTACAATGATTTTTTCGATCCATTTGTTAAATTAAGCTTCTCTAGAAGTTCGTCCACAGTGTTCATTGCATGTAAATTTAAAAATTTAAGTCTTCATCGAATATCACAATTTGTTTGTTAATAAATTATTTGATAAAATTGTGAAAATTTTGTTGCTAAAGTGCAATTAAATAAACAAATTAAAAAAAATTAAAATATTATTGGCTTTATAGAAATTTTGTAAAATTCCGATATCAAGTACCTAATTTCACTTTCAGTGTATTTTTATTATTAAAAATACATATATGAAGATATTATTGGTCTTTATTAATTGAATCTATCGTGTAATTAGGGATTGGTGATTGGTGAAGATTTCTGGCCAGAGTAAAAACTCTTCCGACCACTAAAAGTGCCAAACAACAAACAACAGTGCAGAAAAGTGGAAGTCGACAAAGTGGCGCCACAAACATTTTTCAAATCCAGTTGGTGTTATTGCTGTACATTTACCATAAAAATAGTAATTGCTTTGTATTAATTGTCTTATGGTATCATAGCGTATATGGATTTTTTTTGTTACATGGTTTCATGCCCAAAAATGTGCTGGTATGATCCAAATGTGTTATTATATATAATGCACGTCAAGGAGTGAAATTATGTATGATTTTTAAGTCTTGCTATGATGTAGATTAATTGTGGATGACGTCTGTTTTTTATTGGATTTAACCACGTTAGTTTTAACTAAAAAAAATGTGCATAGCTTTAAACAGTTTCACATGTAAACAATAACTGATTGAATTAAGACCATCGATTTCAGCTCGATCCTATTTGCCCTAAATATTAAAGTGTTTGTGTAGTAATGTGATTTAGTAGAGTTTAAAAGTAGTTTTTTAAAAGATTTTGAAAAAAATTAGTAAAATATGTAGTTGAAAATATAATAAAGGTTGTGAGTTCTATAAAATATGTAGTTGAAAATAAGTATGGAAAAAAAAATTATAAAGGACTTGTTCGGTAGAGCTTTTTTTGGGGAAAAAATGGGTTTTTTTTTGTTACTTTTTGATTTTTTGACTTTTTTTTTAGTATAAAAAGGGTTGAAAAGTCAAAAATTGTAGGTAAAAAATAGATTTTTTGGGAAAAAAACTCTACCAAACATGCTCAAAAAACATGATCATGCTCTTAGTGCAGTCAAACAAAAACAATCGTGGAAGAAGAAAGATTATGAGCACGTTTCACATAGATTTTTATGAACTAATTATTTTTTTTATAAACTCATTTTCAACTTTATTTTTAATGGGATCCACAACTTTTCAACAACACGTATCAATCAAAAATTTCAAAATCTCTTAAAAAAATATTTTTAAACTCCACCAAATAAATACTATATATAAAACATTTTTTGTTCTTGGAATTGATATAAACTCGTTAGTTTGATTGGATTGAGCCATGGAAAATTACCCACCCTTAATATAGATTGTTATGTCTAGTGGTATTTGGTATACAACATTTACTAAACTTGCTAAAAATTTCACGATATATTTCTTCATATTTATAGAATAGTATGAGACATTACCAATAGTCTTTTTACCTTGTAATTTAATAGACATTGAGTTTAGTACAACAAAATCGATTATTATAGATAGCACACTTTGTGAACTTTCGATTATATATGTCATGCTTAAGCAAAATTAGTGCATGTCAAAGATGACTCGTGACAACTTGTGTAGTTGCTTATTTCAGTTGTCTGAATCGCTAAAGCTCCCACCACACTCCAGATTTAGTATAACTCATTTTATGTTTCAAAAATTTCAACATAACACTTATTATAGTATCGCTATTGGTATTGACCATGAGATCAGTTATAATGAATTCTTACTTTTTGTATCTATAATCTTGTTTGAAATTTCACGTTGATTGTTTCCTATCTCGGCAGCTCACACTTCATTATAGAAAAAAGATAAAATATATCTACATCTTTAACATCTTGCTAATTTTTATTGGCTTACCATATTAGATATCATACACAAACAGTTATAAGTATCATGGATGCTCAAAATTTATAGATATTGTCTTGTGTTAAACTCTTAACACTATACCACCCATGCATGTTGTTCGCGTCTCATATCATATTTCAGACTTTACTGACATCAAGCTCCCTCACAATAGATCTCACGACGACGTGTCTTGGGCTAATTTTCATATTCGAAAACACCATTTGAAGTGTAATATGAATAAAGCAATGACTAGTAAGTGTGATATAATTTGAAATTTATAACTTACTATTTCAAGTCAATAAACAATTAAATAACAGATGTATTTGCACACTCATAAAAGATTTGACACTTTAAAATTCATATCTATCTTTTATTGATAGCGCGTTGATAGTTGGATTGTACGAAGTCTTTCAAAGTGGAATCTTTGATAAATAAGTTTCCACACTCATGTTCATTCTAGTGTTCGGCCCCTACAAGGGCCAAACTCTCAATCACTTTTTATGATAAACTCAACTTAACATGATTATAATCAATCAAGATCTATTTATTATCGCTGAAACTTTATTTTCACATTCATAATACATCAATTATCAATTGGATAATCACGACTCTAGAGAGTTTTCTCCGCTACAAAAAAAAAATTACTTAAATATCTGTGTGTCACTAGATCTTCAATTTCTCCCATCACAAAATCAACTATTCCAGAATTTACTGACAGCTTCAATCAATCTTCTTCAACCAATCATTTCTAAAATCTGTTTACCTCCTCAATCAATCTCCATCAATCGATCATCTCCCTCAATCAACCATTTTCCAAATTTGTTTCCTCCACAGTATGTTTCTGTATAACATGATTGTATCGTAAAAAATAAAAATTTTCTTTGGATTATTTCTTTCATAGAAGTAAGGAGCTTGTTAAAAACGGTTCTAACACGAAGAAATATTGAACAAATTTGGGTACACTTAAAAGAAAAGGAAGCTTCGACAACATAAAAAGTGATACTACTGAAATAATTTCCGTAGGAAGGTGAAGCAGCATAAAAAAGCAGAGTATAAAAAGGATGGACAATTTCAAATTCGCTAAAACCGGAGGGCGTATCTGCAAAAAAAACATTTACTAGATACTCGCGCTTGCCGGTATTGCTCCCCACAGTATTCTCTCTGCTGCTCCCCTCAAATCATCAATCGAATCCACAGAGAATTCGAATGTTTGCCCGAAAGATTTGACCCAAAAATGACTCGTTTAAACAATGGAGGGGCTGAAAATCATCTTCACAATGGAGACGCAGCGCCCAATTCCAATGCAGAGGATGCTACCAAATCCGTAAGCAATCACACTCTTTAAGTGTTTGTGTGTTTGTAAAAAATACAGACATGTATAAATATGTTTAATGTGACCATTTCCCCTTTTGCATTTTTGTTTTCATTTTTTTATGTTTTTTATTTCTGGGCTTGAGGGCGCGTGTTATTTCGTGCTACTTGGTTGTAATAAATGGTTGTTTTTCACTATGTTGTGTGATTCACTACTGCAGGCAAAAGAGAAGCGGAAGAGTGATATGACTTTAGAGGATATGTACAATACCCAATACGATTTCAATGACGAGGACGATGACAGTGATTGGGAACCATTTGAGAACCATCACGTTGTTGAAATCGCCAAGTGGTTTTGTGTCAACTGCACAATGGTTAATCTTGATGATGTTGACTACTGCAATGTACGCATATGTTTTACACAGAGAATCCTGTTTTTGTTTTTTTAATTTTTATTAACCGGTATTGTTTACATTTTTAAGCAACTGGATATGCAATACTTTGGATGTAGGTATGTGGTGAACATAAAAAATCTGGAATATTAAAGCATGGGTATTTTGCCTCCCCCTTTTCTCAAGAGGAAGGTCTCCCTCAAAATGAAACAGAGGTAGCTGAAAGACAGAAAGGTTATTACTTACTCCTAAATGGCAGCTTGACCAGTTTGCTTTATATTTTTTTCATTACTGTGGCTTGACTTTTTGTTGGTTAAGAGTGGACTCTACACTGCTTGATGGGGGAAACATTATTGTCATCTGCTTCCCGAATGAGGGTGGAATGGTCTTTTACTTCATCCAGGACCGATTTCAACGATTTTATCTGAGAGGTCAGTCTGGTTGATTAACCCTTGACTGGGGAGGGGGGAGGGGGAGTTTTCCTGGGTAAGGTCAAGGGATCCAGGCCATGCATAGATTGATTTGTTGTTTCTAACTATTGGGAGGACATCTTCCTTAATGTGGAGCAGCAGTATCTACCTAGGCCTCTCTCTGATTATTCACATATCATGCTTAATAATGGAGGATAAGCAGGGATCTTATGACCTTTCCATTGAAAACATGTTATTACACCGAGGGATTTGTGGCTCAAGTGGTGGAATGGTGGAGCGAGCACATGTGATAGTGTCTGCAGGCTTAAGTTGGTGATGGGAAAGAAAAGAAGTTATTAAAAAAAAGATTTCCCTATGTGGAACACTGAAGAGTATGGGAGGTTGGATGTTAAGCTTGCTACTTTGCTAGATGATTTGAGGGCACTGGATTTGCAGCAGGGGGAGGGATTTATGGCTTAGGTGGTGGAATGGTGGAGCAGCTATTACATGACAAGTTTTGTGGGCTTTAAGTTAGCAAAGGAAAAAAAATGCAGTGGCGAACATGAACAGGAGAATTTTTATTGATGAGATGAAATTTGATGCAGCTGACAAGATTAAACATGGGGCGCTGAATTGCTATCAGAATTTATATACAGAAAGTTTGATCTGAGGTCTAGATTTTCGGAGTTTGTTTCAATAGTACTGGAGAGCAACTTTCTGTAGTTCCCCAAGCTCTCTTACATATTGAAATTAGGAAACTATAAATTCTTGGGAAGTGTCCTTGTGCATATGATGAAGAAATATGTCGGATCAGGTTGAGTATGTACCTCTATGTAGCATGAGACGAAAATGAAGTTTCAATCCTGAGGAAGTTTCCGTGTTACCCTGGTCATAACCTTTGCAAGATTTTTGGTTTCACACTTCACCTGCCATGGTGAGGAATTTGAGTTTGCATCAGAGCAAGGTTCAGTCCTTGTACAAAATAATCTGAATCAAGTAATTGTAGTCTTTGACTCTGCAAAAAAAGAAAAAGAAAATTTGTACACAGGAGTGGACATTTTCATTCATGACTAGAAATTATTTTGTATATCTGATTGTCAACAAAAAAAAGTTGTTTTGGCTTGCAAGTTCATGATTCTAAACCTATACAAGACCTGGAATATACCTCATCTCTGTTATATGTTACCCTCAGCCTTCTTGCTTCATAGTTAATATTTTTACCAAGTAATAAATATAGTAAAATGACTTATTGTCTCTCCTTATGAAGTTTAGCTTATTTGCTTAGCAGCCAAGTTTCTTATTTTCTTCCCTCTTTCTTTGTTGCTTCCTTCCTTGTCTTGAATGTCATACATGACATTGCGATATGATTTTCCGGCTTTGTTGGTTCTGTAGTTAATACACAGTTCCATTGCCTTGCTATATTTCTATTTGGTACACTATAATAATTCTCACTTTTCGTCATAATTTTTCTAATTGATGTAGGGTCATGCTTGCAAACAATTGCATCTGACAAATCTACTGCCATAGGATTTGACGAAAGGATGTTGCTTCATGAAGAAGTATGGTACTTTTAAAGAACATTTTGTTTTACAAGTTTCTTTTGAGATTCCCCTACTTATTTATCTTTTAGCATTATAACTGCCTCTTCCTTAATTTACCTTTTTTATTTGTCTGCTATATATATCCATGATATTCGCTGTATTCTGTTCATTTAATCGGATCTTGTCTTAGCATTATCCTTTATCGCATGTTTATGCTAGACTGTGGAGATTAGACATGCCAATTGACAAATTTTGCCACATGCTTCTATTTGTTAATCTCGTTCAATCCAATGTACAAACATACCCTTAATGCACAACATGGTTTTGCATGGCTATCTGATGGAGTGTGAGTTGAGTAATGTAATTGTTAACAGTCCGCAAAGACATAGAAGCTAGTTTGAAAGTAGTTCCTGGCCAGTTCTTGTTTTCTATTTAGAGATTACACTGCTGGTTTTTTGCTTGAAAAGGTTGAAATGAAGTCTCATCCCCATCCAGAAAGGCCAGATCGTCTTCGAGCCATTGCTGCTAGCCTTTCAACAGCAGGTTCGGGTCATATCTTCTTCCAGAAAATGACACACTAACAAGTCCGGTCTAAAAGAGGAGTGCATGCACATGCCTTGTTGTCTCTGTTGAAATTCATATACCCTTTCTTAATTATTTTGACAACTGATTGACAAGAAACTGGAATTTGTTTGGTTGTTTTAATAACACTTACAGGTATATTTCCTGGAAGGTGCCATCCAATCTTGGCAAGAGAAATTAAACGAGAAGAACTCAAGATGGTAAGATACAGGGGCGAAAGCTATTGTGAGTGTGGATAATGATTGGCTGTAGCATATTCAGGATTGGTTTCAGAAGTACTATGCATGCAAGCGGAATTCCGCGCTATCTTTCCAAATCCGTACTATAAAAATCTTCTAATGCTAATTTTTTGTTAACGTCTGTTGAAATATTGTGTTGGTTTGTATGTCATTCTGAATTGCAAGATTCCAATGGAGATGCAAAATTTTCTTTGTCTACTTGTGCAACAAGTTGCATGTTCTCTCAGATAATAAATGCATGGTTTGGAGATATTAGGTACATTCCTCGGAGAATATTGAAGCTGTTGAACTTACTAGCCACATTCTCTCCAGGTATGTTAAATTGTGTACTATTGATCATCATTTGTTATCCTCTTGTTGATCCTTTTTGTACAGCTTTTATTGCTACTATGTGTTTCTTTATTTGTACGTGCAACTAGCTGTTAATGGGACCGTGCTTATAGGTGTGCATGGATCAGTTCTGTTGGTGGACGTGCATGTTGATCCTCATACCATTAAATTATTTTTGCTCAGAAAAGACAATAACAAATTATTTTCTTATTCACAGCTACTTCACGCCTGATACGTATGCAAATCAATATTCAGCACGCGCAGCCAGGCTTGCAGCCGGCTTATGTGCTGATCTCGCTTCTGCTATTTATTCTGGAAGTGCCAAAAATGGTTTTGCTTTGGTAAGGAAACCTTCAAAATTCTCCAAGGATCTTCTATCACCGTATCTTGATCTGATAGAAAAGAATCTTTTTACAATAGGCAAAAAATAAAATTTCCGATTGTAATCATTTTCTTCATCTCTACTCCCATCAACGAGTCAGGTTCGCCCTCCTGGTCATCATGCTGGTGTAAAACATTCTATGGGTTTCTGCCTTCACAATAATGCAGCCATTGCTGCATGCGCAGCTCAGGTTGCAGGAGCTAAGAAGGTCTTAATTGTTGATTGGGTAATGACATTAATCTTTAAAATCCAAGTGTACTACTGCAATCAAAATTTATCAACAAAACTGTAAATATTTGTGTCTAGTGTGCTGTATACATTATATTCTCAATCACCAAATCATTATCTTCCTTGTTACTTGCAGGATGTACATCATGGAAATGGCACCCAAGAAATATTTGAGAAAAACAAATCGGTGAGCTCACAACAATATGCCTAGTTTTTCAGTTTTATTGATGTCTTTTCACGACAATATTTGCCATTTATATAATTTACATTAAGCCAGATTCAAGAAATTAAATGCTTATGACTTGTTTTTTTAAGTTTGACATTTTTTTTGAATTTTATGATATACACTAGTCATTTGATCTCCACTTTAAAAATGCCTCATTTGGCATGTGGGATGAACTCTATTTACTGTTATAGATGATGTGGTTCCATGTGTTGGATGCCAATTGATTCTAATAAACTTGTTAGAACAGCTTATCCTGGGAATTCACTATTGCTATGCTCATATGCAAGAACATCAACAGCACAAATTCTATTACACTCTTCATCCCTATAATCACCAATGGTTGTAGGATGGTCCTATTATCAGCACCTGCTTGAATCAATCTTCCCCCTTTATCGAAATTCTACAGCCATCTCACAGTTATCAATTAGAGAAATCATTGGCATATGGAAATCCAGATACAACTTTCATTACATCAGAGTCCATCACCATTCTCCACTAAACTGTCATCACAGCGGGCCATCTTAATAAGACATTCGCTCCATATCAAAATTAGGGAATATTTCATCCGGCAATTTTGTGTATACAATCATCTTCTATCTCCTTCTAATTTTTTTTAATCTTCTGTGATTTTTGTATTATCCAAAAAGCAATGTAGCTCAATGGTTTTGTTTACGTAAAACAATCTACTTTATTTCCTTATAACTTTGTCTATCTTTATGATTTTGGACAATCCAAAAAAGGAATGTAGCCTAACTATGGTTAACTGCCTCTGTTTTTTTCTTTTTTCTTGTGCGGGGGCTGGGGTGGGGGAGTGGAAAGTGGGAGAAGGGATGGAGTTGATAGAGGGGCTGTCGATGGTGGGCCCTTTTCCCAACTTGTTGACATTACTGATGTGGCCTAAAATTAGATACAATAGAGCTGATGGTAAAGGAGCAAGAGAAGAAATAAATTCAGCGAATTTGTCTTTACTTTGCATGACAACATTGTCATACATGACTGAGATCATTTTTTATTTTCCAGATTCTACTTTGTGCCTAATTTTAGTGTATGTTTGGTGGAGTTTAAAAAGTAGTTTTTTAGGAGATTTTGAAAAAAGTTGATGAAATATGTGGTTGAAAAGTTGATAAAAGTTGTGTGTACGAAATATGTGGTTAAAAATGAGTTTGGCAAAAAAAAAGTTTATAAAAAACTCAACCAAACATGCTCTTAGTGGATTAATCAACTTCCCTTTTTTTTTTAATTTCCTTCTGGTAATCTATATCTATTTTGGTAGGTTTTGTACATATCCCTGCATAGACATGAGGGTGGAAAGTTTTATCCTGGTACTGGAGCCGCTGATGAGGTATTGTGTCTGTCTTCATGTTTGTGGTGTTGTTCTCGCATGTGCATGTCACTCTGTATCTAAGCTTGTGTTGATTGAACGATCCCCCAGCTGGAAACGGAGTTGCAGGCAGGCAGTCATTAAACAATCTCCAAGTCAAGAAACATTTTTTTTTATTGGGATAGAGATTGCTTCGTCCCCAAATCATTTCCCAATACCAGCAGTCATGCCTGAAAAAAAATTGTTCCATACCTATCTTCCATGCAATCTTTGGTTCCACAACCTCAATGAATTGACGCCCCACTTTAGCTTTAACTGAATGTAGAAACTAATTCTTGCATTTTTATGATGTCGATTCTTTCTTCCAAATTATAGCATAACCTTTCCCATTTCACTTCATATATTCTACAGATAAGCTTATCTTACATCCAAGACTTCCTTGCAATCATAGTGTCAGCCAAGTGGTTGTTCGTTGAAAGAATACCAATGAATCAACCAGTCCATTTAGAGCAGTCAGAGCCTTCCATTTGTCAGATTTATCAAAATATTTTTGAGAAGTATACCTGAGGTTTGTTGTGGGCAAGGAAGTAACAAAAACAGAGAGGACATTCAAAGATAAGTCAGTGGTATCCTCAAGTGCAAACACAATGTGATATGGAAATGAGGTGACGTGCCACCCATCAACATTCATACGGACTCCCTCCAAGCCACCACTAACAGTTAGGCAAATAACTTGTCTTCTACAAATGTGAATGGCCAATCAAGTCCGACCTTTTTTGTTTGCCTGATTAACCAGTTTAACCATCACTTATAATTTGATTCCTCAAAGCCATTCATGTCATTACACTAACCGAGTTCTCATATTTCTCTAAGTTGATTGGGCTTCTTAACCTCAAGACGGAATAATTGAAGACATTTGGGAGCAAAAAAGCTTTATTCTCATAAATTCTGTATTTTGTACTAAAAAGGAAGCTTACACCGAGTATTAAAGGAAAAGTGCAATAACAACTTTGTAATAAAATGTGTTCTACTGCTATAAGAGAAATGCAAAACCAAATGAAGAAAAGTGTGTTTCATGTATATTGCAACTTTGACATACTGAATGGCTGAACCAATATGCCCAACACGAGCCAAGTATCTCAACGAGCCACGTGTGCACTGAGGTTGTGATCTCCTACATCAATTAGCTTTTGTTAAGTTCCCTAAAAAGTAATAACAGTGCCTGCTGGCTTCTGGGCTTCGAAAGATGAGAAGATTTCACACTAAATTTGGAGTTGAATAGACGAAACACAAATGATCCTTAAGATTGAAGAACAGAAATGACATTCTACTTAATGCTAGTTTTTATGGAAGAAAAGTGTAACAAATTCACCTTGTTCTGAAATCTAAATGCAAATGAATCCAGGAAACATATTGTTTTAGTTGGTTAATTAGAAAGATTTGAGATTCGTTTCTTTCAAAATTTGGGCATAATGTGTGTAAAGAATGGGCTTGAAGAAGTCTGTTCAATTTTCTTCCTCACTAAAATTCATTAATATCAAGTGCCTGCGCTTGGTAACTTAATGTCAATCAATCCTGTTCTGTTAAAAATAAAAATAAATGAAAGAGATGTTGACAGGATTATGCTTCATTATTTTTGTCTATTGGTTAAAGAAATCATTTATTTATTTTAACTTCTTCGCATATTCTTCCCCGATTCATGCATTTATATACCTGGTATATTTCATTGAGTTATAATAAAAATAAGCAAATGCACCCCCCACCCCCTGGGGTGATTTTTGCAGGTTGGTACCTTGGGTGCAGAGGGATACTGTGTAAATGTTCCATGGAGTCGAGGAGGAGTTGGCGACAATGACTATGTGTTTGCATTTCAGCATGCCGTGCTTCCTATAGGTTATAAGATTCTGTACCTTTTTATTGAGTTACAGAAATTAAGGAATATTTCTGGTATTTTCATTGAATTTTCTGCTCCTAGTCTGGTTTGCCTCTTTCAGTGTTTTATCGATGTGAGAAACTGATTTTGCCCAATTTTCTCTCTCTCTCTCTCTCTCTCTCTCTCTCTCTCTCTCTCATTTTAGAGCATCAGATTATAATGGATATATATACAACAAGAATCTGGCTACAAATGGCAACTACACAAATTTACAACTATACCCATAAGACCACTTTTGATTACAAGAATTTAGTCGCATGTAACACAAAAAGTAAAGGTTTGTACATAAAGAGTGATTATGCCCTTCCTAGCAACTGTAGACAAAGGTCCACCAACAATGTTAACTTTTTGATGACTTGAGTATAGAGTGTAAGCAGAAAACAAAATTGACAAATCAGTTATAGGATGTGTGTCTTAAGAGTCGATAATCCAAGGATCTTATCTTTAAAAATTGTACGAAGAGTAAAAATTTCCTGCTTGGGCTAAGATTGAAGAAGAGGTATTAAGAGGGTTGAATTTGGTTTGTTCCTTAGTGAAGAAACGAGATTCAGGAAATCCGAAAGAACTAGACAGTTGCCACTTTAAACCCATGTCTACAGACTATAGTAATTTGAAGACTTTTTTTCTTTGCCCCAGTTTTGAATTGATGGGCATTTGGTCTAGAGAGAAGGTTGTCCCGAATTCTCCGGAAGTCACTTCTAACTAGGCACTGTTAGTGCACTTTGTTAGTCACTTCCGACTAGGCCCCATGGCCCCATGTAAGAAAGGTTTTCCCGCACCTTCTCCCCACCAACCCACATAGACTTTCTCCACTTGTTTCCAGGTTTGATGTCTGATGCAAATTGAATTTGTCATGAATCCTTTATGGTCATACATTGAAGGGCCTTACTTTTTGATATCATGGTTAAGCTTTAACCCACAAGCCCACCTTTGATTATATGCTAGAGCCATCAGGGGATCATAAAAAAGAATACATTCCTCAGACCCTTTGAAGCATGGACACGCCACCGGCGGCGACGTGTTGGACACTATCGGACATAGGCAAATCGCCGGTGGCTTTATTCAAGCTCGTTTAGAAAAAAAAAAATAAATAAATAAATGAAAAACTAACCTTTGAAGGCTGATTAAACTGGGTTTTTCTTAAATTTCATGTTTGTATACTTCTCCGATGCTAATCTGAACTTTTTTCGGCAAGATTTTGATGCCGTGTGTTTTGACTGCGAAACCCTCATTTTGGGAACGTAAAAAGAAGTGGGGAAGATGACTGTCTGGACTTTGTAATGGGCCAATTAATTTAAAATACAACTTGTAGTAGGACCTATTAATGTAAAATACCGTTTTTAAAATGTCAAAATACAACTTTGCCCTCAAGTAAGTAGCTTACACAACAAGCTTTGCTTTTTAGTTTTTACCATTCATCCTTTATTTCGGCAGCGTCCCATTTCCGACTTCCTTGAACAAATTTGAAATTTTTATTTGCTTTACACATACAAAAAAAAAAAAAAAAAAAATCGACATGTCGGCGGCATGTCGGTCTCGATGTTTTTTTGAAAATCGCATGTCGACGTATCCAATACGTATCGTGTCGGACACGCGTATCCGTATCCGTGCATCATAGCTCAGACCTTTGTTTGCCAAAATGTTGGCAGCCTGTGTTTTGCCTCAGTGTGTGAGCTCCTCAGCTACAGCTCCCGATAGTGTAGTTCTAACAACAGCTTCTCTTATGAGAATTATTGAATTTCTTGTGTACGGGTTTTATCTGTTGTTTAAAATTTTGTGAAGGTTATAATCCAATTAGAACAGCACATTTTGATGTATATGAGATGAGTCGATGATGAAGGTTAATAAAAAAGCGTTGAAGGAACTAAACACAATTGCTTTTTGTCTATGCAAATGAGGATGTTGCAATTATTTTCCGATTTTGTAATTCTTGATGTTCATGTGCATTCTTCTGGCCAGAAGTTCAGAATGCTAAATTTTTTTCAATGGATAAATTTGTTGAAGCTGCATATTTCTTTTGTTTATCGGTTTGTAACTAGCATGTCAATGAATTTATCTGCACTGTAAGATACCAAATCGATCGACCCTTGGAATTTTCTCTGATCACAATGAATCACTGCATGCTGTATAGTGATGTATGTTATTCTGAAAGAGGTGAATTTCATTTCATAGAAATATTTGTCAGATCTTTGCTTTTGCAATATGCCAATATCCTTGGAAAAATTTACTAGCATACGGAAGTATTTGCCTGCTCTCAGTCGGTAACTTGTATCCGCTGATGGTGTTTAAGTTACAATGATATGCAGCTTCAGAGTTTGCCCCAGATTTTACAATCATATCAGCTGGATTTGATGCTGCAAGGGGTGATCCTCTTGGCTGCTGTGATGTAAGGGATTTTCTTCTGTCTAAAATGTCTTCTTTTTTTTTTTTTTTTTTGAATTAGTATTCTACAATATCCAGAAGAGCTATTTTGGTTGCTCTTTAGCTTTTGTCAGTTGTCAAGTTGTTTGAGCTGGCATTCCCCAGTTAGCAAAGCATCTGAAGTTTTTCACTGACTTGTATTGGGGTTTAAAATGCACATCATTTGGTTTTTGCTTTCAAATCAACGATAAATGTCATGTACCAGCTTTGCTATATTTTTGGTTTTTTTCCACTTATTTCCCTTGGTTAAATCTGAGGATTTTGTTCAGGTTACTCCTGCTGGCTATGCACAGATGACACAAATGTGTAGTGCTCTTTCTGGCGGGAAGTTACTGGTCATCCTTGAGGGCGGGTTTGCTACTAATTACTGCTCATCTACCTTGGATCCTTCAAAATTATTTTTTTCTCCACTAAAATTTCCCATCTTATGCTTGTTTATAAAATTCCCGTCTTCTGCAGATACAATCTTCGTTCAATATCATCCTCTGCCACTGCAGTAATTAAGGTAATTATTATCAGTTAATAACCTCTTATCTGATGGATATTTGCTTTCTGGAGAGCTGTTGGTATTATGCATTTGGTGTGGGGCCTTTTATTGGTAAATACTTAATGCAAGAGTTCAAGAGATGGTGGAGCTTGAGGGGGGGCAGTGGAAGAGACTGTTTTTCCTGTGACTCATCTAGATTATTACTTTTGTTGGTTTTTCAAAGTAACTTGGGCCAACTCGTGTCTGGTGCCCTGTTTGATTGGTCATAGCTGCATGTTTGGTCTGCGTTTAAAACACTTCTAAAATTAGATTGCATATCCCAACTAGCTAGGAAAATTGTATGGTGGGTTTCTGTTCTTCAAGTAGCTTGTATGGTGTAAATTCTTGCCTATGAGAATGCCTAATGCTTTTTGGATGTAGCTTGTATTAGCTAGTTGGAACATAAAAGGGAAACAAATATAAAAATGAATTTGATTTTGTACATTTGCATATTAATTTCCTTATCCATTTACTCTCTATTTCTCACCCCCACAATCAAAAAGGAAAAAAAAAGCAATTCTCTTTGCACTAAGACGCCATTATGCTTTCTTCCAGAAGAAAAAGAAGATATCTTTGCAACAGCACACTCCATTCTCATCTCAGTGTAACATGAGATGAATTGGTCTAATTCATCATTTGATTTTCGAGTAATTCTGTTATCCCTTGGACTCTTAGAGTAAGTAGATGGATTGATCTGAATTTTGTTAGTGCCAATAGGGAAGCTTTTAATATGAGACATGGAACCTTGAAAATGGTGCTCGTGATAACAGCGGACTGTTATCTAAGGAGAACATACTTGCAGCTGGTATGAATGAAGCAGGGTGGGCCACAGTAAAAAAATCATGGGAGTTGAGTGAATAAACCCTAGCGTAAACACCTCTTAGTTACACTAGTAAGACATGAATCCAATATATTCCCATTATATATCAAGTCAAATATAATTTTGTATTCTGTTTTGGGAATTTAATGTTTGCACTGACATGTGTCTGTATGAATATATTTTAATTTGATTGCAACTCTGGTTTTCTGTTGACTTGTGTGTTGTGTGGAAACCTTTTGCAATTTTGGAAATTTCTGATTGAGGCAGAAGTTGGAATAGCCTCCCTCCCAAAACATTAAAACATATGAAACAGAAGGAGAATATAATCAATCACATGAGAACGGGTGACTGAATCAAATGTTCGAATTAACTTGGACACAATTCTAAAATTCTCCTCATAAAATAAACTTCTTTTGTATTTCACACACTTCTATTTAAGCCACAAACAAGAGTCTCAACTAATTTGAGAGATAATTCAATGCAACTTGAAATAACTGAATTTTGGACCGTTTGATATTTGTACTGGAGTAGTCAAACAACCGATACCAATCTGAATCTGATCCTTACATAGTAAATTATTTTATTTGGTTTGGGGATAGGGGTCGATCTTTGTTTTATTCTTGTTTGTATTATATTTTTACTGCTTATGCATTCTGCTGTTGTCTTGGTTAGTGTCCTAATTCAATTCTATGTTCTTTAAGGTCTTACTTGGTGAATCTCCTCAGTGCAATTTGGATCGCATAGTACCTACTAAGGCTGGATTGCGAACTGTCTTAGAGGTCCTAAAAATTCAGAAGAAATATTGGCCTGCACTCGAACTCAACTTTTCTAAGTTACAATCAGAATGGGGATCATATGCTTTTCATCATGCAAGTAAGTATAATCTCTTCAAAGCTCTTTAGTCTGCCTCTCAAACCTCTGATTTTTTCCTCTTGTTTATAGTTTGTGGTCTAGCTCCATCCCTCCAAACCCCTTCTTTCCCTCCCTCACTTGTTCCCATTGGCATTGACACTTGACACCAAAAAGAAAAATAATTCAGTGATATTTGTTCTTTGCTTTGTTTATGGCGGACAGTTTTGCCTTTGCCTCACTGTCTGTAGGTATGTAGGTTTTCTAAAGAGACTCGTGTCTCGGTATTGACCTTTGTATTATCTGCCACAATTTTGCCTTGTTTTACTCCATGTGAACTGTTGCTTGAAATAAGCAATGCATAGTAGCTATTGATGTACTAGGAAGCACATATAGGCGACGCATCAATTCTCAAATTATACAAAGACAGCATTAGTTAGGGATACAACAGTAAAATAAACAAATAACTAATTAAGTACTGAAATAGATAAATAGGAAACTTAATGTATCCCCACCGTATCTCAAATATATCATAAACATATCAGATTTGTATATGTATATGAAATTCAAAGACGAATTTACTTCTGTTGATGTCAAAAAATGACGTGGCACTCTTTGATCAACTTTAAAGGGATTTTACTAAAAAGATGTTCTAATGCGGAATTTCAGTTCGGAGTGGGTGTGAGAGAGCTTTAGGCCGAACCACTGTATCCCTTTTCTTACCCCACCAGTCCTCTTATATAGGCACACAGATTGAAAGAAACCACCCCTGGTCATGTCAATCTATAGTGCTCTGACCTTAGGATTTGTGCAACCGTCCTTTTGATGCAATTCGATTGGTTGGTGATATCTGTTGCGATGGAGTCATGATGATTTTAGGTCCTAGCCCTGTGGCCTAAGTCATCTTTTCATACTCCTAATTGGTTAGTTTGGGAGACGCTGCTGTCAATGGAAAACACATCTTTTGCTGTGTCATAACGATGTTTTCTTTTAACGTCTCCTATCATTTGACTCTGGCCTTCCTCATTTGGGATTTGCTCAAAGTGCTGGGCTGGTGTATTTAAATCTTTTGACAAGTAGGCCATATTGATCAAGTCAAAGAGTGCCCTAGCTTATCCGACGTGGGACCTCATATTGGTGACAACAACTTCATATAAAAATTGTCATAAGCAAGGAGATGTTCTAGACCTAGGTGATATTAATTATAGCTATGAGGGCTAACATTATGCACAAACTGATGTTTGTATAACCGTAGGAGAATTATAATTTCACTTACAATACATACTTTTAACAGCCAATCAAGAAAGTATTGATTCTGTTTGACAAACTTTAGCAGTTTCATGGAAACTCAACTATATCTTAATATTTTCTCAACTGACTGGCAATGCAATCATTCCTGAGGTTTTGAATTTTTTTTTTTTCTTTCTGAGAATGGCCTGCAGAAAAACAGAGAAGAAAGAGAAGACTAGCAGCAGTGCCAACGTGGTGGAAATTGGGACGAAAGAGGTTGTTGTACCGGGTCTTGTGCAAGCAGCTTCATTTACAATTGAAATGGTGCTAACTATTTTTTTGCAGATATTAGTGCATCATATTCTCTTTTGTAACTCTTGACATGTGCCCCTAGCAGAGCTTTTAGGAACTTTTTTTTGTATCAAGAGACTACATAGTATTAGTGATGTGCAATTGCCCATTGATCTCTCTGAACTGTACTTATGAGTTGGACAAGGTAGCAGTCAATGCATTTTTGGATATTTAACTTACTAGCTGTTTAGGCTGAGATCTATTAGGTGACATATGGGCCGGGCTGGTATGTGACCGGCCACACATGAAACTGGGCCAGTTTGGCCTTGGACTGATTTGACATGGGCCAGCCCAGTTCGATTTTGGGCCACTGGGCAGGGTGGCTTCCCTCGTTTAAATTTTTTCTAATTTTAATTGTTATATTTTAAATATTAAATTAATTTATTAAAAAGGAAATACTTGAATTATTAAGACAGTAAAATAATAAAATAAAATTATATCATTTATAGACTTTTATTCTTTAATATAAATGATAGTTTTTCGATGTGGGACAAAATAAAATATTTTAGTACTTGGTAAAGTTTCAACATTTTAAAAATAAATGTATAGAAGGATTTCACATAGATTCTTAAATAAATGTATTGAAGAGAAGTCTAATAAATGAAGTATTAGATCCACTTATTATTAAATAAAAGGGTTTTTAAGAAATAACCACAATAAATAAAATATTTTTTAAAATACTATTATATTTTTTTTTATATTAAAAATACCGTTTTTTGATTTTTGTAACACCACAAACAAATGTAACAAGTGTTATAAAAATAAAAAATAATATTTTTAAAATAAAAAAAATTAAATAGTATTTTTTAAATTATTTTATATTTTGTAGTATATGATGAAATTATCACTTAATTAAATAATGAGTAGCCCAAAAAAATCAGGCTAGCATAAAATATCGGGTCGAACATGTGGACTAATTGGGCTGGACCAAATAAGCCCATCTTTTGGCCACATTTTTACCGGCTATTTTGCCACCTCTAGTTCTCAGTCAATCATATGAGCTTTTCATATTGAGCAGTTTTACCCTTAGGCTGCCTCGGTGGGTAAAATCAACCATTGGCCACCGAACTTTAACTAGGTTACTAGTTAACCATCCAACTTTGAAAGGTATCTCAATACTTACTCTTCTTTCTATATGTTATCCATCCACCATCCGTTAACCAATATGTGCCAACTTGAAAAGGAGAATCCAACCTGTCATATGGTTTTCTGACGTGATAGATTGACGGTATGAACTCCTGTTGACTCAACAAAATAGCACATCCTAAACGCGTATTTCCTATTCCAAAATTGAAGCATAACCCAACCTTCTTCCCCCAAATCCATTTGTGCAATTGTATTTCACCCATTCCAAGCCCTAATTCGAAAATCGTTTTTTAAATGGTTGAAGTCATGTTGCAATTCTATGATATAAGAGAGTGTTTTGGTGATGCGATTTTTTATGATTGGGTGAAATTTAATGCTGTCAACAAGTCACGTCAGAATTTTACTTGCCACGTGGGTCGTCCTGTTAAGAATTGTAGAGTGTTAGACGTTGGGTGATAGATGAGTAACATAACTGAAAGAAGAGTGAGCATTGAGATAACTTTCAAATATTGGGTGGTTAAGTAGTAATTTGGCTAAAGTTCAGTGGCCAATAGTTGGATTTACCCCTGCCTCGGTTGAAAGGATATTGCAGTAGCTATATCGACCAGACAGTAAAATTGTGAAAGTAATGATGCACAATAAATATGTAGTGATGGTGAAAATTTTAATATTTTTGAAGTTTTGAGTACAATGGATCTCTGTCCTTGCTGCTTTACTTCAGTGACAAACAAGAAAATATACTCCGATTTCAGCGGGAAAAGCATTACCTCCTTTTGTACTATTTAACCTATTTTTGGAATGTGGAAATGTCTCATTTGAAAAACCATAATGTTTGAGCATTACCACTTCACATAATCTAGGAATTTCCAAAAGAGTTGGAGCAGTAAGAACATAACAGCAACTCATGTTAATTAATAAAGAGCCGAATGACCATGATTAATGTAGTTTTACGAATAAGTGCTTACAGAAAATGGCCATATATACAAGAGCGGCCCTGCAATTAGCCAAAAAATAAAAAACTCCTATTCGAAACCTCGAGCAGGTGGCGGGTGGTGAACAAATTTCTCTTCGAGGTAAAAACTATTCAAAAACCCTACAGAGATTACCACACCATCTGCCAAAGAGGAGCCAGTGCTGACTACACATAAGGTCTGATTTTACTTTTGATACGTCCACATACAGGAATAAATATGCGCATCTCATTTACAGTGTCACGAACTTCACAAATACAAAAACAATTTAGAAGACGGGGATAACATTTGAACAGTTATTCAAAGAACTGCTGGAGCCAGCTACTGTTTGTCGTATCTTTCTCCAAGTCCTCCCTCAATTTGCTCACATGTTGCAATGCCTGTTCCAAGTCCATCTTGTCTAGTGGCAACTCAGTGAAGTCTTTCAAGAACTTGTGAGCTCGTGAAGCACCTCTGGATATATCATCAGGGTCGAACTCTCTCTTCCGTTTAGCAACAATCTGAATATCATTGGTAGAATTAGTTAGTATTTTTCCAGTATAAGAAGTATTTTCAATGTAAAATGGTTTTGGACCTGCAATTTATAATTCTCTATAAATAGCAAATTGCGAAACAAAATATTGAGTTTTCTTAATAGAGCCGTTAAGGTTGGTTGGAGTCAAAGGAGCAACTTAATGATTTCTGCAAATATAAGCTCCAACCTGACAGTATATTTCTAACTGAAAGGAATAAGATCTTTTCTTTATTGACTCGGCCAATATTTCTCCAGTGACATTTTGCCAATTAGAGATTCAGAACTTTGAATGGATCTTTAGTGTATTTATCTCACAAGCACAATAATCAATATTGTGTTGGAAATTGAGACCAATTCTTTTATTGTCCACAAGATCTTTGTTCAGAAGCAGAAAAATATAAAAGATAAAAAAGATTTATGAATTGTCAAAGCTTTCACCATATGAAAAATCCTTACAAACATATAAAATTTCATCCACCCAAATTCTCCAAGTATTTTAAGAAAAATAATATCTTAAGCTTTACTACATGGACGTATCAAAAAAACTAGAATGCTAAGCTTACAATTTTTCTATCAAAAAACTCTCAAGACAAATCTACAAAAGAGAACAAACTACATCAATTTATAGTTAACATATAACCTAAATTTCTTTTAAGTTTCGATTGCAAAGGTGTCCAAGATTTAGAAATTTGTTCAATTTTAGTCACCAAATATAATATAATATCACATCTTTTTTTTTTCAACAATTGGTACATCTTTTGATTTTGACAAATTTTGAGAAAATATCCCAACACATCCTCGAGACTTTTGAATATGCCACTAACTGTGTCTTTAAGCCTTATTAAAGTTCGAAGTCAACAATTAGTACTTGAAACGATTGCAGGGGTGAATGGACTCTATATGGGAATGGTTAATCCTTTACAGAGATGCTTTTCTTTATCAATGGAAACGAGAATGCGTGGCTTGAAAGGGAAACAGGGACATCAGGTAAAATCCAAAGATCTAATGCACTGAAGATGAAATACAAGCACGACATCTAAAAGAGCCTACCTCTAAGATCAACGATAAAAGACTTACTCTTATATTGGGGTAATTAGCACAAAACATCCCTACCTATTGTAGTCATTATGCAAATCGTCCCTACCTTCTAAATTTTGGCATTTAACATCCTTACTGTTGAATGACACGTCTCAGGAGTTGCTGACATGGATAAGGAATTGATCTAATCTTCAGCTATTTTTTAGGAATTTCTGTTACATAATATGCAGCAGATTTGGCTGCATTTTTAAAGCTTTTCTGTTATGTAACTACAGCAGATTTTGCTCCAGATTTTATCCTTTTTCTGTTTTAAATAAGTTGTATAAATAAGTGCTTTTGATGATCAATAAAACATGCTTTTGAGAAGTCTTAAGAATCAGTGTATTACTTACAACATTAGAACTATCAAATTGGTATCAGAGCCAAATTCTTGAGAGATATGTGAGGTTGAGTGAGCCTAACTACTTACCTTAAACACTTACCATCTGCCCTATTCAAAACACAGAAGCCTATAACCAACTCATGATGAGTTCACAAGCCTCATCAAATGCAATAGCACCTCCAGTGTTCGATGGAATCAATTATCAAATGTGGGCTGTCCGAATGGAAGCCTACCTTGATGCTAATGATAAGTGGGAAGTCACTGAAAATGAGTATTTAGTTCCTCCTTTGCCTGACGATCCGACTATGGCTTAAATAAGAAATCATAAGGAGATGAGGCAAAAGAAATCAAAGGCAAAAGCTAGCTTATTTGCAGCTGTTTCATCCACAATTTTCACCAAAATCATGACACTAAAAACAGCAAATGAAATCTGGGACTTCTTGAAGAAGGAGTATGAAGGAAATGAACAAATCAAAGGCATGCAGGCTCTGAATCTTATCAGAGAATTCGAGATGCAAAAAATGAAAGAATCAGAAACAATCAAAGATTACTCCGACAGACTTCTTGACATTGTTAACAAAGTAAGGCTTCTTGGTACTGATTTTTCTGATTCTAGAATAGTTCAAAAAATCCTTGTAACATTTCCTGAAAAATTTGAGGCCACAATATCATCTCAAGAAAACTTAAAAGATGTGTCAAGTATTACCTTGGCTCAGGAACAAAAGAGACTTATGAGGCAAGAGGAATATGTGGATGGCGCATTTCAAGCTATATCACAGAAAAATATGTACAAGACAGAGAAGCAAAGCAACAACAATAATAGCAGCGTGTCAGTATGGGAAGATGACAAGACTTCCTCTTCCACAAAACAAGGCCTGGAGGACTACACAAAAACTGCAGTTGGTGTACACAGATGTGGGAGGACCTCATAAAACTCCATCATTAAATGGCAGTAAGTTTTACATTGCTTTCATTGATGATCACACAAGAATGTGCTGGATTTATTTCATGAAATTTAAATCTGAGGTGGATGACATCTTCTGGAAGTTTAAAGCTTGGGTTGAAAATCAAAGTAGAGACAAAATGAAGGTGATCAGAGCTGATAATGAAACTGAATACACCTCAGAAAAATTTAACAAGTTCTATGAGAATGCAGGCATTGAGAATCAGCTGACACCACCTTATACCCCTCAACAAAATGGGGTAGTAGAGAGAAAAAACAGAACACTTATAGAGATGACAAGGTGTTTATTGCATGACAAAGGGCTGCCAAAGAAATTATGGGCCGAGGCTGCAAATGCATCAGTTTTTCTGCTGAATAGATTACCAACAAAGGCTTTGCAACAAAAGACTCCATTTGAAGCATGGTATGACTATAAACCAAGGCTGCAAAATCTAAAAACATTCGGTTGTCTTTGTTTCTCTTATATTCCTCAGGTTAAGAGAGACAAATTGGATAAGAAGGCAGAACCTGGGATATTTGTAGGCTACAGTTTAGTTTCAAAAGCTTATAGGATTTATCTTCCTCAAAACAACAAAATAATTGTTAGCAGGGATGTCCAATTCTTTGAGTCAGATTGTTGGAACTGGGAGAATAATATGAAACTTGAGTTCCAAGAAGAAAATGATGATATTGATGATGAACCTGTCAGGGGAACCAAGTCACTTTTTGACATCTATCAGAGGTGCATAGTTGCTATAATAGAGTCTGCAGGATATGAAGAAACTACAACAAATCAAAAATGGATGGCTGCAGTGAAAGAGGAGATTGAGATGATTGAGAAAAGTCATACTTGGATCCTAGTGGATAGACCTACACATAAAAAGACAATAGGAGTTAAATGAGTTTATAGAACCAAACTCAATCCTGATGGTTCTGTAAACAAACACAAGGCAAGGCTGGTCGTTAGAGGATATGCTCAGATGTTTGGGGTGGATTTCTGAGACTTTTGCCCCAATTGCTAGATTGGATACCATAAGAATGTTGCTGGCCCTTGTTGCTCAAAAGGGTAGGAATATACACTAGATGGATGTCAAATCTACCTTCTTGAATAGATACTTGGAGGAAGAAATTTTTGTGGAGCGGCATGAAGGTTTTATTGTTCAAGGAAAAGAGGAGAAAGTATATCTACTGAAAAAGGCCATGTATGGTTTAAAGCAAGTACCAAGGGCCTGGTACAGCAGGATTGATGCACATTTGGTAAACTTGGGTTTTAAAAAAAGTCTAAGTGAATTTACTCTCTATCTCAAGAAGGTTAGTGATGAAATACTTGTGGTATCTCTTTATGTTGATGACTTGCTTGTTACGGGAAGTAGTATGGAGCAGATTAACACTTTTAAAAGGGAAATGAATGATGTTTTTGAGATGACTGGTCTTGGAAAGATGACATTCTTCCTTGGCATGGAAGTTCAACAAAAGCAAAATGAGATCTTCATATGTCAGCATAAATATGCCAAAGAGATTCTCAAAAAATTCAACATGGAGGAATGCAAGCCAACTGCAACCACAATGAATCAAAAGGAGAAGTTCTGCAAAGAAGATGGAGCTGCAAAGGTTGATGAAAGACTTTACAGAACCTTAATAGGCTACTTGATGTACTTGACTGCAACCAGACCAGATATTATGAACGCTGTAAGTCTACTCTCAAGGTACATCCACTGTGCTAGTGAAATTCATTTTCAAGCAGCAAAAAGAATTGTTAGATATATCAAGGGTACGATTGGCTATGGTTTGAGGTACTATCAAGTTAAAAATTTCACATTCCATAATTATTTTGATAGTGATTGGGCTGGTTGTATTGATGACATGAGAAGTACTTCAGGTTATTGTTTTACCTTTGGTTTTGCTATTTTCTCATGATGTTCTAAGAAGCAAGACGTCATAGCTCAGTCTACAACAGAAGTAGAATATGTAGCTGTCGCTGCCGCTATGAATCAAGCTCTCTGGATTAGAAAATTAATGGCAGATCTGCATATGGAGCAAAAGGAAAGCACACAGATACTTGTAGACAACCAAGCTGCAATTTCAATTGCAAATAATCCAGTGTTTCATGGCAAAACAAAACTCTTCAAGTTGAAACTCTATTTCCTAATAGATGTACAAAAAGAAAGAGAAATACAGTTGGTCTACTGCAAAACAGAAGATCAAAATGCTGATATCCTGACCAAGGCTCTTTCCAAAGCCAGGTATGAGTTCTTGAGATAAAGGCTTGGAGTCTGCACCTTCAGAGCCAAGGAGGAGTATTGAATAACATGTCTCAGGAGTTGCTGACATGGATAAGAAATTGATCTAATCTTCAGCTATTTTTTAAGAATTTCTGTTACATAATATGCAGCAGATTTGGCTGCATTTTTAAAGCTTTTCTGTTATGTAACTACAGCAGATTTTGCTCCAGATTTTATCCTTTTTCTGTTTTAAATAAGTTGTATAAATAAGTGTTTTTGATGATCAATAAAACATACTTTTGAGAAGTCTTAAGAATCAGTGTATTACTTACAACATTAGAACTATCACTTACCTACTCCATTTCTTGCAAAAAACATCGTTCTGTCCAAAAAGCTGCCGTTATCTCAACGGATCAACACGATTCGTAATATAACTCAAGAATAAATTAGTCCATCAACTTGTCTTCATAAGGGTAAATATACCTTCTCTTCCTTATCCTCTTTTTCTCTTTATCCCTCTCTAGTTCTCTCTCTAATTTCATTTTTACTGAGAATTAGGGATCAGGAAGGAGAAGAAATTATAAATTTAACTAGCCCTGAATTCATTATTTTATATGAATATTGTTTCGCATTTTTGTCCCAGATTAAAGAATCCAATGTAATGTTTTATACCTGATTTCTTGTTTCCTGGGGAACCTTTATGTGAATTCTTTCCTATTTAAAGAAGAAATATTTTTTGGGCCAGCCCAGTTGGATATTTTTGTTGATTATTGCAAATAACAAGAAATTTACAGGCTAGGATACAAAAGTATTGCCAATTATTAGATTTTAGTTCTTGAAAGAAATTGCCACGTTCATGAAGATTAGGTTTTTGTTGAATTAGAAGAGGAATTTGAAGAATGAGGAATGTGATGAATTTGAAGCGAACCCAGATGCGAGGAGGTTGCAAAGTAGAAGATTTTTCCTGACTAATTGATTTGTGCAATGAATATGAAGTCGCCATTGTTGACTTTGGTCAATGCTTGTTCGGGGATTTTCTTTGGTTTCTTTGCTCTCGTTGTCGAGTTTCAACAAAATGTGAATCCTCTACCAGTTCTTTTTCTTTGATTTTCTTTTTCTTTTTGCTTTTTAACCATGATAAAAAAAATTCAAGGTTCCACAACCAGAAATCAGTGGCCGACAAAGCAGATTCAATCTGGAATTAAAGTACTCAAGTAGAATTTGTATATTAAATACCAAGCAAACACTGATGGTGGTGGGTTCTTACAATGGATTAGTTTTATTAGTCAATGAAGAAGAAAACAAGTTGATGGACTAATTTACCCTTAAGTTATATTACGAATCGTGTTGGTTAACGACAACTTTTTGGACGGAATGATGTTTTTCGCAAGAAATGGAGTAGGTGAGAATGTTAAATGCCAAAACTTAAAAGACAAGGACGATTTGCACAATAACTTTAATAGGTAGGGACGTTTTGTGCTAATTACCCCTTATATTGTTATTAAAGCTGTAGGAAATAATTTACTATTTTTATTTCCACAGGTTAAGTATAATGCTTCCGTTCAATTTATCTTTTTCAAATTTTTTATTCTTTTTAACAATTACAAGTGCTGGTATTCTCTCTCAAAGACTCCAAAATTTTATTTTAACTCGTCTCTTTCTAATATCAGCAAGAATTTTTTTCTCCACAAGATCATTACATTTTCACATAGTTATCTTCCTCGACCCAGTCACCTACCATGCTTGAAGCACTGGGTCAGTGAGTAGGAAGTCCCAATCTCAAGAAGGCATAGCCATTGATAAACTTGATAGAAAATGGCTCAAAAAGTCACCAAGATCATCTAATCTGGATCATATCTATTCAAGAAAATTCAGTGCGTGTTTGTGTAAGTATCTTTTGAATTTAAGCCTTAATCGTTCTAGAAAGAGTAATTCCAGAATCCATCACGCTTCAAAAACATCTCCATAGGCAAATGACCACTGACAAATATTTTAGATTATCTATTATGAGCAATTTTTCCTTGCCATGAAGAATTGTATCTCAATTAGGTGGTGGGGGGGTGAGAGAGAGATTCATCTGAAACACTGAAACTAATAGTCATTGAGAATCACATAAACAGTGGATTTTTGGTCATTTTCTCCAAGTCCAAGAACTACGCCAACATGATACTTATTTCACATTGTGTTATCCACGACATTTTTCATTTTCTACAATCATTGACATCAATGGCATGCTTTCAACTTATTTGCTATACCACACAATTAAAAACAATTTAATCTTTCGACTTATTTGATATAGGACTATTGCACACAATGGAAAATATTTAATCAACTATTGCAATTATAACATTTTGAACCACATTTTTCTTTTGACAAAATAACTGAGGAATAACAAAAGGGCAATACCTCTTGGGCATCATTGGAAACAATTGCCGTGGGTGAGAAATCTTCCAATTCAGAAGCCTTTTGTCTAGCAAGCGCTACAACACTTTCAGGAAAGTTGGCAAATTCCGCTACATGTATCCCAAAACTTTGATCGCAGGCCCCAGGTTCGACCTGGAAAATAGAAGTATAGGCATAAGTTGGCTGAATGCAGTAAATCTCCACGGTGCACTTGAGGATACAGTTTGATAAGCTTGAGGTATATAAAAGAAAACCTTAGCCCAGTCAGAAATAACAAATCACCAGTTAGATCCACCAAATATGTTCGGATAACTTACTTTTTCTTTACTTATTTTAGAAGTAACTCTTAATTTATTGTTAAATAAAGTAACTTGTTTCAGTCTTTGACCAATAAAAAATTTATTTACTTACAAGTTCTTAGTATCAAACCATGTGTCCCACCATACCCTTCTACCATCATTCAAATGGCCTTCCTCAACAAATAATAGAGAGGTATGTATGTCTCTCTCTCTCTCTCTCTCTACATGCACACACACCCTACGTCACGTGGTTATTTCTACACTTCCCATTCTGAGACATCCAAGAATGACAGATTCATTTCAAAAAGGTTAATTTCAGTTTCCGACTTCTCTATACCTAACATGCATTTTCACTGAAGGGTTTTAAGCAGTTTCAACAACAAAAAGAAGGGTAATTGAGTAAATGAACAGTAGGCAAAATGGGAGATGTACTAAATGCATGTTTCTTTAAATATTCGGAGATCCATAAATGAATCTCTTTTATTGGGAGGAAGGGGATATGTGTGTGAATTTATGTTTAGAGAGAGAGAGAGAAGTAAATTGAAATCATGATCAGCTTACACTGAAAACTAGGAAGCACTGATGCACCACTAGAGCAAGAGTATGTCGACACACTGGTGTTGTGTTCTTTTTTTCCATTTCTCTACATGTTGGCGTGCATAATAGGTGCATGAGCTGCAGTGTTATGATTTTTTACATGGTTCCAAAGTGTAACATTAAAAAATCACACAATCAAAAGACAAATTTTACCGACTTCCATTTCTCCATCTATGTCTTCAAGCCTAGTCTTGTTCTATATGCTATAATAAACACACACACGCACAGTGAGAGACAGAGACATAGTGAGCTTACCTTGTAAAGCATGGTGAGCTTGCGACTTGATGAGTCAATGTGTGCACTGACATGATAATTCGCTACACCTATAATCTTCTTTGAAGATTGCTCAGTACCGGCATTTTCATGAGCTAATGCAGTCAGCTCATGAAAGTGAGTTGCAAACAATGTAGGTGCTTTAATCACTTCAACAATGTACTCACAAATGGCCCAAGCTAGGCCTGACAAATTGTAGTCAAGGCAAAATTTATAGCCAAGATGAGTATAATGTCCAACAAAATCCAAATAAAAATTCAGCAGCACTATTAATGTTAAAAGAGAGAGAGAGAGAGAGAGAGAGAAGAAGAAGAAGAAGAAAATGGTCAAGAATAGAAGACTAGTGATTATTCATGGCAAACTTTGACATGATGTGCACATGTTTTGTAACTTAATACAAAAATTTTAAAGTGACCAATCACACTTATGTAAATAAATTTGGGTTAAAAAATACCGTTAGTCACCCAACTTATAATGTTGCTTCACTTAGGTCACCGAATTTTTTCTTATTCTAAATTAGTCACCCGAGTTTCATTTCTGTTTCAATTTAGACGCTCAGTCTATCTCCAATGCTAAATGATGGAAATGCTAACTTGGCTAACGGAAAATTTGATGTGGCATGAAAAATTTGCTAGTGCATTGTTTTTATTGCCCAACTCGACAAAAATGCACCTTCTTAGACTAGTTGTGCTTTCGAAATGCGCTTTTCCAATGCAACTAAAAAAAAGAAAGAATAGATCATATAATAGAAGAAAAATATTAATATTCTTCCCCAACACTCTGCAGCCTTCCTCCCCCCAACACCACCATCATTGTAATCACCACGACGCGAACCTTTCTGTTAATTTGGCAAAGGAGGTAGACGGGGTGTCTAAACTGAAATGAAAATGATAACTCAGTGACTATAATTTGAAACAAAATGAAGTACGGTAACTAAATTAAAAGAACAGTTTAGGTTGAGTAACTAATAGTGCTTTTAACCCAAATAAATTAGCACTCATTTCTCCACTCAACATAAATGAAGTGCATAAAGTGAAGTCTTTTTGTAGAAATGCTGTGTATTGCATTCCTTCCATAAGCACAAAAACAGGCAAAGAATTGTGATTTACTAAATCCCAAAACCTTTTCAATAACCACCTCAAGAACATTACCACATAGTGTCCATCATGGTATAGTCAAAGACAATTTGAAAAAATAAATAAATTATGGTACTTTACCAAAGGATGTCCTGTAAATAGAAGTATAGAACATCAATAAATTAATTATGCGAGCTACCTAAGTTAAGTGCCTTACTGTCTCTTTGAATATTTTGGGTGACCTGCTAACTTAGACTCCTGCATTTTAAACTTGAAACAAATTGCTTGTATGAAATTGCTACCCGACCATCTTTCTCTTTGACAAGTGCTCCATTTTTTGTACGGGTTCTAAGTAGATTCCACAACTTTAATCCTTCAAATTATTTTATCAAATTCGTTTATACTCATTTACCCAATCAACCGGTCACCACTTCCTTTACAAGTGAATTACTGATCAAAAAGAGATATAACAAATCTTCTTCTGTTTGTATCCTTTCCCCAGGTTTTTGGCAAGATGCACTAATACAATTTGATATCTTTTGTCCGATTATGGAATAGGAAAGATACAACTACGGAGTTAACTTTTGGAAAATCAACCCCTCCAGAACAGACAACTGGGATAAAAATATTGTTAAGAGTACCATGTATTGGGAATTTAAGTCTAGTTTATAGAGTTAACTAGATGATCAGAATTTTTGTCTTAATCAAATTAGTATACGCATATTAATGACACAATTATATAGTGTCGAAGATGAATTCACTTCATCCGGCTTTAAACATTTTGTTTCTAGTGGTTTTAGATGCTTCTACATTTATTTATCCACCTAAGTAATCTGTTTTGGGGACCAAAACCACTTCCAAAATGCTTGCGCGCACAATGATATCTGTGGGTTAAAATCACTTCTAATACCAAATTGATTTTGATTATGCAGGCCTCTTTAGCTCAAGAGCTGAAAGCAGGGAGGGACAGTGGAGCCAGCAAAGGGACAAAGGATGGAAGGTGTAAAGTCACAGCAGATCAAACAAGAACTTGATGAGTGAAATCCCAAGGGGCGGTTGGGATAAGAAGTCCCCACATACTGGGGGAGAGGAAGAAGTATGTGCTGCACTTTATAGCCTGCCATAACAATTACACTTCAACAACCCTGCAGACTAACTTTGTTTTAGTTTCAAATATGTATTTATATATTTGAGCACGCGCCAAAGAATTCAAACTCTCAGTTTTGTGTCGCCAAAGCACCAAAAGAATGAATACACAATGATGAATGAAAACTGTAGTGAGGAAAGGTGGGAAACCTTACACTCAAAACACAGATATGATGGAAAGAAGGGTAACATATAATAAAGTATTCAAATATGAGACTAACCAAATCCATCATAAGTCGATGTGCCACGACCCAATTCATCTATTATTATCAAAGACTTCTCAGTTGCTCCTTTCAGGATTGACGCTGTTTCAAGCATTTCTTGCATGAAAGTAGATACTCCACGTAGCTATATAAGGCATATGAAAATAACAAAATGAAAGGAAGCACCATGTTAAAAGTGTAATAGTCAATAAAATCCGTATCATTTCTTTAATGCTAACAAACAGCTCTGCTCTTACTAACAATAACAACATGCAGGGGGGGAATTAATTAACATCCTTGAACTTCCACTATGAACAGTTTGTCAGGGTCTGAAAAGGGAAGTTGGATGCTGTTGTTAGATATAATTGTAGTTTAGTTTATTAATTATTAGTCGAGGGTACTTTAGTCTTTTCCTTTCTAGGATTTTATGTTTTACTGTTTTGGTCTTTCTATATTGTCCTCTTTGTAGTTTTTTCAGATATTGAATAATACGTTTCATCTTATTTAACATTGTATCAAAGCAGATTTAATCGGTCAATGGTTAAACTTGTAATCGCTTCCGTTCTCCGGCGAGCAACCTTCGTGCAGCTCGTCCGGCCAAGTTTTTTTGGTTTCTTCTAGATATGCTAGTCTGATCAAGTTCCTTTTGTATCTGTTAGTTTTTCGTCCAACCAAATTTTTAGACATGTCCATGTTCGTTCGTAGCATTCGTTCTTTATTTTTTCTTTTCTTTTTTTTTTTTTTTTTTTTTTTTGTTTCGACTGGCTTTGTTTTCGGGGGGTCTGATTTTATCTGCTGATGGTGGGCGACAGCTTTGTCTGTTGGTGGCTCAGTCTAGTCTCATTCCCGGTGGTAGTGGCGGCGGCACAAGGTATATGCTGTTTTGCCCTAATTCTTTTTGTGGCTGGATTTACTTATCTTCAGATTTTCTGGTACACATTTTGGGTTCATGAAATCAGAAAATTAAGGTTTCTGATGAGTGAAAAGTGGATTTTCTGAGGGTATTTTGGGAATTTGCACTGAATGTTTTTTAATTGCTGCCTATGAAGTCTGAACATGTAAAATGAAGTTTGAAAAAAACAACGATCAGAGGTGATCTGGAATTGCTTTGGTTAGTTGTGGGGTGAGGGTGAAGAGTACAACTGCCATCTTGGACATGGATTTAAGCAAATTTAAGGTTAGGGATTTATCTGCTAGGATTATGTATGGATATTATGCACTTGCATTAAATATAAAAATAAAAATTGATGAAGAAGATTTTGGCCAACATGGAGCTCGTCTTCAAGAGGAGGCTTTTTGCTTCAGATTCACTCTTTCTTTTACATGGATTTAGTATAGATTTTGGCACATTTTTTGCTTGTTGGGCACTCTGAATTTGTTTGGGTATTAGTTATTGGAATGATTTGGAATACAATGGTTATGCACCTAGGTAATTTGAAATTTGGGGTTTGCTCCAAGTTAGTTTGCAATCTGGAATTTAAATTTAGTATTTGGTCTCGTTAATCTGGAATCTAGATTTGGAATTTGACATTTGCATCGAGTTAATGATTTTGGTATGTGAAATTTGAATTCATTTCCTTCGGTTCTTTAGCTATGTTCATTAACAGTCTTGGCTTCCGCGCGCACTGAAGTAGCAGATTTATGAGCTGACAAAGAATATGGATTTGTTTTTGGCAACCCTCACATTGTCAAGCCTATGATGGACAAAAGTACCAAACCAAACCGGAACCGACCCGAACCAAATGGTTCAGTCGGTTTTTCTTAAATTTAAATCAGGTAATGGGTATTAGAACCTAGAACTAACCGTCTATGGTTCGGTTATCGGTTCTATACCCAAAACCGAATAACCAAACCTACCCAGTTTTTTTTTTTTTCTGAGCCCATAAAAATAAAATAGTCTATTTCTATATTTGTAATTTTATTGAGATGGAATCTTGTGTTCAAAACTTTGATATGTTGTTCTTTTGTGAATGGATTAAGATTTGAATGTTATGGTTCTTTAGATTGTTGTGTTGTTTGAAATAAGGAAAATAAAAACAATTGTTAAAAATATGACAACTTTGAAATCTTCAATTATGGAACTGAACCGTACAGAACTCAAGAGTTCGGTTTTGGTTTGGTTATATAATTCAAATTGGAACTGCGGTTTGATTTGGTTCTCTTCGAAACCAGACCATGTCCATTAATAGTTAAGCCGATTTGATAGTGCTAAGTTAAGCTCATTGACCATGTGACGTATCTCAGCCTTGTGTAGAGGGAGAGCGCCGAGTGACTCTAATCGTGACGTATAAAGAGAGTGTAATTCGTACTAGAGGCAATTAGTACATTTTTAAGCCAATTTTGCAGTGATGAGTTCGGCCTTTGGCCTTTGACATGATGGATGTTCATGATCAATTAAAGTCATACATGGAGTCGTTTTTTAGTTTTTTTTTGTTTTTAGCAAAATGGGGGTGTTAGGTATAATTGTGGTTTAGTTTATTAGTCAAGGGTACTTTAGTCTTTTCCTTTTTAGAGTTTTATTTTTAGGGTTTTGGTTTTTATATATTGTTGAAGTCTTTTCAAATATTGAATAATACGTTTCATCTTGTTTAACAACTGTGAGTCTGTGACCATAGATGTTAGCTCCTAGAGACGTGGCCATTGTCCGGTCATGCAAAGCATGCCCTTTGGTGCTAATGTTGTAAAATGTCCACCAATGGGACCGTTATCTGTCTTTGAAATGGTTAAGTCACTTTACTAAAAGAAAAGACTTGATAGGCTGGAGCTATATTAAGGCAATGATTCTTATCTCAATGTCACATAAAAGGGTTCCACATCAACGTAATCTCTTTTTTTTTTCCATTCTAGATCTCTCTGCTGCATTATATTGGACCACATTGTCTCCTACCCGTGTTTTTTACCACATTATCATTACCAAAAGTATGGGACAGTACATTACAAGTGCCTTTAAAAGTGAAGCAACCATGAAATAAGCTTGAAATTTGAAGGTCCGCAAGTGGTACTGACATTAAAAGCAAAAACATGTTAATTTTGTTTTTCAACAACTTCTGGGGGGCTAGTCATCACTCACTCCATGCAGATCACTCGTTGCGACATCAACTGGTGATAATATTTCTATGTTACCACTGAAACACCAGGGGGCAACACTATATATAAATTAGTCAACAACATGCTTGATATACCCTTGACTTATTAACCTATTGCAACAAGTTGAATTTCGCATAATTTGATTCCCTATGAACATTGGAATATACCACTGACCTGGCAGTCACCAGCACCCACACGAGCAAAAATGCAATCACGAACAGATATACTAGCATTGTCACAAGGGACAAAGGAACCAACTTGTGCCATCAGAATGTTCACTCCAACCTGCATAAAGTAACTATATAAAACCTGCCAAAATTTTATTAACAGAAAATAATCCCAAATATGCTACCTGATAAGGACTACTAAAGAGGCTACAGGTTATTAGTCTCCAAGGATAAGGTCCCAATATGGGGAGCATCCAAAGAAATTAGCAAAAATAACCAAAACATGGTTGCCATTGCCCATGGACAGAGCCACACTGAGTATTCGAGTGAGGGGAAGGGGCAATTACCCCTTCTCAATTTTAAGAACATGTTACTTGATGATACCTATTTTCAAATTATTTCCTAAGCAAAACTGTCTTAGAATACAAATGAAGACTGAAATTGTTGCTGGTTCAGATCTCATAGATCTCATTTTAAAGCAAAGGATACTTAAGTTTCCAACGAGAAAATGAGGAGGATGAGGAAAGATAACAATTAAAAGATGCTTAGTCTCTCAATTGAGTCGAAACCAAATGCAGCTCAACCTTGTACTGAAAGGACTAAATCAAAATCATTTCTGCTCCATATAAATTGCATAAACACAGACTTTCTAGGTAAACATGTGAAAAAAATCCAAACCGTTTTAAAATCAAAGATTCTATCATCTTGGAGGAAAAATAAATCCTGTACTTCGGATTCCACAATAGCAAAATCCTGGCTTCACTCTTGTCAAGTTCAATGTTAATGTATATGATGCTTTCGACAAATAGGACTGATACAACATCGTTGGAGAATGAGAGCATAAGAGAAGAGAGTTACAAGACAGATAAGGAAAAACGATGGAAAGGAGAAAAGGAGGCTAAGATAAAAAGAGGAAAGGGGTGGATATATGGAAACTCCGATATATATAAGCTATATAAAACTAAACCCGAAAACTTAATCTGCAACAATATTCTGCCCAATCCTTTCTATTCCTCATTGACAATGCTCATCTACACCACAAAAGGATTGTTCTAATTATGAACATCAAAATGGCTATTTTAGGGCTTATAAATTTTGATAGGAAAAACAGAATATTCAACTAAATTGAAGAAGCATACCTGTCGTATGTAAGTGGATTTTCCACCCATATTAGGCCCTGTAATGATTTGGAACCAACTTTTTTCCCTAACCTGGAAAGACCAAAGAGGTAGGTAATTACTTACTTCAACACAGATTGCTAAAGATAGGTCAACCCCAGATTACATGGCTACTCACTAGTTTACAGTCATTCGGGATAAAATTCACCCAATCCTGAGCTTCAACACAAGGATGCCGACTCCCATCTAATATTATATCTCCCACGTCCTGTAGAGCCAATTCCATATAATAAGAAATTATCATAGCAGAGATCAAAACAGTAGATTACTAGTTATCATTACTGATGGAGTGATGCTTGGTCTTGTGTACAGAGTGGGACAACTGGCAGCCAAATCAGCAAAACTAAGTAAGACATCCAATTCAGAAAGTGAACCAGCTACTTCTTCAAACACCTGCATAGAAATAAATTCAGTAACCCAGAACAATGGCCAGGAGAGAGCACGGCGGTGTTTTATAACATCGATACCTCAGAAAAACTGGCAGCAGTTTGAACTACCCTGGTAACCAGTTCTTTCTGGCAGTTCATGTAGTCCCGAAGTACTCTTTGGTACTCATCTCCTAGTTTTTTGAGCTTTGTATTTGTAAATTTTACCCCATCTTTTCGAGTCTCAAGAACAATAAAATGGGTATTCAGCTTCTTTCTCACTTTTGTCTCTTCCTTCTTAGTAATTCTGAAGACATGACCATATTGTGTTCCTTTATCTAATTTTAGAGCTTTATCAAGAGCCAGATCAAGATCAGTAGCTGCTAGTCTATGCAAATTATGTATCTGACTCTCCAGTGACTCTTGCTCTTTCTTCAAAGCAGATAAATTTGAATCATACGCAGGTGAAATTATGTATTCTCCACTCTCAAGTTGATCAAGGTCAACAGAAGCTTCCACAAGACCAATGAACTTATTCAAATGTCTATCATCAGTCCAATGCTCTAGAGGATCCAAATATTTTTCCTTGATCAGTGAAGCAAATTGGCCACCATACTGCTCTAAAGCACTTTTGATGTATGGGAGTCTGATGCTGGACTGTAAAAAGAAAAATAGTCATTAATTATGTAAGCTGAAAATACTATGAAAGTAGTGGCACTTGTCAAAAACTCCTGGATGTTTAGATATAGGAAGTGCAATTCTGATATTTAGAAGAGACCAAAAGTCTTAATTTCTAGCAAACATCAAACTAAACAAATAAATTATATCCAGCAATTATCTTTCAGACATTGAAATTTATGTATATATTAGCACAAGTACGTGCTCGGACAACTATGATTGCACGCATATTGGAAGAGGACATTTAATGTATTTTTATATGGAAGGATAAAGATATGATAGTTTCCATTTGTTCTCCAACGCAAGGTTTGAGATCCAGGAAGCATCAAATTAAGCCAAATAAATGCCTATAGAAGATAAATGACTTTTAAGAGAATTTGAAATGGAATGTTTTTACAGGACTGTAACATCTTCTCCTCTCAATTTTAAAAAACATTCCCCTTTTTCACCACATATAATACATACCATGCCCCTGTCACCAATTACCATAGGATTAAACAGCAAAGAAAAAGATTAAATAAAGAAAGAAATTCCTAAAAGCACCTAAAATACAGTAGCCAAGCACTGTGATACGTATGAAAGAAACCATATCAGCTTAGAGCATAGCATGTTCGCCACCATGCTGGCTGGCTTGTGTATTGGCCTTACTGTAATAAGTCAGAGAGGTATGATCATTTAGAACAATCTGTATCTTGACACCTGAAATGAGGCATTTTTTCATAGAGCATGCAACACAGCCTCCATGGCTTGTCAATGCATCCTGGCTCTCCATTTTGGATTTCAAAAATTGGCAATTTCTGCATTATACAGTTTCTGGCAGACGGTATCATTCACAATTTCAAATGATATAGCACACCCTACAGTGGCAATCCTATAGCAATTGCAAATTACCACTCAATGTCATTCAGGCAGACTATGACAAGAATAAAAATATAGTGAAGTTTGAAGATATAACAATAACAATTTCATGTCGATGCCCTAGATTATGAGCAATCTGAAAATACTCATCTTTTTCTCTCTTTAATCGACCAATGACTCAGAGCATCTGATTCCATAACAAAAATGAAAATGTAAGCAAAAATGTAGAGTACCTGATAAAGCTTAACAATATGAACCAAACTTGCCCGTTTCTTTTGAAGACAGCGTATCAGTCTCTCAATATCTGAAATTCTTTTCAAATGCTGCCTTAAATCTTGCCGAAGGGCAGTATCCTCCACAAAGGCTTGCACCAAGTCCAGCCTAGTGTTGATTTCATTTACATCTAATAAAGGTTGTTTCAGCCACATGTGCAGTAAACGTTTACCCATTCCAGCAGTACAGGTCCTATTCATGAGGCCAAACAAGCTAAAGTTTTTATTAGCATCAGATTTGCTCTCCATGACATTTAGTGCCTTCATGGCAGCAGAATCTAATCTCATGTAACTATCAAGATTATAATGCTGGATTGTATAGTTTCCGTAATTGCTCTCATCCGAAAGTAATTCTACATAAGATATTATACAACTGAGAGCCCCAGGTGCAAATTCAAACCCAGCTACTACATCTCTTACCAGTTCTATAGAACCTTTCACAAGCCTACCGAGATCCTGTACCAAATCTCTTCCTTTAAACTCATTTTTCTTTCTTTCAGTTACCATCACACCACACTTTGTCATTGCATCATTTAAGGATCTATATTCACTAGATTTGACGCTCTCACCAGGCAAGAGACATTCCTTGCAGCCGAGAGCAACAAGAGCTGACTCCACATTTGTGAAGTGACTATCATCAAGAAACTCTGTCAATCCAAGCACTCGTTTGGTAAGATTTACATAGCCCAATCCCACAGTGCATCCATTATCACGGAAGTTTGGACATAGAGCAACAACCACAGGAGAATCCTGCATTTCATTGTTTGCAAACAGAATATCCTCAAAACTACCCAGATTTCCCGGGGTTCCACTTTTCACCAGTTTCCAATTTGATCCGTTACCCTCATACAATTCGAGAGTATGATCGGTTCTCTCCAAAAGAAGGTCACGGGCCATTGTTTCAAACATGTTTTTATTCACACTAACACTAGAAATGGCATCGGATCCACTTCCTAGCTGGCGCAAAGCCGTTGTAGTGTGGTAATATGTCTTTGCAATGAAAGTTGCATTCTCACCATGAGCAGTGTAATAGTCCTGAATGAGTGACACAAATTTACTTCAGTAATTGAGATCAGCAGTGCAAACATGTTACTAAATCCATAAATTCTGGAAGAAGCAACTGAGCAACGAAACCACCGAGTACCTTAATTTATTATCAGTAGCATGATCGCATATAAGGCATGCGCAAATAGTAATTTACCTATTAGTCGGATAAACAAACAAATAATTTGAAAACCAAAACTCCAGAGTAGGTATTGAGGATTCCACGTGCACAAAAAGTAGACAACTACTTGTACCAATTGAAAGAAACCAAGGGAAACTAAACTGGTGAACTACTGAGTGGTAAAATAATTTACAAAAAGAACTTAGCAAAAACTAGCATAAGCACAATTTTGCCAAAACAAAGATAGTGTGCCAGCCCATATATATTAGCAAGAAAATGAGAAAGAAAGTGCAGATAATATCACTACCAGTCGTTGAAAGTTCAGTCCCATTAGTAGCTCCCCTCATTATAATACTAACATTTATCTATCTTAGAGTGCAGTTTGTACTGTATAGCTTCCTTTCACAATACAGGCACGCACTTCCTTCCAAGTTCCATATTGCATTTAAAACACACTATCTACCAACAAAGTGCTTTCTTATTTTTCTGATCAAGAGTTAAGGCATCTCAAGCTATTTATTGACAGCACGCAACACAGATGGACACCCACAGGACTGGAAGAGGACTCACCCGGCGATCAAAGAAGCGAATAGCTCTAGGGTCCTGCAAAAATGAAGGGGAAATGTATTTTCTTGAAAAAATTCATAACAGAGGGCAACATTTTGCCAAAAAAGAAAAATGAAAAGAGAGAGAGAGAGAGAGAGAGGAATTGCTTACATTGGGGAGGGTTTTGAAGAATGAGAGAAAGCCTTGAGCTTGTTTAGCATCTAAACAATGCCAATTAAAATAATAAATCCCATAATAATGTAAACCAAGAATAATTATCAACTAGAAAATAAAAATTATTATACAAATAAAAACTAGGGTTCTGGTATACCGAGTTTGAGTTCAGGAAGCTTGTTCTGCTCGTCAAAATTTTCCTCCATTTTTATGAGCAAAAAGAATAAATTTTAACAGTGCCGGCGCTTAGAATTTCCCCCTTTTTATGTTCGTTTTTGTATATGTTCTGCACATATACGCATATATTGAGGGTTCGCAATCGCTGTTAAATGTGGGGTTTTAGATTGGCGGGAAAGGGGTGGCGCGCTTCACTGTGGCGGATGGCTATTGAGCATTGTAAGTTGAGCTGAAAAAAAGAAAACAAATTATTTAGAAATAACTTTTAAGTCTAATCAAAAAATTGTCTGAACGTTTAAAAGTTACTTTTACGATTTTGGCGCAAATGCTTCCTATTCTTAGTTGATTTTGGTCTTTAAGAGTGTGTTTAATTTTGATTAAAATTAATTTGTTTTTATAAAAATTAATAAAAGTTGATAGAATGTATAATTGAAAAGTTGTAAAAGATTATAGATCCTATAAAATGTGTAGTTAAAATTAATTATTAATTTTAATTTCAATTTTTTATTAAAATTTTGATTAAATACAAACGGAGCATAAGTCAACCCATTCAAAATATTTGTTAGTTGGGCAAGCGCTCTACACTTCCCTTTATTATTAGAGAGAAATTTGTTATTTCAAAATAAGTAATAAGAAACAAAACAAAACAAAAACATAGAAAATATTATATTCTTCACGCTTGTTTGGTGGATTTTTTTAGCATATCTTGATATAGTCCTGTTCTCCTGTCCACATTAGGCAAGAATTATCTTGCCGACTGCCTATGTGGCATGCTCATTCATATCTACTGGGACACGCCACTTCAGCCCCAAAAAAAAAAAAAAAAAACACCAATTCCCCCACCCAGCAGTCACCCACTTTACCTGATTTCACTCCCCCCAAATTCGCCCTATCGCGCCGGAACACCACTTCCCATCACTCCCCCAAACAAACCACCCATCACGCCAAAACACCACTTCCCTCGTCTCCATCTTGCATCTCTGGCCACACATCGTTCATCTCGCCGGACCTACACCACCATGACCCACCACTAATCCATTATTTCTGCCCTAAATTAATTGATCCAGTCGGTCACCACCACGAAAGTCCTATACCACTGCGCCAAACCTCCACCGTCACGTCGGACCTCCACACCACAAACGGAGTGTCAAATCGAGGTTAATGTGGTCAGACGGGTTATTTTTTGGAGAAAATTGGGTCTGAAGTTGATGACCCACCGGAAAAATGGAGAATTTTTTTTGGGAAGTGCAGTAGAAATGATAACATTCTGGAGGATTTGGTGTTGGGTTTGATTTCTGAGTGGTTTTTGATGGCTCAGTAGATAGCTTCTAGAAGTTGTGGATGCTATGATCCGCCATTGTTGTTGTGGTTTTGAAAAATAAAAAATGAGAGAAAAAGTGAGTTGTATACAGTAAGATGGTTAAGGCACGGTGGTGGACAACGACGACGATGTGTTCACAGGTGGAGGTGGTGGTGGCCAGAATCAAGTTCGGCAGTAGTGAACACAGTAGAATAAGAGTCTTGAGGGGAGAGATTAGGGCACGCGCTATGGGGGGTTTGGGATGGATTGATGTGTTGTCCGGCGAGGCGTTCGTGGGTGGAGGTGGTGGTGGCTGGAATCAGATCCGGGTTCAGCAATCTTGAGGAGAGAGATTAGGTAGGGCACGCGCTATGATAGGGGTTTGGGGGGGTTGATGTTTGTTTTTGGTTTTTATTTTTGGGCTGACGTGGCGTGTTCCATTGGATCTGACTGAGTGCGCCACATAGGCAGTGGGCAGGAGAATGGAGCAATAGCTTGATAACAAGTTAATGAAATGTGTGGTATTGATAAAAGTTGTGGTCTATTATATATGTAGTTAAAATTAATTGTTGATTATGACTTCAACTCTTTTTTTTTTTTTTTTTTTTTTTTTTTTTTTTTTTTTTTTTAAGCGCCATCAAAAAGCTCTTCAACCCACACTATTCCTTTTTCAAGCAGTATTGTAAGTACTTAACGAAACATTTTTGCCTTTAAAAGGATCACATGTATTTGCAATCCATTTGCCCAATTTTTACTATCAAACGACTCTATATTTTCCCTGTATTGGGATGTGACGAGAGTTTACTTTCGACTTTTGCTAAAATTTTCTTATTTCGTCTCACTATTATTGCTATCTTGAAGTGAACTATCTGTTTTAATGATTTTAGACAGGGAATAATAGCTATCCATTGGAAAGTAACTTCTTGAACAATTCGCTAAACTTTCTTCTCATTAATTCCTTCATCATCAGTAGTTGATTCATTATCCAGCTATACTCAAATTCATCTTCGCCACAATCAACAAATTCAACAGGTTTAAATCCTTAAATTTATAGTTAAAACGAACTCCTCTTTCATCTAAACATGTATACACATATCGAACTTTTTGTGGATATATATTTTAAATTGGATGTGAATTATAGTAAAAATGTATAACATTTATTGATTGTTCTTACCAAAGAAGACAATCATTTCCACGCCAGAGGTTTACCAACTAGATTGAATGTTGTCAGAATAATCTAATCTTATATGGGACGCCTTTTTTTTTAGGCGTATGCATATGGCATGTACATCTATATATAGATATTGATAAATAGAATCGGTACATGCAGTTATGGTGGTGGAGGTGATGGACTAAACTTTTTTTATTAGAAAGAGAGAGCGAATTAATTCTATTTTAGATTTTATTATTTATTGTTTATTTTTGAATTAACAAATTTACCTTTGTTATTAAAGGAAAGTGTATACTACACATTCAACTAATCGACAGTGATTTCCTACACCCAAGGGGGTAGGATATCCTACTCACTTGCTGAGGTGTCAGTAGGTGAGTAGTTGATAATAAAACAGTCAAATATCATTAAATGTCCACCTGCTGATGTATCAGCAGGTGGGCGGGCAGGAGATCAATGCCCTTCAACTAACATAGATTTTGGATAGATTCTGTCCACATAGAGTAATTTTGCACTTAAAGGCTTATATCAGGGATCTTCTAGCTAAAATTGAAATAGTAGAAATCAAAACCAAATTAAAGAGATACGTCATAGATTATTTGCATGAAATCCCCTTACTTTTAAGAGCGTGTATAGACAAAGACTTGTTTTTTAAAAAATTACTTAGAGCTTGTTTTGCATGGTTTATAAACCATTTTTAGTTTATTTCAGCCGTCATTTTTTACTTTTCAACTCACCTTTAACATGAAAAGTCAACAATTTTAACTCAAATAAACCATTTTTGGTTTATAACTAGTCAAACAGACCCTTAAACATGTTGGATTTTTTTTATAATCTTCTTAGTCAAGTTCCTTTTAACCAACGTTGTAAAAAGCGTTATAAGTGGTTAGGCGTAGAGATCGAGTTTCAAACTTTTCAAGTATAGGCGAAACCTAGTCGAGAATGAGGGAAGGGCAAAGCGTGGATATCGTGCATCAAGCTTAGGCGGTGCCTGAAAGAGCTTTTTAGAACAACGCTTTTAATCTTGACCATTTTGCAATTGTAATGATCGCTTTGCAATCGTGCATCGCAGTCTGTAAGATAGACTAAGGAGGTGTATTTACTTTTATAAATTTTTGTAAATGGATGAATTTTATAGATTTTGTGAACTTTTAAGTGACTTTTATAAATTTATTAAGAATGAATGAAAGTCTTCCATAAACTTCAGTACACTTTTACTAAATACTTTTAATTTTGAAAAAAAAAAAGGCTAAATACCTATATAGTGTAATATTATGAATTTAACTAACACAAAACTATGTAAACTCCTTTCTTGTAAGATTTGATTATGTTCGAGATATGGACTTTACTAGACAAGATCAATGCTAAATTGGGTTAATTACACCATATATCAATAAACTTTATACTCCATTTCATTTATACCATCGAACTTTAATTCGTTTTATTTATACCATCGAACTTTATACCATGTTTCATTTATACCACTAAAATTTAAAATTATTTTCAGTTAAACCACTTTATTAACCAATTGTTCATTGTTTGACGAAAATTCTGACGTGACATTAACGAATCGTTAATTGGCTGATGTATATCGTCACGTGTATGAAGTTTAAAATAAAAATACGTTTTTAACATCAATTAAATGACTTTGAGCTCAAGAATTGTTGAAATAGTTGATACAAAAGCGTATTTTCAAACACAATTTTGACATAAAAAATGTATTTTCATATTGAACATTATACATGTGGACAATACTTCTACGCATGGCGAGATACATCAGCCAATCAACGGTCCATTAATGCCACGTCAGAATTTTTGTCAAACAATGAACGGTTGGTCAATGAAGTGGTTTAACGGAAAATAATTTTAAAGTTTAGACATAAATTAAATGAATTAAAGTTCGTTAGTATAAATGAAACATGGTATAAAGTTCAATGGTATAAATGAAACGAATTAAAGTTCGATAATATAAATAAAATTGAGTATAAAATTCAATTGTATATGATGTAATTAACCCACGCTAAATTTGATGAGTTACACAAAATTGTAAACCAATTCACCTTACAAGATTGATGTGGAATCTTATAAAGCTTTTGAATTAGGAATAAGGGTTTGTGGTAAAATATTATTTTCGTGAATTATTCTATTATTTTACAAGGGAACCAATATTTTCAAAAGGCATTTTCAATAATTGAAAATGCAAAAAGTGTATATTTTAAAATTTCAATTAAAATGTTTCTATCTTACCTAGTAAATTATATCATTATCAACCAACTACACTTAATGTGAACCCTGTTATATTATATGTTTTATTTTATGTTCCGTTCTCATTCGGCTTCAACTAGACAAAAAATAAAAAATCCACAAGTTACACTTCAAAAATTCTTCTTTCTAATTTTGTTGTTATTGACATACGATGTTACTTGTAACGATCACCTATGGACCCACTCTCCTTGTTACGGGAAAGGGTCCGACCTAATCACTAAGAATAGTCTGACCTAAACCCCAAGAGGGAGGTCTGATATAACCTCCATGAAAAAGGAGACATTCGTCCAAGAGGTCCTAAAGAGTCTAAACCAGTGTTCTAAAAGGCCCGCCTAGGCCTCGCCTAGGCGCGCTTAAGCTCAATGCGTTTGCAAAACGCATCGCATTAGGGGTATGCGCGTTAAAATGCGGTCAACTCTTTTTATTGACCGCCTAGGCGTGAATAGACGAGAATATGCGAGAATAAACATGATTAAGCGAGAATAAGTACGAATAATCACGCATAACACGCATTAGAGCAAGCAAGCTTCTTTTTATATTTTTTTTAGATTAGGCTAAAATAAACATTTTTTAAATCTACAAAAGACACTAGAAATTCTCAAGATAAAATAAGAGAACCTGACGAAAATGATTTTGTATCGGATGACACGGAAGATGAGTTAGATGAAGAAGAAGAGCTTGACTTAGAATCCGATATAAAGAGTTAGACAAAATTTAAGCTATATTGGTATGTAATAAATTGTAGAAAATTATTGAGTAATTTGTATTTATGTTTGTGGTATTTAAAATTTACTAACTTTTGAAAACTATTATGTTGGGTTTTTATTTTGTAGTCTAATTGTAGACTATGATATTAAAATTAGTCCTGCAAATTTTGATTTTGAACCACGTTGAATGTGATATGTTCAACCATGATATGTGTCTTAATATAAATCTAATTTTTCTTTATTGTTACAGCGTGCATCTAATTTTGAAAACTCATATATTTTTTGTGTTTTTTGAAAACTAAGCCTGTAATTTTGTAATCTAAATCAGTATATTCTAGGCTATGTTATTAAAATTTAAAATTTGAGCATTAAAAAAAATTAAAATTCAAAAACGCATTTTGACGCCTAGGCTTCGCTAGGCGCGCCTAGGCCTATAATTCTTGATGCTTCACCTCGCCGCGTCGTCACGCATTACGCATTTTAGAACCTTGGTCTAAACTAATTGAGGTCGAACTACGTAAGCGTTTTCAAGACCACTGTATCTCAGGTTGGCATCAACTCGATTGTTCGAACTGTGTCACCATGGAGAGTGCATCGCATTCAGTTACAATTATCAAAGCGTCACCAGAGAATCAAACCTATCTACATGTTACATGTCAAGCTCGTCACCTTTCAGTCACAATTGATATAAATGTTACTTCGCATTTAATATCCCAAAAAGGGAAATGTATTGTAAGCATTTAGTGTCCAACATGACATTAAATGCAGAAGATTATCATAAATTCCATACAAATATAAGACTTAAATTTCCTAATACATACATATTGAATGCTAACAATATGTAGCATTCTTGGAGAGACTTTAATAAATTATAATTGAATAGCTCGTAACTTTTAAAAACTATCAAATCAAGATCATTCTAATCGAATTGAGTTCAAAACAAAAGTTGAATATATTACGTATAATTAATGGAATCTAATACCGTAGATCACTTAAAGAGCACATTGTAGACAATGGCTAATTATAGAAATAAGATGTTCTCCTATCTATGGTGAGTATGAGTTATCATATTTATTGTTGAGGTGACAGTCTCTAACTGACAATTCATAAAAAAAATAATGAGTGTGGAGTTATGAGTTATTAATTAGAGGTTGTCACCTCAACCGTGGATAAAATATATCTTACCCACTATGGGTAGGAAACATCCCTCAATTATGGAAACTCATAAATATATATATATATAATTAGACACTATCTAATGCATAATAATCAAATCTTGAAACCCCAAAATAAAAGTGGTTTATATAGTACTTATCCTCGTACATTTCATTATGTTGCATCGGAGCTCCGATAAAGACAAGGCCGGAAAGACAAAATAAGCAAGCAGGGAACAAATAGAAAACAAGTAAAGGAAATTAGGAAGAAAACAAAACATTTAGGAACAAATTACTCTCAGTCAGACAGAGAGTGACGAATTTAGAATCCTGCAGGCTTGTAGGCAATGAAACTAATGCATTGCACTTGGCGTATATTGTCGAATCCAATGATCCTAACGAAGGAATTGGGGTATGTCTTGACGGCCTCATCCAACTCGTTCAACACCTGCGCTGCGTCTGTGCACCCAAACATCGGCAGCTTCCACATTACCCAGTAACGGCCATCATAGTATCCAGGTGATCTGTTGTTCTCACGGTAAACAAATCCATGCTGCAATTGATTATACAAAATTAAGTCATTATAGATTGATTATTCGCTACTGTATCGGAAATATTTATTGAATTAATTATTATTGAACTCCAACTCGAATTCAAGGCAGGGAATCCATTTATTCCTGAGAAGGTACTCTACTTCCTTGAGCAATTGTTCTCTGGTGAGATCGGGAAGGTATGAGAGAGTCTCGTACTTCTTCTTTCCAGTTGGTGGCCAAACCTGCAATTAACACATTGTAATTAATGGTTATGGATGATAGTACACATAAATCTAGTTAGTCGTACTTGAAGCTTAATTATCTTGCATCACGGTGTCACATTTATCTGTTTTTTGTATTTGTCAAGCCTTTCTCCCGTGTGCCCGATTTCATCTCCTTTAGTTCCGACATTAGTCTCTCCGATCGAAATTTAACTATCATGTATCCTAGTGTAAACATAAGTTTGTACTCTTGGTAGTTTCTACTGAAAAATTTACCTGCATGCAGGAAACTCTACCACCATTGCTGGCGAGTGAGGTGATGTCGACATTCTTGCGGCTGACCGGGAAAGCACAGGTCGATTTAAGACCGGTGAAAGGAGCCACCATGCTAGCTTGAACCGGGGTGGGGGTGGCAGTGGCTGCGGTTGAGAGCATTGAGGAAGCCATTTTTCTTCTATGTGCAACAGACACCCAATGAGCCTTGTGAAGAAAACTTGTGCTGCTACCTCGTCCTATATATAGAACTATAGCCCCCTTTTAAAATTAATTTTTCCCATATTTTGATCCAAGGGTCTAGCTTCATCTGGAGAGTTTTGGTCGAAATGGACCGTCAGACCATGACATTTTAATTATGACCACATATTGAACGGTCAAGATTGGATTAGTGCCTTATCGTTTGGCACCCCTATCGGTGTGCCACGTGGCATAGTCTTATCTGGTGTTATGGACAATATTTACTGTTTGATTGTGTAAGGCTAACAAATGAGGAGCTTCCTTAGAAGTTGTTTGCACAAGTGAATTTACATACATAACCCCACAAAAAGTGTCTTTAGGGTACGTTTAATAGATGATTGATCTACTCTCCATGGTGGAGAGCTCTTATAACCCCCCACTGAACACATGGTCAGTGGAAGAGTTGGACAAGTGCTTGACCTTTTTGTCAAATACTCTCCACACTAGACACGTGTCCAGCGGAGAATTATAAGAGCTCTCCATCATAGGGAGTATATCAATCCCCACGTTTAACATATTATTAACAATACTGCGCGTGTACTAAAATTAATGTATCATTAATGTTCAATAACGTACGTTTCAGTGTGCAATACTACTATTAACCCACGAGTAAATGGTTGCTTAAAAAAAAAACACTTATGAGTAAATAATTTTTTACGATATATTAATATGTCAAACAAGACTATATTCAATAAGACTAAAAATTGTGCAATTGTTTATTAAATAATAGAAATATATTAGTGGTTCACATGTTGCACTTTTTAAAAATTTGTATTTATTTGTTTTTGTTTGGCACAAGTAAATTAGTGATTGAAATTTCTCAATTCAATTACATCTCAAATCTCATTATTTTATTTTGGCCCGCTAAGTGACGCGATAAGGCAACAAATAACTATCAGATCAGAACCACGTAACTTATTTTGTTATGAACTTATGATATGTAACTTCTTTTTTTCTTTCTTAGATGAAGCCATGAAGGAAACTATTTTTCTTTTTTCTTTTTATTTCGTTTATGTAGGCTGCAGCTTCTTGGCCTTTTATTTTTTTCTTGTCTGCCCTCAAATTCCAAAAAAAATTATATTTATTCAATTATAAATATGTTTGTCATTATTTATAAATTGGTCAAACATTATTTTTATTAACGTATTTTGTAAGTCATACAATTTTTATCCACTTTTTATTACACTTTCCGTAGTATCCATTGTTTATAATTTACAAAATTTTTTACCAAATATATACTATATTTTCTTGTTAATTGAGTAAAATAATTATTTTAAAATAAGGAAAAAATGCATTATTAATTCCCATAGTACTTGCCCTCTATATAACATTTTTAAGGGTCACGGTGTCCCCAATTTTATGAATTTGTAGCATCATTGGTTTCTTAATTAACCATTTTACGGGTAAATAGTAATTTTTCTATTAAAAAAGGGATAATAGCATATTTGGTCTCCAACATTTTTAAAAAAATTAAAGATATATTCATAATCTTTAAAAATAGCACTAGACATCCCAAAGTTTAAAAAAATAGGCATAATAGGTTATTTATAACGAAATTGTCATTCCCTTTAAATAAACAAAAAATAAGATTTTTTTTTTTTTAAAAATAACCGAATTTACTCCAAAAAATAAAAAATAGTAAAGTGGCCCTCACCTTCGAACCATGGCCCAATTCAAGACCTTTATCAATAAAGAAAATCGACCACTATATTGCCATCATCCAAATTGTACCCATGACCTTTTTTTCCTCATCTTCTTCTATAAAGTTGTTATTTAGGATTCTATGTTTGAAATTGACAGCACGAGGACGAATTGTTTGCGATAAGGAGGTTCCATGATCGATGATGGGATGGGAGAATATTGGCAATTGAACTTTAATTTTTAAGAGAAATTTGCAATTTTCTTTCTCAATCTTTCAAATCTGTTACTAATCTACATCAAACCAATTTTTTTTTAGTATCGTACATCCCCAACATTTCAATTAATTACAAATCACGTCTCCAATCACATAATTCGTTAAAAATTGCTATTATGTCACAAGCGTGTACCCCACACATTTATATCCCTCAACCCGTGCATATGAGAACTTAATGGCAATTTGGTCCATTCACAAAAATATTCCCTCATAAAATACACACACACACACACACACACACTTATATACAAATTCCAATCTTATGTGGACTTTAATTTCTCCTAAATTTGCTCGTGTTCTTCTTCTTCATCCACGCTCATTTTTGACAACCTAAATATGGAATGGAGGGTATGCAGATGTGAAAATCGCATGGATCTGAAGACATAATAGACGGATGCGAACCCAGCTAAAAGATTTTTTTGTATGTGAGATGATAATAGTACTTCATACCTTAAATTTTTTATGATTTGTATTATTTGTGGAGACATTGAGAACAACAAACGTTCGTGCAAGATCAAGTCAGCTAGCTCCAGCCAAAAACCCAGAAGTAAGAAGAGGAGAGCTCCATATAAGAAACATAAATCTTGATTGTCAAAATGTAAAAATATTTTGAATGTGATGAATGATTGTGATGCTATTGTTATATTTTGAATGAATGAGATGATTGTCTTCATTGCTTCTATTTGTTTAAAAGTGTTGAATCAGAATCCGATTGTATATAATTGTTGGTTTTACTAGGGATATATACTGAGAAAGTATATACACACAATTTGTAAAACAAACGTTTGGCAAATCAGATCCCTAACCTTTACATATTATTGTATAATATGTCCCCAACCTTTACGCTTAGTTGCATTATCCGTCCCCAATATTGAAGAATTTTTGCAATTTACGTCCCCAACATTTAATTTGTTGTTGCAAAATAATTCTTCAATGTTCAATAGTAATAGTATAACACGTACCATATATGTTTGGATTGAATGTTAAAGAAAAATATTGACGAAATAACTTGATTTGCAAAAACCAACATAATAAACCAACAATTTGGAAAACATTCCAATAAATACAACAATTACAATAGATTTACAATTTTGGCCACAGCTCTTAATGATATTAACATAAGACCATGAAATTCAAGCTAGAATAATCTCGATTACAACAAAATAAATCAAAAAATAACTCATTTGGTTTTTTTTTCTTCAACAAACATCTTACGATTTGTTATTAATTTACTTATATCTTTTATCGTTCCACGCACTTAATATGTGATTGTAGCTTCTTCATCTTTGCTTCTAGTCTCTTAACACGTGCTTATAACTGATTTATTTTTGTTTCATCTTTTTGCCTATGATTCAACAACCTGGATATCACAGGTTTCAAGGTATGAAACATTATTATCACCTCACAGACAAAAAATATTATAGCTGGGTTCGCATCCGTCTATGATGTCTTCAGATTTATGCGATTTCCACATCTACATACCATCCACTCCATATTTGTATTGTCAAAAATATAAGTGGAAGAAGAAGAAGAACACAAGAGCAAATTTAAGAGAAATTAAAATCCACATAAGTTAGAAATGTGTGTATGTGTATATATATTTTATGACGAAAGATTTTTGTAAATTGATCAATCTGTTCTTAAATTCTCAGATGTACTAGTTGATGGATATAAATGCGTGTGGTGTACACTTGTGATATAACGGCAATTTTTAATGAATTATGTGATTGAAGACGTAATTTGTAATTAATTAAAAAATTAGAGATGTCTAATGATAGAAAAATAGTCAGAGATAAGTTAGTAATAAATTTAAAAGGTTGGAAATGAAAATTTTAACGTCCATCAGTTATTGAACTTAACAAAAAGATTCAAGTCACACCACCAGTGGCCAATGTAAAATTAATTATTTGCATCCGATCAAAAAAAAAAAAAAAAATTAATTATTTGCATGTTGGAATTTGTCAGAAGAAGAATGATTGAGATGAGAAAATCCCAAAACCCAAAGAGCTACATACAAGTACAGACCATGGGACTTGAATACACACGCCGACTTAAATGCCAAAAAATAAAGTTTTCTATATTTATAACGCGCATCATTCCTTCATAAAAAATTCAAACAGATACCAATAACGTGCAACTCCTACGGTCCTACCACATTAAACGACAAAAATTAAGGGTGTGTTTGATTCATTGCCATGGAAAAGAAAATATTTTCCATGTAAAGTGGAAAAGAAATTCCACCAAATAGGTAAGAAAATATTTTTCAACTTTTCCTTCTTAACCATGCTTTAAGTGATTGTACCTTGGAAATCATTTTCATTTTCCGGGTGCAATCAAACAGCTAAAGGTGGAAAATATTTTTCACTGATGTGACATTATTTTCCATGGATTAGACATTTTCCATGGAAAATCAATGAATCAAACACACCCTAAACATTTCATAAACAAAATAATTGATACTCTTAGGGTGTGTTTGATTCACAAATTTTCCATGGAAAATGTCACTTTCATGGAAAATCTTGTCAAATCAATGTGTTTTATTTTCCCACTTTTGTGTTTGATTGGCACATGGAAAATGGAAAAGATTTTCAAAGTACAATTGTCTAAAGCACACATTTGGCCATTTCCTTGGAAAATTTTTTCTCACCCATTTGGTGGAATTTCTTTTCCAACTTACATGGAAAATATTTTCATTTTCCATGGAAAGCTATCAAACACACCCTTATAAAATAAAGACAAGGATAAAATAGTATTATATTCATTCATTCTTTATACTATTTACATACAATTAGAACAGGTAAATAGAATGAATTGGATCAGTCCAACCTGTCAGAGCAAGGTCATACATGAAATTGGATTGAACTGCCCAATCTAATTTTATATGGACCAGAAATATGCTAGCCCAATTTAACTCATTGGCCCAACTTATTCTTAATTTTTTTCTTTTTTTTTTTAAATTTTTTAAACAATCTAATACATTAAATCAAATATCTTAAATAAATTTAGACTATATATTTTAATATTTTTAAATAGATTAATTTATAAAATTGGGACTCTCATGTATTAGTCAATTAATAAACTTCAATTTTCTTTCAAAATAATAATTTTTTTTGTTAATTTTAAATTTTTTGTACACTTTTAAAAAAAAATACAAATATTAAAAATATGCTAGTCTTATTGCTTTGAAATATAAGCATGTTTTGCTTAAATTAAAAAAATTTACTTATAAGTAAATTTAAAATAAATAATTTACTTGTCATACCAAATATATTTTGGATTGAAATTTAGATTAAACTAAATTTTAATTAAATCTAAATAATATTTATTGGTGACTTGGGTTCAGATAATTTTATATTGATATTATTTGAATTATTTATTGGAGCTATTAACAAAATGAGTGATTAGTATTAAAGAACAAGAGGAAAAAAAAATCAGAATCGGGCCGGCCCAACTAGCTCGAGGGCTAGATGGGCCGGGCCATATTGGTCCGATTTTATTTGGGTTGGGGGCCGAGTTATATGAGCCGACTCGCTGGCTGAACCAATTTTGTCACCTCTACATACAACTGTCTAATGACACGAGTTCTTAAAATAAGAATATCACCTCGTTCTCGTCAAACTCAATTTGTTTACTAAATCTAAAATATTTATTTATTTTTAATTTTAACGTTCAAATCAAAATATTTACTCAAAAGTTTTTACTTTTTTTAAGTGATAATTTTACCACATACTACAAAATATATAATAATTTAAAAATTACTATTTAACTTTTTTTATTCTAAAAATATTATTTTTTATTTTGTAACACTCATCGTTACATTTATTATGTTTGTTAATAACAAATGTAACAACAAATGTTATAAAAATAAAAAAACAGTACTTTTAAAATAAAAAAATATCATAATATTTGTTACCACCCGATTTTGATAGGACTTCCACGTCAGTGAAAGTCCAACGAGCCCCCCATATAGGCCAGTAAGGGCCTCGTAAATTCTGAAAGTGGCCTCGGAAGTCCATTAGATATCTTAGCCTTCTGCAGCTAGAATACTGTAAAGCCCATGCAAGGCCTCGACACCCATAGCCGAGCCATAGGGCCTCACAGGGCTTCGTATCAACCCTAACTAGCAGGTAGCACGATATTCTAGAATAACCAGAGAGGTAATTGGAGATAGATTGTGTTGGATTGATACACGGATCCTCACAAGGAAACCGAATCATAATCTCATAAAATCATGCAACGTAATAAGCTCAAAGAAGGAAGATAATCTTGGAGATTGTTTGGGTAATGAATAATCCATATCCCATAAGGAATGAGGATCCGATCGGGTATTTGATTGATTTGTTTCCTAAATAAACAAATCAATCAGGACTCATGCGTTATAAATACAACGTCTCCGACTGTTCCAATGTACGTTCTTTTTACGCTTAAAATCTCACCCTAAACTCTGCTCAAATATTTATCTGCTTGTCCCTCCCACACCCAATTATTTTCTCCCCCGTGTATTATTCTTATACCGACAGACGACAGTTGACTTGATCATTGGAGTACCAACGATCGTCGAACTTTTTTTCTCCAGAGATCTTAGTGCCTAACGATTATCTAAGTATGCAGGTAACATACGAGTTGGCAGAGGAGTAACTGGAGATCTGTTGGTACGTGGACGTTGCAGTTTCCGACGTCAACAATATTTTAAAAAATATTTTATTTATCGTGGTTATTTATGAAAAAATCCTTTTTAAAAGATTTGCAAGAGTGCAAAGACCATATCTCCGGCGCGCGTTTGGAGCCTGAAGAAAAATGGCGCGTGATAGGGAGGCCATAGTTCCAATAGTATGTGGCGAGCCGCCATGAATCTGCTCGCTGGATGGCTTTACACGTGTTGCGACATTCGGCTTCATGGTTTTGGACTGACTTGCATGCCGCTATTGGACTTTTCAGCCCTCCAGTTTTGTCTGAAATTACTGGCATGCCATCTCTTCCTTGGACAACACAAAATGACAATAGTAACCTCGTATAACCGGCAGCTTCCCACAATTATGGACTCAATCGGGTACAGTTAATTTTGATTTGTACTGCCGTTTTTTGGATAAGTTCAAGGAATCCTTTCTATTGGTTTTTAATTAACAACTCAAGTTGTCTTACAATAAAATTAGATTAAATAGAAAGAAAACTATTATTCGAACAGTAAAAGCAATTTGCACCACATATTTAATTCTCAGCTTGTTACTTAGAGCATATTCGGTAGAGTTTTTTTCCCAGAAAATCTATTTTTTTGCTTATAATTTTTGACTTTTCAATCTTTTTTACACTACAAAAAATTTTGAAAAGTCAAAAAATAACCAAAAAAACCCATTTTTTCCCCAAAAAAACTCTACCGAATAAGCTCTTAATTTGACTAGTTCGATTCTTAATTGAGTAGAAAATGTTGGATAACTTTTCGTTAATTTTAAGTAGAAGTAGATAAAAATTGTAGAGTGAGTTGATTGTAAATCATGAAAGTGACAAGTGATTTTAGTAAAATTAAATATTTACTTAGCATTTTGCCACTTTTCATTTATTAGCACGGTCAATTGTTTTTTTGGACAATAAATATTAATGAAAACTGAAAAGACACGTATATTTTACTTTTTGAGTAGTGGGTTCCATCATGTTAGAAATTTCATCAGCTCGCATTTGAAAATTATTCCACATGAACTGCACGACACTCAATTCGGTTGAATTCGTTTGCTTTGTCATGGTCGAGCAAAATTTCAACTAAAAGTGGTCTCAATTCTTTTGTACAGCTTCCCATTAATTTTTCTTCATACCGTATACAAATTAAATTAAAGATATTTTACCATCTTATTCGGTCCTTTTATTTAAATGGGCATATACCAATAATAATCATTAAAATTTTACCATACAATGTAAAATTATTTGGACAAATAAGAAAATGAAGGGCAATATGAAGAATTGGAATCAATGGCGTCACCTTCACCCAAAAATAGGAAAACAGCCAAAGTTTAGTACTTCCCACAGAATATAGCATTACAAGAAACCACTTGCGGCGCCCCTTACAACACCCCACCTTCTAAGCTTTATTTATAAACCCATTTCCCAATCCTCACATAATATAAACTCACACCCCACGGCCCACTCCTATTTTTGTATTCCGAAACGATAAAAGAATATCTATTTCTTAATTTTATTAAATTTAACTAAGCGAGAGAGGTGTAAGTAGTAGAATTTGTAGCCATGCGAATGAGTTGCAATGGATGTCGGGTTCTCCGTAAGTGTTGCAGCGAAACATGTACAATTAGACCTTGCCTTCAATGGATCAAAACCCCCGAAGCGCAATCCAACGCCACCGTTTTCCTCGCCAAATTTTATGGCCGTGCTGGCCTCGTAAACCTCATCAATGCCGCCGCCGAACACTTGCAACCTGGTAATAATAATTATTATGTGCAGAATTGAGATCGCCAAATGTTTTTATTTGCAGAATTCAACTAAACTCACTTCAAAGTTAACAAGAATCAAAACAACCGTTTCTCATTTCCCTTTTTTTTTTTTTAATTTAATAATTCAGCGATCTTTAGATCTTTGTTACATGAAGCATGTGGGCGTATTGTCAATCCAATAACTGGGGCGACCGGTTTATTGTGGTCTGGGAACTGGCATCTTTGCCAGGCGGCGGTTGAAGCTGTGCTGAGCGGCGCATCTGTGGCTCAAGTCTCTTCTGGGTCGGCGGCGAGTACCACGATGAGTCCACCGTTCAAGGCAGGTGATATTCGCCACGTGTCGAAAAACAACAACTCGGCTGCCTGGGAGTGTGACGTGCACAAGATCAAGACTCGTGGCCGGTTCAAGAAAGTCGCGGCTAAGCCGAAGCTGAGAGCTTGTTCGCTTGATGATGTTGATAACGCGGCTCGGGTCATGTGGAGCTGGTCCCATAAGGAGGAGGAGGTGGGTGTTACGTCCCAGAGTCACGGCTCTGGGGTGAGTCAAGGTGAACATGTGATGCAGCCAAGCCGGGGCTTGGAGATTAGGGAGGATGACAGCGCATCCGACGAGACTGTGGAAGCATCGTTGACAAAGCCTGTTGAGCCGACAGCCGATGGGAGCGGCGTTGAGTTGGAATTGACACTCGGCTTTGAGCCGGTGGCGAGGAATAGTAAAGTGGGACCCCTAAAGAGAGATGAAAAGATCGACGGTTGTGAAGAAGCCACGCGGTTTTGGCCGTCAAATAGTTGTTCGTTTGGACTTTGAAATGCTTTTTCTTTTTTTTTTTTAATGAAAATTTTAGCCTTTAGATTTTGGAAACGCTGAAGATGTAAAATGTAGCACAATCAATTTGTTTGGCTAAGATTTAAAAGTTTGCTTACACATAATTGAAAAAATTTACTTTAGAACAAATAATTTTTTAGTTTGTAAAAGTTAAAAATAATTTAGTACATGTTTATTAGTATTTATTATTGTTCTAAAAAGCTCATTTAAACTCCGTCTAGATTCCGTTTAGGTTTAAAGTTCGACCTCCACACTTAACCACGCATCGTCCTCACTTTTCCTTTATTTTACTTTCACCTAAGACTCGCCTAGGCCCGAAAAGTTTAAAGCCCAACTTTCACGCATAGTCACACTTTACATTTTTTAGAATATTAGTATTTATAAATATTTATAAATTAGTTAAACATTATTTTCATTCACACATTTATAAAATTCACAATTTTTATCTATTTTTCATCTATACACAAGGTACATTACTAATAAGTTAAATTAGTTGATTATATTAGACTCAAATATAATTGGACACAAGATTCGAGATGCATTATCAAATTCGTTGATAAATATATTTACTATTCAATTAATTATAAATTAGAGCTTGTTTGACCCAGATTAAAAACTCATTTAGATTTTTTTAACCGTAATTTTTGACTTTTCAATCCACTTTTAACATGAAAAGTCAACAATTTCAACTCAAATAAACCAATATTGGTCAAATAAACCAAAAATTGATTTATAAACTAGTTTATAATCTCTGTCAAACGGATCCTTAGTAATCAAAGTTTCATATACTTTGTCCATGAGATGAACAAAGGATGATACCTATTATCATCCCAAGAGCAATGGCGGATTGATTAGATCTTTAAAGGAACTTTTTTTTTTTTTTTTTTTTTTTCTGTCAAAGGTTAAAATTAAAAAAAAAAAAAAATTAAAATGTCAATAAGAATTTTTTTTAATTGAACGATACTCTATAAACTCAATAAATTGCTTCGACTTGGTTGAAATCGTAGCAATCGCACCGTATATAATTGACATTGATGTTGATTATTACTAATCAACCATTTATGTTTCAAAAATTTGTTGTTAACGTTTAAATAGACACAATACTACTACAAAATGAAAAGTTATATGACAACAAAGAAAATTAGATAAGAGACCAAATTGGAACAAGTTCCATATATTGGGAGCTAACAGTGCAATTTTTATCATTCATAAATCAAACCCTCAACCCCATTCTCTTTCTCACCTTCTAGGGAGAGAAATAGCGATAGTAAAATCGGAAGAAATCAGGTGAAATGGTTCGCAAAAAGGGAGTATTGTTCAGTGACGAGGGCCCCCCGGATGACTTCGACCCGGATAATCCGTACAAGGACCCGGTGGCGATGCTGGAGATGAGAGAGCATTTGGTGAGGGAGAAGTGGATCGACATCGAGAAGGCCAAGATTCTCAGAGAGAAAGTGAAGTGGTGTTACCGCGTAGAGGGTGTCAACCACCTCCAAAAGTGCCGCCACCTCGTCCAGCAGTACCTCGACGCCACCCGAGGCATCGGCTGGGGCAAGGACCACCGCCCCCATTCCCTCCATGGTGCCCTCCTTTTCCCCGTGTAGATTTGGGCGTATTTTTGAAGAATTGGTTTTATGTTATAAATAACTGGTTTGGGTTGTGGCTTGTAGGTCCAAAGGTGGAGGCTGAGGTCGAGGTCGAGGCCGAATGAGTGACTAATTGACCGAGCTTTGGCTCCGAATAATTTGAGGTATTTCCATTGCATTGTTTATTGACCCCTTTTTATTATTACAGGTGTGCAATTTTTCATTGATTTGTGTTATTTTGATTATATATTTGATTAGAATAATGGACTATGATTGTTCGTTTTTTATTTTATTTAGATTTCATGTAAAATGGAAAATGGTACATTTCGTAAGATATAAAACGCTGATTTATTAGCTTGGTTTTACCGGATGTTGGGACCAAATTTAGATGTCTTTTTCATTACTGAATTGAACCAAAATCTGTATCTTTTCATCTCCTTGTTTGCTGCATCTCTCAATTTGATTTGTGAATCTTGAATAGATAGTCAGTGGAATTATTTGCAGGATAGGAAATAACACCAATAACCCCCTTCTCTCTCCCCCTAAACGTAAGCCTTTCTTCTTGAGAAGTGTTATGTCGGCAGGTGACCAGTAAGCTCAGCAAGTGCTAATGAAACATGCAAGAAAGCGAAACCTCTTTCTTACTTTTTAGGTTAATTATCTGGTTTTTTTATGTGTTCAGTATCTGATCATAGGATTCGATCATATGACTCCAAAACAATACTACTTAGACCATGACAATTCATAAGGCTAATTTTATGTTGACTTGATGCTTTGCTTAGGCCAACTACGATCGGCTATCTCTAGCTACTTCTAGCTTCTATTGTTGCCCTTCCATTTTGGTGTAGTTTTAGTTTGTATTTGTATTGAATGAACATATCAAAGAAAGGCGATCATATTCTGGCTGTGAAGGTGGTTTCTGTCGCTGCCTAATAGAAGCAGAATTTTCATAACCTTGGTCACATTTGTATTGCATTGATTGTGATTGAATATTTGAAATATTTTTTTCCCTCCCTTTCTACGAATTTCTTTCTCCCTGCTTTCTTGTTCAATGGCTCTTGTTTTCTGCCAATGGAAATGCAAATTAACTTACCATTTAGCGTAACACGAAATAAAGGCAATTTCTTTGTCCAGTATGTGCTTTGTATTTTATCCTTCTGAAGTTTAATATGAGCCGATGCTATATGCTCTGTTTACTGACATTGATGATGCTTGAGCATGGTTCGCCAAAAAGTTGAGTGATTCTTGATGCATATAACGCACTACAACTAGCAGCCCCTCTCTTATTATTAGTAAGATTATAAGATTGGTTGCTTAAACAAATCCTTGAATTGTGAGAGGAAGGGCAGAAAAGCAAGCCCACCCCAGGCAAACATTTGCTAAGCTGAGTGATTTTTTATGCAGATTCGGTCTTTAACTCTGTGTGTCAAGTAAGTTCAGAGTTTGCACGCAAATGTCCTTCTGTAGAAGAGAGCAAGTGGTGGGGGTAGTTAATGTTATGATGAGTTCAACAACCTAACTTTGATTGTAAAGATTTTTGTGGTGCACTATCATAGTTGTATGTTTTTAAAGGCATCAGTCCTCGGATATACAAAAATCGCTTCCTTAATTTGCACTATGTATGCACTCTTAAATTGGTTCATCAAATTGATCTTTCTTGTCCCATATGATGAACATTCCTTTTGATAGTCGTTATATGTCATGTCAAGCGATCAGTTATTTCCTAATCTTTTATTAAAAGCAGGACATAATTACCCTCAAAGTTGTTACTATCTATCTCCTAAACTTCCCTGTACCATCATTATGAAAGTCATATGGTCAGCGATTATATAGTACAATTTGCTTCCTTTAACCCTTTTACTGATTTTAGTCATTAAGGTGAATCACCTGGAATCAAGAACTCGAGCAAATCTTATGCCATCTTCTGAATAAGATATAGTTCTCATTTGATTTAACCAATTTGTATATTTAATTCACTTAACCCCTCTTACCAAACTTAGATTTAACGATTTAAATTGTTTTGATGAGCTCAAACGTGCTTTTTAAGGGCCATTAGACTTGAAACTGTGAAAATCCAGATTTTCTAATGTTTCATTCTATTTTCAAGGGGTGGTTTCCCTTCATGGACCATTCGTTGGTTTTGTTAAATAGTTCTGTTTAGTTTCTTGGGAGTTGGTTCTGAACACCGAGGACATTTTAGCCAAAAAACACAACACGCATAATATTTGATGCTTTTATCTATTGCTTAGGGTTCTTTGCCTTGGTATTCGATTCTCGCTTTGAATCTAAATGGACATTCACATCGCCCCTTTTTGAAAAAGAAAATAAGGAAAAACTCATTCAATGGACATTCATACTGTTTATATCAAAATAAGGAAAAACTCATTCAATGGACATTCATATTGTAAATATCTTCCATTTTAAAAAAAGAAAATGAGGAAAAACTACTTAATTATTCGAATTTGCTCGTTCTGCTCATCTATTCCTTCTCATTTTTGCAGGTGATTGAATTCACGAAGCAGGCTAATCGAACAGTTTATTGAGCTCTTTTCCTTCAGTGGGACTGTTATTATCCAGATTATGTCGTTATTTCCATTCAGTCGTGTAGAGGCCAATGGTCGGCTGATTTGGTTTTCATGAGTGTTTTTCTACATTAATTTGAAACTGCTAGCGACCTCAAACATGTGATGCATGACAAAATGATGCAATAAGTTGCTTTATATCCGTGTCTTGTATTGTGCTGCATTCTTTAATGAATGCAAAATAGTAATTGTGATCACCATTCACCTATTTCAGCAAAAATCACTGATATCGGCGTTGAAAGGCAATGTTAGCGTCTTTGGTTTATTATTTTTTTTCTGCCCCACTTTTTGCGAGTCCATATAAATAAAGAATGCTGTCTTTTGAATTCAACTAATACAATTTGTGGATGTAGAGCATTTTGACAAATTGAAATCTGATTCCTGGGGAAGATTTCTTGGCACAATTTTGAAAGATAAACAGTAGATGCAACATGCTACGGTGAAGTCATAAATGGTTATTGTTGGGTATTTGTTGTCAAACAACCTCAAAAAGCGATGATGATTTAAGATTAATTTCATAGGCGTTGGCCGGGGATTGAAATTAAGGGAAAAACGATAACACTTAGTGAATCTAATTAAAGTTCGACTCAAAACTTAGCGGGCCATTTAGGAGCGGCTTATCTTGTAGTTACTCAATGGCCTATTTTATTTAAGTAGCCCAAATTTGTTGTTTTATATGGTCTTTGGTATCATTGGGCTTGTGGCCCAATTAAGATAACCTAATCCTATAACAATTGCTGGGACCTTTTCCTTTGTTCATTCCAACAAAACGTGCCTGGAGGAAGAGAGAGAGAGTGATACGGCTGCTACTCATTTCTTTCTTCACTGGCTGCCATTGTTGTTGGTTTCTTTTTCTAGATTGAGTTAGTTCTTTGTGAGCTTATCTATTTGAGAAAATAGAGGTGTTTGTGGGTCGAGCTTTATTGAGGTTTCTAGTGTTGTTTAAGCTTCAAATCTGAGCCTAAACGTTTTGGTGATTGATATTTACAACAAATTGGTATCAGAGCGAGGGAAAACTAGAACCTAGAGCTAGGAGTATGTTTGTTATTGTTTTTAAGTACTTATAAGTTGGTAAAATATTATTTTTATATGTAAGGTTTACAATTTTTACTTATTTATTATCTACACATTCTATAGAATTTCTTACTTATAATCTACAAAAATCTTTATCAAACATACTCTAATTCACCAATTTGGAATCTTGTTGATTGTTTAGTGGCCATAATTTGGTTTTGAACCAAACCTCTAGATTGCAATTTTACCTATGGGTGAATATTTAAGTGATATTTGCGACACAATTAATGTTGAAATCTAAAATGTTAATGTTCAGGTATGACGATTTACTATTTACTAACAAATTTGATACGCAAAATTATCATTGAATAATTATTAATATCTAACTCACAAACTAAAATTGGAATCTAAAATGTCAGTATTCAGGGAGACGATTGACCATTATATTTGAAAGATAAAATACTATTGAATGTACATATGGCAACGAGACGAGCATTCCCGTCTCCAGTTCCGTAAGAGATTTTTGGGAGGCGATGTGAAAGGAGAAAGGGGCAGGATAAAAATATCCTCATTCACTGTCCCTCTTACTCATTTATTTAATTTCCAAATTTAATTATGACAGTATTGTCGTTAGCCACCTTGATGGTGATTAATATTGATGATTGTATCTTTTAATGGTAGTAAAGAAAAACGTTGTATTCTATTATTGCGATAGTGGAAAATAATTGGAGATGGATGATAGACCTAAGCAAATTGTCGAACCACATTAAAATTTGGTAATTTTTAATATTTTTTTGGATTGTGTTTTTTTGGTCTAATTTGTGTCACATAGTTATTGGATTTTGTTGTTGTACCTATTTAATTACACATAAGACTTTAAAAAGAAGATTATTTATTTTGCTCCGATAATTTTATATTTTGCATGATTAGCCTTTTTCTTAACATCTTCCACGTGCCGTTAGGCGCACTCGACGCTTCTTTCTTACTAGCCTCTATGCTCGATCGGGTCCACCTCTACTATAGTCATGATATCTCCAAGTAAATACATCGAAATATTAATTATCGAGATAAGCATAATAAGAACATATATATTTGTCTTATTTTTGTAAGGTAGAAGTAATTCCATATCAAACTTTCAAGTGGGAAACATCGAGGTAAAGTTAATTGAACTATTTTAGATCGTGTTGTTCAACACATAATATCATCAAATTTAAAGCATAACTAATAAAACCCCTTTATTTACAAATACTTCCATAAATTATTGGAGTTTAATATTAAATATAAGTTCTGCTGATGCCAAATGGAGACATGTTGAGTTTGACGTGGGTAACTAATTTGTGTGGACAGTGTTGACCAAATAGTGATATCTAGTGCATGAATACAACAAGTTGGTCTTGCTAAAGATCGATAGAGATTATTGAAAAGATTAATCTCGATATGTATTATAGAGTAGTCTCTTACATGACAATTGTTTAATTTGAAGGTAAATCGAGCAGATTATGTACGGAAAAAAATGATACTACAGACGTTGTTAGTATTTTTGGACGGAAACCAAAATTACATATGTTAATTTATGAAAGATTAAGAACAATAATGTCAAAATACAAAAGTAAGAGGAATTGATAAAAGTCCTCTTAACTAAGATATACAGTTTCCTTCAATCATATTACATCATGGGATATCACAAAACATAAACAAATCCAAATTCCTAAGACTAGAACTTGGCTGTGGAGTATTATTTACGTTCCTTTATTCATTAGGTAAGGAAAAGCAGACCCAGCAAAGGTTGTTCGCTTTACGAATCGACCTTTCATTCGAGGCCTCTTCTCTGCATTCAATTTCCTAACTTCATATCGAATCTTCTTTGAGAACAATCTTGTTCGTCTCTTTTCCCGGTACCTTGACACTCTTGCTCTTCTTCCGGCGTCATTGCCCCCGAACCGTCCCCTAAGTCTGTCGTCGTATGGAATAGGGCCGCCTTCCGGGAAGGTATCCTAAACATTTATATATATTGATCAAAATATAGGTGTTAATCAAAATCTGATAAAAAAAACCTTCAATTAAGTTAAATCAATTTCTTTTTTCAAATTAAAATTATGTCTAATATTTTAACTAATTTAATTGAATTCATTCTCAAGAAAGCATGCACAAATTAGGGTACATGAAGATGGTGGATTTTACTCTCTTTGAAAAAAATATCACACATTGCTTTATGTATTGGTATTTACGAGTTTCGGCATGTTTGGCTTGGAGGATTAATTGGTTAGTACTAGACGATGTTAAGAAATAAAAAGAAGTCAAATGTAATTTAAGCTTTTAGATTAAGCGGGGAGCTTACCAAGAAGTCATTAAGGTCGAACTCGGGTCGAATACCATTCATCCATGGAGAACCTTGACTAGCCCAAGCAGCGATAACTGCTTCATAGTCGAGCCTTAAAAACATCCTCCTATTAACTTGTGCTTCACTTCCATGATCAATCATAGTCTTCTCCTCCTCCTCATCTGCTTCTCCAGTCAATAATGGAGATGCATAATCAGAATTCCAGTTAAATGTTTCCCTAGCCATATCCAATGCTGGATCCAAATGACAAGCTATAACTGCTTTCATTTCATTGTCATCGTCCTCAACCTTCACCCGTTTTTCTTCTTTACAATTCATTCTTCCAAACCCTAATTCAATCTCATGAGAATCCTCATCAAGTCCCGTTCCTAATAAAGTACTCTCTACATCGGCAGCAAACTCCACGAGCTCTGCATCATAAGTTATAAACTCTGGAAATTCCAAATCACATCCTTTTTCATCATCCAACAAAACATCCACAAATTCATTCTCAATTGGATTTGATTCTGTAAAAATGTCAGAATCATCAAAAGGGTCAAAAACAGGAACCCTATAAAGAAGTTGATCCTCATTTTCAACAAAAGAAGTGTCTTCACTGTTAATCTCCGGGACCAGAAGAGATGGTTGTGCTAGATTCGTCTTGGCCTGTCGTGGAGTTCTAGCCTTACGAGTGAATCCACGGTACCAAGTTGGTCCAGAATCTTCATTTCCTTTCCCCTTAAAAGATGATACTTCAAGTCGAACCCTTTCGTGTCGACTCACCAACTGGTTAGCCGAATGCACCGATGAATCGCAGTTTTGGCATAGAAAAGCGTCATCGGCCGCGCAATACCATCGAGCCCTTTGTCGTAAACAGCTATCGCAAGCCTTGGCCGTCTTACCTCCGAGGATATTTGCAGTTTTTCTTTGTGTATTCATCGTATAAAACTACAATATTATTATTAAACAATCAGAAGTAATACATTTGGAGCATTAAGGTTTGGTATAAATTCAGTTCAAACAGTACCCAAGTGAAGTGTGCAACAGGCAATATCGATGCTCTTGATGTATTTATGTAGACACAAAGAACGAACGGGTCCAATACAGTCGTGGTCATTAAATTTTTAGCTAAATTTCGTATTAAGTACTAAACTTTTATTTATTTTAAATTGATCGATAAATTTAAACTTTACTACAATTTGGTCATTTCACTATATTCGTTAAGTTGACTAACAATTTGCCAACCACTACCAAAAAGCGCGACTCTAGTGGCGAGTTCTTCTGTTACTAAATCAATTATGGATCTCTGGTACTACAAAGGCCTTAGATGAAAGTGGCATTGTCAATTCAATGATAAGTTTTGAGGTGTCGTCATTTCGCTAAGAATTTTGTGATTGGCTAGCACTCTATCAACAGCCATGTATACTCGTCAATTAAACTACTACCTAATTTTTTTGTTAGCCAAACTAACGTAGGTGAATATCATAACAAAAACTCATTATATAAAAGTTATATTTAACAAATGACTTAGAAGAAAATAAAAATCGAGTGATTAAAATAAAAATTTGTTGAAAGTTGAGTGACAAGAAAACATTTTCAATGGCAAAAGAACTTGGTACAATAATTATTGGAGGGTGAGTGACCCACACATGGCGCTTTTAGTAATAAGTTGCTTGGAGTTGAGCCCATGCACTTTTGGTGGTTTCCTAGAGTTAACAATTTTTTTTTCATTGTAACCCAAAAATTTTCTTATCTGGATTCTGATTGGTTGAACCACATAGGTTTATCCTAAAATCTGCATTCTTACTGGCTGTCTGTCTTAGTTTTGGGATTCCTTGTGGGGTCCAACAAATGGGTAGTTTCTCTCTCTTCTTGTTCACCAATTTATTTTAGGGTTAACTTCATCGGTGGTCACTGAAGTTTCAACAAAATTACAAAACAATTACTGAAGTTGCAAAGTTTCAGTATCGATCACTAAAGTATATACTAATGTGTTCACCAACGATCATTTTGTTAAATTTCTAATGTAAATTAATGACGTGTTATCGTTAATTATCTATGTGGCATATAATCAGTTGACATTTGACAAAAATTGATGCAACGTAGACTTAACGTACTTATAACAATAAATTCGAACCATAAAAGATGCACATAAAACATGAGGATCTAGCTACAATTTTTAAACAATATTTAAATCAGATCCCCAAACTATTTACACAACCTGATTTAACTAATTGGAGAAAAAATTAGGGTTTGGGATCGTTTTTGGAAAAAAATCGGGTTATGCAAATGGTTTGGGGATCTGATTTAGATATAACCCAAAAATTGCAATTAGGTCCACAAATTTTATGTGCATCCTTTTGTGTTCCAAATTTATTATTATTAATACATTAAATTCACGTGACATCATTTTTTACCAAATGTAAATTGATTGTGTACCACGTAGATATATAACAGTGACACGTCGTCAATTTATATTGAGAATTTAATAGAGTGATTGCTAGTGAACTCATTAGTATACTTAAGTGACTGGCACTGAAATTTTGTAATTTCAGTGACTGTTTTGTAATTTTGTTTAAATTTCAGTGACCGCAAGTAAAATTAACCCATTAATTTTAAGATTTTAATTAGCTAGACAGAGGCGTTTCTTCTTTGTGGTTCATTTATGCCTATAAGAATTTTGAATGTGCTATTTGTGGTCCATTCTTGTAGTTTTTAACCTCTCTCCTCCACTTGATGCATTAGTGGACGTTGTTGATATAAATTTGGCCTCAATTTCATCCACGGTAATACTCGAAGGAATTGATAGAAGGCATTATTAGAAATGGAACCCACAACATAATTTAAGTCAACACGGTAAATTACGGATATTTAAGTAATATTACATAATCTAAATTAATTTATACTTAAATGTACATGGCTTTATTCTTGAAAAAGGCTATGCCAAAATACTAACATCGGCAACCCCATGTCACTCCAATGCAACAACATGAATTGTGTTGTGTGCACGTTGTGCTCTTTTGAGCACAACATACACATTAAGCTACTACCTGCAATTGTGATTATCGAAACTATAAATTCTTACGATATAATCAAACCATTAAATAATTAACGTCACAACATGAATCATATTGTGTAATATATGCATGTACTATCAACTCATTAATTAAATACGAGGCCCAATAATTAACTATTAATGTGTGATAATATAGCTAAAAATCATATTTTATTTAAAGGATGTGATTGCGATTGTGACATGCACAAGTTACGTATCAAACAAGTATATAATATATATATTTTTTCCTTACGCTTGGGGAGCGCAGGACGTGGTGGCTCGTGGCAATATCTAATTTCCAATAATGTGTAGCTAGTAAGTAAAATGCTACCAAAGGAAATAGCCATAATAATAGTTGGTTACCTTCTAAATTTATGGCTTTCATTTGTATATATACTTTAGAACACTCTTTTTAGTTTTTAGATTTTTTTCTAAAATTCCAACACAAGTTTTTAGGCTCCTACTAAAACATAGATGAAATGTTTGTCGCTGTCTCTTACCTGTAGATTAATAATCAATGAAGTACAATAAAAGAAACATAAAATCTTACCTCAAGAAGTACAAAATAGGAACTAAACTAGAAACTAAAAATTAGTGGCATTTAAGAAAAGATTTTTTACTACTTTCACTACAAACCAACAGTCCAATATAGTTTTTAAAATTACTATTTTTACTAACAAATTAAAACTTACTTTTTAAAAAGTAAATTTGAAGTCACGTGAAGTAGTACGATGCTTATTAGGTTTTTTTTTTTTTTAACCAAGAAAACAGAAGGGCGATTTATTGGAAGGTAATATTAATTTTACCTTATGAAAGAATAGAAAAATTTAATCAAAATGACAAGGATGGACAAATCCAGCCAAATCGAAAACATTCTACACACGTCAGGAATTTTATGGTTGATATGAAGTGTTCCTCTTAATTCTTATATTGTCTACGTCGAAAGCATACCTAAATGTCTTTATCAACTAACAATAATTTTCTGGTGAAAGATTCCATTTTGTTAATACGAGTAACAGTACATGGAAAATCCCATTAAGAGCACATTAGCACTTGAACCCGTAATTTCATTTTAGGATCCGATTCATTGTATTATTTTCTATGGAAAATGTCACATTTGAAAAAAATAATGTTACATCTGAGAAAAATATTTTCATACTTTTGTTGTTTGATACAAGATAGAAAAGGAAAATGAATTCTAGGGTACAACCACTTTAAATTTGTTTTTTGCTAATTCCATGAAAAATATTTTCTTAGGGGGGAGGAGGTTTTATTTTCTAACTTACATGAAAATTGTTTTCTTTTCTACCTTCTTCCAATCTAACACAGTCTTAGTAAAACTAAGGCTGTATTTGATTGTCAAAAATTTTCTATGGAAAAAACCTTTTTTCCACCTATTTTCCAACTGATATGTTTAGTAGACATTATTTTCCATGGAAAAAGCATTTTTTTACCCATTTTCCAACTATACGTTTGATTGCAACATTTTTTTTCAGGTAAAATTTTTTCTTATTTTCAAATAAAATGGCCACATTTTCCTTGTTTTCAAGGAAAATGTTTTCTTAGGAGGAGATGAAGTTTTATTTTCTAGGTAAAATTTGTCTTCTAAATTAACATTTTTTAATTAACAATTTCTTGGCAATTCAAATTCTCAGAATTCATTTTCTTTCCACCCAAATTTTTTCATTGCAATCAAACACACCCTAACAGTCTTAGGTGGTGAAGAATCGATATCAAAGTATCAAGCCTTCAGTCGGGTACATGTCAAAAGCTAGATGATAAGTGCATTTTGTGCACTTATTAGGACATTTAAACTAAACTTTTATTTCGTCATTTTATTGAATTTTTACTAAATTTAGTGTATTTTCCTTTTTATTTTAGTTTTGGACCCGTTTATAAGCAATTGAAGAATAATGGACGGAAAGAGCAACAACTTGGTGAAATCGATGAGTAAATGGAGTTTTTGAAGTGAATATCAAGAGCCAAACATTAGAGCATGAGGAAGAAGATAAAATCAATAAGTTTAAGGTGTTTTGGAGTGACAATGAAGAGTTGAATCAATAGATCAAACACCAGAAAGCTAAAGAACCGAATTGAGAAACTACCTACAGCAGCATGTGGGAAAATTCGAGCACAAATTTTGATAAAGAAATCTATAAAATACAAATGATATACCATTGGAAAGATAATTGAATTACAAGTCTAACACCTTTTACAGATTTCAATTTGAAATTTTCTACAAGAAGTTATGGTCATTTGAAAAACAGCTATCGCAGAGGAAAAACTTTAAGCTGGGCGATCGCCCAGGCTTAAATGTGGGCGATCGCCCAACACCATTTTTCAATGGCAGAATGCAAAAAAACATGCCTGGGCGATCGCCTAGTGTAAACTTTGGCTGCAGGAGATTTTTTCCTTTTTTAGTTCGACTCCAATTAGGTAACTTTTGGCCCACGATTTTTAGGTCCTTTTGACATCTTTTGGGGCACCATTAGGGTAGTATATATATGAGTTATTAACTCATAATAGGTTGTTGAGTTTTGGGGGAAGAGAACATTACAAGAAGCACAAAACAGAATATCAAGATTCATGTATCCAAGAACGAAGATCAAGATAAAGATAAAGATTTCTTCTCGCTCAAGATTTCTTTGTTTCCGGGTTATGAATTCTATAGTTTCTTCTTCTCTTTCTTCTCTTATTGTTAGTATGTTAGGCTAGTTTATTTTGTACTAGGATTACGATGAAGTTTGTAATCTAAATTCTTTCATCTTGAGACTTGGGTTTTGACAATTTATTTCATGATAGTTTTGAATAATTAATTTTGATTTATATGAATCTACAATTATATGCGCAATAATTGTATGATTTTTGTTGTGTGTTTTACTGTCGAAAGATCGAAAGCATGCTAGACGCTATTTTAATTATCTTAAAGTCCAATAGGGGATAGAAATATACCGCTATGCTTTATGTGATATTTAATTATCCACAGAAATTTAATGCATTTGTTTGTATTCGCATTCGTCATAGAAACATAGTCGAGTCATGCATATGAATAGGTTTAATTTTATTCGAGAGAAACTGTTGAACAATCTAGGGATATTGATCTTCATAACTGATGTAATTTGTCAAGACCAAGAATCAAGATAGAGAAATTAACGATTATAAGTGGATTCGAGATCCTAGTACTCTTCTCCTCAATTTTTAAGTAAATCTTCATTAATCTAATTTTTAGTTATTTGAAATATAATTAGTTTATTGTTTTTTAGTTCAAATTCTTATTAGTTCTTAAACACCAAATATCAAAAGTTCAATAGATTCGGTTAAAGTTATTGTAATTGAACTGAATTATCTAAATCTTCGTGGGATCGATACTTGGACTCAAAATTCATTTTACTACTTGAGCGATCCGTGCACTTGTAGAATTATTAAAGATATAAAATCGCTGACACTGGATAAATTTATATAATAATGAAAAAAAGTTGCCATAAATAGAAGTATGTGATTCTATATTTGGTAGGACTAATAATTCACCAAAATTTAGTTATGACTTGTCTTATGTTTATACAAGAAACAGGAAAAGTTCTTGACTAAGTAAATGCAATACACATGCCAATAAAATAGATGAGTAGTCGTCACAATATGTAGAATTACATTAGTCACCATAGGTCTAATTTCAATAATATGAACTCTTGAAGAGGAGTAATTTTTATCTATTAAGCGAGGGCCGACTTTCATCCCTAATTGCAAGTGGATATTGCAGTCGAATTCCTTAAATTGAGAAAGGTATTAAGTCTTGAACGTTTACACATGAATTATATATTGCATGGAAAAAAATATAGTAAGCTAGGATAAGGTAATTGGCATTCAAAACAGAACCCTTTGTAGATTTGATGTGAAATTGGGAGGTCATGGAATAATATTTGGTAGTTGCAAGATAAGCACCTTGAATTGTGTAGATTTGTTTTCGTGATTTATAATCTAGTGATTAATTGGGTCGCAAAGTAACAGTCCCATGAATTGGTAGTCCAGTGCCCAATCACATGTTCAAGGCCCAATCTGTTGCTCTCCTAGTTCGGTTGGACTGACCTGTCCTTTTTACCTTCAGTAGTCCGCAATTGAGGCTCACTCCTACTTTAGCCACCAAAGGTAGAAGGTCAGGCCCAGACCCCAGAGGTCTGTCGGCCCGTCATTTCAGCTGGCTATTTTACTTCATTTTTTATGAAGATGTCTCCAACATATGTTTTACGTGCATAAATAGTCTTTTTAGACAAATATATCTAATATGTTCGTTAGTTTTCTGCTTTCTGCGTAGTTTAAACTCTCCTTTAATAACAGGGAGAAATTTTTTAATTCAAAAATAAAATAATTAAAAAATATATATTTCTTTTTTTTTTAAAAAAAAATTCATCTTCTTCAACTAACCCAACCACCATACCATGTCTATCAACACAAACAGCACCACCACCATTGTCAATCTGTCATTAAATGACAAATTTGAGGGGTGTTAGAATAGTATTAATATTAGAATTTTTTACTTTATATTGTTTATGGTAGTTTAGTCTTTTATTTGTTTGATTATTTATACTAATTGTATCTCTTATTTTACTTTAATTATGTTTCAATCATTAATAATTTGTTCTTCTTTCTCTTTTTGTTATTCTCTTTTTAGTTTGATTTGTCATATTAAAATAATTTGATTTAGAATATTTAGAGTTGGCAAATGGATTGGGTTGTGGCATTGGGCCAGCCCAATCCGTTAGAGCTAGGTCACATATGAAACTGGAATGGACTGGCCCAAGATTAAAAATATGATAGTACAGTCCAACCCATTAGCTTAATTTAGTCTTAATTTTTTTTTTTAAATAATTTTTTTTTATATAATCTAATACATTACATCAAATTCAATCTTAGATAAATTTAGACTATATATTTTGAGATTTTTAAAGAAATTAATTTATAAAATTGGGGCTATCATGTATTAGTTAATAGATAAACGTCAATTTTCTTTCAAAATAATAATTTTTTTTTGTTAATTGTAAACTATTTGTAGACATTTAAAAAAAAAATACAAATATTAAAAGCATGCTAGTCTTATTGCTTTGAGATATAAGCATGTTTGGCTTAAATTAAAAAGTTTACTTATAAGTAAATTTAAAACAAATAATTTACTTGTCACACCAAATATATTTTGGATTGAAACTTAAATTAAACTAAATTTTAATTAAATCTAAATAATTTTATGTTGGACCTTGGGATTTTTGGACTAATGTTTGTTGGTGACTTAGACTTAAATAATTTAGATTGATACTATTTGGATTATGTATTGGAGTTATTCACAAAATGAGTGATTAGTGTTAAGAAGCAATAAATAAATAAATAAATAAATATTCAAAATCGGGCCAGTCCAACTAGCCCGCGGGCTAGATATATTGCCCCATTTTATTTGGATCAGGGCCAGCCCAACCAAAAAATGCCGGGTTATATGGGCCGCCCGTGGATCGGACCGATTTTGCCACCTTTAAGAATATTCACAAATAGTAGATTTATCCCATACTCAAATCTACCATTGAATGGCAGATATGAGGAGGGGCTATACCATTGTGGCATATATGAGACGATGCAGAAATTGGAGGAGGCGAAGAGTTTCTAATGTTAAATGGCAAATTTTAAGGTTGGAGAGAAATCCCTCCTCAAATTGGCACTTTAGTGGTAGCAATGAGGGTGGTGGTGGTGTTTTTTTTTTTTTTTTTTTTTTTAAATTGATAAATTTGTTTTTATTTATTAAAGGAGAGTGTAAACACACATAAAATCAATGGACATTTTGACCAGATTTCGTTCAAATTGATCATTTGTGCACTTAAAAGTATAGGTTTGAAACATCTCTGCAGAAAATAAAAAGTTAAGGATCATTTACGCACAATGACATACAATAACAACCATTTGTGCCAGTTTTCCTTTTAAAAAAATTCTACTTTCTTATTTTTAATTTTATTTTTTAACAAGGGTATTTATTTATAAGTGTATGTTTGACAGATTTGAAACTATATTTTAAGGGATTATAAGTTGAGAATTAGATAAATAATGTTAGACAGGATAAGAGTCCTGTGTGCTTAATCACAGATATTCATATTATTATCAGACGTGGCCCAATCGAGCGGATTGGGTAATGGTTAAATGTTATATTATGTATCTTAACGGTTCAAAATCCGGTGCATATGGAATCTAAAGATATAAAATAGTCATTTCTCATCCACACAAGTACACAACGTACTCCTCCTCCTCTTAGGCCACAGCCACTTCCCAATGGCTCTTCCAGGTAATCGACTCCTCTGCAACACCTCCACAAGAACACCGTACACCCAACTCCCTCTACGCCGTCCATTCCTCATACCATCATACCCATCATGGTCTCATCAGCCAAGAACATCTTTCACAGTCTCAGCGAATCGCAAGAAGCTCTCTTCATCATCAAGAACTGGAAGATTTGACAACAAGAACAGAAGAAGCTCAGTTTCTACTAAGGAACAAGAAGAAGAAGAAGTAGAAAAGCAACGGATGGATGAGATTTCACTTGATAATAATATTGGTACTATTGGAGCCGTTGGTGATGGGTTTGTAATGCCTGAGCTTCCCGGAGAAAAGCCTGACTTCTGGGAAGGTCCTCAGTGGGATGCTTTTGGGTTCGTTCTGCAGTACCTGTGGGCTTTTGGCATCGTTTTCGCGGTATTTTATTCAAATGATTTATTGTTGCAATGGCTTTATTGGTGTTTTCAATTATATTGCATATGCTACCAAAAAAATCCCAACTTGTTTGTTCTTTTAAGTGAAAGTGAATGCCTGTGAATCGTGCGTTCTTTACTTGCATTTGGTTTTCTGTTCCTTGATGTTATTGTTGTCGATGCTCAGGAATTAGGTGATTAATCTATGACATAACATAGATAATTGAGTATGATGTGATATTAGGAACAATTAATAAATCTTTGGTGTTGTAAAATTTGAATAATGCTTGTTAGACTAGTATGGATTCAATTATTTGGTTGTACTTAAGACATTTTAAGACATGTTAACACTTGAGTCACTAGGCAATTCTCCTCCACAAAGGACTAGAGATACACCGACTCTCATACCCTGATAAAGTCCACAGGCCTAATAAAACCGACCTATCTACAATATGAGGTTCGCCTTACCCTATACATTGCACATCTCAATTATACCTGGACAATGTGAGACATGCTAACATGGGATAGTAAAGTGTCAAGTTGATCTAATTTTGGGATAATAGTTATGTACGAAGATGCTTAATCACGAAACCTATTTTATCAGTATATTTAGTTTAGATGGCTGAGTTTTGTTATAATTTTTCCCATATTATAAATGTTATACACATACTATATGAGCTTTTGACACTTGTTAAAAATCAGGAATGAATCTCATTCTCTGAATTGGAGTAGCATGTTTATTGCTTATTTCTTTGAAACATACTGAATATGTCATGCATCTCTGTACCATTGTCTTGCCACTGGCATATTATGTGAGACATCATTGAATTTTTTTTTTCTTTCTGGAGGGCCATCTTGAGATAGTGGCGGGGGAGAGTAAACCCTAATGGAGGACTATCTTGATTGAGTGAACTTCAAACTTAATATCATTTATTGGATATTTGTTGGAAAAGTAACTGGTAAGAATGAAAGAAAATCTTAGGACAATAACTAAGAATAAGCTGTTCTTCTAGTTACAAGCATATATTCGAAGTGGCAATTCTTTATTCAAATTTGAGTAGTGGAAGAGAAAGATTTGCGTGTGATTCGTGTATTTGAACAATTAGATGGTGATATTTACTTTCCCAGTAACATGATGGGCCAATTCATGCTGAATCTGCTGAAGGAGTCTCTATTTTCAGTGACTGGCAGTATCTGAGATCTAGTGCCATTCCTCTTTGAAACACCAATAATATAGATTCATGGGGACAAGTATTTCCCACATAAGCAAGTGACCATGTTTGCTCTATGCTTGCGCAGTCATCTTTTAGGTGGAAGTTGAATGTAAAATTCCTCCACCCCACTGATTCCCTCCTCCCTCCACCACTTCCTAGAAACCGAGGTCAAGCATACACGGTCTACTGCTGTGAGCAAGTTGGTGTTTGGATGGGGGCCAACACTTTAAACTTCTTGTTAATTTTCCCTTTTTGAATTGCATTTAAATGTAACCAGAGAACTTCTATTCAGTGTCAACTGTCAAGTAATGGATCTCATAAAAGGCAAACGATAATGTGTCATCTTAGATAATTGTGTATATCAAATGCATATTGATCCTGATTACAAGGAAGTGCTACTAGCAAAAAGTGTACAGAGCCCTTTCATATATATGCAGTTTCCTCAAGTTTCTGATTTTAAGTACGTATTACTCTCTCCCGATTTGCACAATCATGTTCATTATCTCTGGACTTGCCATTGACTATGGCATCTTCTTGTTTGTAGTTAATTGCTTGTGGCATTGCTGTGGCCACATATAATGAGGGAGCAACAGATTTCAAGGACACTCCAGTTTACAAGGAATCGCTCCAATCTCAAGAGCTCCTAGAAGAACCAGACACGTCTAATTCAGATGTTTTTGAAACGAATCCAACCGAACAGGCTCCTAGTTTGGACTAGTATTTCGATTCATTCAAAAAAATTGGACCAAGAAAGATTCCCGCTGCAGGTATCTAATTCCATTTACAAGGTATTTCAGCATAGCAATTAAGTAATTTTTTATGTTTGCAACGTTCAGATATGAAATTGGATTGTGTTTTATTTTCATTTTTTTCTTTTTTGGACAAGATCATGTATTACATAGGACATGTATATGTGTGTTTACAGGCTCAGCTTATGATGTTTTCTTGTCCTTAATCTAACTTACCTTAGTGTAACACATTATCTAGTCAAAAAATCTTTCAAAACTAAAAGATATTGTTGCGCCTCGAGCCGTTAGGCTTTCAGTGTTCAATACATTTTTGTACTTGAAAGTTGAAACTTAGGTTCACCCTGCTTTGACCATTGATATAAACGGTCATAGCATTTAGGCCTAGAGATAGTCTAGAGTTAGATCGTAGACTAAGTCTGTTTGACTAAATATTTGGACTTTAGACCCCATTAATGACTTTTTAAAAATGTAACACCGATCATCTCCTTGACATCGCCAATGGTCTTGTTTACATAGCCATCTCGCTTAAATATTTTCTGGGAGATGCTATTTTAACTGCTATATATTTAATAAATGAAACTCTTTAACCATTGTTGGGCTCGACCCGTTGAGGCCAAGGCCCGACTGTTCACACACTTGTATTTGCATCACATTGTTTTGAAAGTCAAAGCGGACCAGCCAATTTGGCTGTTGTGATAAAATTGTAGATCTAGCCAAATATATGATTGAAAATTAATTTATAAAAAGCCTGGCCAAACATGCTCCTAGAGAACATGATGATCTAGGTCTACCTCAAATTTTTATTTATTTATTTTTAAATATTATTTACTCCTTTGAGTCGACCCATTATCTTTTTTGGACCGACATACAAGCCGGTGGCAAAAAGTTGATATTTAATAAAAATTCACCATCTTAAATAAAATTAATTAACAACTAAAATCACACAGCTATAATACATGACCCCAATAATACACTACTAAACTACAATAATATAATACAATTAGAAAGTAAGGCACAACTGACATGGCTTAATTCTAATTAATTTGAAACAAATACTGTATATGTTATTTAAAAAGATAAATGTTTGATGTCTTGCATTATTGCATCATTACATTACATGCTTCATTTTCAGTCCAGGAAGTCATACCCAGTTTCCTTACAAAGTTAGATCATAATTAAGGCCCATAACATAAGAAACAATTATAAAAAGGAGAAAAAAAAAAAAAAAAAAAAAGTTTACAATAATTTATATCCCCATTAATAAAAATACATCATGATAACTCTAGTCTTAATATATAATTATAATTCGGGTTCTGGAATAGTGTTTAAATCTAAACCAACATTATGATTATCCACTTTCTTTTCACCGACCTTAACGCCGTTAACTTCTCCCTCCGACGCCGTTAGTTTCTGGTCCTGGCCGATACTGTTAGATGAATTATTCTGAGCAGAACCCTTCTCAAAGTACCTGATGGCAACGTGCATCCTCTTTAGAATTGCAAAAAACTCTTCAACCTCCGCCTCCGTAGGGGGAGGCGCCACCGCAGCTTCCTTCTCCTCCGCCTCCTCCTTCACCACCCCTTTTTCTTTAACCTCCCTATTATTCTCCACTCTCTTTCTCTTCCTCTTCCTCTCTCTCTCCATTCTCTCTCTCTCTGAAAAAGCAGACACTTGACTTTTGGTATCGTATACTGGATTACTTATTTACTTATTGCAGTCCATGAAGTGTGTCTTCTATTCTATTATTGATTCTTCTCTCTTTTGATCGTCATTTTCAACCGTTGGATCCGATGCCAATTGATGATGTAAGTGTATGACGTTTCATTCCAATATCATGTCATGTCATATTTGGTAATTACGAGGATATATATGACAACTACCCACGCGTTCATTCTTACGCGCCTCTCCTAAATTTTTGGTGGAAACATAAAAAATTCATTGAATGTCACCCAATTCATAGTTTTGTTTCACGTTCAACGTATTTGTTTTAATTTGATTATTTAATTTATATTTTTATTTCAATTTGAATACCTAACTTATTTTTCTATTTTAATAAGGCTGTTCCGTAGGTAACTCTTATTGAAATTAGTATGTAAAACGTGAGTTGCATGTTATTTAATAGTGGCATTTTGAGATATATGTTTATTTAAATATTTAAATAATTATTACTTAATTTAATATTATATTAAAATACAAAAATCTGACATTAAGAAATATTGTGAAATATAATGTTTGTTGTTGTATTCAAATAAATTATTTTCTACAATTATGTGGCCAGTATTGAACATTTATTTTTAAGGTTTGTAAGAACATTTTCAATAGGCTCTTTAATCATAAGATTTTCTCTATTTCAAAAAGCCAAATTTTAAAATTATGCTTTAACGGACTTTCTAAATTAACTTTTTAAAATAGCTCTATAATTAAATGTATTCAAAGAATTTCAATTTTCAATACTCCATATAATAATTAAATTAAATAGTGTATACAAAATAAAATAGAAAAAATAGAATAAAATTATATAATAATTAGGAGAGAGTCATGTTAAAAGAAAATAAATGAAAAAATGATAAATACTTATTGAAAGAAGTAAAATAAAGTGTTAAAAATAAATAGATTGTTAGAGTACTTAAAAAATTTTACTCTCTAAATTTATAGATGCTTTATAAAATGCCAAAGATGCTCTTTATAAATAGAGAGTCTATTGAAGATGCTTTAATATAGTCAAATAATGTCAATTAAAGAACACAAACAAAAATAATAAAAAAATAGTGTACATAAGTTCTTAAATATATCGAGCACTCAAATCCATTAAATTTTCTTGTTTTATGAGATTGTAAATGACTTGTAACAAATCTTTGTAATTTAATATAGCTCTACAACTATTAAGAGGTTTTAACCAAAAATATCGCATGCAATTTGGGCTCATAGCACATCAAATTAGGTAGATTTATCAATCAGTATATAAAAGAAAACAAAACAACATTACATTAGAAATTAGCAAAATTAAATATTTTCATTTGCACAATTCAATGTCTAGATGTTTTCACGTGAACTTATCCAAATTGTAGTAGAGAAATAAAGTAATATTACCAAAACTAAATATTCTAGCGATTTAAGCGTTTTATTCACGTTGGAGCATAAATAGTTAAGAAAATTAGTTTAAGCAAAATAGATAACAATTCAATTTAAAAGCATAAAAAAATAATAGAAATAAAATATGTATCAATAGTTGATTGAAACCATTATTGAAGTTAGCCCACAGAGTTTTTTTTCGTTTAGAAAATTTGAAATCGCAAATCAATTAGATATGTAAACAATATACAAATATGCATAAGCATGCACAATAATTAAAAAATACACCGTAACCTTTATAGTCAAACGCAAATTATTATTTTTTTGAAAAAATAAGAGCATTGAGAGAGGATAAGTCACATTAACTAACAAAAAACTACAAATACAAATATTCAAATGAAGTCTTTATGGACATTATAAACTACACAATTACCTTCAAATAAAACCATCTTAAACTTCAAATTAGACCTGAAATAAGCTGAATAAATTGTTGGTGGAATATCAATTACTATTAATCTTGTAACTGACCAAATCCGTTCTCACAATTCAAAGAAAATATTTTCAAAATTCAGTAATTAAATATAATAAATGGAGATTTAGCATTTTCAACTTATAAGTTCTAAGAACTATATATGATTATAAATGTTAAATTAGGAGTTCAATTATAACGTTAACTCAAGGACAATTTAGAAAATATAAAATATTAATGAGGACATATTTGTCCAAAAATATTTTTCCCTTTAAACCCCTTTTAAATTAGTATAGATTAACAAAATTGGTTAGTTGACAAAGTGAAATTCATGACCTAATTGATGAAATTCGTTGTTTTAAAATAAAAATATAAAATTTATATTTTATGAACCATAAAAAAGTTTCATAGCCAAAAATAAAAATTGAAGTAACAATCATTCATGTTATGAATTTGTTATGCAGACACAAATCTTCTCTCCACAAGTATTGCGATATTTGTACAAGTTCGTGACTTCAATGGATCTTCAAAGAATCACGACTTCGACTAACATCTTTAAATTTTAGTTTGTTATGTTTTTTATTTTAATTTGCTTGAATTTTAAATGGATCAAAGATATTGAATTTTTCTCCAATCGTTCTTGTGTCACTCTTATTCATTTTGCAATTACACTAGATGGCAACTGTTGTTGTCGAGCTGACGTGTGACATCAGGTATTTAACTACTGTCGAGCTGACATGATGCTTCCAAGAGTAATCAAGAAGAAAACATCACTGTAGTTGCATAGACAGATCGGCCTCGGCCATTGGGAGTCCCGTCTAAAGGGAAACATCATCATCAAGTGACAGAAATGTCAAATTTCGACAAAACTGCCTCCACAACCACCCAATCAAAAAGTTGACAAAAAAGTCTAGGTCGCACGTCTATGCCCTAAGACCGACACTATCCCTTAACCAACGAATCAGAATCCAAAATATAATCGGTGGCATAGTTATTAAGAACAGAAATAGTGTCTTGACATGACTAAGGTAGCCACAATCTCAAATCCTCTCTATAAAAAGAGATTAATGAATTTCATAAGAGGACACAAGAACAAAGACAGGAAAAAATAATTATATTCTTTTTTAAGAGAATTTTACTAAGTTGGTTGTTGAGTAAAACTGTCATTACTTAATGGATACTTTTTGAATACTATTGAAATTTAAAATTATACAATAAATAAAATAAAATAAAAATATAAAACTTTGAAGTCGGGCAACGCAGGTCGAGACGGGTTTGAGCATTTTGCCATCCCAATAAATTTGGTTACTTTTCATTACAATTATTGAGATAATAGTTTTCAAAGAAAGTTAGGTGACTTGTAGTGAAATTTCTCGCGTGAAGTTTAGTCGCGTGGTTAGAAGGTGGAAGCGGATGAAACTGTAAATTCTGTATTATATTATGATGAAAATTAAATGGTATAAATTTCTTGGATGATTCGCAGAGATTAAAAAAAAGACTGATGCTAAAGTAAATTTATTTATTGACCAAAAGGGACGACCATATTTTAGCAGCCTCAAATTTTTGGTTAAGTGGGTCAATATATATTACTTTTAAGAAGAAAAAAAAAAGTAAAGGTAGTTGGACCAAATAAAAGTTGGTCCCACATAATTTTTGCTTTTAATTCTCTGTAGTTGGGACTAATAATTTTTATTGGTGAAATGTATTTTTCGAATTAAAAAACTGTTAAATGGTAAATTCAAATTAACGAGTATTTTTCATTCGTCAATATAGGTTCTTGGTTTTCATCTCAACGCATATTTCAAATTGAAAAATCATTAAGCGACGAGTTTAAAATAACAAGTCAAAGATGATTGCTAGAAATAGATTTAATAATTCAATTTATTTATTTATTTCATTTTAACATAACATCTTTCAGTTTTTTTCGGATATATTTGCATTCGTTAGAGTAGGTTTTTGATACATTCCGAAGTATTAATAACAAACTCCACAATGTATCTTTTGAATTGAAAAATTGTTAAATGACGAATTCAAAATAATAAGTTAAACAAGACTGTTAGAATTGAATTGAATAAGCTGATTGTGTTCCTATTTGTAGATATCGGTCTAATTAAAATTATCAAATGTTAATTTAATTCGTCTTGTTCGTATAATTATATATAAGAATATGACAAAAATTTGAGTTTTAAAAAAAAATAAAAAAATAAAAAATAAAAATAAATTCAGAAAACTCGAGGGCCAGGCCCCCGTAGTCGCGTATGACATGCCCCGTATGGATTGCGGTTTAGTTAGCGATTGCTATTACTTTACAGCCTCAAAATTAATTAATTTAGAAAGAGAGAAAATATAAGTGCACACATAATTTAACTAGTGAAAAACACGCACTTTGCACGTGATTTTGTAATAATATTGTGAATTTATTTTTTTTGTTAAAATTTTTAAATAATAAAAATTCAATAATTATTTTTTTATTTTATCTATCCAATCTTCCATCAGTATCTCGGGTCACTTTAATTAATATTTAAAATATTACAAAAATTGTCAATTTGCTTATAAATTTAAGAAAAACAATAGAGTACCTCAAAAGTCAGACTTCTTCAACCTCTAAAAAATATAGATGCTCAACTGCATGTGTCGTGATATTAGTTTTTTTAAGATTTTTTAATTTTAGAAATTAGATATCTATTAGGGATTGTGTCTTCAATATAATGTGTAGAAAATCACAAATATGTAAAGTGTTCAAAAGTTTTCCATTTTACTCACCATTTTCATCATTATTGAGAAAAATCATAAACTTACCGATGATAAGATTCATAATAAAACCCATAATTCATCTTCATTTTCATTTTCATCTTCGTAGGACAAAACATTTTTTATGGCATGGCATTATCAACAAATGTTGTAGAAGTGATCTCCATTTGACAAATTTTGACAGCACCAAACAATTTCTCCGACAATTCCTCCTTCGACTGCGACTCTACCAAGAAATCCATGTCCATTGTAACGAACCCCAAAGACAGGCGTAAAAATTGCGATGGCAATTGTTGAGCTACTAATATCAACATATATTTTAAGATAATTAGGTCCTTTGTGGTAATAATAATTCAAGACTTTACCTAATAGGCATGCATAGTAATTTTTCACTGCAGTTTTCATGATCAATTGTCCATTCACAATTTTATTTATGATCTTAAATCTATTGTTGCGAAAAACATCCGACTCATGAATAAATTAATACAATAGTGAATTAAAGTGATGAGTGATAGTTAGAGTTGGAGGCTAGTATTTTCAATTAATTATATTTCAATTTATGAAATGAAGAGATGATGGTAGATGGATGGATATGTGGAGAATTTTAGATGCTTTAATTAATATTTAATTGAACCAATTTTAAAAGGCATTTTAAATTAATTAAAGGCAAATTGGAAAATCTAAAATATGAGGGAGAATATTTTGGTCCAAAAATATTTATCCCTTTTAGAGATATAATATAGATTAAATATAATAAATAGAGATTTAGTCTTTTCAACTTCTAAAGACTATATGTGGTTATAAATGTTAAATTAGGATTTTAATTATAACATTAACTCAAGGATAATTTAGAAAATATAAAATATTAATGAGGGTATATTTGTCCAAAAATGTTTCTCCCTTTAAGCCCCTTTTAGATTAGTATAGATATAGATATAGATGATAAGATAAAATAATTTTAAGAAGGGTAGCATTTGGCATTATTCATAGTCCCTTTTATTTATATATTTAAATTAATTGCATGGGATATTTTCAATTTTAGTAGTTCAGATACTAGACTTGCAATTAGAATCAATTTTTTTAAAGGTTTTAGAAAAAATTAGAGATATACATGTGGTGATTATATTGGCTTCAATTTTTGTTAATTGTAGTACTTATGTCTATAATTTTTTTTATTGAATTCTTATCTTCAATTAATCATTAAACATCACATCTCATCTTTAATGATGTTTACGTGCATAGAAATGAGAAAAAAAATATTTTGTCACACTTTTTTATTTATTATTTTTTAAAAAATATGATGAATAAATAATCGTTTTAAGCTCTCTCCCAGCAGACTTTTGGACGAAAACCAATGTCAAAGATAAATTGTGCTAATTAATGAAAAAAATAAGAATAAGAATGCGACAATAAAAAGATGAGGGCATAACTGTTATATTAAACAAAATTGATGACTTTAAAAATAATTAAAATATAGTACCAAAAATATAAGTAGGAGTTAGTGACTATTACAAAATGCCACTCTCTCTTTACAAAAATTATATAAACCTCTCACGAGGTTTACTTTTTTTTAACACATTTCTTCTGTCAAAAAAAAATTAGTACTATTTATGCAAATTCTTTAAAATAATAATAATAATAAAATTGAAACATAGATATTGGCGAGCACACAGAAATTTGGGCCTGGCCCAAAGAACTTGGTCTTGTCTTGCTTCTAATAACTTGGATTGCGATACTGGGCCTTGCTAATTAGGATTGAAAAAAATTATTTGTACCTACTTCTAAATTCTAATGTGACATTTTGATAGATCATGCATTTTGACTCAAAATCAGTTATTCTTATGTAATTATTATGTGTAACTAATTATATTTGTAACCCCAAAAAACAGATTGGAATATGCAACAAACATTTAAGGTGATTAGATTTAAGGTTTTTCTCTCTCTAATATATAATCTTACAATTTTGTTAAAAATTACTTTCTTCATAAGACATGATTTTAAAAATTGTATTCCTTTTCTACCGGTCAAAATACTCACGACAAATAAATATTCTATTGCCCGCAACTATGTGATTCAAAAAATTGTAAGTTTGAAGAAATATAATTGAATGATTTCGGTAATTTGTGACTATAGTATTAGAAAGTGAAACTATAGTATTAGTGCGATTTCTAAATACTATGTAACCCATAATTGCAAATAGTATGACACGTTTACATAAGAAAGTGTTTGCACTCAATGATTGACAATTGAATCATAATTTTTTTTTTATATTTCATAAGATTAACAACTTATTACCCGCACATTTCATTGAATCCATAACTTATAAGTACTTAAAAAATAATTTCAAGACTGCCAAACATGTAATTAATCTCGTTTCCAATAGTCCAACTTCAGTTAATCGAACTTAGAAATACTAACTAAAAATGTGTACATAAATTTGTTATTACCTAGTTTTGACTAGGACCCATACGCCCAGCAAAGGTCTTGTAAGCCTCGCACGCTAGAGCCAATGCCAACATAGCCTATAAAGGCCTTTGCCATGTTTGATGAGCCTATGCCCTCCAACAATTACCCCCGCGCCCCACGAAACCCCACGGACAATTTGATATCTTGGGATAGATAAAGTGACATCTCAAGAAAGATTGTCTACAACTGTCATACGAACTTATAAGGAAACCAAATCTCAATTTCTTAATAATTGGCAACGCGATATTGAAAATCAGCTCAAATAAGAATGGAAATCTAAAAGATCGCGTTAATACCCAATTACCCCTTATCATTTAAGGAATAAGCATCTCATCAGATGTCTAATTGATTGCTTACTAAATCAATTGGAACTCTGAACTTATAAATATAAGATTTCTAATTATTTCAATGTACGCATTATTCTCTATCCTTAAATGCTGCTTAATTCTGTACTTGCTTGTCTCTCTCACACCCAAACACTCTCCCCATATATTTTAGCATCGGCAGGTACCAATGGTCGCCGACCTCTTTTTATCCGGTGATCTTGGTACCTAATGATTGTCTAAGTGTGCGTGTAATATATAGACTAATAGAGAATTGATTGGACATCTGTTAACACGTGGATAGTGCAGATTCCGATGTCAACAAAATTATTCAAATATGAACAGTTTTTAAAATTTATTTATAATGCATAATTTCAAAGTCTGTTGGTTGGTCGTCATTCTAGAGTTATTTATTTTAATTGTATTCATTACTAGGATTAATTCTAAATTTTGAATTTTGAGTGGTTCTACCATCGTAATGGTAGTGGGGAAAGTTTCAACGAACCAATATATTTGATTTTTTAACGTTTAAATAGATTGTTTTTATAAAGCGAAGATCCACAATTTCAAAAGATTAGGAATTCAGATGTCACGTTTATTATTTTGAAAACTTACTTTGTCACACTTATCTTTAGGAAATGATAGTGCATAAATTAATCAGGTCTGGTCGGCCAATAATTACTCTTAATATTCTCTCGTAAACCCAGATGACAATATGTCAGTTTTCAAATCTCAAAGCTCTTTAATTTACCATAATCTCCCTATTATAATTAATTATGATGTTTTTTTTTCTTCTGAAAGTGTTAGGTATTACACATGACATACGTTGGGCAACCAATTAGTGCAAGCCACGAGTACTCAGATTTGCTAGGTCTATAGTCTACTTGGCTTCTGCTTGATATTGCATTAGTGTGTCTTTGATTGGCACATTTTCCATGAAAAATATCACTTTCATGAAAAATATTGTCAAATTTAACACTTTTATTTTTCACTTTTGTTGTTTGATTGGCCATGTAAAAGAAAATATATTTTCTAGGTACAAGCATTTAAAACATGAATTTGTCTTCTTTCTTGAAAATTTTTTTCTTACCTAGATAGTATAATTTATTTTCTCACTTCCATAAAAAATATTTTCATTTTCCACCCTTTTTCCATGCTACCAATCAAACACACCCTTATTTCTTATATGAGCATTACACGCCAACTTAATTAAAAGAAGGCGAATTTTCAAATATACCAAAAGTAAATAATTGATTACAACTTTTAATAATATTTCTAAATATTTCATTTTTTCGATACAAACTTTCAAATATACCATTTATAAAAATAATTACTTTTTGTGTGGTTAAGATTATTTAACAGTAGTTAGCAGTCATACAATAACTCCTAAGATAAGGTATCAATCCAAAAATCAACAGATTAGTAAAAAAAAATCGATAATTGATTTTTTTGTTAAAGAAAATCGAAAGATTAGTATGAAAAATAGACATTTGATTTTTTTTTTTGTTGTAGTACAATGATATACACAAATTTATCTATACACTTATTTAACTTTAACTTTTAATTGCTGAATGCCAATTTGAATTGTACATCAAAAAAAAAAAAAAAAAAAAAAACCTCAAAACAAATATTTGTCGATATCAAAAATTTTATGGACATCGACAACATTTGGTCGACATCAACCAAAAAATATTGATGTCAACAATTTTTTTGTTGATATCCACAAAATTTTCTATTCATTTTTATCGATAATATCTACAAAATAGACACAGACAAAATATGTACAAATTAGTATCATTTTATCGATATAAAACTTGGTGCCCAGACAAAATGGGAACAAGCTCATTTTATCATTCACATCGAAAAAATGGGCACCAGATAAAATGCAAACAAGCCCACTTTGTCATTCACATCGACAATATGAGAACCAAATTAGTTCTCATTTTGTCCAACAATGGTTCTCATTTTATTGATGTGGGACAAAATGATCGTCTATTTTATTGATGAGTAATGCTACTTGTACATCTATACTTATACTTGCTTATATGGCAGTATAAATAATGAAAAGAAAATTTAAAATAATATTTTGGTCAAATGTTTCACCCATAAATCTTAATGCCACATAAGCAAGTGTAAGTATGAGGGTAAGTGGAGATGTACAAGTAGCATTACTCTTTATTGACGAAGAGATGAGTTTTGTGTGTATTTTTCTGCCTGTTTTCGACAAAATGTAATTAATTTCATTATCTGATAACAAAATATACAAACAAATTAGATCGGCAAAATTTGTAAATTAAATTCAATATCTAATATAATCTACTAATATACAAATTAAATCGAAAAAAAATTACCCAACAACATAAAATATATCGACAAAAAAAATAGAGACATATTATATCAAATTTAAGTTTCATACAAGAATAATTATATTCACACTACACTTTTTATTATCCACACCACGTTTTAATTACAATAAATGTCCTCCAATATTTGATATTTAGATACTTATGTCTCTAATTTTTTTATCATATTTTTATCATCAACTTTTATTTAGTTTTCACATTTTGTCTTCGATGAAGACTTTTGTCTAAATATTCTGCTAATGTGCATTGAAATGATGAAAAAATATTTTGTCAAACTTACGTATTTGTTATTTACTTTAATTATATAAAAATATTAGAGGCAAAAAAAAAAAAACTTATGCCCTCCTAATTAACTTTTTGGATAAAAATCATCATCAAAGACAAATATAAGACATGCAAATTAATAAATTGATGATAAAATTTGCTAAAAAAAGTTAGAGTTATAAATGCAAAAGTGACCAATAGTTGAAGAATTTCATTACAATTAGAATGTAGTGTACTTAACAAATAAATGTCGTGGTAATATAATTACCCTTCATGTAATCTATAACAAAACTACACTTTCTCAAATTTTAATAGATTATAACCGATTTCAAAAATTTCAAATCGGTCTACTTCTTCAAACGCTCAAAAATCAATGACAGACGTAATAATGTATTTGAATTTGTGATAAAAATAAGAGAATCTAACCACATAAATAATAAAGGGGTGAGAAATGGAGCTTAGGGCGGCAGTAATGGTGGACAAGGGCAGAGCTGGGGGGGTCCTAGAGGGGGACCTGGACTCCTCAACTTTTTGAGTTTCTATTTTATTTATTTATTTATTTATTTATTTTTAGTTTTTTAGTTTTTTTTTTTGTTTTTTAATATATAATTTAATTTTTACATAATATCAATTTAATGGATGACAATTAGATCCATTGACCAAATATCAATTAAAGCTTGTTTGATATAGTTTATAAATTAGTTTATTTGATCAAAATAGTTTATTCGACAAAAATTAGTAAAAAATGTCAGGCAACCAAGGTAAATTTTTTGATCAAATAAACTATGTCTTATCAAATAAGCCATTTTGGTCAAGTAAAGAGCCCGTTTGGTAGAGTTTATAAACCAGTTTATTTTACCAATATAGTTTTTTTGACCAAAAATAGTTTATTTGACACAAAATTTTGCATTGGTAGTCGTCATTTTTTACCATTCTTGGTCAAATAAACTGTTTTGGTCAAATAAACTAGTTTATAATCTCTACCAAACGTGCACAAATTAGTTCATAAATTAGACCAAACTGACTCTTAATGTAAGATAATTCGACCTATTGGCCTAATAAAATTAATAATACAAAATTACAAATGATTAACTCATTCTTGATAATACAAAATTAATAAAGGCACTTTGCTTGTTAATACATTTCGTGTTCAAATAATAATTGTATATAACACTATCAAAAGAGTTTAAATTTGTGTCTATCGACTACATAATTTAGTTTAAGATAAAATAAATATAGATTCTATTTTTGTGCAATGATTTCTTGTAAGTTTTTTAAGGACTGTGACTTATAAAAAAATATTAGATTCTCATAAGAATTGACTTAGTAAATGTGGTTTGAAAAAAAAAAAAAATTGGGGGCAACCCCCGTGAAAAGGTTCCCCTCCTCCGGCCCACCTCTATTTGGGATCCCCCAACTTCAAAAGTCTAGCTCCGCCACTGATGATGGATGAAGTGGAGAGAGATAGAGATAGAAAAATAGATATAATAGGTATTCAATTGGTAATCTACGAGTAATTTTGTTTAAATTTTTAAAAATTGGTCAATTCAACAAATGTTATAAAAAAATAGGCATATTTCAAAATACACAGCTGGAATTAGGTAGTTTGTCCAATTCTCTATTAAGTTGGTCAAATATATTTTTTATCCATATATTTTGTAAGATCCACAACTTACAACTCACTTATTATCTACACATTCTATAAAACCTAAAAATTATAAGCACTTAAAAAATAATTTCAACACCTCCAAACATGCACCTAGTTGGATGTCTCAAATATACTTTAAGTTGTTTGACACGCAGAAGTTAATATATCTTGACAATATTATTAATAAGATTTAATTTTTTTCCTGCTTTATGCGCTTAAGTGCAAAAACACAATGCAAGTTAATTTGTTATGCCGAAACTTCAATGTTAAGTCAGCAACACTTCCAAATGTCACTTCTTTCTGTCACACCCATCTTCAAGACAATCTAGTCACAAGTTTTCACTTCGAAGTGAGTGAAAGATTTGTCCTCTCGTCCACATTTGAAAGCTTCAAAGTAGAACTCAATCGAAAGGGCTTAGGGTCTTAAAAATGGTTCGGGAGAATATAGCTCTGAAAGAATGAACCAATGCAAATGATTGTTATAGAATGATTATTCTTCACAATTGCTCCTTGTGATATAGCAAAACCGTGACAATTAGGATCTCAAGACATAAACAACACCTATGATGCAAGAAATAATAGACTTACATCACCATATATTTTTCAACCTTATTCCTTTTTTTTTTCTTCGTAACTTGGAACCTGGTTCACACTTTATGGCAGTTCTACTATTAAAAAACAATATGACTTGACAATGTTATTAATCAAATTTAACTTTTTGGTTTTTTTAATATTTCTATCACTTAAGGTAGTCATAACGAACAACGAATTTATAATTCACATTTAATATAATAGAGAATTATGCATTAATTGGGAGGCGACTAACAGTTTAACATTTATTGCATGTATAATACAACAAATTAATTGAGGGCATCGACTAGGAATTGTGACAGGAAAACATGTTTCCAAGATATTTTCTATTTTTAGGTTTAAAAATGAAAAGGGCGGGGGTTGATAAATCTGCACACGTGTTGGGTAAAAAACAAGCATATACAAGTTTAACCAAACAATCATAAGCCAGACGTGCACTAATAATCAATTAGATGTCAAAACAAAACGCAAATCTCAAATTAAAAGGTTCAATCAAGTCCGCTATATAATGACGTATGGTGTTAAGAAAAAATTAATAATAGATTAATAATAAACTTAGAACGAAAATTACAAAATTTTCAATAGAGAAAAACAAATAAAAATAAAATATCCTACATAATGGGTCTATTTATTTAAATCTCTTGTCGCTCCTTTAATTTGCGTGGGACTATGTAGGTGCCACTTAAGAAGTGGAGGTCATGTATACTAATGTCAGACTGTCACGTGAAGGGCTTGCTTACTTCCCACATGCTTCATAACGACTAAAGTTGTAAGATTTTCAAATTTTGCACTTACAATAACATCATGCTGCAACTGGCACGGCCTTAGCATAAAATCACATTGTTTAAGTCTTGCTCTTTGGCGAACCTCCCACATGTTTAAATGGAGATGGAGAACTCTAGAGGATTTGACAAGTGATGGCTGGCGAGAAAAGCCCCTTGCCTTGGACATTTAATTTCTTGTTATTGGCCTTATGGCAGCTTAGACAACTGAGCATGGATTAACAAATCTATTTAATAAGGAAACAATTTTATCAATCCCTAAAAATCCACACAATCTTTTGTCATCGGACAAGATCTAGGATAATAATCGCCAATAAGGTAATTTTGTTTGGAAAAGAAACAATACTGTATCAACAACAACTTCAATTAGTGGACGCGTAATACATGTTAAATTAGGTTTGCAATATCTTTTCCCTAAGATAACTTTGAAATTCATTTATAAGATACACGCATAGTACAAAGCAGATGTACGCAATTATGTAAATCATAGTCAAAACTTTGTTTGCTTTCTTTCACACAATCTATATTTTACTATTATCATATTGTTTTGCAGTTGACTTGATCGTTGGAGTGTCAACTGTCGCATACCTTTCTTCTTGGAACGGTGAGCTTGACGCGCTAACGAATTTGTAGTGTGCAGGTAACATATATGTTGGCATGAGAGGTGACAAATGATCTATTGACAACAAAATTGTGCAAAAATTTTGGGTCAACAGATTGGTGTCGTATGTGAGAATTGGTTATTATATTAGCCACAATTGAAAACATGAGAAAAGCTCAAAACCTATAACAAACCTGAAATAATGAGTGCAAGTGAGAGTCTAATAGGAGACAATTCACAACATATAGAAATTTTGGCAGCAAACGCTTATCCCTAGGGTAAACTTTACTGCTGAAGCAACAACCGGAGGGTGGCATTCTTAACAAAGAACGTGATGGATATAGCCACCACAGAGGAAAATGCCGCACTGTGAAACATAGAGGTGTCAAGACGGGCGGGCGGGCCGACCGAATCGGCATCGGCCCACCCGCCTCGACCCGGAACCGCGGGCCGGCCCGTGAACCGAGCGGGCTGTTCACGGGCCGAGAAGGCTAACCCGTGAACTGCTTTGATTTTTTTAAAAAAAAAAAAATAGGCAGAAAATTCAAACTTTCATATTTGAAATGATATTTAAAAAAAATAAAAAAACAAATGGCAAAGAGCCGTTTAAAGTGAAAGATGTGATAGATGCATTCACGTTTTAGTCTTTAAATATATAAATAAATAATAGAAATTGAATTAAAAAATTAACAAATGTGAATTTATCATTGTTATTTATTTTTTATTTAGTAATTTAACACATTTTTTGTTATATATGTAAACATTTTTTTTTTGAATTACAATAAGTAACTAAATTTTTTTAGTAATTTAAAAAAAAATTAATTTTTTATTCATACGGGCCGAATCGGATCGAACCGCGGCCCATATGGGCTCGACCCGTATGGGCCAATGGGTGGGCCGGACTTTTGAAAAAATTTCGTGGGCTGGGCCGGCCCGGCCCGCAACCCACAGTGGCGCGGGCTTTTTCGAACGCGGGCCGTTACCGGGCCGACCCGGCCCGCCTGACCCGGATTGACACCTCTAGTGAAACATATTAGACAATCTTCACAACTAACGTATTCCACCTAGAAATAAATGTAGTCGTAGCCAGTTGAGCCTACCATTAACTATTTCAGAAGGTAGCAGTCATAAGTCACAAGGGGGTTCATCCCACTCCTACCATATCTCCATAGGCATGAACAACCCATTATAAAAAAATGGACCATATCTCTCATGTGAGAAAGAGCGGAGGTCTTCAAAATCTGCTAGTGTTTTCGACAATCTTGGAGGCAACACCTCGTAGTGCAGGCAAGGACACGCTCCATGGCGGGTGAGGTCCCCATCCATACCCAATGCGTGCAAATAGCCGTGAAAGTGAACTGGAACGCTTTCTGTTGTGAAGGTAAATTGTGTTGGGAGGCAAGGAGGTTTCTTTTGTATTGGTTCTCTTTTGAACATAATTTCAACTCCACCATCAGTCTCTCCCGAGGGCAGATAACAGTTCAATATCGGAAATCAACACTATCATTTTGAGGGCCCTATGTGGGCAAACAATCCATGAATGTCAAAATGAATTATATGAGAGCTGCCATGGAGCTGTCCTTATTTAGTTTCCAAGTGCACAAGAATTGTCCTAGGTTGAGTCCATCACCTTTACGGAAGAGGACGAGAATGGAGTATATTATCCTCGCTGCGACGCCTTGGTAGTGAGGGCTATCATCACCTGCAATGGTTTGAGAAGAATGTTGATAGATAATGGAAGTTCAATTAACATTTTGTCTGGTAGCACTTTCAATCAGATGACGGTCAACCATGAATACACACCAATATCAGGGTGAAAAGTGGAAGAACAGAAAAGCCTCATCTTTGAAGTCTTTCATACAGAAGAAAATCAGATAGCAAAAATTTCATTCTCACTAAATTTAAACTATTTCTCTATGAGGTTCATTGTAGGGACGAACATCATAAGGAAAAAATTTCGTCCCTACAAAATAAAAAAATCAGAACCCAGCTTCCTACAATGGTGAACGAATTTCTTAGGATTATTTTTATATTTTGCATGAATTTTATGACTTAAATCCTTACCTATAAATCCTTAATAATGTCTTTGACATTGAAGCAGGTTGGAAGACAATGGAATATACAAGACACGCACACAAACACCAAATTCATTCATCTCAGGTTTGAAGGAGATTGAAGAAGAAAAACGAAGATTGAAGATTCAACATAAGACTTAACATTAATAACTTGTTTTCATTTTTATTCTTATTCTGAGTAATGTTTCAACTATTATGTTTTTGCACTAGATGAATATGCTCTGCTAAATCTGTAATTAGGAAAAAATGATGTAGCCTAGTTTTGATTGTTTAATTTCAGTTTTTGAGTTTTGACTTGAATTATAATATCGTGTTAATTTATTTCTTGCTGCCTTGATTGTTTTCATAATTCGTTTTAAGAATTGATAGTGAAATCGTGTTGAAATCGGGAAGTAAATTACCTAAAAATCATGTATTTAAATAAGAGATAGAGATGTATTCTTATAATTTATGCGATTATGTGTAATTTTCTTTGGGATTGAATACACTTGCATTTGTTGTGATTTACATAGAATTATAATAAATTAACAATTTTGAAGCATGTATGATTTTTTTAGTCGAGGGAGATTGTCATGTATTTTAGAAGAATTCGATTTAAAATTTTACTGAAGTTAAAGTAAAAAATTAATTTTAACCATATATTTTATGGACACGCAACTTTTTATATATTTTCAATCACACATTTGATCAACTTTTACAAAAAAAATCTGATTTTAGGGCATGTTTAATTCCTATTTTTTTTTATCAAAAAAATTATTTTTAGCCTTTTTTTTTATTTTTCAAACTTTTTACAGAGTAAAAAAATGTTAAAAGTAAAAAAAAAAAAGAGCAAAAATGTCCATTTAAAAAAAAAAAAAATCTATACCTAACAAATTTTTAATCAAAATCAAACACATCTTTACAATAATTGATTGAATATGTAACAGTAACTGATAAGTCCCTAATTCTATTTGATCACGACTTAATTGTCGTTTCTAGATGGCCGAATTCTCTTTTTCTTCCCCATGTGATTGGTTCTGTACCACAATGTAAACAATCATTTCAATCACAATAACAAATCCCTAAAAGTGCCATCTTCTAAATTATGTCCTTTTCGCGTCATTTCAATTCTCTTTCTGTTTGTCTTTCAATTATGATAATCCAATTCAACTAATTACTGCTTAACAATTGTCGTCAAAACCTAACTTTAATTACAACAATTGTTTAAGTTTAATTGTTATTATTATTTCATTATCGTTAATTAATAACATTATTATACAGAGATTGCTAAAGAATAGATTACAGTTTTATTCGAGAGTCGAAGTAAAACCAAAATTTTTAGTCAGACTTAGAGCATCTCCAATACAATCATAGATTACATTAAAAAAATATGATATGGTACTCTAAATTATTTACACAGCAAAAAAATTAAAAATAAAGGTGTCTAACACATTTTCTATTTATTTTTTTACAATAAATATTAATCAAAACATGTATTAAGTCTCTTTTACTTAATTTTTTTAATAATTTATCTCAATCGAAATGTGTGATAATCATCTTTTATTTAATTTTTTATAATTTATCTTCATTATCTATTTTGTATAATTGGACCATAATTTTTCTAATTTATAACCCAATTGGAGATGTTTTTCTTTCCATTTCCATTTTACTTGCCATATATACAACAATTCACATTGTTGCATTGTAGATGATCTTAGAGATTTAATTGGACAGTCATTTTCGTCTCCCGTCTTGTGAGATATTTTTGAGAGGTGGGACGAAGACCAATGACATTAAAATATACCATTTTCCTGCTTCATTTCCCATTTACTTTTTTTTTTTTTTTCAAATACCATTTACGATTAAAAACATAATAAGATTGAATAGCCTTTCAAAATGGACTAAATCCTACGTAGCTTATTATATGAAATAAAATTTTTTTTTTGCCTAATTGAGACTAAAACAACAAGGTGCAATCAACTTAGAGTTTTAAAATTGAGATGAAATTAATACCATGTCTCGTAATTAATATTGAACAAAATTAAAATATACAAAAATCTAAACAGATTCATGATAAGATCGATGATCCTTTTTCCAACGATTGATTGGTTATCTGTCTTCTCATTAATGGCCAATTTTCCCATTGCTATTTTAGTTCTTCAAAAAATATATAATTGTATGAAATATTTAAGTTGAATATGTTTGATGATAAATATAGTTACACTTTGGTAGATGACTGTTGTTTTTTTTGGAATGCTTGCCAAAGTGTTCGCTCATCTCGTCGGTCCGTCCGCCTCACTGTTCTTATAGACTCGCCTCTAATAGATAGGCAACCATAATCCAACTGCCATTAAATTAACCAGATAGACGACCTATAAAATGACAGTTACCCTCGTCCATAGGAAATATGAAACGCCAGCAGTTGAGAAGACGAAATGTCACTCATTAATTTATAGTAATAAGGAAGACGAAGAGGCACCCGCAATCAATGACCATTGAAGACTACAACTGCAAATCATCCCTATAAATAGAGATCAACCCTCCAGGTGAAAGAGAGAGAACATACAACTTTTTAACACTCCATATTGTTATTCAACACAAATATTTTAATCATATACTGATTATCATACCGGAGTGGACAAGGGAGAAAAAATCTCGCCACCTTTTGTAGGTCTTCACCACTATCATCGCCGTGTTTGAAGAAGGAAAAAAAAATCTATCATCAATGTTTATTGATTTTTAAATTAATAATTGATTCTTAATAATTGATTCTCAAGGTTGAGTTTGGCGAGTATGGAAAGGTGAACAAAGATGATTTGTCCCACATTTTTGTCATATTGGCATCTAGATTAAAATAAAAAGAAATGCAAAAATAAAAGAAAGATAAATGAAAGAAAAAAATCCTCCCCAAAGGGACAAAACACATAAGCTAGCATTAGCTATTTGTCAACACATGCCACGTGTACAGATCACAAACCACAACATCATTTCCAAACAAATAAATAGGGTCGGGGCTTATCTGGTAATTATCCGGGTCGAGTAACCTGACGACAATTTACCTTTTCAGTTCCCCTGGGCCCCACACTCTCTCTCTTCATGTGATTATTTCTGTAAAACAATGGGAGCGATCATTAAATGATTCACGTTGCAACTTATCTTTCACCTAATTATTACCAAATTGCACCGGTGTTGTCCATAACCTATTGTTACATTAGCAAATTGATCATAATCTATGAAAATGAGTAAGTTAAACCCAAATATTTTGTTCAATTGCACAGTCTCCAATTAATTGTCTAAACTTTCTTTAAACTATAGCGTGACTTTCTTAGATGTATAACGTGCAAAGGGAACAATGCAACTTAGCACGTAATTGGTAGTGCTTAAATTATAATTTCAACTAGTTAAAGTGGTCAAACATACTTTTTATCCTCATATTTCATAGGACCCACAACTTACAATCTACTTTTTATCCACATATTCACCCACAACTTATAATATAAATACTTATAAAATAATTTCAACAATATTAAAAATACAATTAATAGTGAAAACTAAAAACCCAACCAAATGTCTTGGGTTTGAAACTCGTAAATTCATTCTATATCTAGGCAACAAAATTAGACATGCAATGATCTCGTGATGATAAAATAAAGATTTGAACGATTTTCATTGTCATAGGATTAATTCTGCAACCATATATAAAGATTGAAAGCCCAAATTTCTTCTTTGTAAAGGTTGGGACCAGTTTGCTATTGGGGAGGTTGGAGGTTTATACTGCAATATTCCCAATTGTTATGTTATATTATTAATTAATATCTTAATATTATTAATTTATTTAAAGATTAATAATAATAAAAATGAATTAACATTTGACTATCTGCATTACAATCAAAATCATCCCTCCCATTTTCTTTCCATTTTTTCACAAACCCTTAAAACTCTCCAATTCTTTTACCTCTGAATTTTATTTTCTTCTTTACTGTCACTCCTTCTGCTATATCTCTTTCTCTTCCTGCAATTTTCCTTTCTTTTTCCTCCACACTGTTGGATTGATTTCATTTTATTTGCTGTTCAATAATTGTGGTCAAAACGCAAAACCCTCTGCAATTTCTTAAAGTCAATTGAAAATTGGTTAATTGTAAGCAACTTTATGATGTCTTTATCATGGTGATGTTCAATTGTTGAAGATCTATGAGTGGAAATTAAGTTTGAGATGGAGGCATTTTGAATTGGTAATTGAAACGTGGGGTTTTGGATCCGATCGGGGAAAAAACAGCGCCATTAGATGGCGCTGTTCAGACGCTTCTTCTATCGGAAGCCACCTGATCGGCTTCTAGAGATCTCTGAGAGGGTCTATGGTAGGCCTGCTACATCAGCTATTTTTGATCATTTTCATAGTTTGCTTGCAAATGCGTACATAATTCTCGAATTTGCGTCTTTTATTAAGTCCTTTATTGCCTATTAATTATCGAATTTGCTTTAAGTGTGTGAATTTCCTTTTCTCTAATTTTGTTACTTTGGAGAGGTGCATTAGACCTTCTTTGTTGGTAAAACAGCTGAAATTATAATCTTTAATTTAAATTTTATTTTGTTAGTTGAGTAGAAGAGCTGCTAAATAGATTACTGCATTTCTTGCAGTACAACTTGTTTGTGACACGTTGACTTTGTATATATTGGAACAGGAAGTGTTTCATGTTTAAGTAATCTTTCCTTGCTTCAATTTTTTTCTTTTTTTGCTTTTTTGATACTCGAAGGACAGAAATATCCGCAAGGGTTGTTTATAAGTTGGTTTTATAATTTGCATGGAAAGCGTCCGTGATTTTCTTAGATAAAGTTGCATTATATTGCAAAATTATACCTGATGTTTTGATTTTTGACTCCATTCTCTTCCCTTAGCTCCAATTTGAATTATGACTAGCTGGAAATATTTTCACATTTTAAGTTGCACAGGATAGAACCTGGGTTTTCATATGTTTACTTTGTGTGAGCAGTGAAGGGAATTATGCAGTGTAACCTTTTTTTCTGTTAGCTGGTGTTGTTCTATATGTTGGTCCTTTTTGACCCTTGATAACTTTACAGGGATAACACACAATTTCATATAGGAAATTGTATCTGTCAAAATAAAGATAGTTTTTGTATAGATTTATTTTGGCCATTCCCCCATTCTTCCCTGAATTTCATCTAAGCTTAAGCTCGATAACTATGATTTTTAGAATTTGAAGTTGCATTTGTTGGATGAGACGTGGACAGTCATCATCTGGTGTAAAGCATGGGTTGTGATTGGAGTTATTCAAATTGAAGAGCATTTTCTTTCTGCAAGGCATATATAAAACTCATTGACTGCCACATAGTTATTCCAATTACTTTGATCTGCTTGCAGTGTTTGATTGCTGCTTCTCCACCGACATGTTAGATGAAGACGAGTATAGAATATACATGAATGGCATTGTAGCTCAGCTACAGGATCACTATCCCGATGCTGCTTTTATGGTTTTTAACTTTAAAGAGGGGGAAAGGAGAAGTCAAATATCCGATGTGTTGTCTCAGTATGATATGACGGTCATGGATTATCCGCGGCAATATGAGGGGTGTCCTTTGTTACCGCTGGAGATGATCCACCACTTCTTGCGTTCCAGTGAGAGCTGGTTATCGCTCGAGGGTCAACAAAACGTGCTCTTGATGCACTGCGAAAGGGGAGGATGGCCTGTCCTTGCTTTTATGCTTGCAGGCCTTCTTTTGTACAGAAAACAGTACACTGGCGAGCAGAAGACTCTTGAAATGGTATACAAGCAAGCTCCCAGGGAACTTCTTCATCTTTTATCTCCTTTGAATCCACAGCCATCGCAGCTCAGATATCTTCAGTACATTTCTAGAAGAACTTTTGGGTCTGATTGGCCCCCACCAGATACGCCTCTGGCTTTGGATTGTATAATACTTAGAGTCCTTCCTCTGTATGATGGTGGAAGAGGATGCCGACCAATAGTTCGTGTCTATGGTCAGGATTCTTCTTCAAAAGCATCCAGTAGAACATCAAAGCTTCTATTTTCAACTTCCAAAAAGAGAAAACACGCCCGCCTCTATGGACAGGTAATCCCATAATTTATAAAATGTAGACCTAAACAGGAGAATCAACTGAATTGTGAAGTGTTCTTATGATCCCTGACTGCAGGACGATTGTACACTAGTAAAAATAGATATTAACCACTGTGTCCAAGGAGATGTCGTCCTCGAGTGTATCCATTTGGATGAAGATTTAGTAAGGGAAGAAATGATGTTTAGAGTTATGTTCCACACAGCGTTTGTCCGATCAAATGTTTTGATGCTGACCCGTGATGATGTTGATGTTTTGTGGGATGCGAAAGACCAGTTCCCAAAGGAATTCAGAGCAGAGGTGAGGTATTGCTTTCATTATGTTATAAACTTTATTTTGTTCAAAACTTCAGGAGTTGAAAACAAGCTCTACTTGTATCAGGTGCTCTTTTCTAATGCAGAGTCTGTTCCATCTATTATCACCAAGGAAGCAGTAAGTGATGATGATAATGAAACAGAAAGTGCTTCACCAGATGAATTTTTTGAGGCAGAAGAGATCTTCAGCAGTGTAGTTGATGGATCATATGGGAAGGGGGACTCTGATACAAGTAGAATTGAAGCTACCATTCAGGATGATGAGAACCATGAAGTAGTCTGGACTGAGGATTTGGATCATCATGCGTTCCAAGACTGTACTTCAGATGAAGCGAGTCACAAACACAACAGCAAGGTTGATGCAAATAAAAATTTACTGATTGCAGATGCTTTGGACAATGGTCAGTTAAATTCTAGGCCAGAGATAGCTGCTCATACAGCCAGTAGTACAGAAACCAAAGCTGTAACTGGTGGTCCATGTGGAAAATCTGAAGAAGCAGAGTATAAACAAAGCCGAGAAGACACTTCTTCAACGATAAAAATGACAGAAAAGCAAGGTTTAGAGCAAAAGTTTGGTGGTGACAGTAATAGACAAAAGTATGATAAGGGACTCTCAACGTCCTCAAAGAAACAGCCAGTAGTTTGCACTTCCAGACCTGCTGCAGATGCAGTTGGTACTAAACAAAAATCAAAACCGCAAGAATCTCAGGGTACTCTTCCAAGGATGGCAAAGCCAAATGCAGTATCTAGGTGGATTCCTTCTAATAAAGGTTCATATATAAATTCTATGCACGTATCCTATCCACCGTCTAGATATAACAGTGCTCCAGCTTTGCTAGCTCTTGGCAAGGATTCCCAGCCTGGGGGAAAAGCAAAGGCCCCATCTGCTAGTTCTTCTGAAGCTACAATTACGGCGGATGAAACTTCTGCAGTGGACAAGGTACCATTAAAACACCAATCTTGTCCATCATCACTAGACTTGGCAGCAACTCAAAAAGATTCTTCTCAAACTTCGATTTCGTCGTCTCTGGTGGAATGCAAAGTCCAGGAACTTGATGCGCCTCAACCAAGTCAACCAGTTCCTCCACCTCCCCCTCCATTAGTTCCCTCGTCTAGCTCTTTATTATACAAGTCTTCCTCAACACCTCAGCCAATTGTACAGGCAGGAGAGCAGAATTTGCTCAATCATTACCCACCCCCACCCCCGCCCCCGCCCCCGCCCCCACCCCCACCCCCACCAACTCGTGCAGCGTTTACTTTTTCCACGCCACTGCCACAGTCATCTACTAATTGTGCAAATTTTTCTTATTCACAACCACCAGCTCCAGACCCACCTCCACGATCTTATGGCAAAGTGGATGATACTAAATCATTACCACCACCACCTCCTCCTCCTCCCCCTCCTCCTATGTCTGCAAGCCGTGGGACCGTGCAGGGATGTTTTTACCCATCTCCTCCTCCTCCACCCCCATCTTCCATTTCTTCTTGGGCTCAAAATATTAGTAGAGTTTTGTCGCCTCCTCCTCCACCTCCACCTCCACCTCCACCTTGGTCGGTTCGGAGTTCTACTACTGCCCCTTCAGCAGCATCAAATTTGCCTCCTCATCCTCCTTCATTCTCCATGCAAAGATCGCTATATATTGGAACACCCTCTCCGCCTCCGCCCCCGCCCCTGCCCCCGCCCCCCATCCCCATGCAAGGTAATTCTTTTCCACTTCCACCTCCACATCCTATCAGTCATGGTGCTCCTCTGCCTTTACGTTGCACTCCTCCTCCACCGCCGCCACCCCCACCTCCTTCACATGGTCCTCCTCAGTCTACCTCACATTTTTTGCATGGTGGAGCTCCATCGCCTCCACCCCCACCTCCGATGGGTGGAGCTCCACCTCCACCTCCTCCATTGCCCGGAGTACCACTTCCTCCTCCACCTCCTGTAAGTAGAGCGCCACCTCCACCTCCACCTCCACCTCAGATGCGTGGAGCCCCACCTCCACCACCTCCATTGCCTGGAGGTCCACCTCCCCAACGTGGAACACCACCGCCACCTGCTCCCCCTATGCGTGGGGCCCCAGCTGCACCACCACCTCCTACACTTGGTGGTCCACCTCCACCACCTCCACCCATGCGTGGAGCACCAGCTCCACCACCCCCTCCTGGAGGCCGTGTACTGGGTCCTCCTGCACCACCGGGTGGTGGACCTCCCCCACCTCCACCATTAGGGGCTAAAGGATCTGTGACAGATGGGAGAGGCTCAATTGCCGGTAGAGGGCGTGGGCTTCCTCGTCCTGGGATGTCAACTACTTCAGCACCTCGAAGATCTACCTTAAAGCCATTACACTGGAGCAAGGTGACAAGGGTACTACAAGGAAGCTTGTGGGAAGAATTACAGAGACATGGAGAACCTCAAGTGTATGCCCTTTTGCCCTGTTGTTTTAGTTTTTCGATTTAGAATTACGAGTAGTATTTCTTCATTATTTTCTCTTTTCCACTCCTATGGTGTAATTCAGTCATGTTTAGCAAATGATCAAGGTTGTAATCCCTTATGCAAAATACTTGTATGTGCATATAATTGTGTACAGAAATTGATTTCTGTTTTTTTTTTTTGCTTCTTGGTTCTGATATGTTGTCGAACACTTTTCCCTTTTATTCTAGTGCACCAGATTTTGACGTGTCAGAACTCGAGACTCTTTTCTCTGCCACAGTCTCAAAGTCAGATAGTCCTGGAGGCAAATCAGGAGGACGTCGGAAGTCTGCTGGATCTAAACCTGACAAAGTCCATCTGGTAATATTTTATGAATTTAATACTCGTCCTAGGAAATTTTCCTTTAAAAGAGATCATTTAGTGTTAGATCATGCATTTAATCGTCTGAAAAACATCATAGAAATGACGGTTCCTTCAATGTGTCCTGGTTTTTGGGGCTATATGTGCCCATTCAACTGATCTGTGAGGCCAGACTTGTATTTTTTCTGTCTAACTGATTTGCGCTTAGTCTTAATTTCCATCTTATATAGGCCTGTGCCCGGAGCGTCTCCTCTTGCAAAAGAAGGAAAAGTCAGATGTTCACATTGCAAATTGTTAAACTCTTGTATTCTCATTAAATCATGACACAGTGTACGCTAATTTAGCTTCATTGATAAGTATTTTTGTTGATCATGACAGCTTACATTCTCACAAAGCAACTCAAAGGCAGTGTTGCATCTTTTGTTTGGTGAAGATAAAAAGTCGGTTTCTTTGTTTCCATCAAAAGTAAAATGATCAATGAAAATATCTTTCATTTTTGTATTAACCCGTCTAGTGGAAGCTATGCATCTAATTGAAATTGACTTGCCCATTGGTTTTGATTAAATTGAACCATGAAATTCTTTATAGATCCAAGGATCAAAACTGATAAAGTGCACGCTTTCTTGCTGACACTGAAACTGACACAGTAAAGCTTAGGTTCTTTGACCTCATAATCACGAAGAGGACAATCCCCTTTGTTATCAGCTTACTGAGACCACTTCAAGCTTTATAATCACAATTATAAAAAGTGAAAGTGTCTGGCATGCAGTTGATCGATGTTTTTTTTTTTTTTTTTTTTTGGGGCAAAAGTTGTAGATTATGTAACTGATATAAATGAAAATTAACCGGTTGTCAGGAGAGAGTTTCCTTTTGTTTGTTTGTCGTTCTTCTGCACTTGTACGGATGACAATTTGACCCACCGTCCCGCTGCCCCGATTATCTAGGTAATAGGGGCCCCCCTGCACCCGTCCCTTCAATTTTATTTTTTCAAAAATTATAAAATAAACTCCAAATCATTATTTTTTGCTAGGAATGGGCTGAATTGGATTCAAACACGGGTTGGAATTGTTAAATTATAAAGCATAACCATTACACCAAAACTCCAATCTTGCATTTTTTGTTTTGCAAATTACAAATATTATAACAAATTCTTATTTCCTAAACTCTAACATTTTACATTCATAATCCTTTCAATTCCAATTCTTCCACCCGAATTTGTTTAATTATTTGTTTTCAGTTTAATTTAAAAAAAAAAAACCGGGGCAGTGGGCGCCCCGCCCCGCCCCACACCACAAATTGGCGTGCCCTAGACCCACCCCATTGCCATCTCTAGCACCCTATGTAGAGTTTCGGATTTTACTAAGTTTTAGATTTGCAATTTTCTCGTTTCATGCCAGTATGATTAGTTAGTTAGAAGACAGTTCAAAGTAGTGCTGGTGAAATAAGATTTTCCTTACTTTTCATGTTTTGATCATTATTCTTTTTTGTAGGTTGACCTGAGAAGGGCTAATAATACGGAAATCATGCTCACAAAGGTGAAAATGCCACTTCCTGACATGATGGTAAGCTAGACATGGTGCATATTTCCAACCTTATGTTTTCTTCTGATCTGTAAACATTTACTTTTGTTCCTCCTGTCAACAGAGATCAATGTGTTTCACATAGATCTGAGAATATTTGTTCTCAGTTGGTGAGATGAATGCATTCTCCCCTCACCTCCACCCCTCACAAAAAAAAAAAAAAAATCAGTTTGTGATAAATGGGTCAACACATGCCTCACCTGCTTTAATTGTTGCAATACATATATTGAAATGCTGTAAAACTGCATGTTTTATAATGAGTTGAATTTTCTTCTATCAGTAATATGTTTTTACCCATTCCAAATTCTTTTGTTTTTTATGTGGCATGTATGATGCCCTTGTCATATACATCCTCTCATTCCAGAAATTATACAAAATCATTACAATTTTTTTATTGGAAGGTTTGGTTATTTTTATATTTAGAGAAAAAAACTTACAAATTGGTTGATTGAGGCCTGGAGTCCAAAATTTGAAAGTACTGAATTTTATAATTTTTTAAACAGTTGAAAAATGTTCTGGATTGCGTTTTATTCTGCCATGTTCTTCCCTTTTTAGTTGTTTTGTCCAAAGAGGAGCTTGGTTTTGTGATTATGGCATGTGTTCTCATTTCGTTGATTACTTGATGAACATTTATGGATTTAAATATGAGATTACCTCTCAGTTTAAGAAACAGTGGTTTTTGCTTGGCTATCACCTCTTGTTATAATTTATTGTTTGACATCATTTTCTCCAAAAAAGTCAGGTAAAGACACTTTTGCAGAAACTTCACTAAATTGAAAATTATTTGCACTTCCCCCGTCCCAAAAAGATAGGCTTGTTTCTATTTTTACACAAATTAAGAAAATGTAGTTTTTATAGTTGGAACAATAAATTTTATTTACATTTTTTCTAATATACCCCTACAATTAATATAATGGTAGTTCATACTTTGTTGATAACAAGACATATTAAATAGGGGTATATTAAGGAACTAAGAAAGTGGCCTATAATTTGGGACGGAGTGAGTACCTTTTACATATATAACATTAGAAGCTTTGACACGGAGATGAGTCCTGGACAAACTAACCTTCATATTTATCATAACAGTTGAACATGACATGATAAGGACGTCTTGAATAGAAAAAGTAGGCTGATGATGTGTCTCTACAAGTTTTATATCCTGCCTGACTGAGGTTGACAGATATGAAAGTCGGCCATAGTGATCCGGGAGTCCCGTGTGGAAGGGCTCTTGCTCAACGGATCAAAGGTACGCCAGGGTTAGTAATTATGAAAATTGAAAAGCTTAAGCCAAGATTTAGACATGGTTACATAGCTTTTAAAAAAAAAAAAAAAAAAATCCTGTTAGTAAGTTGGTGGTTCTTGAATTGGATATTGAATAAGTGAGTTGAGTGACCAGATTGAAACAACCCTTGAAGTTCAGTGATGAACATTGTTTCTAATCCAATGTTTATATTGCTTTATTGACCCTTTTATTTTTTTCTAGTATATTCTTTAAGTTTACTTATACCATAATTATTTTTAGAATCATTGGACATGCAGAGGGAGAGTCTATTTGGTGCGTGACACAATAGCATTCTTAACACTTCTATTCTATATGCACACTCTAAAATTTAAGAATCAGGGTGGCCGGACTCTTAGATACAAACCCGCACTGAAGTCCAAATAATGTAATTGTTGAGTGTAAAGTTGAAGTTATGATCAAAGGGTGTGAGAGCAAAACAGATGGAACGAAACATAAAAAACGTGTATTGTTAGAAGGTGAAGTGCTGTGATGGTGCCTACCCAAACAATCTCTCTCCCTCTCTCTATAAAAATATCTCTATCCGCGGGGCTGGGGAGCAGAGGGGCAGGTCGAGGAGGGTGAAGGTGCATTTGACTGAGGTCCTGAGGAGGAGGATAGCTCTGATTCAACAAAATAAGTGTTAGAATAAGTGCTTGTTCTCCATGTGGGTAACAACAAACGATAAACTAAGGCTCCAATAAATTTGGAGTCGGCTCTATGAATCCTTTTCCGCCATTCCATTTGGTTTATTGTTAGAGATATTGGAAGAATCATTAGCAATTACCACATGCTATGTTAGTTGTGGTCTACCCCTACCTCTTCTGACATGTTCTACTAAAGTCGCATAGCTTTTATGAACGAGTCTCTAGGTCTACACAAAACATGTCCCAACCACCTAAGTTTCATGTGACATTGACTTATTAAAATCATTACTTATAAAAAGGATTATCATCACTGAGGGTTAGGCTTTCAAATTCCATGCCAGAAACCATGTGATTTTGTGAGAAGTGCTGAAAGAAAAAAAAAATGGAAAAAGGAAAAGAACAAAACAAAAATAACCTAGTAATAATATATCATTTTCCATAAAACTTGTAAAAGAGGAAGAACGCTTAACTGGCTGAGTTGGCAGATGCTGCTGGCATCCCTTGCGGTTGCTGGAAGTGTCTCTTTGATTTTTTCCTTCTCTATGTCAGTTTTTCTCTAAACATTTAAGAAGAAGCTAGTGTTTTTTACCATTTAAAAGTCTTCGGCTTGAAAAATTTCTCTGAACCCAAGCAATTTAAATTTTCTTGCTGCTAACTTACTTTTGTATCTTTAAATTTATAAATTGTCCTAATTGTCTTTATATGAGGAGCATGGCTAGTTGGTGCATGAGTTTGGTATAACAACATACCAGATCCATTCTTAAAAACCGAAAACATAAATGCAACAGAATGGTAGAAAAAAAAATTGAGTTTTGTTTTCAAATCCAGAATGCAAAAATGTCCATAACTGAGCATGAGTTCCAAATACTTTCTGTATGTATCCAATTATATCTGTGTTGCACTTTTCTCTATCGAAAAAAATTAATTTGTGAAGCAATCACAAAATAGTTTAGTAATTACTAATTCTTTTAGGGCCCGTTAGATATTTGGTCGATAGTAAAAGATAACGGATAAAATTTGTCTTGTCCTATTTGGACGGAATTGATGTCCGGATACGGATAATAATTTAAGCAAAAATCGAGGACACTGTCATTTTTCTCGTCTATAAGATCAAATATCTAGTGCTTAATAATTCTATTTTGTTTGATTTCATGAGTAAGATGCCCTGGACCTTGATGAAAAGCGCAATAGGTCGACATGTTCCAGTAAGGTGGGACATGACAGGATTGGGAATTGCTAGACAAAAATATTTATTTAGATAAGGATTCACTCAATTTTATTTTTTTAAAAAAAGGATGAACGTACCTTTTAAGAACACTAATTAGTTTCTCATTTACTCAATTTGTACCGCCATCGCTCTATGCAGCTCCACCTATTCTATGGATTCCCTACGGTCACTGCCTTTCACCACTCCACCCATCATCACTACCACGACGGTGGCGCCACCTTCACATCCACCCCAAATTAATTATTTAGATTCTGGAATTACCTCCACCGCTCTACCCATTATCTATGAACCCAAAAAGTTAATATTCCAAAATCTAAAATCTTTGACACTCGTAATCTCCACTGTATAACTTCAATCGTCCATAGTGTTTTTATTTACATTCTATGTATAATTAAAAATAAGGGTAAATTATTTTTTTAAACGAAAAGTTGACTTTTTAACAACGACTTTTTCATTCTTCCACCTATCTTAACCAAACAGAATAACGGTAAGATAACTATTATCCAGATAATTTTATCTAGATCTACAAATCAAGTGGGCCCTAAGGTTACAAATATATCTTAGTATCCAAAAATCTCCAATGTAACATTCACAAGTCATGTTCCCCAAAAAAACAGAGGTATCAATCATATTATAATCTCACTTATAGATTCCTTAAAAGCACAGGTTATGAACCAAGATTTTTTACCTACTTAGTATTAAGATTGTATTTGTCAATCAAGTGAAATTTCATTAATTTAGCAGTCCCTGTGCTAAGTTAAAGATCACGTGGTCTTGTTTAGTGCATTCCAAATGCACTAGTATCTGTAGAAGTTTGGTCAAGACAAACCACGCACCTAATTATGAGGTGGATGATAATATGACCTCACAAAATAAAGCGCTCATTTTTATTCACCTGTCATGGACAAATATTTAGGTATAAATTAATTAATTATATCTTTTACAAAATTCATAATATTAGTTATATCGTTGGATTCTATATTTGCTCAAGAATAAGTGCTAATTAAATAATAATATTGTGAGTGAACAAGTGAGTCATATTTATTTACATGACTAGAAAATGTCTCAACACACAAAAATAATTCCCTTAGGGCACTATTCCTAACACATGAAGCATGTTCCTCTCATCTTCCGATCATGTCTAAAGATAATGAGTCTTGGCCATTATAAGAATAATATGAAACCTGGATTCTTTTTTTTTTCACACTAATCGATATGCATGGTTCATTTCTCCTACTAGTTTTGGTTCTACTTTTAAAATTCATGTTTGTTTCCAAGTCTTCATTTAATGTATTTATGATTCACTTCCACAGGCTGCTGCACTTGCAATGGATGAATCAATTTTAGATGCTGATCAAGTAGAAAATCTTACAAAGTTCTGTCCTACAAAAGAAGAGATGGAACTTCTCAAGGCGAGTTTTTATTTGCTCAAGCATTATGCAACCTGTGATTTTCACTATTTAATCCTCACTCACTATTTTCTTTAGATGAAAAGAATATCTTATTATAGATTTCTGTATTGTGACTATTTAGGGCTACGCAGGTGACAAGGACAATCTAGGGAAGTGTGAGCAGGTCTGTGGACTGGATCATCATTTAGTTGTTTTGTTAGTGATTTTTTGCTTTTGAAGGATGCTTTCTACATTTCTATATGCCGATAGGAATAAATGATTTTTTTCGAGTACCAGTGATTTAAATTTTTCTGACACCTAGGATTGGGTTCAGTGTTAAGAGTCGACCATAAACATAGGTTTGGTATCAAGCTCCGTCTTCCCTCCCCACTCCTAAGGGACACAGTTGCCATTAGGAATAATAAAGGATTTGTTTCTCCTAATATTTTAGTTCAATGCTAGGAAAGCTGATTAGACTGTCTGGGCTGTTTCCATTTAAGTTTATGATTATGAACATGACATACACATTGATCTACAGAAATGCAATTATATTATCTGCCAGCATGTGAATAGTGTTAAGTTCAGGTGATTGTGTGCTAATACATTTGAAGACACTATCTTTTTCTTAACGAGTGAAACTTTTGTTGCTTGTGATTCAAGATCTGCAGAGTGTGTAAAGAATTAAATCTTTTCACATCTTGAATTATTTAACCATACATTATTCCCTATCTAAACAATTTAGAAAAGAAAAATAATGATCCATGTACTGCTTTATAGATACGTAAAAAAAAAATTAGTGATTAACATCTTCAATCTTGAAGAAGAGCATCCTCAATATGTAGAACTTCTCAGAAACAAACCTAAGAACCATCCATAAGTATATTACAAACAGATGTGAAGAAGACATTTGATTATTCTAGCATCCCACTTATTCTACTGTAGATCAAACTAATTGCTTCCTGCTTTACACCATAGATGCCCGACTTCGAATAAATCACCATAGCCGTTTTCATTGTAAAGGATATATTTTTGATTCCTACTTTCAAATATCAAATCCCCCTTTAGACTTTAGTGTACTTTAGTGCATGTTTGGTCAAGCTTAAATTATAATTTAAGCTGGTCAAACATACTTTTTATCCACACATTTCATAAGACCCACAACTTATTACACACTTATTATCCACATATTTCATAGGACCCACAATTTATAAGCATTTAAAAAATAATTTCAGCACTCTCAAACATGCGCTAAATGACCCATCCCAACAAGCATTCTATAAAATGTATAGTAAGTAGGAATATGAGAGAGAGAGATATTAAGATTAATATGTCCACCAAGAAATATAATCCCTTTTGCAACCCTCTAACCACTTACCTACACGCCTCAACAACGGAATTCTTAAAAGGTATCAGCAAATTAGTCGTGGGGAAGACCTCTATTCTCACCATTGATTCTTATGTATTTGTATAGTAAATACTGTTCAGCGGGTTCATGTTCCGGTTTCTAGCATGGGTTATGGAATAATTTTGTGAGGTTGGGTTTAACTGCTCATATGATAAATTAGTGTGGAGGTAAATGCTTTAGGTATGTTAAATAATGCATGCATTTGTTGGGAGCATGAAAAATGCGAAAGCATTGGAAGGGCATGGATTAACTAGAATGGTTACTGAATTGATCTGATTGAAGTCATGGCTTGTGTAGATCATGAGTGTAATAGGGAAAGTAAAGTATCTCTCTTAGTAACGGATTTGTTGGTTGAATGTAGATGCCTCTTGCTGTTCATGTCTAGTGTATCTGACATCAAACAAGTTTGAATAGTGTATGCCCAAATACATAATACCTGTGAAATGAGCATACATAGTACATGCTAGATTTTGATATGTGACTTTGCGAAGTTTCATTGAAAATTAGCAGATATTGACATTTCATTAAGTGGTTTCTGATCTGTATGTGATCCGTTTGAAGACAATTGTGAGGTGTTCCATGGCATGTGTATATGTGTGGGTGGCTACTTTATGATTGTTAAAGGGACGTAACACAGTAGAGCAGAAATCTTCATAATTTTTAACCTGGTAATAAGCTTAATTCTTATGTGAAAGTTGGAAATGCACTTGATTAAGACTGAGTGAATTAAAAATTGTATAAGTTGTTTGGAGGTTTCATTGAAACCAAAATGATGGAGTTTTTTAATCCACAAATTGTATCAATTTTATTTTATTTCCTCTCATGTTGAGCGGTATTCAAACCATTCTTCTCATGAATATTTGAAGAGTTGCAATGTTGCATATAAGAATTCTTACATTTATTTCTATCTTTCAGTTCTTTCTGGAGCTGATGAAGGTGCCACGGGTGGAGTCTAAATTAAGGGTTTTCTTATTCAAAATTCAATTCAACTCTCAGGTCCGCTATAAGGGTGATAATTTTTTTGAACTTGAATATGATTTCCCGTGTCTCTAAATCTGACCTTCATCTCAGGTTTCTGATTTTAAGAAAAGCTTGAACACCGTGAATTCTGCTTGTGAAGAGGTACAAAGAAATTCGAGTAGATTTTTATTTGTTGAAATTTTTAATCTTGATATAACCTATTTTGTTACTTGTGCATTAGGTTCGGAGTTCCCTCAAACTGAAAGAAATCATGAAGAAAATATTACATCTTGGGAACACATTAAATCAGGGAACTGCCAGGGGTAAGGAACTTTATATTCAGAAGCTTTCTTTAAGTTGAAATTTTTAGACACTGACAAAAACTGTGGTTAGTATCTGGAGTTCAACACTTCCTTTCAGTTAATTAATTTATTTATTTTTTCCACTCTGTGATTCCTCAAAACTTCCTTTGAATCAGATGTAAAGAATTCTAGATAAATCAAGAGTTTGTTGAAATTATACAACGAAGAGTCTGTATGCAGGGGGACAACTTTTGAAATATATGCATGAGCTGTTTTTCCTTAAAATATATACTAGGCTGGGCTGTTGTATATTGTGTTTGCTTTTATAGAGTTGCAGAAAGAAGCTTAAATAAGTTACCCCTGCATGATCAGAATCGATCATTCTTTCAATTTACTTCCATTCAGAAAAGAAGTGATGCTTTTGTGCCATGAAGTAGACGAGCTTGTTAGTTATTGTTGTTAATATAGATGGAAATCAAATAATATCTGTATGGCTAATGTCTAAACCAAATATTGGCTTGCAGTGCTTTAAACCAAAGAATGGAGAAATATTAGAAACACCAGTGATGCTCTCATCTCATGAAATAGATGAGCTTGTTAGTAATTGCTGTTAATCTAGATGTAATTCTCATAATATCTGTATGACTAATGTCTAAACCAAATATTGAGTTGCAGTGCTTTAAACCAAAGAATGGAGAAATATTTAGAAACAGCCGCTCTCCCATTCTGACGGATAACAAGAGAAGATCTTGTCTTAGTAAAGGATATTTTGTGTGGAAATAATTATCTGATTTTTTTCTTTTTTCCATTTAATTATTGTAAACACTTACACTCTGGGTATTACATGGTCTAATTCACTCTAGTGATGGTGAGTGCTTGAGAAGCCCTACTTTAAAGTGTATTATTTAATTAGCAGTCATCATTGAACATGGCAAGCATCTGTTGGCCTGATTTTTTTTCTTTTTTTGTCATTTGGAACAGGTTTCTCTACTTTTTGCATAATACTTTTTGTAGTAATATATTTGAGACCCCTGGGGTAAACCATAACTGGAATGCATCCTTCATTCTCCAATTAAAATTCGTAATTTTATTTTGGTAGTGGTTGAAAGCAGTTTCAGATTTGAAATGCATCTCACTCCTAGATTTTCCAACTTCCAGGTTCTGCTGTTGGGTTCAAGTTGGACAGTCTTTTAAAACTCACTGATACACGTGCGTCAAACAGCAAGATGACTCTCATGCATTATCTTTGTAAGGTATTAATACAATCTCCTTTCTTTTGGTTGCAAAGGGTCCGTTTGACAAAGCTTATAATAGAAGTTTTAGTAGATTTTGATAAAAGTTGATGTAATGTATGGTTAAAAAGTTGATAAAAGTTGTAGGTCCCATCAAACGTGTGATTAAAATTGAAGTTTGACAAATTGAAAAGTTTAAGTTTTATAAAAGCTTTGTCTAACAAGGGAAAAAGTTGTGCTCTTTTGTACTTTAACAATAAAAGTTGCTTTCTTGGTGCATGTTTGGTGGAGTGTAAGCGCTTGTTTGGTCTGGTTTTTAAACCAGTTTTTCCATGTTCCCACGCAACTGGCCAATTTCAACTTAACAAGGGCAAAAGTTATGCTCTTTCGTACTTTAACAATAAAAGTTGCTATCTAAGTGCGTGTTTGGTGGAGTGTAAGCGCTTGTTTGGTCTGGTTTTTAAACCAGTTTTTCCATTGTCCCACGCAACTGGCCAATTTCAACTTCAATTGCAGGGGCCTACCTCATTTGAACGGTGCAAAATTTTAACGCAATCACCAACCGTTTTTTAAAACTACCCAACCCCTATTCCGACAACACAATTACTTCTCATGAGGGGCAAAATTGTATTTTCCAACGACATTAGTGGAAGGTGTCAGGTTGAAGACTCTTTTTTCAATGGATGCACATGTCAGTGGGCCCCTAAGTCAAAAAGAAAAAAAAAACTCGTTTTAGTTTAAAAACTCTACCAAACTCATGCTAAAAGTAATTTTTTAAGGAGATTTTAAAAAAAGTTAAGAAATGTGTGGTTGAAAAATTGATAAAAGCTGTGAGTCCCACGAAATATATGGTTGAAAATGAGTTTGGGAAAAAAAGAGTTTCAAATAAACCATGCCAAACATGCTCTAATTAATATCGAGAATTTACAATAATTATAAGCTAATGCTGAAGCTATTCACTCTAAGAAAAATATAAAATATGTTATATGAGTAAATCTGATTACATGTCTACATATATTCTTTTATGATCAATCTTACATTATGATGTCTTTTTCATTGTTCTGTGTCTCTCAAACTTACAATTGAGGCAGTCAGGTTTCTACAGAAGTCGTGATGTATATGGACATAAAACAATGTTGTTCCCTGGTCGAGTTATCGAATGTCCTTCTTTGGCTTCTTTTCATTTCTGTTCAGAATGAATTTTTAATGGGTTTTGGATTTGGAATAGACATTGGAGATGGATTCTAATTCTTAAGTTTGGAGTAAAGCATTTTATTGAAAGGGAATAGACTAATTTTTTCTTCCGTTAAGGGGTTAATGAAATAGCACGAAATGGTATGAGAATTGCTCATCAATTAGGAATCGAATTTTTATGAAATTAATTTTTGGTGGGACTTCAATCTTCATATGACATAAAATTTTCTTGTCAAATCCCACCAAATTTTGGTCTAACTTTCATGAGTGGAGTTCCATGAAATCCTGTGACATTGAAATCTAAGACAAATCTTGTTCCAAAATTCTACGCTGGAGCTGTTTTTTCAGCAGTTCCTTTTCGGCAGGATACTACTACAATACTATATTTAGGATTTTTTTTCTAATTTTTAGTCCATTTACTATTTTTGTAAGAAAAAATTAGTCCTATTATTTGTTCTATACAGCTTTCATCTTTATCTTATCTCACACCATCACTTCAAAGATAGTAAATTTGTCTAAACCAACTGAAATTATTGATTTTTGGTTCAGTTTGTGATATTTATGACAGCTAAATTTCTTGACAAGTGTGAAAGAGTGTGCCTATGTTGCTTGAATCAACCTCAATATTCTTATTATTATTGGTAGTTTGTGAAGGAATGAATGCGAAATATTGAGTCTCGTACAAGTAATCTCTCACATGGAAATGTGGCGCATATATATGAGGTTTTGGGCCGGACAAGTGCACAATTTCATTAATATTTTAATAATTGAAAATTTACTTCCTCTTGGCATTCGTTGCATTCTCAACAATTCTGGCAGGTTAAGTGAATGAAAACTAATTGAATTTAGTTTAACTTCAAAGAACTGTTTACTGCATCTCTTAACCTTGTCATGACTGTAAGAGTTCAATATTCATTTAGACACTTAAATTAAGACGCATGTTTACTAATATGCATATATTTTTTCTTTTAGCTGTTGAATAAAGCATTAGTTATCTGAAAAGAAGAAAGGGGTTTGACATTCATGACAAAGACATTGCTTCATTAACATACTACTATGTGTTGCTTCTTCCAAGTGCAAAGTTAGCTCCTATATGTGTTTACCTTGTCTTTTCTGTAGATGGCTTGAAGCATCGTAATAACTAAGTCGGAATGGCTTGGGCCCGCCTGCTATCTAGTTATGGCACATGATGTGTACCTTGTTTTGATGTACATAGTCTAAATTGCTGTGCATGTGCGATCCTAATTACTAAATAAAATAAAATATGGTCATGGTTTAGTTTAGTAATTCTGAGGGTCAGTCCTTTTTTATTTTTATTTTTTATTTTTAGGTGCTTGCCTCAAAGTCTTCGGCTCTTTTGGACTTTCATAAAGATCTTGTTAGCCTGGAAGCTGCTTCAAAGGTTAGTATTTTGTCTTCTTGTGAATGATGGTTATATAAAATATAGCTAGAATTGGATAGTAATGGCTTATTCTGCAGATACAATTGAAATCATTAGCAGAAGAAATGCAAGCCATTATCAAGGGATTAGAGAAAGTAAAGCAGGAATTTGCTGCTTCCGAGAATGATGGCCCTGTATCCGAAACTTTTCGCAAGGTATTATGATGTCTATTCTGTATCTCTGTTTTTTTATTCTACTAATAGATATGTGGTATATCATCTTTATATTATGCCACAATGTGATTTCTTAACCAGACTAGGAGCATATCAAATTTTACATGTTTGCATTCTGTTTATTTACGCTGACCAAATTTTTCAAGAGTTTATCTTGAACATTATTTTTTCCCTCCTTTTCTCATCCAATAAGGATGATGTTTATGGTATTTTATTTTGTAACGCCTTCCATTTTTTCACCTCATTCGCAGACACTAAAGGTGTTTATTGGTGTTGCTGAGACAGAGGTTGCCTCAGTAACAAACTTATATTCTGTTGCGGTAATTTTCAACTGACCATCTTCAGTATATTATATGGAAACCCTAGGTCACTTACTTATTTTCCATGGGAACATTTTTCTTTGATTGTCGTGATTGGGCAGGGAAGAAATGCGGATGCATTGGCACTATATTTTGGTGAGGATCCTGCCCGCTGCCCATTTGAGCAAGGTAATTTTAAAATTCGTTTTTCCTTTCCTGTGAGATATTGACAATTCAGATTGCCAAATTTAAATGTCTACGGTTTTTGCAGTTACTGCAACCCTCTTGAACTTTGTGAGGTTGTTTTGCAAAGCTCATGAAGAGAACTGCAAACAGGCTGAATTAGAAAAGAAGAAAGCTCAAAAGGAGGCTGAAATGGAGAATGCAAAGGGAATTAATTTAACAAAGAAGGGCGTGCAATGAACTTGAATTGTTTCCATATTTTCGCAGGAAATTGTTGTTCAACATGGTGAGCCAATGCTAGGTCACAATTGTCACATGGACACCGTGTCAGTGACAGACTATGAGCCTCCAGATTTGACATGAATTATTCGGTTTAAGAAACTGAAAGTGCTAGCTGTGAGGTTTTTGGAAAACCCAAAGTTCGGTGAAGACTGGAGAGTACACTGAGGAGTGGAGTGGATATGGTGCTTTTCGGTCATGCTGACAATGCAGATAACCAATCTTTGTCATAAGCTGACCATCAGGTTTTCACAATCTCGAACCAATACTTGGCCATGTCGAAGCTCGGGAAGTCCTCGAAGCGATATATGGAGGAATGTATGTATTCGGATTTCAGAGGGATTTGTGCATGCATGCATTGGATGAATCCAATGTCTTCCAAAGAGGGAGCCCGTTGAAACTGTAAAGCCGATGACCATACTGTATTATGAAACCTGTACAGAGCTGTAACCATGTATTCAGATTAAAGGTTATTCTTGTTGTTGAAAGGTTCCTTGCAGTAGTTGTTTCTGAAGGGAACCAACAGCGAAATTTAATGTATAGAGATTAGGTTTAGAGAGGATGTAGAAGATTAGTTCTGTTAGTGGAATAGTTTTGTCATCAAATATAGGGTTTAGGTATAGAAATTCTTGTTTGTTCTTTAGAATCAATTTTAGACAGTATTTGAATATTATCATTTATTAAGGGGAAAGTATAATTTTGGCTATTTTGTATCTTTGGTTATGTATACCTATCTCATTACTAGAAATTGATCTGCTATACAATAATATTGTAGGAAAATATTTTGATTTGCTTTTATGCCGCGTTAATCAGCTCGTCTGACAGCTTACAGAATTAACGCAAATAGCCTCTTCAAACTTTAATTTTGAAATTCATCTTTCTATGCCTGCAAATGTCACTATACTAAGAATCATGGTAAACTTGGGCAAGTCAATTAGTACTTGCAATAAATGAACTTGGATTTTTACTAATCAATTCTTGTAAATATAGCATGTGCAGATGCTTAGGTTTCTTCATTTGTATATATTTATTTATTTGATTTATAACCAAAAAAACAGGTAACCTGATTAAATAAAATTGAAATTCCATAAAAATTCATCAACTTGAGAAGTCGGTAGGAATATTACCAATTTTGACAGTTTAAACATGATCTCTTCATCTGTTTTGATGGTTAGCAGGCAATACGCTGGTAAGTTGGACAAACGTCTAAATCTATTGTCTCTGAAGTACTTTAATTTTTGGTTTTTATTTGAGCAATAAAGCACATTTCGTAGAGACATCTCCTATCAATGACGCACTTTAGATGGCATGTTATGGTTATTAAAGATCTAGTCATTTAGAATTTTCAAAATGGCGAGAAAGAGAATTCATGTGGCCGAGTTGGGAGCAAGAGTTAGTTTGTTGTATTTTAGCAGGAAAATCAATAAAAGACTACGGAAGTAGTTCCTCTCTCTTTTTTTTCATTGCATTTTCAATAGAGAATCAAATTGGCTTACAGTTAATTACAACACCTACAAGTTCTTTTGAAGTGCATATAGAAGCTGCCAATTCCCACTTGCAGAGGGGAGGGCAAGAAATTAAAGAACCAACCAATTTTATTGTCTGAATTTGTGTCAAATGAATTCAAAGGGAGAAAATCCTGTAACTAATTAGTCACCTCACAAGAAAAAAAAAATGAAAAACCCTTTCAAGGAAGCTCTATTAAAGTATTTAAACTTGCAAAAGTCTTGGCATTTACATCTTCAATTTGTATCTGGATAGAGTGCCCATCCCCTTGATCAATCTTGAAAGCTGTTTTGCAACTCTTGAAGAATATGCATCCAACAATAGTATCGAGTACGAGAAGAATGCTGTACAAGTATGCAATAAACATGGCCTCGAAAGCCATTGATGAATTGGGAGACAGTGCATGACGATATGCTGTCACGATTCTGTATTGAAACAAAGCTTCAACTGCAGCCAAGCCCATGTTGATTAGCACGGCTAATGACAACGCTGTTGCAGTTCGGCCCTGGATCAGAACACAAGCTTTAAGAATCGCAAGATAGCCCCCGCGTTTCTCCACTCCTGATAACACCAATGCCAAGTTGCATATAATGTAGGCATTGGCAAGAATGATGGAATAGACAACGGCTCCAGTTGCTGAAACGAATAGCAAGGCTCCTGGAGAAGAGATGCCTAATACATCGAAACAATTGAAAGCAAAGAAAATGAGAGAGAAACAAGTAGCATTTGCTGAAAGGATGACTAATGAGTTGCAAATTTGGGTGCGGAAAAGGGGTTTGTAAAGTGAAATCCAAGAAGAAAATGCATGTTCTTCTGCGGGTCTGTGATTGCTAAAAGATTTGATTATGGACGCCTTAGCGATTAGGAGAAAGGAAATGCTGAATGGAAGAAGAAGAATATATGTAACAATGGTTTGAGAGAGCTTCAGATTGAGAATTATGAACAATTCTGATGAGGGAGGGAAACCTGCAGCTAGAAAAAGAGATCTCAGACGATGTTGAACGAATGTAAGGAGGAGAGACGAGGGGAGGAAAGCTTGCAATAGGAGAGTTGAGACCGCGAATGGGAAAGCGAGGAGTGCTGCAGTTGAGGTGAAGTAATGATATTTCTGCAGAAAAGTAAAGATTGATCTTCTAATAATTCTACCTGCTGTTTCCCCTCTTGGAACTGATGAATAATCGTCCTCTTCCATCGGTGTAATGTTGGGAAGAACGGTTCGACTATGAGCTATATATGAAAGTACTAATTGATGTTTTCCTCTCTATTTTGGAATTAATCTTGAAAGATGTGAAGTATTTTCATGGTGGTTTAGAGAGGTTTTGGTGTTTTTGGATGAAGGAATAGGCCAACAACTAAAAACCTGACAGCCCCAGCAGATGTAGAGTTGTATCTGCTTTGTTTTCACCAACCGGTTTTGTTTGGACTCATTTTCAATTCCTTAGTGATTTCCAAATCCCTACCACTTACAAGGCATATAAAAAATATGTCCACCCCACCCCACCCCACCCCACCCAACCCAACCCAACCCAACCCAACCCAACCCCACCCAATCCAAGTGGTTAGACAGTCAGCCTCGAATTAAACACCAAGAGGTTGTCATGCAAATATCTAAATATTTGACAAAGATGCTGATTAAGACTTTTAATACAAGAAAAATGATTTTTTGATATAGAATGAATCAGGTGTCCTAATAATTGAAATAACCAACAAAAAGAAAAGAAAACCCCACTAAAAAGGAAGGAAACAATGTGAAATGTATAACACGATAAAAGGTGAGAGACCTTAGGAACAAAGTTTGGCTTTTTGGTGGGTTGCTTGCAAATGAAAATTGGGTGTTTTAAAGATGACTTAGAATATACTCTTTGGAGCAATCACGCCTCTTATTAATGCTTGCCAAACCATTAAGATCCAATTACTAATACGAACTGTTTTACACACACACTCTCTCTCTTGTTTTGTTTGTGTTATGAATATTTATTAGTTGAATATAGCTCTAAGGTGGAGAAAGTCATCTAAATATGATAAAAATGAGAATATACACTTAAAACAAGTAAAAAAATGTGACATGGATGCTAAGTTGCTTTGTTGGAACATGTAGAGTTAGAGAGAGTCGTGTTCATAATAATTGTATAATCTCAAAATAAATCAAAATTTAAGTGACGTGTTTAAATAGAATGTTACATCAACCAAATTATAGATCCTAATTAAAAAGAATTCGAACTTGCTTTCTCAACTCATATATATGACTTATGACTGGTAGAACTGTTTGGTTTTGCTTAAAAATTTGAGTTAGAGTCAATTTTTTATTTTAATGAAAACTCGCAATTTTCATCAATCTTTATTAAAATTGGCTAAAAGACTGATTTTTAACAAAATCAGAGATGCTCTAAATTTATTGAAAATAAATATACTTTGAACTTTGAAGGAAGCATAAGATCCTGCCTAAATTTGGTTGAATATCCACTGTTACTAATTTTTTTTTTTTTTTTTTTATTTCGTGTCATTATATTTGAATATCTACGTTACACGTGCTTTCTCATTTATATTATGGCTTCTTCCAATTTTAATACGTTGACAATATGACAGATAATACAGAAATAAAAATTAATGTATTTAAATAGATACAGAAAAAAAAAATCAATAAATATAAATTTCAACCATTTTGTTCAACTATTTTTGTTGAGTTGGTCAAGTTAAGAGCTGAATTATTTTATTGATTGGTCGAGTTTATAGTTTATACTCAATCAACTTAATATTTGATTAACTTGCAAAAGATAAATATTCGAACAATTCCACTACTGGAAGAGGATTATTCTGTTACGCTAATGAGATATATCTAACCCACTCTATACCAAAAAGTCTTAATTATATATGGGAAACTAACAAGTTTAGGTTTTTTAGCACAAAAAAATTAATAATTACAAGATTTGACTTCAAAATAAAAATAAAAATATCTCATAAGGTCAAAAGTGTTCCGAACCAACAAATTAATGGGCTTGTCCGGAAAGGACCAATTTCAGTTCGTATGGGTCTTGGCTGATCTGGAGCACTGATCATGCGTCCATGTGCTCCAAAATCATATGATTCAAATTTAATTTAATTAAATTCGTATTTTAGTACTAAAAGATCAATATATTCTTAAAATTACAAAAATCGCTAATTCAAACATAATAGTATTTTATTATAATACTGTTTTATTATGATCGTAAGAAGTTTTCACCTCCACTCACGTTAAAAGACATGTAAGACATCTTCAATATTGAAAAAAAATCACATTCTCCTCAATTCTCTCTTCCTCATTTCTCTTCATCATTCTTGAAATCTCTCCTTACAATATTGTTTCTCTTCATTATTTTTCAATGCGAACAAACTCACCGGTAAACGGTGTACTAGTTAAGATACTATTTTGTTTAAGATGATGTTTTCTATGATACTACTTTATTAAGATAATATTTTATGAAAAATGTTTGATACTGTTTTACTTTTAATATTGCATATTAGTTTTTGTTACATTATAGCATGTTTGGCCAGATGTATTAACTCTTTTTTTTCAAAAAATTTTTCAACCATATATTTCATGAGACATTGTGACCTACAAATTTTATCGATTTTTCAATCACATTTTACTAATTTTTTTCAAACTCTCAAGAAAAAAATACTTTTAAACTTCACCAAATAAACACATTCAAAATTAAATGTTTTATGGTTGAAATAATGATATGTTTCAAAATGCTCCATTAGTTGTACAAGATCATTTATACTATTTTCATTCAAAATGCTTGATATTATTTCAATCTATAATATTGTTCTTCTATTGGGTTGTAGTTTGTGTATGTAATACTGTTTTATTAAAATATTGTCATTGTATGATACTGATATATATATTAAAATACTTTTATCTATGACACTGTTTTATTAAGATACTATTTTATTTTGATATTGTTTTATTTAAATACTGTGATGTGATTTTCTGTTAAAATATAATATTTGTACTCACATAAGCATGTGTTTGATAATAATGTGTTTGTGATATTGTTATATTTGATATCTTTAACAATATGATATTGTTATCGATGATACTGTTATTATGATATTGATACAAATGTCTTTCTGATAATGTTATATTAAGATTCTAAAATGTTGTTCTTAATAAGATACTATTTATGATATTGTATTGCCATATACTTTTCTTAATAAGGTAGGCAAATACGCTTTTCTATGCCCGAGGCAAGACAAGAACATTGGCTATGAATCAATTGGTCCATTGACCAGGGATACAATTCTATATCTGAATGGAGTGATAAACTAAACATACTGATTTGTGGTACTATTTTATGAAGATACTATTTTCTATTATATAGTATCAAAAAATACATATGAATGTGTAACAGCAACATTCTGAAACACATAAAAATGTTGATATATGTAAAACAATTGTTTTCTTTTATTCGACCAAAAATTGATTACAAAACAATTGCATTCCTATATATTAAAAAAACAATATCTCTAATAAAAAAAAAACATAATTTAAGAAAATTAAGAGAAACCGTTCATTCTGAATCCACCTACAAAATAACATTCAAGAAGCAAATGTTCCAAAATTTTGTTATCTAGTGACTGTCAAATACTTCTCAGAATCACTGTCATTATCTTATAATAACAGCATGCTATTTAAAATTTTTTCTTTTATATGATTGGGAAGAAGAACACAAAATAACTGTGAATCCATTATTATTATTTACGAAAACAGTGATAAATGTTTGGGTAGCCAGCGGTGAGTCATGTAACGCCAGTAACAAAGTGCAACAGCTGATGAGAGACGCGTGAGAAGATGTTGACTACATAAGTTGCAGTGTTGAAATTTAAATCGAATATAATTCTAATTAATATGGTCACATGAGTAATTATGGAATCAATTGAAATATGGCTGAAATATAATGACTTAATGGCAGTTTTAAAAAGTATTTTGACCCAATTTGAAACAAATCACCTACGACTTACTTAACTTACTTATAGACAATTTTCCCTATTTTGTAATTTCAAATTTGGGGGAATTTATACAATTAGCAATAAAGTTAATTTCACTAACGATCACTGAAGTTACCTTAAAATTTCAAAATGATTACTAAAGTTCAAAAGTTGCATAAATGGTCACACCGTTAAGTTTCCAACCAGAAATGGGGACGTGGCACTATTAAGTGCTGACGTGGCACACAATAAACTGTTATTTATTACATAACAATCTCTGTAATTTATGTAATGTTCACTTCAGTCATTATATTTTTAATTATCTTTCAGTTAAATCTTCTAAAATTTCATCTTAGGTCTTTAATCTTTTTACATCTTTACACTTTGGTCCTCAAAATTTCAATTATCATTCAACCAAGTCCTTAATTTTAGTAGCCAAAATAAGTGTACTTTCATTTAAAACTTTGAATTTTTACCTAAAAAAACAAAATAACATAATTAAATAATAAACTACTGAAAAATTGGCGCAAATGGTCCATAACGTATGCCATTAGTACTCAAATGGTCCCTAACCTTTTATTTTTGGCGGAATGGTCCCTAACCTATCTATTTAGGTGCGCAATTGGTCCTTTTTGACGGATTCCGTTAAAAATCCGTTAAAACCTTTCCAAAATTGGCGCAAATGGTCCATATCATATTTTTTTGTCTTTATTAGTGGGGGTAAAATTATCAAGTTACATTTTTCTTTCAATTGGCGCAAATGGTCCCTAACCTTTACCTTTTTTTGGCGCAAATAATCCCTAACCTATAATTATATTTTGGTGCACAATTGGTCCTTATTTGATGAAAAAAACAAAAATATCCTTACTTTTAATTAAAAAAATTTACAATTGGATTCCTAACCTTTAAAAAAAGTAAAAATGAGTCCGATACTTTAATTTTTTTATTATAAAAAAATTAAAAGAAAACTAACAAACTGACAATATACTAAATTATTTTGTAATAGTTCGTAAAATATACAAAATAATTTAGTATATTGTCAATTCGTTAGTTTTCTTTTAATTTTTTTTAATAAAAAAATTAAAGTATTGGATTCATTTTCACTTTTTTTAAAGGTTAGGAATCCAATTACAAATTTTTTTAATTAAAAGTAAGGATATTTTTGTCTTTTTCATCAAATAAGGACCAATTGTGCACCAAAATATAATTATAGGTTATGGACTATTTGCGCCAAAAAAAAGTAAATATTAGGGACCATTTGCGCCAATTGAAAAAAAAATGTAACTTGATAATTTTACCCCCACTAATAAAGACAAAAAATATGAGAGAGACCATTTGCGCCAATTTTGGAAAGGTTTTTACGGATTTTTAACGGGATCCGTCAAAAAGGACCAATTGTGCACCTAAATGGATAGGTTAGGGACCATTCTGCCAAAAATAAAAGGTTAAGGACCATTTGCGCACTAATGGCATACGTTATGGACCATTTGCGCCAATTTCCCTAAACTACTTGACAGAACCATAAATGTCCACTTTCAGTGGCTAAAAAAAGTACAAAACTCGTACTTATCACTTAGAGTTGACAAAAATAGATAAAAAGTACATTGACAAAACCCACACTTATCACTTTTAGTGGCCCTTTTGCTAGCAAACAATACATTTCGCCATTACCTCTTCTGTCAATCTTCTTCTCGCTATTACTTTTTATCCAAGTGTCAAAATGTACTTTTTGTCAAAAGCGAACATTTGTGAGTTCTGTCAAGTAGTTTATTATTTAATTATGTTATTTTAGAGACCAAAGTGTAAAGATGTAAAAATTTGAAAGACCTAAACTATAATTTTGGAGGACTTAGCTGAAAGATAATTGAAATTTTGGGGATCAAAGGGTAAAGATGTAAAAAGATCAAGGACGTAAGATATAATTTTTAGAAGATTTAATTGAAAAATAATGAAAAATTTAAGGACTGATGTGAACATTACATAGAATACAGAAACTGTCATGCAATAAATAAGAATATATTGTATACCATGTCACTATTTCATGTTAGGAACTTAAAGGAGTGACTGTTCGAAAAATAGTTATATAGTTTAGTGACTAGTGCTGTAATTTTTGAACTTTAATAACCGTTTTCAAATTTTAAAGTAATTTCAGTCACCATCGGTGAAATTAACCCATTAGCAATAACTTGTTTAAAAACTGATTTGTGGCACTTCAACCTTTCGCACCACTTTCTGAGTTTCTGATTCTGTGGGTCTCGCTGCTTTTAAAATAATCGTATGCTACTATATTGAAGAGTTCAACTCCTTCAATTTACGAACGTAAGCAGTGGCATCTGTCGAAAATATTTAGTTTGGGACAAATCCTTCACCAAAAATTGTTATCTCGACAAATAGTAAAAGATTTTAAATGAGTCGAGAACTAAACGAAAATGACTGCATTCACCCAAGAACGTATATACTGCACCAACACGTTCGATCAAAACATATTGCAACAACAAAAAATTAAACTTATTCCAATAAATCCGAAACCAGCAACATTAAACATTTTTCATCAATTTGTTCGTAAGATCCAAAGCAACTAAATGCTTAGCGATAACAGCTAACCATATTAGTTTTTATCAACTCCACCATAATGAAAACTATGAGAGCTTCTAAAACTGTCCACTGTGCTTCGCCAAAACACTATCCGTGTAGTATTAATCACAAGAACACTAGGAATACTTACAGAATAATATCTACTACCACATTGACCAAAGTAAACCTCATATATAAACAAATCACCCATCTTTAACTTTTATAAGCACCAAACTTAACACTCTCGTTGTCTTCCTGTTATAAGACTGAATGCAAAATCATCATTGGGAAAAAGAGCTTAAAACTAATCCCTAACAAGTGCATGCGAAAGTTACAACTCTCTCACTAGCTTAGTTAAGCACTGTTCCACAAGTCAAGGCATAAGTCTTGCCAAAGAGTACTGAAAGTGTAAGATTTGAGGCTCCTAGGAATGCCTCATGCAAGGTGTGCCCGAAAGCTTAAGCCTTTGAAAATACTGGGTAGATGGTGCTCTCTCCTTTTGTTTTCTCATAGTTCTAGAATAAATTTCATAGGGATGGAAGGTCCAAAAGCAATTTTCTTCCTCTACAGACTAAGCCGACTGACACAAGGAACTATCAACCTCCATGTGAAACTATTGAAACAAAAATGTAAAAAAACTTGCAAGCATACTTGAATTATGCTTTAGGCCTTAAAAAATGTACTACTATATTGAAGAAAGTTATCATACATCCATATCTTATTTCCCTCATTTGACATCTACCAATGTTTGGCCTAAATTTTTTCTAATTAGTAGTTATGCAAAATTGGCAAAACTTTGAATACCAATACGAGACAAGTTTCAAATGACTCGAAAGTGCTGCCCGATCAACATTTTTCTAATTGATTTTGGCAACAAATACTATTTTACATCTTGTGCTACGAGCACTTGGTTCTGTATGACAAGTTGATATTAAGATACCGTTATGTGTCAGTGGATACTGATGACAAGTCGATAGATTCATTTCCTATGAAATACTTGTGCTACGAGCACTTGGTTCTGTATTTAAAAGAAAGGTGCTCTGCAAATTGATGCATTAAGTTAGAAATAACTGGAGCCCTGAAAATGTGAATGTAAACTGAAATATTACAACAAGCTTATATTAAAAATTCATTTCAACTTATCCACTATAATTATCACAGTTACCAAAATCATTCTCTTTCCTAAGTTTCCAGAGTAATAAATGTAACAGAAGAAACCATAGTTTGAACTAATTTCAAACTTCTATTAAACTCAAAAAATGACTGAAACTTTATCGAACTCAAATCTGAAAATGTAACTGAAAATCACATTACCTACAGAGTGTTGCTTACTGAAGACTAGACACTGCTATCATGCAATGAGTGCCGAATATCGAACTGATCTACATTTACCAAAGGAGTAACAGTCTCGTTCCTGATCCTCTTAAGATTCGGGCTCACCAAGCCCCGGTGCCTGAACCCATACAACTTCAGGACTTGATTATCCGCAAAGTTGAAAGCTCTCTCCATACTCTTCAGGCACCTCTCAACCGGGTAATCCCCATAGCTTCCACAAGGCTTGCAACCAACAAAATGGGTCACAAATGGCCACCTCTCGTCGCCCAATCCTGGATGGTACTTCTCAATCATTTCCTCGTACCGATCCACCAATCCAGCCCAATACCCATGCAGATAAAATGAGTTCTCGACAAACACCTTGCTCATCCACTCGTCCTTCTTCGAAATCAACAAGTATATCAATGCAGACTGATCATCTGCCTCGAATGCTGGTCGGCCTTTCAAATTTGCAGTCAATATCTTCCCGGCCTCCTCTCGAATAGGACCTTTTGGCCCCATCGGCGCCCAAGCATCCAACAAATCCAAAGACCACTGGCAATTCCTAAACAAGAAACTACCCGTGTTCAATGCGATCCAGGACTTCTGGTCAAACAACAAATCAGGGTATCCATGGATAACGAGATTAAAGTTGTTATATTTTGAAAGAGGTATCTCAAACGTCATATCAGTAAACAATGCATCACTATCCATCCACCAAATCCACTCCACTTCAGGATGGGACAACATTAGCCTTCGAATGAGCGGCAGCTTCGCCCAGTATCCCGCCATTTCCATATCCAGATGGGCCATATTGTACAGAAATTCTATCCCGTGAATTCTACAATAATCAATTTTATTCTTGACACCCTTCAACAAGTAATGATCCCCAATTGCATTATCACAAGGGTTCGGGGGGGACCCAGTAACGAGCAAAATCCTGGGTTTCTTGTTAACATAATTCGGAAATTCCGGGTTTTTCCGAAGCCACGCCCTGCGGTCTTTATCCCAGGAGCTAATTTTGGGCCCTAAACTATAAGTAACATTTGGATTAAACAATTCTTCGGATTGATCATCCGGGTCGGTCGGATCCCTATCCGATCGGATCTCGGCAAGGATCCGGCTGGTCTCCTCGATTAAAAGCTGGTTCTCAGTATCACCATCTGTAGAAACAAGATTTCCAAGACCGATGGTGCCACGGAGTACAAGAATCGTAACAAGCCCGCACAGGATAGTGATCTTGATATTGTTGAACGTCTTATGGATTTGCCGACCACGAGGAAGAAGCAAATTGGCACGGCCGCGAACGCCGCCTTTGGCGGCGGCGGCGGCGGTTGTCGGGAGTACTGTGGAGGTCCTTTTTTGAGCAGTAAACGTGCTGTCTGAACCCATATGTAAAATTAAAGCTCTCTGTGTGTCCCTATATGTGCTAAATCTCTCTCTCTCTCTCAAGAAATGACAAAAGATAATGTAAAATTATCCATTTGAGCGTGAAATTGGTGTGGAGGAGAAGAAGAAGCAACTATTATTGGGTAAAAAGAAAACTGGGGAAATGGGGTTGATGAAGTGAATGAAGAACGGGTGCAGTGCCAGCGGAGAATGGGATCCCGCCGGACCCGCCCCCTCTCACGCCTTGTTTTCTTCTCGCACACCTCACTATCCATTTTGCTTATTTTTCTCTTTTTTGCAAACTACAGAAGGAAGTTTGAGTTTGACTTATCTACGTGTTAGGTTAGTTTGTTTTGTATTTTATCAATTTCTTGACTTTAAAATTTATAAGTTCTTTAAACATATTAGTTATTAATAAAGAGAAAGGGAAAGTAAGGGAAAGTGGTGGAAGTAAGTAGACATAAGGTCTTTCATAAAATAATCAACATAATTTAACTGAATGATCAAAACTAAAACAAAAATTGATGTTCATTGATTATTTTAAAAATAATAAAGTTCAATGACCAATAGGAAATTTTTTTAGGGAAATTGTCCCTAATCTTTTCTGTGTGTGGAAATGGGCAATAACTTTTGCTTTTTAGTACAACAATCATTAACATATATGTTTTGGTAGGTTCTTATTTGATGAAAAAGACAAATATACTTTTAATTTTAATTAGAAAAAATTGCAATTGAAATTTTAATCTTTGCAAAAAGTGAAAATAAATTTGATATTTTTATTTTTTATAAAGAACTAGTATATCACTTGTGTGATGCACTACACTTATTTTTCATGATAATAATTTTAAAATATTTTAAAAGTATATTGTTTATTTATTACATTCAAATAAAAAAAATACTATATAAATAACATTTGATTACTCATTGATATTAAAAAAAAAAAAACAACAACAACATAACTAATCCAGATTTTCAAACGCCACTTTGCAAACTACGTTTGTGGTCGAATTGGTTAACACTCCACTCCTATCACAAATCAGCATTTTCAATCACATACGATTTATAACTCTAGACAATGCAACATAGAGTTGTCCATGACTAAAAACTGATTTTTTCAGATATAATCTCACGCGGAAGAAAGATTGACCCTAACTCTTATTGATAGTAATAGTAGACAATTGCTAATATTTACATATTCTAAATCTTATATTGATTAATTAATGTAGCATTTAAAATTGTTATTAATAATAATTGAAGTGAATTTATATTGTTTTGGAAGATTTGCTTTTTTTTTTTTTAAATTGAAAATGTCAACTCATAATTTTATTCATTTTTATCGAGTATCATATAAAATTCAAAACAGTAGGAAGCTAAATCGACGGTGCTATTTACACTGTATTGAAATACTGATAATTAATTAATTGAAGTTAGACAATTATTTAACAAATAAATAATTGGTAATCTCATGCGGGGCTGCATTATTGTTTTATAAGCGTTCTTTTGTTCAGTTGTGAAATTAAAAACAAATTATTTTTTTTCATTCTTCACCAGAGCGTTTATATCATAATGCAATTCGTCATTTATAAGTCTATTACTACGAATTGAAACACTCAAAGACCCTTTCCACTACTCCGCAGTCTTTTTTCAATCTCTGCGAGTGTATAATTTTTTATTTCTTCATCACTCAATTATAAATCTGTAAATCGAGACAAACGACAACTATAATGAATTTAAAAGACAAATCAATAATAATTATTAATATGTAATAAAACATCGAAGAGCTAAAATCTGATTATTTAACGTTTTAAGCTTATATAATAAAACATTAATAAAATTTAACATTGATTATTTAATATTCTCAGTCTATTTTTTGTCTAGAACCCTTTTGTAGAGTTAGAATCTAAGGCGGTATTTGAATCATATGAATTTAATTTTGAAATTATCATATATAGTTTATTAGTTTAATTGACTTATTATTTTTAATCAATAAATCAAATGCTTTGATAATATAACACAATTATTTGTTTTGTGTATTGATGTTTTTTTTAACTGCAACATATTTAATTTGTAGGGAAAATAAGTCTGTTTTTGAAAAACTATTGCATTATTGCTAATAGTTCTCGTGCATTGATGTTCATTTTTTGAAAACATAAATTATTTAAATCTCTGTAAAAATTAAGTAATTAAAACAGATAACTTCATATGTTTTGTATTCTGAAGTGAATTTATCTTGTTTTGGAAGATATACATATTTTTTAAATGTTAATTCTTAATATTATTTATTTTAACCGAATATCATTGGAAATTGAAACATTGGAAGCTCATTTTGATTAAATTGTATTGGAATACTGATTATTAATTACACGAAGTTGAATATTTAATTAATTAAATTTTAATATTTTAATTAAGTCATTTGATTTAATTATATCTTTTTGCTGACTGTGCGTAACTATAAATAATAATAATATTATTATAAAATATAATATAAATATTTTAATATTATTTAATATATAATATAAATAACATAATATTAAAACTTATTGAGTAATTTTCTATTATAATTTGAAAAATAATTTTCGGGTAGGCATAGACAAGTTTTTTTAATAATCGATACAAATATTATGAAATTGATTGATTTTTCAGTTACAATAACAGTTTAAATCTTATCATTTGTTTAAATAAAATGAATGTTTTTTTCTATCGCTTTTAACAGTCAGATTGTGTATTTATATATATTTTGTAAATTACAACTAATTTTTAACTGTTTATTGTTTAATGTGGAAAAAAAAAATTTAAGGGAAGGCTTGATTATCATTTCTAATTTTTATGAAGTGCTTCCGACTTAATTTTTGGCGCGGCTCATTAAATAACCCACTAATTTTTATATTATAATTAGAAAATTGATTTTTTTAATTGTAAATATTCATATTGTATTAATGATATTCTGCAAATTTATTGTTTTTCTATTTGTAGACAAAGTAATATTTACATACTCTAAATTTTATATTGATATTAATGTAACATTTAAATTTGTTATTACTAATAATTAAAGTGAATTTATCTTGTTTTGAAAGATGTGTATTTTTTAATTGAAAATGTCAATTCATAATTTTTTTCATTTTTATCTAGTATCATAGAAAATTCAAAATATTGAGAAGCTGAATCGGCAGTACTATTTACACTGTATTGGAATGCTGATAATTAATTAACTAAAATTGGACAATTATTTAACAAATGAATCATTGAGAATCTTATTCGGGCTGCACAATAAATTTGATTATTAATTACTTTATATTGGACAGTTAATTAATTAAATTAAATATTTATTATGTAATATGTAGAAGACGTTTTGGATGAGAAAATGTGTTGACTTTTACTGATGACTATTCTTCTTTTATATTTCAAGATTAAGATTAAAGGAAACTAACGAGTTTTTTTTTTTTTTTTTTTTTTTTTTTTTTTTTTTTTTTTTGAATTAACACTTTATTGACCAAATTGATAATATAATAAATTATTTTACATATATTACGAACTATTATAAAATCACTACAATTTAAGCTCATAATTATTAAAAAATATATTAAATAAAATTATTTTATTATTATTAAATAATTATATTAGTTAAAATGTAAACTTTTCTTTCATCGTTACAACAAAAAAAGAAAAATAATTTTGTTACTAACTTGAAGCTCAAATACTTTTATTTAATTGAACTATTTGTTTATTAATTACAAATATTAGAGCTCCAATTGTAGTATTCATATTTTAATTTATCATTTTATTAATGTTCAAAAATAAAGAACACATAATGTATAAATTAATTTTTATTAATGTTTTTACTTTTTATAAAAAAACATAGCTAGATTAGTTCAATGTCCTAAAATTATATACGCCATTTTATTATTTATTTAACTTAATTCTTGTTCAAAATTTTTGTATCACATAGAAATTACATATACTTAAAGAGCAATAATTTTATATTTTTCAGTTATGAAAATTTAATTGACATGATTATAGTGATGTATATAATATGTTAAATTAAATATTATTTAATAAATATACCGGATTCATTTGCATATTTTACAAAGATTAAGAATTCAATTGTAATTTTTTCTAATTAAAATTGAAGATATATTTGTCTTTTTTAATAATGACTAATTAAGCACTAAAACACATAAATAAGAGATTTGTGTCAAAAAATAAACGTTAAGGACCATTTTCATACTGAGGACAAAAGTTAAGGACTATTTGTTCCATTTTTTTTCCTGTAAATTGATGGTTTTCACTCAACTATTTATCTTTAATATTTTTGTCAAAATATATTTATATTATATATTTTTTTCTTACGATTTTTGTATGTCTTTATTTCATTATCACGTGTAATTAAGGAATTAAAAAAAAAAGATTAATAGAAAGATATTGTACGAGAGATTTCGAATGCTTGTATGCTAATTTGTCTTTAAAAAAAAGGGGGAGGATAATGAATTGTATATAAATTAGGGAGCGAAAAAGGCAAAAAGCAATGAACTACACCTATCATTAGTGATGGCAATGGAGCGGATCGGGGCGGATCAGCCTGATTCATATCCACCCCGCAAGATTTGTAGGAAATCTAAATCTGCGGATTGATCTGCCATTTTTCGGGGTGGATCGGGGCGGATCATATCCATGATCCGTATACTGATCCTTTTTTTTTTTTTTTTTTTTAAATACGACATCTATCCCAAGATGAGTTCTCATATTCCACTATTCTACCTTACACTACATTTTCAATTGCATAACTGATATAGAATGCTCATCTGAACCAAAGTGACTTACTAAGAATATAAATAAACAATTAACACTATCAATTCATGCAGCCAAGAGTAAAGAATTTGAGTTTCTTTGATGCAATTAGCCTTTCCAGCAATATCAGGGGCTGAACCATGTACAGCCTAAGCAAGAGCAATACCTCATTCACCAATATTGCAGCAGTATACAAGACAAAATCAAGTAAGAATATTTAATGTAAGTGACCTTTAAAAGACCAATAGGTTGGACGTACCTCGGTGTTAAGCTCAAGCCTCCAATCAAACCAGCACAAAAGGTCACTAATGATATCACCGTAAGTGTTGGGAGTGGGAGATGATGAATAGTGAGCGAAGGGCGACGGCGAAGAGGCGCAATGTCAAGCGGCGAAACAGGCGGCGAGGAACTGGAAGTGAAAGGAAGATAATAACATTAGGTTTACTTTTTACTGGTTTAGGTTACGTATATGAAATTGCAATTTCAGTCCTAGCCCAAATCTTTGATATTTATATAATTTAATCCTTTTTTTTAAATTGATCGGGGTGGATCGGGGTAACCACGATCCGATCCGTCTCGAGATCCGAGGCGGATCACTACTATCTGCCTCGCCGATCCGCGGATTAGGTATTTTTTGCTCCACTTGGATCGGGTATCCATCGGATTCGGGACAGATCGGATATTTTTGCCATCCCTACCTATCATTGTCTTTATTGTGAACGATTTAATAGAGAGGATCTTGATCTACTATTCACTTATCCTATCCACTTATAATGTTCACGTCGAGGTAACATCACATTGTTAGTAATTCATGGCCCCACGCTCATTATCTTTATCAATCATATTCAGTTACTTCACCAGTGGGAATTATATCTCATACCCACTATGGGTAGGAGATCAGTGGCCAATACTTTAATGGGTAATTATATTTTACACTATATATTTTTTATTTTTTTCACTACATTTTAATTATAATTAACGTCCTTAACCTTTGAACATTATAGTACCGATGTTCTCAATTTTTTTTATCGTATTTTTATCTTCAACTTTTTATTAATTAGTACATATTATGTCTAATAACGGTTACTGTCTCAAAAGTCTATTAAGAATGCATAAAACGACTTATTTTTTTCATCATATTTAAAAAGATAATAAATACGAAAGTACGATAAAATATTTTTTCCTCATTTCAAATTATATAAATAAAATATTTTGATAGAAACTATTATTAATGAAATGTGTTGATTAATGGAACTTGATGATAAGAATTTGACCCAAAAAAGTTCAGAAAAAAGTGCTTCAATGAACAAATGATGATGACCTGAACTACAATTAAAACATAGCGCATTATAACTAATTTAATTTGAGATTTCTCAGATCAAACAACAACAATTCCTACCTCTTTTATCGATAATCTTCGGCATCCCTCCGATCACTTCAAGGTACACATCACTGATCTGAAATTATCTCAAATCATTCACAATTTCCATATAAATTTTCGGAATCTTATTTGTTAAATGACTGTTTAAATTTCGAGAAATCTCTTGGTTTTGATGGAAAATTATTTGACATGAAGGTAAACTCTTGAGATTTCCGATGAGTCAAGTATTCGAAGGTTACGAACGTCAATACTGTGAGCTGTCTGCCAATGTATCAAAACTGTGCACTAAGGCTAGTTTTCTTGATGGAGGTGCGGCAATTTTACTTTTCTTTTTAATTTTTCAATCCGGGTTATTTTCTTTTTCTTTACTGACATTGTAAACTATTTTGCTGTAGAAGAATCTATTGACATTTATTTATTTATTATTGCTCATGCATGTAATTATGCTGTAGGGGTGGGGAAATATATGTTCGAGTGAGTTTTGCCAGGGATCATGGAGAGCAGATTACGATCCAATTGACAAGGCAATATTTATCTGTATCTTGTATGGCTATAACATAATTATATCACTTTCAACTATTATTCTTTCATATCCAAAAAATCAAAAGATATGAATGCATTGCTACCTCTTAACCGGTTTGGTTGTCATATCGCATGAACATCCATCCAGTTCTTTCAAGACCCAGCTTCTTATATATACTTACTTAATTACAAATTTATATTCTAGTTCCTGAAACTTGGTTGGATTCTTTCTGTCAAGTCTTATTCTTACTTTCTTACTTCCAATGCATTTTTCTCCACGGGAAGATGATCCATCTTCAATGCTAAAGGAAGTTAACCATCTCTCATTTATGAACGAGTATTTGTTTTGGCCACTTCACCTCATAAAACTGAAAACGTTTGGCAATGCTTTAAGGATTTTACCGTTGTCTGAAGTCTAGACAGTTCAATGCCCGAAAGACAATGTTTTGCTTTGATCTGGTTTTGGTTGTGGAATATTAATGAGCATTTGAAATTTATTATATTTAAATGCATTGCGAAAGTTTGTATTTAGTGTTTCATTGAAATGATTACAAATTTAATAAAGTTCCATATCACATAATAATGGAAAATTTCGTGAAGTTTAATTTTTTAGACATATTTTTGCTTTGTTTTTCTTTTTACCTTAGCGAGACAACATTAATCTTTCATGTTCAGTGTGCGTACTTTTTTTTTTTCTTAAAGGCAGTCAAGTTAGTGACAAACAGGGAATAATCCAACTCGGCTTCATTCTTGTACAACGATGATGTGAACAATTCTATATGGTTAGAGATGTGGTTTGAATTGTGTGAAAAACTTGATTAGGTTGTCTGGGAGTTTTTTATTTCCCAATTTGCTTAATCAGACTTCAATATTTCTAAATTATAAGAAATGTGTCTGGTCAAATATGCTCACATCAAATAAAAGTATTTTTTGCCTCCTTTAGATCTCATTCAAAGTTCTCTGTATATCGTTAGCTGGTGATGGTTCCATTTTTTTTAATTGCAGAACAGAAGAAACAGAAAGTATCTGAAATAAAATCCGGATTGGAGGATGCTGAGACACTGGTACATTAGTAATAGACAGTGGTGGAAAGTTTCTATTTACAATACTAACCTAAACTGACTATCCACTTTTTCTTTGTATTCTAGATTCGTAAAATGGACCTTGAGTCTAGAAGTTTGCCACCCAGTGTGAAGGCTACACTTCTTGCCAAGTTGAGAGAATATAAATCTGATCTGAACAATTTGAAAATTGAAGTTAAGAGAATCACGTCGGCAAATGGCAATCAAGCGGCGCGGGATGAGTTGTTGGAGTCCGGAATGGCAGACACAGCGATGGTATTTATCCTCCCCATTGTCATACTGATGCAATACTTGTCTTGAAATGATTTTATAGTGTTCAACTCTTCACCAGTCCAGTTCTGCTCTTAAGCCCTTAAAGCCAATCCATTCTTCTTCTTTCTCCTGCTGAACTGTACATATCTGAGGGTAAATGTCCTCCTCCTTCAGCTGTTCATGGTTGATTCTTGCAATGACGCTATAGAAGAAAATCCCCACACTCATCCTGCTCAGGAGGCAGGAAATTTAGTTGCAAACTTTTTATTAGCTTGGGAAGTGGTTCTAGTAATGGGTTTCCCATTTTTGATAAATGCAGAAGAAATGAGTGAATTTGATAATGAAGCTGTATGCGTTCAGTATCGATAAATAACAGCCCCTTATGGCTTCTCAACCCAAAAACTGTTTCCCTTAACTACAACAATGGGCAACCTACTAAGTAAAAGGAATGATTGAATGAACTATATAGACTGAAATGATGCATACCATAGGACCGTATGCCTGCCATTTTGTTTTTCCATCCCAGTCCAGTCATATAACTGGGAAATTTGATTTATAAAAATGACAATATTATTGGTTAGATCAAGTTAAAATTTGTGGCCTTCTAATTTAGATTTCTGGTTGTGTGTTAGATCCATACATGAGAGGTATTAAGTTATAACACTTTCTTTAGAGTGGCCTGAGCATTTAGTGTTGGCACTTTGATGCCTAGGCTTTTATATATTTTCAAGTGTTTCATCCACTCTCTTAACTGATATTATCGATGACTTTTCCAATGCTTTCCTCATTTTCAAGCTTCAGAATCTGTCAGATGCTAAACAAGCTTTAGTGGACTATGAACTTTTGATCTACACTGCAGATGCTTAGCCAGACACTTCTGTATGATGTTACAGGTATCTGCTGATCAAAGAGCAAGGTTATTAATGTCAACTCAGAGATTAAATCAGTCTAGTGAAAGGGTCAGGGAAAGTCGAAGAACAATGCTGGAAACTGAAGAGCTTGGAGTGTCTATTCTTCAAGATCTGCACCAGCAACGTCAATCTCTTCTCCACGCAAATAACACGGTATGTCTCATTTCACTAATTATAGGTTTCATTATATTATAAAGACTAGATACATTTGTGCCACAGATTCACCAATTAACACTAAGAGATTTCATTAGTAGATACGTTCACTCTATAAATAACCGAGACAGATAACCTTGAAATTTTTTGTCGATAATCCAATTAAATCTTGTCGTTCCTTGATCCTTATAACTATTTCCGTACCAAGGCTCAATTCAACTATGTTTCTAGTCACTACCCCATTACTTATGTTTTGAGATTAGATCTCATTGCTAACCCAAGAGTTAAGAATGTCAAGTTCATTACTCAAAATAGGTCACCTCTTATAATAACAAAACAAATTATATTTGTTGACTTTGATTCTTGAATAATTCACAGCACTTGCGCTTCTATTGTACCACAAGATCTTCTTTCTTGGAAAAGTATCATAAAATCATAATAAAATCAAATGTCAGATAATTGACTAAGTTTGTTTTGCAGCTTCACGGTGTGGATGATAACATCGGTAGGAGCAAGAAGATTCTGACCAATATGTCAATAAGGATGAACAGGAACAAATGGATCATTGGTTCCATTATTGCAGTCTTAATTGTAGTAATCATTTTGATTCTTTACTTCAAGCTGACCCATTAACTTCTTTGCCTATATTTGCGATCCCATGTGCTGCAATTTGTCATGGAAGTTTGCAAATTTTTTTTTTTTTTTTTGGGATACAATGTCTTTTACTTTAATTCGTAATTGAGATAATGTAAGGTGGCGACCTTGCTAAAAAAAATATTTGTTTTAAAACTTAATAATTAAACCTTTTCAGCGTTATCAAAACAGGCTCAGTTATTTACTGAAATTTTAGTTCCAAGATTGCATATGGAATTTAAAGCTTTCAGTTAAATTAATTTCCAATGTCTCTATTTATTTTTATTTTGTTTTCATAGAGAGAGAATTAGTGATTTGTCTGGGGCTTCTTTAGTGCACAGTGGATTTGTATCCGTGGATCCTACAACTAACTTGGTTTAAAGCTGCTTGTATTAATTTTAGAGGAAATTATTGCAAATAGGCCATTGTGGGTTAGTCTGGGTATTTCAATACCCAGAGCCACCCGTTACAGTTCGAGTATTTTGTAAATGGAATTATTTGGTTCCACATAATTATTGGAACCAAACCAGAACCGGAATCGTCGGTTCCAGTTCGGGTTTGGGTTCGGTTCTACCCATAACATTTTTAATAAAATCTTTAGTTGGCAGCATGTTTTGAAAAAAATTAAAAATTGCAAATCTGTTAAAATTAAAATATGTTAGATATTAAAATAAGTTATGAAAGATATAAACATTAACTGAAAAAATAGACACAAAAATTGCAAACTCATAAATTAAAGTTAGAAAAAGGAAAAATACATATCAAAATTGAGAATTCGTTTCAATTAAAGAGGAGTTTCGCATTCGTCGTCTCACTATGTGTTGAGCGAGAGAGGGATGAACGAAAGTCCAAGACAGGCGACGATGTTTGTATTGAACATTTGAGCAAATAGCGATTGAGAATTTGATCTTTGGTTATTTAGAATTGGATCAATTGAGTTTGAGTTTGAGTTTGAGAGTGATGGTAAATACCCACGGTTCTAGTTCAAAAACCAAGAACCGACCCGAACTCGATCGGTTTTCAGTTCTCGATTCCAGGTCTTAATTGTATTTTTTTGGAACTAGACCGGAACCTCCGGTTCCGATTCGGTTTCGGTTCGAGAGGTTTTGTTCCGATTAAAAATATCCACCCCTAATTCTGTTTGTAGATGGTATTTTTGAAAACAAGTTGAGAAATGATTTTGAACGAATATAATTTCAACAATTACTTAAAAACACACTATATTTTAGTTGAATTTAATTCAAAATTAAATCTATTATTTCACTAAAATCAAATCTGGTTTCACGACCCATTGCTTTCACACTACCATTCGCCACCAACCAATTGCTAGATTAATTTAGATTATACAAAAATTTAATAGATTTTGTGCTAGATTAATTTGATTGTTTTTAGATCTAAAAAAATGTTGAATATAATTGTTCAAAAATTATCGAAAGAGATTGAATTAATAGATTAATATCTGATTAAAAAAAATATATAGACAAAAAATGCAAACAAAGTGGGTTAAACAACTGTCTAAAAAAAATTACTATCAATCAACACACCCAACAATTAAATGACCCAAAAAAAAAAAAAAAAACAACAACAGTTAAATTATAATTCAACAGTTCCAACTACCCTATGACCAAAAAGTATATATAACTTTTTGCACCAATAAGTTACCAATTTTACAAAGCTAATATATTGACAGACTATACATTTTTTTTTACAAGTCCACTACATTTTAGTTACATGAAATGTCTATAACCAATTTTACAAAGCTAATATATTGACAGACTATACATTTTTTTTTTACAAGTCCACTACATTTTAGTTACATGAAATGTCTATAACCTTTATTCATTATCACATTTATGTGTTCAACTTCTTACATCACATTCTTATTATCAACCTTCTATTAATTGGGCAATGATCTCCTCCTCACAATAGAGAGTAATTATAAAAGCCACTGAACAAATATTCAGTGACCATTGGACAAATAATTGACATTTACATAGGCTACATTTCACTTGTCCAATAGCCACTGAACAAGTGTCTAATGGTCTTGATAATTCTACCCCCCACCGTGGAAAGGATATCAATTCTCTATTAATTACTAAATTGTTCGTGGAAATTGGTTTTTGTCTAAAAATTATGTTAATAGATAGCAAAAACTTATTTATCTCTTGTATTTTTAAATAAATTTAAAAATAAATAAATATAAATTTATGATAAAATATTTATCTCTCATTCTAAAACATGTTAATAAATTTATTGAATTATACAAAATGTACTAATTAATAAAAAAATAAAAATTCAATTGAAAAAATTACGTATATATAAATATAACAATGAATAAAAATTAAGAACTTTTAATACAATTAAAACTTAATGCTTTTATGAAAAATGTTGTATCAATATAACCATCATTCTAGCAACTATTATTAAAAATTGCTATTTTTAAAAAATAACCTTTCACATTTGTCTAGATTTTTAAAGTCTCCTTAATTTGATCTACTTAAAAAAGCAGATCAATTTGGTCCTATTTATTGCTAATACTGAGCGAAGATTCAATGGAAATCCATGTGCCACTCCCCTGATGGTTCTGCTGAAATTCATACTTAAGTGCACGGGGAAAAGATTAGGACAGGGGGGAATTAAAAAAAAAATAAAAAAAGCTAATGATTCCGACTGCCCATGTTGTTCCATGAAAACTCAATAGCACACCATAATTCAGTGCCAAATTCTGACTCGAGCAGGCTTCCCATTTGTACAAAAAATGCGCTGTGATTTCTTTGGTGTGTCCCCTTTGACCGTTCTCTAAGCAGCCAGACAACTCCTCCCAAGCAAGGTTCAGCGGCTGGAAACAAAAGGTCCAATGACAAGCTTGGATTCATGGGGGAAGTTTCCAATCCAAAAAGCATGCACAGCACGACAAGCCACACGTGTAGGACGATCAATTCCAAATAAGTGCAAAGTTTTCTGTGGGTGGGTTGGTAGTCAGACGTTACAACCAGACAATCTTTCTCAAAGGATCCACAAAACAATCAAAGCACAACATCGACCAGTGAAGGAAGATGATCTAGAGTGGATCTTAACATTGTACTATTAACACACACAACCCAAGGGATTGCATTTCATCCTGATACGGTGCAACTATAAAGAAACAGGAAGGATTTACTGCCCAATCCAACTATTGAGGGCACCTTTGTATACGTGTTTCTACTTCCATGTCTGTGTATGAGTCGTGCCTCGAATTCGAAACTTAATCGATATCATTCAATCATCATGGTGGGAAATATATAAAACATCACAATATTAACTAATAAGTCGAGGATATGCAGCTGCAACTCACCAAACCTCTCAACAAGTATCAAAATTGATCACGCACAATGTCAAGTTGCCAATAGTGCAAATTTTTATCCCAAAGGAGCAGCACTTAACGAAACAACAAAGCCTTCAAAGCAAAATTTTCCTACAGCTCAGGTTCGACCTTATGATGCAGCCAGGTCATATCCAGAGCCATATGTTAACATATAAATCTTTTCATAAATTGTCACAATGGTTTGTTTTAACAATTAAACCACACATTAATCTTACCTTTTCCTCTAAAGAGAGGTCACAGAAAGTCCAATATTCAAGGAAACCACTTTGGCAAGACTGCAAAGATTATGAAAGGAGTCTGGTGTCAGGACTCGTGAGAATCTCTTATGAACGGCTCTACAAGTCCAAACCCTCTCAGCCAATGTGAAAGTGAGTAGATTGGGTTTAATATAAGAGATTGCACCCTATTACATTAACTCGCCAATCTAATGGATAAGGAGAAGCATTTGGCAACAAACTCGAAGGAGGTCCACTGCCTTGTATGGAATATTAACCAACATCACACATCCACATAAAATTTATAGACTGCAGCATGTAGAGAGATTAAGACGTGAGAAGCCCTCAAGTAAAGCTATATCACGAAAAAAGGAAAATGAACACAAAGAGTGTATACCTTTGTTGAAGTTTATTATTGGCATATTGAAGCATTGTCCTCTGGCGAATAATCCATATTAGCTGTCTGGTCTTCCTCGTCACCATCTTCCTCTTCTTCATCATCATCTTCTGCTGATGCCGGTAGCCCATTAAGATCTACTTTAACACCATTTACCTTCCGAACAAACTGTCCCTTCACACGAGGTCTACGTTCCGCAAGTCGTTTCCGGTTGACATACCTGATCCTTTTGTCAAAACATCTTTCCTTCCGCTTCTGCTTGAATTTCATTAAAGCAGCCTCTCTACGATCATAATTACTTAACTTTCCTTCATTAGAGGAGGAACTTCCATGTGATGGCCATGTATGTGTTGTAGGCATCTGGCCAGGTTGTAGGCATATACCAACAGGGTAGTAAGGATAAGATGCCATTCCAGGGACATGACGAGCACAGTGTGGAATATGACTGTATTGAGGTAATATAGCAGAATTGGTGTGGTAGTGCATATCTTGTGGTTGTGGGTTCTTTTGATACATAGCCACTGATGACATCATAAATTGATTCATTACTCCGGACATATAATAAGGATAGGCTGGATTTGGATGGAAACCTACAACATCATTGGGAGATTCATTTCTTGGATGCATATGCACCTGAGAGAACTCCTCATTTGAGTTCCTCTGTTGAGAGGTTTCCAGCGATATGGGGGGAGTACAAGATCTCTCCATAGAAAAAGAATCCGGGATACTATTACTGCTTGGATAATCATCTCCTTGAGAATGAATTTCTAGGGAATCTCTGTTGTCACGTTGTTGGATATCAGCACCCACTTGCCCATTCATTGTAGTGAGCTTCTCTTCGATCCTCAAGTTCTGAGGCACCATTTCACGAACAGAGGCATCCCCTTGGTAGTTGCTTTTGGGCATGCTTGATTTGATGTATGTGAAAAATGCTGAAGACTCGCCTATCTTTAACTCACTCTTCTTTGGAAATGATGAAATTTTCCCTGTAAAGATTTTTAAACTACTTATGCATATATCTCATGGGTAATCGGAAAATTTAAAAAAGTAGGCAAAATTTGGAAGTCCTTTGCTTCTTGATATTATACAATTATATTTCTAGAACATTATGGAGCGAATCACATGGACAACTTTCAGGACTCATTTAGATGGGTATCATTAGGCTTGTGCCTGGCATTCTTATCTTGATCATCTTTAATTATTTCCTGATTTGTGGCAGGGAGATTCAGTCAATTTCTTCACAAGAAATTCAATGCACATCCAATAATTTTCTAACCAATCACAAAGTATCTTAACGTGAAACTTATGACAAACGAGAAAAAAAGACTGCAAATCGAAAGCATTGTGAGCTGATAAATATATAAGTCAATTTGAATTCAACATATTCTAAGAAAAGATTCAAAAATTTTATAGGATGTAAAAGTATGGTGCATGATGGAATTATTCACAAGACTTTCGCGTCAGCCAAAAAACATGTACGCACATTTAAGTGAGTTTTAATGTTGAAAATTTGCATTGTTTGTGCAAAGTAGCAGCCTTCATGTTTGAAGCCACAACCTTATAAGCATCAGTGAAAGTGTTTCAGCAGGGCAGCAGGAAGTGAGTCCTTTAATCTGTTTAAAAGACACGAGCATTCACGTAGTTAAAGTATATATACCTCATTCAATAAACCATCTCATTCCTTTTTCTAAGTTAGTCTACCAAGTTAGGCTTCATTTACTAAATTTACTTCAAAAGCATGCTTGCACACATAAGTTTTTAACAGAATGTTTGTCATCTCGAATACATAGAGTTTAACAGTAGGGTTGCTTCTCATCTCAACTACGGAATTTTGTTTTCATTCTAAAACTTAGATGTGTCTAATTACAAATTAGCAACTCCGATAAAACCAGGAAGCTAATGGGCCACATGAATAGAGAATAATGGACAAAGCACTTCCACTCCTGTACCCAATAAAATAACGTAAAAGACTGAGGTCCATAATATAAATAATAAGATCCTGCAACCATCAATTTAAAATATAAACAGCCATGTAATATAAAAGTTTGACCAAAGTTCAAAAACATTGTGAACCAATACATTATAACAGAGTATACTGGACAGCAACTCTCATTTTTCATGAATTGTAAGTTGATTTAAAATCACGCGAGCCATTTACCTGTCTGCCTGTCACTAATTCCTGGCACATCAGGCTGACACTCTGAAGAGGCCCCAATTCGAGTCTCAATAGGAGGAGCAGCAGCAGTAGCATTAGTCTGGAAATGTAGAAGCGGGGAAAGAACAAATGCATATGGATAAAATGTTAGTTAAAGATTACCAACAAATAGAATTGCTTGTTTATTTACTGCATAAATTGAAAATAATGCTCAATAATCTCTGGTTGAAATAAACTATCACATGAAAAAGTTAATCTAAGATCAGGAGAATTTGAACTTCCAGCAGAAACATCCCATTTGATCCCTAAGTTTGTATTTCAATAATCCTAGATGCTAGCTATTGGTAATTTTTAGAAATTATTGGATGCTGAGAGATGGGAGTATGAACAGTGGAAACTCAAAAGGGACTTGAGTACCAATGCATCCCATGTGTCAATACTCAATAGAGTTAGTAGAAACTATTCATTTGGTAGCATGTGCTTCAATATATGGCACATGTCACAAAACATATTGGTAAAACACAAACATAACACAAATTGTTCGTTGTCCTCCCCAATCAAGTAACTAGGTAGGCAAGGAGTTCTTGAAATAGTTCTAGATAAAAGAGCACAGAAGTTGTAGATTGCAAAGGGTGTACAAATCAGCGTAGAAGTGGAGTAAACATGCAGTCCAGGTGAGGCACGAATTTTTAGTGATTTAAGTAGCTACGTTTTGGTACAATGTACAAAAACTGTTCTCCTGAGCACGAGAACCTAGGTTTTGCTCTGAATCAAAAATATATTGCGTACGCTCAACCTTCCTTCACCGCCTCAACGCACATCCACACACACTAGCCAAATATTTAATTCCAATCTTTTCAAAACTTTATATGTCCAGAAGATCACAAACTTCCTCAATAATAAAAGACTCCAGAACCCAGACTCTGATGCATCATTTCTGATTTCAAATTACAAATCCATGCGGTAAAATTGAAAAACCTGCTAAAATTTGTTCTTATAATTATACGTGTGTGTTGAAGGGTTTGTTCCACTTTTTCCCTTAAACTATGCCTGATTCAAATGTTCCCTTGGAATGCACAAAATTGTTGATGCAGGTAACACAAAATTTCAAAATACTTGTTTATCCCAAAACAGAGAATGTAATAACAGCAGCCTTTCTACAATCATTAGACATGTTTGAAATGACATATTCTCCTCCCCCACCCTCACACACACACACACACACACAAACAATTTCTCTTACATGTATGACAATGGACACTCAGATACATACATACAAGCAGATACATAAACTTTTTGTATTAGTAATAGGCAACAAGAAACTCCATCTCTCCAATCGCTTAACCATTCCAGTCAATATAAACAGTCAACAACATGATTCTGGTCGAGGATAGAATGTTGTTACTATGCTCTAGATGAAACTTTTAAACACGGTTCTGGTTTAGTTGTTCTAGGACTTGATTAATTTCTAAGGAACATAAATGTGGAAACTTGTTGTGGATGAATGCTTGCAGAAGCTTCCTTGTACTTCATGATGGAGTAGAGAAAGCAGGCTTGTGATGGAAAGGAAATACCATTACCTGTGGTGGATGACTCATGTGGGTCTTGGGGCACCCACCTTGTATAAAAGCTTAAGCTATTAAAGAAGGAAGAAATTTATTTATTTAAATCATCTTTCATAAATGGATTGTGGCGAGACTTGAACTTAGGTCCTTAGCCTGCTTTGATACCTCGTTGAACCACCTCTTCTAAAATCTAAGCTGTTAGAGAAGTGTCAAACTTATTTATTTAAATTTTGTCTTCAACAGCGTCTTTTTGGTTGATTTTGTGAAGAAGATTTCTTGTTGGGTTTTTGTGGGGCTTAGATGTGAGTTGTGGTAGTGGAGGTGAATAATTTAACAGTAGCATCTAGAGTTGGCACAAGCTGCACGGCTATGGTAACAAACTCATTTATTTAAAATTTTGTCTTCAACAAGTCTTTTTTATTGCTTTTGTGAAAGAAAATTTCTTGATGGGATTTTGTGGGGCTTAAAGCGAGTTGTGGTAATGGGGAAATAATTTCATGGAAGCAGCTAGGATGGCATTGGTGTTGAAGGGAAAATGGTATTGGCCAGCAATTGGTATTGTTTTTCAGATTGTTATTTTTGGAGGGAATCAATAATTTCTTCAAGTGTAAATTTGTCGTTTACAGAGAAGTTTAGACTAACATAAATCTGTGAATCATTTGAAATCCAGATAGATTGGATATATAGTGTATTAACCAAAAGTATGAGCGTTAAATGATAACTACCATGAAATTGGAGGTGGCACTAAATGAATGAGGTAATGCATTAACCATACACGAAATTACCAGTGTCTATGCTGAAAAACATTTATGGAAGTGCAAAAATCACCTTTACATCTGCTACATTGAAAAAATGTAGAATGACATAGTCATTGCTAGAGTTTCATTCAGATATTAGAAGGAAAAACTTTCAAGGTGCCAAATGTTTTCTGCTATGACCAATCTTTCAGCATGGTGAATCAAGAAGACTAATTCTTACCAAAAATGGTGAGGATGATGATAAGCAAGGATAAATTTATTTTTTTTGAATCATAACCTATTCCTCCATATCACACTCACCTCATCTTCCTGATGAGTTGAAACACAAGTCTCTGGATTGACACTCTTTCGAGACTTGTCATCTGTGTCATCCGAGAACAAAGTAGTGCTGTTTGTATTAGCATCACTAGGATCCGATACAACCATATCCAAATCATAATTTACAATGTTCTTCTCTGCTAGTCCAAGCTGTCATGTAAAGAGAAGAGATGCAGAAAGTTACCAATAAATTGAGACAGAGAAGTAAAAGATGACTAAATTACAGTGCATAAGAGCACATTACTACACATACATGATATCCCAGGTAGGCAATTTCAGAAAGAACATGCAATATAAAGAAGCTTTGAATTGAGTTAGTATCAGAATCTATGAATACAATATGTCTTACTATATGAAATTGTAGATAAATAACACTTGGTCTTTTAGTTCTTCAGACTACATTGGATGTGTCTGAATTAAGACCTCTGAAATACTACCTGAAATCCCCTTACATGTATACATTGGAAAGGACTATCTACAAAATGCAAAATGGTTTTTGGGAAACAACTAAGCGACAAAATTAAAGTATACTTGCCATTCGCCTTCTTCTCCACATATGAGTCCACAAATTTAATAACTCATTGGTACGTAATGGCTTGACAAGATAGTCAGCTGCTCCAAGTTTCAGGCATTTGACAACAATAGAGACCTCATCTTGTGCTGACATCACTGGATAAAAGCATCAAAAGAATGACTTAAACCAAACATCTTAACAAGATGCACAAAGAAACAAAAGTGATCATGTTAAACACGAACATCTAAACAAAGAAACAAAAGTTATCTTGTGCTGACATCACTGGAATAAAAGCATCTAAAGAATGACAATCAATTCATAACACATAAACAAGAACATCTTAACAAGATGCACAAAGAAACAAAAGTTATCATGTTAATAAGACACAAAGAAACAAAAGTTATACTTACTGATCACAGGAATGCGTCGCAACTCTTTGTCCCTCATGATGTATTTCAACATCCTTAGTCCTTTGGACATAGGAAGGTCAACTTCAGAAAGAATGATATCTATGTCAGGCCCCTCAGCATTTAGTGCATCAATCACTTGTCTTGGAGACCTCACTGAAGTCACTGAAAATCACGAGTTATCCACATTCAGAACAAACGTATGAACATCACCTTGTTATTTAAATGCACGGATTGACACAGGAGAAGCTTATAGGAACGATTGGGAATTAGTTCGCCGGTCAGTTTTCCCATAAGTTTTTAAAGACGTGGAAGTTCCCCAAATATTAGGAGTTATTTAGTAAAACTCCTAATATGTTAATATACAAGACGTAAAAGACAAAAAAAAAATCTTTCTTTGGTTGATTTTGGTGCTTTCAACCAGATTGACTGCAGTTCTGAATCAAAATCCTCACTGGCAGAGACTTTGCTTCTGTTCCTCTGTGCTTCTTCTATTGATTCTATCATTCACACTCATTCATTACAGATGCAGCTCTTACATTTCAATAGAGGTAATTCAAGAATCCACTTTCTTAATGTTCTCCTTTTCCTTTTCATACAAGGATAGAGCTTTCTCCACAATCCCCAAGCCCCAACAAGGCACCACCAAAACGCATTTTTACAACCTTTCTTCATGTATACCTCCAAGAAAATTAGTTTTTATAAAGGAAGTAGTGCTTTTAAACCTTATGCAAGTTACCACATCTCCAACTCCTCTATGGCTAACTACAACTAGTAAGGTTGTACATATCGTAAATCACTCTTAATCAAAGAGACGTAATGCTTTGTACTGATTTGATTCAGGTACAACATAAACTTGTTCTCTCCAATACATGAAAATGGAAGTCAATTATTCCATATTGCCAAAGCAAAGAAAAACTTAATTCAGAAACAGAATCAAATTTCACAGAAAATTAAATAAAAATGCACAAACAAACCTGAATTCCAAATTAAAGACAATTGAAAAATAATTAAAGTACACAACAACTTGGGAAATAAACTAAACCAAAACAAGAAAGGATAAAGTAGAATATTACCTTGATAAGAACATTTACAGAGAAGCGTAAGAACCTCCCCGGAACTTTTTGCATCATTATCGCAGACCAAAATCCTCACTTTACTCCTATCAATAAACCCATCCCCGCTCTTCCCTATCTCACTCTTCTCCATCACCCCTCTCCACCTAAATAACAAAAAGTTAAAATTGAGGTCTCAATTCAAACCTCCCCGAAAAAAAAGTAAACAAAAATACTAGAAAAACTCCATCATTTGGACCCAAAAATGCAAGATTAAAAAAAAAAAAAAAAACCCTCGATTTTAACTAGACGTACTTAGGGTTATAATTCCCCAAAAATTCCCATTTTACAGATCATGGATTCATTACAAAATCCACTAATCAAAATTAGATTCTCACTTTCTGTGTAAGAAAAATTAAAAAACTAAAGGGCGGGTGTGTTCAACTGTGGGGCACCAAATTCACGCAAATTATCAAGGGGACACAAATTTTATATCCATAAACGGCAAGCGAGTAGCCAATTTTCCCAACCACTTCTTAGCCTAAACTGTAAAGATTTCACAACGCCGCTTCAAAAAAATCCAAACCCCGATCCGGCGCATGTTAGCAAACACCCCCCCGCCGGCCAAAATCTATCTGTATGTATATAAAGTAAAACTATCCTTCTATCAGTATAATTTAGAGAGAGAGAGAGAGAGTGAGAAGACTTCTGCTGCTACTTATGGTGTTTTTTTTTTTGTCTGCTTTTCGAATAAATTAATAATACTGTCATTATTTTAATGGCACTTTTTTCGGTGGTGGTGAATGCTAACGTAAACTTGTACACTTGTCCACTTGTCAAGGTCCTGGACCGTTGGATTTTGGAATTAAAGGCGGGGATGAAGTGAGGGGTTGTGTAGTGAGGTAGGGGCGCCTGTTAGCAAAAGTGATTACGTGGAGCATAAAGAGAGAGTAAAGGTGGAAGATAGTTTGTTAGAGATATAGGGAAGGCCACGTCACGTTAAGATCTTTAAACGAGTAAGAAGAGAGAAATGTATTGAAGATAGATTCAAAGAAATTATTGAGGGCCCATACTCACACACACTCGCACGTGCTACTTTTATTTTTGCCCACTAGCTAAGATTTATATCATCAATTTCATTGGTTGGGAATTTGGGATGAGACCATCTTAGGCTTACTCATTGATTACAACGAATAGTAATTTCAATAGTTGGAGGCAAGGAGTCAGATTCCAAAAAGCACTAGATATCTTTTAAAATATATATTACTTTTTATAATAAACTTTAAAAAAAAAATCTAAAAATTACATGAGTAGACATAAAAAAAATAGAAAAATCGTAATGAACTTTTACAAATAAAAAGGTGTTTACAAAGATGGTGCGGTGGCTAGACGTGGACTACAGTATATGGTGACTATATACTATCTTTTTAGTATATGGTGTTTAGTAGGAAACACCTTTCTATTTGTAAAAATGTTTAGGAAACACCATATTAGTGTTTAGTAGTTCGAGGCAACAAATAACGTTTCCACAAGTATAAAGATGACTTTGCCAGACCAAGGGCAGGCTTGATCGGCTTCATAAGTACTATCCTAAGTAGTAGGAGATAATCTTAAACATCTATGATGTGGTCTTGTACTCACGAGTCAGAAATTCATTAACAAATCCATTTGTTTGAACTCAACTTCAACCAGGAGGCTTCTTCATTTTCGTTTCCAGCATCTTCTGCCTAACAGTCACACATCCTGACACCCTTACTGACCATTCAAATCGTCCACAATCTGGGATGTATCCTTGCACCAAATTCCTGAATGATTCCATCCATATGAAGTCAACTTCGACTCCCTTGTGATATGACCAAGCACCTCGTAGATGAAACATGCATGCTTTTGAGACCTTTCATCAACCATAAATTCATGAATGGTTCCATCTATCTGAATCCAACTTCGACCTGGAGGCTTCTTCGTTTCCATTTCGACCATCTTCTTCCTCACAGTAATCACATCCTGCCACCTCTTGGCAGCGGCATACACATTTGATAATCGCACAAGGTAGCCAGCAGCTCGCTCAGGGTCAAGTTCCATGGCCAATCTCTGAGCTACATCAGAAGCAAGCTCAACATTTTTGTAAATGCTGCATCCGCCAAGAAGGGCACCCCACACTGCATCATTTGGCTTCATTGGCATAGATTTCACAAGCCCTTCCGCTTCATCTAATAACCCAGCACGACTCAAGAGATCCTAGGCTCAATACCCCAAGTTGCAATCATACTCTTAAAGTAATGGCGTCCCTCATTGATATAACCAGCATGGCTGCAGGCACACAAAAGACCTAAGAATGTTACTTCATCAGGTCTAATGTCATTATTTCCTATGCTTTCCATCCACCGGAAGACACTAAGCGCCTTATCTCCATACCCATGTTTTGCAAAACCTGTGATCATACTTGTCCATGAAACAATAGTCCTCCGCTCCATCATTTTAAATACGCCAAATGCTGCCTCAATTTCACCACAGCTAGCATACATATGTATCAGTGCATTGTTCAGTGACACCAGCGCCGGTTGCTCTCCATGACTTAAAGACTCAACAACATATAAATGAATCCACCTGCCAAGATTTAGATCACCCAACTCAGCACATGCTGACAGCACCGCCACCAAGGTCACCTGGTCAAACTCCATATTCTCTCTCCTCATCTCAAGAAACAATGCCAAAGCTTGCTTAGACCTCCCATTTTGCGCACATCCGGCAATCATGGTAGTCCAAGAAACCACATTCCTCTCTGGCATCGCCTCAAAAACTTTTCGTGCCGCATTGACATCTCCATACCTAAAACACCCCAAAAGCAATGAATTCCATGTGACAACATTTCTCTCACGCATTTCATCAAATACTAGCCGCGCCTTCCGTAGGCCATCCTCCCCTCCACTTTTGATATAAAAATCAACCAAACCAGTACAAACAAACACACTCGAACAAAACCCATTTTTCAAAACTTTTCCATGAACCTCTTCACCCTCTCTTAACAACCTCCCTTTCGCACAGCCATTAATAACATACGAAAACGTGTGCCCATCAGGCAAGACCAGAGAATTCTCCATCCGGTTAAATAATTCCATTGTTTTCCACGAATGACCTCTGATAATTTGGTTATAAAGATTGGTACTTGGGTTTTCGACTTGGTTGAAGACTTGGAAGGCATGTGGGAAATTATTGAAAGCTGTGTACAGAGATAATAGCTTGACAAGAATGAAGTTTCTTTGGGTAAAGCCATTGATGACAATGTGCGCGTGGATTTGATAGAGCTGTTTACTGGTTTTGCAGTGATTCTGTAACAGCGAGAATAGGTGTTGTTGAAGAAATCTGGAGCCTGTTCGATAGGCGGGGATGTTATGTTCGATTAACATGCATAAAAGTTTGTTGGCGACCGAATTTGTTAGTGCATATACAAGTAATAAGTAATAACAGTGTATTTTCTCATCCACTTTATTAGATTAAAATTTTAAAAATAAATCTTAAAAAAAATATGCTAATATACCACTTCTTTGCAGGAATCGACTGTAGCTCTATTATAATGATAAATTAAAACGGTGAACAAATTTTGGAGAAAATATGTTGAAGGAGATAGATTCAAGCAGTCAACAAATTTAGTGGAGATAATTTTGTGATTGAAGAAATTGAAAACGTAATGACAGACATTTAAGTACTTTTTTCTTTCCATACTTTCCACACTTGTGATTAAAGACTGTCGCGCATGCATAATCTGAAATCATACTCATCACAAGATCACACCAAAATAATGATTACATAAATTATTGAAATCTGAAAGTTTTCTTCTCTCAATCTATTTTACACTGAATATAAATCTTGACGGGTGTGAAGCATGAATGGTTACAATTCACTGCCAGGTTCAACCAGCTTCAGACCCCAACTCATGTCCTCACAATGCCTCACATGAGGAACAAGGAGTCCGGTATCAACTCCCGTTTTCTTCTTACAATCATATAAAGGAGGAGCATGGAAGCACGGTTCCATTGACATGGCTCGTCGACAGGGTGGATCAGGGGCTGTTTGATTTTCAGGCTTGAAAAGTATCCATGGCTTTAGACCTCCAAGACCCTGAGCCACATAACCAAAAGTCGACCAAGAGCTTGTTACCAATTTATCCATCAAGCTAAGTAAGTACATCTCTGCCCAAGCCTTTCTATTGTGCGTTTGTTTCTCTGTTTGTTGATACTCTTCATGGCTCGGCTGGTAAACAGAAACTATGTCTCCTGTTATAGTAGGATATTCCCAATACATGTTCCTTATTTCCTCTGAGTAGCCAGAGCTTAAAGATGTCAATAGCACAGCTTTTGTCGTCTGCTTTCCTGATGGGGTGACAATGGGCTCTTTTCGGTTTATCTGTGGTAGCAAATTCTCTTTCACGGTACATGTTAAAATCTGCTCTAACACATGTTGAAAAGGACCATTTCCTGTGTCAAAAACCCGTATTTGAATGCCTAGCTTTTTGTCTGCTTTAGCTAAATAAGCTTGATAGTATCTGCTGATAAGCCCCCAGACAGAATTTGTCGGATGGAATAAGTACCTGCCCAAGAAGTGGAAAACATTTTCCTTCCCTGGGAACAGGTTACTTAATTCTTGCTCAAAAGATGGGATCAAGAAGAGAGATGGTACAAAATAATTGTCGGTCTTCATTATCAACCAAGGTATTTTCTGCAGAAAAGTTTGATCTTGACCACAGAAGAAAAGCTTGTCATGATCATCATAGTCGTGAACCAGATGGAGATAAACATATGGCGGTAGTGCTGACCGACTTAAATTACCTAACAAATTATTTTTCAGCATATTCCCATAACTCTCCGCAGATTTCTGATTGAAGCTACTGAATTGGTGTGTAACGGGAAAATCCAGGGGAAGTAACCAGGAAACCTCTGGAAATGGTTCACAGAAGAGATCAGGCATATCAACTCCACGATCAATGAGTAGGACCCGATCCGTGAGAAGAGCATATAGGAAAGCCGATGCTAAGGTCAATATCCTGTTCCCTAAACCACTAAAGGATATCCAAACTATGTAGTTACAATCAGAGGAGCTTGTATATTGGCCAGACTCGAGATGTGTCAAGGTTTTATTGTACAATTCTGTGTAGGGTCCGCAGCGTTTGTGAAGAACTTCGTACCTTCGTATCTTGGATATGAGGTAGGATGAAGGCTTTCGGGGTAGTTCTTTGCGATAGAAGAGTGACTCGAACCTACTAAGACAAGATTCTCTGTCGAATCCCATAGGGATAAGGCCACCGAGTAGTTTATCCTTCGGAACCTCAACAGGCTGGGAAAGATCTTCCTGATTTATTGCTGCCAAAGAAAGAACATAACAGGAAAATTAGGGCATGAAAGATGTGCAAAGATGTGCATGAAACGCTCATTTTATTGAATCATAATTTTTGTTTTGGACATCGTTGAACACTTCTTAACACATGGAAGGTAAGGCGTAATTATCTAATATTATCAAGGAAAGCGTGTACAAAAGTAAAAATAAAGTGGTTCATTTAAAAGAAGGGATACACGATGAAGATCCTAGTAGAATAACAAATAAATCTGTTGTGATTAACACATTTTAAATGGACATGTCTTTCTATGGTTGTCCAGATTCTCTAGAATACAGCATATCTGTGACCCATATGCATTCATGTTTCTTCGCCATTGACTATTAGCTATCTGAATCATGGTAATTCGATGTGCGGGTGTTCACACGTAAAATGATTTAGAAATGCATTAACTCTCAAAGCATTTCTAAAACTTTTAAGGAACAGCTCACAGATTGTTAATGCAATTTGTTCCCCTAATAATTAGCCAAGTGTCAATTGGTATAAATACAGATGACACGGGTTATATATTTCCTGCACAGTTATTGGCAAAAATTCAGAAATGATAAATTAACATTGTACACAGTGATATATTTCTTTAATGCTTTTATGAATGGCATAACGAGAAAAGTATCATTAGTACAGATTTTCAGTAATTTGTCAAACTATTATCCTAGAATCTTATCCCTCTGGTTGAACACGGTTCCAGACCGGCACCCCTGGTGCAATGGCAATAAAGAATTACTTATGTGAAGAAAACATAACAAAGAAACCAAGAGAAGAAAATAGTAACTCATAGGACCAAAGCAGAATTGCTTTCTGACATCCAAAGCTCTAACCACTATTTTTCCAACTAATTTAAAAGCATTAGACTTTTAAAATATATTTTGTGCATTGTCTTTGGATTCTACTACGCTTTTCCAATTGTTCATCACAGGGATAATCTAAAACATTTTTCCATGGAGAAATTATATTGGGTTCGTATTTGCAAGCTCACTTGAAGAGTGATGGATCTAAACATTCATATTTTTGCCTATGGAGCAGTGGTATGAGTATCTTGTTATTCAAGACAAGTTAGTTCCACAAAAGTATTCACGAATCTAGTTTATAAAAGACAGTGTTATGAATTATGAGATACATTCTTTATGGGAGGACAAGCTTTAACCAACAAAATAATAAAACAGAATGAAAGAACAAAGAAATACTTTGGTAGAGATCATAAACCACTATAGATTTAGTGCTTTAATCATAAATCCCAACAAACCGGAATATTTTAGACTGAAAAAAGAGCTATGGACAATCAGGCTCTCTAAATCCTAAAGAGTCCATAACCTACTCTAACCAAGAAACTTGAATCACTAAGAGAAGTAATGCAAATTCTAGTAGGAGAGGTCAAAGAAATACTAAATTATGAGTTCAAACAAAAGCTCATTTATAGTGATAAGATTCCTAATTATATTTGTATTGCCAGTGTAGAGAATTGCAACAGCCAACAAAGAAGGATGAAGCAACAGCCAAAAAATAGAGAATTACTCTTGTATGTATTTGTAATCAAAGAACATTAAGAACAGAAAATTACAATGTAAAATGAAGGTACCCAGCAATTCTGAGAGGCTGGTTTTCTCTCCACTGTTTTTACTACTTTTTTGATGCCGTTACAGAATGATCCCCTCCCCCTTTATATTCTAACTAACTGCAATATGTAGACAATTCCTAAAATACCCCCAATCACTATTATTCCAAAATTGCACTTGTTCCCTGCTTCTTGCGCCTGTGATATGTGAAAACAATTGGAGGTTTATCATATAGCTAACTAAATTTAAGTCCAATATGAATGAGAGTGCTAGTTCAAAAGGGATTTGTAAAGATTTAAACTCCGACAACTGCATCAATTCCCTTAGGATGAAGATAACTCCACTCTAAATAAACTTGGATTATTGCTTATAGATCATAAGATAACAAATCGCTTTAGCTCTTCTTTTCAGATCCAAATACTTCATGTAGAAGGTTTATCCAACTGTTGATTATAAAAATGTTGACATTACTTGATGAGAACGACCTCCTTCATGTAAGGAATTTCTTCAATGACTATTTTTTGCTTTTTAGGCATTACTCCAATTCTATTCACTAGATTCTTATCATCTTCATCAAACCCATAAGATTAGAATAAATCTGCTTCGTATTCATATAGGGCTCATTTGAAGGTCATCTAGTAAATTCACCACATTAACATTATAAATAATTTTTTTCAAAGTCTTGCACGGACTAATCATCTTTAACTTTAGCATATGATAAGTGCTGCTTGGAAATCTTTCCCTTCTCAAAAGTACCGTAACTTGATTACCTTCAGCAAATTCCTTAAATATAAAATGCTGATCAACATTTTCCTTATACAAATCTCAGCATGTAGCTCTTCAAGAATTACTCTTATATGTTCAGCAAAAGATGCATCTACAACAACTTGAGCTCCCTGAGGTAATGGAACAAGATCTGATACGCATTGAGGCTAATAACCAGTCAGAGTCAAACAAAATTATTTGTTGCACAATAATGTTGTACACAAATTAAGCATGCCTTGGCAAATTACCAGGCTCCAATTCACACTTCTGTTTGACAATCATTTTATTGACGATAAGTATTTAGAATATAGCAAATTTTGTTTCCAATTTTTGCTTTAATGAGATGAAAATTATTGAAGAAAAGAACTCCAGTTGACAAGCTTTGGTCTGAGTTTGCGGATTGAAATACTAACTGCAGCATTACAGAAATAAACTGAAAAATCACCATACAACAAATAGTGATGCCAATAGTGAAGAGCTTGAAGTAGGGCACAATATTTTGTACGTGGAGTAACAACACTTTCTGAAAAATTCACTAAAGACAGTCACGTATTTTTTCTTGACTCAAAATAGCTCCAATGCTCAAACTGGAATGGGATGCATCATAAGAGTTTGTGAATATCTAGCAACACTATAAGTGGCACATTTGTTATAGTTGTTCCAATTTGTGCAAACCCTTCTCTACTTCTTTAGTCCAAATGAAAGTCACCCCTTATCAAGCACTTAGTGACAACTTATTTATACGCTAAAATTTGTATAAAGCCCCAATAAAAAGAAGCTAATCCATGGAATGCACGAATTTCACTAATAGACTTCCATGTAGCCAATTCAATCATAGCATTGACCTTATCAGTTATCACGATCTCGTTTTAAGCCTCCAGCTGAAACAGTGAGACCTAGAAACACTGAACTGTTGCTCATGAAAGAACACTTCTTAAAGTTAACATAAAGTTTCTCGTGTGCCAAAACATCTGTATTCAATAGTCATCCACGCAGAGCTGTAAAAATCAGTTTGTCTAGGAATGTGGAAAGGCCAAAAGGCATCATAAGCCATTAAAATAGTCTAGATGGAGTTTTTTGAATGCTATTTTCCACTCATCTCCACTCCTAAGCCGACTGTAGTTATGGTCAGTTCCTATGACAACAAAGCAAATAACTTCGAGCCAACTAAATGATCTAGAAACTAGTTGTCATAAAAAGAAATGCCTCATAAAAATAGTTCAACAAAAAACATTTCAGTTTTTTCATGTAGTGAAATAAACAGCTACAAAAATAAGACATTAGTTCTCGATCAACTCCCAAGAAGTAGAAATGTGAACATAAAACCTAAAGAAATTAATTAAAACAAAAGAGGAAGGACAATAAAGTACCTTCTTGAGGTAAAACATCAAGAGGCCTGGATTCAGCAACAGTCCAGATGGAATCCGAAGGTGGGTCTTTAAGAATTAGAGATAATGAAAACAATACAGACAACCCCATCAAGCAAACCACGAAAATACCCATAAATTTCATAGGATTCAAACCGCATTTCCACTCTAGGTCCCTAGAAACGGTGTCATACGTGAAATCTGGGGGTTGCGCCCTTTGATCTTTGGAACTACTACTCTTGAACCTCTTCATTTGCATGAAAAAACCGGTCATCTAGGTTGTTTGCTTCTCCTTCTATGCGTGCTTGTTTCTCATAGCTTAAACCAGTATAAACCGCTTAATTGGTGGAATCCGAATGTACGCCACGGTTCAAATTCAACAGATTTTGCAAAAGAAACTAGAAGACGAAGAGAAGGATTTTGCAAAGGGAGGAAAAGAAAGAGTTGAAGAGAGTATTTTAAGAGGATTGTTAATTTTTGATGAGTGTGAAATTGGTAGTGATTATAATTTAAATTAAATTATTGCAACCTATTTTTTAATTACATGATATATTTAATTTATATTTTTCATTAAATTCATAATTTAATATTAATTTTAAAAATAATTTTAGCACGAAACATGCTCACAAAAATGTTGTATCACGTAATAATTGTGAAGTTTAAAGTTCAGTTGCAAAGTAGGTTAACGTTGGTATTCGGGAGGGTTTAACGAGGAAACAAATTAATAAAGAACGACAGGAAAACGGATGCATGTCACGTTTTGTAATGTCGGTGAAACCGAAAAAGCTATTTTTTTCCTATTTGTTTATGGGTCGGGTCCTTCCTATTCGGTCAGCCATGTAAACTGGATTAGGGCTCAATAGCAGTGGGTCATATTTTAGTTTGTCAACTGCCTTTTTGAATGGTGTGTAGCACAGTACACCGGCCTACATAAGGATACAGGTGCACTAAATCACAGGTCTAGTTAAATGAATTTTAATAGAATTAATTACTTAATGGTACATAAATTTTACTTCTTGTTACAAAATTATATATGAACTAAACTTTGTTTCAAAATTATACATAAACTCACAAAATTATTACCAATCTATATAAAAGTAAACATTCATAAGTCAAAATTAATAGACAAAATTCACTTGGCAAACGGCACCCCTAGGGTCCTACGTAGCAAAAATAATAAAAATAAAAATAAAAAATAAAAATTATCTTCTCCACCTATCCATCGCCATCGAAAATAAAGTGGAAGTTCTTCACCATAGACTTGCGACCTAACCTTGCAGGTTTCATCACAAATAGAGCTAGCCCAACCCGCCAAAACAGGGCCACACATGAAATTGGACTGGGCTGGCCCAACTCAATTTTGTATGGGCCAGAAATATGCTAGTCCAGTCTAGCCCATTGGCCCAACTTATCTTAATTTTTTTATACAATCTAATACATTACATCAAATACAATCTTAGAAAAATTTAGACTATATAGATATTTTTAAAAAGATTAATTTATAAAATTTGGGCTCTCATGTATTAGTTAATAGATAAACGTCAATTTTCTTTTAAAATAATAATTTTTTTTTGTTAATTGTAAACTATTTGTACACTTTTTAAAAATATCATTTGTAACATTTGTATCAAATATTGATACACGATATCATTTGTAACATATGTATCAAATAATGATACTATAAAGGACTAAATTGATATAAAAGTATAAATATGGGGATCAAGTTGTAAAAATTTAAAAGTTGAAGGACTTAGGTTGCAAATAAAAGAGGACGAAATTGAAATAAAAGAGGAAGTATAGGGACTAAAGTAAAATTTTTATAAAGATGAATGACTTATTATGCAAATAATCAAGGACTCAAATTCAAATTTAAGTGAATTCACTTGAAAATATATATTTTGTGGTATAGATTTGATTTTAATTTATTATTTTATTAATTAATATAATTTTAAGAATGTGGTATTTTTAGAATAAATTTGTTAAGTTGATAAAATTAGAATTATTTTTAAAAAATGGTTTATTTATGAAAAATCCCTTGATATTATTTGAATTATGTATTGAAGCTATTCACAAAAAGAGTTAATTAATGTCAAGGAGTCCAAAAAATAAAAAAATCAAAATTAAAATCAAAATCGGGTCGGCCCAACTAGCCCGCGGGCTAGATGGGCCGGGCCATCTTGACCCAATTTTATTTGGGCTAGGGCCAACCCAACCCAAGAAGGTGTGCTACATGGGCCGGCCCGCGGGCCGGGCCAATTTTGCCACATCTAATCACAAATATAGGGAGGAGAAATCCCACTTTGGTGGTGGCGGCGCAATGTTGTGGCGCAAGTTTAGGGTGGGGAGGGTTTTAGGAGGAAGATAACATTTTTCATTTTTTGTTTTTCTTGAATTGTCAACTATCTATCACGTGTAGGCGAGTTGTTTGTCTCGTGGGTTGACTTCTTAATTTTGACTGATTAGTGTTATCTTTTATATGGATGAGAAACAATTTTGTGAATTCAACAATAATTTTGATATAAAGTTCAGTTTGTGTATGATTTTGAGATAAGAAGTAAAACAATTAACCATCTCATATTTCTATATTTAATTGGACATATCATTTAATGTTACTACATTGCCACATACTCGTACAATGGTGCTAAATAATTTTATTCTTATTCAAATTATTTTTCCAGTTCATCATTAGTTGACAAATTTTGAATGCAAAAAACCTATGTACTAATATGGTTTTATCATTTTGGAATTAAATGTCAACACACACACACATATCATTTTGGAATTAAATGTCAAATAATCTTAATCTAGTAGTGAGAAAGATTCATTTTGGGTAATTAGCACATTTTGTCTCTATTCTTTGAGGTTATTATGCAAATCGTCCATATCATTTGAATTTTGACATTTTAGGTCCCTAAATCCATTATTATTTGAGCAAAAGGTCCCTACCGTCTATTTTTGTAAACTTTTGCCGTTAAATTAGTGCGTACAGTGTAATCTCTCATTTTATAAAGGACAATTTCATCAAATTACAAAACGTATTGTTCACTTTCCTAAATTCTCCCTCCCTCCCATAATGAAGCCCACCACCACCATTCTTATCAGAAGATTAGTCTAAGAAGACGGACCAAGCTTTGTCCTTCTTTTCACTCTAAAAAGACGAACTAGAATTTGAGTTTCAATTTTTGCACCACATCTGCTAATTCTCATTATTGTAAATTTGATATTCAGGTCAGCCTTCCTAGCCCTGAAAACTTTCCATTTGTTGTTTTGGGGAATAAAATTGATGTTGATGGTGGCAATAGCCGAGTGGTACTTCCTTTTTTTTCCTCAAAATTTAATTAAAGTTGAATAATCTCTGTGAATGATTGTTAGTTCCAATACACAAGGTTGGTATAAAGGCTTCCACTTCTATGGTCTAGCATTATATGAAAATTTGGGAAATAAAAGATAATTTTAAAGTTAGAACAAAAGCCCTCATTTCCATCTCATTCCACAAGGGATTCAGAAGAAAATATGGTTCATAATTGTGTCACGTCTTGTGTATTTATGATTCATACTTTAGGTATCTGAAAAGAAGGCCAAAGCTTGGTGCGCCTCCAAAGGTATTCCTTACTTTGAGACTTTTGCAAAAGAAGGGTTCAATGTGGAGGCAGCTTTCGAATACATAGCCAAAAGTGCTTGGTCCGTCTTCTTGGACTAATTTTCTGATAAAAATGGTAGTGGTGAGCTTCATTATGGTTGAGAGAGAGAGAGAGAGAGAGAGAGAGAGTATTTAGGAAAGTGAACAGTACATTTTGTAATTTGACGATATTGTCCTTCAGAAAATGAGAGATTACACTGTACGCGCTAATTTAATAGCAAAAGTTCATAGAAATAGACGGTATGGACCTTTTGTCCAAAGAATAGTGGATTTAGGAACTCAAATGTCAAAATTCAAACGATATGGAGGATTTGTACAATAACTTCAAAGAATAAAGACGAAATGTGCTAATTACCCATTAATTTTTGCAATATATTATCTTCATTCATCAAAATATAACTAATGTCCTTTAGTAATTTCGAGAGTAATGTTCTATCACAGTGCAATCATAATAAACGCACTATAAGAGACGTGTAATTCACAAGTATGCCTACTATAAATGTGTAACCAAATTAACTTTGTCACAAATTAAATTGTATTAAATTGGATAGCCAAATCCCCTCGTTACTCTCTATAATAGAAAAGAGTTGTTTCAAATTAAAACGGTATTAGCCATTCTCGTAGATAATTTATTTGCACCATATCTTATCTCTTTCCCTCTTCTTGTCAGTTTTGTCCAGGCATATCCTTACAAAATTTCCATTATGATCATCACGTTCTTTCAACTTATTGATAGAGTTTTGTTTGAATTTGATTTGGAACATCTCGTATTTAGACTAGTTAAAGTTTGAAGAGTTTTATAGTATGTTTAGAGAATTTATAAATTCATCAAAGTATTATTTTTATCTACATATTTCGTATGATTCATAATTTTTATTAGACTTGGTAGTCGGATGATTCGGTTCTGATAGTAGAAGAACCAAAATCACCCGTTTTAGATTTGGGTATTGTGTAAAATGAATCGGAACCATCCACTTTTCAACTGGAACCGAAACCTTGGTTCTATCCAATTTTATTTTTTTTATTTTTTAATCACTAACTTGTGGTCAATTCAAGTTAGCCATATGTACATATAAGTAAATTTGCGCTAGAAATATAAGTTGTAAACTTGGAATAAAATTTTATCATATAAGCTGTAAATTTGGAATAAATATTTTTCTTAATAGGTAATCGGATAATGAAAAAGTAAAAATTAAAAAAAGAGGAAATTCTGGCTTTGAACTGGGTACTCCGAGAATTGGTCCAAACTGGATCGGAATCGCCAATTCGGGAACTTCGATTCTGAATAAAATGTACAGGTCTAATTTTTATTTATTTTTTATCTACAAAATACACACATTGTTTGTAATCTATATAAAAAAAATTATCGAACAATCACTTATATTGATAGAAACGATGACAGATGTTATATGTTGTCTGTCAATAGTGGCACGTCTTGGCACGCGCCTCTCAACGGCTCGCTCGCCTTAATGATCTCATAGCTCGCTTCTGATAGGTGGATGGTAATAAATCGACTGTCGTTGAACCAATCATACCCTTGACACATAGAGTGACAATTAACATTGACGTTTGGGAAGGTGTAACGTCCCTCATTAACTCCGAGTAATGAGGAAAATGAAAGGGCACCCGTCATTAAAGACACTCGCAATCACCCCTATAAATAGTGGTTGATCACTCCAAGTAAAAGAGACTGACATATTTTCTATATTGCTATTCTGCATACATAATTTGATAATCTATTGATTATTACACTGGAGTGGGCACGGGGGATAAAAGTCCCGTCACTATTTTGCAAGTTTTCACCACTATCACCGCCGTGCTCAAAAGAAAAGAAAAACGTTTATTAACAACTTATTAGCTTGAATATAGAATAAAAGAATACCTTATTGAAACATAGTTAATTTGGCTACGCATTCACAATAATAAACATTACTTGAAATTACTAAAAGACATTAATTGTATATGGAATTATGACTAAAAAGAAGGTAGTAGCTTGCATAATTGATCTTTGTTGATGTTGAAAAATCGTAAATACTGATTCTTAGCCAACTCAATGTTAAGTATGTAGGTCGCCTATGACCATAGTAAGCGATAGATACTTGAATAAGTATTAGAAGACCTGTTTGTATAATCTTTTTAAATGTGTTTTTTCTTCAGCAGTCAAATGTCCGACCTGTAGCACATTTATGTCTACTATTTATAGGAAAATATGCAATTATGATATGTATTTAATGCCAAATTCAACATTAAATGCTTACAAGACATTCTTTTTTTGAACATTTATGGTGATGTGACATTTGCATTAATTGTGACAGCTAGCCTGGCTTCTGACACATGGAAGGACAAGCTAGGCTATCAACGTGAGTTTGATCCCTCCAGGGATGAGGTCTAACCTGAATATTCATGGATGAGGTCCGAACTAGATGTTGTCCAAACTGGGATGAGGTCTTAACTAGATACTGCAATTTAGGCGAGGTTGAGGTCGGCCTGATTTAGGTTGGCCAATGGACAAAAACTTCAATTAATGTGACTGATCAAATCAGGTAACAACAATCTTTTTTTTTTATTAAAGATCATTTTGCCTGTTTTTATTGTATAAAGTGAAATGATATATCGCATGAGTCATATATGTGAGACTATAACATTTCCATCATTTTTAAGTAAAAAAATTAAATAAAAAATTCAGCATTTCATTTTGATACTAAACGATAAATGATAAGTTAATTAGTCAATTAGCATTACGCAGAAACGTGGAGTTCGTTAAATAAAACTCCTTGTTAGTTGGCAATGCATAACGCTGACCTTCTTTACTAAATTAGGTCAAATCAACCTATGTAAAAAGTTACGCGATTATGTTGAATTGAGTGAGATTTTAGATTCAATTTTTTTATATATTTTTTGATTTAGAAAAAATAATATATTTGGTCTCTAATCTTTCAAAAATGTAAGGAATATCATATACTTCTAACATTTAAAAATAGTATCGGACATTCCCAACGTTTGAAAAAATAAACATAGTAGGTTTTTTATGACAGAATTGTCCTCCCTTTTAAATAAACAAGAAAAAATAATAAACAAGAAAAAAAAATTTGAAAAATAATCAAATATACCAAAAAAAATAAAAACAAATAGATCATCTTCTTTATCAAACCCTAAAATTCAAAACTCACCCACACCCCCAAAAATCTACCATCTCAAATCCACCAATTGCTTCAAAATTCTGCTCACCAATATTGTCTATCATCAACAATGCCGCTAACACATCCACATCTCCCTTTACATGAGGGAAGAGGAACCTAAGTTTCATGATGTGTGAAAATGCTTCGAACTGCAACCTCTTCAAAATCTCAATCTAAAGATCATATCATTGGAACAATTATAAAGCACCATCGTTCAGCTTTGTAGCAACCTAGGGTATCAGCAAATTTGTCAAAAAATCAAGAATGTCGTCAAATGAAAAAATTAAGAAGAAATCTCAATCTCAAATCTGACATACAACAACATGTTCTGATTTGACTTCAGAAGCAATAGTTGAATACATATTGAGGTAAAATCACTACTCAATGTGGCACTATAGTTTCTAATTAATTCAGAAAAGGAGACAAATAATGGGTTTCCAACATTCTATAAGTCATTAAGATGATGATACCTTAAAATCTCTCTGACACACTAAAGAGAAGCATAGCTTTCTCAACTTAAATAAAAAGAGTGATTTTGAGATTTTTGGGTTTTTGGAGGTGGTGGTGGATTTTGGATTTTGATGTTTGATAAAGAAGATGATCTATTTGTTACTTTTTTTTTTGTACATTTGGTTATTTTTCAATCATTTATTTATTTATTTTTAATTTAAAATGGAATGCAATTTCGCCATAAAATAATCTACCATGCCTATTTCTTCAAATGTTGGAAATGTCCAGTGCTAGTTTTAATGGTTATGAGTGTATCTTTACATTTTTGAAAGATTGTAAACTAAATATGCTATTTTTTCTTTGAATTAATATAAATATTTTTAAAAGAAAATTTATAGAAGATCTTCATGCAAGCCCACTTTTTGGACACGACCTGTAATGGGTCCTTGACGTCTCAAACGACCCAATCGAAGTTTACACATTACTTCAAGTGATATGCATAAATCTCAATTGTTCAAAATAAAACCGATGTTGATTATTGTGTAGAAGCGCGTGGTATCCACCTTAGCCAAAGATGGCAACTGGACATGGCACATAGTTTTACAGGGCACGTGGCACGTAATGAGTGGCAAGAATGTTAACGTTCGTTGGGCCAACACCAGCAACAAACCTGAATCTCGTGACCAAAATTCATCGTATGGACCCCCACATGCTTACGTTTTGACTGTTTAACAGATCCTAATTTCATCAATTTATGTCCTCATTCACACGTTACATGGAACAAAACAAAATACATCTAATACTCGATTTTCCCTAATTAATTTCAGATAAATAATCATGTTCACAGGAAAGCTAATAATAAAAATAAGAATAATTCTATTCATAATAGCTCATTATCAATAGTCATTATACGTATCATTATTTAATTAGATGAATTATTTACTCTAATTGAATAATGCATTTATAACTATTAATTATAAATAATTCATCTAATTGAGTAATACCACGTAAAAAAATTAACGATAGTGAGCGACTATGAATAACATTACTCTAAAAGTAATAGGATAAATTCGTTCAAGGTCTCTAATTTTTCAAAAATGTCACAAATCACAATCATGTCTTTAACCTTTTACTTATAACAATCGTATCTTTAACTTTTTAATATTGTACGCGCACTGTTTTTATATAATAAAAAGTATCTATTTAAACATTAGATATCAATACGGTACGTAAATGATGTCTAACTGAAAAGATAAAATTATCTCAAATTTTGTTTCTTTATTTCTAAAAAGATTGCCCTCCTTGTTTTCTTGAAGTTGGCGGTGCACATTACCATCATTGTTTTCTTGAAGTTTTTTCTATTTAATACATTTGTAGAGTAAGTGTATGTTTGACATTGTTGAAATTATTTTTAAGTATTTATAAGTTATGAATTATGCAAAATATGTGAATAATAAATTGATAATAAATTATGAATCATACAAAAAATATTTAAATAAAAAATATATTTAATTTTGATCGACATAAATTATAATTTAAACTAAAACAAGAAAGCATTAAAGAACATTACCGACTTTGGCTCTAGTCGTTTACTTTCCTTCTCTTTATTACTCTTCATTATGCTTACGTTTTGGCCGTTAGCAGCACCCAATTTTCTCTCCTCTTTCACATATTACATAGAACAAAACAAAATACATACGTAGTATTATATATAATACTCCAACTCAATTTCACATTGATTACTCCTTCCTTCCGTGCTATAAATATAAGCTTATTTATTTTATTCATCTTTTCAAAATTATAGTATATTTTTCTTGTTGAAAGTATACTCTTTACTTTTTATAAAAATAAATTTACTTTTATTTTCACACACATCAAAAAAAATATAATTATTATAGTTGAAACAATAAATTTTAATTACGTTTTTTTCTAATATTGGAGTATATTGAAAAATGAAAAAAAAAATTAAATATACCATCGACAAGTAAGTAGACTATAATTTGGGACGAACAAATAACAAAAACTAGCTTATATAAATGAGATGGGGGGAGTGATTACATTTTCTTAATCATGTGAAAATAAAAGTAAGTATATTTTTGTCGGACAAGAGAACTGTGAAATGATTTACTCCCCACTATGTGGAGTAGTTATCAAGGGCACTGGACATGTGTCCAGTGACCTTGATAACTACTATCCACTATGATGAGTAGATCATTCTCCAAGAGGACTATAATATTAGTTGTGATGAATACTAATCTAAATGATAGAGGAATCACTATCACATTATCCAATGAATAAAAATATATTATAATTTCATTAGACAATGTAGCATTGATCCTAGTGTTCCGTATAATGATGTTAAACACAACTGATAAATAATACGTGATTTTCAAAATATAATTTTACTTGATTGAATTTACTTAAAATCTAATAAAATCAACAACTATTTTTACTTGCTTTACTATAAACTCGTATGTTAGAAAACTTTTCATTTATAGTCGCGAGGCTAGATAATCTCTTATTTTTTAAAATAAAAAGATAAGTAGTTGCCAACTTAGTTAGGATGTACTTAAACTATAAACATGTAAACGATTAATAATTGTATATGTGTCAACCTAGTTGGAATGCATTTTAACTATAGTGATGCATTTAGTTGTAATTTGTTTGCATTGTATTTAAATTCACAAAATTAGAAATAATTCAAAAAATAATATATAAATTTCATGTAAATATTTTTTTGCTATAAATGTGAGTTTATCATTGTTATTATTTAGTAATTTAACACAATATACAAATATGTTTAAAATTTTTTAAAAAATAATTTTTTATTTAGACGAGCTGAACCGGGCCAAACTGCACCCTACAAGGGCTTGAATCGGATGAGCCAACTAGTGGGGTAGATTTACGTACAAATTTCATGTGATGGGTCGATCCGACCCGCAACCCTCCACGGGATGCTTTTCTAATTTGGGTCGTTATCGGACTCATGCGTAGGTGGGCCGGCCCAGCCCAGTCCACTCGAATTGACATGCCTAGTTGGGGGAGCGAGATAGGTGAATAAGAAGATAATTTGTACTATTTGAAAAATTATTGGACTTAATTTGTATTTTTCTCTTAATTTTTGTGATTTTATTATTTTCTTTTATTTTTGTTTATTTAAAGAGAATAACAAATCTGTCAAAAACTATCAATGGATGAAGTGATTTACAATTAAATGAAAGATTGGAGATGTTTGGTATTAAAAAAAATTAAAAGTGAAATAGTAATAAATTGCAAAAGTTAGCGGTGAAAATTTGAAGTTTCGTATATTATAATATATAGAACAATATCCAAATGTTTTCATGTGTTTTAAGGTCTATTATAATACAAAGAATCTAGAGGGTTATTTTGAAACTACATTAAGAAAGAAAAGAAAAAAGAATTATTCTTGATGGAATATACAATTTTATTTAAATATAGAGAATTTGAGTCTTGAAGGGAATGCTGAGTATTAATAAATTGTGAGAATATTTTTACATCAGCAATTTTGTCTAGTTGAATATTGAATGAGAGATAATTCTTACCTAAAATCTACTGTTTTTCAAACTATGCTGACGCATCTATGGATATCCAAGGAATTAACAAAATAGACACTTGACTAAAATGGAAGATAGACACTATAATAACATGACGTTATTGTCAATTGTCATACAAAATTTAACAAATGAATGCCAAGACAAGGTGCAATTTAATATTATATATGAACTTCAACATTTGAAAAAAGATGAAATATAGTGACTAACATGAAATTGTACTAAAAACTTAGTGACCACTCGTGTATTTAACCCAGAAAAATGAAACATATATGTGGACAATCAAGCTCAGTATTGATCGATTTGTTCTTTTATTATTTGTTTTATTGGTACTGAATGTAGATTTAAAAAAGACGCGTTTAAATATACTCGTGTCTAAATCATTATTTTTAATCGTATTTTCATATTCTAGAAGGAGGAGGAAGACCAATGGGTAGATTTGGATTCAAATTCCTATTGCCATGTTTTTTTTTTTTTTTTTTTTTTTATATTCTTTTGAAAAATTTGTGCAATTAAATTCTAATCTTATTAATAACTTTTAAATCTCTAATCTTTATTTCCATTTGCATATTTTGTTTTTTTACAAAATTTTATAAACTTGAGTATTAATTTTTTCATGTTTTAGAATGATAATGTAATGCCATCCTAAGGTGTTGTTAAATGGATGAATCTTATCAACTTCCATAAATGATAAATCATAAATCGAACTGACTGCTATTCTTCTCGTTGCAAAATACAGGATTTTTATCTTCATCCTATTTTTTGAATTGAAACAAATTAATCTTTTAGACCTTCAACATTTATTTGATTTTCAATTTCAAAATCTGAAAAATTAAATAAAATACCCCCTCTTTTTTTACGTACAAATCTAGTGAAAACATAGTTGAGTTTTAAAATTTTTGCATGAATAAAATAAATCGTTTTATTGTTTTCTTCAACGAAGCTATATCTACTAGCTACCATTTCGTTACTTATTGCTATAGACGCTACATGTTAGTACAATACCGTCGGCTAGCACTATAGTACTACTAACTGCTATATTGCCCCCACAAGATAAAATTCTTGGCTCCGCCCCTGAGAAAGACGTGACAACTAACAACCATATGCTCCTGTTCGAACACATGCGCACCAAAGTGCAAACAACATAGGATTCAATAAAAACAACATTGGAAAGATCAGTTAGCAATCAATCAACTTGATCTCATATGTAATCCATGCTTAACTCTGCCACATTTTCAATTCAATACTGTCATAAAGTTTATCATAGAAACAGAGGAAACAACTGGAAATAACAAAAAGTGTAGCCTCATCATAATACATAAATTTGTTCACAATCTTTAATCAACTTTAAAATTCAGAAATCTTATACACACACACAATCATATTATGAGCAAACTGAAGCCTGAAATTTTGTACTTTTTTCTTATTATTATTATTTTTTATCTTTTAATTTCAATAACTCCAAACGCAGCCCAAATTCTGTGGGTTAACTGAAGTTGAAGGTGCCTCTTGATCTTCAATTGATTGCCTTCCCATATCATGATTTGATACAACAGAAGAAATTTCAGTGTTGATATCAGTGCTTGTACCAGTTTCTTGTGAGACACTGACCATTTCTTTCTTATTTTTGGAGTTTTGAATTATGTTTTGGCCATAATTTCCAAGTATAGTCCTCAGAATTGAGGAATCTGGGAGTTGGAATCCCCCCTGGATTGGAGCAAATTGTCCCCAAGAAAAAGTAGAATTGGTCGGAAAAGTATCCATTGGATTAACGTTGTTGAAACAATGAATCACATCTTCCTGACTCTTTTGAGCAACAATCGAATTGGAGAAGCAGTGCACGTGACTGGATTCGGGTAGATATGTCGAAGAGTCCATTAAAGGTGGCAGAGTTGAAGGGGCCAACTCATTAGTCCCTGCAGAATTGTGAAATTGATCCCTTTTCTCGCTGGAGCACTTGTGAAATACCCTGCAAATCACCCAATCATTCTGCAGGAAAATCCAAGTCAATTCATCAGCATCATATGTCAAATCTTGAAATAAACATAGAATCACCGCTCAAGAATGTATATAACCCTATTCCGTAGCGTGATAAGCTGTACCTTAGACGGTTTTGGCAGATTGTAAATAGAGAATTTTCCCTCCAATCTGTACTCATGAGCAACCCAGTTGGATTTTTCGCCTTTCGGAGCTCTTCCCCTGTAGAAAACTAAGGTTTTCTTCATTCCAACAAGAATTTTTCCTCTGAATATTTCTTTATCTTTTCCAGTGGCTTTCCAATAACCTGCAGCAGTAGCTCTGTTTGTCCTAAGACCAGTAGGATATTTCTTGTCTCTTATACAGAAGAAATACCATTCTTTTTCCCCCATTTTTGCTTTCCCTTTAACACAAAAAAAAAAAAAAGGCAAAATAAATACAAAAAACTTGAACCCATAAAAGAAAAAATCCAAAAACAAAAGAGTTTAAACAACTTACATGGCAAATCCCATGGTTCAATCTTGTTCATATCCACCTCTGTTATAGCTATAGCAGAGAAATTGCTGTCAAAAACTTTCTTTGATAAATAATGAGTAATCAGTTCTTCATCTGTGGGATGAAATCTAAATCCAGGAGGCAATTCTATTTGATCCTCCCCTTTCACAACTCCAACATACTTCTCCATCGTCTGAACCCGAACACCTCTTGCAAACTGCTCTTCTGCTAAAAAACACCCTATGGTGTAGTGGATGGATAGACGACAGGTGAATATCTCTACAACTGCGTAGTTGACTAATAAGTAAGATATGAATGACTTTTTATGGTAAGCCTAAACTTTTCTGACCTCCCAAATTCCTAAAAGTTTTAATGGATTTTTGCCAAACAATTCCAACTTTTCAGAAATCTATCACAAATTCAGCAAATAATTAAATACAAAGTGGATGGAACTGAACTAAGAGAAAAGCCATGAAAAAGTTGGAAAGAAATGGAAAAATTTAATGGAGATAAAATTACAGAAGCCATGAAACTGACCTTAAAGTCTCAGAAAAATTTAGTTTAGGACAAAAGGACAACATATGAGGAACACAAGTCCATAAATACTTGATGTTTTGGTGTGGAAGAAATGTGTTTGCTAAGCAATCTAATAGGTTGTTTTTAGGTTTAAATAAATTCATCTCCTTTAAATTTGACCAAATACATCTCATTTCTCTCTGTTTATATTACTACTTCTTAGCTTTGGTATTGTGAATTAAACCATATTTGACAGCATTAATAAAGAAAATTAAATTAAAATTTTGTTCATTGTATTATTAAGTACGATATAATACGATGTACTAAACATGCACTTAATATTACAATTATTAGTTTCATGGAGTAAATTTGTTTAGAACGATGAAAATATTGACATAAAAAAATTAAAAAATTTACGAAACATTATTTATTAGTTCATTTTTCATAAAAAATGTGTAAGCTTACCAATGCACAAACAAATAGATAAAATGGGCAATTATAAATTACTATTCAAGGAGTTCACACGAATTCAGTTTGTTCGAGTTGACGATTGAATTAGTCTAATAAAAAGTCGAGTTGATCTAATTGACACAATTAAGATAAAGACAGAGTTTTTACGTAAAATACTTACTATATTAAAAATAGATAAAATGAGGAATTTATGAATTTTTTTAGTCCAAAAATGTCATTCCCACATTGAACAAACAGTTCCAATCGTGAGTAACTTTATCACTTGTTTTTCTGTTACAAAATTAGTTGAAGATTTCAAAATTTGAATAATGGTTTTCAACTACAGACCAAATTATCCAACACGCATTAATTAATATTGCTCAAGAAATACTCGATGTTAAGGATTCTTTGAATATATGCATCATGTGTTCTTTTGAAATAATTAAGTGTATTTCCCAAATTACCCTCCTTACCCAAAAGCACCTACTGTTTCAAAACAGCTTCCTGGAAAGGATAAAAAGTAGATTACAAAAGGCTTTACATCAGCTACCAGAAATTAGTTTATGGAAGGTTATATTTGCATTTTTGCACCACAATTTTTATTTGTCACGTTTTATTTTAATTGTATTTGAAATTTTTTATCTTTATTTATTATAGTAATTATGTCATTAACATTTTTTTTAATCGAATTCTTATATTCAATTTCTATTAATTAGTATATCTCATCTTTATTGATAATTTCTGCCAAACTGTTTTGTTTGCGTATTTTGAAATTAGAAAAAATATTTTTACGCTCTTTTGTATTTATTAATTTTTAAAAATATGTTAGACACATAAGTCGTTTTACGCCCTCCCAACAAATTTTTTAGACACAATCCTTTATTAGAAACAAAGTAGGTTAATTAATAGAAATTTGAGGATAAAAATGTAACAAAAAAAAGTTTGAAGACATGAATAGTACAATGACTAAATATTGAAAACCTTAAATATAATTAAAATATGGTACAACAAATAAAATTAGTAACATGAATTAATCATCCTTAGTTTATGTCCCATTTATATAAAGTTGAAATGACAATTTTAACCTCATTACTTTTCATCTGCAGCAAAATGAACTGTAGATGGAGATTGTCAAGCCATTGCACAAATTTTCCATGTTGTTATTCAACAGATATGACACTGATTAGTTATTAAAATACACAGGCAGGATAAGTTGATCGGTTGTGAAAAGCATTCACACTATGTTGCTACCATTAGTCGTGAATATGCAGGTTACAATAGTGAAAATAAAGATACATTCAATTAAAAAATCGAGATACTTTTTTTTTTTTTAATTGACATAAAAGGAGGAGGAATTAATATAATAGATACTAAGAATTATGCCGATTAGGTAAGTTCGAATGGTAATTATTTTGATCATATTCGATGAAAGAGAAATTATAGAACAAAAGTCGAATTAGAAACTAATCTAAAAGAAGCTACAATCTTTCGCAGCAAGTGATATATTGACTAATTCTTAAAGTTGATGTTATCAAATCTTTGAAGTGATGATTTCAATCAAACTATATGCTACAATGGACGACTACACAAGTACATAATTTGGACACACACAAGAAATAGAGCCATAGAGGTACCTCACATGTGCATTCATAGTTTCTTTGAATCTCAACATATACAAGTATTGCTCATGAATTTTCTTGTAAGTGCTTCAAAGTGGATGGTTGACCTAAGAGGATGCCTAGTGGCATTGCTACAATTTTGACAAAGAAGATGACTAGTTGAGTCGTCGTAGTTTTGAAGAATTGCAAAATGATGCCTTGGTATTTATAATAATTTAGACACTGGAGTTGATAAAGTTTATTTAGCGTTTGCAACTATATTTGATGCAATTAGATTCATATTAGAGGAATTAAGATCGAAGAATACTTGATCAATCATAGCTTATTACAAGGAGATATTGAATCTAAGAATAAGCAAAGAGTCAACTAATGAACTCATGGCTAGATTTGCAGCATGTTTATATGTGTTTATAAGTATTTATAAGTTGGTCAAACAATATTTTTCTTCACACATCCCGTATGACCCACAAGTGTTATCTATTTTTTATCCACATATTTCGTAGAACTCACTACTTACAATTTACAAAAATAAATTACCAAAGAAGCACTTGATTGTTGACTTGACTTTCTTGCTCAACAATACGGTTGTCGATCTTAATAACTTTTACAAAAATCTATACAGTACTTTGTGAACTGAAACAAGTCGTTTTTTCTAAAAAAATATATATATGTATAACGTATAATAGTATAACAATTTTATCAAATTATTTAAAGTTGAATTTCCTTAATTCATGAGTTTACAAATCAACTCTTGAGAATAAAAACACCCCTATATATTGCAATCTATAATTAGGGGTTGAGAAAACGAACCTAAATAATTATGCATAGATTAGGACGCGTGTTAGCTTTGATTTCGGGTAGGATCTTCAAAATTTTTGCATATTATATTCTGAGTAATTCAATTGACTATGGTTTGGTTAATTAACTCAAGGGTTGACATCATTTTTTTAAGATTAAGATGAGAAGGCCAAGTGGGCCCTGTTTCAATAGTTCCAACATGTAACAAGAAAAGTGACTCGCACACGTGGCACAATGCCACTAGCCCAAAACCCACAAAATACGGTCAAGATTGATTACATGTTCAATTGTAAATCTTTTAAAAGTACTTAACAAAATATTATTACGATAATGACTGATTCCATTTAGCATCACAAGACTTGCTATTTACTATTAGTGAGGGACCAAATTATTCAACATTCTATCTGAATAATCGAAGCTAGCCTTAATAACAATAAAGAACACATAGATATGGAATAAAACATCGAGGAGATGTTTGTTTGATAGGGATACGTGTTTGGAGTTATATAAGAATAGCATTTTCGTTTCTTCTCGTAACATAATTTTGTCACAATTAAAAATTAACTAGTCGTACACACTTTATCATTTAAAATGAACTCAATAATTTCACGACTCTGTTTACATCTTTATTACTCGTACCTACGTATCAGATTCTCAATCATTCATACCGACTGAAAAATAATTGACCAATCAAGTGATCAACTATCTTTCCTCTCCTCTCCAACCTCTCACTTGTATAGCAACACATACGTGATGCCAAAATACATTTTCATCCTCCTTTTCTATAAGGACAGATGACGACAAAAAGAAATTCAATCATTTAAATAAAATATATTGAATTCTAAATTTCTTAACAAAACCATTTTTTAAATTTTCAAATATGGTTTTCAAACTCTAGCTAATTATATCAATCCACAATATTTTTGGATTACTTGAGTGTAATTTTACATAAAATTGTAATACATTGGACAATTTTGCTAAATGACCAAAATTCTACATAAATATTGCTCAATTAGGGTTTGAGTAGAAAAAACCCAAATTAACTTCAAATGATTTAATATTTTTATCTGTTAAGAGTTATTTCCATATGTCAATTATGACATCACATATCGTATTTATTGAACATAATTAAAAAAAAAAATTGTGCAGTAGTTTATAAATTTTTTATTTATTGCATCACATTTTAATTAAATCTAAAGTTTTCAATATTTTTTTATTATAGTACTTATGTCTCTAACTTTTTTCACCGAATTATTATGTTCAACTTTTCATTAATTAGCATATCTCACCCTTGATAATGCTTTCTGTCAAAATATTATATTTTGCGTGCTTGAAAATTAAATAAAAATATTTTGTTGTACTTTTGTATTTATTTATTTATTTTTAAGTACGATGAACAGATAAGTCGTTTTACGCCTTTCAAATAGACTTTTTGGACGGGAACCGTTATTAGAGACGAGATGTGTTAATTAATTGAAAGTTGAAGATAAAAATTCGACAAAAACAAGTTGAAGGCATAAATATTACAATGAACAAAGATTGAAGACCTTAAAAGAAATTAAAATATAATCCAACAAAATAAATATAAACTATAATATAAATATAATTACTCATATTTTAATTCTTGGTTAAATCAAAAAAGTGCATTGAATCATGTAGTGAACATTATCAATGAACTCAACCCAGCGAAGTTTCCCAACATAATACTTAATTCTTCTTTAAGCTAAAATAATATATAATTACACTGTGTAACACTTATTCATTACAATATCATCAGGGGCGGATCTACCACATGGCGAGACCCCGCGTCCGCCCGTGCTGGAATTTCGAGAAAAAATGGTGTTGGTTTAGGGGCGGACCCACTGAATTTCATCAATTTTTTTTTTCTTCACGCTGTGGCAATGGCCGCCTTCCTGCGTGTATGTATATATGTATGTAAAGCTTATTGGAAGGAAAGAAGGAAGGTGGATAGTTGGGTCACGTGGGTGTGTGTGAGAAAGAGAGAGAGAGAGGAGTATTTTAAATTCAAAATTATATTTATGGTCCTCAATTTTGAGAAATTAAAAAATAAGGTAATTGCATGAATAAATCTTTAAGTAAGAATTTATTATTTTTCTTTAATATGATAATTGCATAATTTGAAAAGTGGGTCAAAATTGAAGAATATAAAAAGCATTTATCAGAGCTTTTGCTCTTTTTTTTTTTATTTGCCGTAGATTTAGTTTTATTTTAAACTTTTCAACATATGAAAAATCGTAAAGAACAACTATAAAAAATTTACTACATTTTGAATTATCGTTATTATCTTATTTTAAATTATTTTTTACGTAAATCTTTATCGTCTCCACTGAACTTTTGCTTTTTTTTTTTTTTTTGACATAAATTTGACTTTATTTTAAGTTTTTTATTATGTTAGTGTTGGAAGCGAATCAAATGTATGGCTGATACTTATATTTCTAACAAGCATTGGCCGTTGACTGGTCAACAGTCAATATTTGACCGTTGACCAGTCAATGTCCGCCCTAGCTGAACTTCAACCTTAGATCCGCCCCTGAATATCATATGCTAAAATAAAATGGGTATTAAAAAAGACTTGCATATTTTAATGATGTGATATGTAATGTTTAATAAATTATTTAATTAGCAACATGGAATGGAAGCTTAAATTTAATGATTATTAATTAATAATTTTATTTTGAATGAAATTCCAAGTTCTTTATTTGTCAACTCATATTAATATAAAATATTAATTGTTGTCAAAATTCAGGAATTTTGGGAGATAGCCTGACTCATCGCCCAGGCACGTCCAGGTCAGGTGTGATTGAGTAGATATATATTTGAGTAAGTTTAAATTATCTTATTGACAAGTAAATAAGTAATTTATAAAATATAATATTTTTTATTAATTAAGTTTGAGTAAATAAGTTACTCAATTAAAGGTAGCTTCTACTTTTTTTTGACTTATTTTCTTGGGATTTTTAAAGTCAAGTGGCTTACATTTTTTCTGAAATATTCAAAACTTGGTTAAAGAAAACTATTATTAATTGGTTAATCTATACGTATTTGGTAATATTGAAATTATTTTTTAAGTACTTATAAATTATGGATCTTATTAAATGTGTGGATAATAAATAAGTAGTAAATTGTTTATGCTAAAAAATGTGTGGATAAAAATTATGTTTAATCAATTTAAATTATAATTTAATTTTTACCAAACATGACTTTTAAATATAAAATCTTTGCTTCAAACAAACATGCCCCTAGTCCGGTGAAAGTATAGTCCTAATTAACATTTTTATAAAAATGTTTGAACCCGACAAATTTCATATCTCGATTATATCAATGAATATGAATAGATAAATTATAAGTTAAATTGATCTAAGTTCTTTTACTCTCGATTCTAAATAGATTATAACATGTAATCCCCGAGTCCCAAAATTTTTGGGAATTTTTTATTTTATAAATTTATTAACATGCAATTTAATAGTAGATAATTTTAGCTTAATATCAAGTTAATGGAAGACAAGTTAATTCATTCGTCCCATATCAATTTAACGGAAAATTGGACTCATTGACATAATAAAATTAATAATACAAAATTACAAATGATTTGCATATTCTTCAATTTCAGTGGACGTCCACCAATCTGAAATCAGAATCTCATGTTTCTCCTATCTGTTTTCTACAATAAATAAAACATAAAGAGTTAGACTACGACATTTCAATATCTACATATCTCTCTCAAATCACACAATAAATCGTTATATATTAATTTTTCTCAAATTTTTAAACTAAATCTCTAAATTTTACTATAAAATCGTCAATTGCTAGACCATCGAAAAAATCAATACTCTGAAGGACGGGACATTCATGCTCATCACTCCACATGCAAATTCTTTAAGGTAGAGGAAATACTGAAAACAAGTCGTTTTTTATAAATAAAAATGAATAAATACACTTTGTTTGTGAATGCATATCGTGTCCAATTGATTTTTTTTTTCCTTTTGAGTTTGAGTGATATTTAATTTTATTTATGTACTGGATCTTTCTGTTTTTGATGAATAATTTTGTAAAAGGCAAGATGAACAATAAGAGTTTGATATTTGTTTCTTTTGTGGGTTGATTTTAGACATTGAACATTAGTGATATATACCCACAATGAGGAAAAGCCCAAGCTGGATGTGCCCAGATGTGATGGCCCATGTCTGATGAAACACGCCTATGCTAAATGTTGAAAGTGCGAGACTAATGTTGAAGTCGCTGGTTGCTTATCATCCGTTGATAATGTGCCGTTGATCTCAGCCGTTGGTCTGCCATTTAAATAGGCTAATCCATCAGATTTTAGGGTAACTCTCTGTGTGTGCGCAGCTCTCTTTCATCCTCTCTGATTCTCTTCTATTCTTTCGTCTTCCTTTTCTTTTTGGTGAACCTTTGGTTCTCCTCTAGTGTGTGAAAAGGAGTTGCTACAGTAATCGTTCCATGATTACTGTTCTGGTGTCTGTGATTAGTTCTCTAAACTGTTGTGTTAGGGCTTTTCTTGATGTCTGTTAGAAGAGCGTGTAATGGGAAGAAATTAGGGCTGTTCTGAGTGGTCTGAGTTTGTAACCTTGAATCTTGAACGTTTGTGATTCTTAATAGTGCAAAGAGAGGTCGTATCTACTTTTGTAGAGCCTCAAATGCAGATATAAGCACTAACGTGCTGAACTGCCTGTCCCCTCATACGGGACAATCATATCTGGTGTTATTTTGTTTGCTTTACATATATTTCATATTTTCTTGTTTCTGTGATAAAAGGCAAAGAATGGTAAGTATGAAATCTTGAAACCCCAACAAGTGGTATTAGAGCATAAACAGGAAACTGGTTCATATTGCTAATATTATCTTTCGCCTCTGTTACTGAGACAAATCTCAGGGCTGTAAGTATAATCCTCGTTGTGAGTTTTCTTTTCTTGATTATGTATAATCCTCGTTGAGAGTATTTTTCTCTTCTTGGCATGAACTTTGTGTTTTATAGTTAATACAAGAAAATATTGTGAACTCTACTTGCTGCTTGATTTGCTCTCAGTAAACACTGTGAAATATTGTGTAATATCAAATATCTGTAAACTGTTCTGTTTGTACATCCTTGTTGTCTTAAGTGTAACTCCCTCCCTTGAGGCTTTCTTGATCTCCCCCTGACCTGAGAACTTGATTCTCACGGAATCCTGGGGTGGTCTTGATTATAGGCCTCTCTCAAAAACTATGTGAAAGATCTTGCTTGTGCTTGTATCTGGAAGCTTGCTTGTCCTTGTATCTGATTAATGATCCTATTATTTTCTTGCCTTAGAATAAAATATCCTTTTCTTGTTTTCTCTTGTTGTCTGTAACCTTTGTGGTAAAATTGTGCTAAATGGCCACCTCAAGTTTTCATTTAGATCAATTTAATGAAAAAGGAGATTTTGCTATTTGGCAACAAAAAATGAAGGGCATTTTAGTTCAGCAAAAAGTGTCCAAGGCCATAAATAAATCTTTCCCTGATTCTATGTCTGATGATCAAAAGGTGGAGGCTGATGAGTTAGCCTATACCTCTATCATACTTCATTTGTCTGATTCTGTGCTTAGAAAAATTGGTACCCTTGATGATGCTCAATCTTTATGGGAAACCCTTGAATCAACTTATCTTAAAAAATCCCTTCCAAATAAATTGTTTTTGTTGGAAAAATTTTTTAGTTTTAAAATAGATCCCTCAAAGGATCTTGATGAAAATTTTGACATTTTCAATAAGTTGATCCAAGATATTAAGAACTGTGGTGATAAAGGTATTGATGAGTACAAAGCTATTATCTTGCTAAACTCAATACCTAAAGCCTATAAAGATGTTAAAAGTGCCATCAAATATGGTAGGGATGATCTGACTGTTGATATGATCATGAATGCTCTAAGAAGTAAGAGTCGTGAGTTAAAAACTGATAAGGAAACTAGAAGTAATGGTGAAGGGTTGTATGTTAGGGGCAGATCTCAGCATAGACAGTCCAATAATCAGGAAAGTAATAATCCCAATGGCCAAGGTCACAAAAAGAAAGGCAATGGTAAGTCTAGATCTAAATCAAAGGTAAAAGGGAGAAAATGTTACAACTGTGGTAAGTTGGGGCATTATATTAAAGATTGTTATAAATTAAATAACAATTCTCAGAAATATAAAACTCCTGAACAAAGTAATGTGGCTATCACAAGTTCTGACACTCTTGGTGAGCTGTATGTTGTCTTTGATAAAGAAGAGCCTGATATCTATGTGAATTATGTGTCTCCAACTTGTCAATTTGATGAATGGCTGCTTGATTCTGGATGTACCTTTCATATGACACCCAAACTTGATATGTTCTGTACCTACACTAAAGTGAACTCTGGTAGTGTTGTTATGGGTAATGATGTTGCATGTAAAGTCCATGGAATAGGAAATATAAGAGTCAAATTTGATACTGGTTTTGTTTATCTCCTTGAAAATGTGAGACACATTCCTGACTTGTCCAAAAATCTGATTTCTATTGGCACCTTAGAAGATTCTAATTTTGTTGGAAAATTTGGTGATGGCTGTTTTAAAATATCTAAAGGTGCTCTTATTGCTATCAAAGGATATAAAAGAAATGGCTTGTATTTTACTCAAACTGAAAAATCTTCTTCATGTTCTGCTGTGACTAATTCTGTCAATATTGATTCAACTGATCTTTGGCATAAAAGACTAGCTCACTTAAGTAATAAGGGGCTAAGTATTTTACAAAATCAAGGTTATTTTGGAAAAGATAAAATCTCTAATATTCCTTTCTGTGAAACTTGCATCATGGGAAAACAACATAGAGTTCAATTTTCTGATGGCTTACATAAATCCTCCTCCATACTTGATTATGTGCACTCTGATTTATGGGGTCCATCTAGCACACCTACACATGGAGGGAACAAATATTTTCTGTCTATAATTGATGATTTTTCAAGAAAAGTGTGGATCTATCTGTTGAAAAATAAATCTCATGTGTTTGATAAGTTCAAAACCTGGAAAACTCTTCTTGAAAATCAAACTGGCAAATCTGTGAAGTGTTTAAGGACAGATAATGGCCTTGAATTTTGTAATAAGGTTTTTGATAATTTTTGTAATCAATGTGGGATTAAAAGGCACAAAACTGTCCCTTACTCCCCTCAGCAAAATGGTGTTGCTGAGAGGATGAATAGAACCCTTCTTGAAAGAGTTAGATGCATGTTAACCAGTTCTGGTCTATCTAAACCTTTCTGGGGTGAGGCTGTTGTTACTGCATGTTATCTTGTAAATAGGTCCCTTTCTGCTGCCTTAAATGGTAAGACTCCTGAAGAGGTTTGGCATGGTAAGCCCACTGACTATTCCAATCTTAGAACTTTTGGATGTACATCATACTCTCATCTAAAAGATGATAAGCTTGAACCCAGATCTCAAAAGTGTGTGTTCTTAGGTTATCCTGAAGGAACAAAAGGGTATAGATTATGGGTTAGGAGTCTGGGAGGTTTTAAAACCACTGTCAGTAGAGATGTTGTTTTTAAAGAAAATGAGATGCCTTGTTTAAAACACTCTACTGAGAGTAGTAATGCTAGTAACCCCACTAATACAGATGTTGAGGTGGAGCCTGATAATGTAGTTATCACTCCTACTGATCAAAATCCCACAGATGACCCTCAACATGTTGCCTCTGGTGATGACTCTAACCTTAATCAGATTAGAGATGAAAGCCAAAATCAGAATCAAAATTTGGCTTCTGATGATTACCTTTTAACTAGAGATAGAAATAAAAGAACTATTAGAGTCCCTACTAGATTTTCTGATTATGATCTTGCTGCTTTAGCTGTAAATTCTTTTGATGATTTGAGTAGTCATGAACCTAAAACTTTTGATGATGCTATGAATGGAAGTGAATCTGAAAGTTGGTGGAATGCAATGAAGGAAGAAATGACTTCTTTGTATAAAAACCAAACCTGGGAATTGGTTCCCAAACCTCCTCATAAATCCATTGTGGATTGCAGATGGCTGTATAAGGTAAAAGAAGGTAATAATTCTTCTGACCCACCTAAGTTTAAAGCTAGACTTGTTGCTATAGGGTTTACTCAAAAGCATGGTGTTGATTATAATGAAATTTTCTCTTATGTGGTAAAGTATACTACTTTAAGAGTTATGTTTGCTTTAGTTGCTCATTCCAATTTAGAAATGGAACAACTTGATGTTAAAACTGCTTTCCTACATGGTGAATTGGATGAAAATATTTACATGAATCAACCCATTGGTTTTGTTGATAAACACAAGTCTGATTATGTGTGTTTGCTGAAGAAATCCCTATATGGTTTGAAGCAATCCCCCAGACAATGGAATAAGAGATTTGACACTTTCATGTTATCTTTAGATTTTCATAGAAGTGATTTTGATCATTGCCTCTACTTTAAATCTGAACTTCCCAGTAATATTCCTGTGTTTTTACTGCTGTATGTGGATGATATGCTAATAATTAGTTTATGCATTGACTTAATTAGTAACATTAAATCTGCCTTAAGTTCAGAATTTGATATGAAAGATCTTGGCAATGCCAAGAAAATTCTTGGAATGGATATCATTAGAGACAGATCTAATTCTATTTTATTACTAAAGCAACAGTCTTATATCTTGAAAATTCTGAAGAAGTTTTCTATGTCTGATTGTAAAGGTGTTTCTGTACCTTTGGCTAACCATTTCTTTCTTAGTAAAGACCAATGTCCCCAATCTGTTGAAGAGTTAGAATATATGAATAAAGTGCCTTATTCTAATGTGATTGGTTATGTAATGTATGCCATGGTTTATACCAGACCTGATATTGCTTATACTGTAAGTATGTTAAGTAGATATATGTCTAACCCTGGGGAACAACATTGGGAGGCTTTAAAATGGTTACTGAAGTATCTGAAAAGTACTGCAAATGTTGGTTTAGTTTTTAAGCATTGTAGTGAAGGGATAAAACTCAAAGGGTATGTTGATGCTAATTATGCTAATGATAGGGATAGTAGGAAGTCTACTACTTCATATATGTTTACTCTTTGTAATTCTTGCATAAGCTGGAAATCTCAGTTACAACATATAGTGGCTCTGTCCACTACTGAGTCTGAATATGTTGCTATCACTGAAGCTGTGAAAGAGGCTTTATTAGGGCTGGGCAAAAAACCCGCGAACCCGACGACCCGAACCGACCCAAACCGACCCGAGTCGGTTCGGGTCGGTTTCGGGTTGGGTTTACCCAACCCGAAACCGACTCGGTTTATTAAAAAAAAAAAAAAAAAAAATTTTTTTTTTTTTTTTTTTTGTTCTTCAAACCGGCCCAAACCGAAAACCCGAACCGACCCGAATCGGTTCGGGTCGGTTTCGGGCCCCTTTTTTCAAAAAAAATTTTGGTTTCGGTTTGGCTTTCGCCAAACCGATTTTTGGTCGGTTCGGGTCGGTTTGGGCCGAAAATCGACCCGAACCGACCCACGCCCACCCCTAGGCTTTATGGCTGAAAGGTTTGTTATCTGAATTAGATTTACTCCATAATCCTGTAGTTGTTTTTTCTGATAGCCAATCTGCTATACAGCTTTGCAAGAATCCTGTGTTTCATGATAGAACAAAATATATGGATGTAAGATTGCATTTCATTAGGGACATAGTGGCAAAGCAATTGATTAGTCTTGATAAGATTCCTACTCAGCATAATCCGTCTGATATGGGAACTAAACCACTACCGTTAAACAAGTTTAAATCATGTTTGAGTTTGCTTAATATTGATTCAGGTTAAATGTGTTAAAGATATCTAATCAATAGTATAGGTAGTATATATGTTAGTTTAGGTTATCTTGTTTTAAATTGTGTATTTTTTTCACTAACTTGTTTAAATTTTTTGCAGGTATCTGAGGCTGTGATATAAAAGAGATTGAGTCCTTTCTTTTTGCACTAAGGAGTTACATTTGGTTCAAGGTGGAGATTGTTGTAATATGATGATCCAAATCGTGTTGTAAGCCCACTATGATGAATGGCCCAACTTGCTTATTACCCACAATGAGGAAAAGCCCAAGCTGGATGTGCCCAGATGTGATGGCCCATGTCTGATGAAACACGCCTATGCTAAATGTTGAAAGTGCGAGACTAATGTTGAAGTCGCTGGTTGCTTGTCATCCGTTGATCTCAGCCGTTGGTCTGCCATTTAAATAGGCCAATCCATCAGATTCGAGGATAACTCTCTGTGTGTGCGCAGCTCTCTTTCATCCTCTCTGATTCTCTTCTATTCTTTCGTCTTCCTTTTCTTTTTGGTGAACCTTTGGTTCTCCTCTAGTGTGTGAAAAGGAGTTGCTACAGTAATCGTTCCACGATTACTGTTCTGGTGTCTGTGATTAGTTCTCTAAACTGTTGTGTTAGGGCTTTTCTTGATGTCTGTTAGAAGAGTGTGTAATGGGAAGAAATTAGGGCTGTTCTGAGTGGTCTGAGTTTGTAACCTTGAATCTTGAACGTTTGTGATTCTTAATAGTGCAAAGAGAGGCCGTATCTACTTTTGTAGAGCCTCAAATGCAGATATAAGCACTAACGTACTGAACTGCCTGTCCCCTCATACGGGACAATCATATCTGGTGTTATTTTGTTTGCTTTATATATATTTCATATTTTCTTGTTTCTGTGATAAAAGGCAAAGAATGGTAAGTATGAAATTTTGAAACCCCAACAATATAATATAGTGTGTAAAATAAAATAAAGTATGAGAACTCGTTAGAAACACTTAAAATAAAGTATAAAAAAAGTTTCATCAAATAATTGTTTTAAATTTTTTTTAAATGTTAATTTTGCGGACCTCTAATTTAAAATGGTTGGCTCCGCCATGTCTAATCCTACACTCACATATGTAGTTGCTTACATCAATTGGTTCCATGTCAATTTTCAAACGTAAGCAAGTTTAATAAACCAATTAAGGTTAAAAAACGAGTTGTTATGGAAGTCCCAACTCCCAAGTCTTTTATCTTTTCGTTCTTTAATACTTGCATTATTTAATAGAATATTTTAATTTATTTTACTTCGTTAAATTTGTTCAATATTATTAAATACAATGTATTAAATAGAGTCTTAACAAGTGTTTAACATGTCAAACCAAATTAAATTGTATAAAATAACAACAAATAATTATCACATTTTGTTCTTTAATAATTTATAGTATTTTCATGGTTTGACTATTTGATTCACCTAATCACACAGATAATCCTGCGTTTTGTATTCTATGACTGCTGGGAAGGTTACACTCTGTAAGTTTGACTAAAGGATGTAGTTCCATTGAAGTAATACTGATTATAAATTATTTATAATTATAGTTAATTTATTATTAATAAAAAATTTAAAATAATCATTGAATAGCGACTTAAGTTTATAACAATTACACTAATAGTCACTCACGCAAGAAATGTTTACCTAAACTTTTATGAGTGACAATAAACCGAGTAATAGTCAAAAGTTTATAATAGTTACACTAATGACTACTCAAGCTAGAAACATTAATCTAAAATATTACATAAGAGTAATAATGGGTCGAGTCGAGCCGAGCTTGACTTAACCCAAAAGAGGACTCAGTTCGACCCATTGGTCGAGCCGAGCAGGCTCATTTGACTTTTTTTTTTTTTAATGAAAACAAAAGTTTAAACAAATTGGAAAATTTTCAAATGAAATACTGTACGAAAAAATTGAAAATTAAAACCCTGTTAATTTTTCTGGGTTTAGAACTGACTACTTTTCACTAGAGTTGGCAAAGCCTTCAAAGCAGGGCTACACATGAAATTGGATTGGGCTGGCCGAGCCCAATTTTGTATGGGCTAGAAATATGCTAGCACAATCCAGCTCATTGACTCAACTTGGTTTTAATTTTCTTTTTTTTAAATAAATTTTTTATACAATATAGTACATTACATCAAATACAATCTTAAATAAATTTAGACTATATTTTTTGAGATTTTTAAATATATTAATTTATAAAATTGGAGCTCTCATGTATTAGTCAATAGATAAACGTCAATTTTCTTTCAAAATAATATATATATTTTTTCATTGTAAACTATTTATGGACACTTTTTTTAAAAAAAATACAAATATTAAAAGCATGCTAGTCTTATTGCTTTGAAATATAAGTATGTTTGGCTTAAATTAAAAAGTTTACTTATAAGTAAATTTAAAATAAATAATTAACTTGTCAAACCAAATATATTTTGGATTGAAACTTAAATTAAACTAAATTTTAATTAAATTTAAACAATCTTATGTTGGATATTGGGATTTTTAGACCAATGTTTATTGGTGACTTAAGCTTAGATTATTTTAGATTGATATTATTTCGATTATGTATTGAAGCTATTCACAAAATGAGTGATTAGTGTTAATGAACAAAAAAAATCAAAATCAGGTTGGCCCAACTAGTGGGCTAGATGGGCGGGCCATCTAACCCGATTTTATTTAGGTCAGAGTCAGCCCAACCCAAGAAGGCGGGTTATATGCGAGCCGACCCAATTTTGCCACTTCTACTTTTAACGCATGTGTAGTTAAAATTATATATGAACAACTTGTTACTTATAAATTTTTTTTGTAAAAAAAAAAAAATGCAAATAATACTTTCAAATTATGTAGTCAGATCTTGATATTCTTTAGCTATTAATCTGTCCAATTTATTTTGGATATGGAGCTCTTTTTTATACATATTAAATTCTCTAGAAAATGATTCACTATATGATTTAGAGATGGGTAGTTATATTACCACAACATTATTTGTTAAGTACACTATATTCTAATTGCAATGAAAGTCTCCAACTATTGGTTACTTTTGCATTTATAACTTTAACTTTTTTTAGCAAATTTTTATCATCAACCTAATCATTTGCATATCTTATATTTGTCTTTGATGCTAATTTTTGTCCAAAAAGTTACTTAGGAGGGCGCAAATTTTTTTTTTTGGCCTCTAATATTTTTACATAATTAAAATAAATAACAATTACGTAAGTTTGAAAAAATATTTTTACCTCATTTTAAGGCACATTAGCAGAATATTTAGACAAAAATCTTCATCGGAGACAAGATGTGAAACTAAATGAAAGTTAATGATAAAAATACGATGAAGAAAATTAGAGACATAAGCGTCTAAATATCAAATGTTGGAGGACCTTTAATTGCAATTAAAACGTGGTGTGAATAATAAAAAGTGTAGTGTGAATATAATTACTCTTTAGAGATTGTTCGGTTACTATTTTCTCCAAAAAAACTTATTTTTTTACCTACAATTTTTGACTTTTCAACCCTTTTTACACTACCAAAAAATTTGAAAAGTCAAAAAATCACCAAAAAAACCCATTTTTTCTCAAAAAAAACTCTATCGAACAAGCCCTTAACATAATTCCGGGTAAAGAAGCTCAATAACATTTTAATGAACACAAAACAAAATAAAATAATTTAGCATATACTGTTATAAATAAATATATTGATTTAATTACAACAATTGTAATATTGTATATATTGATTTAATTAGAACAATTTCAATTCACTGTTGGCAATATTTGATGAACACAAAAAAGAAATGAGGCCGAGAATCAATCATAATAAATGTAATTATGTAATTAAAACTGCATATTGTATGTATAAATAACATTGTTCTAAAAAACGTAAAGTAGAAGTCGAGTTTCAAATTTTTCGAGCGTAAAAAAAATCTAGACAAGGACGAGACAAGGGCAAGGTGTGGGTGACAAGACGAACTTTTTAGAATAATGATAAATTTCTTAAATACATTGAATTTTGTCGAAATGTACCGGATTTTCTCTGATTTCAAGTTCTTCATAAATCGATTATGATTTTTTTTTTTTTTATTTGTACCCATGATTTTTGCTCAATAATTTTGAATTTGGTATATGTTTGTTAGGGGCGGATTTTGTGGAATTCATTGATATAACGTTTTGATATTTAAATAATTAAACTCAATGATTTTTTATTTTTTATTTTTTCAAAAATAACTGATTTCACAATCTCACATATTTCCCCAAAATTTGGAAATCTGATTTGTAATTTTGCCAATTATATGCTTTTAACCCTTTTTTCATTTCAAGGACCAAATTTTGGCCTATATGTGTAATTTTTCCATTAAAATATCTTAATTTCTCGTCCAATTTACCTATTTATTTATTTTTTAAAAATATAATTTAAATTTAAAAATGAAATAAAAAATAAAAAATATGAGTTGTTGTAGGTTCAGGATGGAGAACATGATGCCTCAATTCCTCAACTCGACATAACGAGATTTTGTCATACCTAAACATGTTTGGTTCAATTATTAAATTGGAATATGATAAAATTTGAGGGGGGTGGGTGGGGGTGTTTAGTAATTATATACAGGTTAAACTTTGTGTGCAAACGTAGGGTGGATGCAAATGGTTATCTTATCCATTTCACTCTAAACAACGAAAGGCAAGAAATGAAGATGCAGGCTACTCAAACATATACAACTACAACTGATTCTTGTCAATTCCTAAAATGGCTGAAACTATAATGAGCTTCTCAGTTATCAAACCTCATATCCAAACAACAAAACTAAAATTCAATTCATTCTCAACATCAGTAATAATCATATTTTCTGTTCATTTTTCTTTCATTATATGGTTTATAAATTATAATTAATCTCACATCATAAGTTATTTTCTTTCCAGCTTAGGCAATGTTCAAGTTCAAGATTTGGCTGTGGCAACAAGCATCAGGTAAGTACTCCTATGGACTGCTAAGTATTATCCAATCCTCCTTACTAGATGTGCAATTTGTGTTTGTAAAATTATCCATGATGCTTTTCGTTATCCCTTGTATTTTTGGAATTCAAGTGGAAAGACGGCAAGAACGATAGAGGTTCTAGAGTTAAAGTGAATGCTTTACCAGATTGGCCATTGATGGCTGTTTTAGTTGAGCATGTGGAAGGACAGAGAGATCTCATCACCCACAAATCAATTTGGCACCTTAGCGATGAGGCCATGAAGAATGTTTGTGAGTCCATAATCATTAATCAATTGTTTGGTACGACGTATTAGACAACAATGGACAAAATTCTAACTTACTGTCTAGTATTGTCTCGTTGATCACACCGAACATGTCAAACATTTGCTTCAATCTTCACTTCACGGATGCATTAGTACAACCATCCTATTATCAAATGCCTAATTGTTTGTTTGTTACTCTTTCCACTGTAGACACAATGTATATCATGTTTACCTGTTGGGGATGCTGTTTCTTTGGTTCGACTAAAGTAAGTTCCATACAGATGTTTTTTGAAATTAAACTAAAAAATTTCATCAATTCAGTCGATTTTGGGATTCCTTCTTAAAATTCACTGTATATGGTTAGGATCCCTACTATGACTCCGAAGCATACAGAAAAGATGGAGGAGACGGCACTGGACATTGGGTCTATGAGAAGGTACCATGTTCTTACCCTTCCTATAATTTTGAGTCCGAAATTGTTTGATCTTGGAGCCAAGATTCTTAGGTCGTGTTCTCTTCGGTGTTTTAAATCCATTTTCTGTTTTCTATTTTTGAAAATAGTGAAAATGCAAAAGAAATGGAAAATAGCAAAATAGTCGTTTCAACGTTTTCATTACAAAATAAGGGAATTTTCCAAAACGGCAAAACGCGCGTTTTAATGAAGGAAGGTCTGCGTTTCGATTCCAAAATGCGACTTTCTTTTTTTCATTTTTTACATTTTACGCTGGGCAAAGAAACTGATGATTTAATCATTTTTCGCATTTTTTTTTTTTGCGAAACGCAATTCCCTTCCAAAACAGTGAACATGCGAAGGAAAGTTGTGGATGGTCAAGAGTTCAAGTCACCACCACGCTTTTTAATTGTTTTTAAAAGTTTTTAATTCCAACAAATAATTGTTTTAATTGTTTTTAACTCTGACAATAATTGTTCTAATTGTTTTTAATTCCAAATAATTAATTGTTTTTAATTCCAACAATAATTATTTTAAATTGTAATAATTGTTTTTAATTCCAAGTAAGTCTAAATTTCTAAAAAAATTCAAGAAAACGCGTTTTCGAATTTTCTGATACAACTTTCAAAAATTCCAAAAAGATCGTATTTTCAAAAATCTTAAAACAAACACTCAAAACACAAAATACATAATAAATTCAAAACACAAAACTCAAACACGGAGATAACACTATCTTAGTACTCACGTATTGCGAAATGCCTAGTAGCATGACATAATTTTGTGACAGCTACATTTTTGACATACAGTGTTTTTATTAGTCGAGTTACTTAACTATGATGAAATGCTGAGTATCAAGATATGCAAGCGAAGTGTCCCAACAATACTTTTAAGTAACAATGACATTACAAAATGATAATTAAAAAAAATCCCTAAAATTAATCGATGAATGACACTGCAGCAAGAAGACATTGAAGAATCGGCTAGGGGAGAGTTATTGCGTGAGGAGCTAATCGAGGAAATCGAGCAAAAGGTTGGGGGCCTAAGAGAATTGGAAGAAGCCAGCAAGAAAGAAGAGCTTGTCAAGTGAATTTATTTATCCGTTCTCTACATTTGATTCTTAAAATTAGCATATCTACACATATATATATCACGCATTCATCAGTCACATGAAAGTTGTAAATTATAAAGATTGAAATTTTAAGAAAGATGCACAATGTATGCGCTAATCTGCAGCAATGTTTTTATCAATTCATGTGGTGGTTATGTATTAGATGTCTTTAAAGTTAATTTAAATAGAACTTGGAAATAGAAAGGTTGGAGGTTGAAGATATGAAAACCAAAATTGGAAAACGTACAGTACAAACAAGAATACATTGCCCGTAAAAAAAATCCTGGCCCTACTCGAAGCCTACAAGTCAGCTTTTGTCAAATTTTGAACATACTAACAAGGAAAGCTTGAAGCTTTATAGTCGGTAAAATGTCTCGTAGAGCACGGACAGTCGGTGCATGCTTGGAGAAACTAAAACAATCATATGAAACCTTAACAAGTTGTCAGCTAAACAACTTGTTCAAGGCAATAGAGCTTGCTAATGCTGCCAAATTCATCAACGAACTTCACCTGCTAAATTGAAGTCTTAAATTAATTTATTTAACCTCGTTAATATTAATTCTATGCACTTGTAGCAATGACAATATCATAGTCAAAAGGGCAGAAAACAATGGTGGGTAAACAATGTGTGACCATCCTCAACACTAAAGCGTGCACTTGTTTCATATAAAAAATCACCATAAAACGTATGCCTTCATTGTACCTGGAACATTTTTTTTCATTTGATGCAATTGGAGCCCAAGTGGTCACAGGGCTTCTACAAAGTGCACCATTCAAATCTCCGTTCTTTATTAAGTAATCATCAGGCATTACAAAAAACACACCAACACCAAGTCGTAATTACAGGGCTTATAAACATAAATATTAACAATTGTTACTCATAAGAAGGGTAACGATAAAAACAACTCAAATGATCGATGCATCATAAGCAAACCAAGAATTTCAAGGGTCTATGCCAATTGTAACAAGACACAATGTGTAAATTTCAATAAACAATGGTTTGCCTCAGAGGTAGTGACAATTGCGTATCATCATCATTATCTCTGATAATACATGCAATAATAAATGCATCACAGGCAAACCAGAAACTTAAATCCATTAAACATGCAATGTATGGCATTAATTTTTGCAATTGTTTGACCCGAGTATAGGTGCTCGTGATGTTCCAGCACAATCAAAACACACAAAACGCCATCTTTTTAAACTATCAATAATAAGAATCGCAGTAAATTTGAATTAAAAAAAAAAGGACATTCTTAAAACAAATCTTTTGGAGAAAACTGGGAAAATCATTATATAGCCTCAGCTGCGATGATTCATAGGCATAAATAATCATAGTTTAATCTCATAATTATGCAATATATGCATCACTGGCATTCTGGCAAGCCTTTCACATTCTTAAAAAATACCTCATAAATTGCAGGAAAAACTACCAAGATATACACTTAAGTATTAGTTATTTACAAGCTAAAAAATTGGAAATTATGAAAACTGAGAAAAATAGAAAAATAAAATGAAGTTGTACAAAAAGGATATCAAAATCAGATTCAAAACCATAATCAAATACCAATTAACAAACTGCATAAAACTATATTAGCACAAAGTAGAATTAAATTGTAAAAGAAAAGAAAAAAAATATACATAAAATGTTAGCTTATGCATCAGAGAGATTCCCAACGACAAATCATCATACACATAATAGTTCTGATGTCCCTGTCTGTTTTATCGTCACTTGCATTAACCAATTGATTTAAAATAAAGGAAAAAACATATTATTTCAACAATTAGGGTAAAAAAAAAACAAGTTAAATACATTTACATCCAAAATAAAACTTATGAATGAGAAAGCATAAATTAACGTTTAATGCCTCGGAACCTCAGATTAATATTCTTTTCAGGGTGAAATACTCAAAGTATATTTAACACCATCCCTGGCAGAGGCTTTTTACGACGTATGATATTAATCAAAACAACAAAAGCATAAAATTGAAATTCGATTCCAAGTTAGATTAAAAAGAAAAACCACTCGAAGAACCGAAATTACAAAATTAAAATAAGAACATGGTATAAACAATAAGAAATTCAACCCAGATAAGAGAATCTGATTTGGAATTGTGAAATAATCGACAATTCGATTAACAATCAAGAAAAAACTTTACCGAGATAATTTGTTTCAGTGCATAATTAGGGCGTCGGCTATGATTTGGCGGTGTATATATAGGAGATCGAATTTGGACGGCTGGGGCTAGGGTTTAAGAATGGAGCACCGATTTTTGCAAATTGGCCCCTGTATATATTTTTTTTGGGTTTAAATGCGTAAAACAATGGATATTTACAAAGTAAATTGGAAAATAATGCTTTAAGCTAATAAAATACGTACTTTGTAATACTGCGAAGGGAAATTGGTGCAAATGGTACTTAACGTATGACATTACTGTGTAAATGGTCCCTAACCTTTTATTTTTAGTGAAAAGGTCTCTAATCTATCTATTTAGTTGCGTAATTAGTATTTTTTGACAAATTTCGTGAAAAATCCATTAAAAATCTATCATTTAGATGCGCAAATGGTCCCTAAAAATTTTTTTTGTCTTTATTAGTGGGGGTAAATTGTCAAGTTACATTTTTTTTCAACATTTCAATTGACGCAAATAGTTCTTAACCTTAGTTTTAATTTAAAAATGTGCAATTGGATTCCCAATCTTTACAAAAAGTGAAAGTATGTCCAATACTTTAATTTTTTTTATTAAATTATTTTTTATTATTAAGCAATCATATTATTTAAAATTCAAATTTTAATTTTATCATTACAACATAAAAAGAAAAAATAAATTTGTCACAAATAAAAATTTTAATTATGCTCAACCCAACCTGATTTTATACGGTCTCATATTTACTGGGTCAACCTAGCCTGCTTTTGAGACATAGGGTTAGTGGGTAGCCCGATTTTAAATATGAGATCGTATAAAATCAAGCTGGATTGAGCATAATTAAATTTTTTTTTTATGTTGTAATGATAAAATTTAAATTTAAATTTTAAATAATATGATTACTTAATAATAAAAAATAATTTAATAAAAAAATTAAAGTATCGGACATATTTGTACTTTTTGTAGAGATTATAAATCCAATTGCAAATTTCTAAATTAAAACTAAGGTTGGGGATTATTTGCGCCGATTGAAATGTTGAAAAAAAATGTAACTTGACAATTTTACCCACACTAATAAAGACAAAAAAAAATTAGAGATTATTTGCGCACCTAAATAAAAGGTTTTTAACGAATTTTTAACAGAATCTGTCAAAAAGGACCAATTACGCACCTAAATGGATAGGTTATGGACCATTCCACCAAAAATAAAAAGTTATGGACCATTTGCACCAATTTCCCTACCGCGAAAGATTATATACTCTCTTGTCGCGTATTTCCCTTTGATTCTCGGAAGAACATTGGTACACATGTTTGTAAAATGAATTTTTTTTTTCTCAAATTTATTTTCAATTATATATTTTATGAGACTCACACTTTTTATCAATTTTTCAACTACACATTTCATCATTTCTTTTTAAAATTTCCTAAAATCCTAACCAAACAGGTGATTAGGAAGATTTAGAGGTTGAAACTTTTAATTTCAATGTAGATCAATTTTTTTGTTAAAGTACGCCTTAAGGATAATCTACTAAAACGCCTATGTGTCTAATTTTCTACATACGTAGTTTAGAATTCCAATTACTTTCAATTAGTCGACTGACTGTCGTGGTGAAGTTGGTCGAGCCTCTAGAGTTTGGGTCAACCACCGGATATAGAGACACTCAAGTGGGACCCTCCGACTCGCACGAAAAGTCTAAGGACGGTAAAGTATTATCTTGACTATTGGAAGAACTTCTAACTTTAGGCATTTCAAAAAAAAGTAGAGAGGATTGAAAGTTTACCTCAAATGCCAAAGGGAAAAGGGATAAACGAGTTTGGAATGAGAGAGAAGTGAAAGTAATGAATCCTCACATCTCCTTTATATAGGGGTGCTTTTTGGAGGGAACTTTGCCTCGAAGAAATTACAATTCCATACGTGATCGAATTCCTAACATAATTCAAACTCATCGTAATAATAGTAAAAGACAAAAATAAGATATACAACTATTGAGAGAAGTATATAAAATTTTGCTACCTCTTATAACGATGATAATCGTTAAGAGGTAAAATGGCTAATGATGCCATACTAGGAAGAGATCAGCATCAAGTTTAAGTAGACTAAGTGAGCGCTTTACGTTAGTGACAGTCGACCGACTACCTTAGGTGAGTAGTCGATTGACCGACTACTGTAATGGACAATCAGTAAACTGATATCTACCGACGATTCATAAAATATTTCACGTGAAGATTGCTTTAAAAGGATAAATCAAACGTCCCACGTTCCAAATTCAATTGACGAAACGCCGAAACCTGCTAGCACATAGACAATAACTGTCAAGCAGGTAGGAGAAAACTGGATGGTGAAACCATTCACCTATAAATACCTCAAAATGTAAGCCAAGTATGACACATCATAAAAACTTCATAATTACTTTAATCCTTTTTCCTTTCATATTGTTATTTTTTCTCCTTCAACTTCTAACTCTCACGCTTGAGGATAATCTGCGAGAGAGTTTCCTGCCTTCTTTTCAGGCCATCGAAGTAACAAAGAAGTTTGTTTTGGAAGCATTTGGAGACATCTTAATTCAGGTATTATTTCAGATCCGGTTTTAATTTGATTCGATTATCCCATATCAATATATATAGTGGTACGAAGAATTGAATTTCAACAAATCCAAAAGATAATAAACGTATGCCTTTGAAGAAAAGTTTATCAATTACAAGCAAGCCCGGTTTTGGGCCGAGGCAAGTCAAGCAACCGCCTCAGTCCAAAACCAAAAAGGGCCTATTTTTTTTTCCCAAAAAAAAAGAAAAAAAGAAATTGATGCTCAGCCCAGCATGCAGATTACCAAGTAATAGCCCAAACAAGATCCATTAAAAAAAATTAATTAAATGCTCACAACAACCTAGTCCAACTACAAGTTAAGCCCATTCATCATTCATGGGTCAGTCCGTCTCTGGCTCTCCCCTTCATTTCGATAACAATGTAGACCGTCTCAGTTTCTCACAATGAGAAAAAAGAAGCACTTGACGTTCGACAGCACCGTCTCCGTCTCGAATTTCATCTTGCCTAAACCCATAAGGCCCAAAACCAGAAGAATCTCCATCTTTCTCTCGCTGTCTCAGTCGAGGAGTTCTCACATTCACATGTACCGTAGTCTGTACATTCAAATTTTTTTTTTTTTTGAGTTTTTCTTAATTTTTTTTATGGTTAATGACTTAATGTTCATTGAAGGTTGAAATTCTAAATATTGTGAGATATTGGGTCAATTTATGCATTGAGTAAATAGAAATTTGGAAATTCTAAATATTATGAATTGTGAAATTTAGAAATTGTGATTGAAGAATGGATTGAAATATATATGTATTGTTTGTATATTTACGGTGAAAAGTTCTTGACAAACTGGCTTTTGTTGCGAGAGAATTTAGGGACAAAATCTAGAAAGAATTTATGAGAAGTGAAAGATGGCCAGATATATTGAAAAAAGCAATGGCTATATGTATACACACGCACGTACACGAAAGAAAAAGGAGGTAGAGAGAGAAAAAATATAAATATAAAAATATATGTATACAGATGCCAATTGAAGCTATATATCGATAAAAACGCGTCATTGGAAGAAATAAGCAATTTAATGAAAGTGGCAGTAAGGAGGTAAATCAATCAGTAGAAGAATTTTTTAGAGTTGAATACTTTGTTTTTATCGTTGATTTGGGGTCTATTGGGAGGCCTAATTGTTAGACTTCGTCTCAGACCCCGAAAATGTTAGAACCGGCTCTGATTACGAGTTCTCTAGTTCAATTTAGATATATTGTCAAAATAACACAATGAGTTTTATTTTGATTCCTAACACTTCTAATTATTTATTAATTATGTCAATTGTCTATTAAAACAAAAGTCACAAATTATTCTTAATTAATAGGTTCTATTTTCTACGGCAATAACACAATAAAAAATTTGCAACATATAGTATATACATAATGCAACATCACATGTTTCTTTTTCTTAACCGACTTCTCAAATCTTAGTAATAATTATCAAGAACAATCCTTCACGAGAATTACATATTTATAGAAGTCAATCTGTCCATCTCCATTATTATCGAAGACCATTATCATCGTAGAACATTTGTTTTTGCGATAATTATGTGAAACCCATTGAACAAAGGACTTTGTGCAATTCTGTTGCATCAATGAAGCCATTTTTGTTCTGATCAAATGCTTCTTTCACTTCCTATAATTGCCTCGACCTCTGCCCGTGGTTCGAACATAAATTTTATTTGACAAAAGTGCAGTTAGACATGAAAGAAGATGCCATTTTAAAAAATGGAAAAAATAATTTTGTGGTGGCTATATTTTCTCCGCACAAATTTTGAAAATTGCTATTTGTTTTGAATTGGGACATTGCGTGTGACAATATTTTGCTTTATCTAATTTTGACGAGTTTTGGCACGGCTTGGCTCGTGCCTAAAAAAACCCACAGTTCAAAAACATTTTGTCTTGATCTCTGACCCGTGGTTCGACTAAAAGTTTTATTTGACACCTAATCGTAAAACTTACATAGATTTCATTTTATTTTTTTTCCTATTAATTTGACACTAAGAATTTGTTTGATACCACCCAAATTCAATAGAAAATATCTTGTAATTTTTTACCCACCCTAATAGTATAAAAAATACCCTAATTATCAATTTTTGCAATTACATTATTAATATGTCCAATTCAAAGTATGCATAATACGTGATCCGAAGCTTAAACGTCAAAATACGTTTTTGAATTTTTTTTTTTTCAATACTCAATTTTTAAATTTCAACCCCACATCTTATTCTTTGAAATTTACGCCACTCAGTTCCTTGAATGACTGGCGGTTGTGGCTTAAAGTTTGACCCATGCCACGAAGAACTCCACAATGGTTTCTAAAGAACCATAGAATGGGTTCTCTAAATTAAAGCCACGTGTCGTCCTTTTCCTTCGACTCCAGGCCCTAGGTTGGGTACTCCAAATTGACGCCACGTGTAGAGCTCTTCCTTGAACTGGACATGCTGGAGCTTAAATTTGACCCAAGCCACATGTGGTCAAAAAGTTGTTTGAAAAAATGGGAAAAATAAAATTGTTGTAGCCGAACAAATTTTTAAAATTGCTATTTATTTTGAATTGGAACATTGCTAGTGACAGTATTTTGATTTATTAAATTTTGACAGGTTTTGGGTCGGCTCGTCTCGTATATAAAAAAGTCTGCACTTCAAAAACCTCTTGCCCTGACCTCTAGCCCGTGGTTCGAACATAAATTTTATTTGACAAAAGTGCAGTTAAGCATAAAGAAGATGCCATTTTCAAAAATGCAAAAATAATTGTGGTGGCTATATTTTCTCCGCACAAATTTTGAAAATTGCTATTTTACTTTATCTAATTTTGACGGGTTTTGACACGGCTCGGCTCGTGCCAAAAAAAGCCCACAGTTCAAAAACCTTTTGCCTTGATCTCTGGCTCGTGGTTGGACCAAAAGTTTTATTTAACACCCAATAGTAAAATTTACATAGATTTCATTTCACTTTTTTTCCTATTAAATTGACACTAAGGATTTGTTTGACACCATCCAAATTTTAAACGTGTGGAGCTCTTCCTTGAACTGAGGTTGGAGCTTAAAATTTGAATCTCGCCACTTGTGGTCAAAAAGCTGTATCTTCTGTGCCATCTGATTAGAGGCAGACGGATAAGTAGACCGAACTTGCATCAGCCCACCACTTTGACCTAGAATCACGGGCCGATTCGTGAACTAGACGGGCCATAGGCCAAGACAGTTCAGCCCCTGGCCTGTTTTTTTTAAATTAAATGGCAAAGAGCCGTTTGCCATTAATGAGAAACGTGATAGTCGTTGCACATTTGTAGTGGCTATCACATTGCACAGCAGCAGCTCAAATTTAATAATAATAATAAAAAAAATTGAATTAAAAATAAAAGTGCAATGAATTTAAAATTTTGAATGCAAATTATTTTGAATAAAATTAAAAAGTACAATAATTTTAAAAAAATATTGATTTTTTATTTATAGAGACGAACCAGGTCGAAATGCGACCCATATAGGCTTGACCCGGATGGGTCGACGGTGGGCCGGACTCTTGTTCAATTTACATGGGCTGAGTTGGCCCGACCCACAACCCGTCGTGGTGCAGATTTTTTCTAATGCGGGTCGTCATCGGACTTCATCAGAGGCAGACCGTGACCCAGAATAACACCTATACATCCGATACAAAATTATTTTTATCGGGCTCCATTATTTTATCTTAAGCATTTCTAACACCTCTTGTAGATTTAAAAAAAAAAATATTTTAATCCAATTTAGAAATAAATTTTAAAAAAAGCATACTTGCTCTAATGCTTATTCTCGTCTAATCACGTTTATTCTCATCTATTCGTGCATAGGTGGTTAACTCTTTTGAGTTGACCGCATTTTTACTCGCATACTCTCAATCTAACGCATTTTGCAAGCACATCAAATTTAGACGAGTCTTTTTAATCAATTTTATTCAAATAATTAATTTATTATTCTGATGTAAATAAAAAATTCTAAAATAAAAGGAATCCCACGTCTGGTTCCTTGAACTTTACGCCACATGTCTCTTAGTTCCTTGAACGCCAGGTTGGGGCTTCAATTTTGACCCGGGGGTTCCTCTTCAAAATTTGTCCCTTTTTAAATAAATAATGCTATATGCAGTCTTCACTATCGGTAGTCATCATACGTGGTATTATTCAATTGGTTGAATTATTTACTCTAATTAAGTAATATATTTATAACCATTAATTATGAATAATTCATCTAATTGAGTAATGACACGTATGATGACTACCGGTAGTGAAGACTGCAAATAGCATTACTCTTTTTAAATATATGATCTGATCACATGGAAAAGCGTCCATTAGTTGGTGACAGTGAGATGAAAAATTATCCTTTTTAGGGTAGCTATTATCCTATTCTGACATTCCTATTTTAAGAACCCCAGGTTGGGTTCTTCAAATTTATCCCAACCGACGGATCTATTTTCTCTCAGTTGTTGATTTTACTCATTTTCAAATGTCATAGAATTCAAAAATTATTGTATTATCTCGGCTGATAACATGGTATGTGAAGTTCTTTGAATTTATTTTACAGTGTTTATTTTTTAGAATAGATGCATAATATTTATTTTGATTATTTTGTAGTGTTTTTTGAATTTAAAATTAATTTTTATTATATTATTTTTTATCTTGACGTTGTTGGTGTCAACGATTGCTCGTATGGTCACTGTAGTGCTCATTTTGAAGCGGATAAAAGCTCTAGCTGTGACTCCAGTCGAAGTAAAATCTTCCATTCCCTTCCATCGAATTCATGTAAACATACCTTTTTTTTTTTTTTTTTGCTCTTAAATCTTTTGTTAAAATATTTGTTTGTTCTATATTTTATTTATTATAAAAAAAAAAAAAAAATTTCTAAAGCATACAAGTACATGAAAATTCTATAATTTTTTGATGTATGGGTTATCTTTTAAGTATGTCAATATTTGTTTGGTATTTTGGTTATTTTGTCTTTTTATTATATTCTCTAATTTTTGGTATGAGAACAACAAATTGGAAGAATCCAAAAAAACAACAAAACTTCATATCTTGAAATCCATGGATTCGGAAAATGAATGAAAGTAGCAATGAAGGTAAAGAACCCCACGTTGCGTCTTAGATGAACCCATGTTTAGGACTTCGATGACAAAAGTTTTCAGGCCAGCTATAATAGCTACTCTAAAAAAAGCACAAATTTCTCTAAAATATTTGTTTTAACAAGAAAATTTGACGTGCAAATAGTTCGAATATTGTGCTTTTTTTAGAGTAGCCATTACAGCTGGTCTGAAAACTTTTGTCATCGAAGTCCTATACATGGGTTCATCTAAGACACAACATGGGGTTTCATTGCTACTCTCATTCATTTTCCGAATCCATGGATTTCAAGATGTGAAATTTTGTTGGTTTTTGTTTTATTTTTATTTTTTTTTTGAATTCTTCCAATTTGTTGTTCTCATACCAAAAATTAAAGAATATAACAAAAAGACAAATTAACCAAAATACCAAACAAATATTGACATACTTAAAAGATAGCCCCTACATCAAAAAATTATAGAATCTTCGTGTACTTGTATGCTTTAGCATTTTTTTTTTTTAATAATAAATAAAATCTAGAATAAACAAATATTTTAACAAAAGATTTACCAAAAGATTTAAGAACAAAAAAAATATATATATGTTTACATGAATCCGATGGAAGGGAAGGGAATGGAAGAGTCCACTTCGAGGAGTCATAGTTAGAGCCTTTGTCCGTTTCAAAATGAGCACTACAGTGACCATACGAGCGGTCGTTGACACCAACAACGTCAAGACAAAAAATAACATAATAAAAATGAATTTTAAATCTAAAAAACAATACAAAATAATCAAAATAAATATTATGTATCCATTTCAAAAAATAAACACAGCAAAATAACCAAAATAAATTTAAAGAACTTCACATACCATGTCATCAGCAGAGATAATACAATAATTTTTGAATTCCATGACATTTGAAAATGAGTAAAATCAGCAGCAGTTGGGAGTGAATAGATCCGCCGGTTGAGATATTTGAGAACCCCTGTGGGATCTTATGTCTTTGATCAAATATTAAGCTCGCTTTTTCATGTGATCAAATATTATAAAAGGGACAAATTTCTGTAAACTAGTAATTGAAAAGGGACAAATTTTTGTAAAAGCAACAATGAACTGGAGCGTATGTATATATGTATATGTGTGTGTATATATATATATAGAGAGAGAGGGGATAGAGAGAGAAGGAGGGACAGAAATGGGGAAAGGAAACACTGGTGTAATGAGGGGGAGGGTTTGGCGAGATATTTCTAAAAAGGATCCACAAATTTTATTGGGAAAATTTTGGGCCGGTCACTGTTAACGCCATGTTAGGCTGAAAAGTCATATCATATAATCTTAATTCAACTAAAGTCATACTTAATTACTAAACGACCAATATGCCCTCCAATTGTAAAAACAGTCATTTAAACACGTAAAAACCAACAAAATCATTTCAATGCCTGTTTACAAACTCCTTCATTTACTTTTAACAATTTTCATCTTCTTCTTGTGTTTGATTCTTCTCACCATAACCTGTAACTGCATACAAACTATTCGAAAGCTGATATTTCAATGGCGAAGATATTGTTTTATTTTTTATTTTTTAATAAAGTAACCATTTTCAGTTAAAAATAATCATTCAAATATTGAGATATTGTTCAAATTGAAACATGTGCAATGCAGTTAATGAATGGAGTTTGGATGAACTGATTCAACTAGTTTTTGATAATGTAGTTGTTGTGAGTTAGGGTTTTATGTTAGATCATGTAAAATGCTTGATACTGTTTCAATAGATGTGTTTCAATATATGATACTGTTTCTAATGATAGTGAAATTTGCTGATTTTTTTTCTCTGTTTTTAATGATAGTGAGCAGTTATTCTTTCTTTATCTTGGCATTGCTCTGAAGTATGTGTTTGCTTGCTTTTAAGGGACTCAGATACCTTGGAAGAGCTTTAATTTGCAGCAAAAAGATGTACATTAATCCGTGATACTGTTTTAGAGGATTTGTGATACTGTTTTGAAAAAAAAAATTAAAGATTGTCATTTTAAGCTAAAGAGACGACTTCAAATGGGTAAAATCCATCATAGGCAGCGGCAAAGCGGCTGGTCTTGACCGTCTCGTCGAGACCATTCCGAAAACATATTATAATAAAAATTCTGAGCACGTGTGCAAATTCTATGATCATTTCTATTGTGATACTGTTTTTTGTGATACTGTTTTGCATAATACAGTATCAAACAACACACATGACTATGATATCATGCTTTTATCTTTGATACTGTTTAATTAGTCATATGTTTTGTTTGATACTGTATTATGCAAAACAATATCATAGATTAAAACATGGATTAAAACAATATCAATTTATATTAATGCACATTACCTAAACAAAACATTATCATGGATTAAAAGTAAGATATTCAAACAGTATCATAGGATTAAAACAGTATCATGGATTAAAACAATATCAAAAGATACTGTTTTATCTATGATACTGTGAATTGGTATACTTATATCATGTTTTTATCTGTGATACTGTTTTATTATGATAATGTTTCAACCTATGATATTGTATTAAAACAGTATCATTACTTCAACCATTAAAATATCTTGTGCTTAGTTTTATGATACTATTTTAGCTGTGATACTGTTTTATTTAGATAATGTGAATTGGTATACTTATATCATATTTTTATTTGTGATACTGTTTTAATATATGATAATGTTATTGAGTGCAAGTAGTATCAATGGTCTTATAATAGTAATGGAGTATTTTAAGAACAGTTTAATTATTTCAAACAGTATCAATGGACTTGAACAACATATTTTCATGTATAACATTTATCTTTGATACTGTTTTAGAGGATGTATGATACTGTTTTGACAATAAAATAAAAGATTGTCATTTTAAGCTAAAGAGATGACTTCAAACGGGTAAAATCTATCGTACGTAGTGGCAAATGAATTGGTCTTGACCGTTTCGTCGAGACAATTTCGAAAACATATTATAATAAAAATTCCGAGTACGTATGCGAATTCTATGTCATTTCTATTATGATAATATTTTGTGATACTGTTTTGGTATGTATGATACTGTTTTGACAAGAAAAAATAAAGATTGACATTTTAAGTTAAAGAGACGATTTCAAATGGCTAAAATCCATCTTATGCAGTGGCAAAGCCACTGGTCTTGACCGGCTCGTCGAGACCATTCCGAAAACATATTATAATAAAAATTCTGAGCACGTGTGCGAATTCTATATTTATTTCTATTGTGATACTGTTTTCTGTGATACTGTTTTATATAATACAGTATCAAACTACACTCTGATTATGGTATTGAATCAACATATTTCACTTCTCTTTATTTTTCCCAATTCAATCAAATGGTGGAGCATTATCACTTATCTTTGTTCTATATCTTCATTCTTTTTCACATACAATTCAATTCTTTTCAAAATTCAATTACTAACCAAACCACTTGTGTATGTGAAGCAAGTGAATGTGTACAATCCATTGTTGCCCCTCTGCCTCAATATCCACCACCGCCGGCGAGACCAGAATTAAATATTGAATGAATGTAATTTTGAACTTCTATTTCCTTGTTTGCAATTAGAAATTGGAATTCAACCAGAACAAAGTATTCCAACTAATTGATTCACGTAAGAAACACCAGAAAACCAGAATGCATGAAACACCAGAAAACCAGAATACAAGAAACACCAGAAAACCAGAAACCAGAAACCAGAACCAAGTTTTTTATGGTAGACCCGAACTTCACCATGGGCGAATCACCTTCGTCGCACTCATACCCAGCCTCACGCCATCAAATTCAGGCCCCCACGCCAAAAAACAGCACCTAAATCGCAGCTTACCTAGGTTCAGCATCTAAATCGCCGCCGTGACCTCTTCCACCGAACACGCAACCACCGGACAGTCACCGATCAACTTGCCCATGCCCAAATGACTGATGGAGGTTTGTAGATGTAGAAGAAGACGTCAATGCTTTTGTAGGGTAATTTTGGAATTAATTTAAAATATTGCTTAAAATATGACTTAATTACAATTTTGAAAAATGTCTTGACCTAATTTGAAACAAGTCATGTACAAGTGATTTATAGGCAATTTTCCCTTTTTTATTTTGCCTACAGCTGAAGAGAGACGATGTATGGATTCTACATTGGGCTTATTGATATGTGTGCTCAGCCATTGGATTAGTTTGTTGGGTCTTTTGAAAAGAAGTAAATGAATAAGGCCCATTAAGTGGATCATTTCAGTGGGCTTGGTCTTAAACAAGAAAGGGTTTTTTTTTTTTTATATAAATAAACCACTTTTGTAAAATAATTTTAAAACTTATTTTTGTTTCATTTATTTTAAAAATACCTTTTTTTTTAAAAAAAATTATTATTTAAAATTATTATATTATATATTACATATAATAACTGAATCATTATTTACCGAATTTGATGAGAATTCATATATTATAGAATTTTTTATTGTTAATTATAGTTACATATTGATTTTAAATTATTATTTTATTTATTAATATAATAATATAAAAACAATATTTTTAAAATAAAAGAATTAAATTTGTAGAAGTAAAAATATTATTATAATAGTAAGTAGTGGATGTAATTTCCACACCAAGAAATTGGTCCTCGCATGTGTTATTGGAGGGCTTAGAGATGGTAGCCCTTGTACATAAATAACTTTTATAAATATGATAGTTTTATCATACACAACAAAATATAAAATAATTTTAAAAATATTATTTAATTTTTTATTCTAAAAATAATATTTTTACTTTTGTAATACTTATTGTTTTATTTTTTTTACGTTTGTTGCATTTCTTATAAAAATCTGTGTTACATTTGGGATTTAAATTTTGAAAAGTAATTATGAAATTTTAATATAAAATATTTAAGTATGTGGCAAAATTATCATTTTATAAATTAATAATGTTGGATTTTGCAAAATCTATTAATTTCTCAATAAATTAATAAATTATTAATTTATAGAATACATTTATGATTTGATACACATAATCTTAGTTAATTAAACATTAATTGAGTATTATCTTATAAACACTACATTTAACATATGGATTTATGATTAAATAGACTTACATTTATTAAAACAACAAATGAGTCATATTACAAGAAATTATCAGTCACTTATATTTATCCTTTTAAGAAAATTATTAATTCATTGTAGGAATGGACATGAGTTGATTTTAACATTTTTGGGTCCGAAACAAAGTCCAAAAATTAGGTCTCAAGGAAAAATCTAATTAGTCATGGGCAGGGCTACAATATTTTTTGTTAAAATAGATCCATTCGATTTTGGATCACTACTTAATAATAATCATACTTTTCATAGAATGCGGTTTACTTTGCTTTGCTAGGTTTCAAACTTTTGTATAAATACTATATTTGTGGACAATTTCAGTAGTCACAAATACTTTTTTTAAAATAAAAATGGGCATTTTCGATTTTGGTCCCGAGGCAGTTGCCTCACTCACCTCGACCCAAAACCAACCCTGAATGAGAATACAAATTTATATAGATGTCTACTGAAAAGTATTATCTTATTAATTTATCAAATTGGCCTCTAAGTCGGGCTAATTTTTTTTATTATATAATAAATGTTCTTACTTTTTAGCAATGTTCTAAAAAGTGTAAAGCGCGAGTAGACGTGGAGACCGAGTTTCAAGCTTTTCGGGTTAAAGCAAAATCTAGGTGAGGGCGAGACGTGGATGCCGCATTTTCCGTCTAGACTGCATGTCAGGGCCCGCATCTATACTTAGCCCCCTGATATCATTTGCAGCCACGGTTGCCTAATTTTGGCCGCACTTTGTAAATATTACTTTCAGTTGTTAGTTCCGTTAGTTTGTAAGAGTTTATTTTTTGTAGTGATTCTTTAACTTTTAAACGTCTACTCATGTACCTTATGTTTTTGTTACTTGAGTTATTATAGAAGATAGTTGGTATTTGATGTCTTGTCAAATTCATTGGTGTTCATCCTCTGCACTAACAATTGTAATTTTCTTCTTTCATCAATTAATGAACAAGCTATTTATAATACATTCAATTATTCTGTTGCAAAACTTTTTTTAAATTGTCTTTTATTACTGAATCGATTGAGAATAGGCAGAAGGTAATCTAACAGAATAGACTACTACCATACGATGCTCCTTTCTGTGCTAAAAAGAAAGACACCCCGTGATATGATGCCTAGTGTTGACCTCCAAAAATGGTTGCCAACAGGATCCCCACGCTACCTTTGCCTACGTGTATTTTTCCTTCTACTAGGACTGCCACGTGGTTTATTCAACCACGTAGAGAAGCCTTGGGTCTTATGGAATAATAATAGAAGGCTAAGGACACTCTTAAGGTAGAGGCGATAGCTTGAGGGCCTCTAACTAACAAATCCCAGGTGGTTAAGACCTTTAAGAATGGTTAGAATGGAGGACTTGATATGTGTGTGGTAGAGTAATATTTTCAACATCCTTTTCGTGTGGAATCAAGCTTAGTATTTATAGGCAAATTCTACAAGGATGATCCCCTTCGATGCGCGACACGTGGTTCCATCTGAAGGGTTCTCAAGTCACATCTTTGGTGTCACGTCAATAGCATTAATGAGAAAGTCACTTTCGGCCGCAAACTAAGAGGCTGTGATTGTGACAAGCCGCCTTGGCAGGCAGTCCCACCAGTCTTTTCAAGATTGAGTTGCAAGTTTGGCAGAGAGGCTTTCTCAGCACGCAACTGGGGTTGGTCACTCAATCTACTCGGCGCCCTAAGACTCAAGAATTTACCCCCTCGCCCCTGACCGCCTCGGAGTAGGGCTAGGCTCGGCCAAGACCGCCTCGAAGAAAGGTTAGGGTCCGCCTCGGAGAAAGGTTAGGGTCGGCCCAAAACGCCCCGGCTAATGCCTATGTGGCACTGCGGACTTCCCCGGCTAATGCCTACGTGGCGCTGTGGACTGCCAGGTAGGATTGGTGCGTAACAATAGTCCCCCAAGTTCAGAATCTGTCATTCATGTGGGATGCTGGACTTGGATGTTTGTTTTAAAGTTTTAGGTAGGGATTTAAATCCCACAGACGGCGCCAATCTGTTGACCTCCAAAAATGGTTGCCAACAGGATCCCCACGTTACCTCTGTCTACGTGTATTTTTCCTCCTACTAGGACTGCCACGTGGTTTATTCAACCACGTAGAGAAGCCTTGGGTCATGTGGAATAATAATAGAAGGCTAAGGACACTCTTAAGGTAGAGGCGATAGCTTGAGGGCCTCTAACTAACAAATCCCAGGTGGTTAAGACCTTTAAGAATGGTTAAAATGGAGGACTTGATATGTGTGTGGTAGAGTAATATTTTCAACATCCTTTTCTTGTGGAAGCAAGCTTAGTATTTATAGGCAAATTCTACAAGGATGATTCCCTTCAATGCGCGACACGTAGTTCCATCTGAAGGGTTCTCGAGTCACATCTTTGGTGTCACGTCAATAGCACTAATGAGAAAGTCACTTTCGGCCGCAAACTAAGAGGCTATGATTGTGACAAGCCGCCTTGGCAGGCAGTCCCATCAGTCTTTTCAAGATTGAGTTGCAAGTTTGGCAGAGAGGCTTTCTCAGCACGCTACTGGGGTTGGTCACTCAATCTACTCGGAGCCCTAAGACTTGAGAATTTACCCCCTCGCCCCTGACCGCCTCGGAGTAGGGCTAGGCTCGGCCAAGACTGCCTCGGAGAAAGGTTAGGGTCCGCCTCGAAGAAAGATTAGGGTCGGCCCAAAACGCCCTGACTAATGCCTACGTGGCGCTACGGACTGTCAGGTAGAATTGGTGCGTAACACCTAGTGTGCTTTATCTTTTTAGAATACTACTTTTTAAGGTATTAATTTATAGATATTATATTGTAGAAGACAATATAGAAATAACAAAATACTTCGATCCCACCCTACTCTACATTGTTCCCCCGTTGACATCCCTAAAACAATTAATTAAGAGTCATTTGATTCGTGACTTGTATTATTTTATACCAATCATGATATCATATCACAAATTTGTATAGTGGGCATAAAATGATAAAAATATGATCACAAAATGGGCATGAAATGATAAAAATATGATCACAAAATGTGTATGAAATGTGTGAATAAAAAATAAATAAAAATTATAGATTTTACAAAATATATAGATAAAAATAATATTTAATTAACTTATGTTTCACACAAACATTGTCGAAAACAATGCAGTTTGCACGCATGGGCGGCAGATATTTATTATAGAGAGGCTACAATTCCATACTCTCTACCCTGCATACTCTGGAACTAAATTATATGTTCCCTCAAACAATTAATACATGGAAAAATTGTAACACGGTATTCAATTTCCGGTGTTGTTGTGAACAGGTCTCCAATTTTTTTTCCCCACTTAACTTCACTCCACCACCCTATCAACATCTTTCTCAACTTCAGCTCTCCCCCCCCCCCACCCCACCCCACCCCCGCCCCGCCCCGCCCCGTATGCTTCCTCGCCCCCACCCATTATGAATTCACCCCAAATCACGTTGGATAAGGTGAAGAAATGGAATTTTTAATGGTAATATAGAAAGAAAAAGTCGAGTTAGGATTAAGGTGCTACAAATTATAAAGATTGATAATTCATTTGTACAAATTTCATAAATTGATGACTCCTACTCCAAAGGGAAAAGAAAGAAGCAAAAAAGGCAAATTGAAAAAAGGCCAAAAGCACTTATGGCACTCTTTGCAAATGGCATTTGGGGACCCCATAACAACTTATCATATACACAACTTGTGGTTCACATTTGCTGGAAACATCAAAATATCCCAATTTGCTTATCCACTACCTGCCCACATTAATGTATCCAAAAATCATGTTCATCAAACTTTTTACAATTTATTATATGATACATACTAAACAAAAAAATGTCTACATCACCAGCAAATTGAAAAGAGGATCCTCCTTTTTTTTTGTTTTGTTTTTAGTTGAGGTCTATCTGTATAAGCATTGGAGAATTCTACTATGATAAATTAATATCAAATTCTTTTTAATAATTTTCCCTAAAAAAATAAATCATTTAACATCGAGCATTTCTAGTGTTGTTCTAAGAATTCGTTGTCAAAGAAAATGAAGGGCATATTTTCAATTGCAAATATGTGATTGTCATTAACACATTTTTGTTAAAATAACAGCTCACATCCTACTTTTAGTAGATGTATTGAGGGCATGTTATTTGGGACGTAAAAATTAATTTATTTAAAAGTTTAAACTACTATGTTAATTTGTTTAAATTTAATATTTAAAACGTCTTTTTAGAAAGCTTGACATATATATTAAATAGGTATCGACAAGACTTGAACTTAAAATATTTACGTACTTTGGTATCGTATTGAACCATTTGATTCATATGTTTAAACTGTTGGAGAAGTGATAAATTAGTTTATTTAAACTTTGTGTTCAAGGGGTAGGTAAATTTTTATATCATCTGGAAAGGAATTTCACATGGCTTTTAATGGAATTCTTAACTTTATCCACATGCAAAGTAGGCATTAAAAGAAATATAGTGTGAGAAAGATTGGCCATAAAGAAACTGCACTTTAACTCCTTTCATGCCCCTTCATGTGTACTTATTAACATCTAACATGTGTACAATTTTTAAGTGACAGTAAGACTTGAACTTAAACTTTTGTCTGTTTTAATACCATGTAAAACATTTCATCTAAAACCCAATTTGCTAAAAACAAAACACATTCATTTATTTAAATTTTGGATTCAACTGGAAGGAACAACAAATTACATATAGAATGTTACATAAAGTTCTCAAAATTGACAACAGAAGAAAATCAAAATAAAGGACAGCTTTTCAACACTTGAGAGAGAGTTGCGCTGTATTGCATCTAATTCAATGTCTCACTCTTGAACTCCCCTTCAGTTAGTATTTTTCTACAAAGATATGTACATTATAATACACTCACCAACGAAACAAAACACCTCGTCAACGTTAAAAGACAAGTAACAACTAATTTTCACAATGGTTTATCCAAGATAGCCCCCCATGTCCAAGGCCTTTTAGAAGAAATTAACTTTAAGCCTTTATTTCTGTTGCTAACATTCGAGGAAGTAGATAGGAGGCTTGGTAATAAGTAAGACTACTTGTTGGGAAGCCGATAAGTGGTTAAAATATCACTTCATGCACTCTCCTGGTAGCTAAGGGACCTAGATAATGCTGCAGGGTTAGCGTGCATTACCGGGGAAGCAGTAGCCACACATTTCTTTTCATCACCTTTTGGTTGCAAGGCCTTAAAAAGGCCTTCCCTTCTTATGGAATCGTACTTGATCCCAAGCGTTGCCCATATCGGACTCTTTGCAGCTTCATCAGGATTATCAATCCGTAAAGTTTTTGGAACCACAATAGAAATTTCTGAATTCTTCTCTTCAACACATTCTTTACTCTCCAGATTGTTTGGTTTGAGCAATTCCCCAGCCCTTGAATGCTTGCCCAGCGGTGAGTCTGGACTAGAGCCCGACGCCTTTTGATTTGGTGTAGGCGATTGTAACGATAACCATGGAACATTCCAGTTCCAATAGGGTGTAGGGTAGAATGGCATGGGAAATCCTGTAGGACAGATGGGTGGCATTGGAACTGCAGAACTCCAGGGTACAGGCCAAGGAACCCCTGGAAGACATGGAACTGGATACGAAAAGCCATTAATATTTTGCATCACTGGCTCCAGGGATCTATTCTTACCTACCTCTACCATTGACTTTGATGTTGTGACAGACGATCCATTACAACAATCATCACCATTCTCAACAATTTTGCAAGAAATAGAGGCCCCTTGATCACTTTTATAATACCCATTTCGAATACCATTTGGTATTTCTATCTCTGCAAGATTCAGAGCAGAAGCAATCGATTCACAAAGTTGTGAATCAGGACCGAAGGACAGAACGGTGCCATTAGGTCTAAATGTTGAGTGATGGAATCCATTCGGAGTGTCGAGTTGAGAAGCTTGAAGGGATTCAGAAATTGTTATATGATGACAATGAGAGGCAGAATTCTTGTTCTTGCGTCGACCAGCACCCACTGGCACATTCCTCATATTACCACCAGCTGTCCAATATCTTTGACAACTCCTGCAGAAATGGCGAGGCTGATTGATGTTGTAATTGTTGTAGTAACAGAACTTCGTATCCATGCTTTTACAACGGGGACATGGAAGGATTTTGTCCGGCTTCTTCAGAGTTTTGTGCTGTGAATTTGTTCCATCACTTTGGTCATTCTCACTTTTAGGAGGATGTGTTAATGCAACATCTTCATCAATGGGGGGAGTTTTCGGATCATCAAATTCTGATAAAGGGTTAGAGTTTTGGGATTCCCCTGCAGCTGGATGCTGGTCTTTTTCTTGTGGTTTCGATTCACAACACTGTCGTTCTAATCCGTCCTAAAATTCAAAAATAAATTCCCATGAGTTTGACCAATATTCATTTTAGACCAAAAAAAAAAAAAAAAAAAAGGAGCTAAAATCTTGTTCTCCAAGGTGTTGAGTTCTAAGTACTATTGTGTACCAAACATGCACTAAAAGGACAATATCACTAAACTGATGCAGCATGTCGATTATATATAGCATATAACAATTCTTGAAAACAATACCAGAGTCTGATCAAGCTTCTGTTTGATATTATCAGCAAATCAAAGAATATCCAATAGATCACATCTTCATCTAGAAACTCAGATATAGCTTTCATTTATTCAACAAACACCCTTTTGAGCACCAATACTGTTACAATTGAAGGGCACTATAATTGGTTAAAAAGAAAATCAAATTATGAACACCACAAAACATTACAACAATAATTGGTTAAAAAGAAAAGGGCATAAAAGTAATCCAATTTCAAAAAATTAATAAAGGATATTAATTTTTAAATCAAATTAAACAATTCAAGAACACAAAACACCATTAAAACCCAGATTGAAATATACCCAGATAGTTCAAAAAGCACCAAAAATTCTCTGAAATGAGAAAAAAATTGCAGAAAATAAATTTGACCAATCAATCTTCTCATTTTTCTGGGTTTAGTTGTTTAAAAAGTAAAAACTACAAAATACCTCTTGAATCTGTTGTTTTTCTTTATCTGCATCTTTTTCTTGTTCGACTCTGCTCACTTTATTATCATCCAAACATAACCCATTATCGGACCCACCACAATTTTCATCATCAATTTCGTCGGAAGACTCGCCGCCGGCGATCACGGCAACCTTTTTCCCGTTCTCTGGCAGCACAATCTTCATCCCAAACAGTTTTATCTCCGGCTCCTTTACTTCCACCATTTTCTTCCCACTAAAATACAGTCTCTGAAATGATAAAAACAAAGGCTTGGTTGACAGTGCTAAGCAGTGTGATTTTGATCCTGCTTATAAGTAATAATTAAACAAAATTGCCCTTTAAAAATGTAGATGCCACGTCAGCAAAATTTCCGATTTTCCCAGCCACAAGATTTTGTTGTGGTCACAGAAATTAAGTACTTAATTTTACAGTTAAAAAAATTAAAGTAGAATCTTGGTTGCACGGAATGTGGAAGCTACCTCTTTTGTGCTCTCTGGTTGGGGTGTACCAATATTTCTGTAACGAACACTAAACTGTATATGGTGGCGAAAGGTGATTGGTTGCAACAGGATTAGGGTTGTACTTTTGATGGGTTTGTCAGAACTGACGGCTTTGATGTTCTTAATATTCTGCACACGTTTTAGTAAAGTCCTTTTGAAAATTAGTCTTTTTATATTGAGAAATTTTATTATAAAGGACAATAGCAGTAGGATAAAATAAAATTAATTTTTATAATAATATCATTTTATGCTATGTTTGAAAGTATTCAACTTATTTTTTAAGTATTTATAAGTTGTGAATTTTATAGAATATATATATATATATATATATATATATATATATAGTAAATTACGAGTTCTACAAAATATGTAAATAAAAATTATGTTTGACTATTTTAATATAAAATAATATTTTACGTTTTATTTCTATTCACAATATTAAAAATTTTCTTTTTTTAGTGATCTAGTGAGGAGTATACCATTTTCTTATTTTATTTTTCTTAAAAATTCATATTCAATTTGTGCAAAATGAGTTGTTAAAGTTAAAAAAAAAAAAATCATAAGTATATTATACAAACTTCATTAACTTTTATAATTTAGAATTCTGTTAAAAGTAATAAACGTTCTGCTTCCCATTTGTAATATTTTAAATGTAAATTATATATGAATAGATTATGAATTAGTTGTCTTTCTTATTTTTTTTTTTTTTTTTTTGGGAGCTATTAGTCTAGTTTCTTAACAAAGAGAATGATGCACAAAGTTGATTTGTCAACGTTAATATTAGAGGAAGTTGCTCGTTCAGACATAATTTGATTTGAAAAGAACTTGAAATTGTATTGTGGAATTTAAAAATTTTCTATAAAGTTCCAATTGACAAGTTGTTTTTAGCAACTGAGGAGATAAAAATATAATTATTAATAAAAAGACCACAAATCTATAAGAATCAATTAAATCTATAAAAATTTATTAAAATTTATGAAATCTATAAAAATTTATAAATAATAAGAAATCTATTAAAATTTGAATTGAGAACAACTCGTTAACTAAATATGGGCTTAGTTAATGTTTGATAATCAGAAGGGAAATTTGTGCCCAAGGTCCCCAAACATTGACACTAGAAGCACTTGAGTCTCCATTCTTATTTTTTAGGCCTACAAAGAACAGCATTTTCAGGAAGTAGTGGAGTAGCCTCCTTCCTTCTTGACTTTCAATTCGACTCTTCTTCAATTATCCCTACAGAGTAGACCTCACATCCTCGAACTTTCATAATGGGTGCACATGGCTTTTTTAATATACATATATCATTTATTCTACCACCAATTATCTACTTCGTGCACACGTAAATGCATTTTTAGGTGCAAATCCCGTCTACGAATCATATTTATTTCCAAAATCAAGAACATAAATAATATTGTTTAGATATGAACAAGAATATAAACAACTGTTCTAAAAAAATTCGCATAGATATGAAGCACAATCTCTACGTCTCATATTTCCTCTAAATTCGAAAAACTTGAAACTAAATTTTTATGTCTAGTCATATTTTATGCTTTTCAAAATATTGAGTAAAAGTCATATAAGTCATATGACTAACTAATGTGGAATATTAGGTTCGGCAAAATTCTCCTAGGCAAGTCTGCGTAGTTGAATAATGTATCAAGTGTAAATCACTTTAATTAAACTTCAATAAAGCCATCTTTTCTTTTGTCAATGTAAGTACTTTCTAAAGACTTACATTCAGTCCAAGTTTATTATCCTCCAAAATGAAAAAAATAAAATAATAACAATTAAATTCTTGTGCGTGGACATAGATAAGAAGTGTTGAATATATCATCTTCTTCTTTTGTGTACAGTAGTAAATAAATTATTTTTATTAATATCCTAAAATGTATTGGGTATTTGATTAATCATTAGTCTTTTTCGGAAAAGACATTTTTTATTTTAATAATTTTATAAATATGAGTGACCGGCATGTGGTCGGTTACTACATAGTTTAGGACAAATTTTGATTTAGATGTGTATTGTCTTCACGTAATTAGAGGATGACAAATGCGGATTTGATATACAAGAATTATATGTCAAAATATTTATATTTGACTTGGTCTCGGTCCTTTTGGATGACTTTAAGGAAATTGAATATTTATAGTCAACTTAAATAATGAAAACAAGAATGCTTTTAGTTTTTTCTAATTTTATTTATTAAACTTGATTGGCTGCTTTGGCTAAAAAGGTTGTCAAAGAAGCTGATATCGAAAATGCTTAATTTATATAATTTAAGTTGAAAATATTTTTTTACAAAAAAAATAATTTAAATATTCTCTTTAATAAGGCATGTTAATAAAATGATCTGTTAATAGATAGTCTGTTAAGAGATGGTTTGTTAATAAAGGAAATTACACTCATTACTATGTATATACAATATTGTTAAATTTACTTTTCTAATGAAATTATTTTCAAAATACCAAGTATTATTTGGGCCTAAATCTCTAGGTTGTATCACAAAATGAAAGCGTAACTCCCAATTTGTAGAAATTTTAATCGCTGGAATATTGCCGAACAAATTTAAAACATTTTATGTTGAATTGTATTATGTAAGTTTTCCTTTCTTTCATGTTACTTCCATTCATTTTCATTTCGTTCTGTTTCATTAGAAGTGTGAATTGCATAGTTATAATGTTTGTACGAAAAAAATGAATTAACATTCGAAGGAATATGATACGAAGAACTTTGATGTTAAACTTTGCAATCCACTTTTGATGTTACAAATTCTGTTGACACTTTTCAAAATTTGTTATTACGCTGTTGCAAACGATGTTATAAAATAAGTTGAAAACAATCTTACAAAATCAGTTACAAACGATCTTACAAAATTAGTCGCGATTACATGGTCAATAGTGTTGCAAACGATGTTACAAAATAATTTGCATTGTCTCTGTCATTAACGTGTATACAAACGATGTTACAAAACAGTTTGTATTGTCTGTTACTAATATGTTGCAAATGATATTATAAAATTTGTTTCATTGTCTCTGTTATTAATCTGTTGCAAACGATGTTACAAAATCTGATTCGTTGTCTCTGTTATTGATCTGTTGCAACCGATGCTACAAAATAGTTTGCATTATATCTGTTAATAATCTGTTGCAAATGATGTTACAAAATCTATTTCAAAATCTCTGTTATTAATTGGTTTATCGTCGGATAAGATTTTACATAAAGAAGACGAATTGCAGTTGGCCGAGACGAGTTGCAGTTTATTTTAATAGATGAGAGATGTTGAAAAGATTATGATTGATTATAATTTTGAGCCAAATATAGAATTTGTTACCACACGATTATGATATGGTCGCCACGTCAGCACAGGCCCCACTTAAGGACTATATGGGCCCTGCTAGGGCCTTAGAATGGCCCATCACACACTTGGGCCTTCGACGGCTAGGAATCCGCAAGTTACATAAAGGGCCTCGGCGCCCTCGTGCGAACCATAAGGCCTTGTCAGGCCTCGCGTCATTCACAACCAGCAAGCGACTCGATATGCCAGGGCAGCCAGAGGGGTAATTAAAGAAAGACCGCGTTAATTTGGCGCAAGGATCCTCATAAGGAAACCGGATCGCAATCTCCCAAAATCATGCAACGTGATAAGCTCAAAGTAAGGAAGATAATCTCGGATATATCTTTATCACATAAGGAAGGAGGATCCAATTGAGTATCAAATTGATTTGTCTCCTAAATCAATTAGATCTCTCGCGCTATAAATACAACGCCTCCGGTTGTTCCAAGGTACGCACTTTTTACGCTTACGATTCCCACCCTAAACTCTGCTCAAACTTCTGCCTGCTTGTCTCTCCCACACTCCTATTTCGTTCCCGCCCCCGCGTATTCTTTATATACCGGCTGTTGACTTGATCGTCGGAGTGCCAACGATCGCCGGACCCTTTTTCTCTGGAGATCTTGGTGCCTAACGGTCGTCCTAGTGTGCAGGTAACATACGAGCTGGCAGAGGAGTGACTGGAGATCTGTTGGCACGTGGACTGGTGCTGGTTTAGACGTCAACAGATTGGCGCCGTCTGTGGGAACGAGAAGCTTTACACGACCCAGTGCTTTTGGTAAAAACGTGTCTTCTACCCAAAGAGCATGACACCCGAATATCGACAGAAACGGGTGGTGGGACAGGAGAATCAGGACCTGAAGTCGGATGACGCCCGGACGGAGGCCGCGCTCGGGCTGCTGGATGACCAGTCCCTCCAGCAGGGACCCAAGCGTAGTCGTACCCAGAGAAGCCCTTCACAGCCTGGTTCTTCGAACTACCGCAGCTCCCATAACATAGACAAACCGCAGGTAATGGACATACACTCAGAATCAACGGAAGTTAACGGCGAAGGAGTGGATGAAGAATTGGTATTAGACGAAGGTCTAGATCCCCGGATCATAGCCTCGGATTCTCTCGCCTCCCCTGCGGAGGAGCTCGAAACCTTTTCGATAAGCCCCTCGGAGCCAACCCAGATGCTGCAGGTGGGAGAAAAGCTCGAGGAAAAGATGAAAGAAGAGTTAAAACAATTCCTGCGAGAGAACGCGGACGTCTTCACATGGAAGCACAGCGACATGGTCGGGATCGACCCATCGATCGCATGTCACGTTTTGAAAACGAACCCGAAGGTGCGCCCCAGGATTCAGAAAAGAAGACCTCTAAGCGCCGAGAGGTACCAGGCCTTGAAAGAGGAGGTGGACAAACTTCTGGCCAGCGGGTTCATCAGGGAAGTGGTTTACCCCCAGTGGGGATCTAACCCGGTGCTAGTTCGAAAAAGTACCAAGAAGTGGAGGGTGTGCATCGACTTCTCAGATCTAAACCAGGCATGTCCTAAAGATAGTTTTCCATTACCACGCATCGACCAGCTTGTCGACGCAACCGTCGGCCACAAGTTACTTAGCTTCATGGACGCATACTCGGGCTACAACCAAATTTCGATGTTCACAGGGGACGAGGACCACACGTCGTTTATTACGGACCGAGGGCTATACTGCTATAAGATGATGCCATTCGGCCTAAAGAACGCTGGAGCCACCTATCAACGGTTGGTAAATCGCATGTTCGCCGGACAAATTGGGAACACGATGGAGGTATACGTCGATGACATGCTAGTAAAGAGCATCAACGCAGAAGACCACATAGATCACCTGAGGGGGATGTTCGAAACCCTTCGCAGATATCGCATGAAGCTTAACCCCTTGAAATGCGCGTTCGGGGTCGCGTCCGGGAAGTTCCTCGGCTACATGGTCAACCAACGGAGGATAGAGGCCAATCCCGAAAAGATCAAAGCGCTCATCGAAATGCGGTCCCCATCCTCCCCTAAAGAAGTCCAAAGTCTGACAGGGAGATTAGCATCTCTGAATCGGTTTATATCCAAGGCGACCGATCGTTGCCAACCTTTCTTTAAAACCATAAAGGAGGAAAAACGGTTCGAGTGGACCGACGAGTGCGAAAATGCCTTCCAGGACCTCAAGATCCTTCTCGGGAAATCTCCACTGCTATCCAAACCCAAGGACGGGGAAACGTTACTCGTCTACCTCGCCGTCTCGGACAAGGCAGTTAGCTCGGTGCTCATCCGTGAAGAGGGTCCGGCACAATTCCCCGTCTATTACGTAAGCAAAGCCCTGCAGGACGCTGAAACGAGATATCCAGACATGGAGAAGCTCGCTCTGTCGTTAATCATCGTCTCCAGGAAACTTCGACCATACTTCCAGTCCCACAGCATAGATGTCCTGACGAACCTCCCCTTGCGGCAGATACTCCAGAAGCCAGATACTTCAGGACGATTGATGAAGTGGTCGGTAGAACTTAGCCAGTTCGACATCAGTTACAAACCGCGGCCTTCAATAAAAGGGCAAGCTTTAGCGGATTTTGTGGCTGAGTTCGCCCACATCCCCGATGGTCCGCTTGAAGCCCGACCCTTGGAGGTACCGACATGGAAGTTGTATGTCGATGGATCCTCGGACGAGGCCGGGGCTGGAGCCAGGATCCTGCTAATCAGTCCAGATGGCCATAATCTCAACTGCGCGCTTCGCCTGGAATTCAAAGCCTCCAACAATGCAGCAGAATACGAGGCCCTTCTAGCGGGCTTGAGGTTAGCGCACGAGATGAAGGCAAGGAAGCTCCAAATCCACAGCGATTCGCAGCTTGTCGTGAGTCAAGTTAATGGGACCATCGCAGCGCGTGAACAATCCATGGTGTCCTACTTGTCCAAAGCTAAAGAACAGTTGTCCCGCTTTGAAGAATACGAACTCCTCCAGATCCCACGAGCGGAAAATGGCTACGCGGACGTCCTCTCAAAACTAGCGAGCAATAGGGACTCCGATCTAATGAAGGCCATCCCAGTTGAAAAGCTTACCCAACCTTCAACAGAAGACGCTACCGCACCCTCCGTCCTCACCATCCATGATTCTCCGAAATGGATGAAAGAGATTACCGAGTATCTAGCTAGTCAGGTGGCGCCCGAAGACAAACTAGAGGCACAGAACCTCCGTAGAAGGGCCGCAAAATTCGTATTACAGGACGAAGTTCTGTATAAAAGAGGATTCAGCCACCCCCTCTTGCGCTGCCTGACACAAGAGGAAGCAGTATACGTGATGAAAGAGATACACGAGGAGATCTGCGGCAACCATTCAAGGGGGATGGCCCTGGCACAGAAAGGCACAGAAAGCATTGAAACAAGGGTACTATTGGCCGACCATGAAGAAAGACTCCCACAATTTCGCGAAGAAATGCGATAGATGCCAGAGATTTGCGACGGTCCCAAAGCTCCCCGCTCAGAACCTTACTCCGGTCACTAGCCCTTGGCCCTTCGCCAAATGGGGAATCGACTTCATCGGCCCCCTCTCGACGGGAAGAGGTGGGGTCAAGTTCGCAATTGTAGCAGTAGATTACTTCACCAAGTGGTGCGAGGCCGAGCCTCTAGCCAAAATCACGGAGGAGAACGCCTGGAAATTTGTATGGAAAAACATTATCTGCCGCTTCGGTATCCCACATTCCCTCGTCTCCGACAACGGCACGCAGTTCGCTGGAATGAAGTTCAATGCGAACTGCGAGAACCTTGGCATCCGAAGGGATTTCTCCACCCCTTATTATCCGCAATCCAACGGTCAGGTGGAAGCCGTAAATAAAATCATTAAACATACCCTTAAGCGGAAGCTAGAATCCGCGAAGGGAGGATGGGCCGAAGAATTACCCGAGACCTTGTGGTCCTACCGAACCACCTCTCGCACAGCCACCGGCGAAACCCCGTTCTCCATGACCTACTGGATGAGAAACACACGGAGTCACAACTACGCCTCGCGGTTTACCAACGGAAAATGGCCCAATATTATAACTCCAAGGTCAGGGGCAGAAACTTTCGTGTCAATGACTTTGTCCTAAAGAAAATATTCCAAGCTAATAAGGAAGCAGGGGCCGGAACCCTGGGACCCACCTGGGAAGGGCCGTACAAGGTCATCGAAGAAGTCCGTCCCGGAACTTATAGACTAGAAGATTCTGAGGGGCAAGAGACGAGGCATCCTTGGAATATCGCCCACCTGAGGCCATATCACCAATAATACCGTTTTTCAGTGATTTTCTTCTTTTGGTTTCCTTACGATTTTTTGGCGGACGTCACGAAACACGGCGCCGGTTAAACATGTTCGTCCTTTATGAATTTAAAATGTTCCACATACAACGAGTACTGGCAGGGCAGCGAGGGAGTGTGGTTCGTGGCCAACTCTATTAACTCGCTGGGTAAATATTTTACGCGTAAGAAAGCAAGTATGAAAACACGGCAGCGAGGGAGTGTGGTTCGCGGCCAACTCCATTAACTCGCTGGGTAAATATTTTTCGCGTAGGAAAGCAAATACGAAAACACGGCAGCGAGGGAGTGAGGTTCGCGGCCAACTCCGATTAACTCGCTGGATAAACATTTTACGCGTAATCAGGCAAATGCAAAGTACACAGCAGCGAGGGAGTGTGGTTCGTGGCCAACTCCATTAACTCGCTGGGTAAACATTTTTCGCGTAGGAAAGCAAGTACGAAAACACGGCAGCGAGGGAGTGAGGTTCGCGGCCAACTCCGTTAACTCGCTGGATAAATATTTTACGCGTAATCAGGCAAATGCAAAGTACTCGGAAGCGAGGGAGTTTTGTTCGCGGCCAACTCCATTAACTCGCTGGGTAAATATTTTAACGCGTTATTAATCGAATGCATTTAAATCGGCAGCAAGAAAGTAGGGTTCGGAGCCTGTTGACTCGCGGTATGAGCGTTACGCACGTAAAACAAATCTCGCAATTCGCTAGACAGACATCCGACGCGGACGAATGCAACTAAGGATCGAAGGATGGCAAGGGAGAATGGTCCGTGACCAACCCTAAGCCTGACTAGCAAGATATCGAGTGCGGGAGCATCTGAAACAAACGCAAAAACTTCCACTATAAACTCGTTACTTGATTACACAAAAACCAATGCAACAGCATGACAGGTAAAATTTAACCTACACATGCAACACTACGTTTCGGTATAACCCGGTACCCCCAGTTTCGCTAGGAGACCTTTAGCCTTCGCCAGTTCGTTTGATACTTCTGTCAGCTCCTTATCTTTGGCATGTATCATGTTCTGGCACGATTTCAACTGGGACTCAGCCTTCTTCTGGGCAACGACACACGCCTTTTGGATTGTCTGGGCCTTCGTAACGTCATACGTAGCGCGACTGCGCGCATCTTCTAAAAATGCGAGTTTTGCCCGAAGGCGTTTGACTTCGGCCCTCATCGCCTCGGCATTCTCATCCTCTCCGAGAGCAGACCGTATCTCAGCAACCTTCATCTCCAGCATTTTATACAGCTCACAATTTAAGACATGACTGCGAGAGGTGTACATTTCGGCCAGCTTCATCAACTCCGTCACCTCCGTGGCATCTACTGCCTTCCCAATGGGGGATGTCCAGTATTTGTGGACTGAGGTAGCCGCCAGTGCAACCGCTGGGGGCAGCTTGTCAACAACCGACGGATTCAGGTCATCCTGACGGGCCCCAATGTTGATATACTCACGCCTACTGGGAGGGGGAGAAGCAGGCATTCGGGACGCCTGTTCCCCACTCTCGACCTTTGGTCTCTTACCCACTGGCGACCGAATGTTGCCAGCAAGGGACCCACGACTAGCAAAATTCGGAACGCCTACTCTCACTCCCAGCACATGAGAAATGGACGGTCGACCCGCTGCCGTCTCCGGATCCTGCAACCCTGTAGGCCCAGACCCAGGCACCCCAGGTGACGCCAAATGGGGATGGGAGGCATCCTCCACTATGCCCCCACGCCTAATTTTGAATTTAGGGACCTTAGAAAAATGGAAGCCCGACATGGTCGACAAAGAACAAAGGTCTAGGCAGGACAGCGCAACGACAGAAGAATGCTGATTTTGGAATTCCCTGTCACATTATATAAGCCCAACGGGATACCAATAGTCAGGTGAACTGACACGTGGTGGAAATTTGAAACACATGTGGTAAACCCTAAGGGAATATATCTAAACGTTTGGGGGCGCGGAGAGCGTGCCTACGCGAACACTAAGGCATGATAAAACTACCGCCAACGCCCACCCACGGCAGGTCAAGTTTGTTAAACGCTCGTCCCAACCCCATCATAATTCCTACACAGCGGCGGGGTATCGGTCATGACGTGCGTACCACTCCGCACCGCCGGGGATGTGGTTCGCTACCTCGGTCTTGTACCAATGACTTCGCAAAGCAAAGCATTGGCGAAGACCCGGAACAAGTATGTAAAGCATGGGCATCATACACATGATAGGGATACAAGCATACAGATACGAAGGCAACTCGGCATCCCTTTTATTCCATACAATACACAATACAAGAGAAGGTATAACGGCAAAATGTCCTAAAAACCCCCGCCGCCTCTCTGGGTCAGCACATAACTGGGGTAGCTAGATCTACGAAACCTACCCTCTAGTTTCCTCTGGCATCGTCCAGGTTAGGGAGCCTAACTCCATTTTAATAGGGGGTCCCCTGAGCCAACCTGAATTGATTTGGTGGATAATTAGACCATACTGCTCAAAAAAGGCTGTTGATGCCTTTCTTGGCAGCAGGAGAACACCCCCGCCGCCTCATCCACAGTTCAGGGGAGGGCCGGGCCAAGGCTGCTAAGCCTAGATTCCCTCCCTGGACATTTGGTCCCCTGAACGTTGATTGGCACATCCTTTGGTCCTCTGAACATTGATTCCCAGATTCACAGGCATCTCGACTGCCAGCCCCCCAGCCGCACCACCATCACACGTCCCCTATTTTTATCTTGATCACACGGTTATGACAAGTTGATTACGACTGGATCACGATAGAAGAATATTGTCACGCCTGCATCCCATTTATAAAAGGCTACGTCGGAAAGAGAAGTAATACAATAAATGCGGGCATGACCGAGAACCTGGAACGACGCACGGACGTTCTACCTCCCCAAGGCATTGAAGACGCCAACTTTTCAGGTTCCACCGAGTGTCTGCGCCATTAATGCTAGGGAAATGATTCCCAACTTTAAGAGCGCCCCCATATGCCCCTTTCACGCGGTCGTATTTAATGCACGTACCCCCTCACTCATGATTGCCTGACCAGAGGGTAACAGTCTTGATGGACAGAATCACGCCATCAGGGGGCACATCAGTAGTGGCCTGGTCCATTGAAGCCCTCACCCGTCATAAATGTTCGGCCTCGAACTTGGGGGACTATACTGGGGAGGACGAATTACTCCCTACCGAACCACTTTAAGAAACACTTCATGCGAGGCACATCAACACTCTGCTCATCCTCACAAGTCCCACGCCTAGCATAAATAATAGGCTTGGACTTGAGGGACTATTGTTACCACACGATTATGATATGGCCGCCACGTCAGCACAGGCCCCACTTAAGGACTATATGGGCCCTGCTAGGGCCTTAGAATGGCCCATCACACACTTGGGCCTTCGACGGCTAGGAATCCGCAAGTTACATAAAGGGCCTCGGCACCCTCGTGCGAACCATAAGGCCTTGTCAGGCCTCGCGTCATTCACAACCATCAAGCGACTCGATATGCCAGGGCAGCCAGAGGGGTAATTAAAGAAAGACCGCGTTAATTTAGCGTAAGGATCCTCATAAGGAAACCGGATCACAATCTCCCAAAATCATGCAACGTGATAAGCTCAAAGTAAGGAAGATAATCTCGAATATATCTTTATCATATAAGGAAGGGGGATCCAATTGAGTATCAAATTGATTTGTCTCCTAAATCAATTAGATCTCTCGCGCTATAAATACAACGCCTCCGGTTGTTCCAAGGTACGCACTTTTTACGCTTACGATTTCCACCCTAAACTCTGCTCAAACTTCTGCCTATTTGTCTCTCCCACACTCCTATTTCGTTCCCGCCCCCGCGTATTCTTTATATACCGGCTGTTGACTTGATCGTCGGAGTGCCAACGATCGTCGGACCCTTTTTCTCCGGAGATCTTGGTCCCTAACGGTCGTCCTAGTATGCAGGTAACATACGAGCTGGAAGAGGAGTGACTGGAGATCTGTTGGCACGTGGACTGGTGCTGGTTCAGAGGTCAACAAAATCCTAATTAAGATGGTAAACTGGAGATAAATATGGCATCTGTTAATTATAATTAATTAGATTTGAAATTAAAAAAAAAAAAGGAAAAAAAAGCAGCCTCATCCAGCATTCATGTAATATAAAATATGTAACAATTTTTTTTTTATAAATATTAACATAATATGGCTTATTGATGAAAATTTCTCTTGTTAATATACCATTAATAGATAGCCCATTAACATACTTTAACAGACAGACCACATGTCTATTAAGACTAGAATTTGCTTAACAGACCAAATCTTAACAACTATAGGTCTGTTAAAGCCAATTTACCATTGTTAAACTGTTTTTTCAATTAACCCACCTCAAATGAACTTAAATGGGAAAATTTTGGGCCGGTCACTGTTAATGCCATGGTGGGTTGAAAAGTCATATCATATAATCTTAATTCAACTAAAGTCATACTTTATTACTAAAAGACCAATATGCCCTCTAATTGTAAAAACTGTCATTTAAACACGTAAAAACCAACAAAATCATTTCAATGCCTGTTTACAAACTCCTTCATTTACTTTTAACAATTTTCATCTTCTTCTTGTGTTTGATTCTTCTCACCATAACTATAACTGCATACAAACAATTCGAAAGCTGATATTTCAATGACGAAGATATTGTTTTATTTTTTATTTTTTATTTTTTAATAAAGTAACCATTTTCGATTAAAAATAATCATTCAAATATTGAGATATTGTTCAAATTGAAACATGTGCAATGCAGTTAATGAATGGAGTTTGATGAACTGATTCAACTAGTTTTTGATAATGTAGTTATTGTGAGTTAGGATTTTATGTTAGATCATGTAAAATGCTTGATACTGTTTCAATAGATGTGTTTGAATATATGATACTGTTTCTAATGATAGTGAAATTTATTGATTTTTTTTCTTTATTTTTAATGATAGTGAGTAATTATTCTTTCTTCATCTTGGCATTGCTCTGGTGAAGTATGTGTTTGCTTTTAAGGAATTCAGATATCTTGGAAGAGCTTTAATTTGCAGCAAAAGAATGTACATTAATCCGTGATACTGTTTTAGAAGATTTGTGATACTGTTTTGAAAAAAAAAAATTAAAGATTGTCATTTTAAGCTAAAGAGACGACATTAAATGGGTAAAATCCATCATACGCAGTGGCAAAGCGACTGGTCTTGACCGTCTCGTCGAGACCATTCCGAAAACATATTATAATTAAAATTCTGAGCACGTGTGCAAATTCTATGATCATTTCTATTGTAATACTGTTTTTTGTGATACTGTTTTGCATAATACAGTATCAAACAACACACATGACTATGATATCATGCTTTTATCTTTGATACTGTTTAATTAGTCATATGTTTTGTTTGATACTGTATTATGCAAAACAGTATCATAAATTAAAACATGGATTAAAACAATATCAATTTATATTAATGCACATTACCTAAACAAAACATTATCATGGATTAAAAGTAAGACATTCAAACAGTATCATAGGATTAAAACAGTATCATGGATTAAAACAATATCAAAAGATACTGTTTTATCTATGATACTGTGAATTGGTATACTTATATCATGTTTTTATCTGTGATACTGTTTTATTATGATAATGTTTCAACCTATGATGCTGTATTAAAACAGTATCATTACTTCAACCATTAAAATATCTTGTGCTTAGTTTTATGATACTATTTTAGCTGTGATACTGTTTTATTTAGATAATGTGAATTGATATACTTATATCATATTTTTATTTGTGATACTGTTTTAATATATGATAATGTTATTGAGTGCAAGTAGTATCAATGGTCTTATAATACTAATGGAGTATTTTAAGAACAGTTTAATTACTTCAAACAGTATCAATGGACTTGAACAACATATTTTCATGTATAACATTTATCTGTGATACTGTTTTAGAGGATGTATGATACTGTTTTGACAATAAAATAAAAGATTGTCATTTTAAGTTAAAGAGATGACTTCAAACGGGTAAAATCTATCGTACGTAGTGGCAAATGAACTGGTCTTGACTGTCTCGTCGAGACAATTTCGAAAACATATTATAATAAAAATTCTGAGTACGTATGCGAATTCTATGCCATTTCTATTATGATAATATTTTGTGATACTGTTTTGGTATGTATGATACTGTTTTGACAAGAAAAAATAAAGATTGACATTTTAAGTTAAATAGACGACTTCAAATGGCTAAAATCCATCTTATGCAGTGGCAAAGCGACTGGTCTTGACCGGCTCGTCGAGACCATTCCGAAAACATATTATAATAAAAATTCTGAGCACGTGTGCGAATTCTATATTCATTTCTATTGTGATACTGTTTTCTGTGATACTGTTTTATATAATACAGTATCAAGCTACACTCTGATTATGGTATTGAATCAACATATTTCACTTCTCTTTATTTTTTCCAATTCAATCAAATGGTGGAGCATTATCACCTATCTTTGTTCTATATCTTCATTCTTTTTCACATACAATTCAATTCTTTTCAAAATCCAATTACTAACCAAACCACTTGTGTATGTGAAGCAAGTGAATGTGTACAATCCATTGTTGCCCTTCTGCCTCAATATCCACCACCGCCGGTGAGACCAGAATTAAATATTGAATGAATGTAATTTTGAACTTCTATTTCCTTGTTTGCAATTAGAAATTGGAATTCAACCAGAACAAAGTATTCCAACTAATTGATTCACGTAAGAAACATCAGAAAACCAGAATGCATGAAACACCAGAAAACCAGAATGCAGGAAACACCAGAAAACCAGAAACCAGAAACCAGAAACCAGAACCAAGTTTTTTATGGTAGACCCGGACTTCACCATGGGCGAATCACCTTCGTCGCACTCATACCTAGCCTCATGCCATCAAATTCAGGCCCTCACGCCAAAAAACAGCACCTAAATCGCAGCTGACCTAGGTTCAGCATCTAAATCGCCGCCGTGACCTCTTCCACCGAACGTGCAACCACCGGACAGTCACCGATCAACTTACCCATACCCAAATGACTGATGGAGGTTTGTAGATGTAGAAGAAGACGTCAATGTTTTTGTAGGGTAATTTTGGAATTAATTTAAAATATTGCTTAAAATATGACTTAATTACAATTTTGAAAAATGTCTTGACCTAATTTGAAACAAGTTATGTACAAGTGATTTATAGGCAATTTTCCCAACTTAAATTTATAGAAATTTAAAACAAAACTTACAATTCATATTCAAATATATACACATTTTCATAATTTATACCATAAAATCCACATTTTCTACTATAAATTAAAAAAAGAAAAAATAACCACACAATTTTACAAGAATTTATATGAGTTAGATTATAACCATGAAATAAAATATTCTACATAGATAAAATATATTAGATTCTAATATTTGAAATTTTCACTTTCCAACAGTAATGTATAAGTAACATACTTGAATTTGAAATGATTTAAAAAGGAATAAGCGGAATTTGAAATGATTTGAAATAGAATAAGTGGGAAAGAAAATGTATGGATATATTTGGTAATTCACATAAATTGGTCAGGTTACCCAACTATTTACCACTATTCCCATAACTTGATTTGATTGTCGACTAAATGAATAAGTTATAAGTAATTCATTGATTTGTAAGTTATTAGTTGGTGTTACAAATATTTTATAAAGTCGGATGTTGGTAGAGTTTAAAAGTAGTTTTTTATAATATTTTGATAAAAGTTGATAAAATATGTGGTTGAAAAATTAATAAAAATTGTAAATTTCATAAAATATATGATTAAAAATGAATTTGAGAAAAAAAAAATTTATTTTAAACTCAATCAAACATACTCTAAACTATGTGGTAACAGCTGATTTCCAACACCAAGAAATGACTACATTGTTACAACCAACATTTAAGAAAGTTTTTAATGTTTATCTTTAATTTAATTTAATTGTTATTTAATTTTTTTACTAGGATATGAAAAAAATAGCAAATCCCCTATATGTTTGTATATTAGACAAAGTGGAAAATGTATAATCTATATTTTTACTAACAAACAGCACAAGAAAATATATTTAAAAATTAGGCCAAATTTAGCTAAACATGTAACGGTTCGGGTGCATTTCAGTCGATCGATCACTTAAAGAGGATCGGCATCATTCATGGGTTTAATGGTCTAATTTCGATAACAATACAATTCTAATTATACGATGGTATGCTATTCAAATTATTTGAAAGAGAATTTATGGAAGTTGTTTTTTAAAATGCATAAATATATACAATCCATATATATAGTTAGTCTACTCACATGATAATAAAAAATGCGAAAAATAAATAAATACTATTAAAGTTGTATGTGTTGGGAAATTAATTTTAAAAGGTTTTAAAAGTTTGTTTTAATCAACTTTGACCATATATATGGGTGGGATCCGTAAACCAGTGGAGATAGATTCGAGGTTGATCGCATTCTTTTCTGCGAGGAGACTATCGTAAAATATTTATTTATTCAAAACTAAATTTGAATGAATAAGAAATTAAAATCAAAATGTAAGAAAAAGGAAAAAGTGTTCCATTTCATATTGCATAGGGATAGTAACAAAAGAAATAAAGACATTATTTTGAACACAGAACCAAGAAACTTAACAAGACTTGCTATGAACTTGGCTTAATCTTTGCAGGGTGGCAATGGAGGGCCACAGAGACAATCATTGTTGACGAAAGCACTAGCCGGGAACTTTGTCACTGGAAGTCGACCGCACAAATGGTTAGAACTAACGTTAAATTCTTGGAGCCTTGAAACAGATTTAGGCACATTTCCGAACACGGAATTGTGTGACAAATCCAAGTACTTGATATTCTTTCCAATCTTCATGTGTTTCATATTGAACTTTAACTTGTTATCTGACGCAATGAAACTTATCAAAGACGTGGTGCTATTCAATAGTCGTAAAGGATTTCCTGTAATTTTATTATGTGAAATATCAAGATACTGGTAGAAAACTGGCCCCAGTGGCTTCCAGTCATTCAGTGAACTATTGAGTCCACATTGTGCCAGATTTAGAGAGAGAAAATAAGTGGATGTAATCCATTTTGGTATATCCCCAAAATGGAAATTATTATATGATAAGTCTAGGACATGGATAAAAGTCAGTTTTGGAAAAGGACCATTACAAAGATTCTGAGAAAGGTCAAGGGTGTAGAGTTCAAGATGTGCAAGGGTTTTTGGTACAGTTCCAGAAAACTGGTTCCATGACAAATTCAGTGTTTTAAGAAAATCAAAACAAATTCAGTGTTTTAGGAATTCTGGGAGTTTTCCTGTCAAAGAATTGCTTCCTAGATCGATTTCCCTTGGATTCAGATTGGAAATGCTTTTTGGAAACTTCCCTGTAAAATTGTTGTTAGAAAGCTTAATAAATGTAAGCATGGTGATTGTTGAAAAATTATCGGGAATGCTACCGGAGAGTTTGTTCCCGCTCAAATTCAACTCAAAAAGCTTCGTAAGTTGCCCAATGCTAGATGGAATGGTGCCCAAGAGACGGTTGCCACTCAGGTCTAGTGTCGACAGTTGAGTCAATTTAGTCAGAGAACTCGGTATGCTTCCAGAAAAACTATTTCTGGCTAGAATCAAAGATTGAAGCTTGGTCAGATTACCAATATTTCTAGGTAAAGGACCTAATAATTTACTATTTGTTATATATACAACCTGAATATTTGGTAGACTAAACAAAAACTTTGGAAAATGACCTGTTAAGTTGCCAAGGTCCTTCAAGAGTATATAGTTTAGATATTGGAGCTTTGAGAGCGAGGGTGAGATGGTACCAGATAACATTATATTACTGTAGGAGGCTGCTCCATAAAGATCTAGACTATTGACACGATTTTGTGGCCCATTACAAGCTATTCCGTACCATTTGCAGCAGTCAGTGCCGAGTTTCCACTTATTTAGCATGCCTGATGGGTCGGCCTTGATGCCCGACTTGAACGCCAACAATCCGGTTTCATCGTCCCGATGGCATCGTGCCGCTGTGGTGGCCGGGAACTGGTGGATCAAAAGAGAGAATAGAAGGAAAACAGAACAACGGAGGATATGAAAAGAGAGCATTGCCATGGGAATGTAGAATGTGGAAGTAATCTCCACAAAGTAGCAAGTGTTATTAATAGACATGGTATCTAACTTAAGAGCCAATTCAATGATCCTAACTAAAGTATGCCCAATGAATTTTTAATGAAGTATCATTAATTCCATATTAAATAATTTAATTCTCGAGGAAAATTTCTATACAATGATAATATTATATCAAATATGAAGCTTCCTAATGAGATTGATCGAGTGAGAGAGTCTTTCATCCAAAAGAATATTTTTGTTCAAATGATTTATTGCTAATGGCCCTAATAGCTCGTTGTGAATTATATACGTACTGACCAAAAATTGAGATTAGCATTCACTCTCATCTTCAAATTAGAGGCCGATTTGGGTGCATTCGTCTTGTCACGACGGTTTCTAGCAAGCAAATTTATCATGCTTAAAGGTGTTAAACATGTTAAAGTTTAAACTTTTAAAAAATGTGACATGCATATCGTTAAATCTTGTTTTTAACACGCTCATTCACATGTAGGTGGATTTCACTTTTTTTAATTAAAATTCGAGACGAGTGCAGTTTCATTAAATAGGTAGCGACAATCGTTGATAAATGAGCTGCCATGGGATATACCGACCCATAGGCTACAAGTATGAGGGCTAGCAAAAGGATTGATCTAAAATTTTGAATTAATGTTGGAGAGAGTCACACGTATATGATTTAAATCTTGTTTTCAATAAAATAAAGCAATCTTCTCATAAATTTGTGTATCTTCACCGTCCTCGTTCACATTATTTTTTAGCTAAAATAGTAACAAATAAATATAAGTAAAATACTTTTCAAGAAAATTGCTCTCAGCAAAAAGTCAAATGATATGCATAATGCCCCGATGTGCGCCGGCTAGAGTTGCCGGTCAAATGGCTGAGTTGCCATTGATTCTCAGTTAGAAAGTATGATTTAAGCATTCTATTTTTATTATTATTAATATTTCCTGCAACTTGTAATTATAATTTAAACAAGCATTGGATTATGATTAATTGATTAAGCATTTTTGAACCATATTATAATGAATAATGTTAGCATTAGTATAAGTGGCAGTCAAGCCACCTTTAAAAGTGAGCCGTCACTACCACATAGACTCGTAGTATGTATATCTTGTAGTGGTGATGATCTAATGTTTACAGTGGGTATTGAATAAGTGTTTGACTTTAATGTCAAACACTTTTTAATTGTCCAATGTCTACTGGACACTTGTCCAGTGGACAGTGGATAGCATTAGATCATTTACCTATCTTGTAGACTTGTAATATGTACCTTGTAGACGTGAAATGAGGATGGACAAGTAATGTTTACATTGGGTAATTTGGAAGATAATAATTTTGCATATGGTCAAGTTGAGAAGTGTTGACTTATTACAAACTTAATTTCTATTTAAAAATCATTCTCTATTCTACCCAATTTTTCGGTATTGACACCTGTGATGCTTAAGAGTATGTTTGGCAAACAAGGTCCAAATTATTTTATCCCTATCCTCCCAGTGAGTGGACGCATCACAGCTAACCACATGAAGTAAAAAGAATCGAAGCTCATCCCCAAAGATAAAAGAGTAAATTATTAAGTTTTGCCAGAAGAGTTACACTCATCAAATCAATCACGTCTGACATAACCAACTACTTCTTTAGCTACTTCACAATCCTAACAGCAGCAACTATCAAATATATAAGCTCTCCAAAAGAACTTTCTATGGTCAGAAAGGGCATTCAAATAAAATTATGTCATCAGGTTAACAAAAACAAACCCCTATTCAGAAGTCTTTCCTCATCAAAAGCACACATCTTCTTCTTCTTCTTCTTCTTCATGTGTGATTAATAACAATCTGTCCAAAAACTCCATCAAGAATATGTAAATTAATAATTTTACTCAAGTTTGTGTGAAAAATAATAACAATGAAAAATAAATACAACAAGAGTACTTTTTTTTTTTACTCCCAAAAACACTTCCAAACAACCCCCACCTTGATGATACATGGCGCAATGACCTTTGGGGCCTGCTTGGGAGGTTTTTTTTTTTTTTTTTCCACCAGTTTGATCAGTTTTAAGTAGTACCGTTTATGAAAGATTGGCAAAACTGGTGCTTGTTAGTTCTTGGAGAATTGGTTTTAAGCGATTTTTAAACCGCTCAAAATTGGTATAGTGTAATTTTGAGTGTATCTTCTAACCTCCCAAATCGGTGGTTTTTGGTCGTTCTTCAATTTTTCTTCCAATTTTACCCACACTAATCAAACAATTATTTTTAAAACTATCCTAAACTTAATATTTGTAAAAATAAAAGAATATATGCAAAAATAAAAAAAAACATATACAAAAACATAAATTTAATTTTATATTTTCAATAATACGTAGATATATAAAAATTTTAAAATTTAATTTTTTTTTTATATATGGGCATATATATAATTTAATTCTTTAAAAAAAAAATAGAACTGCTAGATAATAAATTCTCAAGTATGGATTGGATCGTTTAAATCGCTATTAAAAACTACGCAAAACCGCTCCATTCATAAACATTTGAAGTCGGTATTTTAAAAAACTTTTATAATTGGTGCTTCAAAACTCAATGTAGCTAATGAAAAGTCACAAAGGGAGCTGCTCGAGGAAATAAAGTCGAAACTTTTTACACAACTTCTAGTTGTGGGGACATATAAAAATCTCTTCTCCATTTTGCTCATCTCAATTGAAGTGGTAGTTATATAAAGTTGATCTTTTGGTGTGTTTTTGGATTTTTTTCTTTTTTTCCGGTCTTGATTATTATAAATGATAGGGGATAAAGAAGTGTGGGCTCTTTGTAATTTTACTTTTCATTATGTGAGAAAAATCTATAGTGGCAAATTAGCTCTCATATGATAAAAAATCATGATACTTGTCCGTTTAATTTTAATAAAAATCAATTTTTTTTTAATAAATTTTAATAAAAATTGATGAAATATGTAGTTAAAAAGTTAATAGAAATTATGAATCACATAAAATGTGTAGTTAAAATTAATTGTTGACTTTGATTTCAGTTTTTTAACAAAATTTTAAGTAAAATCAAACAAATCCTAAATTTGTATTTTTATCAATGTTTTAAAAACTGATACGGGCATCAACTCGAAAAATTAAAAAGATCATTAGTCAAAGGGTCGAACCAGATTGATTAGGTGATTTTTAAAAAAAATTACAAAAAAATTTAAAAAATGAAAAATAAGTTTTTAAAAATCACAAAAATTGCTCAAATTTTTTATTATTTTAATCAATTTCGTGTAAGGAGATATGGATTTTAATAGTCAGTTACAATTAATTATAGAAAGAAATGATTTTTAAAATCGATAAAATTGAAAATAGTTCAACGGGTTCTTCAAAACATGGGGGATCGATAAGTTTTTAGACGAGATAGATGACTTTTTTGCATAACCAGCCTAGTTTTATACATTATACCAATTTCCAATTTTATCGATCGAACCAATCGAATCAGACAAATTCGGATAACACTGGTTTTTATAATTTCTACTTGTACACTATTGCTCTCGGATTGAGGGATTGGATGCGAACGGTTCTTAGTAGAAATTAAATTTCATGTTTTGACATTCAATGCATTATACTAGTGTTTCTTTTCGAAGTCAACATTGCGCCAAAAATAATGATCTTGTCGAATAAACGGCCAGTGGCCACATATTTCCATCCAAATTTTCTGTTAATGTCATAAGATTAAAATTTTATCATCTAACTTAAATAAGCTAAAAATACAAAATAGAAAAAATAATAACAAAAAAAAAAAAAAAAAAAAAGAAAAATTCTCCACCACCTCCTCCAGCTACCCCCCAAGTCCAACCCTCTCCACTCTAATCCAAAAAACCAGGGGGAACTCATTAACCACAATCCCTAATCCTAATTACTGTGCAATAATAAGCAACGATAAATTTAAAATACGCAAAGCACTCTAGAACTCCTTAATCAAAAATTAATTAATATCTTGACAAGAATATCAATGTGGTCTTTAATACCGGAAGCATCTGGCAGACTTTTCAAGGACCTAAGAAAATCAAATAAATCCTCAAAATTCTAAAAGCCCCGCCTGAGTTTTCAAGGAATTAGGATTGGTTTGGTATTGCTGTGCTTTTAAAAGAATCAGCTTCTGCTGTACTGCAGAAAGAATCAGCTGTGGGAAGAATCAAATAAGTGTTTGGTAAACTCTTGTTTCAAAATTGATGTATGTTTCAAAATCAGCATTTGAGCGTTTGGTAAACAAAAGTGATTTATTGCTGTAACGATATTAAATTACTAAAAATGACATTGAATATAATAATGTTATTTTATATTATTATTATTATCACGAGTGATAAAATTCATTTTTTTCCTAGTCATATATTTTTTAACAAGACAATACATTCATTATTGTTATTTTAAAATAAAAATAATAAATACCTAATAAATTTTAAATTTTATAAAAATTACAAAATAAAAGTATAGTATAGTGCAAAAATTAATTACATTTATATTATTTTTTATGCATCCAACTCGCTTTAATTCGGTTTCTCTAATGGATATTAAAGGAATTAATTTAATTAATTAGAGGTACAATGGGTATTTCAATAATATATAAATGTAAAAGCTAAAAGCAGAATCTAAAAAGTTGTCTTTTTGCTGTTTCTCAAAATTTGCTGCCAGGTGAGTCAGATTATTTTATAATCACTTTTAAAAAGTTTGTCAAACATTTAAATCAACTTCTGATTGTTTGAGAATCAGAAGTTGGGCTCCAAAATCAATCTCAAACGGGGCCTTAGATCTAATTTGATACCAAAGGTTTATTCTTAAGTGTAATTAACTTCTCCAGAGAGGTTCCTTTTGCCATTTTATCCCCCTTTCATTCTTTAATAGTGTACAGTAAACAACAGTATGATCGATCTTGTCAAATCAATTACCAACCTTAATTATTCACCCATTTGTGTTCAATCAGCCTTATAAGTGATTCTTAGCATTTTATTGTTCCTCAATTCTACTTTATTTTAGACGTTTGACTTAGCACAACCATATGGATATGTTTCGACTTTTCCTATTTTTTGTTGATTACTTAATTAATTTATCAATTGCTGCATTCATTTTTGTCAATAAAAACTAATAGATTGTGAACGTGAATGATAGATCTCGATTGGTAGGGAGTTGATAGTTAACATACGAGTGTATGTTATTGTAAGAATTTGGTGACATGTTTGGTAGTGTTGAAATTATTTTTTAAGTATTTATATTTTAAGTTGTTGATGAATGTGTAAATAAAAAGTGGGTTGTGTTGTGAGCCCTATTAAATGTGTGGATAAAATATATGTTTGATCAACAAAAATTATAATTTAAACATTGCCAAACATAAGTGTGTCCACGTTAAAAATTCTTTACTCTGACTACATATAGAATTTTTCAAACAATACGATATCTTACGCCCTTGTAGCATAAGCTATGTTGTCAAGACACACCTCATTCATTTGTCATGTTCCACTAGCACATTGTGTGTTCATGTTTTTGTTTGCATTTTGATCCATCAGCCACTATCCTCCATTTTCATCTTAAAAGATTGAAAACACCTTTTTGACTAAAATGTTATTGCCTACAATCTACCAGACACCACAAACTCTCATAGTGCTCGATTCGACAGTATAAGAATGTGTAACTTGAACATTCAATTGCTTAATTTACTGACAAAACTAGAGAGTAGTGAAATGGCTGCCATTTTGATTCGCTTAGCAGTGGTTCTATTTTGTCTGTCTCAACTTATATGCATGACTAATGCAGTCTCAATTACAAGTACTCTCTTAATTACAACTCTTTCTTCTTTCTCCTCTTTTTATCGTTGACACAATAATTCCAAATTTGCAGGAAGTGGGACCCTAGTGCACAAATCTCAAGGTTATGCACTTCTACAAAACATACACAAGGTATGTGCTTAACCCAATCTTCACATTTTAACAAGAAATTTATGTTTGTTGTATTTTTCGCTCTCCCAATACATGAGGATATATTTCACTTTTTCATCAATACTTTAACATGTATACAATTTTTATAAATGGATTATCACTATACTGTGGCATGTGTTGAACTGTCTCGTCTAAAAATTTTAGACACATACATTTTTTAGCTATTTAATATTATGTTCAACTATCTCATCTAAATATTTAAGTCATTACAGAGGAATCATCTTCCTCTTCTCATATCAAAATATGATACGAGTACAAATTTCATAAATGTTTGACAGTGAAACTTTATTTCAAGATTTTAATCTGTTGTGATACCACGTTAAGTGCCTGTTTGTTTCAAATTATAATGGATTTTTTTGTCCGCATTATTTGACCAAAGGCAAATCACTGACAATGGCAGATTTGAATTGTGAATTTTTTACCAATTTATCTTTATTAGTGCCTACCTTCAGCCGCAACTTTTGACCCAAACAATATACTTCAATTTCTGCCTTTTAATGCCCGGTCTTGGTGTGATTATGTACCTGGGCGATCGCCCAAGAAAAAATCTTGAGCGATCGCCCAAACCCTTTTAACCCAAGCAGAATTGAAAGAGATCCAACTGGGCGATCGCCCAAAAATTTGCGGCGCCTGGGAGAAATAAAGCAGGGATATTTTGGTAAAAAAATAGTAATATTTCTGCCCCTGTCAGTTATAAGCATTTGGTCAAATAATGCATTAACAAAAAATCCATTATAATTTCAAACAAACAGGCTCTAAATAATTTCATTTAAAATTATAAATGTTAGAGAAACAATACATTTAATCATTTAAAATTTGTATAATGTTATTTTGGAAGTGGACTTATGAGAAATTTTTGGTTTAAATACTCAGGCAAATATGGAGGAAAGTTGGAAGGTAGAAAGCACAACGAGGAGAATGGGCGTTGAGCTCAATGATTATCCTGGATCGGGGGCTAATAACCGGCACACTCCTAGGGCGCCGCCACTGGGGAGAGGCTGTGCTGACTGCTAATTGTGTAATTGCATGATTGGCTAAGCTTAAAAATTTGCTTATAAGTGAACAAATAAGTTTTAAATTAAATAAGTAAATAATTTATTTAGATGTAAGTAAAAATAAAAGTTCTTAATCTGTCCTATTGTCAAAATATGCATACTTAGGTGAACCACTTTCACGATATTGTAAATATCTTGGCATTTACTTTTATTTTCAGTGGGAAGAATTTGAGTGCATTTTGAAGTGTTAGACACGTCTACTTATTATTCTAGGTACTGCCTTCCATTAATTTTACAAATGCAGTCTATAACTTTCCCACAGCAACGCTCCGATAAGACCAATTTTTTAAGAGAGTATTGAATAATAATAGATAATTCGATTCACGAAGAATATTTGGTAACTTGAATAGACACCAACATGTGCAAGTGTGGTTTCTTTTTTATCGAAGACCTAAACATGTTCACAATTTTTATAAATATTGATGTGGTATCGAGACTTGAACTCTTACATAGAGGGGCGGAGTCAGATTTTTTTGGAGGGAAGACTACTAGTTTAAAAAAATGCACTTCAAAACTGGGTTAATACTGGAAAAAAAAATTATACTACAAAAATTGTTTTTTTTTTTTCCGGAGTGAGACAGGACTCCTCCTACCTCTGCCCCTGCTTATATAAATGAGTAGCATCGAACTTTTGTAAAGTCTAATATTATGAAGAACTACCGCATATAAAAGTTTAAACTATTTGAGCTAAACAAACTTTATAACTTGAACAATCGTAATTTAGATATTGATACTTTAGTCACGCACATCATTAAAGAACTTTGGTTTATTCATTAGTACATGTTAGCGTGAGTAAACCTATCTAAAAACCAAAAATGTTGGAGAAATGATATCATCTCGTCCCTTCATGCGTGGACCAAATTCAATTTTTCCATCAAGGCATCACGTGTGTGATGTGTGCATAACTTTATAAATGAGTGAAAGTGAAACTCCAAATGAATACTTTAACATCGTGTTGAAACTACCATATATAAAATATTTTTCATAAAGACATCACATGTCCATGCACATTCATGTCATATTTACAAAAAATTTCGAGAAAAACAAAGATGCAAGTTGTAAAATTCAGTGGTGTGTTTGGTGAAAAAGTTGAATAGAACTTGACATTATTAAAGAGGAAGGAAAGTATGTTTTTCATTGTACTCCAATCTCATGCTTTACTACACACACTAAACATGCCTCACGTGTTCTTGATCCTTGAATAATTTACATACAATCATTCAAAAAATTAAAGGAAAAAAAGTTAAATTAAAAAATTTAATTTCCATCAGATGATGGAGCCACAGCAGGTACAGGGGAAGGAGCAGCATTATCCGTCTGATTAATAGGCTTAAATCCAAGCTTTTTGTACATTTCATCTGCAATTAGTTGATTAGCACTATCACTTGGGTGGTACTCATCCCAGAATACATATTTGCTTCTGTCTTTGCAAAGGGTTGATGCTGGGATACAAGTTAGAGCAGGTCGAATCTTTCCAAATGAACAGCACGGAGAATCCGAATTGCTAAATCCTGCATTACAATAGTAGGCGAGGTGCTTCAACAATTTAAAATACAATGGAAGAAGTTAATGGCAATAAATAATGAAATTAATTCTTACCATAGTTATTTGGATTGGCAATGACATCATTAACGACATCATAAGCATCTCCAAATTTGAAAGTTGCATTTGGAAGGGTGCTTGATAATTCACTCACAAGTTTGATTGTTTCTGTATTGAACGTTTGGGCAAGTTTATTTGTCTTTTCTTGACACCCACCGGATGAACTTAGAACTCTTTGGAGTGGGATGCACCCCATTGGCCCTAGTCCAAACACCATCAACTCTCGTGCCCCCAAGCTATGCAAAAGCTATTTTTCAGAAGAAAAGCAAAAGTAATTTAGTAGATATAATCATAAGATTAGAAACAACAGTCATATAAGAAAAAAATTCTTTCGTTGCATAATTTGTCTCTTGTTGATGATCGAAATAACTAATTATCGTCTGTTCCGCAAGTCTTTTAACAACTAAATAAGAGTTTCAAATCTATTTTAATGTCTTATCAATATCAACCATACTCAATGTTGACGGGAAGCTACTAAAGAATTTATGAGGTCAATATATAGTCGTGTCTTGAGGGACAAAAACGTGAGGCTCTCATGTCACCCTTTCTGAGAGACTAAAGAGAGCTTAATTCTAATTTTGTGACAATTAGGTCTCCAATCTATTATTTCAGTAATGTGGTTCCTAGTTCGTGGAAATCATCAAAAACCTCGTCAAGTCCGCACGTGAGGCTCACATGTCACCCTTTCAGAGAGACAAAAACGTCAAATAGGTTTACAAAAATTTATATGGGACTATGTTTAACTATTAGGCATTCAACTATGTGAGCCTAACATGCAGACATGGCAGGATTCTTGATGGTTTCTGTGGACTAGGTGCTACGAAAATGAAAAGTTGGAGTCTTAAATGTCAAAAAAAGATTAAAAACTGCAGACCCGTTTGGTACTAATGCTGCAATTCTCTCTAAAAAAATTGGGCGTAGATATGGTAATTAAGCATTCATTATCAGATCAAGAATTATGTAATGACTTACTGTAAGTTGCTCACGAAGTGTTTGCATCAAATACTTCATGAAACTATCATCTGAATAAATCCATGAATCACTGTAAACTGGCATCAAGTAGTTGTTGATGAAATCGTTGCTTCCCAGAGCCACCACATATCGAGCCTCCTTGAAGAACTTGTTAGCTTCTGTGTTGCCAATTTTTGCTCTTATTAAATCTTGTGTTCCTTGAAATAGCTCTATTTGCTTATACAAGCAAAACCTCTGGACCTGCATTTCAAAAAGTTAGGCATTTGGGAGGGAGAATCAAGTAGTACTAGACACTAATAAGTTTATTAAACTATGCTCAGCAAAAATACAGTTAAAGTTAAAGAGTTCTTTAGAGGATTTCAACTTACAAAGTAACTGCCCGTTTCATTCAAAATCCCTCCACCTCCCGAGGCATAATTTACTCCATTTTCCAGTATGACATCTTCAGTTAGAGATGGATCAAGAAAAGCAGAAGGCCTTGGAAGTCCCATCTTATCTCCTGAATTCAATTTGAATTATGCTCAGCCAAACTTATGTAACACAGAAAAAAATGGCTCGACATAAAAAACTTTCTTGACATTGTTGGTATGTTGGACATGATTAAGAAAGAAAAAGAAGTTAAAATTTTGTTCACCATTCTATACACTACTGTCCAATGTCGTTTACCTATTATATCAGCAACTGTGCGGCCATTGGAGAACCTCCCATTAGGCATCCCACTGCCAAAGTCGATACCGTACCATGGAAGGCTAGCCCGAGCAAGACTTTTCGACAAGTGATTATTGTTCCCAACATCTGAAAGAGAATCCCCAAAGATAAACTGCACTATTTTGCAATTGTATCCATCGATCAAAACTCCAAAAATGGTTGTGTATATCACCAACGACAACAATACCGTCAACTTCATGTTAATCTCGACAGACGATGACTATGTTATTCTCAGGCTTTTCAGAACAAACTACTGAAAGTAAGAGCTATTTCTTTGGTCTTAAAATGGCAAAAAAAGATTGGAAAAACAAAAGGGTTTTGCAAAAAATCAACTGAAGTAGGCAATATTTGGTGAAAACAAGAATGTTTTGAATAGAGAGACACACAAAAAGGGTTGACAGAGTTTGATAAACTAACTGCAACTACTTGTCTTCTGTTGCAACGACTGAAGCCTAAATAGCCCATGTTGCGTAAGGGCATGATAATTAGGATTTTATAGTCGCAGGTTAATTTTCTCGTACTGATTACACCTAACATAAATAGATTATTATAGGTAGATATTTGTCCATAGATGTATATAAGTTGGTTAACAAAGTGGAAGACTAATGTGAGGGAGGGATAACCACTTGTCGTTACTTATTTCTTTCAAAATAAACTTTGTTCAAACTCCTCATAAAAATTAGTAGCGTGAAAAGCTAAAATCTGGGGTGAAATAGTACACGATTGGTCAATGGACTTATTGTCAAGTTTTATTTTAGTCATTAAATTTCAATTTAATCACTATGTTAAACTCATTTAAAAAAAATTTACTTTTTATTTTTTTGGGGTACATTTCTTACTTTTTAATTTTTGGGGTACATTTGATTAGTTTTCAATCATATTTTTCTTTTTCCTTGTTTTTATGTTTTTTGTTTATTTAAAGAGAAGGACAATTTTGTCATAAAAGACTTACCATACCAAGCTTTTCATACGTTGGAAATATATGGTGCTATTTTTTTAGGTTAGGGGCATATTTCTAATTATTTTGAAAGATTGGGGACCTTTCATGCAATTATACCTTTATTTTTTTCATGAATATATATTTATTTTTTTGTCTTCTCACATGCGGACACGCACCCACAGACCAACTGCACTCCATTTACTTCTTCTTTTTACCCTTTATTTTTTTTATTTATTTTTTTATATTTTTTTATTTTTGATCGAATACCCTTTATTTTTCTCTCACACTAAAAAACTAATATAGCATTTGGATTTTTCAATATTCTTTTTACTTCTTTTCTTTTTTGTATTTTGGTTTTAATATGAATTTTCATAATTCATAATTCACATGAAATAGAAGGAAGGTGGGCATCAATATTGTTCATCGTAGAACATTTTTTGATAGTTTTGAAAATATGTAATGCTTAAAATATATTTTTCTCCACAAAATATTTGAGATATCTTTCTTTCATCGTTACATATTTTTCAAGATCACCATCTCTCTTCCTCTTTTGTAAATGATGCTCCTAAACTGCAATTCCTTGCATTATGATGTTTGGTTATTTTTGCCAACTCGTTGGAAAAAGGGATCATAAAATTATATATATGTTAATTATTTATAATATTAAAATTTTGTCAAATTTAAATTATTCATGAACAGCAAACACTTTTTTGTTTTTTGTTTATAAGAATTGCTTAGATGAACTATTTAGACTTTGGGAGCCATGGTTACTTCAAGACTCATTTGTATTACATAAAAAAATACGTTTTAAAATTATTGATTGGGTGGGTCACAACACAATTGTGTAGTACACAAAAATACTTTTGACAAAACAAAATTTTAGAATAATATATGTTTTAAGTAATGCATTGAATAATTATGGAAGTGGGATTACATAGATTGATCATATTGAATGGATTGTGAGAACACGTATTGTAAACATGATATGAGTTAAAAAAAAAATTTTTAAAAAAAAAGCGATAAAATATAGAATCATTGAAAAAAAGAAAAGGGCTAGAGACAAATACGCACTCTTTGTATTAAAATTCTGAAGATTTAACTATTGCTTGACCCTCTCAAGTTGTCCAAGTTGGTTTACAAGTAATAAGATTCTTCATTCTTCTCTCTTTTATCTTTTCATTTCTTTAAAATAGGCGGTGAAGATTTATTTTATTCAATAGTTACAATTGACTCTCTAAACCCTCATTCTAGTATAAATCATTCTAGAATTTAGCATTATATAATTTGATATACAGCTTCTCTTAAACTTTCTAGTTTGTTATGAAATTTTAAAAAATGCTGGTAAAATACATTATTAAAGAAAAAGGAAGAAGAAGCCAAACATGCTCATAATAAACTGCCAGACCAAGTGCTTGACTGTTAGTTTGACACTACTATTACACATACTGACGATATTACTATTGCATCGTGTCCTCGTAAAGCGAGTGATGTGAGTCTACAATGTTAGGTCGTACACTCAATTGACCACTGACTTTTGAAATTGAAACTAATTTTGTGCTCTGTTCATTTATTTATTTATTTATTTTTTTTTTATATTCAAGTATCCCAGTTTACACCAGACTAATTTTGTGCTCTGTTCATTTATTAATTTGAGAACCTGCGACGTATGAGCCTCACTCTCAAGTCTTACCCAAATTCAGATTTATTTACTAGAGATCACCTGACTTATAGATTTTGTTTCATGTTTAACACTAAACTTTAATTTGTTAGATTTAATCACCCAATTTTTATTTTTATTTCAATTTGCTCACACAATTTATATATTTTTTGTTTCAATCCAACCATTCAATCTATAACAGATATCCAAACAGACAAAATTTGTGAACTAACTTAGCATAAGTTTGGTAGTGTTAAGTGCTCATATTATAAGTTATGGGTGAATGTGTAGATAAAAAGTGAGTTGTAAGTTGTGAGTCTCATAAAGTTTGTGGATAAAAAGTATGTTTGACCAATTTGACGAGCTTAAATTATAATTTAAACAGTGACAAATATGTGCTTATAGAATTTGTGACATACAATGGAAAAGTCATTTGCCACTACAGTAGAGATGTCGTTTCTATCTGTCAAAAATGTAAAATAGGTCAAAAATTCCATCGGCCAAGTCACAAATTTCATTACATTTAGCTATCAATCATATTGAAATAAAAATATAAAAATTGAACGATTGATTGAAACAAAATAGAAATTGAATGACTAACATAAAACAAACCTATAAATTGAGTGACGTCTAGTGAAATTTCTCCTACCAAAATTACCCTTGCAATACATGGCTTAATATAAGAATTGACAAATTTGTCTATGTTATTATAAATGTCTTAATTAATTTGCCCATACAATAAAAACATAAAAGGAAAGTTCAATACACATGCCTAACTATTGAAGAAATTAGATGGAATTGATCCACAAGGATCACTTTTACCCAGTGAAATAGGTTAGGAACCTCCTAATCAAAAATAAAATGTTATCTTAGATATCAAAAACACTCTAAAGCCATATGTTATAGATCATTTGTACCAAAATCCCTAACTTTTTCATCTAATTTCCTCTCTGTTTTTTATTTCTATTTTTAAATTTATCAAAAGAGCTAACTTTAATCCTAAAGTCAATTGTATCCTTGTCAAATTTTTTTTTAGAGGGAATTGGACAAACTATCAGTATTTAGAATAATATTTGACGAATTGACTAATTTTTAAAAATTTGAACAAAATTACCCCTGTTGAATATCTATTATATCTATGGGTGGTTATATTCACACTACAATTTGTTATAAGCATATTTAATTGTACTTAAAATTCTCAACTTTTGTTCATTGTTACAATTATATTTTTAACTTTTTGTCATTGAATTCTTATCTTCAACTTTTACTAATTAGCACATTTCATTATTAATGATGGTTTTTGTCGAAATATTTTGTTTACGTGCTTTAAAATGAGGAAAAATATTTTATCGTACTTTTGTATATATTGTTTTTTCTTAAATATGACCGATAAATAAGTCTTTTTATAAATTTCCAACAAATATTTTAAACGTAAACCGTTATCAAACACAAAATGTGTTAATTAATAAAACATTGTGGATAAAAATGTGATAAAAAAAAGTTGGGGACATGAGTGCTATAATGTTTATAGATTAAAGATGTTAAATATAATTAAATGTGGTACAAAAAATAAAAAATATTGTGTGAATATATTTACTCACTGTCTATTTTATTATCTTCTTACTCTCTCTATTTCTCCCTCTAACTTAAACAATCATCTTCTAACTTCCCTCCACTATTGCAATCGCTCTAAGCTCCATTTTCCACTCCTATTTGTTATATTTGTGGCCGGATTTTCTCATTCTTATTTCAGATTCAAATATATTATCAGATCTATCACCGATTTTTAAGTCATTTGAAGAAGTCGACCGATTTGAAATTTTTTGAAGTCAGTTATAAACTAATAAAAATTGAAAAAATTAGTGTATTTTTACTGTAGATTACATGAAACTTAAATTTGATATACATTATATCTCTTTTTCTTTTTTTGATATATTTTATGTGTTTGGGTAATTTTTTTCCGATTTAATTTGTATATTAATGGATTGTATTAGATATTGAGTTTATTTATAAATTTTGTCAATCTAATTTGTTGATATATTTTGTTGTCGATGTACATAGAATAAAATTGATTACATTTAGTCGAAAGAAATAAGAAAAATGGGTACAAAACAGTAAAGATGAAACTTATCTAACCATTTTATCAATAAACAAAATAAAAACTAAATTGGAGCCCATTTGATCGACAAATGGCCACCAAATTTTTCAATGAAATGGACACATTTCAATGGCACCAATCTATCATTGTTTGAATGGGCGAATGGTCTAATGTCCCTAGTAGGCTAAATAAAAAGTGTTCACTACACAAGTTTTCATTTAGTCCACTATGGACATTAGAACATTCCACTGTTACTCTAATATGCTTAATGCCTTAGAAAGTTTTCATTTAAGTTTTGGACATTTTTGCCCATAAATTTTAGTAACTTAACGGTCTGCTTAGGAGTTTTTTTTCCACTAGTTTTGGATGGTATCGTTTATGAAGAGTTAAAAAAACTGGTGCTTGTTAGTTTTTTAGAGCACTATTTTTAGACGGTTCTAAAACTGCTAAAAAACGGTGTAGTGTAATTTGGAGTGTATCTCACAATCCCCCAAATCGGTGGTTTTTTGCCGTTCTTCAAAATTTCTTCCAATTTTATCCTATCTCAAACAATTATTTTCAAAATTTCCTAAACTTAATATTTGTAAAAATAAAAAATATGCTCGCATTAAAAAAAAAAACTATATGCAAGAACATAAATTTAATTTTATATTTTGAATGATATGTCGATATATAACATTTTTAAAATTAATTTTTTTTAATATATGAGCATATATGTAATTTGATTGTTTTAAAAAATATTTAGAACTGCTAGATAATAAACTCTCAAGTATGGGTTGGACCGTTTCAAAAGCTGCTACTAAAAACCACTCAAAGTCGCTCCACTCATAAATGCCCAAAACCAATACTTCAAAAAACTCTCATAACCGGTACCCTAAAACTCCCAAGCAGACCCTAAGTATTGCATTTTACTAATACTTCACATAAAAAATTCAGACAATTTTGTATTAGTTGACGTAAGAAATATATTAAAAATTTGTGGATATTAAGGCTTTGTTTGGTATTATTGTGCTTTTAAGATAATCAGCTTCTACTGTGCTACAAAAAGAATCAGCTGTAGGAAGAATCAGATGAGTATTTAGTAAACTCTTATTTTAAAATTGATGTATGTTTCAAAAGCAGCATTTAAGCGTTTGATAAATAAAAGTGATTTATTGATGTAACAGTATTAAATTACTAAAAAAGACATTGATTATAATAATGTTATTTTGTATTATTATTATTATTATCATGAGTGATAAAATTCATTTTTTTCCTTAGTCAAATATTTTTAAACGAGACAGTGCATTCATTACTATTATTTTAAAATAAAAATAATAAAACCTAATAAATTTCAAATTTTATAAAAATTACAAAATAAAAGCATAATCATATAGTAAATAAATAAATTAAATTTATATTATTTTTTATAATCCAACTTGCATCAATTCGGTTTCTTAAATGGGTATTCAATGAATTAATTTAATTAATTATAGATAAAATGAGTATTTTAATAATATATAAATGAAAAAGCTAAAAAGTATAATCTAAAAAACTGCCTTTTTGCTGTTTCTCAAAATGTGCTGTCAGGTGACTCAAATTATTTTATAATCACTTTTAAAAAAATTGTCAAACGCTTAAATCAACTTCTAATTGTCAAAATGTGCTGTCAGGTGACTCAAATTATTTTATAACCACTTTTAAAAAAATTGTCAAACGCTTAAATCAACTTCTAATTATTTGAAAATTAGAAGTTGAACTTCAAAATCAATCACAAATAAAGCCTAAGTCACCCACTAGTAGCATAAATTTAGTCAGTTACATTCAATTGAAAAATTCTACGATGACACTTAAACAAAAAAGTTTAATAAAAATTAAAGCCAAAAAATTTAGAGCTTGTTTGATTGGGATTAAAAACCCATTTTGATTTTTTTCAGCCGTAATTTTTGACTTTTCAACCCACTTTTAACATGAAAAGTCAATAATTTCAACTCAAATAAATCAATATTGGTCAAATAAACCAGTTTATAATCTCTGTCAAACGGGCACTTATATAATGAGACGTAACAAAAAAAAAAAAAAATCTAATGTATATAATATGTTTGTTCAAAAATCTGTCCATTTATTAATTTCCACCCAAATTGAATCCAAAATTTAATGCCATTTTGATTTTATTAAAAATCAGATTTTTTTTTTTTAAAATTTTTGATAAAAATTGATAAAATATATAGTTGAAAATTTAATAAAAGTTGTGGGTTCTCTAAAAATGTATACTTAAAATTAATTATTAACTTTTACTTCAATTTTTTTAAACAAAATCAAACAAAACTTTGTGTATATTTGGTAAATCTTGTTATTTAAAAACAGTGAGTTATATGAATAATATAGATAAAAAGTGGATAAAAATTACAAAGAATAAATTGAAATATGTGAATAAAAATAATATTTAACAAATTATAAGTGTTTATAAATACTAATTGATGATAAAGTTTTTTCTCTTCTTTCGAGTGGAGCGTTGATAGTGGTGGAGACCTGCAAAAAGTGGCAGGTCTTCTGTACCCCATGCTCACTTCAGTGTGATATTCAGTAAATGATTAAGAATGTATCTGAAAAAAGAATTGTGCATGAGTAGCAGTGCTTAAAAAATGTGTGGTCTTATCTGTAGGATTTACCTCTATTTATAGAGGTTATAATGAGGGACATATATTACTGTTTTTAATGATGGGTACATTTTTACCTTCGTCGTCTGACTGATTCAACGGTGATCAGATTTCCATTGTCCAAATCCAAAAGACAAGTTATGAGACCATCAAAAAATGCGAATTGATAAGATAGGAATCATTCAGGCGGACATATCATAACGTGCCGCTATATTGCAACTTTTATCAATTCTATCATGGAAAATGCTAGTTATATACTCAAAATATACACTATCACTTATACTATGGAATGTGTCAAATAATGATTAAATCACTTTATTTATTTAGTCAAATAAATAATAATTTCATTCCACTAGTATTTGACACATCACATAATATAAGCGATAATACAATTGAGATTGTACATATCACATGGTCGTTCTATCTTTTGTAACCATCAAAGCAATTATAGCCGGGCCAACCAATTGCTACAGTCAATTTGACTTTTGACAATGCTATTACATGCTGACGAGACTACAAGTCTACAATTGCATCCTCACGTCATCCTAAAGCAAATGATGTGAGTCTACACAGTTATAGATTTGTTTCATGTTTAACACTAAACTTTAATTTGTTCAATTTAATCTCTCAATTTATATTTTTATTTCAATCTGCTCACACAATTTATTTATATTTTTTGTTTCAATCCGACAATTCCATTTATAATTGATATCGAAATATATGAAATTTGTGAACTAGCTAATATAATTTGTGACATATAGTGTAAAAGTCATTTGCCACTATAATAGAGACATCATTTCTATTTGTCAAAAATATAAAATAGGTCACATATTCCATCGTCCAAGTCACGAATTTCATTACATTTGGCTATCAGTCGAAATAAAATGAAAATATAAAAATTGAATGATTGATTGAAACAAAATAGATATTGAATGACTAACATAAAACAAACATATAAATGGAGTGACGTTTAGTGAAATTTCTCGTACCTAATTACCGTTGCAATACGTGGCTTAATAGAAGCCACCTAAAGACATGCAAAATCAAGACCATCTGTTTTTCACTAGCAAAGAAAGTTTACTCTACACCATACTTAGAATGGAATAACAAACAAAAAATCTATCCCCATTATCCTCAATAAATATCAACCCTCTACTCCCATCCATCCAACGGTTGACACTTCCCAATATCCCAAAACCATATCCAAGAAAATCATATCACACTCATAAAAACTCAAAATCATTAACATTGTTGATCATCTTCTATCCTCGAGAGCATCGAAATGGCCTCTATTGCCCTCAAATCCTTCATCGGACTCCGCCAAACCACATCAGAAAACAAATCCATAGTCCTATCAAAACCCACTACCCAAACCCACCGTAATTTCCGCATAAATGCCTCCAAGTCAAGTCCAAGAGTCACTGGACGGAACCTCAGAGTTGCGGTGGTGGGAGGTGGTCCGGCTGGTGGCGCCGCTGCTGAAACACTCGCTCAAGGTGGCGTAGAGACGTTCCTCTTCGAACGTAAGCTTGACAACTGCAAGCCATGTGGTGGTGCTATCCCACTTTGTATGGTAGGGGAATTTGACCTGCCACTGGATATTATCGACCGACGAGTTACGAAAATGAAGATGATTTCACCCTCTAATGTGGCAGTTGACATTGGCCGGACCCTTAAGCCCCACGAGTATATTGGGATGGTCCGCCGTGAAGTCCTCGACGCCTACCTCCGTGACCGCGCCACCACCGCCGGAGCCACCGTGATTAACGGCCTGTTCTTGAAAATGGACCTGCCCAAATCCACCGGTTCGCCCTATGTGTTGCATTACTCGGATTACAACGTCAAAACCGGTGGCGCCGGAGAGAAAAAGACGGTGGAGGTAGACGCAGTCATCGGCGCCGACGGTGCTAATTCCCGCGTGGCAAAGAACATAAACGCTGGAGAATACGAGTACGCCATTGCATTTCAAGAACGCATCAAGATTTCAGATGACAAAATGAAGTACTACGAAGATCTAGCAGAAATGTATGTAGGGGACGACGTTTCACCTGATTTCTATGGTTGGGTTTTTCCAAAATGTGATCATGTAGCAGTTGGCACAGGCACAGTAACCCACAAAGGCGACATCAAGAAACTGCAAATTGCCACAAGATTGAGAGCGAGGGACAAAATTGAAGGTGGGACAATCATAAGAGTGGAGGCACATCCTATACCGGAGCACCCACGGCCGAGGCGCGTGCTAGATCGAGTAGCTCTAGTGGGAGATGCAGCCGGGTATGTGACAAAATGCTCCGGCGAGGGTATATATTTTGCCGCCAAGAGTGGAAGAATGTGTGCAGAGGCCATCGTGGAAGGGTCAGAAAATGGGAAAAGAATGGTGGATGAGAGTGATTTGAGGAAGTATTTGGAGAAATGGGACAAGACATATTGGCCAACATACAAAGTTTTAGATGTGCTTCAGAAGGTGTTTTACAGGTCGAATCCGGCTAGGGAGGCATTTGTAGAAATGTGTGCAGATGAATATGTGCAGAAAATGACATTTGATAGCTATTTGTACAAGAAAGTTGTGCCTGGGAATCCACTTGACGACTTGAAATTGGCTGTCAATACTATTGGGAGCTTGGTAAGGGCTAATGCACTTAGGAAGGAGATGGAGAAGCTTAGTGTATGAGTCTTTCTCATTTTACTTACCATCTACGCATTATATCTTGTAATCAAATTAAGTGTCAACTACAATTATGCTACTTATTCATTCCCTTTTAGCAAATATTGTTACTAAATTCAGAATTTAACATTTCAACCCAGTATAACAAGTAGTCCTTTCTTAGAGCATCTCCAATGGACTCAAGTAAAATAGACAAGTAAAATAGACAAATTTTCAATTTATGTAAATTAAAATTCATTTCTAATGCACTTCGTTTAAAGTTAAATTTACTGACTTACTCTTTTTAGAAGTCTATTTAAATTCATCTCTAATGCACTTCGTTTAAAGTTAAATTTACTGACTTACTCTTTTTAGAAGTCTATTTAAACATAGACATATTTTTAGACAGAGTTTATATTTTATTTTAATGTGTCACATCATATAGATAAAGTCCTTGTCGGTATGTATTGTAAATGATTTTTTATAATTTTATCTATATATATTTATGTGACATGTCTAAAAATCAATAGACAGAGTGTATTGGAGATGTTCTTAAGAAACGGTAACGGTCTTTCCAATCAAGATGCACTTTTTATCGGTAAGTGTTGGTTGAGTAGATGTACAAATAAATTAATTTATAATCCACACTAAATAAGTTCTATATTTCAACTTTTTTATAGCAAAATTCATTTTAATTAAGTCCATGTTTGACTTTATTGATAGTTTGTGGGTTCTTTAAAATATATAAATGATAAGTGAGTAATAAATTGTAAATTTTACAATTGAGTGTACATTCGACATGTTCGATCAATTTTAATTATTACAAGTGGAAGCAGGTGAAGCAAGATAGATATTTTGTCTGAAATTTCAAAACGGAAAACAAAGACAGGTGGCCTTTTCATTCCCACCAACCATCCAATAGATTTTTGTTTCATCAAAAGCAATCTCGGCCGTCAAAATGACGATTCCATATGCAGGGGCAAGATATTTCCAACTGAATCAGAGAACAATCTAGAATCAGCTCTTTAATGTTTGTCTCTGCTTATAGGTTGCTTATAAGCATTCATTGGGCCAAACAGGCCAGCTTAAAAAGAAAAAAAGTTGATGTGACCTTTTCACTGTAAATATAAGATAAATTTAGAGATATGTACGTGAACAATGTGAAATGTCAATATTGACCCAAAGACATGATGAAAATTAGTAATTACATGTTATTCATTTTGGAAAGTGAGGGTAATATGGTAAAGTTGGTTGCTGTGTTTTTTGGGTGCACTAAATGCAACCTATGGATCCCGCGGCTGGAAAAAGTTGCTGCTTTTTTTTTTTTTGGGTCCCAAACATGCGCTCATGCATGAGAGATTCGAATATTTGAGCTTCAAATCAAGGCTGTCAATTTTTTAAAAGATTTTAAATCTAGGATTTATTTTTCTTTTATTTTTGTTTATTTTTTCCATGTATATTTATTTATTTGTTCCTTGTCACACAAAAACATTAAAAAAAAAATGTGAAAAAATATTACACCACAAGTGAAATTAGAGAAAAATATCGTATAAAAATTTATAATTGATTTTTATGTACAATACTTTACTTTAAAATTATTATTAAACATTAAATCAAACTCAAATCATTTGTTAAAGTCTACAAATAAAACAATTTTTAGTTATATTTTTTAATTAAGTTAATTTTTAGTTAAAATTTGAAAGCAATGTATAGTGTTTTGATCAAAATGTTTTATAAATTATTCCAATTTAATAAAATAATTAAAAAGTGTGATTTATTGAATTTTGTTATATCATTTTGAAAATTTATAAAAATTTTGATTTTTAAAACAAAAAAGTTGGAAAATAATATATTTGAGCAGCTGAAAATAGGCTTTGTGAGAAACAGTGTGTCGCTATATAATAGGTGTAGATTTGGTCGAGGACATGCGGCGGAGTAACTTGAGCTAAACAACTAATACACACACTTCAGCGTGTACCTGTGTGTAAAAAGCGGCTTTTTTATTGCCCACGACCCATCTATCTCAAAGCTATACAATCTTTCTCTTCGCTAAGAATTTTTTGTTCTGCGCGAGCCCTCCAGAAAACAAGGGGGAAAAAAAATTGTAAGTTAAAATCTATCTAATTTTAGGATTTTCAGTCTTAATTTCATTCTAACTCGTTAATTTGTAGATCTGGTGGTTTGTTTTATATTCGTTAATTTACTATGTGGAATATGAATACTATAGCAGTTTGTTCTGTTTTTCCACCTGGATTCAAACGTGAATTTTATGGGCTTTTGTTTTTCTTTTGTACAAATTGCTTTTTAATTTTTAGTTATAGCTAAAATGGGAATCTACGGCATTTTAACGTATACGATCTATTTAGCTATTTTAAATGGAAGTTAATTTTTAGATTTAACTGAAGTCTATTAAGAGGATTGCGAAGGGGCTTACGGCTGAACGAGTGCATGAATTTGGGCGCTGATTATCAGGTGCCAGTCTTCGTGTGGGTTTATCCTTGGAGATAACCCAATTTGTGCATTCCATTTTCGTTATTTCTGTTTTGAGTTTGAGTAAAGTTTAATATAAACTTCCCTTGAATGATAAGATGTTTCGTGAAAATGATGTGAGGATTTCTGCACTTTTGTGATACATCGTTGGTGATTCACTATTACAAGGCAATTTGTGCATTATCATTCCATTTTAGTGATTTCTGTTTGAGTTTGAGTAAATTTTAATGTAAAATTTCCCTGAATGATAAGATGTTTTGTGAGAATTATACAAGGTTTTCTGCACTTTTGTGATAAATAGCAACATAAAAAGATTTCACGATGAACGAGCCTTTAAAGACTGATGTTTTCAAGAATCTGAAATTTCTAGCTTCGCTCTACAGGTCTTTTATCATTTGATGCTTGAAGTATAGATTTGATTTACTTGCTTAACTTACATGTACTGTCAATTGCAAAACTCGGATCAGCTTTAACCAAGCTCGGTTTGTCCTGCAAGGTGGCCGAACTGGGAGGTTGGACACCTTAGAGGCTCCGATACCTCTGTCGGAAACGTGTTATTTAGAGTAAATAATAGGGAGTTACTACATGTAATTTCAGGTGTCAGATTTCATAATAAGTGCAACTATTTTTTTTTTTTTTTTACTGTGCCAGTTAGTGGATGGCACAATGATGGGTTATAAGTCCCAAGGCACTCACTGAACTCGGCATTGAATGATTAGCACTTTAAAGTCTGATTGGTAAACTAGGGCAGTATTAGTCTGATGTGTTAACATGCCAACGTTCATGTTATTCCATGTTATGACACCTAAGAGTTGTACATTTGAGTTGTACCTTTGGCCTCTAATTATGACCGATCTGGTTTTGTACTGAGCTCAATTATAACAACTCGCAGGTTTTGTGCTGAGCTCAATTATAACAACTCGCATCGTATTTTATATAATCAAATGTGGATATAACCTTCATATTTTTTTTTTAACTAATGAGATGGTTGAGTTCCAACTCAGCTTGGCTATTTTCCGGATGGTGTACATTTATCAAATTACAATTTTCTTACAATTTTATTTTATTCGATGTTATTAATTTGTTAGTGGCTGTGAGATTTTTTGTTGTTTTAAGTTAAGGGGAGAACTACTAAAAATGCAATGTCAAGTCAGATATGACTTGACATATTTTATCAAGTCAGATATGACTTGATATGGCTGTGAGATTTTTTGCCTTTCATGTTATTTGGTACAACATATTTTATTTTGCACCTTCATTCGTGTATCAGAATCTACATTTCTTTTATTTGAAGTAGAGCTACAAACAGAGACTTTAAAGAAGTGCAGTATCTGACTCGTTTGTTACAAACATTGTCTTCTCCTCCTATTTCGATATTCTTGAGACAGCTTGGAAGATTATGGTTCTGATGTTAAGCTTATCCTTATCACATTAGCTTAATAGAGTCATTTCATCTTTTTGATGTTAAATTGTTGTTTGTGAATTAGATGCTGATGTTTAGTTCTCTGAACTTGTACTTTGCTTGTGTGTAGATTGCCAAATAATAGTTGCCTATTTTTTTATTTCGCTTGATCTATAAATTAGGTTGGGGAAACCATTAGTTCACTTGCCTATTTCTTAGAGTGCTACTGATTATAGCAGATATTACTGTTTGACATGCTCATAGCACTAATCTTAGTTGTATTTAATATGCTTTGATTTTGCCGTAGTTTGTCGACACTGAAGTCTTGTTCTACAGTACACTGATAAAGTGATTGTTTGAAATTGTCTTTCTATTTACTTTTGCAGGTTGTAAGATGGCAGCAGCATCAACAACCAACTTTTCAATTGGATCTGCTACATCTGCCAGTTCCAAACTATGCCCACTTTCACAGTCTAAGGCCCTTGGCATCAGATTCATTTCTAAAAATTACCTACGGAGTTTCAATGGCCTCAAAACTGCCAACTCTGTGAGCTGTGAGTCAAAATCAGTGTTCTTAGGCAGTGAAAGCAGTGCCGCTCTTAAGCGCTCTTATATTAGTAAATCCCGAAAGGATAACATGAGATCTTACAGTTGTGTTCAGCTTCAGGCATCTTATAAAGTAGCAGTCCTTGGTGCTGGTGGTGGTATAGGCCAGCCACTAGCACTTCTGATCAAGATGTCACCATTGGTTTCTGCACTGCACCTCTATGATATAGCAAATGTAAAGGGCGTTGCAGCAGACCTTAGTCACTGCAACACACCCTCTCAGGTATTGGATTTCACTGGAGCATCTGAATTGGCCGCTTGTTTAAAGGGTGTAAATGTTGTAGTAATACCTGCTGGTGTTCCGAGGAAGCCGGGAATGACCCGTGATGACCTATTTAACATTAATGCCAACATAGTGAAGACCTTAGTTGAGGCTGTTGCTGATAACTGCCCTGATGCCTTTATCCACATTATTAGCAATCCTGTTAACTCAACTGTGCCAATTGCTGCAGAAGTTTTGAAGCAGAAGGGGGTATATGATCCAAAGAAACTCTTTGGAGTTACCACCCTTGATGTTGTCAGGGCAAACACCTTTGTCGCTCAGAAGAAAAACCTAAAGCTCATTGATGTTGATGTCCCAGTCATTGGAGGTCATGCTGGGATTACTATTTTGCCCTTGCTGTCGAAGACAAAACCGTCGGTTACTTTCACAGACGAAGAAGTTCAGGAGCTAACCGTCAGGATTCAAAATGCTGGGACAGAAGTTGTTGAGGCAAAGGCTGGTGCAGGGTCTGCCACTCTTTCTATGGCATATGCTGCAGCACGATTTGTTGAGTCATCGCTCCGTGCTCTTGATGGGGATAGCGATGTCTATGAGTGCTCCTTTGTCGAGTCTGACTTGACTGAGCTCCCATTCTTTGCTTCAAGGGTTAAGCTTGGACGGAATGGGCTTGAGGCATTGATTTCATCAGACCTCCTAGGATTAACTGAGTATGAACAAAAGGCTTTAGAGGCGCTCAAGCCAGAGCTGAAGGCCAGCATTGAGAAAGGTGTAGCTTTCCTTCAGAAGCAACCTGTGACTGCTTAGATTTTTACCACTGTTTCAATCATTGAGAAGAAATAAGGTATTTCAGATGTCAGATTTGTTGACGCAACAGCATTCCAATTTTGTAGACGACTTGAAGAAATGTTTTCCTCTGGCCCTGCCCTGAACCCCCTCTTATTGCATATTGAAGTGATTTTGTCACTGAGAAATGAGTAACTGTTGTAATAGAATTTTGCTGTCTTGAGAGTTATGTACTACTTAATAACATTGCTTGGAATGATGTCAATTCATCATTAGTCCATGGAATCTTGCGTATGTTTGGGGTGATGTTAATTCTTGTCTTTCCGTGGAATCCTCGTTGCCTTTCTTTTATTGTATCTTGCTAATTGCAAGATCAAACAACATTTAGTGTTTTGTTCTTGGAATATCTTGTACAGCAGCTAGCCTTTGTTCAAGATCCATCATTGAATGCAAAGGATCATTTGGAGGGACAACATCTAAAGCAGTCCCTTGGAAGGGAAAATAATGCTGGAAAATCAAAAGCAGAATAGTATCGACTGGTTCTACAACAAAAACCAAAATACTTACAAGTGTGGAGTATGATTAATAGTGTGTAAAAAACATGTTCCAAGAATATGCGTGCACGCGCTCATATTATTTCAAGTGCATCTTCGGTATATTGATACAACTTGTTGCGATCATAACAACTTGATGGTTACCTTAAAATGTATTTCAACTTTGCCAAGAACCCAGGAATACAATATGGGAAGTGGGGCTAGAAATCCAACACCGGCTACTAAAAATCTCTTGTTAGTCGTATATGCAAAGGTACTTTAAAAAAAGTAAAATCTCCTTCTATTTATTTTTTTAATCCCTTCAACGTATTTCGGCTACTAAGAATGTTCCACTAGTTGAATAGGCAATGCTACCTGAAGAAAAAAAAGAAGAGGCAAGGTATACACATCACAAATCATTTGTTAGGAACATGTACGGAGATGGTTCAACGCCTAACTATATAATGCAGAGATGGCATCCGAAATCTCTAGCACGCGTTTGACTCACCCCATCATTTGTTAGGAATATGTACACATTTAGTTTAACAATTTTTCCAGGTCACGAACATGTTGATGATTGTAGTGAGCCTTGCGGCAAAAGGAAGTTCTAGCAACTGCGAAAGAAAATAGCATAAATTCAATGCCAAAACACATTTTAGCAAACAAAAAAGCAACAGCAATCACGTTTTGGATAGCTTAGCAGTTTTGCTACATGATTTTAAAAAAAATATCAGATGATGTTTCTTTCTACCCATACTTGATATTTTTAATATTAAGTCCATTACTCCATTGAAAACAAAAAAGAGACTGCTGCCTCAATTTCTTCACCTTCCCCTGCCACGGCCTCGACCACGACCTCGGCCACGGCCACCTCTTCCACCTCCACGCAGTGCTTTATTGACATCGTGTTTTGCTTGCATGTTTTCTGGCAAGGGAAGTATGTGATCCACACACTTTCTGAAGCTGAAATCATCGACTGATTCGTCATCCCTTATGAGGAAGAAGCAACGACTTCTAAACTGTGGATGGAAACGGACTTGGAAAGCTTGAATGCCGTTGCCAATCTTTCTCTCTGGCTCCAAATGACCTTTCTTGAGCAACTCCAGTAAAACAATGTGCTCATACTGCAAAATAAGGCAAGTACAAAGATAAGCTGATCGGGCTACATTCCTGGAAGCTTGAATCCAAAGTACAATTTAACATGCATATCAACAGTTGTAACTCCTGTATTCCAGGTTAAGTGCAAAACATCAACTCATTGGAGCTACATCATGTTTGGCTAAGCTTAAGAGGTTTACTTACAAGTAATTTACTTTTTAAGTAAATAAATAAGTTACTTATTTTAACCTTTTTTACTTAATAATAAGCTATCCAAACATGTTTGGTGGAGATAAAATGTCCACACGAAGAATATTATCTAACAATTTCAACTTACGGGATTGGGAAATGTTCTCCTCCTCACAGTGGAGAAGATTGGCAATGACCTGTACTTGAACCCAAAAAGGGGAAAAAAAGGAAAGAAGAGCAAAGCTAATCGAAAAAATTAAACAATCAAACGTAAACAGCGGAAACTCGTACAGTAGCTCCTAAATGTCAATCTTAAGCCCTGTAGCCCGCTGAAACAAAAGTTCCCGATTATTTTATTTTACTGTTTAAAATTGTAATGCCGATCTTTGAAGTCCTCACATATCCATTGCTGCAAAAAGGAACTCTAAGCCCACACTACAATGTTCACCAATTATCCAACCAGAGACGGCCAACAAATTCTAAACTAAAAGTTAGGACCATTAAATGATAGAGCCAGACAGAACAAGAAAAAACAGCTTTAACAAGTCAAGCTCCCAAATTCTCACATGGAAGGAATTCTGGACCAAAAGTTCAACAGGACAACAAATTGTTCATGCAAAGCTAATTCCGGAAATGATCAGAAAAAGGATAATTGACACAGATACTTGATCTTGTTCCAATCAAAATAACTTATAGTTCTTACATAGTTGGCATACTTTAAATTGTCAACTAGATTGTCTAGTAGAAAAACAGAAGCACTTTCAATGTTCTACAACCATGACAACCACATACACGTATAACTCGGATATAGCCATCTCCTGCATGTATGACATTGACACCTAAATGCAAATTCATAAAACTTCTGAATGTAAGATACGTGGAGACAGCAGAATATTATAATTTAAACCTTTTTTTTTTATGGCAAATGGCATTCTACTTTATGATGTAGTTGTCGGACAAGTAGAACAAATTTTGATATGCATCATAAGTTCCTATGATACACCGATATGGATACGTGTGTCCGATACGACATGTATCGAATATGTCGACACCGATTTTTGAAAAACTACTGACACCAACACAGACAAGCTATCGACATGTCAATTAATTTTTTACATGCAATTTTTGAAAAACTACCGACACCGACATGTCGATTAATTTTTTACACGCAATTTTTGAAAAACTACCTACACCAACACGCCATCGATTAATTTTTTATTTCAAAATTTATAGTACAAAGAAAATAAAAATTTCTATACTTATTTCATAAAAAACAAATACTCAAAAAATAATTAACACATTTTAATATTAACAAACAAATAATTGGTCTATTTAAAATATTGATCGGACCATATAAGAATTGATCTATTTTTTCTACTAAAAAATACCCGATGAATTGTCCAACACCGACACGTCGGTACTGGTAGCGTGTCCGTGCATCTTAGATAAGTTCATAATCAATACAAACTATCATGTTCTTGACTGTGTCAAACCTGAAAAGCAGGTACATTCATATAGACAACAGAAATAACGTACATATGCACCCTACAAACCACCATTAAACATATTTTGCCATCTTTTACATGAGTAAGGCTCCTAGAACCACTCCAACTTCCTTAACTTTATTGAAGCAAACTTGGTTTATAATCAAATTTCAACAAAAAAAATCACCTCTCTTTGGGGTATTTATTTCAATGTACACAGAGCATAATTTGTTGACAAACACTGGTTGTGTGTAGGTATGTCGAAGAGAGTTATTTTGATTTAGATGTGCAGCTAGCAAGTTAGTTTTATTTAGACAATAGAAATAACATAGATATGCACCCCATGCACCACCTTTAAACATCTTTCACTGTCTCCTACTAAGTTGGCTTCCTGGTAGGGGTGGGCCAAAAAAATCGTCAAGTTGCAACCCGACCCTGACCTGTTTTTATTACAAAAAACGGGTTGGTTAGGGTGCAGAAACATAATTTTTCTTATCGGGTTGGTTTTTGGGAGCGAAACCGGTCAAAACCGACCTAACTATATATTTTTTTTTTATTTCATTCCCAAATTTCTGACGTTTTAACTTTTAACCAAAATAAAAGGCAAAAACAAGAAACGCAATCAACCCAAACCCAAGTACCCAACCCATGGCCCAAAACCCAATTACCTAGAAACGTCATTTTATTGTATTTAATATTGAAGAGAAGTCACTTTATTCAAAAAATCAAAGCTAAGACTCCGACATTTGCATGTCATTGTTGACCAAAAATGTATTCACAATTATCAAATTGCCCCATTTATGTTGAAAGTGAAATCAAATGGAAATTTTGAAAGTGAAGTGGTTGGGGTCAATTTTGGAATTTATTAAAAGTTTGAATAAAGTCAATTAGACAATTACTGTGTTCCTGCAGCTTTCTAAAATGATAGGACCTATGAAGTTGACTATTTGTGTGTGGATTTTATCAAAATCAAAAGAAAAATTGATCACACAGACTTTCAATCTCCATCTCCATCTCTCTCTGTTTCTCACACTGCGTCCGCGACTCCACCGGCGGCTAACTCATTCCTCAATCTTCAATTGTGAAACTGGTGTAAGGAACTGGTAGCCGCAACCCAAACCACTAAACCGAACCGACCCGATTCAAACTAATTCAGTTCGAGTCAAGTAGGTTTAATGAACCCGGGTTGGTCGGTTTCGGTTTGAAAATTACCCAACACGACCCGTGCCCACCCCTACCTGCCATCAACTCCAACTTTCTCACCTTTATTGAAACAAACATGGTTTATAATCAAATTTCAGCACAAAGCCTTTAACCCTCTTGGGAAATTTATTTTAATATAACAAGAGCATATTTTGCCAAGAAAAAATGTGTAAGCACATGTTTGGGAGAGGCAAAGAATTATTGTTATTTAGTTAAACAGAAATTATATCTGTGTTTGAGGGCTATACTGGCCTTCCACATTGCCCAAGAGCTGAAGAAAGCAGCATCTTCTATTCCCAGATATATAATTTGTCATCTAACTGACAACCAGATTGAGGGGCTCATTCCATAGACTTGGGCATTCAGCAAATAACACTTCTTCATGTGCTGATTTCATTTCTGACATTGAGGCCTTCCACAAGGGAGTTGAGAATCTATCCACATAAAGTATTATCCATGGAAAACAATAAGAACAAGAACCCAATCAACCACAAATAATTCTCGTTGAACAACAAGTTAAACCAAAAGTTAGACCACTTTCAATGAAATGTCAAATATATCATTTGAAAAGACATAAATGGGAATTTGGATTATGTCTTTTCAATGTACATATTTGACATTTCATTGATAGTGGTCTAACTTTTAGTTTACAACCACAAGCATTTCCAACAATAGTTTATGCCTTCCCATTTAGTTATCTCAGGGTCCCTTTGGATGGGTGGATTTGGACTCCAATGCTTCCCGCCCAATATATCATCCCATCATCCCCAAATGTTTCACTAATTCAAACTCAATATTCCTTTTCTGCAAACATGTTTAATCATCTCGATAAAGATCAAAGCTTGCGCCACTTACTTCCAAAATATAACTTTGGTCGCTTTAAGCATAATTCCAATATGGATAATTTGGTTAGTTCAAACAATTTCACCAGTATATGCAGAACCTACTCAAATCAAGAAAAAAAAACATCTTTTTTTAGAAAACAATGTATCAATCATAGCTTTTTTTTTTTCTTTTAAAAGCATAAGCAACACTTCCTTCAAACAGAAAGATGTAGTATGAAACAGTTAAAAAAAACTCTCTTGATTTGATCAATAAATAATCCTAAAAGTAAAATAAAGAGGCTTAGAGATTAATTTACCTTATTCACATTGATGCTCGGAGGCCAGGTATGCAGAAACTTGTAAAAGTAATCAAACATCTCCTGGGACGATTCAAATACCTTTGGACCCACACTGACCCCACCCGACTCCTCCGTTTTCGCATCATTATCTTCCAAACTCTCTAGCCGTTGTTCTTCAACGGACTTCTCGTCAACCTTCAGTTTCTTCTCTCCATTCTCTTCCTCCTCTTCTTCTTCCCTGGCGCGTTTCGAGTCGCCGCCGCCGTTTGCAGAAGTGTCTGGCGTCGGATCGGCTGGAGCCGACTCGGCTGCTTGGGGTTCGAGTTCCATGTCTTGCTGGAGGAGGGTTTCGGAAGCTGGTTCGTCGGCCATGACTAGTTCTGAGACCTGCTCGATAAACCCTAGCTTTTAGCTTTTTAAAACCTTTACTTTTTCTTTTCTTTTCTTTTCTTTCTTCTTTAGGGTTAATTGCAAATTGAGGGGAAAATTCAACCAATGGTCATTGGGCTTTAATCGAATTTTTACTTATCTATTGAACTTTAAAAGGTATCTCAATGGTCACTTAACTTTCAACTAGTTTCTATTTAACCATCAAACTTTAAAAGATATCTCAATGGCTACCCAACTTTTAACTAAATTTCTCATATATCACCCGTTACTTATTCACTTACAATACCTGACGAAATATTCTACGTGGCAAAAGCTCTTTTAATATAATATAGTAATATTATTAAATTTCTCTCAATCAATAAAATTGTACTACTCAAATACGCCATATTTATTCAATATAGCATAGTAATATTATTAAATCTTTTTCAATTAATAAAAGTGCACTACTCAAATACACCATATTTCAAAGAAATTGAAAACGCTCTTAGTTTTTTTAATCAAATTTATGCGATGAGACGTGTTTGAGTTGTGCATTTTTGTTGATAACATTATTACTACACTCGGTCGTAAGATCGTTTTTCACGTAGGATATTTCGTCAGGTATTTACAAGGGAATGAGTAGCGAGTGACATATGAGAAACTTAGTTGAAGGTTGGGTGGCCATTGAGATACTTTTTAAAGTTCGGTTGCTAAAAAGAAACTAGTTGAAAGTTGGGTGGCCATTGAAATACCTTTTAAAGTTCAGTGATTAAATAGAAGCTCAATTAAAGTTCAGTAGCCACTGGTTAAAGGGTAAATAGCACAAAACGTCCCTACCTATTGAGGGTATTGTGGAAAACGTCCATACCTTCTAAATTTTGGCAATTTTACCCTTACCTATTGGATTTCTTGCGCAAAAGGTCCTTCAGTCCAAAATCATAGGGGTAAATTAGTCCAACCACTTTTTTCACATATATATTACTTCTTTAAAAATTGGGGGCTTCCCATACAATTTTCAAAATTGCACGGCAAGCCCCCGTCCCCAAATCCAACATGTGGATGAGAAAAAAGGGTGATAGATATGAGGCCATATACAGTTTCTACTTTGGAGATTATGGACACATATCGGTGCAGGGACCATATTTGACCTATGAGGACACCTTCTTGGCCGTGACTGGTGGCTCCGGCGTGTTTGAGGGGGTGTATGGGAAGGTGAAATTGCAGCAGATTGTGTTCCCGTTTAAGTTGTTTTATACGTTTTATTTATAGGGCATCAAGGATTTGCCGAAGGAGCTGGTGGTTAAGTCGGTGGCCCCAACACCGGCGGTTGAGCCGTCGGCAGTTGCTAAGGCGGCTGAGCCTGGTGCCACAGTTTCTAACTTTACGAATTGATCCTTTAGCAATTTAGACTCATGAATCCATCATTTGAGATGTGATTGTAGTTAAAATAATTATTTTCAGGGCATTAAGGATTTGCCGAAGGAGCTGGTGGTTAAGCCGGTGGCCCCAACACCGGCGGTTGAGCCGTCGGCAGCTGCTAAGGCGGCTGAGCTTGGTGCCACAGTTTCTAACTTTACGAATTGATCCTTGAGCAATTTAGACTCATGAATCCATCATTTGAGATGTGATTGTAGTTAAAATAATTATTTCTTACGGGGTTTTAGGAATGCACGGCCGGCCACCCAATTCTGTTTTCAAAGCCTGTTTGGTGCGCAACATGGGATTGAACAACACAATTTGAACTTTTTACTCATTTACAGGAAAGCTGGTTGAATATAGCAAATTTGGGGACGGGGGCTTGCTGTGCAATTTTGAAAATTATTAGAGCGACACTTGCTTTCATGGCCAAAGAAGCCATATCCTCCGCCTGCAGCCGGTGGCTCAACCCTCACCGTGAATCGCGCAGATATGTTTTGGGGACGGGGGCCTACCTGCAATTTTGAAAATTGCATAGGAAGCCCCCCAATTTTAAAAGAAGTAATATATATGTGAAAAAAGTGGTTGGACTAATTTACCCCTATGATTTTGGACTGAAGGACCTTTTGCGCAAGAAATTCAGTAGGTAAGGGTAAAATTGCCAAAATTTAGAAGGTAGGGACGTTTTCCACAATACCCTCAATAGGTAGGGACGTTTTGTGCTATTTAGCCTTGGTTAAATTTACCCCTAAATTGAGAGTTGAGACTGCTGGATAAACCTAGCTTTTAGCTTTTTAAAACTCTTTTTTTTTTTCTTTTCTTTCTTTTTTAGGATAAATTGCAAATTGAGTCTCCAACCTTTAGCAAAAGTTGCGATCTTATACCCAAACTTTGAGAAACCAGCAAATAAAAAGACTACTTCACGATTTCTAGCAGTCTAGCTCATTCTCCAATCGACAAATTCACTACAAAAAAAAAAAAAAAATACAATATTTTTAAAAGTTTAAATTGTTAAATAAAAATGCTCATCATATACAAATTGAATTCATCATTTATGATTAAAAATGTGAAATTTTATAATTGGACAACAAAACATTAAATCAAGATCTTTATGTATTATAGTAATTAAAAGTCTACCGACTTTCATGAAAATGTCATCTCCTTTGGGTACGTTGCAAACATATCTCTTCCAACGTGTACCGTGCCTGCATACAACAATACAAGGATTAAATGAGCAACTTTAAAAGATATTTAGACCACTCAAACATGAATTTGACTATATAAATAAATCTAGAAAATTTTCAAATTTGATTCGTTGTATAATTTTAATTTTATCTATTTATGTGCAAAATCCAAACATGGGCTTATATTATGTACGCGGATAAAATGGAGCAACATGGATAACATTGACAAATCAAAATAAATGTCCTTAGATTGAAGGATACATAAAAATGATTAATTTTAAGAATGCCCTAATTCCACCTCCGACATTGATGATGGACTTATGCCCTTAAATCCGTTTGTATGTCCTAAGAATTTTTATCATTATTATAGTCGAATATTTGACATTGTTTTAGTTCAAAGATCTTTTTAAATCTTGTAATTGTGGCTCAGTACTATAATGACATTATGGGATTAGCAATGATCAAATATTCATTTAAAGAGTATTTTTCTCTTTAATTTAAAATTTTCTATATAGTTTGTTTAAAATGTTCAATCATAAACATATCAAAATAGACTTCATTTTGATATAAAATAAATTGTTAGCATAAATTAACACAAGACAAAAACATTAGAAGTAGGGGAAATGGGTCGTGGTGATGAACAGAACCGTGGATGGGATGGTGGAAATGGTGATGGATAGAGGGGGTCTATTACGGTGGGAAGATTGGGGCAACACAATGGGTAGAGTAGGCGAAGTGTGTATTGGAATGAGGAAGCATCATGTATCGTAGCGGAGAGGAATATATCCTAATTATTTACAATCGTATCAAAATAAGAGTCTAATTTCTTTTCACTTTTTTATTATTACTAGTTAGACATGCGTGCGTTACACGTACTTTCGTAATTGTAAGTAAAAAACAAAAATTAAAAAAGTGTCAATGATTGTCTATGTTGTGAAAATATTGTTGAGGGACAAGAGTAAGATAAAAAGAACGTTCTATATATATTAATAAAATAAAATTAAAAATTAAAAAAGTTTCAAACGTTAGTTCTAAACTATAGTATATGTTTGGTTGGGTTTAAAACTAGTTTTTTAAGAAATTTTACAAAAATTGGTAAAATGTATGATTGAAAAGTTGTGAGTTATACAAAATATCTAGTTGAAAATGAGTTTGAAAAAAAAAACTGAACCAAACATGTTCATATGTAATCTAATGTATTAAAATTTAAAAATAATGTTTTCATCTCCATTTCAATTTTGACAACTATGATTTGAGTTTTAATGTAGTAATAAACCAAGTTACAAATTTCTCCATTCATTTTTTTTTTCTCCGTTGAAACTCATTTCTAATTCTCTTCATCTATTTAATGGAAAAAAAATTGAGATCATATTTTCAATATTTATATTTAATTTAATAGATTAAATGTTTAAAAAAATTAATTATACACTTAGTAAATTGTTAAAAATTTAATGTATAATAATGACGAACAATAAAAGAGTAGTAATAAATAAAATATTAAAAAATAATTATACGTTAATAAATAGTAAAAGTGTATATGAAATTTTAAAAAATTTGTAAAAGTAGAATAATTCAAAAACGTTTCTTGTTTTTAAGAATTTTTAGAGGTAATATAGTATATATTATTATTATTATTATTGTACTACTTTTTTTATGTTGTTGAAAAAGTTAAAAAAGGTTTCTTTAAACTTTTAAGTAATGTCTTGACTAATACCAATATAAATATTGTACCTTGTATCTATCTGATGATTTAGAATATACATCTGGATTCTAAAATATTATCCACACGCGCATACATATATTAAGACCAACTTTTCTTATAAAAATAATCATAAAATAAATTTGAATTTCATCGACAATTTCCAAGCACAAGCAAAGAGCTACGACTTTTCTCCATTCTCCATCCAAAGACTAAAAGGAGACTTCCTAAAGGATCCATTCAGAAACAATTTCACAAAAAAAATTAGCACACATCATTTGCATTCAGGTAATCTCATTTTCGTTATATCACTTCTGCATTTCTTTCAGCCTTCAATACGCTGTTGTTGAGATTTTTGTCCGTAAGTGATTGCCTAAATTTTTCTGGGTTCTTTTCTTTTTTTCTTTTTTTTTTCCCTGTTACTGATCCCATTGTTCGGAGCTTTTGATAGATTTTAGATTTTTTGGTTGGGAATTTATGATCGCTGTCTTGTTAATTGGTAGCTGAGAAAACTGAAAGAGAGAGAATTTTATTGTGTTTAGCAAGTGACATCATTTTGCATTATTATTTTAAATGATTTGAAATTTTTTTCTAAAAATAATAATTCAGAGTATTGTTATATGAAAGCAGAAATTAGAAATCATAATCCCAAAAGAAATGAAAAAATCATACATTTTTTTAAAAACTTCTGTTACCATGCCAAATGTTTGCAATATTCTTTCTTAAAATTCATGAAATGAAAAAGATTGGGCTTTGAATTCCGGAATATCGATGTAATTTAACTTATGAGGGTATAACACATAATATATTCATGTTTCTACCGAAATGGTCTCAATTTTTATTACTAGAAAAAGATGAGGAAAGGTGATTTCATTCTTTTTAAGCTGCTATTTTAATCCATTTTTCAAGTCTGTTAATGATTGATGATTTTTTGTTAATGTAATATAATTTTGGTAGGTAAGCAATGGGAGAGCACTTGGTTGATCACATACCTGCATCTTTGCAATCGCTGCAAGGGACTGAGGTTGCTGGGGAGTGTTCTCACTCTCAAACTGTTGCTTCATTTATTTCAGTAATTGATATTCTGGAGGATGAAGAACAACAAGTAGCTGGTGAAGGGGACTGTTTGATTCAGGCTACTGAATGTCGCATTTGCCAGGAAGAAGATAGTGTTAAAAATTTAGAGACTCCTTGTGCTTGTAGTGGCAGTTTGAAGGTATCTTTTGTGTGGTCAGTTGCTTTTTTGGTTTACTTTTAAAGATTTCCAATTTCCCCCAATTAGGCAATTTTACTATCGACTTAGACTTATTTAGTCTGTACATATATGTGTATGCCTGTGTTCTCTTTATGGTGATGTTGCTATAAAAAATTCAGACGTAACTTCTATATGTAAAATGACTTTGTTGCTTATGGTCTTCTAGACTCAATTATAGTGGCCTGTCCATATGTGTGGTTTGTTCTTTTGTAGATTTTCCTGTGACAAACTTACTTCCTATTGTTTCTCTTCTTTTTCCTTTAAAAAATCCAGTATGCTCATAGGAAATGTGTTCAACGATGGTGCAACGAGAAAGGAGATGTAACATGCGAGATCTGCCATCAGGTGTGCTGATGCTGATTTGTATATTTATTTGTTGCTAGCCCTTTTCTGCCTTTTGAGTTGTGACGCTTCAATGCTTAATTGCCTCGTACAATTCTTGTGGAGATTTAGTACTTTCTATTACTTTTGTACACGAGACTCAAAAAATGAAAAAGATGAGCTTATATGCCCTTTTTAGTTTTCAAACACTTCTTGTTATGGACTTTATTCCAGCATTGAGTGATTTGAGTAAGATTCATATTTCAGTGGTTACCCAATGCAATCATGAGAGCTGATACCTAAATATATGCCAGGATTGTACAGAACGTAGGTGTTATGAGCTATAAATTTATATAATATGCTAATACGTGCAAATAATTTTCCCTGTTGTACAGTCTTACCAACCTGGCTATACGGCTCGACCTCCTATCCAACGTGATGATACTACCATTGAAATCAGGCACGTTTTGAATACTTGGTGCTTTTTCTTATTTGTTCATTTCACTAGTGTTCTAAATGAGGCTAATTGTTGTTTACCTATTTGATGTCAAGCCTTCGGATGTAATGGTATAGTAATTATTTAGTAACAGAAGATGATCATGGAAGCTAGCGTTGTGATATTTGTAGCAGCAAAGGCTTATGAGTAGGAACAAATGTAATTTCCAGAAATTTCAAGGTTTCATTATTGTGTGTGTCTATGTAGAAAGCTAATTATTTGTCTGGTATTTGCCAAAGAGAGGGTAGCTGCGTGCGCGCGCGCGCGTGTGTTGGGGTGGCGGCGCTGCCTTGTGGGGTAGATTTGCATAAATGATGGAGGGAAAGCAATACTAACTTTTGGGTCCCTATTTATTACACTTTATATTTGTGGCATATATAAGTGATTCCTTGGAGTAACACCCAGTGGTCACCCATTCGTATTTTGAACTGAACTGGATTTTTGTTAGTCGATGACTGAATGTCTGTGGTACTTAATAGTTGTCCGGCTTAAGTATCTACGGTTTGTGATCATCATGTTTGTGCCTTTTTTCCACTCATGTCTTCTAACATTTAAAGTAGTATGGGGTACACTTTGAAAGATGTCGATGACCGCCCGGAGGCAATTATTTAGGGACTTGAATATGCATCATTTTTGTTTGATTCTCATTCAACCTGTGTAGTAGAGATGGTATTTGATGACTTAGTTTTAACTGCCTTTTGTTCATGTAGACGTTAGTTAAGCTTGGTAAACATGTATTGGATTAGAAAAAGAACAGGTGTCTTTAATGGTGAGAGTACAAATATTAGATAAAGTTTGGTAATCTGTTTGCAATATAAACATTTCTTTTTCAATTGATAGAAAATTTTGGAGGAATTTTCTTAGATACTGTTTCAAATAATAAAAAGGTGCGCTGAACATGGTTTAGGATATCTAAGGTTGGAAAAAAGAAACAAAATTATTTCCTGGCATGGAAGAAGTGCATGTCCCGAAAATATATTGAATAAGGAAACGGTTTTTGCAAAGGAAAATTGAGATATCATATAATGAGATAAATAGTTCCTGTTGGTAGTAACTAACCATGGTACGATTGGTAGGAATAACAGAACCCACAAAACAGATATACCACCATTGATATGAAATTTATGATATACCATGTACCAAAGGGTTGTGCTCATCTTCTTTTCCAAATCCCAAACACAGCCACTGCCCAAAGCATCAACTTTTTCATGGTCACATGCCATTGTTTTACCCTAGGAGCACCATCATATCTCCATCACCATTCGGCTTGCCACTATAACCCCTTTACATACCTAATCTGACTTGTTACAGCAACCAGATGATGGTGTAATCACAAGTTTAACCTCCAAATATGTGTGATTGATAAATGTTCTAATCTCTCTTTGATCCCCCCATTTTCAAGAGATTAATTTTTTCAGTTAAAAACTATTTGACATGTACTCTTGCTCTAATCAATGGCTCCCTGTGGAGCATCAAATTCTGTTTTTGAGTGACAAATCACTTCCACACATATTATTTGTGAACATTAGCTAGTTAATGTACTGAATTGCATCAGTTAAGTCATTTGAAATGATCAACTATGAAACTTTACCTTTCCAGTGGGGGCTGGACAATTGCTGGTTCTCCTTTGGATTTGCGTGACCCGCGAGTTCTGGCTATGGCGGCCGCTGAACGTCGTCTTCTCGAGGTTGATTATGATGAGTATGCGGACTCAAATGCTAGTGGAGCTGTATTTTGTCGTTCTGCTGCTTTAATTGTAAGGAACTGCTGCCTACTCTCATTCACATAAGATCATAATATGTAACCAGGAAGATTTTGTTACTTCTATCTTTTAAATATTTGTATAATGCTAATTGTAAGTTCTAAATGTTATGCTCTTGCTGCTTGCTATCTTCATTCTTTCTTGAGCATCCAATGCACTGAAATAAAAGTCTTTGTTCCTTTCCTTCCTCTCTCTTTTTCTCTGGCACACATGTAAAAATACAGACATACACATGCCCCCTTTGCACAAAAACTCCCAATCCCCACCCCCACAGCCACAACGACAGCAGGAAGACGGAAGGGAAATGGCTGAGATGACATTGCGCTAATCTGCTTGCTGTTTTGTCTCATTGATAAGATATTTTTCCAACAGTTAGTTTGTACTATTCATGTTTTCTTCTGGGTTTGTGAGAAATGAGATTAAAAAATCATTCCATGGTATAGCCCTCAAAATGTTGTGTATTTTTATTCGACTAAACCTTTGAATACTAATCACTCAATTCTAATTTATGGTCCTTTCACCAAATAGGGGTGAAGGCAGAATGACTTGATCTTTGTTCATACCTTTTTTGGATTCTCTTATTTATAGCTCTGTAATTATTTTTTAATTGTTTTTTAAACCTGTCTTCTATGCCAGCTAATAGCTCTTCTACTCTTGAGGCATGCTTTAACAATGGGAAATGGTGACAGTGCTGACGATGATGTATCCACCTTTTTTTCTGTGAGTAGGATTTTCTATTTCTTTCTGTTATATGCATGCCTGCGTGCATTAGACTTGTAATAGTATGGTTGCTCACTCAATTTTGCGGTTGACACTTTACAGCTTTTCTTGCTTCGGGCTGCCGGCTTCCTTCTTCCCTGCTACATTATGGCTTGGGCCATCAGTATGTTGCAGCGTAGAAGACAAAGGCAGGTTAGATTTTTTTTTTCACTGGTCATTTTTCGGATCTTCAGTGTGCCTTTCAGTTTCTCCTATTCATTACCATGCTCCAAAACATGATGGTAGTCAATTGACAGACCATAAGTGGCAGATTGACTGCATGTGTCTCAGTTGTTATGTTCTAACCAGTGTGGAAGTAAATATATGGTCCCAAAAAATAAGCTGATATCAACAATTATAGATTTGATCACGTCTAAACAATAGGCTTGGAAGGAACATTTAATGCATTTCTTCTGCATTTGACCAAGGAAAATAGATTAATTGAAATTTTCGTGTGGCTTTTGATTTGATTTGATTTTTATTTTTTTTGCAACTTAAAAGAAGCAGTTCAACTTTAGAGGTCGATTGCAGAATCAACATTGAGCTTTGTTGTGCTAAGTCACCCTTTCTTATTTTTTTGATGAAAGAAACTTCTTGACGGTTGACAAATTCGGACATGGTCACCAATAGAGATGACTAGGTTCCGCGGATACATGCTTATTTGGCGAAAGTGTTATGCATTCCCCATAATCCAATCATAGAATGGACCTTGATTTTTTATAATTAAAGTTAGGTTGCATAATGTAGACATGAACAAGCAAAGATGAGAGCACGAGTATATTTATTCGGGGAATTCAAGTAAGATAGTAGTATAACATAAAATTGCGAATAGAGAACAAGGAGAAAATAACAACAAATAAATATATTATTCAAAGTGATATGTTAAACATTAGAGAAGTTAAATATTTCACTTACTTCCATTAGCATAAATATTTCTTCAGAATTGCGTTACAAAAATTTAAAACTCTTATGATTTAACTAGATATCAATTTTATACTCTACAGAAGGAGCATACTTACCTTGAAAACACATTGCAGTTCCTCTAGGGCTTAAAGAGCTCTTTATTATCTGTTGAATTAGTGAATATGTAGTGCATTTAGCATCCATTAACCTTTTTATATATTGCCCTTATTTTATAAGTTATAGTTATGATATCCTTCAATGAACTATCGTGCAGATGAAGAAAAACATCCCCCCTTTTCTCCCCCCCTTTCTTTTTTCTTTTCTTCTTCTTCTTCCACTTTTTTGAGGAAGGGGTGGAGGGGTTGCAAATGTGAATTCCCGATTCTTGTCTAATAGACCTAAACATTCCGGCCACCCTTTGAATTTTGGAATGGTTTCTATGATATGTTTACTAAAATAAGTGGGGGCAGAAGATAACATCCATTTTCCCTTGGTCTGTGTCTCTGTGTGTGTTTTCATATTTTAATTATTTTGTTGTTGGGGTTGTGGCATGGCTGGCTGGCTTACAAGGCCATAAGTTCAATTATTGGTCTTTTTGTTAGTTTAATACTCAAAACTAATGAGCACATTTTTATAGAACATTCTTATGTTCTATCTATTAGTTTACATGAACATATATTCTTAATTACTCGTCGTAGTTGATTACTGAATCCTGAATAGTAATTCCAGCCCTGGCTGGTTGTGATGATGTTATTCTCTGATAAAAAAATAATTTAACGAGTTAAAAAATGTAACACGACTGCTGATATATTTCTTTTTATTGATTCAAAGAGTGGTGTCTCAATACTAATCATTAGGTCACCCAATTCTGATTTCCGTGTATATGGTAGTAAAGCAGAGTTGCCACTAATGTGATGCATCATTAATTATTTTTCTTATTTCTGTTTTTGCTTGTGTTTGTGAAATCAGGAAGCCGAAGCTCTAGCAGCAAGTGAAGTTGCTTTCAGGCTGCAGGCAGGGCAACGTGGGGGTTTACAGGTCACAATAGCACCAGGACCTGGAGCAATAACAGGACCACATGTGACTCCTCATCCCGAGCTTGTTTAATAACTCACGGCTTTCCTACATCCTGCACTGCTTGACTTCATTGCTTGACATATGAAGAACTGAAGATGACAGGTTATTTCTTATAGAATCTTGCTGTTGCTTTGTTGTGGTGCAAGATATCTACAGAACCCAGTATTCTGTTTCAGTAGTTTCTTTTTTCTCTGCAAGTTTTACATCGACCTTGCTTGATCAAATTTCACCTTTGTTGGTCATCCGTTTTCAAATGTATCATGTATGACAGCATTTGTTTTGGCCAGATAATTCAATTGTGAAGTCTGAATATATATTCTGAATGAAGGTTCGTGCAAGTAGTTGTACCTCTCCCTACCAAGGGTATAGTTTGCATGTTAAAATGTGTCAAATTTCTTATATGTATTTTAAAGGTCAGAAATGTTTGGTAAAACTTTTTGTAGATTGTAAGTCGTGAATCCTACGAAATGTGTGAATAAAAATAATGTTTAATTAGTTTGTAAGTGTTTATAAGTACTAACAAAAATGTAGGTCGGCAAAAATAATTTACATGGAAAATTTGACAGCGAGCCTCTGTCCCGTGAAGATTAACGTGCACTAACAATGAAAATTTGAAGTATCAAAACAACAACTCTCTTAATGGATATTAAAGATGATCAACTTGGGTGAAGCGTGGTCCTAATGGGACCAAAGCCAAACTTCTTGTCTCTGCATAATTTAATTCTGGAATTTCTAGCACATCTATCTACTTATAATAAAAGAGGTTAACTTTTTTACTATTCATGTTGCCATGTGTCGGCTTGAGATGTGGTTGTCATCCTCCTCCTTTTTTTTTTTTTTTAAACTTATCTGTGCATATGATTAAGAGCACTACAAAGCCTAACAACCTAATAAAATAGCACTCCAATTTTGGGCCCAACAATTCTACCTATAATAAAACAGCCTAAAATTTTTACTATTTATATTGTGACATGTCACATGATTAAGAGCACCACAAAGCCTAACAACCTAATAAAATAGCACTCCAATTTTGAGCCCAACAATTCTACCTATAATAAAAGAGCCTAAAATTTTTATTATTCATATTGTCATATGTCAACTTGAGAAGTGGCTGTCTTCCATTTTTTTACTAATTTTTTTTCTTTTTTCTTTGGATAATATATTTAAACCACACTTTTTTTTTAACCACTCCACATTTTATAATTGTAATAAAAGTCTTCAACAATATCTAATTTTTATATTTATGTCTTTAACTATTTGTTATCACACTTTTTATCATCAACATATTAATTAGTACATCTTATCTTTGTCTTTGATAATGAATTATGTTCAAAAAATTAATTAAGGGGGCATAAAAATATTTTTTTTATCTCTCATATTTTTAAATAAAAAAATAAATAACAAATACAAATGTTTGACAAAATTTTTGTCCCTTATTTTAATACACATTATCATAATATTTGGACAAAAATCGTCATCTGATACAAGATGTGAAAATTAATTAAAATTTAATAATAAAAACGCGCGAAAAAAAGTTAGAGATATAAGTGACAAAATTTCATAGATTGGTGGACCTTCATTGTAATTAAAACGTAGTGCATATAATAAAAATTATAGTGGGAATATAAGTACGCTTTTTGTTTCTTGTTTAAACATTGTACTTGTGTATATTATTTAGAGCACGTGTTTATATTCTATTTTCAAAGTGCATTGTATGGATACACGATTTTTCTTGTATTGAGCTTCTATGGAGATTTGATGAAGATTTTTTTTTTTCATATTCTTGAACAGACATATTCCATGAAAAAAAAAAAAAAAAAAAAAAAAAAGGAGCTACGATCAATTAATGATTTTGTTGTCTTATGTTCCAAATAGTCATATTTCATTGACTTTTAAGTTTTTCTATTGTGTTATAATTTTTTATTTATTTGGACGCTTATGAAGAAAGGATCACACTTATGATTTTATACACATGTTAGATTATTTACAATTTGAAAATGCATATGTTGAGAGCAACTTTTGATAATTAAAGTTCTTCTTGTTTCTTTTTGTCTGTCTATAGCATTATGAATTTGCTTAAGAAAATTATATGTATTAATATTTCTCAACTTTTACTATTTTGTTTAGTAAACAGTTCAAAAACTGTTATGCAATAAAACACAAGTTATTCTAAGTTGTAAATTGTTATTCTAAGTTGTAAATTGTGGTTTGTTCAAATAAATGTTTGTTTGTTATATTTATATTTAAGAAGTGCGTTTTTTGATTATCCATTTTATAATTGTTGAGTGCTAATTTTCTTAAACCATTTTGCTACAAATTATACTTGAATTATTTTATATCTGTATAGATTATAAATTAAAATACAATAACGTAAGTATTTTACGAACCACCTTACGTGCATCGCACGTCTTACAACTAGTGATTAATATAAGAGTTAATTACACTAAAGGTCTCCGTTTTTTCAGGTTTGTAACGATTTCATCTCCATTCTTTTTTTTAGCAGATATCATCCACATTCTTCCATTTATAGTCACTTATGATCTCCAAATCACTATTTTTCACTATTCTGACAATTCTTGGACAATTTTACCCCTTGACTTAAATAAATTAAATGATAGAAAAAGAAAATACAATGGAAACATTGTAATTTGGCCCTTAATCTTTTCAAAAGTACAAATAAATCCTAAACTATTTTATTTTATACAGATAAGTGTTCTTCCCCAACAAAAAAGGAATCATTTTTCCTACCCACCCACCCCTGTCCCACACACACACACACACTCACCCACTCTCTCTCTTGTTGATCTATGGTTAACTTTAAACCTTAATGTTTTGATTATTACAAACAAATTGGTTATGTTTTCTAACATTTTATTTTCAAGCAAAATTTAAAGCACTACAAATCGAACTCTCATGCAATGTCAAGTTCAAAATCAAAATCAATACAAGAGTTCAAGCATCTCAAGATCCGCCGAATTTCAAGATTCGAAGATCAAGATTGAAGAATAGATTTTTAGATAAAATTGTAAATGTATTAACTCTTTAATCCTTAGCAATTAAATGAACGAAAGCTCAAATATAATTTTTATCACTTGCATGAAAATTAGTTTTATCAAAACCAAAAATCAGATTTTCAAAACTGTGAAAACGGATCATCCGTTTGGAAAACCGGATGAACCGGTCGATCGTTTACTTTTAACCGGTCGACCGTCTGAGCGTATCTGTTCAAAAAGTGTCCGTTCTGACTTTTTGCAGTTCAACGGCTAGTTCTGACCAATCTGACCGGTCGACCGTTTGGTCATCCGTTTCAACAGAAAGTGACGAAAATTTATCTCTATAAATACCACTTCATTTATTATCATTCAACAACACTTATAAGAGCATTTATAGAGAGAATCATATTGAAAAACTTCATCCAAAGCTTCATTGTATTTATATCTTCAATATCTCATATTGAAAAACTTTGTTTGATTAAATCAAACCTTTGATTCATCTTTCTCAACAAAGTTTTCTTCTAACACTTGAGCTTTCCTTATTCATTGCTATTCATTAAAGTGTTAGTCTCTCTTAGAACTAAACTTGTATCTATCATTCATCTAGAGAGAAATACTCAAATCAATTTCTTCATATATTTGGGTCATATTGAGGTCCCGTGAAAAGCTCAATATTGTATAAGGATCGGTGCTCCTTATTTGTAAGTCACCGGATACATTGTAAGGGTTTGGATTGCACCATAAGTCAATCAAAATAGTGGAAAGGCCGTGCTCGTGTTGGAGAGCTTGGTAACGGGGGACGTAGATCATTGGTTAGATCGAACTTCCATAAAAATCGTTTGCACTCTCTCTTCTCTTTTATTTACTTATATTGTGCTTATATTTGAGTGAATCAATTTTTATTTCTTAAATTTCATTTTTAAGAATATTTTTCGAAAAAGTTTGAGAAAACCAATTCACCCCCCCTCTTGGTTAGTTATTCTTGGGCTATCAATTGGTATCAGAGCAAGGTGCTCATTTTTTTGATTTCACAATCCTGAGTAATGGCTAACCAAAATTTTCAAAACCTTGAGGGTCATTCTACAAATCGTCCTCCCTTCTTTAATGGCTCCCACTACAATTATTGGAAAACTAGAATGATGATCTATATTCAATCAATTGATTATAACATTTGGGAAGTCATTGAGTTTGGTCCATATGTGCCTACAAAAATTATCAAAATTGATGATAAATCGGACCAAACTACTTCTAAGCCTAGAGAGGAATATGATGAAGAGGATAAAAGAAAGTTGTCTTTGAATGCTAGAGCCAAAAATTTACTCTATTGTGCTTTAGACAAAAATGAGTTTAATCGTATTAGCACATGTGATTCCGCATATGATATTTGGCATGCATTAGAGATAACTCACCTAGGTACCAACAAGGTTAAAGAAACCAAAATAAATCTTTTGACAAAAGATTTTGAAAATTTCTTTATGAAACAAGATGAACCTATTGTTGATATGATTACTCGTTTCACCGATATTATTAATGGCCTTAAGGGCTTTGATCGAAAGTTTACTAACGGTGAACTTGTGAGCAAAATGCTTAGGTCTTTATCGGAAGATTGGAACTCCTTGAGGATGTTGATAGAGAATACAAAAGATATCAACACTTATCCATTGGAAGAGCTATATGGAACATTGATGACGTATGAGCTCAACAATGCCGAAACAAAGGAGAAAACGAGGAGAAGCAAAGAAGAGATGAAGGAGCTTCCCAAGAAGCAAATTGCTTTGAAATCAACAAATGATGAAGGATCCTCCAATACAAACATGAGTGATGAAGAACTTGATGACTTAGTTCTTCTTGTCAAGAAATGGAGAGGATTTCGAAACAATAGGCGATTTCAAAAGAAAGAAGACAAAAGTGAAGAAAAGAATAAAAAGATCATATGTTACGATTATGACAAACCCGGTCACAAGAGGACCGAATGCCCAAACAAGAAGAAGTTCATCAAAAATAAAGCACTTCAAGCTACATGGGATGATAGTGATGAAGATGATCAAGAAGAAGATGAAATTCAAGAAGAAATCGCTAATATGTGCTTCATGGCTATTGAGGATGAGGTAAGTACAAATAACAATAACTCTTACATTGACTTATCTTCTTCTTATGATGAAATTCTTGAAGAGTTTGAGAAATTTATGTCAAAATACTCTATTCTCAACAATAAACACTCTTTGTTGAAAAATGTAGTCAAGAAGCTTTTTATTGCTCAAAAGGACTTTGAAAAAGAGAAAGATGATCATAAGTCCTTAATTAAAGAAAATGTATTATTGAAAGAAAAAGTGGTTGATTTAACAAGCATTGTTCACAAATTTACCCAAGGAAAGAAAAATTTTGAATTAATGCTTGGTGAGCAAAAATGTGTGTTTAACAAAGGAGTGATTGGATATAAACCTCTCTTGAAACAAAAATTCCTTGAAACCATTTTTGTAAAATCATCCAAGTTTTCTCAACAAAACATCACATGTAGTTTTTGCAAGAAAGATGGTCATGTTGCTTATAATTGCTTAACTAAAAAGAAATTATTCTTTGAAAGGAAACACAAGTGGATAAAAGAATCCACAAGCTCTAACTATCAAGGACACAAACTTATGTGGGTACCAAAAATCAAAAATTAAAATTATTTTTGTAGGTACCACAAAAAGTCAAGAACAATTGGTTCTTGGATAGTGGGTGTTCGAAACATATGACGGGAGATCGAGCCTTGCTATCAAATCTCAAAAGAAAAGATGGAGGTCATGTGACGTTTGGAGACAATGCCAAAGGAAAAATCATAGGCATTGGAAATATTGGTAATCGTTCTTCTCCATCTATTGAAAATGTTTTATTAGTTGATAACCTCAAACATAACTTGCTTATCATAAGTCAATTATGTGATAAAGGTTATCTCATTAAATTTGATTCTTCCAATTGCCTAATTGAGGATGCTATATCTAAAGAGGTATTGTTCATGTGGAGTCGAAGTAAAGATGTTTACATCATATCTATTGAATTTAAACTTGAAAAGGAAATAAAGTGTCTTTCAAGTATAAAGGATGATTATTGGTTATGGCATAGGAGATTAGGTCATGTTAGCATGGACTTACTTTCAAAAATCTCCAAAAACAACTTTGTAAAAGGGTTGCCAAATATAAAGTTTGAAAAAGATAAAATTTGTGATGCTTGTCAATTTGGAAAACAAGTAAAGAGTTCTTTCAAACTTAAACAACACTCTTCTACTTCAAGACCTTTACAACTTCTCCATATGGACTTATTTGGACCTTCTAGAACCGCTAGTTTAAGTGGAAAATATTATGCATTTGTTATTGTTGATGATTTTTCAAGATATACTTGGGTCATTTTCTTGAATTTAAAAGATGAAGCTTTAAATGCATTTAAACATTTTTGCAAAAGAGTCCAAAATGAAAAAGGATACACCATTACCACAATTAGGAGTGATCATGGTGGAGAATTTGAAAATATAGCATTTGATGATTTTTGCAAATCCAATGGATATGAACATAATTTCTCGGCTCCTAGAACTCCTCAACAAAATGGTGTAGTAGAAAGGAAGAATCGAACATTGCAAGAAATGGCTCGGACCATGTTAAATGAAAACAATTTACCAAAGTACTTTTGGGCCGAAGCCGTAAACACTTCATGTTATATCTTAAATCGAGTTTTGGTAAATCGAAAGAAAACCAAAACTCCATATGAGCTTTGGAAAAATAGAATTCCCAATATTGGATATTTTAAAGTTTTTGGTTGCAAGTGCTTTATTTTAAACACAAAAGAAAACTTGGGAAAATTTGATCCAAAATCCGATATTGGAATCTTTCTTGGATATTCATCTACTAGCAAAGCTTTTAAAGTTTTCAATAAAAGAACTTTAGTAGTTGAAGAATCCATGCATGTTGTTTTTGATGAAACTAACTCACTTGGGCAAGAAAAAGTCATTGATGATGAAGATTTGGAAATCCCATTTGAGCAACTAAGTGTTCAAAATCAAGACAAAGGGAATCCAAATAACATTGAAATTCAACATGAGGAGGAAACAACTATGCAACAAAATGAAGAAGAACCTCATGAAGATCCCAACACTTCATCATTACCAAAAGAATGGAGGTTTGTCCCCTCTCATCCAAAAGATCTCATCATTGGTGATCCATCAAAAGGGGTAAGTACAAGAAATATTTTTAGAAATTTTCATAACAATTGTGCATTTCTTTCACAAATTGAGCTAAAGAATTTTAAAGAAGCCGAGTTTGATGATTTTTGGATTCTAGCTATGCAAGAAGAACTAAATCAATTTGAAAGAAATCATGTTTGGGATTTAGTTGCTAGACCAAATTCACAAACCGTAATTGGCACAAAATGGGTTTTTCGAAACAAACGAGATGAAAATGGTATAATTGTGCGTAACAAAGCTAGATTAGTGGCTCAAGGTTACAATCAAGAAGAAGATATCGATTTCGAAGAAACTTTTGCCCCGGTTGCTAGATTAGAGTCAATTCGTATGCTTCTTGCTTTTGCATGTCATAAGAATTTTACTCTCTTTCAAATGGATGTCAAAAGTGCGTTTTTGAATGGAATCATTCAAGAAGAAGTCTTTGTCGAGCAACTACCCGGTTTTAAAAATCATAAGTATCCGGACAAAGTTTTCAAACTTAGAAAAGCCCTTTATGGTTTAAAACAAGCTCCTAGAGCATGGTATGAGAGGTTAAGTAAATTTCTCTTATCAAATGATTTTTTAATGGGTAAAGCGGATACAACATTATTTATAAAAACCAAAAAGAATGATATGATAGTTGTTCAAATTTATGTTGATGATATTATTTTTGGTGCTACTAACATTTCCCTATGTGAAGAATTTTCTAAGTGCATGAGTAGGGAATTTGAAATGAGTATGATGGGTGAACTCAAGTTCTTTCTTGGTCTCCAAATCAAACAAACCAATGATGGAATATTCATTAGTCAAACTAAGTATATCTTGGATATGCTCAAAAAGTTTGAAATGGAAGAGTTGAAGCCAATGAACACTCCAATGAGCTCATCAATCAAACTAGATAAAGACGAGCAAGGTACTTCCGTTGATGTAACAAAATATCGAGGTATGATCGGATCCCTTCTTTATTTAACCACTAGTAGACCCGATATTATGTTTAGTGTATGCTTATGTGCTAGATATCAATCTAATCCTAAGAATTCCCATCTTAGTGCCGTAAAACGCATTTTCCGTTATCTTAGTGGAACTAGATCTTTAGGTCTTTGGTATCCCAAAGAAACTCATTTTGATTTACTTAGCTTTTCGGATGCCGATTGGGCCGGTTGCACAATTGATCGTAAAAGTACTAGTGGAACGTGCCATTTTCTAGGCTTTGCTTTAGTTTCATGGTTTAGTAAGAAACAAAATTCCGTTGCCTTGTCAACCGTCGAAGCCGAATATATCTCCGCCTCTAGTTGTTGTGCTCAAATCCTATGGATGAAGCAAACTCTAAATGATTATCACATTTCATTTGAAAAAGTTCCTATTATGTGTGATAATACAAGTGCGATCAACTTATCTAAAAATTCCGTTTTGCATTCTCGTACCAAACACATCGAGATTAGACATTACTTTTTACGAGACCATGCACAAAAGGGAGATATATCTTTGGAGTTTGTAAACACCGAAAAACAATTGGCCGATATTCTCACAAAACCATTAGCTCTTGAACGATTTTCATACATTCGACGAAATTTAGGTATAATTGATGAATGTGAAATATGTGGCTAAATCTTTATGTTTCCTATGATTGATTGCTTTATATGTGACAAACATGTTCTAAAATTATCTGTCAAAAGACAAAATTATTGATTATGGTGATTTTTTTTAAACCGGTCGACCATTTCTTAAACCGGACGACCGTTTTATATAAAACGGATGATCCGTTTGATCATCCGTATGAGCAGAAACTTTGGCCAAAATTAAAAAGGTTAACCGGTTGACCGCCTCAATAACCCGGACGTCCGCATGATATTAACCGGACGACCGTACATCATCCGCCTACTCATCCGGTTGAACAGAAAGTTTAAACATCATTTTTTTGGTCAAACCGGTCGACCGTATGAGGTTTCCGGTCGTCCGTATAAGCGGAACTCAGGGTTTTTAGGTTAGAAATTTTTCAAATTTCTTCATTCCAACTTCCCGCGAACCACGGTCTTCTCGCCAAATCTTCCTCAAATCTTCCAATCTTCCTAAAATCTTTCCAAAATACTTTCAAAATCTCAAAACCCATATCATTTCACGCCTAAATCTTCAAAATCCCCAATTTTTGTCCACCAAATTGCGATAAATCCCCCAAACGGACGATCTTCAACTCTAGGCTCCAAATCCGGTTCCTCAACCATGCCTCGAAAGAAAATGGCAGCCAAACAACCTAGGAGAGAAAGGCTACCATCTCCATCCTCCTCCTCCTCCTCCGACGACAATCCTCTATCCAAGCGCATCGAAGGAAGTCCGGTTCTCATTGGTAAGAACGTCGATCTTGCCTCTTTTACATACGAAGCACCATCTTTTAACATTGAAAATCTTTTCACGGGTATGGGGTGGGTTCCTCTTCTCACTCTCAATGAAAATGTTTACCCCCCCCATTATCAAAGAATTTTACAAAAATATGACTTATTCCCCGGGGTCGGGTATTTCATCCTTCGTTAGGGACAAACGAATTAAGATCACTCAAGATCTTATTCGAACCATTCTCCATCTTGAAAATGGTGGTATGCGTCTTTATACCACCAAGACAATTCCTCACACCGACGAGTATAATCCCGTCGAAGCTTGTTGTAATGTCACCGGCAAGCATTTTGAGGCTGCCGTTCGTCTTAGTTCCAATCAACTTACTCTTCCTTGTCGTGTCCTCCATAACATCATTGCCCACATAATTGTCCCTCGAAAGGGTCATTTGGATGAGGTCAATCATTTCGATGCTTTTGTACTCGACTCAATCCTCCGAGGGCGTAAGCTCGATTTCTCCTATATCATGATCCAACACATGAACTACGCCCTTAGCGGCAAGAGTTCTAAGGCCCTTCCCTACGGCATGATTCTTACCAAAATCTTTCAACATTTCGATATCTCCTTCCGTGATACAATGATCCTCGTTCCAAAAGCCACCGACACCATCAATATTCTAACACTCAAAAGAATGAAAATTGTAAAGGAGAACGGTCAATGGGTGGCAAAGTCGAAGGGCTTCGATGAGGAGTCGGGACCCTCCATTTTACCTTTCGAGGGGGAAGATATTGACGAGGATGCTCCTCCGTCCCCTCCGCGGCAGAGATCACAAAGGCCGTCGTCCTCCACTTCCGGCCATAACGAGGATCAATTCACTTTACTGCATGGATGGATCGACTCTCTTACTTCTTCTGTCGAGGGCCTGCACCATACCATGGGGACTCTCCAGCACTCAGTGGCCGACATGACGACACTGCTTCGTGATCTTCACTCCCGTCTCGATGCCGTGCTTCCTCCACAGCCGCCCCCGGCGCCTTAGTCTATTTAGTTCTTTTGTCTTTGTAAGCTATGTTTTGGAAACGAAGTATATGTTCTAGATTTCATTTATAAAACTATGCTTGTCTTTAAATTTTACGTTTCTCAATGAATGACATATGTTGTTTCGTTTAGGTTTAAACCTTAATATTTTATCAATCAATGTTTTTGCCTTTTTGTTTATGCCAAAAGGGGGAAAATAAATATGTGATGTGATGAAATATATATGATGTGATGAACTTGGCATGAAATATGTAATGTGATGGATTTGGCATGAACTATGTGATGAAAAATATGTGATCAAATAGAATCGATATCATGTAATGAGATAAAATTGGAAAATCAAATGAAAACGATATAATGTGATACAAATTCATCAAATTCATCAAATCATGTTTACTTGAAAAAGAAAGGGGGAATATATATGCTTTATTGTATATTTTTATCATATATTCTCACATTGTTTGTCATAATCAAAAAGGGGGAAATTGTTGACCTATGGTTAACTTTAAACCTTAATGTTTTGATTATTACAAACAAATTGGTTATGTTTTCTAACATTTTATTTTCAAGCAAAATTCAAAGCGCTACAAATCGAACTCTCATGCAATGTCAAGTTCAAAATCAAAATCAATACAAGAGTTCAAGCATCTCAAGATCTGCCGAATTTCAAGATTCGAAGATCAAGATTGAAGAATAGATTTTTAGATAAAATTGTAAAGGTATTAACTCTTTAATCCTTAGCAATTAAATGAACGAAAGCTCAAATATAATTTTTATCACTTGCATGAAAATTAGTTTTATCAAAACCAAAAATCAGATTTTCAAAACTGTGGAAACGGATCATCCGTTTGGAAAACCGGATGAACCGGTCGACCGTTTACTTTTAACCTGTCGACCGTCTGAGCGTATCTGTTCAAAAAGTGTCCGTTCTGACTTTTTGCAGTTCAACGGCTAGTTCTGACCAATCTGACCGGTCGACCGTTTGGTCATCCGTTTCAACAGAAAATGACGAAAATTCATCTCTATAAATACCACTTCATTTATTATCATTCAACAACACTTATAAGAGCATTTATAGAGAGAATCATATTGAAAAACTTCATCCAAAGCTTCATTGTATTTATATCTTCAATATCTCATATTGAAAAACTTTGTTTGATTAAATCAAACCTTTGATTCATCTTTCTCAACAAAGTTTTCTTCTAACACTTGAGCTTTCCTTATTCATTGCTATTCATTAAAGTGTTAGTCTCTCTTAGAACTAAACTTGTATCTATCATTCATCTAGAGAGAAATACTCAAATCAATTTCTTCATATATTTGGGTCATATTGAGGTCCCGTGAAAAGCTCAATATTGTATAAGGATCGGTGCTCCTTGTTTGTAAGTCACCGAATACATTGTAAGGGTTTGGATTGCACCATAAGTCAATCAAAATAGTGGAAAGGCCGTGCTCGTGTTGGAGAGCTTGGTAACGGGGGACGTAGATCATTGGTTGGATCGAACCTCCATAAAAATCGTTTGCACTCTCTCTTCTCTTTTATTTACTTATATTGTGCTTATATTTGAGTGAATCAATTTTTATTTCTTAAATTTCATTTTTAAGAATATTTTTCGAAAAAGTTTGAGAAAACCAATTCACCCCCCCTCTTGGTTAGTTATTCTTGGGCTATCATCTCTCTCTACAAACCCCACTTCTCATCGTGAAAATGGAATCCACTGGAACTATCGTCTTCACCACCGTCGGCATGGCTGATTACGGCTTCGATATTTTCTCTGCCAAGATTTCCACTAACTTTCACGACAATTGGGACTACAATGAACATTGTCTCACCGACGGTATCTCCATCAATTTCAGCAGGCTGTGCGGCTTACGCCTTACGGTTCTATAGATTACAGTCCTGCAATTTCTAAAAAGCCCCAAATTTGATAAATCAACTCTCCTTGTTTTTATTTGTGATTGGTGAAGCTGCGTTAAGGCATCTTCCTCTAGTCAGTTGTTGGCAGGTATTGAATTGTGAATTGCATTGATCCATATGGTTCAATTTTTTTTACTTGACGAAATCCGTAGAAAATGCCCATCGGCAACACATCACGCCCCTTTTGCACGTTAGTCTTCCTTTTTTGTCAAACCCATTTTTCGCCATGTCAAGGTCTGTGGAAACTTTCTATTTTTGCTCTGTGTATTAATTTTTTCCTTGGGTTCTTGATTTGTTTGTTTTTTCCCTTTCATGGGGTGGGGGAAGATGAAGTGGGTTTGAATTTTTTTTTTTGGAAGATGAAGTGGGGTGGTTTAGGATTTATTTGTACTTTTGAAAATGTTAAGGGTTCAATTGCAATACTTTCATTGTATTTTTTTTTTATCATTTTAATTTATTTAAGTTAAGGGGTAAAATTATTCAAGAATTATCAGAATAGTGAAAAATAGTGATTTGGGGACCATCCGTTAGTATAAATGGAAGAATATATATGATATCTGTTAAAAAAAAAAAAAGAATGAAGATGAAATCGTTACAAACCTTAAAAAAAGGAACTATTAGTGTAATTAACCCTTAATATAAATATGCAAATTTAGCTGAAAATGTATGGCCGATGGCCCTCTCTGAATGCACATGACACTGTCAAGTGAGTTCCTCATTAAAAGAGAGTACAGTTTTTGATATTATATATTATTTCAAAAATAAAAGATCTTGGTGATCATTAAACTTATATTAAAATTTCAATTAGGTCATTAAATTTTTTTTAATCTTAATCAAGTCACCGACTTATTACTTTCACTGGTATGTTATTAGTTTGGGACTTTTTTCTAATGAGTATCTCGCTCAGTAGCGTTTTGTGTCACATAAGCATTTTGTTAGTTTTAACAACCACATAAGATTAGGAAAGTCCAGTTAATCTTAGTGACTAACATTTAGTTAGGACATCTACAACAGTTTATCTATATTTAAAGAGTATTTTTAATATTTTAAAGAGCAGTTTTTTTTTTTTTTTAAAACATTCCAGCAGCCTCTTTATCTCCGTACTATTTATTTTACTTCTTTCAATAAACATTTAATATATTTTCCTATCCTCTTTTTATTTTTATATGCTTCTCTCTCAATTTGTATATACTATTTAATTAAATTCAATATATTAACTATTGAAAATTAAAATTGTTTCATTGTATTTAATAATAGGGAGTGGAAGAATGATATAATGCCCCCATGTGGGCATTATAAGGTGCCCACATGTTGATGTGGCAGCATGTGGGCACTTGATGATAAAGTGTACTTTATTATCAAGTGCCCACATGCTGCCACATCAGCATGTGGGCACCTTATAATGCCCACATGAGGGGTAGGAGATCACCATTGATAGGGAGTGAATTGACTTTCCAAACCAATCCTCTAAACTAAAAAGTATTATATATTTAAAAAATTTGTTGGAGATGTTCTCATAATTTGGATACAGGTTCATAGACTACTAATATTATAGCCAGCTGTTATTTTTGGTTCGACATGGGCTAATGTGAGCTCGTGCAGCCAATGCCAGCCTACAACTCATTACTCCTCCATAAGTCCATATGCATATCATCATTAATGTTTGTTACCTTTTAATGTCTAAACAAAGACTTTTTCTCTGTGAAAAGTCTATCTTTTATTGGTTTCCAATGTGAATTTTTTCAGTAAATTCTTTCTATATATATGTCTCATTTAGAGCATCTCCAAAAATCTCTATATTTATAAAAGGTATTTTTTGTATTTTAGAGAATACTTATAAATTTAGAAAAAATGATATTAGGCCCAGCCCGACCACTAGTAAAATTGAGAACTTGGCCAAAAATCGAGTTGGTTATGCAGAAAAATATTTTATTTAAAATTACGTAGACCCGTCCAATTTTGAGGAACCCGTTAAACCATTTTCCACTTTACCAGTTTTAAAAATCATTTGTTTTCACAATTAATTGTAGCTTACTATTGAAATTCATCTCTCCCTGCACGAAACTGGATCAAAACAATAAAAAATAAAAAAATTGCTTTTGAGCAGTTTTTGTGATTTTCAAAAACTTGTTCTTTATTTTTTTTAAATCATTGGATCAACTCCGATTCATCCTTTTGATCCTTGATCCTTTCTCTTTTTCGGGTTACCCGAATATGTTTTTAAAACATTGTTTAGAAGTACTCCAATAGTCTATTTATTTTTAACACTTCATTTTATTTATTATTTTTCCTATCTTTTATTTTAACATACTTTCTTTCTAATTATTACTCTCTCCGTCTAATAAAGATAGATTTACTTTTATTTTTACACAGATTAAGAAAATTTAATTATTATAATTAGAACAATATATTTTACTTACGTTTTTTCTAATATATCCTTATATTAATATAATGATAGTTCATATTTATTAATAACAATTAACAAAACACGTTAAATAGGGCATATTTGAAAACTAAGAAATTGAAAGTAGATTACAATTTGGGAAAGAGGAATAAAGAAAATAAGTTTATTTTTATTGGATGTAGGGAGTATACGATATATCCTTTTATTTTTTTCTATTTTAATTTGTACATGTATATACAATTTATTTCAATCAATATATGGAGTATTAAAAATTGAAATATTTTGAATGCATACAATTATAGAGAGTGAGTTCTATTTTAAAAAAGTTAATTTAGAAAGTTCTTTGTAACATAATTTTAAAAATTGATTCTTTAAAATAAAAAGTATCTCATGTTTAAAAAATTTATTAGAAATGTTCTTAAAAGAAGACTTTTTGTTTTAAAAAACAGTTCGAACATTGATTATAAAAATAAAGGGTAGAAGATCAAGTAATTGGAACAAAATCGAACTGAAAACTATATATGAAAATTAAATAAATAAATAAAAATAAATTTTTTGATGTGAAGCAATCGTGACTATGCCTTTATAGGGGGGTCGGTTGTCAATATCAACCTTAAGTCGTGCTTGTAAATTTGGATAAACTCAAACCCTCCACATTACGTGCATTTAATATCCCACCTGCATTTTCCCAAAGCAATCCATGGCTGCAATCTTCTTTTTGACTTGTAATGAATTGTTAATTATGACGAATTGATGCTAATAATGATGAATTGATGTTAATTAGAGCATTTCTAATGGTGGCTTCTATTTTGAAAGTTTAGATGATGAGGTGAATGGGACAAAACTAATGTTGCATCATTTATTGTTGAAGGTTGTTGATAAGGATGTCCACTTCTAGACGACTTGTTAGATACCTTTTACAATTAATGCATCCATATTATGTCTATCTCCCTCATCTATTTTTCTTTCTCTTTCCTCATTCTACAATTTCTCTCTTCATCTCTTTTTTTTCTTTTGCCACGTAGACTTTTTAAAAGATGTCTAGTATTGGAGATGCTCTTAGAGCATTTTCAATACAACAATGTCTACTATGTAATGTGGCAAAAGATATTGACATTGACATTATATCAAAAAACTTCTCCAATGCAACAATATCCATTGTGCAAATGTTACAAATTATTATTAGTTTTTTAGAAAAAAGAAAGAAAGAGAAATGTATTGATTGGATAGAGATTATTAAATTAATAATGAACATTGTCAAGAAGAATGTTTAGAATTAGACATTGTCCTAGACACCTTATAGCATTAATTGTGTCACATAAGTACTTTTTGCCTATTTGTAAAAAAAAATACTAGACATTGTCTTGACATTGTTGTATTGGAGATGCTTCTATGATTCCAAGCTGCAAGGGAAAATTATGCTATTGATTCCCATTTTATTGGATTGAGATTTGAGTTAGTTCTTAACCACTAAAAATCAGTAAGTACTTCATACTTAATTTTTTAATTCATTATAATTATAAAATTATAAAATCAATGTTAGAATCGGAAACTTAACAAATCTTCACGTCATCGTTACATATCCAACTTTATGAAATTAGCTTTTTGTTTCTTAACTTGGATTGATGCTCAAGAAATTGAAGTGAGGCATGTGATATAAAGATTGAAAGATGATTTGATTAAGATTCTGAATTTAGATAGTTGGGAGCTTATGTAATTATAATGAAAAATTGATGACCAATTTGTATTTTTTTTAAAAGATTGAGGAACAACTTATCGCTCGATCACTAGAATAGGCAATGCTTTTAAGTGATTAAACTAATTTATCTTAAAATTTTAATCATGATTGCTTAAAATACAAAACTATATGAACTATATATTTAAGTTATTAAGTAGCTTGTGGAATATATATAATCAATCCATATTTCATGCATGAGAAACCTAGAACCATGTTTGGCTAAGTTTAAAAGTTAGTCGAAAATACTTTTAAGTAACTTTTTATTTGGAATAAACTTAACCTATTTTCTTATAAGTAAAAATTTTAAGCTTAGCCAAACATGCACTCAATACCATGGATGATCTTGAACCATAAATTCATGAAATGGAAGCTTGTACCTGACAAAAATTAAAAATCCAAACTTGGGATATCAAATTTATAGCTTTCTGTTTAATCTGAAAATCATCAAAATAAAATAAAAACCCTAATTGTCATTTCTCAGCAGTACACTCCCAAATGGTGCACAAAGTACAAACAGTTGGTTCTACTGGGATTTATTCCTATCTGGTACATATCCAAATATACCACACCAAATTTACATTTTCTCTCCTTCAATATATATATATATGGAAGTCATAATGTTTTTGTGCTTAAGCTTTCATGGTGAAAAGTGAAAAACTATTAGTCCATGGTTAACCCAACAAGACAGAAAACTTGAAACTGCTAAGTTGTTTTGAAGAAGATTTTTTTTCTTCAGAACAAATCAGAAGTTTCTCCCAAGGACATGTCCACTATTTCTTCCTCTCCTTGAGTGGCTACATCATCAAAAAGCCATTTCTCCAGCAAAGTAAGAGGTATTTGATTGTTCAAATCTGGCTTATTTTCAGGTGTGAAATTTGCAGTCTCTTCCGACTCATCAGAATTGAAGCTAAACAGCGAATTGAATCCCTCTGGTGTTGTTGCACTCTGTGTCCCTTCGCTAGGACTAGAACTCGTTCCAACTGAAGGGTTGTTGAAAGAATTTTGAGTACTTTCTGATCCTATTTGAGATGATTCTGGTGATTTTTTCATCCAGTTTTCAAGTAAACGAGCAATATTTTCTGTACTGGATGCATATGTAGATGTTTGGATTGGGGAAGGCTTTGAATCAGGGAAATTATTATTGAATTTATCAAGGGATAGAGCCTCACATAAAGCTTGTTTGGCCATATGAATATCAGTTTGAAGCCTCCTCTCCCACTGTCCTTTAGAGATTGATTCAGAAACTGAGTGCCTGTCTTGGTTATTCGCATCATCACCTTCTTGATGCTTTCTGACTTTCTTTTTCAAGTGAGTGTTCCAGTAGTTCTTAATATCATTGTCAGTTCTCTCAGGAAGATAAGAAGCTATGGCAGCCCATCTGCACCAAAACAAATACAAGACTGTTCATTTCTATGTTCTCAAATGATTAAATTTGTCATATCTCTAACAATATAAGTTTTTAAACCATGTCGTTTAACATAAAGTGTTCGGATCTAATCCCGTCCTCAAGGACCTCAACTATTTATGAAAAATGTACACGCGATTGGGCGGGTGATAATTGATCAAACCCTAATTAAAGAAACACGAGATCTGCATAGAGGGATGGTATTATATTCATACCGATTTCCAAGAAGATCTTGGAGGTGGATAATCATCTTCTCCTCATGTTCAGTGAAGTTACCCCTCTTGATCCCCGGCCGGAGATAATTAGTCCATCTGAGCCTGCAACTCTTACTGCATCTAAGCAAACCTGATCAAAAAAAAAAAAAAAGAAACTCAGAATAAGGATAACAAATTAATTAAGAAAAAAGACTGATCTAAACGTGTTATGTGCATTCAAGAAGACGGTAATGGAGCAGCAGAATATTAAATGAACCTCTTTAATGATTCTAACCAACAAAAACCAAAAAAAAAAAAAAAATTCAAATGATAACAATTTTAGACAAATACTTACCAGTGCTAGTAGGAACAGCCCTCCAATTCCCAGGTCCATGTTCTTGAATGTATGAAACCAAGATTATATCTTCTTCTGGAGTCCATGGCCCTTTCTTCACACCAATTTTATCACAGCAAGGTGGTCTACCCATATTGAAATTTCTTTAAACCAGTCGAACTTTAGAAGGAGACCTATCTTTTACTCTCTAGTTTCTGTAGGAGGTCATGGTGAGTAGAAAATTATGCAGAGAAAGAAGTCTTAAGTGTCTAACTGAGGGTGTGGGCTTTGTCTACGTGGGATATATAGAGAAGAGACAAAGTAGTTGAATATATTGACCAATTCATTGAAAATGGAGGGTAAAAATTAAAAAAGGGCGATCTGAGCCGAAGAGTCAAAGTAGACAGCAATTAGCATTTACTCATTTGCTGGCAAAAGTCAGCTGTGTGTTCAGTGTGCTTTACCTTCTCTTTCCTCCTCACAAAACCGCGTGGCATTCATTTGTCACACTTGTTTTCTCGTGCTTCAATTAAGATGTGTTTGATTGGAAGATTTTATATGGAAAATGTCTAGTCCATAGAAAATCTTGTCACATCAGTAGAAAATATTTTTCATCTTTAGCTGTTTGATTGCACATAAAAAATGAAAATAATTTCCAAGGTATAATCAGTTAAAGTATGGTTAAGAAGAAAAAGTTGGAAAATATTTTCTTACCAAAATAGGTGGTTTTTTTTTTTCCTACTTGCATGAAAAATCTTTTCTTTTCCATGGAATCAATCAAACACACCCTTAGGGTAATCCAGTTTTAACTTTTAAGCATTTTCTCGACCAAATTTTAAGTAAAGATTGTGAAAAGTTTCTAATGTACACATTGTTTGTATAGAGTGTAAGGGTGTGTTTGATTGGTAGCATGGAAAAATGGTGGAAAATGAAAATATTTTCCATGGAAGTGGGAAAATAAATTCCACTATTTAGGTAAGAAAATTTTTTCCAAAAAAGAAGGCAAATCCATGTTTTAAATGCTTGTACCTAGAAAATGTATTTGCTTTTCCATGTGCCAATCAAACAACAAAGTGGAAAAATAAAAGTGTTGGATTTGACAAAATTTTCCATGGAAGTGACATTTTCCATGGGAAATGTTTGAATCAAACACACCCTAAGATTCACTAATGCAAGAAAGGTTGTCTATAGCGACAATTTTTGTCGTTCTTATAAATTAAAAAATTGCTACTATAATGTTACAACAACGACTATGTCATTTCTAAATGTTATTACTATATGATAGTAGATATAATTTTATTGCAATGATATTTTATCGTCACTATTACAGCTAGCAAATGGGTTGTCCAACCCGTCAGAGCAGGGCACACATGAAACTGGATTGAGTTAGAAATATACTAGTCCAGTTTTGTATGAGCCAAAAATATACTAACCCAGTCCAGCCCATTGGCCCAACTTGTCTTAATTTTTTTTTTAAATAAACTTTTTATACAACCTAATACATTACATCAAATACAATCTTAGATAAATTTAGACTATATATTTTGATATTTTTAAATAGATTAATTTATAAAATTGAGTCTCTCATGTATTAATTAATAGATAAACGTCAATTTTTGGTTATATTGAAATTATTTTTCAAGTAATTATAAGTTGTGGGTCATATAAAATGTGAGACTAACAAGTGAATAGTAAGTTATGATTTCTACGAAATGTGTGAATAAAAAATATATTTTATCAGTTTGACCAAATTAAATTATATTTTAAATTTAGCCAAACAAGACTTATTTAAGTTTCGAGCCTGCTTACATAATTTGCCTACAAGTAAAGATAAAATGTAATTAAATATGCATTCATTACAAGTAATTATGGGATTAAATGTTACACGCATTGACAGCACCTAGCAGTACATTGCTAACAACAGAAGTGCACAATATTTATTTGATTATAACAAATATATATAACTAAACTACAACTGGTATACTTGAGATGTCACAATAGAGCTTTTTGAACGTGTCTGCATATATTCAGTCTTGAAATTGAGTCCATGATCTTGGTCGCACTCCAAAAATAAAGAAGAAGATAATTGTAGCCACGTTCGGGCCGTCCAATATAAAAGTAAAAAAAATCAAAAAAATAAAAAAATAAAAAATCAAATTCGGGCCGGCCCAACTAGCCCGCGGGCTAGATGGGCCGGGCCATCTTGGCCCGATTTTATTTGGGCCAGGCCAACCCAACCCAACCCAAGAAGGCGGGCTACAGGCCGGGCCAATTTTGCCACCTCTAGTCACTATAGATGCAGCTTCTTTAGGGAGTTAAATTATTAATAATTAAAAAAAATCAATTTCATATATTTGGTAAAATGATTGAGATGTGATTTGAACACTTGACTTAAAAGTTGTAAATTTACAACCAAACTATTTGACACAAATGAATTCTTTTGATTAGATTTGTTTTTATAATATATATTAGTTTAATAAACAAAATTTTTCTATAATTGCTTATAAAATAAAAAATGAATATTAGTAAAAAATCAAATTCCACACCTAAGTTTTTCAAAAAAATAAAAAAAATTCTCACATATATATAGGGACGACATTGTCATCGCTATAGATAAGAAAAAAGCGGCAAAACTTTTCGCCATCTTCCAAAATAAAAGCGCGACAAATGCCGTCGCTGTTATTGCTATTTCTTGTAGTGATCTAAAGTGATCTAGCTTAGCTCTTCTTTGGGATTAATTTTAAAGTCAAATAATTAGAAGTTGTTTTTAGTATTTGATAAAATTTTAAAAAAAAAATTACATTATGAAAACTTTGAGAAAAAACAAAAGATAGATTATTAGATTTTGCTTTTAACCATAATTAGTCTTGTAAAATTATTTATTACTAAATGGACTATGCTTTTATTTTATAATTTTATAAATTTTGAGATTCAAAAAATATTAATTAATTAATTTATTTATAGTAGTGATAATATTACGTAATATTATAAAAGTAAAAATGAATTTTATAAGATTATCACATATAATTATAATACCAAATACATCATTATAATTAATATTAATTTTAATAATTGTATGTAAGAACAACAATAAATCTCTTTTTGTTTACTAAACGATAAAATATTGATTTTGAAACATACAGTATTTTAAAATAGTAGTTTATTAAATATTTAATTAATTTTTTTTACAATTTTATTTCTTCGGCACAATAAACACGGATTGTTTTAAAATTAACAATATCAAACCTTAATTTTAACGGCATGTGTCAACTTGGTTCCTATGCACGTGGTCTAATCATTTTTTCAATAAAATGCTAAGCATATCAAATCACTCTTGCGAAGTTCCCAACTTTGAGAAAATTGTTCACTAGAATTAATCACTATTTTTGTATTTTTTCAAAAAAATTGTTCACGTCCATCACATGTCACAAATGGCTAATATATATATATATATATAATAAACTTACAGCACAACTCGTACTGAACCAAACCATGTTAAGTTTGTAGTGAATGTGGGTTGCTAAACATTTTAAAAGCGTAAACGAGCAATTTCACAATCAGAATAAAGAGCACCATCTATAATTTTTCGACATGCCATGTTAAACCTTATATGAAAAAATGACGAGAATAATTAATTCAATTCATTTTAATCAAAATATTTTTATTTCAATTAATCTCTTTAATCTTATAGTTGAAATAACCATCCCACTAAATTTCTGATTATTGGAAATGTGGACTACTTTAGGCCATGGACATTGCATTAGTACGAAACCAAACTGATTGGCTTATTTGTCACACTTATATAGTCATATTTATATACCTAGATATTCCTGCATATTGAGTTTGGTAGGTACTGAAATAGAGATGCGTCGACTTCAGTCATATCTAAATTGTATGTTACATTAAATTGATTTAGATTGGGTGACCAATCGATTTGTTTAGAAAAAGTCAATATTTCCGTACTAAAAAGCTTAGCAAAAATGAAAATAAATAGGGAAGAGAAATTTCAAATTTGAGTAGGTTTGTAAGAAATGATTAATTCACTAATCAAAACTTTAAATTACAATCTCTCTTTACTCTTTTGATCTCGTACGGTTGATAGAATTCTTGATTTGACATTTTTTCTTCAAAACGTACGTAAATTAAAAGAAGTTCAAATATACAACTGTTAAATGCAAATGATACATATAAAGGTGGTTCAATTGACACAATCGTTTTTGTTTATTACACTACATTTTAATTGTTTTTAATGTTTTTAATTATGTCCTCTATGCATTATTATATCTTCTATTAATTAGCACATCTTGTACTAATGATGATTTTTGAACAAATTTTCTGTTAGAATGCTATAAAATGAGGAACAAATATTTTGTCAAATTTTAGTATATTACCTATTTAAAAATATGAGGAACAAATAAATCTTTTTACGCCCTTTTAAGATATGTTGACAGAAATTGTCATTATGGACAAGATGTGCTAGTTGGTGGAAGTTGATGATAAGAATGTGATGAAAAAAAAAAAGTTAGGTACATAAATGCAACAATAAAAAAATATTGAAGACATTAAGTATAATTAAAATATGGTGTAACGAACAAAAACCATGATGTCAATATACTGTCCTACATATAAAGTCTAGAAATTGCCAAAAGTCCAAAAATGCCCTTTTTTCAAAACTTCTAAAATTTCAATCTAGTCCCAAACTTCTCCAAAATTTCAAAGAAGCCAAATCGGTTTCTTAGCGCTTAATGACCATACTTTTCACAAGTGCATGAAATTTATCATTTTCTAGATCAAAAAAATATTTTTAATATTTGCGTTTGATCTCTGAAAAACTAAAAAATTGTAAAGTAACCCAAAACTTTTTAAACTTCATGAATAAGTCACATGTAATAATATATGAAGTTTCGGGTATTACACTTGTCATTGTCAATCTATACCACTACACCAACATTACTATTTTCGACACCACAAGAGTTGTCGTGTTCTTAAGAGTCACGTAAATTTCATGTCTTGAACAAGTTGCTATGTCTTGACAAGGTCCATGAGCTATCCACTTTAATGGGTCAAAATTAATTTTGTATGAGTTACTTATCTCATTTAGACCTAGCTAAGTTGCTACGTTTTGGCTTGCTATTTTTTAGCCTTCTTCTCTCACCATATTCAAAGGATTTGACTAGTAGATAGATAGGGTATGCATATGCTATAAGTATCATCAAATTTTATGATTATATATATCAAAGAAAAGATATCAATAATTGACTAGATATATGTAATATAAAAAAATTATAAAATTAAATTAAATTTTCATTAATATAAAATAAAAAATTGTATCAATTTTCATCAAATTTTAGGATTATATATATCGAAGAAAAGATATCAACAATTGACTAGATATATATAATATAAAAATTTTATAAAATTAAATTAAATTTTCATTAATATAAAATAAAAAATTGTATCAATAACCAAATTTTAAGGTAATATGAGGTTGTGATGTTCATTTCAATGTAGAATGATATTTTGTTAAGGTTGAATTGCTAATTAATACTCTATCCGTCCCATAAAAATAAGATTACTTCTATTTTTACATAGTTTAAGAAAATGTAATTACTACATCCGTCCCAAAAATATAGACTTACTTCTATTTTCACATAAATTAAGAAAATTTAGTTATTATAGTTAGAATAATAAATTTTATTTATATTTTTTCTAATATACCCCTAAAATTAATATAATGGTATTTCATATTTGTTGATAACAAGACAAGTTAAGTAAATAGAAGTATATTAGAAAACTAAGAAATTAAGTATACTATCAACAACAATAGTGAACTATAAATTGAGACATATGAATATTAAAAAAAAAAAAAAAAAAAAAACAAGTCTTATCTTTATAGAGCGGATGGAGTAATTATTTTTAAACTAATTACAAATGAAAAATCCAGTCAACAAATCTTCGTTTGAATTAGCTGGGTCGCTAGGTTTCATTCTAGATTTTCAACATTCGCTATAATTGGGTTGGTTCTCAATCTTTTTTCGATCGAACTTATCGAATCAATCCCACATATAAAAACTAGACATCAAACACTTGTTAATTTACGTAGAATATTGAGAATTGAACAGATATATAGTTGCATAATCTTTAATTTAATAAAATAACCAAAATAATCTTTAATTTTTAATTATATGTGGTGGTTGCATCAACTTTAGTTATGTGAAGTATAGCCAATAAAGATCTTAAATAGAAGTGCAAAGGATATGCATAGGATCATGGTTGAATGCTGCAATAGAAGATAGTGTTCAACTATTTATTGGCCAGCCACAGGATGCAGACTCACAGAATTGTTATACTTGCGTCAATAAGGATGAATTTTGGGTATTCCAGCAATAAATATTTTCTATGGAAAGTAGTTCTAAGGAGACAAAAATTTATTGCAGATTAGATTCATATATTTTGATCGAAGCAGATTTGTTTTTGTATACTAATATTACATCTTTATATATTCAAATAACACGTGATCGCATTCTTTGAAGAGTGAATACACTATTGAACAATATAAATGTGACCGAACCATTGATAAATTTTATGACACGGCCGCATTCTTTGACTGTGTCCCAACTTCATTCATATGTTTGTTAGTACTTATTAATCAGTCCAATTTTATTTTTATTCACACATTTCGTAAGACATATAGTTTTTATTTATATTTTATCTACACATTTTGTAAGATTCACTACTTATAATTTATAAAAAAAATTATCAAATATATTATCGTTCGTTTTAATTACGCTTATTTTATTTTTCTGCTGTTAAATACATGACTAAAGGTAGAGCTGTATGTGACAGAAAAATTGAAATAAAAACCTCTAGTAGAAAAATTGATGGGACAGACACGAAATCATGCATGAACTGAAAAACTTGTTAATGTATTATTTTAAACGTCCAATTGTATAAAAAGCGTGTTGCATAAACAAAAAGCGTGTTGCATAAACAATATTTAGTTTCTAACAACGTTTTACTCAATGCTAGATGGCCCACAATATCAGCGTGTTTCATAAAAGGGGAATTTTCAAATATACCCAAAAATAAATATTGAGTTTGAAATATAACAATTTTTTATAATATTTATAAATATGTCATTTTTTAGATGTAAAATTTTAAATATACTCTTTTGTAAAAATGACTACTTCTCTATGTGGCTAAAATTTACGGTAGTTGAGACTCATACAATAGCTTATAAGAGAATTAATCAGTTCAAAAATTGACAAATTAATTTGAAAATAAATATATCCGTCCAAAAAAATAGACATTTGAAAAAATAATTAAAAATTAAATCGACAATAAGGGCAAAAATCGACCCAAAATCCCCCAGAAATCAACAATAAGGGTAAAAACATCGACATTTACAAAAAGAAAAAAAAAACTTAGTGAAAAAATCGACAATAAAGGCAAAACATCGACAAAACGAGCACGGACAAAATGGACACAAATTAGTGCCCATTTGTCACCAATTTGGTTCCCATTTTGTACATCGATAAATGGGATGTACAAAATGAGCGCCCATTTTGTCGATGTCAAAAAAATGGATGGTTATTTTGTTGATGATAGTGACATCCATTTTGTTGACGAAGAGAGGAGTTTTGTGTTCATTTTTCTGTCTGTTTCGACCAAATGTAACCAATTTCATTCTTTGACAACAAAATATATCAAAAAATTAGATCGACAAAATTTATAAATTAAACTCAATATCTAATACAATATACTAATATCAAGCCCGATTTTGGGTCGAGACAAGTGAAGCGACCGCTTTGGGCCCAAAATCAAAAAGGGCCCATTTTATTAATAAAAAAAAAAATTAATTACAGCAGTTAAGATCCAAAGGCCAAAACCCAAAACCAAAATAAAGTTTGAAAAAATTAAAAAAAACCAAATCCAATATTGACCCACAAACCAAGCCCAACAAAAAAATTTCTTCTTATTTCATATCACAAATTCACATACACATAGCAACGGGCAACGGCATTCTGCGGCAACAATTCTTGATTCTTCCTTAATCCTTCTCCATTGCAGTAAATAAAATTCGTCAATTGTCTATAATTTGTCCAAAAAGAATATTTCTCCTCCATCTTGTTCTCGGTCCTGTAAGCAGAAGTAGGTATTCCTTTTTTTTTTTAATCTTTTTTAATGGGTATTGAATTAGAATAATGATTAATGACTAATATATGTAAGAAATTACTCAAATTAGAAGAAAGATAAAGAAAATAAATATTTTACGGTATTTTTTCTTAATTTCTGCATTTTATTTAGTCGAGTAAGGCAGTAAATATGATTTTTTTTTTTAATTTATGCATTATTTGAATTTTTGAAACGAGTCCGAACTAAATTAATCACAAGAACAAAGTTTTAGGATGTGTACTTAATTCATGGGCACATTTACTTAAAGTTGCTTGTGTGGTTTTAAATTATTTGGAGAGTGAACATTGATTTGTGAACAATCAGTTATTTTCAATCGGTGATTTGTATGGAATCTTTAGTTTCGATCCCTTCATATATGTACGTTTTTTCCTACATTGTTAGATTTGTTTCAGTAGAAATGTTGTATTTAGGATCTTAATTCGTTATCTGCTTTTATATAACTTGAGATAAAATTATTCTAGATACTATTTTAATTCATCAAATGCTTTTATGGTTTAAAATTTTTAATTTCATCTCAAATTTTGACTTAATTTTAGGTTTAAAACTTCAAAGAAAAAGAAGTTGTGTGGTTTTTCACTTTTGTCATTTCATAATTGCTGCTCCTCAAATTTCACTTTAGCACATGTTTGGACGTGCTTCAATTATAATTTCAGATGGTCAAACATAATTTTTATTTATATATTTATAGGACCTGCAACTTGCAAACCATTTTTTATTCACATATTCACCAACTTATAATATAAGCACTTAAAAAATAATTTCAACACTACAAATAAGCAATGGTTATCCCTCGTTTATTTATTAACTTAGTAGAAATAGTAGAAATATGTTAATTGATTATAATATAATTTTTTTGTATAATATATTTTGTTTGTCCTTTTTTTTTTTTTTTTTCAATTTCCAATATTGCAATTAGTTCCGTAACAGCTTAGTAAATTTTAAATGCATAATACAGTTTGAGAGTCCATTGGAGGGGCCTAATTTCTGGACTTCGCCTCAGCCCCGAAAATGTCAGAATCGGCCCTGACTAATATGCAAATTAAATCGAAAAAAAAATTACCCAACAACATAAAATATATAAAAAATATATATATATATATAGATACAAAATATCAAATAAGTTTCATATAATCTACAAAAAAAATATACTAATTTTTCCATTGATTCAAATGTCTCAAGAAATGATTCTCCAAATAATTTATGATTCATAACTTATAACTGATTCCAAAAATTTCAAATCGATCGACTTTTTCAAATAGTCCAAATTTGGAGAGCTAAACTCACTATCTATTTTAAAAAGTTAATTTAAAGAGTCTTCTAGAACATAATTTTAAGGATTGACTCTCTAAAATAGAAAACATTTCATGTTTAAAGAGTTTTTTGGAGATGTTCTTACATAGTTTGTTACATATAACATACTGTATTACACTTATCTACAGCATGTTTTTGTCACTGCCACCACTACTATTCTACTTCGTGTTGACCCTTAACCCTAGCGGCATCATTGCCAACACCCTAAACCACCACTGTCTAAGTAGTCAAAATCACCACTATAACCACCCTCTACCAAAAAATCACCACAAAGAAAATCACCTATTCCATCGCCGAACATCACCACATTAAGATCTAAAATTTGAGAGATCATGAAAATTTTCAAATGGAACTCTGAAAATGGAGAAATTAATCTCAGAAATAAAAAAAAAAAGAAAAAAATCAGATTGTCGTCGCAGCCACGATTGCGGTGAGAACAACAACATTAGGTGGTGGTGGTGGTGGTGGTGGTGGTGGTGGTGGTGGTGGTGGTGGGTGGGTGGCAACGGGAAGTTTTTGAAAGTAGAGTTAGGGTTTTGGAGAATTGGAGTATGATTGACGGGTTTCTAGAATAATATTTTTGAATGTAAAAAATGTGAACAATATATTTAGAATTTGAAAACTAAACAAAGTAATGGCATAATTTCCTCAGAAAAATGTTCCCGCTTGTTCTCAATCCATTGTGTTTAAAACATCAAATTGGCCTTTTGATTCCCCACAAATCTGTCCCCTAAGGACTTGCCTACGTACTTCAGTACTTCGGGCCCCTAATACTGGGCCTTGTGCTGCCCATTAAACCCACGACCCTCCCCATTTACATTCTGGGCCGCCTTCTGCCCAAGCCTAATTTCCCACTGTCAACCCAAAAGTGTCCCCAATAATGATAAAGTATTGACCAATATTATTTCATACAAGAATTTTGTAACAAAACTATGTAATTGTAACGGCATCAGGCTTTTGTTAATTTTCCATACGTTCTTACTAATGTTTGTAATTAACCTACATAGCAGCTCACCACTACTATGTCAACTCGAGTTGGGTCTGAGTTGTATTGCGAAAATATTTTTTAAGACAAAAGTCGAATTGTATTTTGAAAATAATTTTTAAGACAAATTACTGGACTCCAAATAGCTCTACGGGTTTTGAGATTTCATTTGTTCCATATTCACTCAATCCTTATTATCCTTATTCGACAATGGTCAAGTTGCTTGCTCCTTTTTAAGCACTGAAAACTGTAAAAACCATGGTAAAAACTTCAACTAGCCGTCATACGGGTCTCTCAAATTTTAACTAATAAAGGAAATCCAAAATATATTGCACAAATAGATAAATAGCAAAAGTTGTATTCTTACATATCATTATAGATTGGGCTATTTCACGAGATAAATTGTGTAGGCCCAATATGATATAAAAAGACATTAAACTTAAACCCAATTCTTTCATTGTAAAAATCAACCCAATACTAAAAACGTGCGAACAACGACAAAAAATCACCAGCATAAAAATTCTGTCATTGTCAACAATGGCATCACCGATGAAGAGAGGTGATCTCCTACTACAGTGGGCAATTATTATGTTCCCCACATCTAATGTGTCACTTGTACGTTGAATGAATTGTCCCCTGAATATAAGTAACATAACAATTGTCCACTGTGGACAATAGATCACTTCTCTACTGACGAATTAGCGATTGATAAAATTGCATCCATAAAAAAAAAGACAAAAAAATAAATGAAATTTATTAGTTTTATCCACAGATTTGTTTGTTGTTTTAGTGGAATTTTTGGTAGTGGTGCAAGCCGTAGGATTTTAATTACCGGAGATTACGCTATGCTGTATAATAGTTGCACTAACAACCATAATATGAGTAAAAATATTATGTTTACGTGCTGAAATTAAAAAAAAAAAAAAATTATCGTATTTTTGTATTTATTTGTTTTTTTAAAAATATAATGAAAACATAATTCATTTTACACACGTTTAATCTTGGACGGAAATTGTTATCAAAGATAAAGTGTGTTAATTAATTTAAAGTGGAAGATAAGAACGCGACAAAAAAATTGAGAACTTGAGTGCTAAAAAGAGCAAAGATTGAGAACTTTAAGTCTAATTAAAATGTTGTACAACAAATAAAAGATGTAGTGTGAACAGTGTAATTACATTCACACTACCCCGTTTTAATTGCAACGAGGGTTTATCAACTTTTAACATTTTGGCACTTATGTCCCTAATTTTTTTCTTCGTATTATTATTAACTTTCAATTAATTCTCAAACATTATCTCTAATGATGATCTTTATCTAAATATTTTGCTAATGTGCAATAAAATGAGGGACAAATATTTTGTCAAATTTTATGTTTGTTACTTATTTTGGTTATGTAAAAATACGAGAGGTAAAAAAATTTACGCATTCCTAATTAACTTTTTCATAGAAACCACTATCAAAGACAAATATAAGATATACAAATTAATATGTTGCTGATAAGAATGTGATAAAAAACTGTTGGGGATATAAATACGAAAATGAGCAATAGTTGAGAACTTTCATTATAATTAAAATATAGTATGGATGATAAAAAAATGTGGTGTAAATATAGTGAGAGAGAAAAAATTCCAAATCCACCCCCACATACTACCAATAAAAAGTGAGATTTTATTATTGAAAATAAAAGAAAATGAGTTTCAATTTAACATAAAAAAATAAAAGCAATAACAAAATGGTTACGTATGCACCAATAAGCTATATTTATGGAATTTTATAGAATTTTCACGACTTAGTGATAGTTGTCTACTCTATTATTCTTGTCGTTTGTTCGAAATAAAAAATTCACGTCAATTTGACATAAAAATGGTCTTAAATTTAGAAAATATTTTTTAACAATATCTTAAAAGTCTTCAACATTAAACAATTTTCACTGTTATATATTATTGAACCACGTTTTTAGCAGTTTAAACTTTTAAAAATTAGATTTAGTTATTGATATTTTGTCTTTAATACATTTTCTCTAGTGCAAATTCATCAAAAGCTTAATATTAACCTATACACTTTTTATAAAATGGAAAGTGAACTCAATACATTTGTCCACTTTGATACATTATGAACCACTTCTCAAAGCCTTTCAAAACAATCATATAAAAAAGCCACAAGAGTGCCATATAGGATCTCAAACTATGTAAATAAATACATTCTACTCTATCTGTTGAGGTTAAGGGCTCCTTCTTGTTTCCCTTCTTCCAACAACAAACAACTTGCTTGTAGCCCTATTTTCTCACTTTTTGAAGTACTTCAACGGGGCCTTAAAAGCTCAAAAAATAGCAGTTATTTCACAACAAAGTTTGAATTCTTAGACAAAATAGTTAAACGCATAGTTCTCCAATTCTTATTACAAGCAATATTCTTTAGGTCTTCAAGTGGAAAAGTCCCATGTAGTCGCATAAATATACAATTCTAAAAATTTAAAAGTTAGTACGTTTTGTTAGTAACTATGTTAACTCATATACAGTTCGATATACCAAACATGTACCCGTTTAAATAATTTATCACTCCCACAACCCCTAATTGAGAGAGAACTGTATGCTTACATACTTCCAACCTAGTGAAATTATTACACAAAAAGAAAAAAAAAAAAAAAAACATGTTTGCCACTTTTATTGACTATTTTAAGTAAATGGAGTGATTATGCTATATAACTTGTTTGCCACTTTTATTGACTATTTTTAAGCACATCCTCAAGACAATTACTTTTATTCTCCAATAATTAATCCAGGTGGTCCAAAACATCACTTTTATTTGGTTGTCTATATATCTATCAACCAATATTGGTCCCTCCAAAACATTCCATTCTTGGACCATTGGCTTAATTAATATATACCTTGAGGGTCGTTATAGCTTGCCTCAAGAAATTTAAGATGAATGGGGTGAATATTATTAACTCGTTACATCGTCTAAAATTTAATCATTTATTGTATTAAACTTCTAATAGTGCAAAAATGATTGAAAACAAAATGGTAACATTTAAATATAGACCGATTCAAAATCTTGAAATCGAGTCACACGGTTAATAATAGATAGACAATTAAAACGTATCAAAATCGTGCAGTGATGTAGCTAACACACAAATCTTTACTTCTTTTGTAAATATGGGTCTCTACAGTATGGAACTTTCTAGACATTAAACTAATTACTGTGTGACATAAAGTTGGAAGATTGTGGTTTCTTAATACTTACCAGAGTGCCACCTATTAACTGTTTGATGAAATTGAGATAAGAGAGTGAGTGTGGAACCCACCTCAGTTGTTAAGACAGGTGAGGAATTTAATGTTGGAACCCAACTTGTTGAAGCACATTTAGGTGTGACCATTATGTTGTTATGTGATAGAGCTTGACATTCTTGTTTAACACATTAAAACTAGTCCTGGACCCTACTGTTAAACTTTCCATCAAAACTCATATGAAAACGAAGTTTATATACCTCATTTGTTGAACACGTGGTGCCTCACTATCCTCTTATTCTAATCACAATACATACTTCTATCATTACTAAATACACTCTAATAATTAACAAAAATTATTCTAATCTTACGACACTACTATTAAAGATATATTTTTTTTTTTGTAAAGGTGAATCTTTTATGGGTCTCAAATTATGTCGGAAAGTACCCAAAGTTTCGGATGGGCACTATGACCCGTTGAAAATGTACATTATTACGTACCAATGGGTTTTCACCTGTCAAAATACGTTAAAATGTATATTTTAAAGAAATAAGAGAAGGGTAAATTAATTTCTGAAGGGCCTCAAAGTTATTTAGTAAAAAGTAAGAAATGTATATATAACTTCATATTTTAAATTACAAGACTATATTTGTTTCGTAAGAACACGTTTTCTAATAAAATGAAGATTGATTGGACAATTTAGTGGTACAGTGATGATTAGATAATAGTTCATTAAACTCTTATTTTATTTATCTTTTTTGTAATGTGAAATAAAGTTTTCTAGCTAGTCTACAAAAGAGTCCATGATTTTAAAATATTTCTGGACGAAAAATGTCATATTAGGACTAATGGTGCAACGAAATTGAAAGATTGAAGACCAAATTGCTACAATGGTAAAGATTGGAGACGAATAATGCAATTATTCCAAGATTATGATGACGTGTTGACTTTGAATTAATTTACATGGTTAGATTTCTATATTTGGTTCATTGCATAGTTATTTATTTTGTAATTGTTCAATCTTTTTCTCTTCCAAATTTTGATCCACTTCATAGTACTATGCCAATTGAAATGAGAAAGTTCTCATTGCATTAGGGTGCGTGAACCTTCTTTTAGCACTCAATGTGAGAAAATATTATATGACATTTAGAAGCCGCTCTGGTTTCATGATTTTAATGTTAAGTTGTGGAATCTAATTTATTACAATACGCGAAGATGAGTGCGGATCGATATTATAGTGAAGATACTGCAGCGGCTGAAGACAGGACGTGGTCTCACATGTATTGAGGTGAACCTGTATAAATTCTTGTGTTCTTTATTTTTTTTGGCCCTTTATTTATTGCTTTAATCCTAACATTTAAAACCTAATATAGTTCATGAACTGGCTTGAAATAAATGTAACATAGTTCATGTTTTTTCACAAGACTTCATAGATTGGCTCTAGTTCTACAATTCATACTACCAATTCCATCATTTTCTAGATGCTTTATAGTATTTTTTTTTTTTTTTTTTTTTGTAGATTATAAATAGTGAGATCTACAAAATGTGTGTATAAAAAGTGAATAAAAGTTGTGGGTTCTACTAAATGTATAAATAAAAATAATGTTTGACCAGCTTATAAATAACCTAAGACAGTCCCAAATATGTTGATTTGTAGTGTCTTAAACTTTTATAAATATATGCATGCCAACATGCAAATTAATATATTTAGGCAATGTTGTCTTTACCAAAAGCAGCTTTGTTTTGAAGTAGATGCCCTACAGGCTACAATATGCAATCAAGGGATGGATAATGAAATATACTGATATGCTAAAACGAAATATACTGATATGCTAAAACGAGTGTGGTCAGGTACTGGATTGTCGAAATATTAAACTGAAAAATTTAAGGATATTTTTTCAGACAAGAGAGGTCACCTTAAATTTGGATAATAATTTAAACCTAGCATTGATTAATGCCATGACAAATGGAAATTTACTTTTATGTAGTGCCTTTCCATGACAAAGATCAAGAAAAGGATATGAGATATAAAGCTTTGTTCTTTGCAAGATAAGCATTATTATACCAGTGTTATAAAAAGCGTAAAATGTGACTAAATGTGGAGGCCGAGTTTCAAGCTTTTCGGACCTAGACGAGGGCACGTAAGAGCGAGGCTAAGCAAGGCTTTATACATGACTAGGCGTGGAGATCGCGCCTGAAGCTAGGCGTCGGTTAGACGAGCTTTTTAGAACAGTGTATTATGCACGTACGTGGAACAATTAGCGTAATTAGTTGATTATTTTTTCTCGTATTTTTCATAGGCTAGATGTTAGGTTGTATGTCATCTCCCTAAATTTGTACTCATGTGGTGGTTGATAAAAGAAATAAAAAATCACAACTGAAATATATATTTTCAACATGATGGATATGCCCAAATGTGAACATGTATAGTTGCAAACATAGGATGTCAAAATAGATAAACCGACTATGCGGAGTCTTCCGAACATACTCAAACTCGCCGTGCAGCACCTTGTGTTTCATGTTAATTTGTATGCATGTCAGGGTGCATAAATATCATATGTTTGTTTAATTATGCATATGTGAATCATATTGAACAGACAACTAAATTACAAATAATCAATCTTTTAATATCAGCAAACACACATTTCGAAACATATACGGCCTGATAGTCAAAAATCTTTCACTCTACTCCTGGCTTGTGATTTCCCTGTGGATATAGACAAATCCAACCCCTGATGCTTTACCTTTTCAATAGTCTTATACGCAGTTTGAGCGACATCCACGGCTTTATGATTCTTGCATCCTAAAAGTCCCCCAGGTTTCCTTTGTTGTGTCTCTTTGCCCCTTATATTCTTGGTTGTAGATTCTTCTTTCGTCGCATTTCTCGAGATAATATCACCTGCAACGCTAACACTCTTTTCATCATAATCTGAAATAACTGATGAGTAATCTGCAGCACTGGCTGTGACAACACTCCACTCGATACTGGCCTCGCTTGGGGCGTATTGAGTCGGGGGACTCATGCAAATCAACACATTATCAGTTTCTTGATCCGCTGTTAACAATGGATACACAGTGCCAGAAATGTTCTCAATTTCGAAGAGATCAGAACTGGCATCACTGGCCAAATCATCACAAATTGTGCTGCTTCCAAGTGTAGAAGTTGGAAGATTTTGGCGTTTCGGGATTGCATCCCAGGTTAACATGGACAGTTTTCTCTCCAGGTTTTTTGCTACGTCTCCCTTTGTGCCAGTTCCAGAACCGAAAACTTCCAGGGATTCTCGGGGATCGTCCACTTTTATTTCTTCCTCGATCTGATTCTTAACAGAAAAATTTTCTGCTCCTGGATTTGGAATTGGGAATGCAAAATGATCGACTCGTTTTGATCCCGTCATATTTTCACTTATATGAACAGCTTTCTTGTCCAGGCAAGGTCCCTGGCAACCAAAACCAGGAAAAAATCTTCTTCCAATCGGCTTTTTCGGCTTCGTTTGAGATTCAGTTCTCCTAGTGACTTTCTGTAGTAAAGCAGTTTGGCTATTCCAGCTGCTTGTTTCGGAGTAAAGACTTGGAGTTTCTGCCCTGGAATTTGATCCTACTGGGGGAAAATTCGCAGGCCTTTCATTCTTACTCTCACTACTGATCTTCAACTCAGACACGTAATCCGATTTGATGTTGAAGTACTTGTCAGCACCAAAAACTCTGATTTCACCATCTTTAGACTTGGTTCTTTCAAAATTCATTGGATATGGAGTCTCATGAGGGAAACTAAATGCAGCTGTAGGATCCTGAACAGGCCCCGGCATCTTAAACATGAAGTTTTCTCCTGCAGGGTTGCGGTAAGAAGAAAATGAGTCAATGCCAAGACTTCAGGAAATGCTCGGTAGGTTACAGTGTACAGGACTAGACAATATTAAATAACCATGTCCAGTCCAGTCCAGTACACTACTGTGTACCAATCATACCCTTTAGATTATTTTAGTTGTATATAGAGGGAGAGAAAAAAAATACTTGTATTGAATCGTGGCTTTGCAGTGGTGGGCGCAGTTCTTCCTGAGCTTATGGCGATGGGATTCTCTTGAGCTGAAATTCTTTGTACCAAGTTGTCTTTAGCAGTGTCCAGATAATAAGAAAACGAGGCAACACGAAGATTAATGTTATCTTCAGTTTCCATGACGAATGCTGAAACTACTAAAAATTCACCAACAATTGCAATGATATGGGTTACACAACTCGTAAAACAAGAATTAAATAGAGAGAAAGGAATATAAATGGGAAGAAATGTGGAGAAAGTACGAGAATGTTGTAAAAATCTGATTTAAAGATACTGTACATGTGATCAATGGAAACAATTGCATCAGCCAAGAGAGCAACAGCAAAGATAAATTATTGATGAAAACATGATGGGAAATTTCATAAAATAGTGAACAAAAATAGCAAAAGATTTAAGATGAAACGTGATTGAACAAGCAAAGAAAAGTAATGAAAATTATGGAACGAAGGATTTGATTTCACATTGGCTTTGTGAAATGCTGTCGTTTAAGTAGGCATGGCAATTGGCAAAGCCATACTGTGGATCCTACATGTTTGGGACAGTTTTGCACTTTCACAATTAATCTCACCTGCTTTAATTAATGACACCATTTTAGATTATAATCCAAATTTTATTAAATCCATTATGATGTTTTATGGTTAAAGATTAATCATGTTACTATTGTTTTAAGATACATATACCTTTGTCATGGTTTTTTTAAGTTTTTTTCCGTAAAATTTATTTCAAATTATAATATAAAAATGTGAGGTTGCCTCCACCTTACACATTAATTGCACGTCTCAATTATATTTAGACGATGTATAATGTGTTACAATTGAAATCACAAAGCACTCTCACTCCATATATCGTAACTCATCATTAACTTGACTTATACAATGTGAATTTCGCCTTCACATTACCTGTAATTGGAGTTTATTTATTTTAATTCTAAAATTTGATTTGCAATTTAATTATTTACAATAGCACCTTTTATAAGTCTATTTTGCATCTTTTTCTCTAAATACTAAATAGTAGTACTCAATGTAAATTGTAATATTATTACTTTTTTTTTTGACATTCTCCACTTCAAAATATTAAATAATGTACATAGGTACTCAAGCCTTTGGGTGAAATCCCACTTCGGATAAACATGAATACAATAACCAAAATATAGGACTACTCTTCTATATAAGATTTATCTTGTAAGATGAATTTCCAAGACTCAATATGTCATCAAAGCTCGAAAAACGGTGTTTTGAAGTGTGAGAGATTTATCCCAATTTGTGAGATAATCATGAGCTATCTTGATGGCGAGACTTATGATCATTTGTAGTCTCGTCCAGTATATATTGTGAAGATCATTTAGTAGCTAACCTCTTGGGTGTTTTTGGAGTTCTCCATTTATTTTATTTTTCTGCCTTCTAATTAATATTTGAACATACTGTGAGCGAATTAAAAAACAAAGAGGTTAGCTACTAAAAGACAAATGTGTGCGAAATTATTTTAATGCATTTAATAATAGAGAGTGAGTTTGGCTCTCCAAATGTGGAGAGTTAAACCCACTCTCTAAATTAAAATGTTAAATTGGAGAGTCCATTGGAACATAATTTTAAGTTTTGGCTCTTTAAATTAAAGAGTAATCTTATTTAAAGAGCTTGTTAGAGATGGTCTAACATCACTAGAAATAAATAATGGATATGATTTGCATTTGTTACATGCACATTAATTTAGCAACCAAGAAGTGGCTCAAAAACAAGGTCTAAGGTCTGCCATTCGTTCGACTGAGCCCACACCAGCGTCCAAATCGTAATTTAAAGTTCCACTAATATGCACTTTATGCTGTAATTAGTATGCTTCAAGTTTCGTAAAATATATCTCTTCCAGTCATAATCTTTCTTCTTCAATTCAAATTTTCTTCAATTTATTTATACGCACTCATTTCACTTAGAGCTTGTTTGGTGTGATTTTTTTGAATTTTGTTGATTAAGGACAATTTAGTCATTTCAATATTTGAAAAATCAAGAATTGTAGCTGAAAAAACTATTTTTGTCCAAAAAACCACACCAAACATGCTCTTAATAATTTAAAACCATCAACGTGTATGTGGAACTTTTGTTCCTACTTTTGCCAATCATTCCTTGAACGAAGTGACATGATATTTGTCTTCTCAGACAATAATATATCTCGTGTATCTTTTTCAAACCAAAAAGAATTGCATGCTACATGAAAGTCCAACTCTTCTATTATGAGCTTGTTTGATTCCTAATTTAATGGATTTTTTTTTTCCATTATTTGACTTTTGAGGAAAAATGACCAAAATGCCCATTTTTTCTAGTCAAATATTACAGCTACTTTGAAAAACAAAATGGTATTTGTGTTATTTTTTGCCCAAAAGTAAAAAAAAAAAAAAAAATCCATTAAAATAGGAATCAAACAAACTCTATATGTAGTTTATGATGTAATTACTCCTCTCTTCTTTGAATTTTCTTCTATTTATTTGTACATGTAAAGTAAAGATAGTATCTAGAGATGTGAATAATAAATTTATTGTCACGACAAAATTGATTTGACAAACTCACAAAACAATACAATAAAGTGCCTTGATACAACACAATAAACCAGCTCTCAAGGCATGTTTGACGTGCTCGATTGGATGGTACTTTAAGCAGCTAATGGTCACGAGCTTTACGTTGAATGATATAATGCCGAGAGAAAATCATGGTTGTTTACATACAGATGATAGATGGTGTAGAACTCCCCAAAAATCTCTTACCATTGTTCATGTAAACATTGTCAAATTTTCCATTTTAGGAATGCAAAAGGCATAACAAAATACTCTTTAACTTGTTGTAATATTGAAGAATATGTTTCAATCAGAAACTGTGAATTATCTGAACAAGGCATATACATGAAAAAAAAAATTGGGGCAAAATTATACTGAGAGAGCTTAACATTGCTTACAAAGAATGTAGCTGCAATCTAATCAGAAAACCAAGAAAAATGCTACATAATCTTCGTGCCACTGCAAAATTTCTCAGTTCCCATAAAAAAATAAAAATAAAACTGATTTCCAGGATTATCATAAATTATTGCTGATTTTTCAACCTTGCCAGATTCCATGCTATTACCTCGTGGATGAGGAATTGTTTTCCCCAGTGACCCAGTATCGTTTGACAGCAAGTAATATCTTTTCGGGAACCGAAGGACCATCCTCATGATCAATCATTTTAGTCTTCCACCTCATACCAGTCACGGTTATGTTAACTTTGTTAAGGATATCAGCATGGTCTCGCAGTATAACTGCTCCTTCTGGTCTTAAGATCCGATCCATTTCTATAAGGATGTCTTCCGCGTTGCACCTGCACAAAATCCATTTTACATGTAAAAATACTCATATTGCAATTTTTCACACCAAGGTAGTGATGTAGTGTGTGGAGAAACCTTAATCCTATCATTTACCTAAAGAGCATGTTTGGTGTGCAATACTGGATAGTGCAATAAACAAAAGTTTAGCTTGTCTTTCTTCTTTAATACTGTCCAATAGTATTATAAATGCAAGAGGTGCATAAAAACTGGAATACTGTATTATCACGTGTTCAAGGTCAAAATACAATGCGGTGTTGGAATTTTGGGCTTGAGCTGGATGAATTTATAATCCAGGTCTCAAATCCTCAATTACTGTTTGGACCTTGTGCATGATTATGCCTACCGATGCGCAATTTAGCTAGATATTTGAAGCAATGAATCTTGATTTCTCTCCAATGAATTAAGATAGTTGATATGTTCAAATCGTGAGGGGGGTCTGTATATATGTAGAATCCAATTTAAAATCTAGATATTTAAATCAATACGTAAAATTTTTCCTGAGATCCAAATTTACATTTCTAGATGCAACCACGACGAAAACCCTCAAACTTTGAAAAACTGATAACAACTAGGAAAACTTACTTGTTCTTGTACAAGGTGAAAAGATTGCTGGCATGAATAAGGTCGTATGTCCTAGGGTATGTGGAGAAAGCTTCACACCTGCACAGAGAGGTAATTACAGATAAAAATGATTTAAGGAAAAAAGGAAGTATTTCTTCTACAAGCAATCATTTATTAAGTTTAAATAGGTTATTTTTTCCATTGAAATTAAATACACAGAAAAAATACAATCATGCTTAACTTTCCAACTGAATGCTATTTTGGAGAACTTCATTACAACAAGAAAAAAACTAAGATTTGGGATCGGCTACATAAATCTTTTTTTGCTCAGTTAATTCATCGCTCCTGGATCTAATGCAATTATTTTGTCACAGATTTATTTTTTCCAGAACATAAATCTGAAACTTTGCAGACAGGTGCAAGATTTTCCACTGGAAATTAAAAAAAAAAAAATTAAGTAGCACGTTTAATGGCAGACAAATACTGATTGATTAAAAATTCAAACAAAAAGGTTCCTGATAAGAAGATACAAACAAGCTTCTTAGACTATGTAGGAACCAGCTCCAAACTGCAGAGTATATCAGATACTTGTGAGCTATGGTGAGCAGAATCAGAAATCAATCGACAAAGTTGTGAACATAAGAACTTTTTGTGATACAGCTAAAAGAGATGATGGTTGCTATCTCTTCATACTATTTTGGGATCGACACCTGCAGTTTCATTCTATGCTCAAAAGAGCACTTGGGTTCCCATCTTTAAATTTTTGTAGCATTTAAGTCCCCACTGACGGAGTTCGTCCAAGAAATCCGTTAAGGGGTCTCAGTTTTGGTCTCGTGGTAAAATATAAACGAGAATATCATACTTAAAAATGGAAAGTTATTAGTCTCAAGTTGTGCTAAGAAAAAAAACTGATGACATACAGTAAATCAATCAGGGCTAGTGACTTCTCCAAGAAACAATGGTACTAATAGATAACAGTAGATGAATTAAATATTGCAGAACTAACCAATCATGATATATGCCGATCAAGCCTCGTTCATATATAACACCTAGAGTATCTCTCTCAGCTATTGTTGGCATAACATTCATTACCCATAATTTGGGAGATTCAAGTGATGCGGCAAAACTTCCTAAACCTGCATTCATATCCATAATATTGCGATATCTACCCGAATCGAGGATTTTATTGATTCTCTTGTAAACTTTGACATGCTTCTGCCACAGTTTACTGTCTTCCTGGAATGACTCAACCGAGACTCCGGATATATATCCGCCTGCTATTCTTGGAGGAACAGTGTTAAGTCTCTCTGGAAATGGCTTCAAATCTCCACCAGCAACTTTACCTGAATTTTTACTCTCCGTATAAGGAGTTACACATGCTTCCATCTTCTTGTACCTATAGGTCACCTAAGATATTAGTTAGTAACAAGAACAGAAGCTAAATAACTGTGAATCAAACAGCTTAAAATGTTATCATCTGAGCATGTTTGGTTGTGCTTAAAGGTTAAATTTACTTGTTTGTTAATTATTTTGCTAAACATGAGTTTCAAAGTTACTTTTTTACTAACAAAATTTACTTTTCTAAAAAGTAAGTCTGAACTTACTTTCCATAAATGAACTTTTAAGCATTGCAAACATGCTATCTCAAAATGAGAGCTTCTGTCTTCAGATAAACTGCATTTTTTTTCTGGAGTGATATTTTATCTATTACTTTACATTTAGAACAAATAATTGGAATACATAAAATATAGTTCCAAAAAAGCAAATAACAGCATTACTTGACTTTGTCAAAGAGGACATTCAAGTTGAGATAGCGAATCCATCATATTCTTATCCAAAGACTATCGTCAAGTCATGGAGTAATTACCACTTCTAGATTATCTGTTAAGAAGCTGAACAATAAATTCCATTATAGAAAGAGAGAAATTGGTAGATCCATTATGTAAAGACTAACTTCTTTTGTGGCATCATGGTTTTTCACAAAATTTTACAATTTTGATTAAACAAAAGAAATTAATGCACTGGATAACATAAGAATACCACGAGGAACAGGTACTCAACATACATTATATATCCAAAAATTTCAAGAAATCAGCTTTATTTGCACAATTTGAAAATAACAATGCACATAAGAATTAAACAGGATAAGAAAATTATTTGTTTGTCCATCTAATATTAAAGATTTTGGTAGAATGAAGAAATAAGGGGGAAACATACCAGACATCATTGGCATACTTGGATTCACACATAGTGATACGAGACTCTCTCTCAGTGCACTCCTCGATGTTTATACTTTTCCTCCATATAGCTATTTCATCCTTCTCGTGTATCTTTTCCCAGCAAAGAAGCTTGGCGATATCTTCAATCGTCTTCTGTTCCCCCTCAAGTTCCTCTTTCGGGCGTTGCCATGCTTGATAGTTAATCCTCCAGTTGATGGGCGGGCCTGACAGTATCCAGTATCCACCAGGTCTAAGCACTCGATCAACTTCCATCATGTACATTCCATCTAGGAAAAAGAGGTCTCATTTTTCTTCAAAAATTATATAACTGAAAATATACATGTAGGGGAGGAACAGAATGATTTTGAAGTCCAAAAAAACCCCAAAAATCCAATAATCGAATTGCAGGACAGGTCCTTACTATGTTCTAAGGGCTGCAGGTCATTTGCACTTTTTGGCACACGTTGCATGCATGCACACAGAGAGATCCACAGGGTCAGTTATAATTTCCATGAGTTCAGGTATTCTTACTCAAAGAATATCTTATAAGCCAATGTGAATGGGTTACATACACTGGTCATCACTAAACTTTAAGCAAAATGTCATGTTGATCACTCTTCATTTTGTTTCAATTTGGTCACTCCACCCACATCCGTTAGTTTAACTAAGGGAACAGGTGACGTGACCGCCGCATTAGCTTTTCCGTTTGTCAAACTAAAGGACATGGAAGGAAGGACCAAATTTTAACGAACTTTGAAGTTCAACGACCCAATTGTAACAAAATTTAAGTTCAGTTAGCAACTTGGAACATAGCAAAGTTCAATGACCAATCAGATTTCGGTAAAGGTTCTGTGATCACTAATGTTTTCAAACCCCAGTGTGAACTCAAGATCAAGCTATAGACGAGATAGGCATGCTAGAAATAAGACTGGAGAAGTTTCATTACAAAGTATGGACAAAGAATTATAAACTATAGCATATTGTGACAGGAAAAGATAACTTAATACCACAAAATCTGCTATCATTTGTATCCTCACCGTTTCCACCCCATGGAATCAAACATCGAGAACAGTGAGCCATGTCAAAAGCTCTGGATGGATATGGAAGCTTTATAGTTCCAAGTACACCAATGACAGCAGGAACACCTCTTTCTAAAGCAAACTGCACTTGCGCTTCATGTGAGTCTCTCGGGGCAAATGACATGGCAATGACATTTTTCTTAAACAGGTAGGCACCCCAACTCGCCACCTAACAGGCCATGTGTAATAGATTAATTGATGATTATTTGGTAATCAAGGTAACAACAAAACAGATGCACTGATGATGACCAAGAGAAGAGACATTAAATCACTTCAAACAGCAAAGATTATGGAACAGCGTAATTCAGCTGAAATCATAGAATGCAACTGAAAAAATCAAAAGTTGATGGTTACTATAATGAGATACTTCATTAATATAGGAAAAAACCAACAGTATTTACAATTCCGTGAAAGTCAAAGTCATTTATAGACCAATGACGAGAAGAAATTGTGTAGGTATATCGGACAATGAATCTAATCAAAAGGAAGCACATCAAGGACAAAATTGAAACTCTATCATTTTCTTCTTTCCATATGGCATGTTCGGTAATATGGATTAGAAAATGTCTATTAAAGGTCCAATACCACATACGAAACATGCACTTAGGCTCCAAATTGATAAGCTGTTGACTTACCCCACATCCAGTATCGAGTGCAGTTCTGACCGTTCCATCGTTAATTGGTATCACGGAAGCAAGTTGCTCTATATACACATCTGCCCCTTGAGGAAACTGTGTTCCGCCACCTGGGAATCTAAATACGTTGCCTTCGTATTGAACCCAGTTCTGCACTGCCTTCTCAACTGTCAAGCTCTTATGGGGTGCATTTGCATAGGGTACAAAATCTCGACTTTTAGGCCATCGGAACGGTGTCACATATCCTTTTGGTGCTGGAATAAGACAGTGCAAGTTCTCCTTCTCAGGTGGACAATGTCTCTCTCGATAGTTCATATTTTCTCGTGGAAATGTCATTGCACGCATTTGATCCTGACACGGTGTATAATCAATGTAATCAGCATCGCATGGCTTAAACTCTTTGACTTCAAATTTCGAACCATCAAAATCGCCAGTCTCACCATGATGGGTTTCGAATTCAAGGTTGGGAAGGACACTGCAGTCCTCTGCCTTCTTTGTTATTTCAAGGGCTATACTGTCTCCCTTCCCTGATCCGCTTCTTTGCCATGCTCCTAAAAGATAGAAGAAACAGCAAAGACCAGCTACTATAAGCATAGAGACAGAGCCTCTGGTTCTATTGTCTCCGGGATTCCCTTTTGTTGCCATGATTCACCTGTATTTCCATTTTTTATTTTTTTTTGTGACAAAGTTACTTTAAAATCATAGAATCATTAAATAATTGCTCAATCATCAAATCTAAAGAGAGATTATTTGTTATTCAATACTTGAACAAAATAATAGCCTATGAAAGACTCAATATATCAGCATAAAATATAACTTTCACTGCTCGAGCTGGCTACAGAAGATTATCTCTTTTGTTTTCTTGACAAGAATTGATTACCAGTAATATAGTATCATCACTGTATCATTTGGGACTTCAATCACCCATGTATTTGTGCATTATGAATAAATATCAATAAATTACTCCCTCCGTCCCAATTATATAGGCCTTATTTTTTTTTCACGCGGATTAAAACAGTATGGGAAAAATAAAAAGTACAAACAATTTTCCTATCTTACCCTTATTTATTTTTACTTGTAAAAATAATGTTAATGAAAAATTTATTGGTAATGTAAATAATTTAAAATATCAAGATTACATTGGATATATCTATGCAAATTAAATAAGGTTAGAATAGTAAAAGAACAAAATTTTTACTATTCAATATAGAAAGAGGCCTATATATATGGGACATTCAAAAAAGGAAAAAGAGACTATATAATTGGGACGGAGGGAGTAACTGCTATTCAAGAATGGCAACTTGTCAAAGTCTAGATATCAGTGACAAGTCTAGTAACTGAAGCCTTGAGGTGTTTTCTTGTGCGTTCCACAAGTCGGAGAATCCATTGGTTGAACTCATACACGAAAAAAACACCTTCCATCTAAGGCTCCAAATTTGCAGAAAATCCATTCCCAGAAAAACCTATGCCTATTAATCCATCTCAACTACTATTCCATCTTCCATTTTAATGTCTAATATTTCTATAAGGGTGCATTTGATTGCAAGCATTTTTCTATGGAAAAAACCTTTTTTCCACATATTTTCCAACTACAATGATGTTTGATGATCATTTTTTCCAGGTAAAATATTTTCTCATTTCTACATAAATTATCGCATTTTCCTTGAAAAGCTGGAAAACGTTTTCTTAGGGGGGGAGGAGATTTTATTTTCTAGGTAAAATTTGCCTTCTAAAGCTGCGTTTATTTTCTTGGCAATTCAATTCTCTAGAATTCATTTTCTTTCCACCCAAATTTAATACTTGCAATCGAACGCACCCTAAGTAACAATTTGCTTGGGAAATGAACAAATACTATAAATTCCCCTCCTCATAAATTGCCTCCATTAGCTATAAACCACATGACCAAAAATCAATTAGTACTCGCCCACTCGGTTATAATTATCATATGACCAAAAATCAAATAGTACTATCCCACTCGGTTATAATTATCATAGACTGTGAATCCCATCAATCTCATATCAAATCCCATAAATTGACATCACTTTTGAGAAATACGAGACGTATAAGTCACCACCACACTTACATAGTTACATCTACTCTTAATGATAGTTCAATTATTATGGACCACGAAGACCTTAAATTAAATAAAATAGATGGATAAACAAAACTGTGCATACCAATTAAGCTAAAGATCTAACATCATTGAACAAATAATATTGACTCCATGTTCACATCCAAATCAAATGGCACCAATCTCTAACACTTTTCAATATCTTTTCTCCAATTTTGTTTTATTTTTTATCTGAAACACGGTTTTCGAAATCGGTAGTTAATTTTGATCTTTTTGAAAATCTAAACCAAGTAAACATCCATATCAGATTCTAATTAAAAACCCCAAAACTATATTTAAAAGAAATAATTGACCCAAGATTGTTGGCTCACAATACATTTACATTTACACATAAATAAGGATAAAGAGAAACATGTTTCTAAAAGAATTCACAGGAACCCACATTCCAATAATGCCTCTTCTTTGTACAGAATTAAACAAAGCAACAGAAATTCAAAAAAATAAAATAAAATGAAGAAATCAAGGCATAAAACATGGGTAAAAATGTAAGTAGAATGAAGAGAACAGATCTGCATAAGAAAATGGGATACTTACAGATTGAAAAAGAAAGAGAAACGGCAAATCTCAGTGAGCCCAACAGGATCAGAGCATTTTTCTATGAAACATGGGTACTATAGTGATGTTAATTACTGGAGAAATGGAAATTAGGAATTGCTTTCAGAGAATATCATGAAGAGTTTTGGAGTTGGGCCATGGCGATTTGGAATATCCTATGTTTTCGATGAATCCGATGTTGTACTTGAATTAGAATGAGTCCAAATTCTGGCTTTTTAGTTGCCCTTTTTGTTTTTGTTCATGTCTGGGTCGACAAATCATTATGGCATTTTCAGTAAAATTCTTACAAGAAACATAATCCTTAACCTAAAATTGTAACGTAGTCCCCAACTTATGAACATTGTTGTAATTTGGTCATATCCTATTTTTCTTGACAATATCATCCTCAATAGCGTATTTGTTCCCATAACAAATTCCGTACATTTTGGGTGGGGGAAAGTTTGGGGAGGGATTGGTGGTGAGGTTATGCATATTCTTTTTCTCAATTTTTTTTTTTTTTATTTAACTTCAAATAATGGTATAAACATCTATGGGTGGGCGTGGGTCAGGTTGGGTCAATTTTCGGTCCAACCCGACTCGAACCGATCAAAAATCGGTTTGGCGAAACCGTCAAGAAATCGGAAAAAACCGACCCGGGTCGGTTCGGGTCGATTTGTCGGATTTTTTGCCCAGTTCTATAGACATCTATAAAACTCAAATTTTTTTATTTTTTTCAATTGTGCAGTTTTTATTGGAATTCAACAATCGAGTGTGCTTATAAAACTTAGATCCATAAACAAAAATATTTTTTCAATTATAAAGCGGACGAAATTCATCTGGAAATAGTAACGCTCCAAAATTGTAAGATCAATCCCTTGTTTGATAAATTTTTTTTATAATTTTATCAATTTTTTAAGTGGTCAAACTTCAATTTTAACTACACATTTCATGTAACTCAAAATTTTCATTAACTTTTAAATTACACGTTACACCAACTTCTGTCAAAAAAATAAATAAATTGGAAACTTAGTTGCAACAAGGTCCTTAATTAGGGACTAATGGTATTGTTTTCCCAAATTTATATTGTTACTAATCTTGCATTGGCTCATCATTTTTGTAATTAACTATCCAATTCCTAGTTAACTCGAACGATAACTAATTAACAAGCTTATTAAAAATAAATAAATAATCTTTACAACTTTTTCTTGACATTTTGACCATTCAAACAAACTGTTAAATATAGGAATGAAAACCGGGGGAGATTCTAATCTATAAAATAAACTAATATTAAATATTGGTTTGAAAGAAACTGTTAAAATAGAATTCCAATTTTGAACAATACAATTTTTTTAATTTTTTTTTTACTAAAAAATTGTATTAAATCCTGGTAGTGTTGAAATTAATTTAAATACTTATATTATAAGTCATAAGTAAATGTATGGATAAAAAACATATTGTACATATGAAATGTGTGGATAAAAAATATATTAGACTAATTTAATCAGTTGAAATTATAAGTTAAAATACTACCAAACATAGTATAATAAGTAAATATTATGATTTTATAATGTTAAAGATAATCTTCACAATATGTCAAGGTTCAATCATTCTCGAACAAATAAAATTTATTTCAATTGAACTAATTATTTCAACTAGTACAATTTTTAGTTAAAAACTGAATAGGTTTTGAGTTGATTCTCGAATTTTTTTATAAGTCAGTGTAATCTTCTTTAAACATGCTTTGAATAAAATATTGTTGTATAGTAATTTTATCATTCTATAGATATTTCAGCATAATCTTCGTAAAATTATATATCCACCACAAATTTCTATATTTGCAACTCTCATGTACTTACCTTGATTGTGACGTAGGATGAGAACATATCCTAGTTCTTTAAAAACTAATAGCTAAGGTCATGTTCGATAGAGTTTCTTTTCAAAAAAATTTATTTTTTTGCTTATAATTTTTGACTTTTCAACTATTTTTACATTATAAAAAAAGTAACCAAAAAACCCATTTTTTTCTCCAAAAAAAACTCTACCGAACAAGTCCTAAATCTAGTGGACGAAAACCAGAAAATCGAAACTTAAAAGCATGTGTTGGACTACCCTATACCTAGTCTGCCCAGCCCATTGGTCCATTGGACACCAAAGAATAAGTCTCATAATTAAAAAGATAAATAGCACTGGGGTCCCGAACTTTTAAACTTTGTAACGATAAGGTCCTGAACCTTCAATTACTAGCACCCCGAGCCCCTAACCTTTAAAAAACACACGAGCAAAGTCCCTCTGTTAAAAAAATCGTTAGTTTGACTGTGAAATTGTCAAAAATTGCTTTAAATGACTAGATTATCCTTTTTGAATTAATTACAATCAACCCCCTCCCCACTTCTTCTTCTCCAATCAAACTCTCTCCCCTATTTTTACTTCACCAATCAATTCCAACCAACAAAACATAAAAATACAATCCATTCAACAATTTCTTCTTCTTCAAAATCACTACCGCCAACCACCACCCACCGGAAAACCATAGAAGTCCATCCAACTACTTTTTCTTCTTATCAATTTCTCTTCACCAATATCTCTATTTTCCAAAATTTAAAAATAACAAATGATGAATTCAATATCATTTATTCCTCATCCGATTTTCAATTTCCTTTCTCTCTCTTCTCTTATAAATTTCTCTACGTGCGAGTGTGTGATAGAGAGAAATAGGATTGTGTGTGTGTGTGTGTTCACTGTATATATACGGATGTAATTTAGAAACGGGTCTTGTTTTTGTTGAATATATATATAATTTGAAAATGGAACTTGTTTTTGTAATTTTGGGTCTTAGTTATTGTTGAATCTTGTTTTTGTTGATGTTTTTGTAATTTTGGGTCTTGGTTATTGTTGAATCTTGTTTTTGTTGAATATATATATGCAATTTGAAAATGGGTCTTGTTTTGGTTGAATATATGTGTATATATACATACATATATATATTCATTTTGTATATATAGATGCAATTTAGAAATGAAAAATCATTCAATTGTTGTTTTTCGATGGAGTGTTGACCAGTGAAGAAAAATGTGGGTTTGATTGAAGAAGAAGAAGTGAGATAAGGGATTGTATGTAAATTTTTTTGTTTTTTATTTTAATTCAAAAATGGTAATATAGTCATTTTAAGCAAATTTTAACCATTTAACGGTCAAATAACAGTGTTTTTTAATAGAGGACTTTGCTCGCGCGTTTTTTAAAGATTAGGGACTCGAGGTGCTAGTAATTGAAGATTCAGGATCCCATCGTCATAAGGTTCAAAGATTCGGAACCCTCAGTGCTATTTATCCTAATTAAAATGTAAAATTAATCCCTATTTCATATGTCAAAAATTAAAAATTAAGCCCGATTTCACGTAGATGTGTGTTTTAATAAAATTTCCAAAAACCATAAAGGTATGCTTGAAATTTATTTTTAAACTGTGTTTGAATTGGCACTCTTTATGATATGTTAGAAAAAGTAGTGCTTGTTAGTTTTTTGGAATACTTTCAGTATAATATAATTTGGAGTGTATTTTTCAACCCACCAAATCGATAGTCTTTGACATTTTTTAAAATTTTCTTCTAATTTTCTTCTTTTAAAAACTTTCAGAATCGTAAATAATAAAGAGAAAATTGTATATAAGTCACCCTCGCGTTATTTATTCCAAATTAGGTCCAAGTACTTTTTAAAATTGCGATTAAGTCATATTACTTCATACATATTTCAATTAATCACATGTAATTAGAATTAAACGTGATTTAAACTGCAATCGTATGTACGTGGCCACCATCTTCTCCCACATTTCTGTTGGCTCTTACATTTCGTCTCCACACATTACACAACTCGCCGTCGGTCATCCAAACATTTTCTCACTGTTTTCATGAGTAATAATTACATATTCACTGTTGTTTTTCTTTTCAATCATGTAAAAAATAAAATTTTAAACTTTAACAGATTGCTATTGTTATCAGAGAATGATTGTAATTCTGATAAGTATTGGACAATCGTGGATTGCAAAATTTTGAAAACAATTGTTTCTTTTAATGTTATTTTGCAGGCGAATTCCATTTTTACGAATGATTTCTTATTTTTCTTCAATTAGATTGTTTTTTAGATATTGTTCATTTATATATATATATATATATACTAGTTTTGGCTACGTGCAATGCACATATGTAAAAAATGCAGGGAAAAGTTTTAGAATTATTCATACAATCATTTTTAAAATAAAAAACAAAATATGAAAATGGTTAATATAACATGTATAAAAAAATATTTGAAATTAAAATGTTTATTTTACAAAAAAAAAAAAAAAAAAATTGGGTTGCCGAGATGCCCGATAACCAATTACATAAGTGAAAGGAGTAGGTGTGGTTTTGTTGTATAACGAAATTCTGAACATAAATATATACTTAAATATGTTAGAGAATTTGTAAAATTGATGTGTTAAATAAATGAATAAGATGATAATTGTGGAGAATTAATATGATCTGGTTGAAAAAATTTTTTGGTTCCTGTGTTTACTTAATATTTATGGCTACCTGGAATGCAAGTATGAAAAAAATGTAGTGATTTTTAAAATAAAATTAAAATTAAAATGGGTAATTTAAAATGTATAAAAAAAATTCAAATTAAAATGTTTATTTGACAAAAAGAAAAAAACAAAAAAAAGAATTTTGGTTGCCGAGATGCTTCACCAAACAATGAATTTCATTGCCGAGCACTGTTCACTTATGTTTTTTTTAATTTTATTGTGTCAAAGAAAATGAGTTTAAAAAAAAAATTGGTGAACAGTAAAATAAAGTTCATTGCCGAGTTGCTCGGCAATGAACAATTCATTGGCGAGAATTTTACTGTTCATGTTTTTTTTTTTTAATGTGGCAACATTATAAAAAATAAAAACATTCAATTTTCTTAAGATAAAATAAAAAAGAATAATAAAAAAATTGAATGAAAATGTGTAAAAAAATTAAAAATATTCAATTTGCCACCAAGATTTTATGTGGATTTTGAAATTCTTGAATTGCATTTTTTAGCATTTATTTAGAATAATTTGTAAAAGGTAAAATAAAAAAACAAGATTAGTAAAAAATTGAATGAAAATTAAGTGTAAAAGAAAAAAAAATAAGAAAAATAAATTAAAGATTTTTTTTTAGGTTGTAGGCATATCCCAATAATTTTAAAACAATAGGGACCTTTTGTACAATTATTCCTTAAAAAAAAAAAGAGAAAACAGTAAAATATTGTTCATGAACAGTAAAATACTGTTCATCAAGTTGATTGCCGAAAACTGTTCACCTTTTTTTTTTCCTTGTGTCAAAGAAAATGAGCTTAAAAAAAATTGTTGAACAGTAAAATAAAGATCATTGCCGAATTGCTCGGCAATGAACAATTCATTGCCGAAAATTTTACTGTTGACGCTTTTTTTTTTTTAATGAGGCAACATTATAAAAAATAAAAACATTCAATTTGCTTATTTGCTTAAGATTAAAAAAAAAAGATTAATAAAAAAATTGAATGAAAAAGTGTAAAAAAAATAAAATCATTCAATTTGCCACCAAGATTTGACAACGTGGATTTTGAAATTCTTGAATGGCATTTTTTAGTATTTATTTAGAATAATTTGTAAAAGGTAAAATAAAAAAACAAGATTAGTAAAAAATTGAATGAAAATTAAGTGTAAAAGAAAAAAAAAATAAAAAAAATAAATTAAAGATTTTTTTTTAAGTTGTTGGCATATTTCAACGATTTTAAAACAATAGGGATTTTTTGTGCAATTATTCCTTAAAAAAAAAATTAAACAATGTTAATCAATCTCGGCAATCAATTGATTGCGGAGCGCCTGCTCTGTCAATGAAAGGAGTTTCAAAACTAAAATGCGTGCTAAACACATAGAGCTTCTGCAATCTCCTTGGTTGATGGAACTTGGGGCTCTTTACATTAACTTTAATGTATCCAACGGTGGGAAGCAGGTTATAGGTGGTCCATTCTCTTGTGATCTTAGTGCTACAGAGTCCATAATGACTTTGACGCTACTAGATTCTGTGAAATTAGAATATAATCTGACACTTGCCATTTGCTCGGTAAGGTCGCTCGTCTAATTAGAATTCTAAAGAGTACTTTTTAAGTTCTTTGATTGAACTAACTTTAAACCGTGATCATATTTAGGATATGGTTTATAAACCATATGCTTTGGGATGTGGGCACCTCTTCTGCAAACCGTGTGCTTGCTCTGCAGCTTCTGTAATGGTCTTCGAAGGTCTTAATGCTGCAAGTCTGGAATCAAAATGCCCAGTTTGCAGGGAGGTTGGTATCTAGATAAGCTATATATTATAAAATCATATTAATGCATAATGCATCTCATACTTTATGAATAATTTTGTTTGGACATCTTTATTTCTTTGACATTAAATGAATAACATTGTCTTGTTTTTATTGTTCAAACCCTACAAACCATTAGGAAAGATATGGTTTCAGTTTTAATCAAGTAACCGTCACTCAATGACTGCATATAGTTATCCTAAAGGACTTCATTTTAATCTCTATTTAGTTTAAACAGATGTATAGTCCGTCCCTGCCACCTTACGACAATTCCACGAGCCTCTATCCATTCTTATTGAATCTCAAGGCATATGTCTGTCCTAGAAATAAGATAATTGATAGTTGTGTTCGATTGCTGGGATATCAGATTATAGCCATACCATAGTGTTTTACATATTATTGCTAAATGAACTTTATGTTAGATGTTTAAGAAGAGAGCTTCTCTTTGTGAAATAAGTTTGTCCAAAGTTAATGGATCCCAGCCTTCTTTCAATTTTTTGGGCTATTTTTTATATACTATGTGCATTACCAAATCCCAACAATTTACAACAATGTTAACAACCAATTATGGTTGCCAAATTGCTCGGCAACCAAGACCAAGCTGGTTGCCGAGTTGCTCGGCAACCAAAAGCAATGAACAATTCATTGCCGAGAATTTTATTGTTAAGATTGTTTTTTTTTTTTTTAATGTGGCAACATTATAAAAAATGAAAACATTCAATTTGCTTAAGATAAAATAAAAAAGATTAATGAAAAAATTGAATGAAAAAGTGTAAAAAAAAATAAAAACATTCAATTTGCCACTAAGATTTTACAATGCGTGGATTTGTACACTACTTGAAATTCTTGAATGACATTTTTTAACAATAAACATCCCAACTTTCTTTCAATTTTTTGGACTATTTTTTATATACTATGTGCATTACCAAATCCCAACAATTTACAACCATGTTAACAACCAATGATGGTTGCCAAATTGCTCGGCAACGAAGACCAAGCTAGTTGCCGAGTATCTCATTACCAGGACTGCATGAAAGTTCTGAATAAAAGTTGGAAGTGAATTTTAATAGCTCAACAATAAGTTACATGTTAATTGAATTTTTGTTTTAAGCTATCACCATTGTTCTTAAATTGTATTCATGTTATACATAGAACATCCAATTATTGCATCAGTTTGATGAAATTTTTAGTTGAGTATGCTGTCAACCTCTGTACTCTCATTCACCCTCTATATGGAATTTAAATACTCTACTGGAGCTCAGTCATAATTTGGAGAAGATCACTAAACATGAGTTTTTTTGAGTAAAAGATTTTTTTGGGTGTATTTCTTCCACTTTGTCATCAATTGTCCAACTTATTGCGTGACAAGTGATTGTTAGTGATCAATACCTGTTACATAGGAAAATGGATGAGGGCAGACTACCAGTTGGAGATGTGATGCGAACCCGCGAAGGATTAAATCCCGGAACCCACAAAAGATTTGATATAAACCCCAAGAAAACTAAAATCTAGCCGCAAGAACTTGACCCGATGATTTCTTGAATCAAAGAACCATAGTTATGAAAACGCCACAAAGGTTTGCGAAATCTTTGATAAGTTTTAGGGTTTGTTCAATTAAGAACACGGAAGAAATTGAATCCTCACTTTAATTAATCTCTCAAAATAATCAACTGTTGATGTTTACAATAAAAGATGTTTATATAGTAATCTAATTCGGAATTAATTTAAAACGAATTAAAAATAAGAGTTCTAAATGAAATAGGAAACTAAAACTTGCCAAAATATGGATTTCTCCGAAAACGTGCCTTGCGATCGCATAGGCATTAATCCTGCGATCGCATGGTTTATCTCCATAGCGTTCTGCTTTTGAAAAGCCACTATCGCGATCGCAGCCCTCTATAACCATGCGATCGCATGGTTATTTTATCCTGACCCTCTGCGTGGATTTTTGTACTATCTGCATTTTGGTCTTCCAACTTTGTTTCACGCTCTTTTTGGTCTTCCAATCTTCCATTAGACTCCGATATACCTCCAATATGGTCATTAGCTTGAGTCCAATGTAACAACGGTTTATGGCTTGCCTGGATCGCATCATCCCATCCTTCTTCAAAAGGATTCGACCTCGAATCACTACAAGCATCTAAGGGATAAAGATCCTTCACATGCTTCCAAAACCAATCACCAGGCTCAAAGATGAATCTGCAGCCTTTATTTGCTTTAATTTGATGTATTTGAAGCTCATTCATCCCATCTGGACTGCTTCTATAAGTTGGTTGTTTTGTAAGAACAGTTCCAGGTACAAAGCGGAATTGATATGCAATGTCTCGAATAGGTAGTAACCTACTAGACATTTTCTCTGAAGATACGTCATCCAATTCCTGCAATAAAGAAATAGCTAAAATGGGGAGGGATTGATTAGCTTTTCGTAGTACAAGGTGGATTTTTTTTTGTACTAGCAAAATCATTTGTTGACTTTTTTCCTCCCTCATCGTCGTTTTTTGTACATCTAATTCAAACTGCTGATCAAAAGTCTTTGTTTTAATTTGGGTCTGAAGAGTAGGCATCGCAATTAGAACTTTATCATCTACAGGGTGTTCTACACCATCATCTTTCAGCTCAGGAAGCACATCCCTATCACACTCGTCCTTAGATTCCACGACATCACTATCGCACTCATCCTTGGATACCACGACCCCATTATCACGCAATAACCCCACTATGTTGTTGCTAGTCACCTTATCTCTTCCCTTAGGTGGTTCGGTTGTCTCTTTTGAAACAACCCTATCACTCATATTATTGTTATCCCACTTGAAATAGACTTCAGGGTTCTTCCTACCTTGGAAAGAAGGTACTTTCATTTTTACATTCCCAAAGTTTCCATCTATTCCATCGTGGTCTCTATAGTCTTCTCCTCTAGGTGTCCTTTCACGCCTATCTCCTCTATGCTTTATCCTACCCATCTCAGCCATATAATTATAAGCATCTTCATCCTCAAAGTCAGCCATAATGTTATAATCATGCATATCCTGTCTCCTAACATTAGGGATCCTGAGTTGTCTCTCCCTTAGTAAGCTTGTAAGCACCGTACCCTGCTTCTCGATCCTACCCATCATCTCCTTATTGTTATCCCTCATCTCGCCAAACACCTTGTTCATCCTCTCAAATTGTTGTTGCATGGCTCTTAACAATAAAGATTGATGGTTCCCTTTTCCGGTCATTTTAGGATAATAAAAAATAGAAATTAGGAAAGAAAATAATATTTGCTTCACGTGTTTACACTCGTGTTTCACTCTATATGGCTTTTTTCTCGATAATTATTTCACTACTCTTGTCTTTTACCTCTCTTTGTATTTCTTACCAAGTTCTCTAAAGAACAAACCAAACTCAATCAGTAATTCAGCCTTTGTAACGTTCAAGAACAAGAAATAAGAAAATACAAGATAACGGAAACGATCGAGAAGAAAATTAATAAAAGCATAAGATTTACGCACTGAATGACAATTATGACACAAGAATTTATAAAAATTGTGTTTCTTGACTTTCTTGAATTTTTGAATTTTCGTTTTTTTTTAAAAAAATTTTTGCGGTCCAAAGCAAGAAATTAAAAAAAAAAAGAATCAAAAGCAAGAATTTTTTTTTTTTGATATGATTCAAGATGAATCTGAACAATAAAAGAAAAACGAAAGAGATTTTTTTTTTATATGATTCAAGATGAATCTGATAAAAACAAAGTAAAAGATAAAACCTGATTTTAGAGCCAAAGCTCTGATACCAACTGATGCGAACCCGCGAAGGATTAAATCCCGGAACCTACAAAAGATTTGATCTGAACCCCAAGAAAGCTAAAATCTGGCAGCAAGAACTTGACCCGATGATTTCTTGAATCAAAGAACCATAGTTATGAAAACGCCACAAAGGTTTGCGAAATCTTTGATAAGTTTTAGGGTTTGTTCAATTAAGAACACGAAAGAAAGTGAATCCTCACTTTAATTAATCTCTCAAAATAATCAACTGTTGATGTTTACAATAAAAGATGTTTATATAGTAAACATTGAAAGAAACCTAATCTAATTCGGAATTAATTTAAAACGAATTAAAAATAAGAGTTCTAAATGAAATATGAAACTAAAACTTGCCAAAATATGGATTTCTCCGAAAACGTGCCTTGCGATCGCATAGGCATTAATCCTGCGATCGCATGGTTTATCTCCATATCGTTCTACTTTTGAAAAGCTACTATCGCGATCGCAGCCCTCTATAACTATGCGATCTCATGGTTATTTTATCCTGACCCTCTGCGTGGATTTTTGTACTATCTGCATTTTGGTCCTCCAACTTTGTTTCACGCTCTTTTTGGTCTTCCAATCTTCCATTAGACTCCGATATACCTCCAATATGGTCATTAGCTTGAGTCCAATGTAACAACGGTTCATGGCTTGCCTGGATCGCATCAAGATGTCTTATTAAAAGGATATCAGAGTGGAGAATTCACAATATGGAAACTAAAGTTGCAAGTTTCAGGTAATGTGAAATATTGGTGGCAAATTGAATGTTTTTACACCTTTTCATTCAATTTTTTCATTAATCTTTTTTATTTTATCTCAAGTAAATGTGGAGGCTGCTCTAGAAGTATATAACTTGCTGGTTGTCAGAGGTTTCAATTCTCCTTTATCAATGTATAGACAACTCATATATGCTCTTTGCAAGATAAATTGGGTCAAAGAGGCAGAAATTTTGTTTGAGAACATGCTTGAGAAACAATGGAATACTAATGAAATTGTTTGAACTATTTTGCTTGATGGATTGCTCAAGGAGGGGGAATCAAAAGTATGCTTGAAGCTTCTTCAAACTATGAACTTTTAGAATTGTTCTATTAGTTTGCAGACATATATCATACTGGCAAGAGAATTATCCGAAGTTGACAAATCTATTGATTTGAACGAAGTTGCAGATACATTGCAAATCCTACGAAGGAAAAAACCTGGCTGAAGTCTCTTTAATGAAATGAAGGCATAGAAAATACATTGTCTTATCTTGGAAGACAGATCATTGTGTACATCTTCCCTGCTATTTCACTTGATTCCAATTGCCCTTTTTGCAGCCTCTGTACTGCAATCTATGATCAATTACTGGTAAACATACTATGCACACAAAAGTCAAGAATTGCGGCTATTACAAAAATGGTGAGATTTGGACAAAACTAAGAATAGTAAAATACCAAAACTACGTCGTGTTGGACGAAAAATGCTACAGTAAAAAATTAAGACACTTATATAATTGTAAGGATATATAGAAACACAATTGTTTTGTAATCATCTTTTGGTCAAATAAATTAAAGCAACATTTGTTTCACATATAATAACATTTTTATGTGTTTCCATAAATTATTGTCACACATTCACGTGTATTGTTTGATGTTGTATCATATAAAACAATATTACAAACAGAGCAGTCTCTGGATTGTAAAATTTATATGTTATGTCGCACATTCATTTGTGTTGTTTGATACTGTATTATATAAAATAATATATTATTAAGAACAGTATCACGCAATACAATATCATAAATAATATTCTATTAATAACAGTATTTCAACATCTTAATATAACATATCACATATAAAATTATCTTAATATACCAATATCATTATCTTTGAAAACAATGACACTATTAAACATACTCAAAATAGAGAATTTGATAAATAATATCATAATAGAATTATCTTAACTAGAATACCACTTTTCTCTGCGGTGAAATCTGACCGTAGAGTGAAGAATTTGTTGAAGATTGAGAGAGAGAGAGTTTTGTTTGATAAGAGTTTGATTTTGAATAAACTGAGAAGAGTATGGAGAAAGAAATTGATAGTGTGAGAGAGGGGGTTTTTTTTTTTTTTTTTTTTTTTTTTTTTTTTTTTTTAGAGAATGAAGACATAATGACATACATTCATTTTTTTTTTGTCTATAGTGGAGAATATCTGCTTACTGTCAGTGATAAAACAGTATCATAAGCATATTAATATCAATATCTTAATAACAATATCATATGATTAAATATATCAGACAAGTTAAGCCCAGTATTAGAATCACATTATTATCAAACACATATTTAAGTGGACACAAAACGTTATGTTTTAACATAAAACTATAGCACAATATCTAACTAAAATAGTATATTAATAAAATAGTATTTTAATAAAACAGTATTATAATAAAACAATATCATACAAAACATTTAATAAAACAGTATAATAAAAAACAATATCTTAATAAAATAGTATTTTAATATAACATTATCATAATAAAATAGTTTAATATTTGAATTAACAGTTTTACAATTACAATGACAAATTGATCTTTTAATATTGAAATATAACTTCAATTAAAACACGTTCGCGCCATATAACTTCAATTAAAACACGTTCGCGCCATATAACTTCGAAATATATTAACGTATGATGAGTAACAATCCTAAACCTTCCCAATAATAAATTCTCAACCATAAATTCAATTATTCTAAAAATTGCTATTGAATACTAGGTTATGACCGCTATCCCAAAGGCCCCAAGGCTCTCCCCTCTATTTTTGTGTACACCCCACCCCCCTCCCCCCCGGGTCCCCCCACCATGCACACTGAAGCGCTTTCTCTTACTATAAATATGATGTACATATAAACAAACAAAAGGGTTTATCTAGGGTTTAAGCAAAGCTCTCAAAAAAGCAGCGGAACAATTTTTCATCCCTCTAAATTATAGGGTTTAAAGAAAAATGGGAGTTGACAAAGGGAAAAAGCAGAAAGTTGAAGAAAACAACGCGACAGAGCACATTGATAGAGAGCTAGTCCTCTCCATAGAGAAGCTCCAGGAAACGCAAGACGAGCTTGAAAAAGTAAACTAATTTTGTTCTCAATTTTGATTTCCAATTCCTACTTCATTTTCTTCTCTCTGTGTTAGAGAAGTAGAGATTTTTAAGAGAAAAAATTTGCTACTTTTGATTTTTCCGAGTTATTTGGGTTTTGTAATGACAAAAAAAAAAATAGTAAATTAATTTTGTTATGAATTTTGATTTCCTATATCAACTTCATTTCCTTCTATCTATGTTAGAAAAGTAGAGATTTTTAAGAAAAAATTGCTATTTTAAATTTTTTCGCGTTATTTGGGTTTTGTAAGAGGACCAGAAAACGTAAATTAATTTTGTTCTGAATGTTGATTTCCTATTTCTTCATTTAATTCTCTCAATGTTAGAAAAGTAGAGATTTTTAAGAAAAAAATTGCTACTTTTAATTTTTCCTGAGTTATTTGGGTTCTGTAAGGAGGACGGAGGACCCAGAAGTATTGGAACATAGAATTTGAATTGGCTGTTGTTTAAATAACAAATTAAGCGGAGGCCAGTTGTCAATGTTCTGATGATTTTGGGAGTATAGATATTGAAAGTGGCTGAATTAAAATATTCTATTAAATTTTGAGCATTCTTGAAATTATTTTGTCGGGGGTACAGTTTTTTCGGGATGGATATTAATTGCTTGATTTAATTTTATAAAAGTAGTAATCAATTTAATTTTTGCCCATTTTATTTAACTCTCACACCAAAAAAAAAAAAAAAAAAAATGTAAAAGAGCATCTGTCATTTGGTTTTCCTCTATTTCATAAATTCTTATACTAGTATACCGCTTTTCTTTGCGGTGGAATCCGACCGTAGAGGATTTTAATGGATTGAAGAGTTGAGAATAATAAGAGAGAGAGAGAGAGAGAGAGAGAGAGCTTTGTTTGAGGAGAATTTGATTTTAATGAATATGGAGAAGAATATGGAGAAATGGAGGAATTGAGAGAGAGAGATATGTGTTTTGGTTTGAGAGGATAATGATGGATAAAGAAGTACTTTTTTGTGCTTGTAGTAGAGTAAACCTTCTAACGGTAGTATACTGTTTTTCTTTGCGATGGAATTCGACCGTAGAGGATTTTAATGGATTGAAGAGTTGAGAAGAATAAGAGAGAGCGCTTTGTTTGAGGGGAGTTTGATTTTAATAAATATGGAGAAAAATATGGAGAAATGGAGGAATTGAGAGAGAGATATATGAGTTTTGATTTGAGAGGATGAAGACGTGACGGGCAAAGAAGTAATTTTTTTGTGCTTGTAACAGAGTAAATCTCATTATGGTAGTATACCGCTTTTCTTTGCGGTGGAATCCGACCATAGCGGATTTTAATGGATTAAAGAATTGAGAAGAATAAGAGAGAGAGAATTTTGTTTGAGGGGAGTTTGATTTTAATGAATATGGAGATATGGAGAAATTGAGAAAGAGATATGGGTTTTGGTTTAAGAGAGAGATAATTTTGTTTGAGGGGAGTTTTATTTTAATGAATATGGAGATATGGAGAAATTGAAAGAGAGATATGAGTTTTGATTTAAGAGGATGAAGACGTAGTGACGGACAAAAAAGTACTTTTTTTGTGCTTATAGCAGAGTAAACCTCTATACTGTAGGTGATTACTGGATTTTGTAAAGAAAATCCTAAATCTATTTCTTCATTTTTGTTAGAAACCTCTAGATTGTATTTTTTTAATTTAACTTTTGTATCATTCTGTATTTGTTTTAGGATTTTGGTAGTTTTTCCGAGGGTAGATATCGTAAGAGAGTCAGCGTCTCATTTATTGGGAATTGATTTAATTCTTATTATGAAATTATTTAAGTTATGATTCTTAATTGAAGTTAAATTGCATCAACACTGAATTTTGCATCTTGATTTAAGAATATTTTCGAGTACATCTTTATCGTTTTTTATACCTACATGATATATAAAACAGTAATCTGAGAAACACAGCCTGTTGAACTTCTCATGAAGTGTGGGATATTAAATAATATTTTGGCAAAATGTATTCATTACTCTTATAGGTCCGTCTACCCCCTTTTCATAGTGGTGGAAGTTTCAACATAATTGCCATTGTACATTTGCCTAGGAGTATATAGTAAGCATGAATTTGAAACTACTGCTTCCTTATCTGGATACATCCATCACGTATGACGTCTTGGTATTGGGAATATATCAATAAACACTTTAGTGTGCATCCAGCAATGAAGAATCACATCCAAGTTGTTTTGTGGTTGTGGTTTACTCTGTAGAAGCATATACATTCCAAACGTGATCTTGATGAGGCTGAAATTCATGATAACAATACCTAAGGAATTGCGTGTATTTTGTTTAGTTTGAGACATTGATATGATTTTCAGCTGTTGGTACAATTCATTAGTTATACCAGACACGCCTTTGAACTCTAAAATGGAAGAGAGTAACATGTTGATTACTATTTTAACTACTTGCAGATCAATGAAGAAGCTAGTGAAAAAGTCTTGGGAATAGAACAGAAGTACAGTGAGATACGGAAGCCTGTCTATGATAAGCGAAATGACATCATAAAGTCAATTCCGGACTTCTGGATGACTGCAGTAAGTGATCCCATACTTGCTATTTACAAGTCTTCGCCACTTCTTAAAGTGCTTTTTTCCCTCCTCAATGATACGTGTTCTTTTCCTTGCAGTTTCTGAGTCATCCTGCCCTTAGTGAACTTCTAACTGAAGAAGACCAAAAGGTTTATCTTTTGCCAGTCTGCTTTCTCTAAATTAAGAAAACATAATAGTGGTTTTATTGTGGAATCAATAGTTGTCCTTACTAAATTTGAATGTTTGGTCTTGAATCTGACACAAGTTGGATAATTTATTTCATTTGATGCCAGATTTTCCTGTATTTAAGATCCCTTGAAGTGGAAGAATCTAAAGACTTGAAATCGGGTTGTTCTATTACATTTGTGAGTTCTTTTTTTTTTGGGTTTCTTGCCGATGTAGAATTTTACTCATGGGAATGCTGTTTTTATCCCTTCTTATAGTTTATGTAGTCTGTATGAAATTTACTAATTTTCTCTATTGTTTTTCCCCTCAGAACTTCAAACCTAATCCATATTTTGAAGATACAAAACTCACAAAGACATTTACCTTCCTGGAAGATGGAACAACAAAAATAAGCTCTTCATCAATTAAGTGGAAAGAAGGCATGGTAAGCTCTGATATCGTTGTCATACCTTGAGTCTTGCAACTTTTCTAAGTTCCATGTTTTAAGCTTCTTTGCATGTTTTTTGTGAAGGTCATTCCAAATGGTGTTGATGAGACGAAAAGGAACAAACGGTCTCATTCTGAGGAGAGGTTGTTACATTGTACATTCAAACATTAGTTTGTTTTATATCATGCAATAAAGCTGAGTTTGATAAATTGCAACACTAGGTACTTTTGCAATATCAAAGTTTAAACTCTCTACTGGCAGTTTTTTTTATCAACTTGGATACTAGTGGATATTGTCTAGGAATTGTAATGATGCTGACATATGAAGTGGTAAACTTCGCCTGCTGAGTGGGTTTCAACTGCATCCTAACAAACAGGTTACTATGGTCATTTAGGGTCAATAACAAGATTGATACTTAACACTTATTCTTTTATAATCATGGTTGCATTCAAGTATACCAATGTTTATTTCAAATAATATGAATCTATGATGACATTAGTGATAACACGATCATCTTTGTACTGGAAATTTTCCTTCATTTCAAATAAGATGTGGACTTTTTTCTGCTGTATCTGTATTCCAGAATAGGTACTTGAACAGTAGAATCTTGGAAATTGTCAGGTGTAGTTGGCAAATTTGCTGCAAAGCTTGAATGTTTTCATTGAGATTTTGTGCTTGCGAATTGTGCCATTTTCATTATGGATTTTATAGCCCTCTTGAATGCACTTTTACGATATGTTTTCTTTGCTTTCCTTAGAATGCATCCTTGTGCTCTGATCTGCATAGTTCTGTATTATTTTTTTTAATTCTCGGCCATTGGACAGTTATATCTTTATATGTATTTTTACTTGTACTCTTATCTTGGCAGTAATAATTTTTTGCTTGCATGTATAGAGGACAAGGGAGCAAGTGTAGGAACCACTATCACTCTTTGTTGTGCTTTGGGTTATGCATGTGCACAAAAATATATCACATTGGCATGGGTTGACATGCTATATCTTAGCATCTGTGATGACGATCTTAATGTGTAATTTTCCCATGATTTTATCTTAATTCTATGTAGGCTCGTGATTGTCATATGCTAATATTCGGATATTCTGTCACTTTAGTCTTTGCGTTGATTGTCTTGAACTAGATTACCATTTGGCAAGTATTTGTATATTCTTGTGTACTCTCCATTGTTTATTCTCATGCCACACTGTATGCAGCTTCTTTACCTGGTTTAGTGACACCCCACATAAAGATGATATCGTGGAGATTCAGGATGAGGTAAATCCTGTCTTAAGCAGTGAATGGCTTTAGGTTTACTTCGGTGTATGGGCTTGGGCATTTTACATATATCCTTAACCTTTATTTTAACAGGTTGCTGAGATAATCAAGGACGATCTGTGGCCAAATCCTCTCACTTATTTTAACATTGTAAAGTTCTTTTCATGCCCCTCTTTGTACTTTCCTTGATATATTAATATAGGTTTATGGTGAGCTCAACCTGCGTGGCTATTTAATATTCCTAGTGTGATCTGTGTTCTTGCTGTAGGAGGCTGATGAAGAAGAATTTGACGTGGATGATGGTGATGATGAGGTAAGTGAAGAAAATTACTTCTATGGACACTTATACAGTTCAGTGTAGATGATGAAGAAGTTATACATGGATTTATAATACATTCATGTATTGCTTACTTATTGCCTGCCCAGAAGGCTCTCTATGGTCATTAGTTTAACACTGAAAGGAGCTTTAAAATAGTGGGATCAAATTTTATTTTTGTGGTGTTCTTTTCTCATACCAAGCCTGGAATGGATGCAAGATAAATACAGCAGCTACTAAACCTTTTAAGTTTAGTAGGGAAACCTGTATTGGGAAAACCTCAATGGCGAGGTTGTTTAGTTATGTGATTCTAGTCAATGACACTAAGATTGTGTATATAAAAATCTGCAATAAGCGATTCATTTCTACTCAGAAAAATTTTACTTGACACATTTTCTTTACTCGTCTTTATTTGTTGTATGTATGTTACCATCTGTTGCAAGTGTTGATCTAAGTCACTGCAGGAAAACGGTAGTGATAGCTCAGAAGAGAACGACGAGGACGATGAAGTTGAAGACGGTGATGAGTAACTATTGAATTTAATTATACTTTGCTTGGTTTTTCTTTTATAGTAGACTCGTAGTGCTTTGGTAATGGCATCTGTAAAAGAGGTTCGAGGTTAGCAAAGAAAGCAATTAAAAGTGCATATGATTGATGACCTATATTTTTCCCTTTAGTCTTCTCTATAGCCACTTGGTGGTTTTCTAACCCTTCCCCTTTCATGATCATGTCTTTTTGTTCTTGTATTCTTTCATGAATTGATTTCATGTATATTTTGTCACATGTTTGTGTTTCTTTACATGTTTGATTCGGCGCTAGATATAATTAGATAACATAATGAAAAAAGTTTCAACTTATTTTTCTTGTTACTATTTAATACTATTCATTCTCCATACCAAAGATGCTTGCTTATGCTAGATGCCAGGGTTGTGGTGGTGGTGTTGCTGTTGCGTGTCTTGTGATTCATCGGTTGTGTAAAAGTGGTGCACTATTTATACATGTTTCAGTAATACTCGGTGGTTGATAGTACAAATTTTTCCCCCCATTTAAATCATGTAAAAGCACGGGCATTCATGGTATGTAGTATTGAACAATAAAACAAGATTTTAGTGTTTTTTTTTATTATTATCGAGTATTGTTGAATTTAACCACAGGGACGGGGATGCCACAACTCACTTAAAGATGTTGACTAATCTTGTAGGTAAGCTTTTCTTAGAGTGTTTGGGAGTGTTTTTATAAAGTTCAAAAGTATTTTTTGTAGGACAAAAATTGTTTTGCTTAAAATAATGGATGTTTGATTAAAATTTAAAAGTGTCTGTTGACTTTTCTGAAAAGTTTTACATTAAGCTTAGACAAGAAATTGAAATGTGTATTAGATTTTACTTATAAGTGGTCAAACTATTTTATAAGCACGAAAAACACCTAAACATGTTGGCTTAACAAAATAAGTTTTATTTTTAAGATTCGATCAAAAAAAAAAGTTTTATTTTTAAGACAAGGAAGATAAGCAAGAAGTATTTAACATCTTATTTATTGTCTTATTTTCTTAATTGACCAATACATTTACCATGTTATCCTTAAATTTCTTAAAATTTATTAACCCATCTTGAAAATTGTATTAAAAAATGGAGAATTTTGAGAAGTATTCAAAAGTAAACTGTGGATTGAAAATAATACAACTTTTGATAACATTTGTAAATATAGTTATTTTTAGATGTGAAATGTCCAATATATTTTTTACAAAGATGACCATTTTTGTTAATAGTTAAGATTTTATGATAGTTGAGACACACAATAATTTTCAAACGAAGCTATTAAAGTAGATTTTGTAATTACACACGATATTATGTTGTTACACAAAAAATAATACAAAATAAATGGACAATTACTTTTGATGTTCAAAAAAAAAAAAAAAAAAAAAAAAAAAAATTGAAAATTGACAGCTAGAAAATAAAATTGAAAGTCGACATATAAATTGAAAATTCATCAATTTTGTTTTTGGAAAATCGACAATTGATTTTTTTTTTTTTTTTAAATCGACAGTTGAGAATGTAACAATCAAAAAATTGAGAGTAAAATAAATTCACCAAGTAACAAGCCAAAAAATTGACAGTTCAAAAAAAAAAAAAAAAAAAAAAAATCTTTTGGGGAATTGGTAGTTCCCTTAAAAGAAGAGGAAGTGTTTTGAAGTTGGCTGGTAGTTCCGTCATGTTTTGTTTACTAGTAAATAGGTCACCAATTTTTTTTTTTTTTTTTTTTTTTTTTTGTGCCTTATGAATAACAATCGAGAAATAATATTTCACACACAACAATCGACTGTTGGAAAAATGAGAAAATAAATCGACTTTGTATCTTCAAGAATGTCAAATATCAAATCAAATGGATTGTAATAAATCGATGAAATCTAACATTCAATTAAGTGTACATATGGAATAAACAATAAATGCACCCAAATATATTTAGAGTAAAATAAAAAATTTTCTGGTCCAAAATTCGACAGAATGTGAAAAACCAAATTTCAATCTCCTAAAGATTAGGCAACATGATTAATTCAAATAGGAACTAAAATATATGAGATTGCATTGACAATCGATCATCCATATCCCATAAGGAATGAGGTTCCAATTATATATCTAATTGATTGTCTTCCTAAATCAATTAGGTTTCTAATACTATAAATACAACATTTTTGGTTATTCTAAAGTACGCACTTTTAAGCATTATTTCTCACCTTTAAACTCTGCTCAAATCTCTACATGTTTGTCCCTCCCACACCCAATTTTTATATTCCCCCGTATATTATTTGATATACCGACAGTTGACTTGATCGTCGGAGTACCAACGATCGTCGAATTCTTTTTCTCCAGTAATCTTGATGTCTAACGATTGTCCTAGTGTGCAGGTAACATACAGGCTGACAGAGAATTGACTGGAGATTTGTTGACACGTGGTTGGTGCGGAATCTGACGTCAACAAAAAGCTCTAACAATAAAAATTCTATGCACAACAACGTGCGAAACGAACCTTTCTTAACTTGGAGAGTTCCTTTTTGATAAGGGCATTGAGCCAAAGCAAAATAAATAAATAAATAAATAAACATCTTGTATTCTCATCATTGACTTAAATAAACTTCCCTGCCCTCAGTTGAAGAGCACCAAAGTGAAAAAAGGTAAGAAGAGAATCTGGAAATTAATAACATGTAAAATTAAAAGAAGGAAAGAAGATTGAAGCTAAGTAGCCCTCAAATTGAGTGTGGAAGCAAAATATTTTCAGGAGGCGCTAATAGAATAATTCAAATATACAAAAATATTACCATTGTAATAGATGATGGGGGGTGGAGCTCGGGGTTGCGAGGTTTGAGAGAGAAGTGGGCATATAAAAGATGGTGCAGACCTGTTACTGGGTTGAACCATAGCTGTTTAAAAAAGATGATTCAGGCTTATAACATGTTTGGCAAAGTTTAAATTATAGTTTAAATTGATCAAATTAATCAAACATATTTTTGATATACACATTTCAAAGGTTCATAATTTACTACTTACCTATTATCTACATACTCACAACTTATAAATATTTAAAATGATCCATCTTTTAAATTTATGGATTTGATCGGTCTGCGGATTTGTCAATATTGTGGATCGGTTTAGGCTGTGCTTATAATTGGAAAAGAAAATCTGACATGTTTGCAAGTTATAGTGTTAAATTATTTGTGAAATTTAAAATTTCATCACTGTAGTTTAATTGTATCTCAAGACTCTCTTTCTTTTTGGACGAAGGTCCAATTTCTTTTTTAATTTATTACGAATTTTGTTGGGATTTCTTTAGTTTTTTATAAAAAAAATTAAAAGTATTGAACTTAATTGCATATTTTATAATGATTAAAAATTCATATACAATTTTTTCTAATTAAAACTAAGAATATATTTGTTTTTTTCATCTCATAAGAACTAATTTTGTACCAAAATATATAAATTAGAGATTTGTATGCTAAAAAATAAATATTAGGGATCAATTCTACACTAAGAACAAAAGTTAAAAGACCATTTGCACTAAATTCCCAATTTATTTTTATTGGAACTGTTTTCGTGGGTACTAGAAAATCCTTGGGAACCACCCAACTATTATGCCAGACTGACTTGGATAAAAGTCAAGCCGGTTTGAATCCAAATGTTTAATAGGTTTCAAATGGTCGCCTAGGTCTAGAACACGCGAGCCAGTTTTGATATCACTAGAATGTGAGGTCTTAAAACATTTTCAATATACTCTGTCTATTATTTTGTAAACGTATCATATAAGCATATATAAATAGAATTATAAAAAATTTCTCCAATGCATACTGGCGAAGACTTCGTCTAACTGATTTGACACACCAAAAATAGATTTCGTCTAGAAGTTTATCTAAATTTAGACGGACTTCTAGACAAAGTGACTTAGCAAATTTAAATCAATCTCATCACTTTATTAAAAAAAATTCAGACAAGGAAAATATAAATTGAAGATCTGCCAATTTAAAAAAAAAAATTAATGTCACATAAGCGGTAATATTAATTTTAGACGGAACCCATTAGAAACGAATTTATAATTTGACCGTCAATTCAATAGACGTAGTGCCTCATAGATTAAAAGTCCGTCTATTTTATCTGCCACATAAATTACAATAGACGGAGTGCATTGGAAATGCTCTTAAGGGACTCAAGGTAAAGTAAAGGATGTAAACAAAAATTGCCAAACCTGTAAAAAAAAAAAAAAAAAAATAGAAACCGCCTTTTTGAAAATGTCGCTTTGGTGCCACGTGGACCCACCAATAATACAATTTGGTTTAATTTTTTGTATTTTTATCTGTGGTTTGAAATTATGATTTCAAATCAAATCGGGCAGTTTAAGATTTAAAATTAAATAATAATAATAATAATGAAAAAAATTAAATTTCTTAAGATTTTCGACAGAAATTGACCCAAATTAGACAAATGTCATACTCCTAATTTACAATCTTAACCTCACAATAAAATTATAACTATTAAAATTTTAAAGTAAATATTGACATTTACCACCAGTAGCCATAATGCATTAAACAAATGAATCTATCAGATTGCTCGTTCATACACTAAACTCTTGTCTTCTTTCTACAAACGTCGAAATCCACAAAGCACTACAAAACTTATATATCAATTGTCACTCTCACGAAGAGGATCGTGAATATTTTATTGGAAAACATCAAGTTGTATCATTGTAAATTTTTAACAGTTATCGTCTATCATGATTGTTAAAACCCAATCCAAATCTTATGACCCTATGATTCTAGTATCGCAAAACGATAAAACAATCCGATCCCGTTGTAAAATTTTAAATTTTTGAATGTTACGATTTTGTTGCTGGACTTTAATGGCCCTAGCTATTCTAACGCCCCTTTTTTTTAAATCGTCGTGGACTTTTCAACTTCATTTTTAATGAATGAAGTAGGTTGGGTTATTGGACATTTGGACTGGGTTTCATATTGAATTAAAATCCAAATAAAAAAGAAAAAAAGAAAGAAAAAGGCAAAAATTAGAATCTATAATCTAAAATTTCTTATCCTTCGTTTGTATTGCCTCTTGTTAATCTTTTAACTATAACAATTAACATTAAAAAATAAATAAAAACTATTAACAATTAATTTTATTATCATATATAATACTAAAATGTATTGATTACATCATAAACATCATAATTATCTTAATCTATAAAATATGATACGATAAATCTTAATCACCCACTATCTACGTTTGGTTCTTGACTAAACTTTTACTTATGGCTAAATAAATTAAATTATGGCACACATAAGTGAAAAAATGCAAGAAGTTTCCAAAAAAATTATTTAACTTAGTTTTTATATTATTTAAGAGTGTTTTAAAATAATAAAAACAAATAGAACAAAATCTAATAACTAAATCCCAAAAAACATATATGTAACTTGTAACTTGTAAACCCATAACTAATAATATCTCTTTATACCCTTTAAAATTGCAGTATGGGAGCCCGCTTCATTTTAAAATCTTAAACTATTGAAAAAGGGACAGATTTATTGTTATAAAATTTTTATTTTCGGTACAACCCTTTTGGTGGATTTAAAGAAATTTTTGTTGGAGTGCTCGTGATATTTGAACACTCGTTTTTTGTTCGTTTCAATCATATTGAACTACTCTAATTATCTACTTCAATTAAACGTAACAAGCGAGTTATGAATATTTGTCCAAATTTCCCGTCATCATCTCCCCATCACCTGTCCCCCTCGATTAAATTTTGACACTTAAAAATTTTAGAATGGTGTCGAAATTTGAATGAGAACAACTCAGAGATAATAACAACACATGTATATAGACTTGATTTGTATAGCTATTGGACAACATTTATAGTGTGTTTGGAAGAGCTTTTTTGAAGTCTAAAAGCACTTTCTAAAGAGTAAAAGTACTTTTAATTATTTTTATTGTTGTTTGGTTAAAGTCAACAAGCACTTTTTGATTTAAAAAACAGCTTAAAAAAGCTGTTTTAGAGAAGCCCAAATTTTGAGCTTCTCTAAAAAGCTCTAATTGAGCTTTTACGGGAAATTGTAATTAACATTTAATGAACTTCAAAATTAATAAAATTACTATTAATATATCAAAAAATAATAATTTATTTACTACATTAATTACTTATTTCAAATTGTCATTTCATATACTTATATAAATTTAAAAAAATATTGACTTGTTAAATAATATAATACAAATTATATAATATGTTTTATTTAAATAATTAATTAATGTTTAATCAAATATACTTAAATTATCATGTTATTATAATTAAATTAATATATTAAATTTAATAGTTATTATAGGATATAAAAATATATGATTTCTTTTAAAAAAATAATATGAGTTATACAATAATTAATTATTATTTAATCAAATATAATAAAATAATCGTGTTATTATAATTAAATTAATATATTAATTTTAATAGTTATTATATTATATAAAAAAAATTTATTTTAAAACAAATAATATAATATATATAATAATTAATTACTGTTTAATCAAATAAATATAAAGTTTATAGAAAAGTACTTCTATAATTATGCAATCAAACACTCAATTTAATATTCACAGCACTTTTTGAATTCACATCCAAACAGTCAACTGCTTTTTAACAAAAGTTCTATTATCAAAAGCTCTACTGCAAAAAGCTCTACTGCTAAAAGCTCTACTCACTACAGCTGTTCCAAACGGACCCTTAGTCCTAAACAAAGGCCAAAAAAGCAAAGGCAAAAATGAAGCAGCAGGAATCCCGAAGTAGAGTCCATTATATTCCCGCAAAGGTCCAGAACAAAGGCAAAAGGGAAATGATAACATATGAATGAGATGATGGGATCCATTCCCACCTTTGATCATCAATATCTTTACTTTCTTAACTCTCAATTTTTATTTTTATTTTTATTTTGACTTGGGATTGGGACCCAACCTGGCTGCCTTTGTCTTTATGGATTCAATTATAAAAAGAGCACCCCACGTGGACTCTGAACCAAAGGCTCTGTCCAACTACAGTCAAATCAAAAGAAACCCTTCTACCATTTATTTTCAAGAAAATTTAAAATTAAAATAAATTAAACTCTTATTCTCTTACTACAAATTTTAAAATTTGACAGCTCGCTAGAGTTTTTGAACTGTGATATAATAGACAATGCTACTTGTACACTCTAGATTACTACCACACTTACATTTTATCTATATGGCACATTAGGTTATGTTGGGTAGAGTTTTTTATAAAAAAAAAATCTATTTTTTTGCTTACAATTTTTTACTTTTCAACTCTTTTTACACTACAAAAAAATTTGAAAAGTCAAAAAATAACCTAAAAAACTCATTCTTTCCAAAAAAGAAACTCTACCGAACAAGCCCTTTAAATGTAGTGGTAATCTTGAGTGTACAAATAACATTGTCCGTGATATAATACCAAGTTTTAAAATTCTATTTTAAAACGTTATTCTTATTTTTATATTTAAGTAACATAAGAGCATCTCTCATGCACTCGGTGAAATTTTTTTTTTTTTTATAAGAAAAAACTTAACAAGCTCAACAAAAGCACTTACTTTCTTTTTATCTTCTGAAAATTTGTGCTTTCTAAGAGCACACCTGTATAATTCATACTCATTATTTTTCTTGCTTAAAAGGAATTCCATGGCACCAATCTAAAGAAGGAGAGAGAGAGACTACATCTTTTCATCATTCTATAGAGATACAAAACATACAAGCTAAGGATAATCACTATTTTTTAGAAAGAGAAATAGATATTTTTTTGGGTTTAGCTCGTGATCATGGAAGGAGGCGATGATCATCTCCACCGCCGCCGCCACAAAAACTTTCCATTCCAATTGCTTGAAAAGAAAGAAGATGAGGCCAGCTCCTCCACCTCCACCTATCCATCTCTAGCCATCTCCGCCACTGCCGATACATTAAACCCTAGCGCCACCACTCCACCACCAACAGCCTCCTCAAGCCACCGCGTCTCCACTGAGACATCCAAGAAGCCGCCACCCAAGCGTACAACGACGAAAGATCGTCACACTAAGGTCGATGGACGTGGCCGACGAATCCGCATGCCTGCTCTCTGTGCTGCTAGGGTTTTTCAGCTCACGCGAGAACTCGGCCATAAGTCCGACGGCGAAACCATCGAATGGCTGCTTCAACAAGCCGAGCCGTCTGTCATTGCAGCCACTGGCACCGGTACAATCCCGGCAAACTTCACTTCACTTAATATAAGTTTACGAAGCTCAGGTTCCAGCATATCAGTGCCATCTCAATTAAGATCTACGTACTTCGATTCCAATTTTTTGATGCCTCAACGCCGGGGACTTTTACCGAGCATCGGGTTATCATCGGAGAATTCCTCGGCGATGTTGTTGAACTATCAATCGACAAGCCTTAACCCTAATTTGTTGCAGGCTAAGCCTGAGTTGGGAGAGAATACACTAGACTTAATGGAAACTGAGGAGAGTATAGGGAGAAAACGTAGGCTGGAGCAAGAATTGCAGCAACCTCAGCATCAAATAGGAAGTTATTTTCTGCAGTCGAGCACGGGTTCGATTCCGGCAAGCCAAGCTTCAATTCCGGCCAATTTTTGGCCGCCGGTGGCCGGTTCTAATAACCAAGTCATGGGTGGTGATCCCATTTGGACATTTCCATCGGTTAATAACAGTGCTGCTGCTTCGGCTTTGTATAGAGGTACCATGTCTAGTGGGCTACAACTTATGAATTTTCCAACCCCCGTTGCACTATGGCCTAGTCAACAATTAGGTTCGAGTATTGGCAGTGGCAGTGGCAGTGGTGGTGGTGGTTCGGCAGAAGGGCAACTAAGCATGCTCACCGGACTAAATCAGTATCAGACAGGCGGCGCCCGTGGTGAATCTGAATCTCAAGTGAGTGAGTCCCAATAATATTGAAAATAAAATTTAAATAAATTTACGTGACTTATCGCTAAAGACTCAAATTTTTAGATGAGATGGTTAAAAAGCACTATAGGAAATGGTCATCATTTTCATCCCCAATTTGTGTAGTTTAATGTGTAACAACACACGTTTTGAGCGTAGATTGAGTTTTGCTTTGTTTTTTTTTTTTTTTTTTAATGTCATACGAATTTTTTGTGAGCTTGATTTCAAGATTAGGGTTTGAGAAGGTAGTATTTTGACATTTTGTTTCAGCCATTTTTGAATTTTTAGTCCCAGCTGATACATGTAATTCTATTATTGATTTCCATGATATGCCATATATATATGAATTGTTAATGATTCACAAAAATGGTTCACTTTATGAACTTTGTTTTCCTTCAATAAATTTCATGCTCACTTCTGTTAAGGAGAAAGTCCCGAAAGCAAAACTTCTTCACCTGTGTCAGAAGTCCATTGGCCAAGCGGATTGTAAATCGAGGGATGTGCACGAGTGACAGGGATGTGAGGGAGAGAGCCAACAGGTCAACCCCCAGGACAGACCCCCACAATATTTCAGTGGAAATCTGCCGCACACAGGAATCGAACTTGCGTTGCCGGAGGATTTCTCCCCACGTCACCTCAAGCCTTACCAACTTGCTTATGCCCCTAGGAGCAGATTTCATGCTCACTTTCTTGGACATATTAAAAGATATGTAGGATTTTAAAGCTCTTTTGCGATATTTTTCTAATTTTTTTAAACTTCCATGATAGTTTTATTTTAAAAAATTATTACCATTTATTTTATAGTTAAATGTAACTCTATTAGTAACTTTTGAAAGCTCCTATATTGTCTTGGAAACTCAAGTGATCGATCTCCTTTTCTTCTATTCTCTACTATGGTTCGTCGTGCAAAACAACTCGATGAGAATGTGTCCCCGATAGCTCTATGATTCATGAATAGCAAATTATAATTAAGAATCCAAGAAATGTATTTGAAAAACTTAAAACTTTTTCTTGGCCTCACTTGGCTGATTTATGAGCTTGGTGAGAGAAGTTTTATGGCAATGTGAGATTATCATGATGATTTTAATTTGGAATTATCCTAATCCTGTGGTGATTAGGGATTGATTAAAATGATCCAATCAATCGTTGATTGATTGATGTCAATTATTGAATAGTTGGTAGTACATTAACGAATCCTAATTGTGACGACTTCCTTGATCTGGTCCCCTTTAGCTCAAGCATCAGCTGTAAACTTATATCGCACCGTCTCGATCTTGAGGAAAATCCTTGAGTGTGTTCATGGAGCTGTGATCAGGATGTTGTTTCTCCTCAATCAACCATTCTTGTCGCCTACCAGTGTTATTAGTCAGATGGTAGGCCACTTTCCTTAGTCTATAACGCGTCTTCAAAGTTTTGGGGCTTCTAGCAAGGGGTGGAGATAGGGTGAAGAACCAGACTGTAATCTAATTCTACTCAATTTTTGAAGTGAAAAAATTTCCCCCCTCCAAAAAATCATAGTTGCTTCTGGCCAATTTAAAATAAATTGTTTCATTATTTTAGTTTTTCCATTTCAATTTATATTTTTTTACATTATATAAATGTTTAATACATAAATTTTCATTTCTCGTATTCGTTCTACCAACGTAAACTTCAATTAATTCAACAGTGTGGGACATGTAACATTCTAGTAGCCAAAGGTTCACTACATCCACGAATGTGATGGAGTACTACAAAAATCCAGTATTAAGATTTCTAGTTAAGGCCACTTTTGGTTTAGTGAATCGAATCAAGACTTTTAAAAATTATTACTCGAGTAGCAAATCGATTCTCAACCTTCAATTGTAGTTGCACCCAAAGTCCCCAACAACTAAAAACATTACAATTTTTATTAAATCGTTGTATAATTTTTATATATCTAACTTTATAAAACTATGTTTTGATTTTCAACTTGTACAACGTTGAATTAAGACATGTATCTATCAAGGTAGTGACGATTTAACAAAGATTTCCACAACTTTCATTGAGAGACTGATTGAAACAAGTGCAATGAAAGGTGAGGAACATATGGTTGTTTTTTAATTGAGTACCAATTTGCTACTTGAACAATAGTGTTGAGGAGCAATAGGGTAATTTTCTTGTAATTAATTGGGCCGGTATGGGGGCCCATACCTTATCATCTCCAGGAGTTGGCTCAGGTGGTGAGGGCCCACATGCTGGAAAATTGCCTCAACAGTTGGATCGTTCCTTCTCTCTATTATATAATTAGAGAGAAGGCGTAGCTGGCACCATCAAGATCAGTGGTGGATTGGCCCACCAACTCTTGATCAGGACCGTTAACTTATGTGGCTCCATCTGTCAATCCGTTCACTGAATGTCAAGTTTTTCCTTTAGAGAAAATGTGTAGAATCTAGAGATTTTTTCTTGCCACATGTTATCATGTCTCCCTTAAGAAGAAATTTTAGTTTTTGTTAAAATAACAAAACATAATGTATGACCATTTGTGTTCTTGTATGTACCTCATAATATTATCCAAATTTGAGCTAAGATTTGATAAAAGATGGTATCTCATATCGAACCACTTGTTTGAGAAATATATGTTCGGTTTATTTGATCGATGCTCAAATTTATATATTTAAGTATTAATTAATGCTTGCTTGCTTATCGTGAAATCAATTGAGAACAATAATTTACGATGTCAAATTCACTTTTCCAATCCTTCCTCAGCCATCGGAGGAAAATTGCGATGAAGAAAGTCAATGCTCCATCCATTTTCATATCTAATATTGCAGTTGTGTATTTTACGCCAAACACACCCTTATATACAAATACAGATGATGGAGAGCTTTTTTTTTTTGTCTACTTCTTTAGAACTTGTTCGGTAGCCATTTTTTTTTCAAAAAAACCCATTTTTTTGTCTACAATTTTTGACTTTTCAACCTTTTTACACTAAAAAAAAAGTTTGAAAAATCAATAAAATACCCAAAAAAATTATTTTTTTTTTCAAAAAAACTACACCGAACATGCTCTTAGTATTAACAATACTAATTTTAAGAATAAGTGATTGTAATTCTTTAAACTCTCACTGCCCAAAGTGCATTAAGTGGAACTCTGCAGTAGCTGCTGCGTAAACCTTGAGTATCAAACACGTCTTTAAATAATGTCATATTTTACACGACATTATATTGAAGGAAAGAAAGGGAATCGCCCTATCAAATCACTTTCTTCTTCCCGTTCGTTTTCTCTTCAACTATTCCAACAATTATCAGTGTCAATTTCAAGTAGGGTATCAATAAAACCTCCCAACGTACCATCCTGGTCGTTTGATGGCTACTCTTAAAAGAACTTCAAGGAAAAGGAAATTAAATCTAAATATGTGGTGCAACTTCCAACAGAATTATCAACAGAAATATATGAACCCTCATTATTATGCATTTTCATGATATAGAAGTTGTCATTTGGTGGTACGACTATGGCACATGGGTTGAAAATATGTGGTACAGACAAATGGTCCCATTGATAAATCGTGTATTAATTTATCAGACTATCTTAAAAATATCAAATAATAATGTCTTCTTTTTGGAACGTAATTAACCAACAAGTCGGCATTGAATTTGGGAGCATAATGCGACTTTCAAGTACTTAATTTGTACGAATTTTGCTAAATCTTGCTTCTTAAAAAGTTGGTTAATCTCACTTCTGGCTACTAATGATGTTGGTCTGGATATTTGATTTGGTTTTCCCACCAGCTTGTAGATGTCTAATGATGACGTAAGAAAAATTAAAATGAAATAATGTCCTTCAATAAAGTGATCAAACATAATATCGAATCATGCATGTCCTATATCAAATCTCTGTCATTGTTCATTTTTGAAAATTTGGTATCATAAGAATTGTATTTAAAGGTATCATATTGGATCACGATCTACAACATCTTTAAATCTACTTTCTTGCTACTCGAATAATTACGTAAATCCATAGCTCAAAACCTTATTATTGGAATGTGTAGAGAGAGAGAGAGAGAGAGAGAGAGAGAGAGAGAGGAGATGCTACTTAATCTCATATGAATTGGATGTGATTTAAGACTCTTTATCATTCTTATATCTAACCAACAATTCACTCGATCAACTCTCACCGCACTAATTAAGTCACGTATGGCCTAAAATTCAAGAATGTATGTTCTTTTAATAGAAAAGATGAATATAATATAATCGTGAAGAGCTAGCATGAAAGATAGGATTTAACTATGCTTTTGAATTTGATAAACTATTTTATTTGACCTAAGCTTAAAAGTTTACTATGAAGATGGCCTGAATTTAGTCCAATTTATCACCTGAATCCTGAAATTGCCTGCAAACTATATAGTACGCAGGTACAAAGCCCACGAGCACTGCCGTATTGTGTCAGTTAACATAATTGAAATGTAGGTAACTGCTTCTTATATTTGTTGCTCAATTTTACTTCAAATTATCTTGGAGACACATTGACAATGACATGGTCACATTGCTTTCACCATCGAGCTACGTGTTCTATAAAAATAAATAATAAGTTAATAACATGTAAAGTAGACGAGTTGTGTCGTACCTAGTGGGCCAACAACTTTATTGTTAAAAGCATTACTCAAATAACTTGTTCAGCAGCCAAAATATTTCAACCGATATGAGTAGGAAGGCATAATGCAACCTCGATCTAACATAGATCAAGATTTTCATTGCCGTGCTCGTACAATCGATGGGCCCTTACTGCATAGATAATTATGGAACCTTGGATTTTGGATGGGGTATTTAGAGAAGAAATAATGGCATAAATTGACATTCACTCGTGTCTGAATTTCTCTAGTTCAATCAAAATGACATAAATTTAGAGGTGTTAATAGATGATAGATCTGTGTCGATCTTGAAGACGGGCTTAAGCTGGAAGCCCGCTGGCCCATGCATTCCACCAAAAAAGTGTAAAAGTAAAAGCCCAAATAATAGCCCTTCCAGCATTTTTGGGCAGGAGTAAAAGGGGCCCAAAATATGCACCTTTCCTTTGCCAAGCAAAAGATAAAGAGGACCCAATTATTACGTGCAGTGTTTCAAAAAACGTAAATTGTAATTAATATAGAAGTTGAGTTTTAAGTTTTTTAAGTTTAGGCGAGGACAAAGCATGAGATGTGAGGTGTAGAGGCAGCACTTCATGTATAGACAAACTTTTTAGAATAATAATTATATGAGATTTAGCATATGTTTGGAGGTACTGAAATTATAATTTAAGTGCTTATATTATAAGTAGTTGGTAAATGTGTGAATAAAAAGTGGTTGTAAGTAGCGAGTCCCATGAAATGTGTGGATGAAATTTATGTTTGTCTAGTTTGACCAGCTGAAATTATAATTTAAGTTATGCCAAACATATGCTTAGATAACATTCGTCACATGTACTTATATTTAGTGCATATTTAGTAGTGTTTATAATTATAGGTTTTATAAAATATATAAATAATAAGTGAGTAGTAAATTATGAATTTTAAAAAATGTATAAATAAAAACCATATTTGATCAACACCTCATATTCTATAATTATTTTATTCCGAATATGAGAACGTAAGTATTAATGATATTTTTACAATCTTGTAACTTGCACGATTAAATGCACAAACCTAGATAAGATGGATTTAGGTGAGTAATTTGTGTTATTAGGGATGCATGTGGTTACATAATTTTTGATAAATTATGAAAAAAGATTTATATTAAAAACTCAATTAGTCACCAAAATTTGGACGTTGTCTCAATTAATTTAATTACTTAATTTTTTTATTTTAAAATAATTATCTAAATTTACATTGTTTCAGATCCGCACTATTTTTTTGAACTTTTCATAAAATAAATGAAAATAAATAAGTAAATCATACCTATATAAAAAGTGTGAATAATAAATTCATTATTCATAATGGTCAACCAAAATATAAATTAACGCAAATGGTCCCTTACATTTATCCCCAGTACAAAAATTATTTCTAACGTTTGATGAAAAAGACAAATATGCCATTAGTTTTAATTAAAGAAAATAGTAATTGGATTTCTAATTTTTGTAAAAGGTGTAAATGGATCCAATAATTTTATTTTTTTATATAAAAAAAAAAAACTAATGAGTTTCTTTTTTAATTGACACTTTATTGACCAAATTGATATAGTACTAAATTGTTTTGTATATTTTACGAACTATTATAAAAATAGCTAAAATTTAAGCTCATAATTATTAATAAATATATTAAATAAAATTATAATATTATTATTATTTAAACTTAAAATTTTTATTTTATTGTTACAACATAAAATAATAATTTTGTCACAAACTTGATATTTAAATACTTTTATTAATTGAGCTATTCGTTTATTAACTACAAATATTAGTCTATTAGAGCTCCAATTGTATTCTTCACATTTTAACTTAAGTTTTAGAAAAATTGGCGCAAATGGTTCCTAAATAAATTACAAAATGGCGTATATAATTTTATTATCATTTTCTTTTTGAATATTAATGCAACTCTAGAGTATTATTTTTTAAAAATATTTTGTTTGTACATTAGCAATATAAACTCTATTTAGTGCTTTAGAAATTTGTATTTGAAATATTACTTTTTACACATGGGTAGTTATGGAACAATTTTAATAGTAATTAATATGTTTATTGATACTTTTTTACACATTTGTAGCCCACAATCTCTAACTTGTATCAAATATATACAACTTTCACTAGCATGCTTAATTAACAACTGCAGCGTGATTTATTTACTTTTAGAAATTATGTTGTTTTAAGAATTTAAATTCGAACTGGAAACGATTTGATCAATTAACTTACTAATTATTTCCAGAGCTTCATCTAAAGCAATAAAGAAGATTTTTATGAATTTTTTATTCTGCCACTAAATACCGTGATGATTGAATTGGTACACTTATCAAAAAAGCTTAATTTATCGTTCTTGAAAATCAAAATCTTTGATGGTGTAAGCTCAATTCAATCCTCTCTTTATCTTTTATTTAAGTTATTCAAAAAAAAAAAAAATTAAATTAATATACAGATGTTGTTGTAGATACTTATGTTTAGATTCTTATTCTGGAGCAAATATTAAATTTCTTAATACAGAAGCATTTGGCTTTTTTTACGCGATTAGAATATTATAAAGGAATGAACTTAGTATTTAAAGAGGATGCAAATTCTGAGAAAATAGTACTTAAGAATTATAGTTTTTATGAAGTAATTGAATTCGATTTTATTATATATTTGAGTTATCTATTGTAATAAATTTTAATAAGTTAAGTTTTAAGTTATAAGTATATTTATATTTAAATTTCAATCGCCTATTTTTTAAATATTTAAATTTTTTTCTACCTAAATTATCAAGAATTCGTAAAATAAAGATACAATAAAATATCACGTTACATGTTCACACTAATAATGATAAAAAACAAAGATCCCGCGGCATACAGTAATGTTGTCCTTGTTGGATGCTTCAACTGGCAGGTGCTCGCCACACGCCTCTTCTTCCTTAATCCACACCCGACCCTCCATTTCTCTCTCAATCAGTCTCAACAAAGTACAATCTACCGGGATTTTTCATACATGCCAAACGCAGAAACTTGAATTCTAGGAGTTATATATGCAATTCGTAACAGTAAGTATTTCTTTCTTGCAAATAGTCCTTATCTTTCTTATTTCTTCTCCAATAATAACAATTATTTTTGTCAATCGTATTTTGTTTTGCTACGTCTTTGAATGGGCGTGTTCATGAAATTGCTTCACGGTATTATTTTTACACAGGCGTATACAGCCAAATTTCATGATTTTTGTTGCGACTCTTGTATGTAAACATGTGAAAATGGAAATTAATTTCAGATATTTGATGGGCTCTTTTCCTTTTCCTTTTCCTTTTCCTTTCCTTTTTTTTTTTTTCATTCTTCTTTCATTAATACTTTTATTTTTGTTATTTTTCGGAGAGTGTTGGGGTATGAAATTCATTCATTTGGTTTTTTTTTTTTTTTTTTTTTTAATTACAACCTGTTGGCACCTCTGCTGTAGTCTACTTAGGTTTTATTGTTGTCCACTCAATTCTTGTCAAAAACAGATAGCGCTGGCTTCTTGAAACAAATTTTTGATGTGTCCGTACGAATTATTACACCTCAGTTTATAAATTAAATCTGGTTACCCCGGCAACATGATCAAGATTTGAGTAGAATGGTTAGTTGATTGCTTAATTTGATTGGTTGATCTTAAATTCTTAAGTTTCTGAAAAAAGGTATATGTGTTGTATTTACATTTACCAGTTGTTTGGATTGCAATGGGTTTTTCAGGCATTAACTTCTCATATATCATAACCTGCAGGGTGGTAGTGAAACGGCAAATGAATTCAGTGATTTCTCCAGTAGTTGAAAAGTCTAACATGGCTGTGGAAACATCAACAAACAGGTCAGTGCTTTTAAGATCCTGCTCCAGATATTTCGCAGAGGAATTGTCTTTGATTAGCTTGAGTTTCCCATTATATACTCCGGTGAATGCAAGAAATCTTACTTTTGCCGAAAATACCAAAACTCTTCCAGAGACTGTGTCTTCGTTTATCTGATTATTATTCTTGAAAATTGGGAGCTATCTAGATCCAATCAAATAGGATTGTAATCCCGTGGGAGCTATCTATTATACAGTCTTTTGAATATGGAACCATGGGATTTGCCATGCAGAACCCTTGAATCCATTTATTTGTAGATGATAATCCCATGGACACGACATAACCCATGTCGTGGGCCTCAGAAATCTTGGTTTACTAGAAGAAATTTCAAAAGCATAGCTAATCTCTAAGCTGACTTTCTAGAGTCAATTCACATTTATAACCCTGATTTTCTTTCATGGTTCTTATTTCATTAAATGTACCACTAAATTTCAAGTACAAAAGCAGAAAGATAAAAAAAAAATTCAAAATCCTACATCATGTCACCATTCTCTGCTACAATTTCTTGTTCTCCTTATAATAGGATACAAGAATTCTTAACGACAATGTTGGAAACTTGTGAGTGTAAGAAAATGACATTGGTTATGTGGAATTCCTGTACTCGCTGGTGTTGGTGCAAAAGATGCCATAAATTTCTCCTTTCCCGTAAAACTATGTTGCTTTTAGGTATTTTGCTTTCTTGAATCATTGCTCGTGCTCCAAAAGTTGATCCATTCTGCTACAACTAGTTAGAAAATAAAACAATAACAATGGTTCTTTTCCACCTCTTTTATTCCCCCCTCTAACTGCTAATATTACAATAGATTTCCCAGTCGTTTCAAGTTTCAACGAGGGAGCACCTTCTAGTTAATCTCTGAAATGAAATGCGGGAGGTTGACGTTATGGGAAGAAATGATTTAAAAGCCACAACTCCAGCCAATTCAACCAGGTGCATAGTATGTTTGTTATGGTTTGAATCCAATGGATGGAGAATTTAAACAATAATCAGATAACTACGCAAATGGGTGTCAAACCAACGCTGAAATTGGACTGAATACAATAAACCCAGCTGAAATATAACAATTATATAAAGAAGGAATAAGAAAGAGTTAAGAAAATTGGAAAATGAAAGAAGAATCAAAGAAAAAGTTGGAAAAGGATTTCACTGCCATTTCTGTTAAAATCAATCATCATACCTTTCTCTCTCTTAATCCACGTATTTAACCACTTTAACAGAGAAATCGTGTTTCTGACTATTACAACTTATGAAAGTGTAAAAATAATAAAGTGTTTAATTGAATTAATAATTAAGCAAAACAGTGTCATTCATAATTCAGATTTTTGTTAATTCGGTTGGTTCTCTTCCTTCTCAGTCCCCACTGTAAATTGCGTGTTCTGTCATCTGTTTCTTCACCATTGCTGCCATAACAACCCTCCCGCTTATCCAAATCTTGTCCCCAAGGTTTAAAGGTAGGATATTGCTACTGAATTTTCTCAAAATCTTCCCAGGTGGCTTCTTCCTCAGGTTGATCCTTCCATTGAACTAGCCATTTAACTCCAGCTCCTTCTCTTCTTTTAAACATTCTGGCCTGTACAACTCTTAAGGGCTGCCTGTCCAGATCATGAGTGTTTGTATTAGTTGGAAGATTGGATATACATACTGCCTAGTTCCCAATTTTCTTCTTTAATAGAGATACATGAAAAGTGGGATGGATCCTAGTCCCTACACGTAGTGTTAACTTGTAGGCAATCTCTCCAATCTTCTCCTCTATCTGAAAAGGGCTATAATATTTTGAACTTTTTGATTGTCAATTTTGTGTGCTGGATGAAGCTTTAAATAAACCCAATCCCCAACTACAAACTGCCTCTCAGTTCTGTTCTTATTAGCATAATGTTTCATTCTTGCCCTAGCCTGTGCTAAGCTGTTCTTCGGGTTCCTGTCCATTTGGTATCTTCCCTGCAATAAGTCTTCAACAGCAACAATATTTGTTTGTTGATATGGTCCTAGGGCTAATTAGGGGGGAAGAATTCCATAGAGAGCTTCAAATGGGGTTCTATAGGTGATGTTGTACACCACTCAGCCAATAGGATCCATTTAGCCCAAGCTTTAGGCTTGTCATGTGTCATGCATATGAGGTACATCACCAAGTATTGATTCAGCCTTTTTGTTTGCCCATCAGATTGGGGGTGATAAGATGTGCCCATGTGTAATTTGGTACCTAATAACTTGAACAGCTCCTGCTAGAAACAACTTGTAAAGACCTTGTCTCTATCTGAAACCATGGACTGAGGAAGGCCATGTAATTTGCTTATATTGTCCAAAAATAGTTGAGCTACCTTCTAAGCTATAAATGGATGAGATAAGATTATGAAGTGCCCATATTTTTTGAACCTATCTACCACTACAATTATAACATCCTTCCTTTCAGACTTAGGAAGTCCTTTAATGAAGTCTAGAGAAATATGGCTCAGAGGGTGCTGAGGAGCTGGTAGGGGTTGGAGAAGACTTGGATAAGGAATGTGTTCTCTTTTACACTTCTGACAACCATCACAATGTAAAACATCCCTTTTGATATCCAAAGACATGCCTACCCAGAAAAATTGTTGCTTAGTCCTCATAATGCTTGCTTATATTCCAAAGTGACCATCATCTTGGGATTAATGAATATGCTGTATAATCTTTTTTCTGATATTTCCCCTACTGCCAAGATACCACTTGCCCTTATATCTAAGTATTCCATTGCAATATTGGTAGTTTTGGTCAGTTGTGGGATCAATCACCAGAAACAAGATTTTCTCTGTTGCGAAACTGTCATTCTAATAGCTATTTATCAGCTCTTGTACCCAAGCAGGAGTGACTTGAGTCAATGCATTACATTCTCCTTCTCCTCTCCTTGATAGTGCATCTGCCACCACATTTTCCATTCTCTTTTTTTTTATACTGTATTTCATAGTCTAGTCCCATCAGTTTGGTGAGCCATTTTTGCTGTAAGGTAGTAGTGATTCTCTACTCCAATAGGTACTCAAGTGATTGATGATCTGTTTTAATCACAAAGTAATGTCCCTCCAAGTAATGTCTCCACTTCACCACTGCAGTCACTAATGCCAGCAATTCCTTTTCATAGATGGACATCCCTAGACTCCTTGGTCCCATGGATTTGCTGATGTAAGATAAATGCAGAGGCGGAGGGGAGGGGGGTCCTTGGGGTGCCCAGGACCCCCAAATTTCTGAAACTGAATTTTTTTTATTTTTTTCATTTGTAAATTTTTTTATTTTTTTATTTGGTAAGTGATAACCATAAGCCCAAACCAAAACATAAAAAAACTACCCAAACTATAAAATACTCAAAACAATGCTGTAAACCCAATAAATATTACCCTACCCAAATTCCAATTATCCAACCAATCAAAAGTCCAATTCATACTTCTTTTTCAATCTGATAGTCAAAAACACAATTGCAAATACACAATTAGTAAAACTTCAGCGGTTTAGCCCTTATTTCGGAATACGTAAATAAAAAAAAAAAATTGAATCACTTCCTCATCTTTTACAAAATTCGGATCGAAGAATTAATTTGACGATTTCCTACATCATGTTCACCGCGTAACGTAACAAACTAACAGCAAATCAGCAATGGAGAGTAGCAATGGAGAGTCCCTCTTTCTTGTAAAATCTTATGTTTCTGGGGAGATGAAATTGATATGGAATTACAAAATTACAAATGATTGGCCTATTCTTCAAATGATAATACAAAATTAATAAATGCTCTGTGCTTGTTAATACATATCGTGTTCAATTGATATTTTTTTTTTTTTTTTTGGAGCTTGAGTAATATTTAATTTCATTTGTAAACTAGATCTTCCTATTTTAGAGGATAATTTTATAGAAGGCAACGTGAATAAGAAAAGTTTGACTAATTTTAGATCTTAAATATTTTTGTGCAATAATTTTTGTAAGCTTTTTAAAAACTATGACTTATAAAAAATATTATTATCATAAAAATGAGTTGAATAATTGTGGTTTGAGAAAAAAAATTTCGGGGGCACTGCCCCCGAACCCCTGTGAGGGCCCTTCCTCGGCCCGCCCCATAAAGTACCCCCCAATTTCGAAAGTCTAGCTCCGCCACTGGATAAATGTCTTTTGTTCTGCATCAATACAGCCCCTATGTGACAACTCAAATTCTTAAAGACTCGAGTGTTATCTAACGTACTTTAAAATTCTTTTTGAGGGGACTCAAATAACAAATCCAGGGATTTAATCATAATAAACATACACTTTCAAACAATAAAATTTAGATAATTTAAATTTATGAAAGATAAACATCTCTTAACAATATAAAATCTTAAAAATTAAGAAAACAAGGAATTAGCCCCATGGGCAATTTATTTATATTTTTTTTATTTCTTGATAAAGAATCCCCACAGCCATACACTTCTCCGTGCCTACGGTCTCGAATCGTCAATTATCTTAAATGAGAAAATGTAAAAGGGATGAGAAATAATCTCAATAAGCATGCATGCATAGTTAATTCATATATATATATATTTTAACGGGAGATTCATATTTGCATAGAAAGACACAAAAATTAGACCGAACTTAAATGGTGCCAGTTTTCTTACGTAGCGCTATTAAACTCCTATCCATTCTTACATAACAGGGACCCATAGCTGTAGAAATACATAAAGAAAATGTATACTTACACTCAAACATATATACACATTTACTTTGCGTGAGGATAATCAAAGATAACAAGAAAAGTGTTGATTATATTTTCAATCTTGAACTACGTGCGTGGGTAGTGATCTATTCGTGTGTATACAAATTGTGTGTGCGCGCGTACGTATGGGTGTGTAGTGCGTATATGGGTGAGAGAGAAAGCGAGAAAGTGAGAGAGGAAGAAAAAGAGATTAAGTAATGAAAGTGGTGTAAAGTGACATGCATTTTGGTGTTTTTAAATAGTGTAAGGTTAGGTCAAATCATATCGTTTGAATATGGTAAGAATAATTGTTTGTCCCCCCTTTAATTTACGTGATATGTAAGAAAATTGTTTTCCTCTTTATACACACACATCATTCAATTGTTGTACCAAAATAGTGATATAATTTTATACTAATTTTTAATTACCCTTTAATCATATATATATTTTTTCTTATTTACATACATACGTATATAAGAAAAATTTTCTTTTACCTTTAATATATATATATACATAAAAATCAGGTAATGTAGCACCCTTCCCAAAATAAAAATATATTTTTTTGAAAATTGTACCGTGAACCTTCAACTATTTACCAATCACCACTAGGTCCCTATACTTTCATAAAGTCTTAATTTCATATCTAATGGCTAGAGGCAAAGTTCCGAGTGTCACACCCTATTCCTCCATAGCTGGCATCAGTCTCAATGACAATGGTTAAGTATAATCTAGAAGTACAAGTACATGGGTGGTACTCATAGCAATCTTAAGGATGTTAAAGGCTGTTTCAGTTACCTCTGTCTACAAGAAACTGTCCTTCTTTAAAAAATCAGTCAAGGGCTTAGCCAATGTTCTATATCCTTTCACAAATTTCCTGTAATAACCAGTTAATCCCAAGAATCTCCTTAATTGTTTGAGATTAATTAGAGAAGGCCATGATTGCATTGATTCAACCTTCTTGGGGTCTGCTGATACCCCTTGCTAATCTATTATATCCTCCAGATATTCCACTTTAGTTTGTCCAAAACTGCACTTACTAAGTTTGGCGTATAACTGGTGTTATCTGAGTAGCTGTAATACAGTTCCCAAGTGTTCTATATGACTAGACAAGTCCTCACTGTATACTAAAATGTCATCAAAAAATACGAGTACATATTTCCTCAATTGATCTAGGAATATCTCATTCATCAGACTTTGGAATGTTGCTGGTGCATTTGTAAGTCCAAATGGCATCACCTTAAACTCAAATAGCCCTTGATGAGTCTTGAATGCAATTTTATATATATCTTCTGGCCTAACCCTTATCTAATGGTAGCCAGCCCTGAGGTCTATTTTGAAGAAGTATTTGGCTTCATTCAACTCATCAATCAACTCATCAATTAGTGACATTGGATACTTAGCCTGCACAGTCAGATTGTTAAACTATCTATAGTCCACACAAAATTTCCAATTACCATATTTCTTTTTTACTAAAAGAACAGGGAAAGCAAAAAGGGTTGTTGCTGGCTTGTATAAGTCCTGAAGCCAGGATTTCTTTGACCAACTTTTCTACTTTCTGGATGAAAGGGCATCTATAGGGCCTTAGTTTGAAGGGTTGTGTTCCTTCTTTGAGTGGGATATGGTGATCATGGGATCTGATTGGTGGTAGACTCATGAGTTCTTCAAATACATTAGTGAAATCAGCTCAGATGGGCTTTAACTTCTCTGGTGTATATCTGATATGTTTTCCTTTTATTGCACACAGTTGCCCCCAACTCCCCATAAGTTTGCCTAGCTATTAATGATTCCAGTTGTAGTCCAGTGATCAATTCAAACTTTCTGTCCATAGCTCCACTACTGAGTGTCACTCTCTTTTCTTCATTGTTAAAACTAATATGTCCTTGGATGAAGTAAGTTACTGGCCCAAATTGGCTCAACCAGTTAACTCCTAACACCATATCACTCCCACCAAGCTTTAATGATCTTAATTTGTATTGAAATTACATCCATTGCATCTGCCAACTCAATGTAGGATAGATTGTCCCACTCTCTAGCTACTGGCTATTAGCCACTGTCAATGTCAATGTCAATGTCAATGTCAATGTCAATGGCTTGGTAAGATCATTCTTATATCCTAAAGATTTGGTGAGTTTTTCATCTATGAAACTGTGGGTGCTTCTACTGTCTATCAAGATGGATATCTTCTTACCTTTTATTCTTCTTGGAATCCTGATAGTCTTATGTTTCATACTCCCCATCAATGCACCTAAGGAAATATGCATTATTTCCCTCTCTTCTTCATCCTCAACCCCCTCATTCTCTGACCCTTCATTGTTTTTATCTTCTTTCTCCTCTTTCTTATCAACAACAATATAAATCAACATCCTATTTTTGCACACGTGTCCTAAGGTGTATTTTTCATCACACCTAAAGCAAAGCCCCAAGCTCTTTTTGGTCTAGATATCAGTAGGGGTGATTGTTTTGTATGGGAATGGTTGGGTCTTTTTAGGAGCTGAATTGGATGGTTTAGGTATTTTCTGAGGTTCATATGGGCCTTTGGAGGTGGGATTAAATTTGTTGGGTTTGTGGGTTTTGTTTGGGGTTGAAATGGTGGTTTCTTGCAGGAAGGCAATTTCAAAGACTTGGGTCAGTGATGTGGGTTTGATCATCTTCACTATGGATCTAATCTCACCCTTCAACCCACTGGTGAATACACTAATGTAGTATGACTATGGTAGATTAGGTAGGGATTGCATAACTTGGACCTTAAGATCCTCAAACCTCTCTATGTAATCAGCCACTCCACCATATTGTCTAATTTTACTAAAGGTTTCTATCACTTCTTCTCTAGTGGTCTCAACAAACCTCCTACACACTTCTGTGGTCAGTAAAGGCCATTCTGCAGTTGGGTTGCTGGATTGAAATTTATGAAACCAAATATCAGCTCTTCCTTTAAGATACATCTCAGCTATACCCATTTTCATCCCATCAGGTATCTAGTGAAGTTGGAAATACTTATTGGCTTTCCTTACCCATTCTCTTGGGTTCTCTCCTCCAAACGTTGGAAAGTCTATTTTAGGTAGCTTCGTGTAGTTCCTCCCTTCTCTATATCCTCTATTGCCATTAGTATTTCTGTTTCCTAGGTCACCACTGCTCATCACAGTACCACTACTTCCTCCTTCAACTCATTCTGGGCTACATTAAGCCTAGTCATCATGGCCACTATAGATTTATACTTAGAATTCATATCTTGCTTGCTACAGATACTATCTTGCTTGCTACGCATACTTTCTCCACTCTATCTAGCTTGCTACACATACTCTCGAGAACTTTATCAGATGAGTCAATCTTACCGGCTAGAGTTGAATAAGCAAGGCCCGAATCACTGATGTCCTTATCTATCTTCCTGAAGTGATCTTCTGTTGCTTTCTGCCGAGTCTCCATGGATGTATTCCCAAAATCTAAATTCTCTGATACCAATTTGTTATGGTTTGAATCCAATGGATGGAGAATTCAAACAATAACCAGATAAATACACAAATGTGTGTCTAACCAAAGCTGAAATTGAACTGAATACAATAAACCCGGCTGAAATATAACAATTATATAAAGAAGGAACAAGAAAGAGAAGAGAATTGGAAAATGAAAGAAGAATCAAAGAAGAAGATGAAATTCAGAGAACAAGGTAAAAAAGGATTTCACTGCCATTTCTGTTAAAACTTAAAATCAATCATCATACATTTCTCTCTCTTAATCCACGTATTTAACCACTCAGCAGTAGAAATCGTGTTTCTGATTATTACAACTTATGAAAGTGCAAAAATAATAAAGTGTTTAATTGAATTAATAATTAAGCAAAACGGTGTCGTCTTCAGCTTCCCCAAAACGGCGTCGTTCTTAATTCAAATTTCTGTTAATTCGGTTGGTTCTCTTCCTTCTCAGTCCCCACTGTAAATTGTCTGTTCTGTCATCCGTTTCTTCACCGTTGCTGCCATAACAATGTCTTGCGTCCCCACCCCAAAAAAAAAAAAAAAACAAGAAAAAAGAAAACGGAAGAATAAGAAGACTACCCCTATTGAGATGATGAAGACTGAAGTTCATATGGCTACCTGAAAATTTTCCATTGGCTTTAAGATTGTTTTGTCATTGTATTATAGTCAATCCACCTATTTCAACCTGTGAAAATAGAACCGTGTGAGACACCATTTTAGTAGTGCTTCCCAGAGGCTGAGGAGAAAAATAACTTAAAATGGTTCTGAAAAAGTAGTGCTTTCTCTTTCTGAAATTGAAAGATAAAAAAATATGTTATTTTGACTCTTCCACAATCTGTACAGATTTGTTGCATGCACACATAGTCACATAGTTATTCGAATTGACATTTTTTTTTTTTTTTGCTTCTTAGGTGTCAATATACAGTGGCTGATGATGTATATAATTTGGCACCCTTTGGCCTTCTATTTTAATTTTTTTATTCAAAAAAGAAAATATATTCCACTTTTGAGTTACTGATGTACAGAAACGTTATGGTCCTGTCTGATGTCAAAACATCTCTTGACGCAGGGCTCATTATGGCAAGAAGAAGCAGGGGAAAGTACCTAAGAGAATTTCCAAGGCTGAGAGAGAGAAAACAAAGCGTGAACATTTCAACGAGATCTTTCTTGATTTAGCTAATGCTTTAGGTATTTTCTAGATATTATAACATTTCTGCCTCGAACAATTTCTCGATTATGGTTCCATTCACAGAACGACGGTTTTGGAATGTGAAATCTGACATCAAGACTTGATTTCTTAAATGGCTTTGTTTTTACAGAACTATTTGAGCAGAACAGTGGTAAGGCCTCTGTATTGGATGAAGCGATTCATATGGTGAAGAACATGCTAGATCAGATTGACTGTCTGGGACAAGAAAATGCAGCTTTGTTGTCTGAATCTCAATATGTAAGTCCATTGACATTGAGTTTTCACATTCTTGTCGAGACCTTTTTAGGACGAAAGTGTTCAGTTTCATGTGCAGTATTTTCATCAATAACCCTAGCACCTTGGTGACTTGCAGTATAACAACTGAACCTGGGTTAATATGTTCTTAAAATAACTTATATGTCAATTCGTAATGTGGCTATTGAGAGTTCTGTAATCCACTGGGAAAATGCCCAGGGTATGCCTGGGCCCCATAGAAAAGGAGGGCGGGGGGGATAAAATTTATATTAAAAAAAAAAAAAAAAAAAAAAACTGGAAAAAAGTAGAAAAAGCAAAAAAGAAAAATTGAGAAAGAGGATTCTTGCATAGTTGACAAAATCTTGCATTTAGAATTTTAAAAATCCTATGTTTTTCTATACATTTAAACTGTCAAATTTTTACGCTTTAATTTTTTTAGAACCGTAATGTTTTCATTAATTTTTTTCCTGTACATGTAAATTTTTGAATACTACTTATATTTCTTTATCTTGAAAACTGAACATGAAAAAATTTCCGTGAAGTGAAACAAACTCTCAAGGCGTCAAATTTTAGCAAATAAAAAGTGTTTATGATATTAAGATAATATGTGGAGTCAGGATCGATTTTGAATTGTGAGATTGTAAAACTGTAAGCTCTGGGTCAGGATTTTGCATAATTCAAACACATTAAATTATTATGGGTCCTACAAAAGATTTAACATTGTATAGAATTTAAAAAATGCTAAAATATTGCCTTTATAATTTTATGAACTTATCATTTTTTTTTTCTTCAATTTTTAAGTTATAATACATTATTAATATATTAAGAACTTGGTACCTTCATTTTCCTTGTGTAAAAGATTTTTGTAACTTCCACAGATAGTACTCTCTTTGAAGAATATAACATATGATGCACTAAATGATTCTCAATACTATGTTTCAAATTCTTAAATTCATGGAAAAGAAATCTTCTGCAGGTTCCATTTTGAAAGACATTGGACATGGATAGATGTAGTGCAATTTATTAATTTTCTTAAGAACCAAACAATGAGTGGAAAATTACAAAAAGAATAAATGAAACGGAAACATTCGGGGCACTGTTTTAGATCTTCTACAATAGCAGAGTTCCTTTAACTGATCACAGGAACTCTAAATTTAGCTTAAGATGACTTTCTTTATTGATAGGTAAGCATGGAGAAAAATGAGCTACAAGATGAGAATTCTGCTCTGGAAGCTCAAATTGGGGAACTGCAATTTGAACTCAAGGAGAGGGTTTCTGGTTCGCAACTTGACCTGAACTTATCCCCGCCTGAATATGAGATTCAAGAACTGGCATCACATATTAGTGATGGTCATCATCGTAGATTGCCTTGTATGGAACCGGTGGTTAATCCTTTATATCTCCTCCCTGTCCGCTCAAATACGCGAGCTTATCAAGAGCCTGCTATGGCAGAACTTGCAGGTAAGCCTACAGCGGTTGTGAGCAAACCGCATCCTAGATATCCTACTGCAGCAGACACATGGCCGTCCGGTTTCTTGAAAATCAACGGGAGTTAGACGTGTCTGGATTCAGTAATAGAATTAAAAGTGGACGTGCAGCAGGAAGGCTTTGACAGTGGAAACTATGTGATCTACAGTTATATATAAGTTCAGTCTGCTAAAAAACACATGTTCCATCACCTTTCAGTACATACACCTGATTATTTTTTTTCCCTAATGTGTAGTTAGCGATGATGAATTTTGCCATAATTTTAAGGAAGAATGGTTTTATATCGTTGGGAAAATTGTATCATTGGTCTTCAAGATATTGCTCCAATAGCAAGTTATTTTTCAATTAAGAGCTGATTGTCAATTTTTAATAAGAGTTGCACACTCCGTTTCAAACAATAAAAAATATTGAAATCTTGTTAAATTGCCAACCTCGAGAAAACATTTCTCACTTCTAAGTTTTAGGAGTCGGTTCAAGTTGGACAACTATCTAGTTTCATAAAGCTGGCTCTTGGATGAACCATAACTTACCTTGCCAACGTCACTTCGGCAGGATTGAAGCTCCATGCCCGTGCCACCAACAAAGGAGAGTTCATCATACATCGAACCAGGCGAGAGAAAATATGGACCATAGCCTCATCTTCTATAGGGGTGAAGCAGTTGGTGGCAAAGCTGCTTAACTTGAAGGAAACATTTCCTTTTATTTCTCTCCTTAACTTGAGGGGAAGATGACGAGGTGCAAATCATATGACTCCATATTCTCTATTGATATTAAAATTATTTACTGTTACTTTCATAGAAACATGTAATAAAGGTGAAATAGAATCAAACAAGAATGAGTTGGTAAAAATAACATAGATCAAGTGACGTGCTTTAAAAGACTAAAAAAGTCCGAAATACTCTTAACCTTATTTCTCCTATAAATACTCCAAGCAAGTGAGAAAAAATAAAACTCCTAACTAAGATTTATGTTCATTTGTCTCTCACATAGTTAATTATATTATAATTCTACTTTCCCACAACGTACTTGATTGTTGGAATGAAAATGGCCACCAGAGCACTCTTTGAAACTGTAACTTTTGCAAGCTAAAGGTATCAAAGTATGCAAATAACATACATGAAAGTACTCAAGTAGAGAGGTGCCAAACATCTGTTGACAATTAATTTTATCAGATTTTAAAGTCAATTGTTAAGAAATTTCTTCGAGCAATAATTACTACACTATAATTTATTCCATGAGTTTATTTCTAAACATGATTTGACTTCCACAAAAGAAAAACTTTACGAATAATGACAAAATAGAAAAAGCCAAATCAGCGACACGTCTTGTCTGAGAAACCGAGGACGGACCTATACTTTGTATTCAAATATGGAATCACGTATTATTATTTATTTATGAGAAGATTTTCGAGAAGGATCAAAGTATATAACAAGACAAAATAAAATATGACATTTTCTAATGAATTATTTTAAAAGAGGTCTTATTCATTATGATTGATTTCCCCTAACATTCAACCATAAACCCACACACAAATAATCGCAGAGTTAATGCAATAAAAACATCAAGAACACACAACACTAAATTTTAACGAAATTCAATTATAATGATTTTCCGTTCTCTTGAACTCCACACTAAACAATTCTTTTGCGCTATTTCCATAGTTCAAGATGTACAATAATAAAAGTCACATCAAATTATTTATAAATTTCGCTCGAGAACATAAAAAGAAAATATTCAAAGGGCCAAAATTAACGTCTTACGTACTATCTAAAAAACACAACATATATAACTTACGGACTCTAGATTATTAAAAAAAAAAAAATTACAACACTGTGCACTGCTAGAGAGAGAATGAGATGAAACGTAAAACCAAAAAAAAAAAAAATCATAAATTTTAGTGATCATCAAATGGTGGAAATAAAGACATGAATAAATTGCAATGCGAATGGTTATTAAAGTGGATTGCTTCGCATTTCTCAAACGCATCTTTAATCACAACTCTTCCAATAAGTCAACATTTTTATGGCATAAAATTGGCTTTTCTAATATAAATCTAAATCTAGAAAATTGCCCTTCCTTTTTAGCCTTTTGCTTATGCCTTGGGATAACTAAGCGATTTTGAAAGAATTAGCAGTAAGAAATAAATATTTGAAATCTGATTTAAGTACATGTTCAACTTGACGGGTCAGAGACAAGGCTGGACCTTACTTGGCTACGCCTAGCCCTGTCCTCGACCAGAAAAACAAAGCATGTGCTAGTTTTTTGAAGAAAAAAAAAAATTTGCCATTGCCCAATACTGTGAAAATGTTGGCCCAACCCAGGCATTTGAAGTAATTAGCAGTAGGAACCATGGGGCAGGTCAGCTCCGCCCCACGAAAAATTTGACCCGTCCCACCCTGGCGACCCGCGACCCGCGAATTCGCGGGACGGGGAGGGTCGGCCCTTCAACCCGCCAACCGCCCCGCAAAAAATATATTTTTTAAAAAAAAAAAAATTTGAAAAAAAAATTAAAAAAAAATAATAATTTTTTTATATATATTTATACCAAACAAAACAAAAAAAATTATAAGATTGAGGTTATGGTGTAGTGGTTAAGATTTGTAGTTTACAAGTTTCAACCCAGGTTCGATTCTTTTTTAGTCTATCTGTAGTGAAAATTATAATTTATATTATATTTTATGATTTTTCAACCAAAAAAAAAATTCTAGGGGCGGGTCAAGACTGTCCCGAACCCGCGGCGGGGCAGAAAAATCTGCCCCAAACCCGTCCCTATTATCTGACGGGGCGGGGCATGGGCGGGACGCGGGTCGTGGGTTTTTTGCCATCCCTAATCAATAGCCCACTTCAAAGTATAGTCAGCCAAAATTAATTGTGATAATTTTACCATATACTACAAAATATAAAATAATTTAAAAAATACTATTTAACTTTTTTTATGCTAAAAATACTGTTTTTTATTTTAGTAACACTTGTTATATTTGTTATGTTTGTAAATAACAAATGTAACACATTTATTATAACTAAAATAACAAATATAACAACAAGTGTTACAAAAATAAAAAAAAAACAATATTTTTAGAATAAAAAAAATATAACATTATTTTAAAAAATATTTTATTTATTATGGTTATTTCTACAAAAATCCAAATTAATTTGGTCGGCGCTTCCATGCATTCAAATTATAATCATCCAATTTTTTTTATTTTTTTTTATTTTTTTGAAATCAGCAGCCCCCAATTCGAATTATAATCAGCTAAAGAAATCAGCAACCCCATTTCGAATGCTTACGCGGATTGACCTTTTTTGCTGATGATATTTTTACTAGAGTGATTTTTGCAGTAATGGCAACTTTCATTTAATTTTTTATGCTCTAATGATTTAATTTTGCTGATGAAGGGATGAATTTTTTGTCGATGGTTTAATTTTTTCTGCTGATGGTTTAATTTTGCTACTGAAAGTTTAATTTTTGCTGCTGACAGTTTAGATTTTGAATTTTTTGTGTAATTATTTTTTTAAAACTTTTTAAAGATTATGACTTATTTGAAAATATTAGATTCTCATTAAAATGAGCTCAAACAAATTCCAGAAGCGCTGCCCCTGAACTCTCGTGAGGGGGTTCCCCCTCCTCTGACCCACCACTTTGACATATCTTAGCTCCGCCCCTAACTCGACCCATAAATAGAATGTATTAAATTATTAATTGAGTTGATTGCTTTTAATAAATGGAATATTACACCCACTATTTACCAATCTTAAAATAATTCAAAATCTAATAATTTAACAAATTTATTTTAAATATACTAAATAATAAATATTATATTAATTAATAAAATAATGAATTAATTATTTGCACGATAAGTCGTTCATCTTTATAATATCTCCATGCACGATAAGTCGTTCATCTTTATAATATCTCCACTTTAGTCTATGTACTTCTCTTTTATTTTAATTTCGTCTTCTTTTATTTGCAACTCAAGTCCCTTATCTTTTATATTTTTACAAATTGGTCCCCATATTTATACTTTTATATCAATTTAATCATTTATAGTATCAATATTCGATACAGATGTTACAAATAATATTTTATATCATTGAATATGTTACATATTATATTATGTTATTTTACATATAACATGTTACATGAATTGGTATATTGTATCACTGATGTTACGTATGTACTTCTCTTTTATTTTAATTTCGTCTTCTTTTATTTGCAACTCAAGTCCCTTATCTTTTATATTTTTACAAATTGGTCTCCATATTTATACTTTTATATCAATTTAATCATTTATAGTATCACTATTCGATACAGATGTTACAAATAATATTTTGTATCATTGAATATGTTACATATTATATTATGTTATTTTACATATAACATGTTACATGAATTGGTATATTGTATCACTGATGTTACGTATGTTACAAATGATAAAATCAATAGTTTTATTTGTTAAATTTGGTATTGTGTTACATATCTATATCATACTGATGTTATACAGTATCAATAAGTTTTTAGAGTCCAATATATATATTAATACAAACTTATTGAAATTTAGAGTTGGTTTTACAATTGTAACAGTTATAATAGTTTCTGTTTAGTATCGCGATCTGATATAGATGTACAAATGATATTGTGTATCACTGTTTGATATAGATGTTACAAATGATATTTTATATCACTGAATATGTTACATATTATATTATGCTATATTACATGAATTGATATTTTGTATCATTGATGTTTTACGTCTCAATTTGTAATACAAGTTGTTACAAAATATCATTTATAACATTTGTATCATACATTGATACACAATATCATTTGTAACATATGTATCAAATAGTAATACTATAAAGAACTAAATTGACATAAAATTATAAATATAGATATCAAGCTGCAAAAATTCAAAAGTTGAAGAACTTGAGTTGTAAATAAAAGAGGACGAAATTGAAATAAAAGAAAAAATATAGGGACTAAATTGGAGATATTATGAAGATGAAAGACTTATCGTACAAATAATCAATGACTTAAGCAGCAAATTTACATTTCAATTACCATATATTATTTAATATAATAAATTAAAATAATAATTTGTAAAAAATCAGTATTTTTAAAATAAATGAAACAATAATGATTTTTTGGAATTATTTTTAGAAAATGGCTGATTTATGGAAAAAAAAAACCCTTTAATAAATGCGTATGGTTTACATTTGTGCTTAATCGAGTAACAAATAAACCTTTCAACAAAAGTATCAAAACAAATCTTTTTCTCATTTTGACTCTCAAAAATTGCTAAAAAGATTTGTTGCCTCTAATCTCTACTCAAAACAATTTCTTTTATCTTAAAATATTTTTAATAGAATTAGAGTATCTTCAAGATACTATTTAAATATAAGACGTTCTCTATTTTAAAAAGTCAATCATTAAAAATATGCTAAAAAAAACTCTTGAAATTAACTTTTTTAAATAAATAGCGAATTTGACTCTTTAAATTTGGAGAATCAAACTCATTTTATATAATCAAATGCATTTAAAGAATTTCAATTTTTACTACTCATGTTAACTAAATTAAATTGTATGTACAAAATAAAATAAAGAAAATAGAAGAAAATCATATAATAATGAGGAGGAAAGCATGTCAAAATAAAATGTAGGAAAAAATAATAAATATTTATTGGGAGAAGTAATATGAAGTGTTAAAAAAAAAATTGTTGTAGTACTTCAAAAAAAATTTTATTTAAATTTATGTATGTTTTTTAAATAGAGAATCTCTTTAAATACTCTTACTCCTATGTAAATTTGCCCTTATTTTTATGGGATTAATGGAAAAGAAATAAAATAAAACAATCTCTATAAAAATTTAGTTATTAGTTAAGGACGTACTCAAAAAATATTCTTGATTCGAAAACTTACAGTTTGTTTGGAAATATTTAAATTATAATTTTAGTTGGTTAAATATATTTTGTATCTACACATTTTATATGACTTACAACTTATAAACATTTAAAATAATTTCAGCACTATCCAAAATATACTTAGTCACAACATTCTTATACAAAAAGCATCCACGTATAAAAAAAAAAAAAGAATAATTACATTCACACTACATTTTTTATTTGTTCCACTACATTTTAATTACAATTAACGTCTTCAATATTTGCTCAGTAACACTCATATCCCCAACTTTTTTCTATCGCATTCTTATATTCAATTTTTTATTAATTAATACATATTGTGTTTGATAACGACTTCTTTTCAAAAAAATATGTTTGGAGGGGCATAAATGACTTATTTGTGCATCTTAATTAAATAAATAAATAAATACAAAAGTACAACAAATTTTTTTTTTATTCATTTCAAAGTACACAACAATATCTTGACACAAATCTTTGTTAAAAATGAAATGTGCTAATTAATTGAAATTAAAAATAAGAATTAGACGAAAATAAATTAAGAACATAAATGCTAAAATAAATAAAAGTTAAACTCTTTAAATATAATATACTTATAAGAAATTGTATTATGATATTCAATGTTAATTGTTGAATTAAAAGTTTTATTTTTATCTAAAATTTTGGTAAATGGCCTTTTGCCCAAATATTTCATGGAGTCATGATCTTTTGTTCTTTAGAGACAAGAAATCTTTATCCACCTGTTAGTAGTGATGGCAACGGGGCGGATCGGGGCGGATCGGCCTGATCCAAATCCGCCCCGCAATAATTGTAGGAGATCCAAATCCGCCCCGCGATCCGCCATTTTTCGGGACCGATCGGGGCGGATCGGATACGGATCGGGGCGGATCAGATCTCTGATCCGTATGCTGATCCATAATTTTTTTTATTTTTTTATTTTTTTTTTTGCTTTTGCTTTTGCTTTTGCCAATGAATTTTATTTTTCCTGTTGATATTAAGAACTTGAACATTAAGCCATTAAAGGTAATAAATCAGATTTAGCCATTAAATCAGATTTGGGTCTGGATGCACAGGTACAGAAATCATATTTGGTCACTGATATTTAGTATTTCACTGAAACATTGTTAACCTCTAACATGGAGAATGAATGCTCTTTTCTACAACCGGAATCAACTTGAGCCCTTTGATTTACATAAGGTGTATGTCTAGTTTGCAACAATATTATTGGACAAGATAATAATCATTAATTTGTTCATTTTCTGATGAATACAATCAATTGAAATATGTGGTCCACATTGCTATGTTTGAACAACATGACAGTAAAGTTTGCATATGATTTTACCGATCCTCTCTTTTGAACTTTCTCAAATAAGCTTTAGTTTTAATATAGATAATTTATTATTTTGCAGTATCAAGGTCTCTGAAGCAGGGGAGAATTTCAGTGTTGGACAGAGACAATTGTTTAGTCTTGCTTGAGCATTGCTTTGCAGATCTAAAATTGTTGAGGAAGAGACTGAGATTCAGATTTCACTCAAATCTGATTTATTTCATTTGTTTTCAGATTTCATTAAGTTTAGGAATTTTAAAATTGTATTTTCAGTCCTAGTCCCAATTTTTTGATTTTTTTACAATTAAATCCTTTTTTTTTTTAATTCGGGGCGGGGCGGATCGGGGCAGCCCCGATCCGCCCCGCCCCGAGATCCGTGGCGGATCACGGATATCCGCCCCGATCCGCCCCGCCGATCCACGGATCAGGTATTTTTCGCTCCATTCGGATCGGATATCCATCGGGTTCGGGGCGGATCGAATATTTTTGCCATCACTACCTGTTAGAGTGTCCGCAGGTAGACAATTCAAGATCAATAATTATTTAATCTTGAATTGCCAACTAAAATATCAGCAGGTGGAGAAGGATTTCATGAGAATCGGCCACTTGGCCTAATTTTCTTAAAAAATTGAGGTATTTAAACAATTTGTTTCCACGAATCCACGTATTTCTACTTTTGCACCACAAGACAACACTTGTCCTACCTGCTTTTGCCTTTCATCTTTTTCTCTCTCTAGTCTCTATCTCCTAGTATCTCTTTTTCTTTGAAACTGAACCAACCCCATTAATTCACTTACATTTCATCAAAAAAGAAGAAAAAATCTTTTGCAGGGAGATGGGGGGATCTGGATCTGCAAGTTTCCTTAAGGTGCTGGCCAACAATTTTGACATTCTGGCCGGGTCTCTCTCTCTTTATCTCTAGTGATTCTGCTTAAGTTTTACAGTCAAAGATTTATACCATTATTTTGAATAGTCTTGATACAAGAATACATTTGATGTGAATGCTTTCCGTGATTGATGATTCTGGTACCATTATTTTGAATAGACTTGATACAATAATACATGTGACGTGAATGCTATTCCGTGATTGATGATTCTGGTTCTTGATTTAGTATTTATTCTTTGTAGTAATATTGTTTTTAAATTGATTTACGGGGAAAAATCTTGATGGGTTATTGATTATTTGATGAAATAAATGCTTACAAACCCTACATAATTATTTGTTTATTAATGGGCTTTCACTGATTTTGTTTCATGTATTTTATGTTGCAGGCCTGTAGTTAGTCTGGTTTATCCTCTGTAAGTAGGGCTGTTTCTTGCACTAAACCAAATTTAAGTACTATTTCATGTTTGTTCATGTTTGGTACGGTGAATTGGACGGTACTAGACAATATTAAAGTACGCAAAGAAGTTTTTTTCCCCCCCTACTGCTGTACGCAACCGTTCAGTACTTCGCACCAAACATGCTCTTATTGTTTAAACTGTGACGTTGTTACCAGTAACTACTTGATTCTGACCCTACTATTTGAGAATAATTTTCAGTTTATGGTTTGTGGTGTTTTAAAAATTTTGAGCAGGTACGCATCGATTAGGGCAATTGAGACGAAATCGCCAATTGATGATCAACAATGGCTTACTTATTGGGTCCTCTACTCTATGATTACACTTTTTGAGCTTACATTTGCTAAGCTCATTGAGTGGTAAGTTAGGGCTATTTTTCCTCTTCATTTACTTATTTACTTTATTTTCGTGTTTGGAGTGCTATTGATGTAGAATTCAATTCATTTAGTTACTATTGTACTGGAATACTTACGTGTTAGACTTTATGTGGATAATAAGCGGGTAGTATGTTGTACTTCCTACGAATTGTGTAGGTAAAGAGTATGTTTGACCAACTTAAATTGTAGTTAAGCTTAGCCAAACATGGGCATAATATATCTTGAAAGAAAACTGGTGATAAGGAGGATAATGTTTAAGAAAACATCTAGCTTGCATATTTCTCCACAAATGCAATTAAGCTTCGCATTCCAAATGTCTGAAAAAGTGTAACAAGCAGAAGGTGTGCATGTGGGGACATATTGAGTTTATATGTTACAGATATGAGCTGGATTATTCTTTTGTCGAAAATAATTAGAAGAGCAAGTTCTAATCATATGATGCATATATTAGGATCTGAACCTGAAAACTAATTTTTTGATTTCCTGAAGAAAAAAAAAAATTTAAGACAAGGGTACAATGAAATGGTTCAGTGGTAATAGAGACTCAAATACTTCTTTAGCAAAAGTTAAGGCAACTTGCATTTAGTTACTTATTGACATGTCCATGAAAGTGATGAAGTAAAACTTCATTGATGTCAAAATTAGTGTAAAATGTTAATGAAGCAATACAGGTAATATAACTGAAGTTGCAAGCAGGACAAAAGGAAATGAGAAAAATGCAGAATGACATTATACCATGATCAATATACTTGTAGATGATATATCCTTTTGGTTTTATTAATTTTTCTGTATCATTGCTCATGTTTTAATTTGAAAACCGAAAGAAGAGAACAAAAAAGGAATAAGGGAGAAAAACATTATGGGAAGAATAGGGAAAATAAGTGCGGGAAGAAGGAGAATAAGAAAGAAGAGGAGGAAGTGATGACCTAATTGGGGACACAATGGAAACCTTGGTGAAAATAGCTAACTAGGTCAATGCAAAAGTCTGAATTCTATACATGAAGTTGATTTATATCAGGTGCCAAAATAAGATGACCAAGTATAGTATAAATGAACCTTTAATAAAAAATATAGGTCCAAACCAATATTTTAAAACTTGGACCAGACATTGACCCGAAAAGGGTAAAGGGTCAAAAGGTCAAACATGGAGCAAAAATATTGAAATAAAATAGCACACAACTTTACTTTCTTTTACCACATTTACATTGTTTTTTCTCTCACACACACTATAGTACATTGTTTTAGGTGTTTGATATTGTCCCCAACTCACTCTACCTTCTCTCTTAACTTCTGTCACTCACTCACTCACACACTGCACACACATTCATAAACTAACCGAACTCATACAGTTTCTTGGAACTAACTCGAGAAAACACAGCCAGAGGATGGTAGGAGTTGTTCGGTAAAATCCTGCAAGTGTACGAGATTGTTGATAAGTAATAGTAAAAGTGAGTAAAAGAGTATCGTTTCCACGAGGATTTAGACTTTAACTTAATTTTAACCAATTCGAACTTAAGTTGAATACACACAATAAATATTTGGATAAAGAAAAAATGAAATTCTCTAAACTATAACTACGATTTAACTAAGTGCAAATATGGTTTTTGGAGAAAAATCAAGTAAAGGAGTTATGTTAGGAATTCGATTCCACCATTAGTATCTATTTTAATCCTCAAGATTCCACGTTCTAATTTAATTTATATTCAAGTTGATAATTGATAATCCTAAGTTATTTAATAATCTCTTTCGAGTAGAATTAAATTTATTTTCATATACGCCCCAAAATATTTCTATTTTGAATTCGAATATAAAAAAATAATTTCAATCACAAGATTATCTAATTTGATTGCATTAAACATAGAAAATTTTTCATAATTTCTATAAGACTTAGTGTTTAAAATTATAATGAGCTAATCTATTTTGAACTTTCTGAAAACGAAAATAAATCATAAACACGTTCAAACGGTGATCAATCATTCAAATAGATGTTAAAACTATGATATAAATCAAACAAATATAAATTAAGATTAGAAATAGGAATTTCTAAATTAAAATTTCAACATATAGTTTACATCATCATCCTTAACATAAAGAGTTTAGTCCATCATATTTGATTTACAAAAATACATAATAAATAGAGAATTCATCACTCGAAATATTTGATTGTAAGAAGAACTTTAAAGATTAATTTGGCCCTTTTTAATGTCTTCAATGGATTGCCTAGAAATTTCAACTTTCTTTTGCTTGAAATTTCAATAATCCTGCTCGGATAAAAAAATTTTTGTAAAGATCTTGTGTTTTGCCTTTTTGTTTTTTCCAAAATTCGACTCCTTAATCGTTATAAGAGTTCTCCTATTTATATGGGTCCAATTAAGATTGAATTTTGCGCCCTAAATTCCTAAAAACATGCTAAAAATAAAATTTTAACTCAAATAAGGATTTGGCTACAGCACCGTTCGCTTGAGCGGATAGGAACGGTCATTTTTTGGTTGATGCTCCAGCTTGCTCGAGCGGACAGAGTTTTGTCCACCGGTTACTGATTTTCAAATGACTATAACTTCTTATAGGAAATTCTAAATTCGTAAAAAGTATTGGAATCGTAATTCAATTATCTTTTCAATGACATATTATTTGCCTTATGGAGATGCTTGTACCAAAGGTTGTGCTCTAATTTCTCCACATGTTTCGGTTCTAGTTTCTCAATTCGCTTATTCGGCTTTCGGGTGTTTGATCCTTCAATTCAACTCTTCATTGTCACTTCAATACACTTTAAATCTATTGATTTTATCTTCTTTCTCATCTTTCAATATTTGACTTTTAATATTCACTTTAAAACTCAATTTCTTCTCATTTACTCGTTGATTTCACCCATGTGACTTGAGTTCGGGAATTTTGTTCTACAATCACAAAAATAAGCAAAAATTCAATAAATATCGACTATAAAATACTTAAAATTATATGAAAACTCTTTATTAAAGAGTCAATATAAGTGTATAAATTACACTTATCAGAAGTAGCGGGAGATTAACATCATTTGAGTTTCTTTAACATTATTTTTCTTTTTCTTTTTAAATAAAACCTGAGCGGCTGACTCAGTAAAACCGGTCCAGGGTCAACCGATTTCCTGTTGAACCGGTTGGTTGACCAAGTTTGACGCTGATTTTTAGCTGTATGGTTTCCGATATATAACCAGACCAGTTCCTGGTTTTTCTGTTCGAACTGTGCGGTCCGGTTTGGTTTTGATAAAATTGGTCCAAACAAGTGATAATATGATAGTTGATCTAAAAAATGTAGTAGTTCCTAGATTAAGCCCTTAGTTTCATTTTACATCCCATTAACCTAATTGTGAGTTTTGTATGACACTGCCATGGGTGGTTGAAACTGTACACACGCGATTACATGTGCAAATTTGTTAAACTTCACAATTTGAAAGTGCCAATCCTTTGAATAAATAAAACTTATATCACATACTGCACAATGCATTGATACAAAAAGATACTATGACTGGAGGGAAGAAAGATCAATGGGAACATTGATTAGGGATTTGAAGATTATATCTTGTGTTCTTATGAAATATGACAGAAATATCTATGAACGCTGATATACTGGTGGTATATATCATGTTAGCAGTTATGGGTGGAACCATAGAAAGAATCTAGTAGGTTATTACAAGTTTGCCTGAAATTCTGCATCACTCGTTGGGTAGGAGTTTATAAGCAAACTGGGGGATGGATGAACAAATGCCTTATATTTGAATTTCTGGTTACTTGAAACCATGTAGCGTCAGAGTCGATGTGTTCTGGCATTTAACTATTTTAATTTGTAAAGCAGAAGTTTAAGGATGTAATATGATGTACATTTCATTCACCACGAGCAAGTTTTTGCAGTTAGTCAAGTTCGTGAATTTGCAATGCTTGTTTGCATATATATTAACAAAGGATTTGGATTAAATATATTGATGGTGGAACGCAGAGCTATGAAAAGCGCCAACAATTAATTGTTCATCTTTCAAACACGTACTAGTAATAAATTTAACGTCCTGAACAGTGTCTTTACCCATCTTCCATTTATCCCCTTCCTGCCAATTCATTATCTTGATGGAAACCATATGTTGGAGAGAGAGAGAGAGGAGATTCCCTTATCTATTATTGAGTTGTGTTTCATAAAGTTTGAAGTACATAACCATAATATATAGTAATTTTGCATCCTTCCAAGTTGTATTGGTATTATTATGAAGTTTGGAGTCTTCTAAAAATAGATTGAAAGGTAGAGGTCCAGATATCGCTGCGTATTTGCTACAGTTAATATTCTTTACGTACGAGTGTGCTTATCAGTATTCTTAGATCGATCCTATGGTAACTCCATTGTGATACTACCTCTTTCGTGGTTGTAATCTGGGTATCACTGTCAATGCATCTACTTCCAAGCTTGCCAAAACCCTTCATGGCAGCTTAAAATCCTTATTTTCTTTCTATTTCTCCTACTATTTCGTAGATCCATGTTTAGCTCCTGCCTTGACCTTTTTAAGAAAGAGTATGCTCTACACGGTTACCTTGAAAAAGGATCTCCATGCTAGAAACTCCTGAGGTTGGAAGATTTTAACAAGGTACCAGCTCACTGTTTCGCTGCAAATAGAGCTATAGAACACCTGAAAATCTTCCAAACTTAAGGAGTTTTTGGTGTGGAGGATCATTTTTAAGGCAACCAAAGAGCATCTCTTTTTTGGTGTGGATGATCATTTTTTAAGGCAACCACAAAGCATACGACTCGAATCCTTAGCGATGCGAGTGCCGCTAACTCGTAAATTAACACTACTTTGAAGGGACTCAAAGTATAAATAAAATTATTGCCACAAATAAACTATAATTAAAGCATTTATCATAATAGACCAATCTTTCAAATAGCATAATGAATTCAATAAAATTTAATTTGAAGGTTTAATACTTAAATCCCAAAAAATAAAAGAAAATAACACTGACTCCATAAGTCTAATTTATTATTAAAAACTCCCTCAATTATAGACTATCTCCATACCGACCGTCTCGAACTATTTATTTTCTGAAAGGGAGAAATGTCACACTTGTAGGATAAATCTTAATAATTCTGTGTGAATAATTAATTCTCATATATGTATTTCAATGGAAAATCATACTTGCATAGGGGGATACGAAAATTGGATCGAATTTAGATGGTGCCAAATTTCTGTGTGTAGCGCTACTAAATTCCTGTCCGTTCTTAATAAATCTTACGTAATACGGACCAAAACATGAATACAGCCGTAGAAAAAACATACGAAAGAACTACTCACAATAAACATAATTCATAGTTACATTTTGCTTAAAACTTGAAATAAAGTAAGATCACTTTATGAACTAGAAATTTCTCTCTATTCTTTATAGGATGTGTTTAATATTGATTAAAATCATATTTTTTTTGTAAAAGTTGATGAAGTGTGTGGTTGAAAAGTTGTAAAAAATTGTAACTCCATGAAATGAATAGTTAAAATTAATTGTTGACTTTGACTTTTACTTTCTAGCAAAGTTGTAAGTGAAATCAAACTAGCTATTAGTCTAAGGATAAGAAAAAGATTGTGTATTTGTATGTTTCTTATTTACATAAATGGTGGGTATTTATAGGGGAGGTTGAGGTTTGTAATGCATGGAAATTTTTAATTTCATTAATTATTTTCCTATATTATCTCTATATATTATTAGAAAAATATAAATTCTTATTTTAAATTACATGCATGATTAAAGACTAATTTAAGTTAATCACATAATCATATGCAATCATATACATATTAGCATTTAATCACTATTTTATCTATCATATATATGCAAGAACATTAAATTTATATATTTGTACCTTAAATTATATGTATGATTTAAGTTAATTACACAATTATATATTTGGATATAAAATTATATACACATTAATATCTAATCAACTATTTTTATCTACCATATATATATTTATATATATATATTCCTTCATTAAATTACGTGCGTGATATAATATAATCACATAATTATATGTGTATATACAATCATATACACATATTAACTATTTTATCTATCATATATATGCAATAGGACATTAAACATATCTTTTTTTGACAAATCATTGGCAAACAAGATTACTGTTCACAACACTATATTCATGGGACAAAAATCTGCATATTTTTGATAATTGCAGTTAGGTCCTCAACTATGAGCAGAGCTGTAATTTGGTCCCTAGACTTCCATGTTTGTGAAGTTAAGTGCAGAAGATAAACATGGATGTGAACAGTTGGAGAAATAGAAAGATTCTAAGGATTTTAAGTTGCTATGAAGGCTTTTTGCTAGCTAGAAGAATGTGTATTGGATTTGATATCAAGATTATAACCATGAAGGAGGTTAAGACAAGATTAAACTAAAAATTTAGAACACTCATACAGTGATATTATAGAGAATATAAAGTGAAGTAGATAGGGACAGGTAGGTGGGCGTCTGACCCTTACAGAATAACTACAATCCAACTTTTTATAGAAAGCTCCGGATTTCAAAATAATTACGATATGACTTTATGGACTACAAAATATAGGTAAGGACTTCAAACATTTTATGATGTAGTTTATGGATACAAGATAGTCTGGTGACCATCACTTGATCACTTTGGGCTGGAGTCTGTCCTTTTCCCAAATAATCATCCTGATGATAAAGGATGTTTTGGTGGGAAATGTTTTTCATTTTGGATAAGGAAAGGTTTCCATAAAGTTTATGAAACACGGCCTAGTAATACACAACGGTTTATCCTTTTTTCTTTTCCCTTCAAAATGAAGACACGACCTCCATTTTTCCAGCATCATTCAGTCATATTGTCCAGTATCAGTTCCTGTAATCTCTAGTTAGATTTATTCATGATGCATAAACCAAAACAGTAATTCTCTTTAAGCTTGTCTACAATAACACCATTGGGAGGGATATGTCCGGCATGGGGAGGTAAAGGAGGCATGATGGTGATGAGGAAAGTGGGTGTTTGTCACATGTCAATGTTAGAAGGGTGAATTATGAATTGGAGCCACTGGTTCAGGGGAAAAAAATGTTATATGTGGTCTTAAGAGGAGTTAAGATTGCGACACTGAGTACATTTCTCACTGAGCACTTCACATTTAATTGGAACTTGGAAGTGTATGCTACTTTCATTTGTTTTCTCATTCTAGCTTCATCTTCTCCATTTTGTTCTGTGCCTGACATTGAAATTTACGAGCCTCTGTTCTCTCAATGTATGCTAGGCTGCCTTTCTGGTCATATGCAAAACTGATATTCATGTGCTGGTTGGTCATTCCATACTTCAGTGGTGCTGCATATGTTTACGAGCACTATGTTAGGCCATATCTTGTTACCCGACAAAAGTCTGTTAACATCTGGTACGTCCCACAGAAAAAGGACGTATTCAGCAAGCCGGACGACATTTTAACTGCAGCAGAGAAATACATTCAAGAGAATGGACCTGAAGCATTTGAGAAGCTTATTCACAAGGTAAGCTATATATCACTGCTTTGGCAATTATTTCTTAAAAAACATTAAGTGCATGTTTGCTACATTGTACAAGAGAAGACTCAAAAGTAAGATTTTAGCTTTTTGTTCTTAATACACAAAAAAAACTATCTTGGATTGTGGATTTTTGGTGATTTACGCAAGAATGCCAGACCTATTCTTCAAGTCGGACTCATCTGATCTCTTTTTTTGTAGGAAAGAGGAACGACATCCATGGGTAGCAACTACACATTTTATGACGACGACTACAGATACTGAGATTGTAGATTGTAGTGTACTAATTGCTGCCTTGTTTGTTGGGGTCTGTGTTTGCAAAGAGGATCTCTGAATTTGGTGTTTTACTGTTTCCCCAAGTTTGACAGTGAGTAACTGAGTTTCAAACTACTAGTGTCTTATGTTAATTATAGTTACAGTATTTCCCTTGTTCAATGTTCTAGTGACCTCTAAAACTATATAACTTAATTTCGCATCATTTTAGTAAAGTCATTCAGCCTTAGCATGGTTTCACTACTAGAAAGTTGCTCTTTTTACTTGTTCTATGCTGAGTATTAAAGACTCGAAAAAATTGATTCTGTAAGTTGTGTGTGATGCGCAAAGAACTGCCTTCGATCCTACACTTTTGGCCATCCATCAATCTGTTATGCAGTCGAAAAATGGAAGCGATGTCATAAATACACAACCATTCGAATGATCTCTTTTATGGCTGACCTCTTTTCTAAATGAACTAATGAACCGAACATCGATAACACATCTGTATAGGAGAGATGACCATCTCACCCCATGGCTTCTTGCAATTGATCGACCAAAGCAACTCTCGTGGAGTCTTTTTTATATGAACCTGATTCGGGCCTTGGTTGAATTATGGCACGAGGTGTTTTTCAGCCTTCTCAAATTTTAGCTGTTTTGAAAGAGATTTCAATTTTTTAATAAATGATGGAACTTGCTACATCTTTATTCTTAGGTCGCATTTGTGATCATTTCACAGTGTCGCATTACTCACTTATAGTTCGATCCACTAAAATTTGATTATTCATCTGTTCTTTTCTCAAATAAATTCCACGTGGTCATGATACACTCTCAATGTACTAGTATTTCTAGTTAAATTTGATAAATGACTGACCTAGTTGTGAAGTAGACCATATCATTATATTTTAGAATAATTTGTACCAACTTTTTTTACTTACTATTTACTAAAGTTCAAGTCATAAATTATGAGTTGACTTCTAAAAAATTAAAAAATAAAAATTTTCAATAAATGAATTTATATAGATATACTCAAAATTTAAAATTAAAACCAAACAAACCTTTAATTAATATTATGTAGTTTTATTTAGGGTAAATAGCATTAAAAGTTTCGAACCTTTGAACCTTGTGACAATTGGATTTTGAACCTTTGATTTCTAGCACCCGAGATTCCAAACATTTCAAATGTCTGCGCCTAAGGTTATTTTGTGACAAAAATTGTCACTTGACCTTTAAATGGTCAATTTTTTTTATTGAAATGACATTTCTACCATTTATTTAATTTAGAGACTCCCAGTGCTATTTACACTTGATTAAAATAAAGATAAAACTGTTATTTCAATAAAAATGATTATTTAACGGTCAAAATGAATTTTTTTTGTCACAAAAGGACTTCAAACACACAAGTTTAAAATGTTTAGAATCATAGTTGCTAGATATCAAAAATTTGAGACTTCATCGTCATAAAGTTCAAAAGTTTAGAATCTCTAGTACTATTTATCCTTTCATTTAATATGGTATTTTTTCTTTTGGTCGAAAATGTTCCTCATGGGCCAAATATGAAGTTATGACACAAAAAATGAATTCCTATAGGGGTTTTTGTCTTGTAGTGTGGGCATATGCCCACATGGCTAGATAGGGGCACTAGTGCGTGGTATTGGTGCATATATTTGAAGATGCCAAAGAATTAATGCTAGAATGTTCTGTTATGTCATTGAAGTACCATATGCACTTGTACTACGATATATGCCATTGTCAATTGTCTTTACAAGAGATGCTAAAGAGTTCATTTTATCAACTTTGAATGTGGCTTGCATTCTGTGTACCGTTCGATTTTGATAACTATAATTTGGTATAGTACATTAATTATGACGATACAATATAATTTATATTTTATTAGGTATGTTTTTTTAGGAATTGATCAAACTAATTGATGAGCCCAATTAATCACAGAATAAATCAAATGTAATTCCTTTAATAAATCGTACATTCATAGTATGTCAAGAGAATTGTATACGAGGGTAAGGAGATCGAGATCATTCGAAAAATACCACACACATGTTTAACATACACATATTGATACTTTTATCATATTCAAATTGTTCGGCTGACTTGAGCGTCGGAGGAGGACTTCTGTTGGGCAATCTCAACCCCATCTTAAATATTTGTTATTTTGTAGGTCAATCTCAACATCAACAACATATATGAAGATTTTTGTATAATTTGACCATTGAATAATTTTGATGTCAATAAATTTGTTTAAATCTCAATCGACTAGTCAGACTTTAAGACTGTTGTTCTCATAGACGAACCACTATATTAAGTAATGTACATACAAAGAGTTAAGTTAATCCACCTTCAAGACTCAGACTTTAAGACTGTTGTTCTTATAGACGAACCACTATATTAAGTAATGTACATACAAAGAGTTAAGTTAATCCACCTTCAAGACTCAAAACAAGATAGTAGCTTTTCATGCTTCTAACTTAAAATCAAAAGCTCAGGCTTCATGGTATATAATGACCTTGCATTCTTAGCTGTCAATGAACAATTTGCATTTGAGTAAACAAAAAAAATTGGAAAATAAAAAATAACCAGAAAAAACAAGTATAGAAAAGTTTTATTCGACTTGTTACCAAGAATACCATTTTCCATTTCCATTTTGAGATGCTATAAAGTAATGTTACAACTCATGCCCTTTCTCATAAATGTATTGTCAGTTAACATGTGGAGTAGATCCCAATCATGGAGAATATCATGTCTAGGAGTAGTGTCAACCGTGTTGAGTCCGCCTTGGCATGTCCAAATAACGTGAGCCTCGACATACCATATCCTATAATTTAAATTGTATCAATTGATAGACTCGAATATAGTATTTATGTCTTTGTAATTTATGTCTTAACATAAATTTGTATATCTTTTCCTCTTTTCAAAGTCAACAATGGACTAGATTTAATCAAACGTCCTCAAAATAATTGAGCCCTTCACTATTTGCGCCTACCTAGCGTGTAATTGTTTGAACCCCGTTAATAATACCCACTACATTATATTTTTTTTTTTGAGGCCTTTTATTTACTTGGGAATTGGTAAAAGTGAGATCAAAGATGAGTTGATTAATAGACAAGTTAAATTTTAGTAATTTAGAGTGTCGAGATGAGAGGTGGAGGAGGAAATTATCTTTTTTCATTAGATTTTTTTGCCCAAAAAGAAAGAATAGAAATAATTTTTTTAAGAGAATTCAATTCCACATAAATTTGGCATGCAAAAGTGAATGGATTATTAATTCAAGATTTGGAAATAATTAGGGCTCCAAAGACTTCTGTCATCATTTGTCATATTGTCACTTGAAGTTTTATCTTAATTAACAATATCAATTTTATAAAAGGAGTAGCACATACATTTATATATTAGTTAGTGTTTTTATATCTTACCAATTTAAGATTTTACTTTTAACATGTCTTTTGTAAGATAGTGGCTCGTTTGAGTAATTTCTTAGAATTCAAATGTTCATTTGAGTTTTAAACGTATTGAATTGCTTGTTTGAATTTGTTGCACGTAAAAGACTTACGTGACCAATTTTAGCATTAATGAAAATGCTAATTTCGCATAATAAACTATTATATCATGGTGTGCAGGAAGGTTGTGTGGATATTTCTCCTTTCTGATATAATCATATAATAATGAAAATTATATTGTATTTTGCACTATAATTAAATTTTTTAAATATGTATGCATGACAAAAATGAAAAGATGTTTTTTTTTTTTTAAATAACGAAAAGATATTACAAGAAAAAAAAAAGAAAGAAAAGCTTCTTGGCTGCGAGTTAGTGTATTTGATTTCTCCAACTGTAATTACGTTTTGTTTTTGAAGCATGGTGAGAAAACATTTAAATTTTTAATAAATATCACATATTATTTTCGAATAAGTATTTTACTTATCATTACTAAATATTTTTGTTGAAAATTGGTTATAAAATGTTGGTTTTGATCAACTTTGACTATTTAAGCGAGTCCCGTTAGTCGAGTACGGAAGTCATAAAATCAAACGTGTTCTATTTCACAAGTATATTAACATATTATATTTAGTTGTTCGAAACCCAATTTCTGGTGAACGAGAAATTAAAACACAAGGTGAATCACTTAAAAACATGAAAAATTATTGACAAATAGATTAAAATACTGTGGAACATTATATAATCTGTTTTGCTGAAAAGTCATATCTTTTTGAATATGTCATTTTTAAACAATTACGTTCTTTCATTTTAGAGACGTGTCCTTTTGGACTTGTGCTTTTCAACAAGACATGTATTTTTATGAAGTTGTGTATTTAGATATACAATTTTTCAGATATTATACATAGACCTCTTATAATTGCAAAATTAACCACTTCACTTTCGACCAAACATCCTGGTACTTTTTGCACAAACTATTTTAATCTAGAAATAATTTGTGCATAAGATTAAAATAGTTTGTGCATAAAGTCCAAATCCAATTTTTATTTAAAGAGAGTAGAAAATGATGTCCAATTCGTTGTTATCGTAATTTGGAATACTAGGTCTTTATATCTTTGGGAGATGTGTACTTAGAAATAGTAAACACCTATGTGAGATAATTTTGTCTTAAGAAGAAAGAGTCCAACACTTAAAAGATGACAATGTGGCGGGACCGGGACGAGCGCACGAAATTTTTACCCTGCCCCGCCCCCGAGACCCTCGAATTTGCAGGGCGGGGCGGTGTAATCTTTTTACTTACCAACTGCCTCACAATTTTTTTTTGTTTTGTAAAACTGAAAAAAATAATTAAAAAAGAAATAATTTTTTATAAAAATATTTGTAATAAACAAAACAAAAAAAATCACAATTGAGATTATGGTATAGTGGTTGAGATTTGTAGTTTATAAATTCAACTCGTGTTCGATTCTTTTTTAGTCCATTTCCAGTAAAAATTTAATTTGTATTCTAAAATTGGAGCGGTGGCTTCTCTTGTACGAAAGTAATAAAGGAAAGAACACAATCGTCACCTGCTGCAGCAGCAGAACAAACAAAGTTTTGCGCTCAAATAACAATCGAGTTATTTTTTAATTTATTATCCGTTTGGTTATGCTAATAATCAAATTTTAGCAGTGTTTGATAAAAAATAATGAAATAATAGATTGAAAAATTGATAAAAGTTGTAGGTCTCATAAAATGTGTAATTAAAATTAATTAATTACTTTAATTTTAATTTTATAGCAAATTTTTAAGTAAAATCAAACAAATTCTTAATAAGAATTCGACCATAAATTGCATCATGATGAGCTCATTTCGAAATTTTCACAAAAAGAAAAATAAATTGAGGAAGTGGGGTTTTTAGCAAATTTGAAGAGAGAGATGAAAAGAGGACATTCGAAATTCTAAAAACAGAAAAAAAAAAAAAAAAAAAAATGAAAACAAGAAAATGGAAAAAAAAAAAAAAAAAACCAGTGTTGCGGAGTGCACGAGGACCGGAACGGAGAGTCGTACGGAGAATGGAAACCTTTTCCTAGAAAAATAAAAAAGAAAAGCAAAAGCCGTTTCATTCGGCAAAAGTTAGTGTACACGTGCATAACGGCCGTTAACTTTGTCGTTTCTCGTTTATACCCCGTTCGCGTTCAGATTTTCTTGCAGCCAATATGGGCCCCATTGAGTCCTCCATTACCTTTTCCGTTAAATCATTTGTTTATATTATATCACGATAGTAATAATCAATCCATTTTCAGTATAACCCACATGCCAGAACCCAAAAAATTCTTAAAGAGAGAAAGAGAGATGGAGACAGAGGTGTGTGCAATGAGAAATCCAGATGGAAAAGAAGCCACTGAAGAATACATGCATATATACTAAATACACACAAATACAAGTGTATATATACTTTATATTTTTTATGTAGCATCAGTCAAGCGGTATCCCTTGTACAATCTGTGAGTTTTTTCTGTTTTATTTTTATCATGAAGTTAATTTATCCGTGTTTCTGTTTGATTTTGTAACTAATATAATGAAGTATATGTATATCTAAATAACTTCATGTCGATTGGGGATATATAAATGATTTTTTTTTTTTTTTTTGGTAATTTTATCTTGATTTTTTTTGAAGAAATGTAATTAAAGATTGAATCTTTATTGGGTCTATGAGAATTTTGTTTGAATGTTCGAAAAGTGTTTTTTTTTTTTTTTTTAAAAGCATGCATCCTTTTGTTTCTGTTATTAGATTGTTAATTTCAATTAGTTATAATATAGAATGTTGGATTTGAGATCGATTCCGTTATAATGATTTTCCATTTTTTGTTTCTTTTGAAAATTTCAGGTGTGACCCAGAATTTTATTCGGAGATTTTTCAATTTTGTGGCATTTTGTTAACTTGCATGGTGTTCTTAACTGTTGTAAATTTAATAATTCAACTTTTATATATATTTATTTTGTTGGTGATTCAAGGATTAGACCTTTTATTTTCCGTATAGATAAATTCTGATTTTATAATGGAATCATCTCAGTTACAAATGGTTGTAATTTTTAATTTTGATTCTTTCTCAATTCATGAAATTATAGTTTGTCGCCTTCGAGTTGCTGTTTTAGAACATTTCTTTTTTGTGTATCATTGTTCTGCTATACTAAGTTATGTTTTGGTTAAGCATAGTCATCAGTATATAGTCAGGCTATATGTTGATTAAGGTTTCCCTGCCTTTGTATTTTAAATATGCCTTTCTTTAGTTAATTTAGGTGGTTATATGGGACTAACTGCAAATTTGGGTATTTTCCAAATTGACAGATTTATATGGTGTTTTCATTCAGTATGCTTGAGAAGGAGATGTGGCATGTATTGGTCGGATCTTTGCATTGTAGATATTTTCAAAGATACATTGCTCGTATTAAGTGTTTGGTATATGTTGTCTTTGTATAACTGCCAAGTGTGTTGCTTTGAGGATGTGTTCCCGTACAGCTTTATCTTCTTATGATCTGTGCCTAACCAAATATGTTTGGCTTCAAAATAATTGTGATTTAGTTTCGTGTCGAATAGTATTGTCCTTTACAGATTAGTATGTGAACTACAGCATTTTGTTGGTATTTTTGTTCCTTCTTTGCACTTTGGATGGAATCTCGGATCATTAAATTTCATACAAGGATCACCTTTTTAGCTGTGAATTGTTATGCTGTTGGTATTCGAGTATCTTTACGTTAGGATCTTTAATTGATTGCAGAAGATACACAGCTTTTATTTGGCTAGTCAGGATCTCTCCTTGGATTTATTCTCTAATATATTGACATACTCTTCGTCATGTTGGAGGGTCCATCATTTCTCGTTGCACGGGATTTGCCAAGTGCCTGTGAGCAAGAGAGCAAGTGGATTTACAATACTTACCATGTCATCGAACTATCAAAGGGAAAGCGTCGTTTAGAGGATGCAGAAGAGATTGGGACAACAAAGTCATCCAAACCTCTGGACCCTGTAGAGAAGAAAATTTCCATTTCTAGTCAACAGAACAAATCAGTTAATCAGGGCAGTGAAGGGGATCGTGCGGTGTCGAGTTCACTCATCGGCCAAATCGGCAGAGACCTTTCGATCAGTTGTCTGATTCGTTGCTCGAGGGCTGATTATGGATCCATTGCCTCGTTGAATCGGGACTTTAGATCTCTAATTCGTAGTGGGGATCTTTACAGGTTGAGGAGGCTTATGGGTATCACTGAACATTGGGTTTACTTCTCTTGCAGCCTTCTCGAGTGGGAGGCCTTCGATCCGTTCCACCGTAGATGGATGCATTTGCCTAGGATGACGTCGAATGAATGCTTCATGTGCTCTGATAAGGAATCATTGGCCGTAGGTACCGAACTTCTTGTATTCGGAAAGGAAATAGAATCACTTGTTACCTACAAATATAGCATATTGACCAATTCATGGTCACCTGGCATGAAGACAAACACACCTCGATGCCTCTTTGGCTCTGCTAGTCTCGGGGAAATTGCAATTGTGGCTGGCGGTTGTGATTCACAGGGCAATATACAGAGCTCAGCCGAGCTATACAATTCAGAGACAGGAACTTGGGTGATTCTCCCGAGCATGAATAAAGCAAGGAAATTATGTTCAGGGGTATTCATGGACAGGAAATTTTATGTTGTCGGTGGGATTGGAGTTGGCAATTCGGATATGCTCACGAGCGCGGAGGTTTACGATCTGACAACAAGGACTTGGCACGAGATTCCTGATATGTTCTCAACACTTATCAGAGGGGTGGAGGACAATAATATGCCTGCAACATCCAAGGCTCCGCCTTTGCTTGCTGTTGTTAAGAATGAATTATATGCAGCTTATTATGCCCGAAAGGAAGTGTTGAAGTATGACAAAAAGAGGAACTTGTGGAATACTGTTGGCAAATTGCCTGAGCAGGCAAGCTCAATGAACGGCTGGGGACTAGCATTTCGGTCTTGTGGAGACCAGCTTATTGTAATTGGCGGGCCAAGATCTTTTCATGGAGGGTTCATCGAGATCAATTCTTGGGAGCCTGACGATGGCCCTCCACGATGGAACTTGCTGGCCCGAAAGCATTCGGGAAGTTTTGTCTATAACTGTGCTGTGATGGGTTGCTGAAGTATCTGATTCCAGATATGGATTTACAGAAACTCCAAACTGTTTTTTATTCTCTTAGTTGTATCAATTTCTGTCTGCACCGAACTTTTTAGTTACTCAGAAAACACAGCTTCACAAGAGTTCATGTTGTGTTGGAAAGGAATAGATCAATAATTGGGAAGGGTTGGGTATAGTTTGCAATTTGGCATGGGAATTTGCTAAACCTGTACCGGAACATAAATGAAATTTGTGTTGCAAACTGTTAATTCTCTTTTTCCTGACTTTTACTTATTTATTTGTGATGCCCAAATACGATAGCTTGTGCTGCCTTATACAGCCTACCTTTGCGTTAATGGCTTCTTTATCTGGGTAGACTATACTGTACTAAGCCGTACTAAATGAAATTAAAATTTTGTTTATTGTAGAATCTAGTGCTGTCTAATATTGCATATCTAATATGTGTGAACGGCACTATTCTAAAAAGTTCGTATAAACTTCGCCTAGGCTCCGTCTAAGCTTGAAACTTGGCCTCCACGCCTATTCACGCTTTACGCATCACCCTCGTTTTGCCCTTTTATTGCTCTCGCCTAGGCTCGAAAAGCTTGAAGCTCGGCTTCGACGTCTAACCACGTTTTACGCTTTTTAGAACCTTGGTGAAGGGTAACAGCTTTATCGACATTGTATGCTACCTACTGTTTAACTGGAGTTTGAGGCTATTGCACCATAATAGAGATGAGCTACTGGTCTTCGTAGAAGATTAAAAGTTATGCTTTAAAAGGGCTTTGAATTAGGAATGTCAAATCATGCTCGATTGGAAACACTCATATTGAAATTCGATTGTTTTTTTGTACTTAACATGCTCTCATGATATTAAAGAAAAGAATAGAAAAGAATTTAAAATCTTATTTATATCGAATCTAGTCCTATTGCACACCGATTACCACACAAGATCATGTCTAGTAGATTAGACAACGTTAAACATAAACATGTTGCGTATTTTTTTCTTTAGTTTGATTTAGTTATGTCTAGTAAAACATACTAGACTTACTATAAGATAAGTGTTTTGTATGATAAACAAATCTTATCAACGATGAAACTAATACCATAACATGTTAAAATAAACCTCAAGAAGGGGAAAGGAGACAAAAACGAAAAAGCCATATTTCATATTAATTTCTATCAAATTTTGAGCTTAGAGTAACATTTGAATCATAATTTGAAGACAGATTTAAAAGACACACCCCGATGCGACGGAAAAGGCGATAGTGAAATTGTACAGATGGAATAATCACTTGGAGAAGGGCGACCTAAATTATTAAGCACGGGTTGAAGCAGACGCAAACTAGCAAATATTCGTAAATTTCGGTAGAGAAATATGCTTTATTTGTTATATAAAATGAATTCTTATATATGTGGTGCACGTTTAATCAATCATCGAAGGGAGTTTTTCAACCCCCACTCACAATAAAAAAAAAAGACTATACGTATATCTTCAATATTTTGAATAACAATTTTTCATCTCCTCAAATCTCTTATTCTCAACTCTGTTTTTTCTTACCATTCATGTTGTTCTTCAAATCTCACATTTTTAACTTTTTTTTCTTTGTTATTCACCGTCAGTCACTCATCAATTTCTATTAATCTCCATTTTTTCATCTTCAACGTGAGTAAGGTATCCTCCTACCTACTCAATTTTTATTTTTTAATGATTGAATCTCACCACAAGATAAACACTATAATAGTAGTATATAGAGAATGTTTGCCGGTGCTTACATGCTTATATATTCAAGATTTTAATTTATTGTGTTGCTCCCTGAGAACAAGATTGCACACGACACCAAGGCGTAATGATAATCACTGATCGTAGAAAAATTTACTCCGCTACAAGCAAAAAAAAAATAATTCTTTGTTCTTCACTATGTTTTCATTCTCTCAAACTAAAATCTATCTCTCTCTCTCAATTCTTCTATTTTTCTATATTTTTCTCCATATTCATCAAAATCAAACTCTCTCAAATAAATCTTTTTTTTTTCTCATTTTTCTCAACTTTTCAATTCATTAAAATCTTCTACTATCATTTCTTTCTTCCAAGAAAAGCGGTATAGTAGTGACTAATAAATTTAGGTACTAAAAATAGCAATAAAGGAAGAGATATAAACTCTTCTTCTTCATATTCTCTCTCCCCTGATCCGACCGTCGTAGATAACCCGATGGCCCGATCGTTGCCTCCGCACTCATCCCTCTCTGCGAACACCATATTTTTTCTCAACTCCAAACTCAGCTCCGAACAAGACCTCGATGGAGCCCCGACTCTCCTCTCGGAGCTCCGGACCGAGTGCGATTATCTAGACCAATCGCTCTCCGATCTCAACAACCGGATCGAATCACACCTGACCCGTCACTCATCCCAATCTGGTCGGGTCGGATTGATTTTTTCCAATATCCATGCCCAGTTGCAAGGCCTGCAGCAGTCTTCCGCTCAGTCTCCTTCTGGTCCGAATATTCGTATTCACGTTTATTTTGCACTTATAATAATTTTGATTGTGATTATATTGATTATCGGTGTATATATTAATTAGAATACATTACTGTGTTTATAGATGGAGTATCGAGGAGGGGAATGGGGGAGGGATTACAGGCGTTGGCGAAAGAGGTGGCGAGGGTGGAAACTGTGCGAAAGTATGCCGGTGAGTTTTTTTTATTTCAAAACTTTTTATGGGTTTGGTTTTCGCTAATTCGAACTGTGTGAAAGTGAAGATTCTTGAAAATAAGTAGATTATATCTTTTGGAAACAAGGAAAATAACCAGATCTTAGTGGTACTTGTGAGAATTAAAACTTCAACTTGAGAAAGTATTTTGTTGTATTTTAGTGGGAATGCAAATTTAATTGATTTGTCATTGCAATGTGTGGTTTTTTGAAGAAGTATGAGCATATCTTTAAGTTTAGGAAGCTATGTGACCAGCCAACCATATGGTCTTTTAGACTACATTGTCTGTCCATGATTTTGTGGATGACACTGTAATTTTCAGCTTTCATCATGTGGCAATCAAGAGCCTCTACGCCAAGAGCACGCTACTCTATGTTTGTAGTGTTAGTTTCATCAACACTTACAACAATGAATGCATACTTGTATGTCTTTTTGACGTAAACGCACATTCACGGACATGTTTTCAACTTCCTTGTAATTTTAATGCAATTATCGCCTTCTTTGGCAAAAGAATATTGAGGTTCTGTTGACAATGTAACATATAGAGCAGCATAAAGATGCAATTTGTGATTATTCTCAGTCTATGCTGTCTAGTCTTTCAGATTGAGGATGATCTTCAGTTATCATGGATGAAGTGCTATTTCTAACTTATCCCATTTCTTCATCTTTTCATTTTGATGGTATTTGTAAGTTATGTGATGAAAAATCAAACAAGAACATAACTGAAAAACTGATATTTCCATTCTTGTTTGTTTCTGTTGTTCTAATCATTCTCATCACCAGCCTCTTCATAATTTTCAGAGACAGCATTAAAGCTTGACACTTTGGTTGGTGACATTGAGGATGCTGTATCTTCCACTCTGAGGAGGCATGCATTGAAAAAGGATTCGGAAGTGAGTACCCTTTAAGGGTATGTTTGTTTTATATTCCTTAGGCCAACTGAATTATTAAAGATAATTAAATTGGTATGAATTTGAAAAATCCACTTCAATTTTTCCAATAGTCCCATTGCTTCATCATTGTTTTAGTATGATGCAATTTTTTTCTGGTAAGGCTTGATTATGTGGTAACCAAGAAAATAGTTGTAGGACCTTATTAATCATACATGATTAGTTAAATCTTTATCAATCTCATAATATAACACTTCAATATGTTAAGCTCAATTCTTAAATTGATACAGGTTGAAAGGATTTATTCACTTAACTCTAGCATTTTGCCTTTTGCCTTTTGTATTCTTTTATGGAACACAGGATATGCGTGAAAAGGCTATAAGAACTCTGAGATTGACAGAAGATATTCTTAGTTCAGTAACAAAGACACATCCTCAGTGGACACAACTTGTTTCAGCTGTTGATCACCGAGTCGATAGAGCTTTAGCCATTTTAAGACCTCAGGCTATTGCAGATCATCGGGCTCTTCTTGCTTCTCTTGGATGGCCACCTTCTTTATCGACTTTGAATTCATCAAATCCATATGACAAGAGATCAAATGATGTCCAAAATCCTCTTTTCTCAATGCAAGGAGACCTCAAGCACCAATACTGTGAAAGTTTCCTAGCATTGTGCGGTCTACAAGAATTGCAAAGACAAAGGAAAACTCGCCAACTTGAGGGGCATTATAGCGAAGTTGCTGTGCGTCAACCACTTTGGGCTATTGAAGAGCTTGTGAATCCTTTATTCATTGAAGCTCAACGCCACTTCTCAAAGTGGATTGATAAGCCAGAGTTTATTTTTGCCCTCGTATATAAGATTACTCGAGATTATGTTGACTCTATGGATGAGTTATTGCAGCCACTACTTGACGAAGCAATGCTATCTGGCTACAGTTGCAGAGAAGAATGGATCTCAGCAATTGTATCTTCCCTATCAACATATCTTGCAAAAGAGACATTTCCCACATATGTGAGTCAGCTTGATGAAGAGAGCATTACCGGGACCGAGTCACAGGCTAGAATATCCTGGCTACATCTCATTGACTTGATGATTGCATTTGATAAGCGAATTCAATCTCTGGTAGTACATTCAGGAATGTCGCTTTTCCTCGAGGAAGATGGAAACCTATTGAAAATTTCTTCATTATCTGTATTTTGTGATAGACCAGACTGGCTTGATTTGTGGGCTGAAATAGAGCTTAGTGACGTGCTAGATAAATTAAAACGTGAAATGGCGAATGACATTAATTGGTCAAATGAAGGTCAGGTAGCTTCTATTCTATCTGCACAAGAAGATCTTAAATCTCCTTTGATTTCCAGTTCTTTCCTTCGTTATCTATCATCGGTGGTTGATCGTTGTCGATCACTGCCCAGCATTTCATTGAGTTCAAGGTTTATGAGATTGACAGGTGCACCTATAATATGGAAGTTCTTGGATTGCTTACTGCAAAGGTGCCAAGAAGCCGAGGGACTGACAGCCCTTGCAGATGACTCTGCTCTAACTAAAGTTGCAAAGTCTGTTAATGCCGCTCGCTACTTTGAGTCTGTTCTCATAGAATGGTGTGAGGATGTCTTCTTTCTGGAGATGGGACTGAACCAAGCTGGTCAATTGAAGACACTCGAAGACAATAATAGTACAAGCAGAAGGTCCACGGAAGCACCTGGGAATAGCATTTTTGATGAAGAAATCAGAAAGCTTGAGCAATTTAGGGCAGAATGGGTTGAGAAGTTGTCAACTGTTGTTTTAAGGGGATTTGATGCACGTTTTCGAGATTACACGAAGAACAAAAAGCAATGGCAGGAAAAGGGGGAAGAAGGGTGGACAGTGTCGAGATCTTTTATTGGGGCTCTAGATTATTTGCAGGCAAAAATGTCATTACTGGAAGAAGGTTTAAATAAAACTGATTTTACAGGGGTCTGGAGAAGTTTGGCGACGGGGATAGATAGATTGATTTTTAATGGTATTTTGGTGAGCAACGTGAAGTTCTACGATGGTGGAGTTGAGAGACTTGGGAATGATTTGGCAGTACTCTTCGGGGCATTTGGAGCTTGGTGTTTGAGACCAGAAGGTTTCTTCCCGAAAGTTAGCGAGGGATTAAAGTTGTTGAGATTGGCCAAAACACAGCTAAATAATAGTTTGGTGGGAGATAAAAGATGGTTAAAAGAGAATGGGATAAGGCATTTGACTGCACCTCAGGTTAAACAAATTGCGAAGAATAGAGTATACAGCACTTGAATGATTTCAAAGTCCTGAGTACAAAAACTCTGAAATTTGTTAATTATGTTTTGTAATATACACTCTAATCCAGTACTTGTTACCAAATATGTTCAAAGAGATAGTTTGGTGCAACGGGAAAATTCTAGTTTTATATTTGTCGGGCTCCTGGAAACAGACTCGACTGTTCTATGGAGATTAACTTTACTCCGAATGATCACACACTCCCTCTCTCGTGTTCTCAAGATTTCTGTCTGCTCATAACTGGGACAGACTCGTTGAGGATATCGGAATCAACGGTAGGGAGGTTTCATCACATGTTCGCCAGTATACGAAGGATTGATGAATGGCGAGAATTTATTTTCCTTTCTGATCGTCCATGGTTTCTAAATAGACAATTGAGAGGTTATTGCTTTTCTTTTATCCAGTTTAACTTGTACTAAACATTTATATAAAAATTAATGTTTGTTTTGAGCTAGTGGTTGTAATTGTTGGAAATTGAGACCAATTTCTCTATTGTCCAAAAGATCTTTATTCAGAGAAAAATAACGAAACAGAAAAATATAAAAGATAGAGAAAAATTTACGGACTGTTAAAGTTTTCACTATATGAAAAATTGTTACAATCATATAGATTTTATCCACCCAAATCTCCAAGTATTTCAAGAAGAATAATATCCTAAGCTTTACCACACCAACCAATTTCTACTCTTTGTACAACTCACAAAGAGAACAAGAAAAATAACTAGGATACTAGACTTACAATTTTTCTCTCAGAAAACTCTTAAGCCACTACCACAAAAGAGAATAAACCACGTTAAATTATAGTTAACGAATGACCTAATTTTCTTACAAGTTTAAACTACCAAAGAGTCCAAAATTTGGAAACTTGTTCAATTTCAGTTGACCTGGATGTCTTCTAAGTTTCGACTATCAATGTGTCCAAGATTAGGAAATTTGTAATTTTAGTTGACTTAGATGTCTCTTCTTTCAACAATTGATGCATTTTTTGATTTTGGCAAGTTTTGAGAAAATATTCCAACAATCTCCACCTTAACGAAAAACAAGTCAAAAATCAATCATTTCTTCTGCAGATCTTCATCTCGATACTTAAAAAATTCGGTAAACTTTAACAACCCTAATTCTCAAAACAGAGAATTAACATACTTCACCATATAAGTATAATCACTTAGAATTAACGAATTCTAAGAATTTCATCGGCTCATGTCAAATAAATTTGCTGAAATATTATGGTGCAACTCCCTTGCTTGACTTAATTGGAAGTTCATCAGCCATCGACATCAATTCCACCACACACCTTGCATTAATATCAAGCCAATGCCCGTGTGCAAATATGTGGATCCGCTAGTAGTAACACATCCTCTATCATGGCAACTAGCGCATGCCATAAGGATGTAAATATTTACTCAAGCGACATCATCGTCTCCCATAAAGAGAGACATATTGTCCGTTTCTGATGTCGAGCAGTTAGTCGAGCCTGCTCCACCTTTTGGACAATTTTTCCTCATGTGACCAGGTTTTCTATAATTCCAACAAGATACTTTCCTTTTAGTATCTTTGTTAGAAACAGGAGTTGGGTTCCTTTTCAAAGCCTTGTGCAATCCAAATTGAATCAAAACATCATTGACTTGTACTTGCCACAAGCCAAAATTGATTCTTCCGTCAAATTTTTCTACGTCATATTTGATAAACATATCTTCTCTGTGCGCCAACACTCTGAACGACCTGATGCTCTGATACCACTGTTGGGAATTGAGACCAATTTCTTTATTGCCCACAAGATCTTTGTTCAAAGAAAAATAACGAAACAGAAAAATATAAAAGATAGAGAAATTTACGGACTGTCAAAGCTTTCACTATATGAAAAATTGTTACAATCATATAGATTTCATCCACCCAAATCCCCAAGTATCTCAAGAAAAATAATATCTTATGCTTTACCACACACACCAATTTCTACTATTTGTACAACCTACAAAGAGAACAAGAAAAACAACTAGGATGCTAGACTTACAAATTTTCTCTCAAAAAACTCTCAAGCCACCACCATAAAAGAGAATAAACCACATTAAATTATAGTTAACGAATGACCTAATTTTCTTACAGGTTTAAACTACAAAGGAGTCCAAAATTTGAAAATTTGTTCAATTTCAGTTGACCTGGATGTTTTCTAAGTTTCGACTACCAAAGTGTCCAAGATTATGAAATTTATAATTTTAGTCGACTTAGATGTCTCCCCTTTCAACAATTGATGAATCTTTTGATTTTAGCAAGTTTTGAGAAAATATCCCAACAGTAATTACATTTTGACTAATTTACGAGTTTTGCAAATGACCGGTTTGGTCCACAGAATATATATATTTTTTGATATATGTGAAAACTGTTTTCGATTTACATGAACTTTTAAATTCGTCTTGAAAAGTGACTATCAATTCAAATAACGTGTTCATGAACTGTATCTTGTGCAGTGTTAATGTTATTGAATGTTGTTATATTGGGATGGACAATGTGTTTTATTTAACTTACTAGCAATTTGTAGTATTAGACTATGAATTGGAAATTTTGGACTGTTCGAGTGAATTTCATTATATTTGTTGAACAAATAAGTTTACATTGACTTTGATTGTGTTGAACAAAATTTGAATTTTAAAATTTAATTTTGATGATATTTTTGGATTACAACAAAATGAAATGGCTAAGTAGATAACTTAGACGATAATATTGTTAAAATCAAGGTTTTATTAAAGACTTATAGTGTGTTTGGAAGAGCTTTTTTGAAGTCTAAAAGCACTTCTTAAAGAGTAAAAGTACTTTTAGTTATTTTTATTGTTGTTTGGTTAAAGTCAACAAGTACTTTTTGATTTAAAAAACAGCTTAAAAAAGCTGTTTTAGAGAAGCCCAAATTTTGAGCTTCTCTAAAAAGCTCTAATTGAGTTTTTACGGGAAATTGTAATTAACATTTAATGAACTTCAAAATTAATAAAATTACTATTAATATATCAAAAAATAATAATTTATTTACTACATTAATTACTTATTTCAAATTGTCATTTCATATACTTATATAAATTTAAAAAAATATTGACTTGTTAAATAATATAATACAAATTATATAATATGTTTTATTTAAATAATTAATTAATGTTTAATCAAATATACTTAAATTATCATGTTATTATAATTAAATTAATATATTAAATTTAATAGTTATTATAGGATATAAAAATATATGATTTCTTTTAAAAAAATAATATGAGTTATACAATAATTAATTATTATTTAATCAAATATAATAAAATAATCGTGTTATTATAATTAAATTAATATATTAATTTTAATAGTTATTATATTACATAAAAAAAATTTATTTTAAAACAAATAATATAATATATATAATAATTAATTACTGTTTAATCAAATAAATATAAAGTTTATAGAAAAGTACTTCTATAATTATGCAACCAAACACTCAATTTAATATTCATAGCACTTTTTGAATTCACATCCAAACAGTCAACTGTTTTTTAACAAAAGCTCTATTATCAAAAGTTCTAGTACAAAAAGCTCTACTGCTAAAAGCTCTACTCACCACAGCTGTTCCAAACGGACCCTTAGTATTTTTCAATTAGTTCGATTTGTTATAAGTGCTTTTTAAATTTGTTTAGAAGTTTATAGTAGCAAATTAGTGTATATAAGTAGTTTCCTCAATTTTTTTGAGATGTGAAAGGAAATTCATTTTAATATGGGAAATTTGAAGCAAATGGTTCTTATTTCTTGTCTATAGTGGAGAGATATGGTTATTAACTTTTTGTTTTTGGTAACTGTCTCACGTTTTTAGTCTATGTATTTTGGTTCATAATTAGCTCTTTTTTTTTTTTGAAAAAAAATGAATGTCTTTAGTTTTAATTAGAAAAAATTATAGTTGAGTCCTTTGAAAAAAATGAATATGTTTTTAATTTTAATTAGAAATAATTGTAGTTTGAGTGCAAGCTTTTGAAAAAAGTACAAATATGCCATGAACTATTAGTTAATAATATTAATTTAGCGTACTAAATGTATCATTATAGTTGTGTCAATTAAATTTTTTAGAAAGAAAAAAAAGTTTAATTATCATGCTTCAAGTGTATGCAATTGCTTTGTGACACAATATTATTTTTCTTTCTTTCTTTTTTGTCATAATCATAAAATAAAATTTTAAATTTTAGATAGTGTAAATACTTAATAGTAAAACTAATAATTTTCTTACATATTAGTATGAGCTTAAATTTAAATTATTTCATAATAGTTTGGAAAATATATGAAACAATTTACACATATTATCATTTTAGTCAATAAAATTTTAAATAAATAAAAAAGAACAATCAATTTCCTTGTATTTTTTTTAATATAAAATAAAAAGTAAAGGTACATGACTCATACAAATGTTAGGGACCAACTGCAAATATTTTTTTATTAAAATCAATGACATATTGATATTTTTCATAATAAAGGACCAATTGCACACTACAAGATATGGATTAAAAACGATCGTATTAAAAAAACAAATATTAAAGATAATTTCTACACTGAAGATAAAAATTAAAGACTATTTACTTCAAATATGATTTTACTTCAAATCACGATTTATTCTTTAAAAAAAAAAATACAAAATACAAAATACAAAATACAAATTCAAATATTCATTTCTTTATGGAATAAAGGTTCGTGACTATAATTTTTCATATTCAACAAATATCAACTAAAATATTATCCATCAACAAAATTAAGACGTAATAAAAGTAAAGATATGATTTTAAGTTAAAATAAGTTGATTTGTTTTAGGGGAGAATGTTCTAATGTCTACAGTGGAGAATGTTATAATACTCATTTAGACACTTATTCAGTGGATATTGAATGAGTATAAAGTCACTAAACAAGTGTTCAAGTAGACATTAAAACGTTACTGTTAGAATATTTTAGTAAATTAAAAAGTTAAAAATTGACGAAGTTCTACAACAACGAGTGCGTAAGCATTTTGAATTTTGAATTCAAAATTGTGAGCATCTATTTGATACGGATAATTCTTAAATTGGCGGTGGGCCCCAAATCCACAAGACCGGCCCCACACCTTTGCAAATCATCTTTTGATTTTTCAGTTTGCCCTCAACTTCCCGCCCATACACATTATTCACACATATATACACGCACTTTTCACTCACACACTCTCTCTCAAAACTTCTCGTTTTCTCTCTAAAAAATTCCTTTTCAGTTATTGATCTGATTTTGTTTTTCTCAAATTCAGAAATTTATATGGAGGACTCTGCCACGAAAAATCAATCCCCTGCCTCCTCCGGTAAATTTTGATTACCCTTTTGAATTTAATTTTTTTTTTTTTTTTTTTTTTTTTTACCCTTTTGAATTATAGTTAGGGTTTTATGGTACTCGGTGTATATGTATGTGAATTTCTCTTTTGTGTTTGGTGTGTGGAATTTTGCAGTTAGTGCTGGCAGATCATCTTCGAGACTCCTTCGATATCCGCTTCGATCTGCTATGAAATCTAAGGAAGAGAAGTCACCGGTTGCTGATTCTGCAAACTCGTCTGCCCCAAAGAGGTCTCTCTATTTCTCTCTATTTGAGCGTGTTCGTGTATGTATGTATGTATGTGTTTTTTTTTTGTGTGTGTGCACACGTGTTGTTGATTGCTTAATGTTTTGATTCTTATAAGATTTTGGTATTTAGTGGTCGGAATGTAAATTTTTTTTTTAAACACTTGCGAATATCTGTTTTAAAGTAATATAGGGTTATGATTTGACTGTTAATGTGGGATTCAACATATAGAATAATTGAAGAGAGTAAAGAATTATCAGGTTTTTTTGGTGATTTTTGCTTTCTATATTGTGATTAATTATGTGTTCCGAATTAAAGAAACGGATTTTTCACCCCCACAAACTTCCGAAAATAACATATTTTTTTCTTTACCCACACAAGGCCAAAACCAAAGAGAATTTTTTCCTTTTTTTCTTGTACATTTATTATTTTGTAATGATTTTTAATCTGACAGTACAAATCCAGTGAATTTTAAGACGGACAGTTAATTAAAAAATTCCAGAATTTCTATATTTAAACATTTGTGATTGTTCGGCTCTGCAATCTATTTATATCGAAGAAGAAGCGCAGAAGTTTTTTCGCATTTCTCTTATCACAAAAATCAGTCTCCCATAAAATCCTTTATATGTGGAAGGAATATTAGGGTCCATGGACTACCCAATATATAAATTTAATAAAAAATTTGCCTTGGGATAAGTTAACATAATGTTATGTTACACATAGTTCAACATAAATGCAGAAAATGCAGAAAGGAAACATGTAGGAAAAACTGCTTCACAATGTATGCAAATATAATAAAGATGCATTAGTTTCCCCGTTTTTTCAATTTTTAGTTACTGGATTGTCTAGCAGAAGATTATGCTAATTTTAATTTCTGATGTATCCAGGGGAAGACTTGCATCAAGTGTGAGCAAGAGTGTGGCTGTTCTTGATCTCTCTGGCAAGGAGAAATCTGCAAAACCGCCAAGAAGAATGTCTATTCCTTCCAAGTCTTCAGCTAGCCCTGCCCCAAGATCAGTTGGCAATATCACTCCAATTTCTGAGGCTAGAGTGAAGAGTTCTGCTGCCAAGCAAGGGAAGAGTGACACGCCAGTTTCGGATGTTTCTGTATCATTGAGTAGAAAGAAATTCTGTGTTCTATCATCAGCATCTTATTGGCTATCTCAGATTAAGCTCTCTGAATCTTCTTCTAAACACAATATATCCCTTAGATTCTTTAAACTTGCTCTAGAGGCTGGATGTGAGGTATGGTGTAAATTATTTTTCCACCTCTACGTATCAATTTTTATTAACCCTTTTAACCTCTTCAGAGCTTACAATGCTAATCTTAACTTTCACAAACGATGAAAGTTTGAATTGTGCTTGAACTTTAATCACTGAATCTCAGTTAGGACCCAATTTTATAAATAGTTTTTCCATATTAAGAACCACAGTAATTGAGTGTTGACCCGAAAAGAACCTTTAGATGTAATTACTCTGAACAACATAAACAAATGTTTAGCTTGTTGTAAGATAAAATAACAAATATGATGAGATTAGATACGGAATCCTTTATGGGGGACTTTATTTGAAATTAGACACTAGTTTGAATAATATTGTTAGTTACTTCTGTTTTTCAGTTCTAGGAAAATCATTAAAAAATATAGAAACAAGAGTGCAACAATTTCCGGAGAAAAAAATTCAAATATAGTCTGTATATGAAGTAATGCATGCCTAGTGCAATTTGAAGACAAGAATGTCATGTGAAGTACCAAGGGCAGCCGGAAACTATTCATATTATTTTTGCACTTAGATTTTTGCTCTTAAATTTGTTTGCACTCATTTAATCTCATTCATTTTGGAATAAATTATAGCTCTAGTAGTGCTGATCTTCTCCTTTCATGTTTTAAAACAATGTCCTTAGCCTCTGCAACGAGTGAGGGATGAGCTTAAATCTTATGTCTCTCGCTACGACGTTTCTGAACTTGGAGAATCTGTGAAAGAGCTGTTTGAGAGCTATAAGATATCAGAGAGCCTTGAGCAGTTGCAAGCCTCTGACACTGGTTCTCATGTGCCTGAAGAAGGAAATCAATTATCTGAAGACGACGTTCACAGCTCTACTTCTTCGATAACTGATGTTGAGAAGCTGAAGCCAAATCCAACAGATACACTTGCTGATGAAATTCATGGAGTTCAAGAATCAAACATGGTAACTAGTCAGAAGAATGAATCTGTAAATAAGATCAAAAGACCAGTGAACAAAGATGTGACAAACACAAAATCTGCTTCAGAAGTTCGGGGACGTAATAGTACCCAAAAGAATCCCAAGAAACCAACTAAACAAGAATTAGTTAAAGATCAGGATAAGGTGGAGAAGCTGAGAAAGAAATCTGCTACTGGAGAAGGTATGTATCAATTCCTTTTATCTCACAAACTACTTTTGCTACTCTTTGTTTCAATTCGAACAACACATTTCTCTAAAGAAGTTTCAAAACAATGACATCTTAAAATGTATACTTCTTTACTCCCCGTTTCCTGAAAATGCAATTCAATTGAACATATTCATTCAAAATAAATAGAGGCAGTGTTTTTGCAATAATTATTCCTAACATTCTAGTCGTAGGCTATTGTAAGAACTGTTTCATTTATTGTCACAGGTCCAATTCTCTCTTCACCGGAGAAAACACTTCAAGAGAACAAGGAAAACCTGGTAAGAGTTTTTAAATAATTCTTCTATATTCATGACTTGATTCCCAAGTTTTGAGCCTGAATTAAGAGTTAATGCATTTTTTAGTAGAAATTCACCTTTATGACCTGTTAGTCAAAATTTCTAGCATTTTATCTTTCCTCTTTCTGTAGCAGTACTATTCCTTAAATTTTGCATCTTTCATTTGTGTAGGCTGCTCCCCCTATGGAGATCAGTGCAACAGAAGTGTAGGCAAACCACCCAAGCATGGTGAAAAAATTAGTAGCCTTGTCTGGTTTGTCATTTTTTATTTGGAGTTCTTTTTCTTTTTGTGGTTTGTATAGAATACTGAATGGTCTAAGTTGGGCACATATTTGTTTGGTGTGATTTGAGAATTTTATAATTTTCTTATGTTTATGAATTCTATCAAGCAATGTGACATCAGTTGTCTATCTCTATACAATTGTGTTTCTATTTCAATTGTACTTGATAAAAAATATTATTATAGAAGGCTACTAAATAATCTCATGTGTTTGGCTGAGCTTAAATTTGTTTATAAATGAGATAATTTAGGTTTTCTTTTCGCAAGTATAAAACATGTTTAATTTAAAGCCCACTTCCTTACTCGTAAGAAATTTCTTCAGGCTTTAGTGTTTGATGGTATTTTTACCTGAAATGTGCTTGCAAGTTGTGATTTAAAGCATAGAAGCCTATTGTGAGTTTTACTAAAAGTTAAAAGGCAGATTTGTAATGTATTAACCTAATTACTACACTGATAAATATTTGGTGCACGTGCATTGTCCAAAAGTGGGCGTTGCACGTGCATTGTCCAAACTTGGTCGGTATTTAAAAAAAGCACAAGGCAGACTGTACTGTGTTAACTTTATTAACATATTTTTGCTACTACTTAAATTATTATTTCAGCTGGTTAAATTAGTCAAATATATTTTATATCCACACATTTTATAGAACTTACAATTTATAATTCACTTTTATCCATACATTCACTCACAACTTATAATACAAACATTTCAAATATAATTTCAGCTCTGTTCCTGAATTGGAGAACAGCCTCTTCCCCTCCCTTTTTCTGCCCAGTCGGGAAACTCTGTTCCCCGGGGATCAGAGAGTTTTCCCAGTAAACAAATGATAAGTTAGTTTCGACAATATTAAAGAAAAGTACACTGCAAACCAAATGTACCCAAATGGATTATTTGTTGTAAAAAGAGGTCAGCAATGGCTGGTACTCACCAATTTAAGTGGTACTTGAGCCTGAAACCAAAATGGCCAAAATAAGCAAATTCAACTCCAAAGAGTAATAGAGGACACGATGGAAGAACACGTTCACAACACTACAACATACACACTACTACATACACGAACAATTACTGACTTGAATATACAACAATCTTCTTCAATTAATCGTCGCACAAACTTCATTAGCAATACATGCATCTTACAATTGCCACTATTTTGAAAGCTTAATGCTTAAAAAAACCATTGTTCCTGAAACTATTTTCCTTGTGATTCTAATGCAAATCAATGTAGCAATTTTAATTAATATTACAAGATACAGAGTTTTTCAGATCCAAAAGTTAACAGAAGAATTATCCAAGGGACAAATTTTACGGAATTAAGTTTCGGAACTCTGAATTATTTCACTGACTGTAGCTGTGCACTTGGGAGTCAATCTGCAGTCCAGCTTTGCTCCACAATCTCACGTATTCTACGATTGTAATCTCGCTTATTCTCACTGAACATCCGAGCAGCTTCAGAATTTGCAGGAGAATTTGGGTTCGGATCACATAACAATGACTGCATCAATGACAAAACACTTTGTTGATATCACGATCAGAGCATTTTTATATTATAAAATCTCATTAAATCAATCTGGTCAGAAAATTTTACTTAATTGATAAGCAATAAACTAATCAGAGAGATTATTGTGGAGTGGTTTGTACTCATCTTAAGAGAGATTATTCACAGACAATATGTATTTAATTCAATATGCACCCTATTACCACGCAATTTCTGAAGTTCTCTAAATGTAGAGATCCACATAGAATCATCTCATTTCATTTGACAAACATTAATCTTTAATTTGTTATTGTAACTTAACTTCCCATTTCCTATGATTTGCCCTCAAACCGAAAAGGAAAGGTTTGCAGTACAACACATTACCTCTTGAGCATGATAATAAAATCTAAAACTAATCTACTAATAAAATAGAGATGGATTTTTACAAGTAAATGTCTACTACACTAATAGGAAGAAATTTAACCTTTCAACATCTTATCATAATATAATTGTGACAAATGTATCCCTGGAAGTAAGTTGATTCTACAGTGGCAAGTCGGTGCCATTTGAGAGGCTGGAAATTAAGACAGCAGAGGCTCCGAAAAACTTTGAGCGATCGGAGTAGCGGTTGGCAACATGTTTTATTCTCTGACTTCTTTTCTTAAAAAGCAAACTGAAAACCCCAGCTAAACTGTATCCGGGCCACCAGATTTCTAGTCGAACCGTCAATTTTACTGGTTTTTGTACCTATGGTTTTACCCCATAACCGAACCGGTATTCCATCCAGTTCCTGATTTAAATAGGAAAACAACTAAAAAAATAACATAAAACACTCTAAAATCTTTAAAACTAAACCCTAATTGCTATCTAGAGAACAAGTTTTAGCCTCTCCAAAACAATGGTCCAAAACCTCCAAATTTGGCAGTTGTAAGTTTCTACCAATGTAAACATACAAGTCATCTGGAGACTAGACTTACAAAAACAACCCAGGTATATGCAACAAGACGACAAAAGTTAAAATAAATTTGAATATAAAACTGAATCCAAATTCACCACCACAGATTCCATTCAAAATTTAAGCGGATTAACACAAAATAAAACTCAACCCGACTAATATGATTAGGAAGGAGGTGGCTAAATTTCCAAATCCTACCTTCTCAAGTTTGCTTTTTATAAAATTCTAGCAATTACAAACAAAATTCTACAAACTATTCTCCTCAAACCAAAAGGTTAAGAAAATGAACGAAAATGTCATTCACATTGGAAGGTCATATCACTAAAATCTAAAGTTTGGATGCAACAAATGTAACAATACCCATTGTCTTGAAGAAATAGTGCAACTTCACGGGCTCATACTGCCATCTATAATATTTTTTTGAGACCAAAAATATTAATTGTTGAAAAAATCATATAACATTTCAAATGCCATCTTCATACAAGGTGGCTAACTTGGCATTTTCTTTATCAGTGCACAAGACTTAAGGCAGATATCAAATGCTAAATTCAACCATAGTAGTTTACCTGTATGGATGTGAGTATAGCAGCAACATCATATATTGGACTCCACTGATTCTGAAGGATGTCAAGACATATACTTCCATCCGCATAAACTGATCAAATCCAAAAAGTAATTTGAAGTCCAAGGTCACATTAAAGTCATGTTTACAACAAATTAAAGTTTTAATGCGGTAACTGGAAGTTTCTTCATCTTACTATTTGGATGGAACATTCGAGAGACAAACCGCACTGTTGGTGGCTTGTTCGGGTAATCTTCACTGACTTGAAGTGTCAACTTGAACGTACCTGACATGCTCAAAGCATATTTTGTAACAACTATAGCACAGTGTCTCTAGTTAACATATGCAGACATCAGTACTTGAAAAGAACATTTGGATTCTACTCGGTAAGTCGTTCTTTTCAATTTTTAAATGTTAGGGACAAGATATTATATGTTGCAGCAAATAACTTGCAGCATGATAAAAATATATAAAACCGATAAAGACAATTTCAGATTCTACCTGGCCAAAGTTGAATGGCCTTTTTTCTTTCTTTCTTCCTAGTTTTTATCAATTCTTTTCCACAGACCTGGGGTAGGGTTTTGAAAGCCATAGTGCACTGAAAGCCAGGTCGAAACATTTATATAAAGGGTCCTGTAAGAATCTAGGCCGTGACTCGATCCCAGTGTGGCTGATAAATCCATATGCTAGCTAATCATACTCCTACAACTTTTTGTGATGCAGAATTTGGTTTCATGTTCCTCAAAATTTCAAATAATTGTGCCATGATGCTTTTTGTACTATTCCATCTCAGTCTAAATTCTCAAGGACTGAAAATACAAAGCCAAACATAATCATGATGTTCAAACGTGCTCTAGCCTATGTAAGTCAAGTCTACCACTATAATTATTAAAGTCTTGTCTTCCATAAAACCACTCCAACCAAAATAAAGATTCATCTATAAAGTCAACTCATTAACAACGATTTGTGATAAGTCCCACAAGTATGTACAGCTTTAGCACCCCAATGAATTTTACATGAGACACATAAGTAGTAAAATGGCATTTCTTAATAAAGTTATCATTTGACATAAGTAATTAAGAATGCAAAATGGAAATGATTTGAGTATCATATATAATAAAAATAATAAGTACTGAAATCAGCACACCAAAACTTTAAAACTAAAAACTTCCAAACAAAATCTGACCATAAGAATGACTCACCTCCATCCCAAGGTGTGTCATCAGGGCTGCAATCCACACCAGAAAAGAAACCACAAACGGCTTATCCAATGATACTTAAAATCACCATACATAGAACATAATAAATAAATAAACAAACACATAGACATAATAATAAATTACAAATAATAGCATTTAATTTTGATGCAAGCAGAATGCTGAAACTCACCCGAATATGACCGCGTTCCAAAGCATTATATTATTATCTTGGGGTGCGCCACTGATACCTGCAGGCGGGTCCTGCTGTAACCTCTTGAAATCCCTCATCAGTCGCTTCCTAGCTGGAGTGGACATCCTAACTGCCTAATATAGCAATCATTAACATCATACACAAAAATCACCTCTATATATGTAATAACTAAAAGTGACGGATAAAATAATAATCAAAATATAATAGTCTTGTTTAATAATTCATAGATACATTCTGAACCGGCTTGATTTACAAATCACAAGTTCAGATTAGAATATAAGACTTGTTACGGTTTAGTTTTTATAGATGCAAGTAATATTTCCGAAAATGAAATTAGGGTTATCTACAGTATTCATTACAATTATAAAAATTCAATTTTCATTCAAGAAATGTATATCACCACCTCAATTTAGCATTTAAATGACTTTATGTAAAAACACAGCATTTTTATGCATAAAGAAGACAAAACCCAAAAAGAAAAACAAAGAAAACTAAAGACTCTTATTTCTTCATCATAATCAAGATTCCAGGACACTCTTTCTTGATATGCTTTCAATTAATTAAATAAATTAAAACACAATATCTACACGAATTCATAAGGGCATCCATTTACCTGGGAGATAAATCAAGTGAAGTCCTTTAGTTGAAGTTGTGGAGTGCGCGGTTTGTGAAGCCGAGAGAGAGAGAGAGAGAGAGAGAGAGAGAAGAACTTCGTGGGAATTTTGTATTTGGGTATTTGGGTATTTGGGTATATATATGTTGTATACTCTCATGTTTGGCTGCGCTTATAAGCCCAAATCCCACCCAAGCTTCTTTATACGGTGGCTTCAATTTTTTATTTAGTCCAAATCAAAATAGGTTATAAGTTACGTCCATTCACTTTTTCTGACTTATAAGATTCGTTTACCGAGTGAATACTAATTTAACATTCAAATCAATTGAAATAATTAACATTTGATGCGTTCATCCGATTTTATAATTAATTTATGAAATTACACTAAAAAATCATGAAAGAAATATTACTTTCTTAAAAGTGATTTATTAATTCTAAATTTTTATTCGACATAGAATTATGGTATAATTATAATTATACTTATTACGAATTTTTCATTTGTAATAAAAGGAATGCTATTGATCTTTAATTTGTGAACTTATTTTATGTTTGGTAACAAATAACAATAAAGAAAATAAAAAACAAAAACAAAAATCTACCAAACAAATCTGTCACACCCAACTTGCAAGTTGCAGCCACATACGGCCCCACCCCCATATATATTTATTTAGATGGCGTCACGGCTCTATGTTCAGGCTTTATTTTATTCCATTTTCATCACTCGGCAAATATTTGGTGTTTAATCTAAGTGGATTCAATTCCCGTGCCATTTTAATATTGTTTATAAATGTTTGATCACTAACAAATCAACGACTAATCTTGATGGTATGTCTGATATTCATCGTTGACACATGTCACATACTAGATCAACTAGGGTTAATTTCACTAATAGTCACTAAATTTTCATTGAAATTATAAAACCGTTACTGAAATAACAAAGTTTCAACGGTGGTCATTGAAGTTTACTAAAACTTACATCAAAAGTCACTCGTTGAAATTCTTCAATTAACTTGATGACGTGTCACTTGTAAATTTCCATATGGCGCACATTTGGATGACACGTGGCAAAATTATTGACATGTGGACTTTACTCACTAATTATAATAAATTTGGATATCAATGAATATCTCTATAATATAAGGACCTAGATGAAAATACTTCAAAATAAATTTTATAATAAATACCTCAAAAATTACATCTAAGGTCCTTCAACTTTTTATATCTTCAAATTTTGGTCCCCAAATTTTTAATTATCTTTCAGTTAAGTCCTTTAAAAATGACATCTTAGGTCCTTCAACTTTTTACATCTTTACACGTTGGTTCCCAAATTTTCAATTATCTTTCATTTAAGTCCTCCAAAATTGCATCTTGGGTCCTTCAACTTTTTACATATATATATACACTATGGTCTCCAAATTTTTAATTATCATTCAGTTAAGCCTTCCAAAAATTGTATTTTAGGTCTTTCAACTTTATACATATTCAAACTTTGATTTCCTAAATCCTTGATTTTAGTGGTTAAAATAAATACAATTTTAGTGGTCAAAATTATTTATTTATTGAGCCAAAGTTATTGGGCATGTTCTAGTAGTTGAGCCAAAACTAGAGCCAATTTTAGTTAGTGAGGTTTTAGTTCAATAACTAAATAATAATTTTGACCACTAAAATTGTACTTATTTTAACCACTAAAATCAAATATTTAGGAGACCAAAGTTTGAAGATGTATAAAGTTGAAAGACCTAAGATGTAATTTTTTGAGGGCTTAACTGAAAGATAATTGAAAATTTGGGGACCAAAGTGTATAGATGTAAAAAGTTGAAGGACCCAAGATGCACTTTTTGGAGAACTTAAATGAAAGATAATTGAAAATTTGAGAACCAAAGCGTAAAGATGTAAAAAGTTGAAGGATCTAAGATACAATTTTGAAGGACTTAACTGAAAGATAATTGAAAATTTGGAGACCAAAATTTGAAGATATAAAAAGTTGAAGGACCTTAGATGCAATTTTTGAGGTATTTATTATAAAATTTATTTTGAAGTATTTTCAGCTAGGTCCTTTATTATAAAGGTATTCATTGAGGTCCAAATTTATTATAATTAGTAGGTAAAGTCCACATGTCAATAATTTTGTCACGTGTCATTTAAATGTGCGCCACATGGACATTTACAAGTGACGCGTCATCAAGTTAATTGTAGAATTTCAGCGAGTGACATTTAGTGCAAGCTTTAATAAATTTCAGTGACCACCGTTGAAACTTTGTTATTTCAGTGACGATTTTATAATTTCAATAAAATTTCAGTGACGATAAGTGAAATTAACCCACTAGTATTACGTTGGATGGATTGCGTCACTTTGGGACATTGAGAGTTTGAATAACTAGATGACTTTGTATTTTTGTGATTACATTGAGCACCGATTTCTTTTAGTCTTGTATTGTTATTAGATTTTTTGGTGGTGAGTTGTCCGAGACATCTTTATTTTTTTAAAAGATATTTTGAAGTGATCATGACTTCCCTCCTTCTACCGTATATCATTTGTTTGATTACTCTAAGAGATGAGTTATGCAACTTTTAATCCTTGTTAGATATTTTTGAATGGTATCATAATGGTGTTGTTTAGATATTTCTAATTATGTGATGAGTTATTTCTTTTATTTGTATTTATTGTCTTTTTATAATAATCAATTTAGTATGCGAATACCAGATGCTTGAGGAGTAAAATATTTTCTTATTATTTGCAAGAATACCAAAAAACCAATGTAAAACGACAAACTATAAAATCCCTAAACTTGTGAAATACATAATTGCCCCTAAGTAATTTAAGGTAAAATAAATAATAAAAACAAAAACAAAAACAAAGAAAAAAAAAAGCATAAGTCGGCTGTCGGATGTCGGGTGTCGGCCACTTATTTATCAATTTTCAAGATTAATTTACCACTCATAATAAATACCCTTATTTATTTATTTTTTCTACTTTGAAAGTTTATAGTGGCATCTCTATCATTGACATCACTACAAAATAAATAAAAATGGAGAATATAAAGAAAAAAAATGGAAAAATGAACCTACGATTATTCAACCATATGGTCAAACATTGTGTATCAACTTGGGATTACTTTGTCTTGTAACGAGTCAATGTCGAGATTGAACTATTAATTAAACAATCGAGGTTGATCGACTAGTTTTTTATGTGACCAATTGTTAACAGGGTTTTTTCAGAAATAACCACAATAAATAAACCATTTCTTAAAATACTATCATGTTTTTTTTTATTCTAAAAATACTGTTTTTTTTATTCTAAAGATACTGTTTTTTAATTTTTGTAACACTTGTTGTTACATTTGTTATTTTATAGTTATAATAAATGTGTTACATTTGTTATTAACAAACATAACAAATATAACAATAAGTGTTATAAAAATAAAAAACAGTATTTTTAAAAGGCTTATTTGCACAAATGGTCCCTGACTTTTGAACTTACTACGGGTTGATGACCTATCTTTTCATTTTTGACAGTTTAGCCCCTATTTCAAATGTTTTTGGCAGCAATGGTCCTTTTCAACAATTTCCATCCAAATGGCTGTCAAATTTCACGGTGGAAGTTTTTTTTATTTAAAAAATGCTTATTTACACAAATGGTCCCTGACTTTTGTAAAGAAAAATTTGCAGCAAAAGTCCCTAATATTTTATAAAGTGTTGAAAAGTCCCATAACCTTATAATCCTAACACATATGACCCTAAATTTTTTTGACAATTTTATCTCTAACTTAAATAAATTAAAAATAACTCACAAACCTTTTCAAAAATACAAATAAGTCCTAAATTTTTTTATTTTTTTACGGATTTACACTTAAAATAATAAAAAGTGTATCATCAAGTCCCAAAACTTTTAATTTTATTCACCAAAATAATATTTAAAATGTGTTTGATTAAAATCAAAGTTTTTAGTAAAAGTGATTGAAAAATTGTGGGACTATAAAATGTGTGGTTAAAATTAATTGTTGATTTTGACTTTAACTTTTTAACAAAATCAAAATTGAAAACAAACAGGCTCTTAGAGTCTCTACATATTTTGTCCAGTTGTCTATTAATTAACAAAAAAATTATACCCATGATCAAAATTTGACCAATTTAAAATTTTAATTTATTTTTCATATCAATTACTAGAAGTGACAAAATGGGTAAGCTCAGATAGCCCGTTCTCTAGGTTGGGCTAGTCCAATAAAAAGTTGATCCAATAAAAATTAGGTCAATTTAGTCCGGTACAACTAGCCAATCAGGCTGGCCCGATAATTTTTTTTTTTGCCCAAGTCCCTACCCCACACTTCAAACACCCCACCCCTGGCAGCCACATTTCACAGAGAGGGGATGGGTGGGGTGTTTGAAGTGTGGAGTAGGGACTTGGGCAAAAAAAAAAATTATCGGGCCAGCCTGGTTGACTAGTTGTATTGGACTAAATTGACCTAATTTTTATTTAATCAATTTTTTATTGGACCAGCCCAGCCTAGAGACCAGGCTATCTGGACTGGCCCACTGGGCTGTCCCATTTTGCCACCTCTAGTAATTGATATGAAAAATAAATTAAAATTTTAAATTGATCAAATTTTGATCATGGGTATAATTTTTTTGTTAATTAATAGACCACTGGACAAAATCTGTAGAGACTCTAAGAGCCCATTTGTTTTCAATTTTGATTTTGTTAAAAAGTTAAAGTCAAAGTCAACAATTAATTTTAACCACACATTTTATGGTCCCACAATTTTTCAATCACTTTTACTAAAAAATTTGATTTTAATCAAACACATTTTAAATATTATTTTGGTGAATAAAATTAAAAGTTTTGGGACTTGATGACACACTTTTTATTATTTTAAGTGTAAATTTGTAAAAAAATAAAAAGATTTAGGACTTATTTGTATTTTTAAAAAGGTTTGTGAGTTATTTTTAATTTATTTAAGTTGGGGATAAAATTGTCAAAAAAGTTTAGGGTCATATGTGTTAGGATTAGAAGGTTATGGGACTTTTCAACACTTTCTAAAATATTAGGGACTTTTGTTGCAAATTTTTCTTTACAAAAGTCAGGGACCATTTGTGCAAATAAGCATTTTCTAAATAAAAAAACTTCCACCGTGAAATTTGACGGCCATTTGGATGGAAATTGTTGAAAAGGACCATTGCTGCCAAAAATATTTGAAATAGGGGCTAAACTGCCAAAAATAAAAAGATAGGTCTTCAACCTGCAGTAAGTGCAAAAGTCAGGGACCATTTGTGCAAATAAGCCGTCTATTAATTAACAAAAAAATTATACCCATGATCAAAATTTGACCAATTTAAAATTTTAATTTATTTTTCATATCAATTACTAGAAGTGGCAAAATGGGTAAGCTCACATAGCCCGTTCTCTAGGCTGGGTTAGTCCAATAAAAATTAGGTCAATTTAGTCCGGTACAACTAGCCAATCAGGCTGGCCCGATAATTTTTTTTTTTTGCCCAAGTCCCTACCCCACACTTCAAACACCCCACCCCTGGCAGCCACATTTCACAGAGAGGGGATGGGTGGGATGTTTGAAGTGTGGAGTAGGGACTTGGGCAAAAAAAAAAATTATCGGGCCAGCCTGGTTGACTAGTTGTATTGGACTAAATTGACCTAATTTTTATTTAATCAATTTTTTATTGGACCAGCCCAGCCTAGAGACCAGGCTATCTGGACTGGCCCACTGGGGTGTCCCATTTTGCCACCTCTAGTAATTGATATGAAAAATAAATTAAAATTTTAAATTGGTCAAATTTTGATCATGGGTATAATTTTTTTGTTAATTAATAGACCACTGGACAAAATTTGTAGAGACTCTAAGAGCCCATTTGTTTTCAATTTTGATTTTGTTAAAAAGTTAAAGTCAAAGTCAACAATTAGTTTTAACCACACATTTTATGGTCCCACAATTTTTCAATCACTTTTACTAAAAAATTTGATTTTAATCAAACACATTTTAAATATTATTTTGGTGAATAAAATTAAAAGTTTTGGGACTTGATGACACACTTTTTATTATTTTAAGTGTAAATCTGTAAAAAAATAAAAAGATTTAGGACTTATTTGTATTTTTAAAAAGGTTTGTGAGTTATTTTTAATTTATTTAAGTTAGGGATAAAATTGTCAAAAAAGTTTAGGGTCATATGTGTTAGGATTAAAAGGTTATGGGACTTTTCAACACTTTCTAAAATATTAGGGACTTTTGTTGCAAATTTTTCTTTACAAAAGTCAGGGACCATTTGTGCAAATAAGCATTTTCTAAATAAAAAAACTTCCACCGTGAAATTTGACGGCCATTTGGATGGAAATTGTTGAAAAGGACCATTGCTGTCAAAAACATTTGAAATAGGGGCTACACTGCCAAAAATAAAAAGATAGGTCCTCAACTCACAGTAAGTGCAAAAGTTAGGGACCATTTGTGCAAATAAGCCATTTTTAAAATAAAAAAAGTTAAATAGTATTTTTTAAATTATTTTATATTTTGTAGTATAGGGTGAAATTATCACATTGTTAACTAATTTTAATAGTTATCAGTTTTGAGTTTTACCTAAAGTAAAATTGATTCTACTTTTTCTTGTTGATCAATCCAATCCAGTCTGATTTTAACTACATCGAATAATATCTTTTAAATTTCATATAGAGCTGTAAAAACATTTATCCAAGCGTAAAAGATATATACGTGCGTACTTGTTCAATTCAAGAAAAGGGAAGATCTATGGTCTGAGGGAGTTTTCTTGGGCTCAAGCTACTCAAGATAACACTAATTTTCTATTGTTTAATTAAACTTAATTGTAATCAATTACTTGTGAACGTGTGAATTCATGCAGCAAACCCAATAATTTTTTGCTTATTTGACTTCCTATATTCAAACTGAAATATATATTTTTTTTTCCCTATAAATAATCTTCTTTTCTCCCTAATTGTAAATTTATAGACGAGTCAATTCAGCATACATTGTGTAGATCATGAATCTTGGTTAAAAGATGAACCCGTCACCTTAAAATTATAAACATTTCGAACATAAGACATTTGATTAAAAGATAAATCCATCTTTCATGAGTAGACATGTTGGATATATAAGTACACATGCATTAATTTATACTCAAACAATTTAAAATTTTCAATTATTTACAAAAGATTAGTCAAGTATTTATACACCAAATAATTATCCTTTTTGGCTTTTCTACGGGACAAACTCAAGAATTGAGCTCAATTCAGACAGACAGGCCTTCTGGCATTGATTGTACAACAAAAATAAAGAAAAAATAAAATAATATTATGTCCACATATATATACATAGTTGATAGTTTATGCTAACACTCATTCTTCACAGTGCAACTTAGAGCGCCAGCAAATTGGGTAAGCTTATTTACAAATGTTCCAGGTTTTGGGCTGACCATGCCAGGACCCCCAACAAACTTGTGATTAGGGTTACCAGATTGTGTGAAGAAGGCTCCATTCATCATCACATCTCCCTCTGATTTCCATACCCAATTTTTCCACACACTCTCAGGTGCATATTCCCTCTTTGTCACCTACACACCAGAATCAATAATGAGCTGATAAAACATTTGCTACGTACTTTAGTATGTTCTTTATGGTGGACACGACGACACTATTGAACAATGTTAAGAAAAGAAAATAAGCTAAATTGTTGTCTAATGGATTGTGTTGAACATAGACATATCATTAACTTATCCTCTCGGCCATAGGTGGACCTAATATTCAACGGCAAGCGGATGCAACGAATACTGTATTGTCTAATATTATTTACCAAACATACTTATAATTCTCGATATGCTTACCTCTTTGGCAAAAGCATTTGGCGGGCCAATGAAGCGATTGCCCTGACTAAGTATTGTCGGGTGTTGGCTTCCACCGATGGCATACATGAGCCAATGAGTATAATCATTGTTAAGTACATGTACAAAACCCCATCTCGCTCTCGGCATTCTTTGTTCCAACCCTTGTCCAAAGTGATTGAAACAAAGGGTGATTTGCATTATTGAGTCACCTGAGTAGCCATCACTTGCTCCAAATAACATCACCTGCACAGTTATAGAATCATTAATTCATTCTTCTTCCATGTATGAACATAAAGCAGATATTTAGTATGCATGTAGGGGTGATGGCAACCAATTCTCCCAAAAGCTATAGCTAGTAGGAGATGTGCAATCATGCCCCCAGGACGAGGCTCACGAATCCATCTATTCGTTTCGACCTTTGATAATCTATTATGAGATAAGCCCACTTCATATTCAGATAATGCTTCACGGGACAATATAATAGACACAATTTTAACTTTTTTTTCATCTTTGGACACGATTATAACTTCTTTTTCACCTTTACTATTGTCCAGTTATATGTAGTCCCTCGTTCCAAACATGCACACAAAAGTTGTTCGTCTTGGATATGCATGCTTTTTGTTTGGATTAAGGAAAAAAGAAGCAAAGACAAGGCAGAAATGTCATAATTAGATAGAACAACAATCAAAATTACCTCATTATGGTGGGTGAAATGGCAATTGGATATGGTAATTGCCGTAGAAGCCTCGATGGCATCAATAAGTCCATCTTCACAATTTGACATGGAAATGTGATCAATCCAAATATTCGTACCCCCAAAAATCGAAATGCCATCGCCATCACTTCTCGACCGGTAGCCATAGTGATTTATGGAATCTCTAATTAGGCCGCCGTTACCGGCTTTAATGTCGTGAATTCGGAGGCTATGAATGATCACATTACTTATGAATTGTAGAGTAAAACCAGCACCATTGGCAATATGCACTTGTGCTCCACGCCCGTCAATTGTTTTGTTGCTTGTCATTATAAGCTCTTCATTTAGCCTAATAACCATATCATGTGCAAATATGATCCAAAGTGGATCTGGTTGGACTACGGCATGGCGCAAAGTTCCCGGCTTAGGATTAACTTGGTCGTTGTCTGATGAATCCGTTACAACGTAAATCTTGCCACCCTTGCCTCCGGTGGCATGGCGACCAAACCCTAGCACGCAATCGGCCAGTTTCATCCGATTTTGTGCCCAGTTTTTGTCGCACCTCCAGCATTGATCAATAGGGTTTGATGCCATGCATGGACCATTATACTTTTTTAAACCCCTTCTTGTGCTGTTGCTGCCATCTATCGACCTGCATTGAACAAAACATTTTTCTATGTAAACAACAATAATGAATAAAGCTTTATAATAATCTTGTATCGTCACTGCGTTTCAATTCATTGACAGATATACCGGAAAATTGTAACTTACTTGTGAACGTGCTTGTTGAGATTATTCATTACTTCTCTAGAATTAGGTTGATAAGCCTGGCGAGCGGCCTCCTTTGCCTTTTCTGCCCGCTTCTGCCAAACCCTATCAAAATCTCTACTAATTGCTTCTGATTTAATAATCATAATGAAAAAAATGAATAAAGTTAATATATGCAGCTTAATGGCCTCCATTACTGCACATCTAATGATGCCTTTGTTTTTGTTAAGTTTTTTTGTTTTCCTACATTCTACGAAAATTAGTAGAGTAATATATGAAAATGTTAGGACTGGTCAATTTGTGTTGGGATAAATGAATTGTTTAAATACCACAAGTGGAAGGAAACGGAATAAGGAATGATGAGAAGCTGAGAGTGAAATCTGGGGAACCTCTTTTACACTACTGGTCACTGGTTCAAAATTTTGTTTCTTTTCTTTGGACAACTTTTTTTCTATTTTATGAGACAGAAAGGCATATAATTAATTATAGTACTCGTAGTGCATGTTTAGTATACAATATAAAGTATATACACGACATTATAATGAATAAGATTTAATTTTTTTTATAAACACGGTAGTGATGAATTAAACTATTGTTGTTGAAAATTCGACTAACTCAATAGGAAATGAAGTAAGAGTAGAAATAGAGCAAGGTATTCCGAATCAAAATTTCTTTAAGACAGATTTAGTCCCCCTACAAAACAGTGCCAACTAAATAGATAGACGTCTATCTCCTAAGATACAACGCTTCTTCTAAAATTGGTATTGCACTATATCAACCTTGTATGTTGAATCAAAAAATTGATTGTACTCTTTTGAATGGAATGAAAAACACGAACTTTAAACAGTTGCACGAAACTAATTTGAACAAAAATTTCCCCAGATGGAATTTTGGAGAGAGATAAGAATTTCTAAATCTATAATTCATAATTGATTTGGTGTGAAAAAACTGAGTTTAGGAGCTTCAATTTATGGAATTTAAATTGTTTATTTGAATGAGTATGTGTCTCTTCATGAATATGTACACTATTTAATTAATTAATATGAACCCTTAGATCGTACTATTTAATATTTTTATGTGATCTAATCGTCCAAATTAAATATTAAATGAATATATCCATCCACCAATATTCATCAGACTCATTCACCAATTATGAATTTTATTTAACTTTTTAAATTGGAAACATTTTCAATTCACCTCAAATTAATTGTAATGACCCACATCATTAAATATATTTAATGATTTAATCCAATAAAATTCAATTAATTCCAACAACCATGTTAAATGATCTTAATCTCATCCAAAACTTCAAGTTATTCACGAAAAGGAGTTTAATATTTATTTTTATCTTCAACACACATCCTTTAATTAATATGCAAATCAAAATCGTTTTTCATTAAAGTAATTAAGTCGTAAGTTAAGAAATGTACAAAACGGAACTTTTGGTGATTCTCAAACCCGAAGAAAAAAGTTTGGAATAGAATAATTAATTGAAGATCATTCAAGAAAAGCTATCTCAAGTTGGAATAGAATTAACCCTAATACCAAGCTACCAAACTTTCTTGCTTACTACTATAAATATAAGGCTTGAATATATAATAGCCCTAATTAACATCGATAACTCATTTCAATTAAAATCAATTACTTTCTAAATATTATATTAATGGCGATTGATGGCAGAGTCAAACCTGGTATTGATAAGAGAGAGTCAAGTTTGTTGTTTAGAGAGATAGTGCCTCCTCATGGCTGGAAAGAAGATGAAAATAATCATTATTTGCGGATAACTCTTCCTGGTAATATCAGAAATTATATAGTATTATTTACTTATTTAAATTTCTAGATTTTTTTTTTTTTTTTTTTTCATTTTCTATAACTTTTGTTATTGTTTATATATATGAATCTTGAAGGAACTTTATTATGCCCATATCGAGTATTCTTTTGATCATTTTTTATGGAAAATAATGAGTTGTTTGTTGTACTATTATATGAATCAATTCATTATTTTCCGTGTTCGTCTTTTTCAAACAGTATATTCAATACAAAAATCACGACTAAATTAATATATTTATATATATTTCTTGATTTCAGGATTTGAACAAATGAATGTGACGCTTCAAATCGATAAGTTTGGCCATCTTGTGGTACGCGGGGAGAGGCAACTGAGTGGACACAAGTTTGTTTCCTTTCAAGAAACTTTTGACGTGCCTAAAAACGCAAATGTTGAGGAGTCCAGTGGAGAATTTGTAGATGGTGAAATATTTTGCGTCACTATTCCAAAAATGCTATCAGAATATCCAAAGATCAACACCCCTACTCAAAAATCAATGGGAAATCCTGAATCAAAGCGTGACCATGCAACTGGTTCCAATATTGGTAATAAGAAGAGCACGAGAAAGCCAGACGAATTTCTTGATCCAGAAGTACCAAAGCATGACATTAAGAAACACGAGTCGAATATTATAACAACTGACGAGAAATCGACTATGAAAATATGGTATTTCCTAGTGATACTTGTAATTGTACTTATTGTTATTGTTGTGCCCATATCACTTCGGTTTCATAAGTGATGAAGTTAAATTTCATAAAAGACTAGCAATTATAACAAAATAATAAGCATGGAATCATGCTGATGATTTATTGGAATATCAAATGTAACATTATATAATTATATATATATTCGTTAATAAGGAAATACAAGTTTGGCATGTTTAAATTGATATACCTTAATATATGATAATTTATATCCATATAGGTATTCTACTTGTGCAAGTATCGTGCTTTGAAAAGTTATGTTCTAAATAATATTTTATCTGTTCGACAAAAATATAATTACCTTATTTAGTCATTTATTTCAAATTATAATCTTTTTTTCTTGTTGAAAGTATAATTACTTTCTTAGTTACCTAATATACATATATCTAATGTGTCTTGTTAATTATGAACAGATATGAATTATACTATAATATTAAATATACGGGTATATTAGAAAAAACGTAAGTAAATTTGACTTTTTCAACTATATTAATTAAGTTTTTTTTAATTTGTATAAAAATAAAAGTAAATCTATCACACGAAAAGAGTATATGATAGTTTGGCATGTTTGAATTATTTCTTAATTTCTTCTACTAGATTATATTCTTGGGTTTGATGAGGTGTTCTGGGGACTATTTGATAAATGAAAAATTTGGTGTCAATTTTCTAATTATGAGTTGGCAGAAAATTATGTTTCCAAATTTTGCTGTCTATACATCATGATCCTCCAGTGCTCGATTTGGTGACGTAGGAGAATGATGAACACATGAGAGGAACTTGTAGTTTGCTTAAAGTTAAAATTAACAATTTATTTTAGTCACATATTTTATAAAATTAACAATTTTTATTAACTTTTTATCAAAAACTACTAAAAATTAGTTACACCAAACAAGCTAACATCTTTTTACATTTCTAGGTTTTTCTTTTCTTGTTTAAATAGGGGCTTAGGGTTTCATTATAGAGTTCTTTGTTTATTAAATCAAAATAAAAATTTTGGATTTGTTTAATTTCTGGTTTTTGATATTTCAAGTCAACGAGTTCAAATTCTTGGCATTCGTGCATAAATTAACAAGTCTTTGATATCTATTTTTCTGATATTCTGAAAAAAAAACTAGAAAGTTGATTGTGTCGCGATATTCATTTGGAATCAACGAATTTCGATCATTCATTATTCGTTCTTCCGCCTACTTCAGAGTCTCAATACAAAACATAAAATAATTACTTGAGTTTCGACGATAGAGCATACGAATAGTGTCAGCATAACGTTGATACACACAATATAGATTATTGCTTGAGTTTTGGCATCAAAACATACCGGGGGTGGGGGGAACATGAACAAAGGCATGTGTTCTTTATTAATTTGGCTACTATTTTTAGAGAAATATTTTATTTTAAGCCAAGGTTATTTTTGGCATCTATTATTGGTAGAGGTTTTTTTTTTTTTTTTTTAAGTTTATTGCTATTTAAACTCTATTAAAAGCTAAATTGTTTTTTTTTTTATATTGAATGAATATTGATATTTCATGGACAATTTGAAAATTAAAAAATCTCAAATCACTTAATTATTATTTATTTCACTCTTGGCCTGCATCGACAATATTACAATGATATCACATTGGACAACAAGTAAGACACCATGGATAAGGTTTTTCATACTATTTCATGTGTATGAAGCATTGAATCTTGCACGTGTCTTCTGGTGTTTAAATTAGGTTTAAACAAATGGCTTTATAAAAACTAAAAACATCGAAAACTACACAAAGCAAATAACATTCTCTTCCTTCTTTCTTTCTTACTACAAAGTACGTGGTCTTCGTGCAGATCCATCGGTTGGCTTTACGGCTTTGAAAAGTTTCTGTTTTTATTTTCTATTAATCAATCATTTTTTTTTCAACCCCACAAAAATAATTTACTTTCTTTATTCATATGTTTTAAATTATAGTTTGATTTCCTTATTAATAGTATAGTTAATTTCTTAATTTTCTAATATATTTCTATTAATGTACCATTATATTAATGTAAGAATATATTATAATTAGAAAAAATATAAGTAAATTTATTGTTTCAACTATTATAATTAAATTTTTTAAATCAGTGTGAAAATGAAACTAAAGCGAGTCGGAGAGAGATATCTCATTGTCATTAAAAATAAATTAGTTCTTATAATTTAAGAAATTTATTGGAAAATGAGGGCAGGGTGAGAAGTGATATTTGTTAATTGGTAAATCTCACATCGGTTATATACCAAAATATTAACCAGTATATAAGAGATTGTACTACTCTTTTTAATAAAATTGATTTTTTAAGATGAAACCTCAAGTTTTAATATGATATCAGAGTCCATTAAGTTTAAACGAACAATTCGGTATATCTAAAGCTCAAACGAGCATTTGGATTTCAAGATTGGTATGCTCAAACGAGCCATCATCTTGCGGATGCATGTTAAGGGATAAATCTCACATCGATTACATACCGAAATATTAACTAGTATATGTTTGAGCAACTCCTCTTAGGTTGACTTTTTAAGATGGAATATTAGGTCTTAATAGTATTGATAAGAGAGAGTCAACTTTGTTGTTTAGAAAGTTTGTGGATGACTGTTGGAGTTGGATCGATGAGTGCATGTTTGACATATTAAAATTATTTTTTAAGTGTTTATAATTTGTGAATTTTATGGAATATGGAGATAATAAGGGTAGTAAATTATGGGTCTTATGGAATGTATGAATAATAAGGATAGTAAATTGTCGGTCTTATGGAATGTTGGGATAATATGGGGTCACTGTGGTTGAAAGGCCGAGTCAAACACTCTGATTTGGGAAAGAGCCTAACTTATAAAGTTTAAGTTACAAATGCCTCTTTTATAATAAAATACTTAAATATCATCGTCGATAAGATCCTTTAACAGAGGTCTATTTATAGACATATATGTCTGTTAACGCCAATTTGGGTCTTAACAGACCATGGGTTGTTAACATGTCTCTGTTAAGGTTTGTTAACAAATGAAATATTAATGAGTAATGCTACATGAACCAACACTTAGACCAAAAGTTGGACAACCATAAGTAAAATGTCTATAGTGTCATTTGAAAAGACACATTTGAAAATTTGAATTGTGTCTTTTCAAAGGACATTTTTGATATTTTACCCATAGTTGTCAAACTTTTGGTCCAAGTTTTGGTTCATATAGCATTTTCCAATATTAATAGACCACATGTCTATTAATGATAATTTACAACTGATAAACTTAAATCCACAATTTCTACCTTAAATTAAAGAAAGAATAAATAACAATACATTTTACAGCAATTTAGATGTGTTAGGTTTTAACAATGAAATGAGATTTCCTATACTTATTTGAACTTGTTTTGAGATTAATGAAATGTCAATTTTTTTGTAAAATAACAAAATTTGAAAGCTTCATTTTCGCCAAATACGTATAAGTTGCAAGAATTAATTTGAAAAGTATGAAATGGAATAAGTGAGAGGAAAAAGATATGGATATATTCAGTAATTTTCTTACAAAATGGGTCAACGGCTATTCAAATAAATTGGTCGAATCATCCGACCATTTACCACTATTCCCATATAATAAGGGTAGTAAGTTGTGAGTCTTATAGAGTATGTAGATAATAAGAGCATCTCCAATGCACTCCGTCTATATCTTTTTAAACGTGTCACATAAGCATATATAGACAGAATTATAAAAAAAATTTCTCCAATGCATGTTGATATAGACTCCGTCTAGCTGATATGGCACACTAAAAAATAGACTCCGTTTAGAAGTTAGTCTAACTTCTAGATGGAGTGAGTTATCAAATTTAAATCCCCACTGTTATGTGAGCTTTTTTTATTATTATTTTATACAAAATTTAATGCCACATAAGCGGTAGTATTAGTTTTAGACGGAATCCACTGGAGATGAATTTTAATTTGACCGTATATTTTATAGACATAGTACCACATGAACTAGAAGTCCGTCTATTTTACCTACCACGTAGACTACAATAGACAGAATGCATTGGAGATGCTCTAAGGGTAATAAGTTGTGGTTTTATGAAATATGTAGATAAAAAATATTTTTGGTCAATTTGACTATTTTAAATTTAGTCAAACAAGCTTAGAATATTTCCAATGTACTCTGTCTATTGTAGTCTATGTAGCATGTAAAATAGACGAACTTCTAGTATATGTGTCAATACGTCTATTGAATAGACGGCTAAATTAAATATTCATCTCCAATTTGTTCTGTCTAAAACTAATATTACTACTTATGTGACATTAAATATTTTTTTAATTGGTGAATCTTCAATTTTTATTTTTCTCATCCGAATTTTTTTTAATAAAATATTAAATTTGATTTAAATTTGCTGAGTTATTTTATCTAAAAGTTCATCTAAATTTAGACAGACTTCTAGACGGAGTCTTTATTAACATGCATTAGAGATTGTTTTTTATAACTCTTTCTATTTATACTAATGTGACACGTCTAAAAAATAAAGTACATTAGATGTGCTCTTAGATGAAAATAATCATGATCTGCTCATAACTCTTCCTGGTACATCACAAATTAATTAATCTTATTTATTAATTTGCATTTCTAGATTTTTTGCCCTTTTCAGTTGGAACTTTTGTTATTGTTTTTATATGTATAAGAATCTTGAAGGAACTTTCTTTTTTCCCCTATTTTATTCTTTGTTAAGGAGAACGTCTTGACGGCGAAATCTTCCACCTATATCAGAGGCTTCTTGACCAGACGGATTGTAAATCGAGGAATGTGTACGAGTGGTAGAGACTTGAGAAAGAGATCAAACAGGCCATCCCCCAAAACAGATCCCCACAATATTTTAGTGAAAATCTACCCCACAGGCAGTTGCAAATTATATGTTGTTGAAGGCAATATTTAATTTAATATACATATGTGATTCTTTTTTAATAATCTAATTTTTTAGGTACGAGATAGATAACATCGTGGGTTTAAGTTTTTACGTTATTAATTTATGAAGGAAGAAAAGAAATCAAGCGTTGAAGAATAAAATAGTGGCCAAATGCTTAAATGTTTTATTTTAAAGAACTTAACAATAATCTTAATAGGTGTTACCACACGATTATGATATAGCTGCCACGTCAGCAAGGGCCCCATCCAAACCCAGCAAGGACCCCGTTCAAGATCCATCAAGAATTCCATCTGGGCCCTGCTAGGGCCTCGGAAGTTTCGATAAAACGCTAGAAGGCCCGTCGTACACCTTGACCTTCGGCAGCCAAAAACCCGCGGGGCTTGTGGAAGGCCTCGGCACTCACGTGCGATCCACAGGGCCTCGTCAGATTTCGTATCATTCACAACCAGCGAGCAACTCAATATGCCGGGATGACCAGAGAAGTAACTAAAGAAAGATTGCGTTGATTTGGCGCACGAATCCTCACAAGGAAACCAAATCGTAATCTCCTAAAATCATGCAATGTGATAAACTCAAAGAAGGAAGATAATCTCAGAGATCTTTATCACATAAGGAAGGAGGATCCGATTGAGTATCAAATTGATTTGTCTCCTAAATCAATTGGAACTCTTGTGCTATAAATACAACGTCTCCGGTTGTTCCAAGATACGCACTTTTTATGCTTAAGAATCCCACCCTAAACTCTGCTCAAATCTCTGCCTGCTTGTCTCTCCCACACCCCATTGTTTCCACCCCAGTGTATCTCCTTTATACCGGCAGTTGACTTGATCGTCGGAGTGCCAACGATCGCCGGACCCTTTTTCTTCGAAGATCTTGGTACCTAACGATTGTCCTAGTGTGCAGGTAATATACGAGTTGGCAGAAGTGTGACTGGAGATCTGTTGACACGTGGAAGTTACAGGTTCCGACGTCAACAATAGGTAAAATTGCAATCGCAGTTCCTCAACTTTTGGAGTCTTGACATTTTTTCTCTCTTTTTTTTTTTAGCATGAGTATCTCCAACGTTTCGTTTATTGGTAGCCAACGTTCTTATAATCAAATCAAATCCGTTCAAAATAGGTGTTAAATTTGCTTAATAGACATATTTACCATTCACATTAAATAAACAAAATTGCAGCTGTTTTTCTCAACATTTAGAATCTTGGCACTTTTATTTATAATATTTTTTTCGCACTCTTATCTTTAAAGTTTTTTTATTTGCGATTTTCATTGTTACATATGAAATCTGTCTAAAAATCAATTAAGTTGATAAAAAGAGATATATTTGTCATCTCAAGGTCCGTTTGACAGAGATTAAAAACTAGTTTATAAACCAATTTTTGATTTATTTGACCAATATTGGTTTTTTTGAGTTGAAATTGTTGACTTTTCATGTTAAAAATGGGTTGAAAAGTCAAAAATGACGGCTGAAAAAAACCAAAATGGATTTTTAATGGATATCAAACAAGACCTCAATTAAGTTCAATTTTAGGAGTTGGATTGAACCAGCCTTGTTGGTCGAAAAATGGGCTGAGGCTTAATTAAGTTCAATTTTAGGAGTTGGATTGAATCTCTCCAATCTCCTCTCATGAGTGATGAGATGGGCCTGAACTTCTTACCATGACAGAGAGGTAGCTAGATTCAAACTCACATTGCCGAATCTATGAATAGGGATTTCTATGATTTTTAACGGAAAAATTGCATCATTCGTCCCCAATATAGTTTCAATGTCGTCCCCAATCAAATTATTTTGGCACAGTGCCAAACCTATAGGTGTAGGTGCTCAGTGAATCCTTTCCGTCTATTTTGACCTTTAAAATGCACAATATGATAAGACCCAAACAAGCATGAAAACTTAGGGTAATAATCTCCTCTCCATGGTGGAGAGGAATTATGAAGACCACATGACACATGTCATATGACCATATGACAAGTGATTGATATTTTTATTAATCATTTTTCCATTTCCAATGGCCATAGGATATATGTTCTGTGGCCTTCATAATTCCTTCCCACCATGGGGAGGAGATCATTACCCTGAAAACTTATTTGAAGTGTCAGAGTACAAAGAGCACATTAATGTTTCCCCTTCCACTCAACTAAATAACCACTTGATGTAATATGAGCCTTAAACATAAAAAATCATTGAATTAAGTACTTATTTTTGAGTTCGTATAAGTACTTATTGGTGAAAATGAAGGGTAAAGTAGTCTAATAGGAAGGGCAGCACTATTTTTGGACCCAAGCAAAGCAAAGAATAACCTCTTCCCTCCTTAACCATTTTGGGCAGAGTTGAAGAAGAAAAGTAAGGAACAAACACATGCTGGATCTTGCAAGAAAAGCTAATTAAGTTGAACATCTACAAAATAAGCTAAAATTTCTGCTACAGAATTCATAATCATTCATCAGAAAACAGTGTTTTGTTTCATCAATGGCAAATATTGTAAAGGGAGAGGGAGGAAATGCAGAAAGTAAAAGCTCTCCCAATATTATATTTGAAGAGCTTAAGCCTGCCTCTTGTTGGACACAGGACTTTGATTGCCACTGTTTGCTGATTGATCTTCCAGGTTTTCAAAAACTTTATTATAATTTTATGATTATTTCTCATTTTGAATATTTTTAGAGTATTACTTAGTTTTATCGTGCCATTAATCAATATATACTGATTAATATGAAATTTAACCATTAAGTTGGGAATGAATTAGTGTGGTTCATCTATCTTAAGTATATAACCATAAATGAAGATTTTGTGTGTGAAAATCAAGGCTAATATGATGTCCCTCACTTGTATATTTAAGAGTTCAAAAAGGAACAGATAAGGCTTCAAGCTGATCATAATTCCAGCCATGTAACCATAAGTGGAGAAAGGCAGGAGAAGGAAAACAAATACATTCGTTTCGAGCAATCTTATAAGGTGCCTGAGAATTCAAATGTTGAAGAAACCAGTGCAAAGTTTGAAGATGAAATCTTATACGTAATCATTCCAAAGAAAACAAGAGCACCAAAGGAAGGCCACGAGATCACGCAATCATCCAGTGATGACGACGATGATACTCAAAACTACGAGTCATACGAGTCAAGTAGGGATGAAGATTTAGACAAAGACAACGATCAGGACAACTGCTATAAGTGTGAGAATGAAGGAGTTCTTGAAGAAGAATTTCATGACACGAAATCGGAGAAACAGTCAAACGAAGGCAAACCATTGGAAGAATTAAAAAAGAAGCTAAAGATGAACAGAAAGACTATTATAACAGCTGTTTTAGCATTTGCACTGGGTGTCTTTGTCTCTCAGAAATTGCAGTCAAATGGACACAGAGAACTGTAAATAATTAGTGTTTTCACTGTTTATCATTCTCTCAAATGTATGTAAGAAAAAGTATGTATATACACTATGGGATAAGCATCTTATTAACAAAATATTGCACTTAGAAGCATTTCCTAGTAATTCTATCACCCCTTGGACTATTTACTAATTCAAGTCGTTTTGCAGCTCTTCAAATTATAAGGATACAAGACTAAAGGTGTAATTATTATTCAATCTTTTGAAGGGTTTCAATAGTATGTATAATACGTCAAGGTTGGAAAATACAATATCCACAAAACCAAACAGAAAATAGATTTAGCACATAGGAAACAAACGGCAGTACAAATAAAGCTTGCTTCAATTAGAATATCTGAAAAGCAACCCGGAATTTAAGACAAATGATCCTGAGTAGAAGCCTGAAGAAGTCCATCCCGAATCTGGGTAGCCACATCGCGGACTGCTCCAGGTCCATGTGGAATGAACACAGCAGAAGACTTGGAACTAGCCCCAATTTCTTTCATTGTGTCGAAATACTGAGTGACAAGTACCATATCCATTACGTCCTTTGCGGTGGTTCCAGGCACATTAACAGAGAAACCAAGCACACTATCTCTCAAACCATCTACAATTGCCTGACGCTGGCGAGCAATACCCAATCCTGAGAGATGCTTAGACTCTGCTTCACCTTCGGCTCGCTTAATTTGCAAAATCTTTTCAGCCTCTGCCTTCTCATTAGCAGCCACCCTCAGCCTAGCAGCTGTCAAGAGTTCAAAATAGTTGAGAATTGAAAGAAAATGAAGTATATTTCCCAAGTTAAATAGTGATTTGGACTAACAAATGGATTGAGAAAAACAGTGAAAAAAATAAATCTACGAATTTGACTCTAATTTGAATTGTACTAAAAAGAAATCATTAGAAAATCATATAGTTCCTACTTGACAAACTAAATTTCCATCTCACAGAAATGCAATCTAGGCACTTCACCCTGACTTTCTCCCCTAGAAACAGTTAATCTCTTTCGTGTCTTCGTAAAACAGTTATTATAAGAATTTTGAATGTCCTCTTCAAAATATCTACTTTAGTACTTGGCAAATAAGAGAAGATGTACTGTGTACTTTACCGGCATTAATTTCATTCATTGCTCTCTTAACATGTTCGTCTGGTTCTATGTCAACAATTAGTGTCTGGACAATTTCGTACCCATAAGCAGACATAGCCTGTAAGCAACCATGAAAAGACACAAATTACAAGCATATCCAGTATTAGGTTCGAAGGAATGAATCCAAATCACTTTGTATGTGAAATTATTACCTTTTCAAGTTCATCTTCAACGGCCTTAGCAATTTCATTTTTCTGCTCGAAAGCATCATCAAGATTCAGTTTTGGGACGCTTGCCCTTATCACTGATAAACAGAGAAACCAAAAGTCATGTTAGGTCCACAATTTGTATTAGTTTGATTGAACAATGAATATAGAGACTACATAGATATAAACCAATACGTAGAATTAGAGTTATCAAGTGTAAGTTTACGTGCCTACCATCAAAGACATAGGCCTGAATTTGAGACCTCGTGTTTGTGAGCTTGTAGAAAGCATCACTTGCCTTGTCTGCCAGGGCACGATACTGTATTGATGCCACTACATTGACAAATACATTGTCCTGAAGACCAATAATTATGAAAACCAATTATTTTTGCTCAAGTACTTAATCACACTATCATTTTCAAGGCATCATATGAACAGAAATATAACTAAGAAAAGTTTTGCAACAAATGCACGAGAGGAAGAACAGCAGGAATTCATTCAGAGGTCAAGGGTCCAAGAAATCATAAGATTTGACAAAGTTTTGCGTCGGGTGTCAACCTAGCACAACCCTCTTCCTTTACCGGGTTTGGGCCAGGCTATGAAAAACATAGGTGAAGTTAGGTCAATGGTCGAGATGTAAGTTCAGAAATCTTTAGATCAGTTATCTTTCCCGTCTCTGCCCCAACCCTGTGTGCCAACCCTTACCATCACTCCGAAAAAGAACACGTGAAAGAAAATGCACATACAATGTTTAAATTATATTGAGTATAACAATTTTCAACTCTCATAATTGAAATTGTTCAAATTAATGCTGGAATTTCGTGTAAGAAGTGGACCTTTGTCTTTGTCTCACAGCGCACGTCCAACTGCTGCAGCCGAAGGGAGAGATGGCCAGCCAACCGTTTTCCAAGGAACCAAGGGAGACAATGACATCCAGGCTCAAGCACTTCATCAAATTTACCAAACTGCTCCCTAATAGCAACCGTGGATTGGTCTACTTGTACACAACATAATATACCTCCCATTTCTTGTACAGATTCTGGCAAAAAAAATTAAACCCAATTTTAAGCTACTGAAAACCCTACGCACACAAACAAATACAAACAGAGAGAGATACTTACAGAAAATGGTTGAGAAGCAACAAAAGCACGGTTTAAATAGATATCTGGGTGCCGCGGGGTGGGTTTGGGTGGTTGATTACGCAATAAACGTCACCATAGCCCCTTGTAATTGCCGCAAATTTGCCTGTCTTCCGTTTTTAGTATTAAGATAAGGGATAATTGCATCGAAGGTCCCCAATGTTTTAAAATCGTTGAGAATATACCCCCAACCTAAAAAAATAGTACCACACATCCCCAATGTATGAAAATATTAGCATGGTAGGTCCTTTATGACCAAATTGCCCTTCTCTTTAAATAAATAAAAAAACAAAAAACAAAAAAAAACAAAAACAATATTGAAAACTAACCAAATGTACTCCAAAAAATAAAAAGTAAGAAATATACCTCAAAAAAATAAAAAGTAAGAAAGAGGTCCATCTTCTCCAAAAACCCAAAATCCAACCCAAAATTCATCCTCTTACAATCCAACATCAAGTCTCCTCGCTTCCTCCACCTCTACCACTCCTATTTGGTCCTCCGGCACTGGCAATTTTAGCGTCACCACCGTTGCACTTGAAAACTCCAGCAACTTGATCCTCAAGAACGCCTTTGGGTCTGCCATGTGGACCTCATTCGACCACCCCACTGACGTGATTGTTCCGACGCAAAGTTTCACTTTAAGACATACACTTTCATCTGGGCTCTACTCATTTAAGCTCCAGGAAAATGGGAACTTGACGCTTTGGTGGAATGATAATGTTGAGTATTATAATTCTGGGCTGAATTCCACCAGGAATTCCAGCTTCACCAACCCAATTCTAGACATTCGATCTACTGGGATCCTCACACTTTCCGATCCCACGCTCTCGAATCCTCTTGACTTAGCCTACAGCAGCGATTACGCGGAAGAAGGCAATATATTAAGGTTTCTCAAATTTGATAACGATGGAAATTTGCGCATCTACAGTTTAGCTATCGGCAGTCGAACTCAAATTGAGAGGTGGGCAGCAATGGATGACCAGTGCCAGGTTTCTGGATTCTGTGGCAATATGGGGATATGCAGTTACAATGATTCGAACCCAGTTTGTAAGTGTCCTTCAAATAACTTTGAACTCATTGATAAGAGGGAGAGCAGGAAAGGGTGCAAGAGAAAAGTGGAGCTTCGGGATTGCCCTGGGAGGGAGACTATGATGCCATTGGAGCATTCCATTTTCTTGACTTACCCTCCTGAATTATTCCATCTCAAATTTACTTACTCTCTTGAATTATCCTCTTACCGGCGGAAGGTTGTTTCCGAGAGTACCATAATTAACTCCGATGGAATGTACGGCGGCGAAGTGTTGAAAAAAGATAGTAGATAAAAACAAAATGACAGATAATAAAAATTGTATTTTTGAAAACTCCATTGTTGTTTAATTATTACAACAAATGAACACAAGTGTTGGATTGTAAAAGGAGGAATTTTGGGTTTTTGGAGAAGATGTACCTCTTTCTTACTTTTTATTTTTTTGAGGTATATTTATTACTTTTTATTTTTTGGGGTACATTTAGTTAGTTTTTATTCTTGTTTTTATTTTTTCTTATTTTTTGTTTTTTTATTTATTTAAAGAGAAGGGCAATTTGGTCATAAATGACCTACCACGCTAAGGTTTTCATACGTTGGAGATATGTGGTACTATTTTTTTTAGGTTGGGGACATATCTCCAATAATTTTGAAACGTTAGGAACCTTTGATTCAATTATCCCTTAAGATAATGATGAATTCTCATTTCGTTTCTTTGTATTGATGTGGGAATTGTGATAGCGACTCTATTACAATTTAAATCGATCAAATATATTATAATTATTATTTGGTTGGGTTAAAAATTAACTATATATTTTCTCAAACTTAAATTATAATTTAAATCGATAAAATATATTTTTCATATATTCATATTCATTTCGTAAGATGACAACTAAACAAAGGCATTTTTATGTAAATATTTGTTTTACAATTACTAAAATTACGGACTCATCAAAATATTCGTAAAATATAAAAATTGAGTCAAGTCAATCTCTATCTATTAAAAGAGGCAACCAATTGGAGGTACTGTTCCTAGGAAAGCGTGCCATTCACTGTTACACGCTAATGGGTTTCATTTCCCTTTCTTTTTTTTTTTTTTTTTTTTTTGGCTTTTCTCCTAAAAGGCTGAATGTTCATTTCCTCACTTTTTTTTTAACAAAAAGCTGAATGTTGTTTTATCTCTATCTATCCCTATATCCCTACTCCCTATATATTATGACACTATTTTTATGAATGCGTGTCACCAATATTCTTTTATTTTTTATTTTTTTTTTAAGTTTTTCTTGATTTCTTAAAATTGATATTATTTCTTTTTTCTTTTTTTAGTTTGGCACTATTTCTATGAAGAATAATGCTATTTGCAGTCGCTCACTACCGATAGTTATTATACGTGGCATTATTTAATTGGATGAATTATTTACTCCAATTAAGTAATGTATTTATAGCCATTAATTATAAATAATCCATCCAATTGAATAATGCCACGTAAGATGACTACCGGCAGTGAAGACTATGAATAGCATTACTCTTCTATGAATGTCCACCACTGTTCATTTACTTTTTTTTTCCACATTATTCTAATATTTTGAAATTGACACCGTTTTTTCTCAATCGTACTTTTTTTTCAGCACAATTTTCTTTTTGACATTTCGTTATTTCACTTGTATTTCTTCATTCGTATTTTGGCATTTCTTTCGATTTCAGTCATGTTTTTTGAAAAATCGTCCCAAAATTTAGAGATATGTTGATTATTTTGAGTATCCATCGAATTTTTGTTTTATAAAAGCTGTTTCTGCAAATCTATCTGCTTAACTTTTTGCACCACTGATCAGAATATATTTGAAGGTTGCTATTGACTCTTATTATTTTTAGGGTTCGTGAATTGACCATTACAAATAGTTGTTTAGTTATTTAAGTCCCGTTTTTGTTAATTTTTTTTACTTATTTAAACATTTTTGCTTGTTTGATTGTTGATTTTCAATTCTCATTTTGAGTTCTTAAATAGTTCTATTATTCAGTATTTTAATATATTAAAAGAGGAATCTTCACCAGTTCTTGTTTTTTTTTATATCCTAATATTGACAATATATATTTTTTTTTGTATAGCACTGTTCGTATGAACGTCCACCACTGTTCATTTTTTTTTCTCTGTTTTTTTTTTTTTTAGTTTTTCCTAATTTCCTGCAACAGAATTGGCAATGTAAGTTTTTTTTTTCTTTTTTTTTGGGAATACAATAGTAATATTAAATTTAATACAGTCAAGATACAAAATATCGTTTCTAAATCTGTGTTCTTTTACACTAATTTGTTTTTGTTTTTAATTACCTAAGTTCTTGATTATAGTAAAAATATTTTTCCTCATTTCTTGTTGGCTACGCCAAAAGAATAAAGTGAATACCATTCATTGGATATTGAAATTTGCACTTCGAAACACGCTATTAAGAATGACAAATGCATGTTTTCATTGCTAATCGTTGTGTTGAGAAATTATAAGCACAAATTATTTAAATTTTAGAATGAACATTCATTTACTTTTTGAATTATTTTTGTTGATATTGAGAGTTTTAATTTTTTTTACATTTTTACGTAATTTAGTATCGTGAAACTATGTTTAAATCATTACAAGTATACGTGTATATATATAGTATTGATGTGCTCTATACTTTACTATTGCTAAAACAAGTAAAATCTCATTAATGCACTTATTTTTATCAACTCTTTTTGAGATTTTTGAATAATTTTGTTGATTTTCAATTTTTAAATTGAGAAAATAAATATAAAACAATAAATCAACACTTTTCCCTGAATTTATTGTTTATTAATTACTTCAAAAATCTACCTAATGAGAAATCACTAATTAATAACTTATACTAATCTTTAATAAGTGTTTTTACTACTTATTACTGCAAGTTAACAAGTTATATTTTGCATATCTCATAACACTCGTGTGATCTAAACTTTTTTAAATGTTTTATTAGAATAAACAAAATTAAATTGATAATTGAAAATTTTTACAAAGTTAAAACATTAAGAAAAATATGAAACTTTAAATTTGAAAGTAGCAGAATAATTTTTTCACATAATAATTGAAGTATCCAATTCTAAGAATTACAATAATCAATTTTGTCAGAAACTACATACTATTCATCACATTTAAAAGTAAAAAACGTTCATGTTAAAAATCAATTGAAACTATACTACTCACTCTTAAAAAATACGTATTTTCTCCAACAAATTTTAATACATATTCTACTCAATCTTTCATAATTAAGAAAATAATTAAAAAACTCACAAATAATGACCACACTATTCAATACTTAATTAAAATAAAACACGTGTTTTTGTACGTGCACTCCACTAGTATTATAAATAAATATCACAATTCAAATCAATTTATACGAGTGGACTTGAAATAAGTGCAATTTCGACCACAAGTGACTGGATATAGAATTGATGGTCACTCTTCTTTTTTAGCATCACGTTTATTAACTATCGTCTATCTTTACGACCAGAAAAAAGAAGTAAATTAGTTATTTCTTGTATATATTTTTTGTGTTACACACGGCTATGATATATGATTGACTAATAATTTTCAACGTGTGCAATTTTGTAGTACAATTATTAGCCAAGTTGAGGGAGGGAATATTATAGAGTCAACTATCAAAAGGTCAATTCAATAAATAATTATCCAATGGAAATTCTGCTCTATCTTGTTATCGTGTGTTCTCATTGGATATGATTTGATATTGTTTGAATATTACGAGGAAATGAAGCATTGCAGCAAACGTATAGACAATGATCTCACCTTTAGATCTATCGGTTCAATCGATCGAAAACTAAATGAATCAATTAAGATTAGATCAAATTTTGTAGTTCTATTTTTAAAAACAAATATTATTTTGTTTTATTTTTTTCATTTTGTGGTGGGTAGATATTAAATATTATTTATGAACTAGTTGAAGAAACAAGATTTGATCACTCGATTCGATTCTATTAGACACAAAAGTGCAAAGAATAAATTTTTTGTTTTCTTTTTCTTTTAATATTGTTTATTACTTTTAATTCAATTTACCAAAAATATCGAAAAGCAGATTAATACATTTGAACTGGTTGTAATGAGTTGATTTGGATAACTTCTTAGTTGAAAGGTCTATTTTTCTATACCATTATTAATAAAATTTAAAGATTCCGTAATGCAAATAGATTATAGATGGAGCTTTCTAAGAAATTTGGAAGAAATTCATATCAAGACTTTGCAGTGTGGAAAGTACAAAAAAAAAAAAAAAAAAAAAAAAAAAAAGTATTTTCCTCATTCGCATACAGAATAAGGGTAAAAAATTTGATTGGTCCCTAAATTTTACACTGCGTGCGAAAAACGTCTACATACTTCAAATCGGACTTCGTTAGTCCCTTAACTTGAAATCGTGAACTCCGTTAATCCCAAAAAAAAAAAATTCTTTCTGAAATTACTAATGGACATCCTACACTACAACAGAAAGATGACATGTCATCTTCTCTATTGTTTTTTGACACCTAATATGCCAACAAGGATAAAATTGTAGTATTTGAAAAAAAAGCTGAAATTTCCCCAAAAGCCTTAAAATCATATGTCAAACACCCAATTCCTAAGATTCTTATCCTAAATCAAATTTGGGTCCGTATGATTTGAAAAAAAATATAGAGATAAAATCAAACAATTTTTCTTTAGTACTTTCACATTATAAGTGTAATTATCACCCACTCTTCAAAGTCAAATATCCAACTCCAAATCTATATATGTATTTCTTAAGTCCGAATTGAATTTATATTTATTTATTTATTTATTCTCTCTTCTATAGAATTATTTCAAATTGTGTATGCTTAGGTGTCAAAAAAACGACAAAAAGGATGCCATGTCATTTTTCTGTTGTCCACGTAGGTCGTCTGTTAGTAATTTTGGAATGAATATTTTTGGGACTAACGGAGTTCATAACTTAAAGTTAAAGGACTAACAAAGTCCGATTTGAAGTATGTGGACGTTTTTTGCACGCAATGTAAAGTTTAGAGACCAATCAAGTTTTATACCCATAAAAAACGAAAGAGATGATGCCAAGTCATCTTTATGTTGTCCATGTAGAACGTCCGTTAATAATTTTGGATGGAATTTTTTTTGAGACTAACAGAGTTCACGATTTAAAGGACTAATGAAGTCTGATTTGAAGTATGTGAATGTTTTTCGCACGCGATATAAAATTTAGGAACCAATCAAATTTTTTTACCCGATAGAATAATTCGTGGACAACTCTGAGAATGACATTTGCCATTTTGCATTATTTAACTAAGCTTCCAAAAACTTGACTCTCAAAAGTATTTGAGTTTGAATCAAAATCGAATTTTCGAAAATTAGGACTGGAGTATTAAATCTTCGTGTAAAGGACATATGATCGACAATATTATTTATTAAGACACGAGTATCAAAAAATTAATATTTTCAAATTAAAAGCAGCTTAAACTTTACTGAAATACAATCACTAGAAGGGTGAAGTTTCTGAGCCATCTATAAAAATGTATCCGATCAAGAATGAACAATTTTCGTTCCCAGGGGCATAGACGAGTTGATAAAACTTGAAGTGATGTGGGAAGAAATCCTCCGACAACTAGTGATGGCAACGGGGCGGATCGGGGCGGATCAGGCCTGATCCGATCCGCCCCGCAAAAATTATAAGATATCCAAATCCGCCCCGCGATCCGCCATTTTTCGGGGCGGATTGGATACGGATCGGGGCGGATCAGATCCCTGATCCGTATACTGATCCGTTTTTTTTTTTTTTTTTTTTTTTTTGAAGAATAAAACTTTTTTTAGCTAACTCCAACTATCTCTAAATTGTAATTTAAGCCCGAAATCTTTCATTTATTTATTATTTAATCATATTTTTTTCAAACGGGGCGGATCGGATCGGATCAGGCCTGATCCGCCCCGTCCCGCGATCCGCCCCGATCTGCCCCGATCCGCCCCGATCCGCCCCACTGATCCGCGGATCAGGAATTTTTCGCTCCATTCGGATCGGGTATCCATCGGGTTTGGGGCGGATCGGATATTTTTGCCATCTCTATCGACAACGCATGTTCGATTCCCGTGTGGGACAAATTTTTACTGAAATATTGTAAGGGTCTGTCCTGGGGGTTGGCATGTTGGCTCTCTCCTTCATGTCCTTACCACTTGTACACATCTCTCAATTTACAACCTACCTGTACAAGGGACTTTTGACACAAGTGGGAAGTTTCGATTTCGAGACTTCCCCTTATCAAAAAAATGAACAATTTCCTAGTAGTCAATATCAAAAAATGTCAATTCAAGGAAAAAAAAGATTTAAAATAATAAAGTTATTTTCAACTTTGATATCCAATGGAAATGCAATATCTAAGCTGACCCACTGCAGGCCAAAAGATTATTTTGATATTTTTATTCGATATGGACAATTTCAATGAGATTTAATTCTTGAATAAAAATAAGAAAGAATTATGAATGGTCGTCCAATCAATTTCCTGTCAAATCAAGACTTTAAAAAGTATTCTTGGTATACACTCAACTTCGCCGTTGCACTACGCCTACATCGTGCAATTATTAAGTTAGAACTACTCAACTGGCTAACTATAGGAACATTTCCAAAACACAGTCTAAAATTTTTTGGACATGCCAAATAAATATATATAGACGAAATTATAAAAAATCATCATTAATACATACTGACAAGGATTTCGTCTATCTGATGTGACACATTAAATTATAAATTTCGTCTATATTTAGACAAACTTCTAGATGAAGTGAGTCAGTAAATTTAATTTTAAACGGAGTGCATTATTGGAAATAAATTTTAATTTGACCGTCTATTATATAGACGTGTATTACATAGATTAGAAGCTCGTCTATTTTACTTGTCACGTAAACTGCAATAGACTGAGTGTATTGAATATGTTTAAGAGCATCTCCAATGCACTCTGTTTATTGCTTTTTAGACGTGTCACATAAGTATATATAGACAGAATTATAAAAAATTATCTCCAATGCATTGACAATAACTCCAACTATCTGATGTGGCACATTAAAATATAGATTCCGTCTAAAAGTCTGTCTATATTTAGACGAACTTCTAGATGGAGTGAGTCAGTAAATTTAATTTTAGACAGAGTGCATTGGAGATGAATTTTAATGTGACCGTCTATTCTATAGACGTAGTACCACATGAATTGAAAGTTCGTCTATTTTACTTACTACATAAATTACAATAAACAGAGTGCATTGGAGATACCTCTAATACAAACTTTGACAAAACTATCTCTATGGGCACTATCCTAGCTTACAAGGCAAGGTGATTTCCTCCTCCTTGAATACTCAGACATAGAAGTTGCTTTTATTTTGATCACACAAATCTAATTTGTTTCTATTTGAGTGTCTAACTTGTATCACGTGGTTGATAGAATGCAAGACCTAGACTTGTTTAATATTAAATCAATATTTTTTTGTTAAGAAAGGAAAATTCGAATGAGTAACTTAAGTACTCCGTTGTCTTTTTATGTTTTTGTTTTAATTTATGTTGAAAATTGGTTTAAAATGTCGAGAAATTAACTAAGTGATTTCGTGTCAACTTGACCAAATATACAAGACCCGATCCAATCCGTTTAAGCAAATTTGTTTGCCATTTTGACGCACGCTTCGGGGGCAACGCCCCCGGAACGGGGATCGACCTGCCCGGTCAAGTCGCGAGGGTCGAGGGGGCAGTGCCCCTCGTGGGGGCTCGAGAGCAACGCCTCCGGAACGAAAATTCAGATTTATCCGCATGTTTAAAGGGTATATTTGGCATCTCGAAACCAATATCGAATGAATGAGAAATTACGAAAAATGACAAAATCGGGTCAAAGTTTGACCCATGCGATCGCATGGTTTATGTAAGCTGCAATCGCAACTGGCTTAAAATTTTAGCATAATGTATTTTGGTCCTTCCATGCGATCGCAGGAGGCAAAGCCTGCATAGTTATTCTGGATGAAGTCTTGTTCTATTTTTTGTGCTATGCGATCGTAGCTTGGTTAAACCATGCGATCGCATAGGTTTGCGTGAACAGACATGTCCTTTTGAAGGGTTGCCCGTTTTGGTTCATTCATTTTCGTTTTTCAACCGATCTTCAGTGTTAAATAGGACATGTGAACGTCCATTTTGACAGAATATTGATACAGAAACGATTGCAAACATAAAACACTCATTCATTTCATCTTTGAACCAATTTTTATTGCATTTAAAGTTGCATAAAATCTGGTTTTTCATTTCCATTCATCCGTTGGAGTACAATACCAATCTTGGTTCGCTGTACTTGAGTTTTTGTAGTGCTACCAAACTCAAGTGAAACCGTTGTACCTTGGGAGTCATTTGCCAAAGACCGAAAGCACCTTAGCGGGGCAATTTTGACTTAAGGATAAAGAGTTCAACTCTTGCCTCGGTTAATTTATTTCATTTCCAGATTTTCGGTTCTTGTTTTACTGTTTTGAGGTCACTTCCACAGAAATTCCGCCAACAATTTATTTAGCGAATTAACTCATGATCAGACAAGATTTCTAAGTCATGTATTTCGTCAGCCACGTAGGACTGACCATTAATTTTGATCATGGTTACAAGGCAAAATTGTCAAACTCAAATAAAAGTATAGAAATAAACTGGTAAAGTTGGTGACCTCAAATTGAATATTTTCTAATGTTTGAAGACAGACGAGGAAATAAATGTTGTGTGGTTATTAATTTAAAGGGACCAAACCAAAAAGAAAAAAAGGTCTCGCAATGATAAAATAATCCAGGTTTTGGTTATCGCTTGTGTGTATCCTCCTGCTGGTGTAATTACAGAGATCGTCACATGCGATCAAGGTCCTCCGTGGCTATCAACGAACTCACATATTTGTTAGTTTTTTATGGATATACATAACGTGGTGCTTAAATTGGAACAGAAATAGAATTCAATAACTAAATTGAAATAAAATAATATTTACATGTGAAATGAGCATAAATAAAAAATAAGTATAAATCTAATTTACATTATCTATCTTAATTTAGTCTTTAAATTGTAAACAGTACAATTTTTCCTTCAAACCTTATTTTAGAAATATTTATGTTGATTCTAAATAATTTTCCAAATTGTTAAGATTTGAGCAATAAATAAAAGGGCAAAAAATAAAGAACACAAAGATTTATATTGGTTCGCCTCAATGTGAGATTACGTCATATCTTCAGTCGCTGTAATATTTTCACTATAATGAATGATGATTTTTATTTACGAGATATAGTTATATATATAACAACTCAATGAAAATTCTTTAATTATAATTAAACTCTAAACCAACTTAATGAAGGTTCCCTAGTTATAATGAAATACTAAGACAACTTAATTGTGAAAGTAAAATCTCGATCCGCACAAATTTCAACCATTTTTTCATTCAATAAATAAGAAGAAAAATTTACTATTTTTTAACTTACAAATCTATCAAAAATTTACATTTTAAAACATCTCAATTTATTAAAAGATGTATTTAAATTTTTGCATAATACCCGTAAATCTCAGGAATTGATGATCTTACCTAGAGGTGTCAAGACGGGCGGGCCGATCGAACCGGCATCGGCCCACCCGCCTCGACCCGGAACCGCGGGCTGTTCACGGGCCGAGAAGGCCAACCTGCGGACCGTTCACGGGCCGAAGAGGCCAACCCGCGGGCCGGCCCGTGAACCGCTTTGATTTTTTAAAAAAAAAAAAAATTGGGCAGAAAATTTAAACTTTTATATTTGAAATGATATTTAAAAAAAATAAAAAAAACAAATGGTAGAGAGTCATTTAAAGTGAAAGATGTGACAGATGCATCACGTTTTAGTCTTTAAATATATAAATAAAAAATAGAAATTGAATTAAAAAATTAACAAATGTGAATTTATCATTGTTATTTATTTTTTATTTAGTAATTTAACACATTTTTTGTTATATATGTAAATATTTTTTTTTTGAATTACAATAAGTAACTAAATTTTTTTAGTAATTTCAAAAAAAAATTAATTTTTTATTCATACGGGCCGAATCGGATCGAACCGCGGCTCATATGGGCTCGACCCGTATGGGCCAATGGGTGGACCGGGCTTTTGAAAAAATTTCGTGGGCTGGGCCGACCCGGCCCGCAACCCGTAGTGGCGCGGGCTTTTTCGAACGCGGGCCGTTACCGGGCCTCATCGAATCACCCGACCCGCCCGACCCGGATTGACACCACTAATCTTACCTTTACCAAAACCAACTTATTTCCCACCCCCCACCCACCCCCCGGCCCCCGGGGGGTTGTCATACTTTAAACGTCAACTCAATATAATGTGCCAGCCCATTAGACTCTATGAAATTAAGGTCATGTTTGGTAGAATTTTTTCTCCAAAAAATATATATTTTTTCTTACAATTTTTGACTTTTCAATATTTTTTATACTACAAAAACATTTGAAAAGTCAAAAAGTAACAAAAAAACCCCATTCTTTCTCCAAAAATACTCTTTCGAACAAGACCTAACATTTTGGTCCTCGTCTTTTTGTTTTTGTTTTTTCTTTATAAAATAAATTGGAAGTGTCTCTTCAAGCTGTGTAACCTGACCTAGGTAGGCGAATGCCATTGATTTCTTCATTATAGTTAGAGCGGGGCATAAATCAATTCAAATCGATCAGCCAATTCGACTCAATCGGTTTGAGTTGATTTTTGTCTTAAATTAAGTTGGGTTGAATTTTAAAAATCTATATTATGGAAGGGTTGGGTCAAGATTCGGATTACCTCATAAAAACTAATTCAACTCAACCCCACCCAACCCACTTATTAAAAAATATTTTTAAAAAATTAAAAATTAATTAATCAGGCAAAAGTCTTTCAAATTTCAAAATTTAATGTAATTGACATTTGTCTAATTTGAATTGAGTTCAAACCTTAAAAATATTCCCAACAAAATTAGCTTAAAAGACCCTAAATAGTAATTGGATCTTAAAAAAAAGGACCAAACGAGAATTTTGCCTCAAAAAAATTGATTCATAGTAAATTGGGCCCAAGCCAAAATCGACCAATCCAACCCAACCCAACCCAACTCAAAACGACCCACGCTTGGTCGGTTTGGGTTTGGTTGGGTCTCAATCTTTGGACGAATTCGTTCAATTTGAATTTTTGTCAAATCGAATTTGTTAGATTGGACTCTAAATTGACTCGACCCAAACTCCCGACCCTAATTATGGTCTTCCAAATAACTGAAATAATTATATAATTTAATTAAACAAATAAAAGTTGTAACGGACACAATGTTTATATAAGAGAAAAAAATAATGTAAAAATTGCAATTTATATTGGCATAGAATTTCGTCTTTTGAAAGGGAATTTCGAGAGAGAGAGAGAGAGAGAGAGAGAGAGAGAGAGAGAGAGTTTTACTTCTACCCATAGAAAGCATTGGAGTTTAAAAGGGGTATATTTGACTCTGGGCATAGTTTTATTGGTTGAAATGTGATATTAGAAATGGTAAAAATATTTGTCGTCGCGAACTGGCCCCCGCCCCACCCTGCCCTGCCTTGCCCTGCCCTGCCAAATAATAAGGACGGGTTTGGGACAGATTTTTCTGCCCCGGGTCCGGGACAGCCCTGCTCAACCGCCCCACGACCCGCCTCTCAAATTTTTTTTATAAAAAAAATCATAAAATATAGTAGAATTATAATTTTCACTAAAAATTGATTAAAGAAGAATCAAACTTAGGTTGAAACTTATAAACTACCAATCTTAACCACTACACCACAACTCAAATCTTATAATTTTTTTTGTTTTGTTTGGTACAAATATTTAAAAAATTTGTATTTTTTTAATTATTTTTTAGTGTAACAAAAAAAAAAATTTCGCAGGACGGTTGGCGAGTCAAAAGGCTGAACCGCCTCGCCCCACCCCGCGAATTCACAGGTCGTGAGGCGGGGCTGACCTGCCTCATTGCCATCCCTAGGTGAGAGTGAAATAATCTCAGCTTCGCTGGCAGCTGCAGAGTGGGGGTTCAATTCCTACATTTGGTATGGAAGAAGGCTAATTGTAAGCGCAGTTAAAAAACAAGCTCTCAACCTTGCTCTATTAAGGCACATCCTGCAATTTACATCTTCCACCAAGACTCTAAGGTAAGGGTGGTGGAGGCCCTCAAAGTTGGGGTTCAACCTTTTTAAAAAAAAAGTATATTTAAATTGAAATTTTTAAGGGTTTTTAAAGATTTAAAAATTTAAGGATATTTAATGTAGACTTTTAAAGATTCTTTACAAAAGAAAGCATCAAGATTTTAAGGGTATTTAATATAGATTTAATAAAGATTTTAGAGACTTTAAAAAAGTTGTTAAAAATCACGGGCTATTCAATTAAAATTTTTTAAGTTATGGGGTATTCAAATTAAGGTTTTTTCGTATCTCTCGTCTACATTGAGATGTTGGAAATATTTGATATTTTTTATTGGATATTTTTAAAATGTAGTAATTCTTTATGGGATTTGTGTTATTTGTTAATTTAATTGATGTGGCTTAAATTTTTTTATATTTTTTAATAAATATTTTATTGATATGAGAAATGTGATTTATTACTTCAAATTCTTAATTATATGTAATGTGGATGATTTGAACATAAGAGAAGTTACTCAAAATAATATTATATTATATTATATTCTATGTGATGTAGATAATTTATATGTGCTTAATATTTTTTTTTAAAATAAAAATCTTTAGTGGAAGCCTATAGAAAACTACAAAAAATTTTAATTAAAATCTACAGAAATTTAAAGAAAACTTTTATCAATTCTTAACAAATTCATAAAAGTCACTTAAAAAGTCTGCAAATTCTAAAAATTTATAAAAGTCGTTAGAAGACCCAATTAAATACAATCCCTAAATCTGATACCTAAAATTTTTAATACAAATGTTGTTGAAACCGTATTAAATTAAAAAATTAGAAATTAAAAAAATGGTTTAACCCAAGTCAGGCTAGACGGGCCCAATAAATGGGTCAGTCTAATCCCTGTATGTGAAATATGGCCAGGGCTGGTTCACACCCATTGATGGAGTGTCGAATGAGATCTCATATATTCAGGAAAAAGGACAAATGAATGTAAAAATAGTACAATCGAATCCCGAACACTACACTAATTAATAAATCATTAAAATATGGACAAAATCGAGGAGCTCTTACATTGTTTTATAGCAGGAGGTGTTTGCATTCCTTGATGCCTCAGTTAAAATAAATTACTCAAAAGGAATGAAAAATGTCATCAAAATATGGCATTGCTCTTTGTCAAAAAATGCATTTGTTATCTAAAACTAGCAGTTGAACAAATCAAAAGGAATCTGGACTACCAGACAAACATATCTGCCTCTTTTATTATAAGGATTAATTATACTTATAGTTTTAATTCTTTCAACTTTGTAATAATATCATCTCTATTCAATTTTATTTGCAGATATCATCTACAACTTTCAATTAATTCTAACATACGGTCCCCAATCACAAAACCGTCCAAAATGGCCGTTAAGTAGGTCAGGTGTAGTGTATTTTACTTTTAAACACGAAAGCATTTTAGTCAATCCACCTAAATCAAAGATGAAGTTTTGATGAGATATGTGCAACTGGTTCCCATTGGGTTGCTGTGAAGTAATCCATGTTGTCAAACCATGGCTGAAATTGCACATGTATTTATTACTCCCATTAACTTGCAACCGTGCAGGGCTGGTCCTGAGATTTGGGGGGCATTAGACGAAAATTTAAATCGGGCTTTTAATTATTGAGATGTTTTTAAATTATAAATTTTTTAAAGACAATTAAAAAATGATTGGAATTTGTGTTAAGATGTGAAGCCTAATATTTTGCGCTACGCAGAACTGATTACGGATCGACCTTCACGGTAAGGTCGCTGTGGGGGTTGGAAGGGGGACAAGTGGCCCTAGAGATGGCAAACGGACCGAGTCGCCCGTCGGCCCGACGGCCCGGTCCGTGAAAAGACGGACCCGGGCCCGTCGAACGATGGACCACGGGCCGGACCGGGCCGTGAAATAAATCAAGCTCGGCTTGTGAAGTCCACGGACCGGCCCGTGGACCACAGACTTGGCCCGTGGTCCGTGGTCCAAATGGGACCAAATTGGTCCCTAGCTATAAGTTGGGGACCAAAAATTGTAATTAACAATTATATTTCTATATTTCTTTTTTTTTTTTTACTTTACAAAAAATAAAAAATAAAAAAAATTAATTTTCACGTGGGTCTGCGGACCGGCCCGTGGCTCGAGCCCGTATGGCCCGCGGACCACGGGCCGGTCCGGGCCCTTTTTTTTTACACGGGCTGAGCTTAGACTCGGCCCGTCTCTTCAAGGGCCGAGCTCGGCCCGTGACAAGGGTCGAGCCGGACCCTATATGGCACGGGCCGAGCCGGGCATTGCCATCTCTAAGTGGCCCCCCTCCCAGGGGTTCGGGGGCAACATCCCCGAAAAGTATACGGTACTTGTATTTTCTTAAGTAGTGGTGCTTTTCGAAATTTTTCCTTAGAGTTTCATTATAATTAGAAAACTTTCATTATGTTATTATATATATGACTAATCTTTTGTTTAAAAAAATCATCATTTTTTATAGGACTATATAAATTATTGTGTTCTTTATCCTTTGCCTTTTTATTTATTGTTCCAATCCTAACAATTTGAAAAATTGTTTTGATTCAAGATAAAAATTTTTAAAATGATATTTAAAGAGAAAATTGCACGGTCTACAATTTAAAAAGTAGATTAAGATAGTTAATAAATGTTAGATTTGAATTTATTTTCTATTTCAACTTATTTCACATTTAAGTAGGTTGATCTTTACTTAAAAAAAATAAAAAAAATTGGGCCAAAATTGGGCCCTGGCTGGGGGCCCTAGGGCCAGGGCGGGCCCTGCAACCATGATTAGTCGGGGAAATGGCAGCTGAATGTTAAAAAAATAGGAACCAGTTGCACATATCTCATCAAAACTTCAGCTTTGTGGGGAGAAAAATTGAGGAGAGAGAGAGAAATTGGCGGAGGCCTAAATTGAATCAGTCGGGATTTTTATTTTTGTCAATCCTCCTCTTCATCTTCTACCTTGAATTTTTTTAAATTCAAAGATTTTTCTAGTTGTTTTGGCTCCTGCCATTGCTGATTTTCTTGTTCTTGTTCTTCATATGAGGATGCATAATTTGCTAGCAAAGAATCCATCAAAAAATTTATAAATCGAATTTCACTCATAAAAGATAGAAGGGTAAATATCACTAGGGGTCTCTAACCTTTGGACCTTGTGACGATGGGGTCCATAACCTTCTATTTTGAACACCCGGGTCCTTAACCTATGAAACATTAGCACTTTAAGTTTTTTTTTGACCAAAACCGTTAGTTTAACTGTTAAATGGTCAAAATTTACTTAAAATGACTAATTTACCCTTTATAAATTAAAACAAAAAGAATAGAGAAAAACATAAAAAACAAAAATTACAACAAACTCCTCATTCACTTTCTTCTTCTCCAACCAAGCCCCCAACCAACTAAAAACAAATTGCAATCAACCTCCTATCAAAAAATTTCATCTTCTCCAAAATTGCTATCGGCCACCACCACCACTCGCCGGAAAAAACCAACACCGGATCAAACACCACCTACCTCTCTTTCGACAAAACCATCACCAGATCAAAAATCACTTACTGTCTTCCCCTTCTCAAACATCAACATCAGATCCGAAAAAACCAGCCACCGTTTTCCCTTTTATCAAACATCAACACTAGATCAAACCTAGCTCGAAGGCACCGTCTTCTCCTTCTTCGCCGCCAACGCCGCTAGCGTCTCTACCAGTCGGAACGCGATCGTTGAGTCCAGTCCCGCAATGGGCTTGTCTACTATCATCTTTTCCAACTTCTGGGTATAAATTACATCTTCAAGATTATTGCCGCCGCCACCGCGCAATCTGAAAATGGGTTTTTGCAGCCATGGCAGCGTCTCTTTCTTTGCCTGTTCTATTTGAAGATCTGAGATGGGGTGTTTTGTAAACAGCGGTTTGCTCCTCCCTTTTGCCAATGATTTCATGGTGGTTGATTTGGCGGTGGTTGGCTGGTTCAATTCCATGATTTGGCGGTGGTTGGTTGGTTCAATTACATGGGTTTTCACGGTAATTGATTTGACGGTTGTGAAAGTTGGGCTGTTGCGCGGTGGTGGCGGTGTGGAAGTTGGGTTGTTACGCGATGGTGGCTGTGTGGAAGTTGGGCTGTTGCGCATTGGCGGTGGTGGCTGTTGCCCGGTGGTGGTGGTGGTGGTGGTGGCTGTTGCGCGATGGTGGTGGCTGTGTGGAAGTTGAGTTGTTGCACAGTAGCGGTAGCAATGGTAGTGGCTGTTGCACGGTGGTGGTGGTGGCTGTTGGGTTGTTTCAGATTATATATTTTGTAGAAAAAGAAGTATTTTGAAGAAGAAGAAAATGTTTGGGGTTTAATTGCAATTTTTTAATTTGTAGGTTGGGATTTAGTTGTAATTTTTATTTTTTTAATCATTCAATTTAAGGGCAAAATGGTCCATTTAACAAAATTTTGACCACTTAACGGTCAAACTGATGGTTTCTGTCGAAAAATGACCTCAAGCGCTAACGTTTGAAATGTTAGGGACTCCGACTGCTAGTAAACAAAGGTTGAGGACTCCATCGTTACAACGTTCAAATATTAGGGACCCCTGGTGCTATTTACCCAAGATAAAATGATAAAAGAGAATTATACTCATACATAAAAGAGAAAATTATAAACCAAAATTGTTTTAGGTGGATTGAATAATATGCTCTCGTGTTTAAAAGTAAACACTACACCAAACTTGGGTAACAGCCATTTTGGACGGTTTTCATGAGTGGGGACCAATTTGAGAATTAATCGAAGGATGGTGACGATGTCTACGAACAAAATTGAATGAGGATGATATTATTACAAAATTAAAACAATGGAAACTATGAGTGTAATTAACTTTTATTATAATAGAATAAAATATAATAAGATATGTCTGAGGTACAATTACGTAATAATTAATTGAAATACATATATATGATGTCTTAGTATTAATTAATTATATCGACATAGTATAATTGTTGTATTTTTAGTAATGGAATGTAAGATAAGGAACATGATGGAGATGCAGATAACTCCAAGAACAACACCGTATGAGGGTCAAGAGGAAAAAAGAAGGAAAAAAACCTATTTGATTGAAATGATCTTTGATGGCATTTTGATCGTGATTATAATACTCATTCAATGAGTATAAGACAAGTGTATTGGTGGGTATTATAACAATGCCCACCGTAGAAATTAGAACGATTCTGATTGATTGAATTACTGAGAACAAATTAAAAATACCATTTCAAATCAAACTAGTTTGCCAAAATAATGCCATTGACATTTAGAATAGAAAATTAAGAAAGTAATGAAATTTGGACTGCCAAACCAAATTGTATTTCTTAAGATCTTTTACTATACAGTTAAAAAAAAATTGATTAATATTTGCTGGTCAAAAAAATTTCCTTTTTATTGGATCAATATATGGTGCAAATAATTGATCTAATTAATGTTTATTTTATATTAATGGTACAATAATACATATTATAGCATCTATATTATTATTAATGCCTACTGCAGTAAATACTAAATAGCATGCATACATAAGTTCAGAATTATATAACTAAATATTTGCTCTCATTTCTCACCAATGGTTAGGTTGGGAACACTAATTACCCCACCGTCGACCACCAAGTCATGGCCAGTGACAAATGCAGAGTCATTACAGACAAGGAATAATACACTATCTGCTATATGTTTAACCGTTAATGAAATATCTTTCAAGCTAGTAAATGGCCCAAATGTTTTTTGAATTTCCTCATTGGTTCTTCTTGATGTTGGAACAGCTGCTGGTGACACACTGTTAACCCTAATTCCATACGTGCCAAGTTGTTGGCTAGTTGATTGGACTAGACCCAATATAGCGTGCTTGGACATTATGTAGTCCGTCACATTCGTTGACCCCCTACAGTTGTTGGCTATCACGCTTGCAGTGCATACGATGGTCCCTTCTATGTGTCTCTCTATCATAACACGCGCAGCATGCTTCACACAAATAGCCATACCACGTACGTTCACCTCAAACAAACGATCAAATTGCGAAAAATCAAGATCAAGTATTGTTTGGGGAGATTTACTTCCGATTCCTGCATTACTAAACATGATATCGAGTTGTCCATATTTTTGAATCGTCCAATCAACCATAGCCTTCACTTGTTCTTCATCACTAACATCACAGTACACATAGCTGCACCTCTGTGAGCCAATGGATTCAGCCACCACTAGACCCTTCTCATCTTGGATATCAACAATCACAACCGCTCGTGCGCCATGATCGGCAAAAACACGAGCAGTAGCCTCCCCAATGCCATTTGCACCACCAGTGACTATAGCAACTTTGCCTTCCAGCTTCCTCGTTGACAAAACTGGCTCAGTCTGTGCCATTTTTTACTCACAAATCTCGAAAATAGATCAGATGGCTTCAAGATCAGATTGCTTTTAAATTGAAGGCATTAATCACATGATTTCTGGATCCATGCTGTTATATTTATCTTTTGGTCGGCATGCCAACAAGTCAACAGCAAATAATGCTAAGATATATATTAAAATAAAATGTTCTTGCTAATTAAAAATCCCTAAAAACAAGAGCTGAGTGCTCACTGTCGTATAAAAAATGCCGCACGCACAATGCCCAAGATATATGTCATTATTGAAAAATGCTAGATGAACAACAACGTGGACATAAAATTAGACCACTATGTGTAAAATTTCAAATTTGTCCTTTTTGAAAAGACATAAATATAAATTTGAATTATGTCTTTTTAAATGACAGATTTGACATTTTACACATTGTGGTCTAACTTAATGTTCATCTAGCATTACTCATTTTATTTTATTTATTTTTTTCCATTGAATTTCCTTTCTTTTTGTCTTATTATTTATATTTTGTGTAAATTAATATCTTCTTTACAACTATAATTCAACTTTTGAAAATTGGACGGTTTTTCATTTACGAGGGTCACTTTTGTAAGGAAATTGAAAGGTTGAGGACTAAAATATCTCAAATTAAAAGTTTAGGACCAACTTGCTACATCAATCGTAAATTGGGAACCTCGGATGATTTTTTTTTTTTTTTTGATAAATATAGTTATGTCCTTATAACATTTTCATTTGGTTCAAATAAGTCCTCGTGTTGTTGATTATAAAATAGTTATTGAATTATTAGCATAGTCGAAAATTTGTTGGGGAAAATAAGCAAATATATATTTCACGATTAGATAGATAATAATTAACTCTAAAGTTTGTAATCTAATATTTTGTATTATTGGTCGTGCGCACGCCAATTCATGCATTTGATCATTTCATCAACATTAATTGATTTTAGAATGGTGTGTTTGATTTTGATTAAAATTAGATATTTTGGTAAAAGTTGATAAAAGTTTTTGAAATGCGTAGTTGAAAAGTTGTGAGACCACGAAATGTGTGGTTAAAATTAATTGTTGACTTTGACTTTAACTTTTTAGCAAAATCAAAATTGAAAACAAACGAACTTAGTATTTTTCACAACTATCATTCGGATTGCTGTAAGACAATTTATCTTCACTACCGTGGTTACTTATACTGAGAAATGTTATCCATATAAAAATTGGTTAAAATTGAACACACAATTGACAAGTAGAAAAAGCCATTAACTTTTGCTAGTAGATAAAGACATTGGAAGCTTAATTACCAGCCAAATCAAGAAGACAATATTGTCTCTAGCTATTTATTAGAAGAATACAAGTACACACTGTGTATATTTTCATTACAAATAAAATAGTACATATTGTAATACTTGTATTATTATTATTAGTACCTAATCGATAATATATCAGAGTAAATATTGATTGTCAAGTACATCTTTTCTCTTAATTTTGAGCTAAGTTTAGGTGAGGAATACTAATCAACCCACCGTCCACTACCAAGTCATGGCCGGTGATAAATGCAGAATCTTCAGAGACGAGGAACAAAACAGCATCTGCTATATGTTTAACCGTTAATAAAATTCCTTTCAAACTAGTGAATGGCCCGAATACTTTTTGAATCCCCTCGCTCGTCAAGCCTGTGCTTGTTGCAAGTGGTGTTCCTATCGCAGATGGAGACATACAGTTTACCCTAATTCCATGCGAGCCAAGTTGCTGGCTAGCAGTTCGGACTAGACCCAATACAGAGTTCTTGGACATGGTGTAGTCTGTTAGATTTGTTGCCCCCCTCCAGTTATTGGCCACCGCACTCGCCGTGCAGACAATGGTCCCCTTCACGTGCTTCTCCACCATCACACGTGCAGCGTGCTTCACACATATAGCCATACCGCGTACGTTGACCTTAAACAACCGATCAAATTGTGAGACATCAAGATTAAGTATTGTTTGATCACCGTTACTGGCTATTCCCGCATTGCTAAACATGATATCGAGTTGCCCAAATTTTTGCACTGTCCAGTCAACCATGTCTTTCACTTGTTCTTCATCGCTGACATCACAATGAACATAGCTGCACCTCTCTGGGCCAATGGATTCAAGCACGATTCGACCTTTCTCGTCTTGCACATCAACAATCACAACCGCACGTGCGCCATGATCGGCAAAAACACGAGCAGTTGCCTCCCCAATGCCACTTGCCCCACCAGTAACAATGGCAACTTTGCCTTCTAGCTTTCTCGTGGACAAAACTGATCCAGTGTGTGCCATTTTTAACTCAAAAAGAAATCGAAAATAGATCAAATGGCTTACAGTTTTCAGTTTTCCCAAAGACTGGATGATATCCGCAGTACAGCTTAATATATCAATTGCTGCTGATTTATAGGATTTTATTAAGACTTGATTTCTTGGCCCAAGCTGGCAGCGGCAGCAGCGGATTATTCTTGCAAGTTGCAACCAGTTATATGCCAACATATGAAAATAGACCCAAATTTTGTAATGCAAATAATTGAGAATATATAATCTTTTTTGGACTTGAAATATATAATTAAGTATAGGGTAGAAAAGTATTTGAGGTTACTGATTTTTTATTGAAATTATAAGTGAATTATTCGATATCATTTTTATTTCAAACTAATTATTCTACTTCTCTAATGGAAACGTTCTGTGTGAGTTAATATTTGACGTGACACGAAATACTGCTATATTTTTAAATCAAAGTCACTCAACTTGATATTAGCTACAATTTGTTCAGTCTAACTTGCCTGTTTTAAAAAGATTAAAAATTTGGAATATTAAATTTTAGGTTAAATTAAACCCGAACCCTTTTTGTTTTTGTTTTTTTTTTTAATTTTTAATTTTTGCCTTTTTCCTTTTTTATATGTTTTAAATAATTGAATATGAAAAGATTATTTTGTCCTTGTTAAATTGGTCAAATTTTGGTCATGGACTTGATTTTTTTTTTTTCAATTAAAACACATCTGGACAAAATCTGTTCAGACTCTAAAATTCTTTCAGTGAACATAATTAGAAGTTTTTGAGACTTGATGACATATTTTTTATAATTTTAAGTAAAAATCTGTAAAAATAAAAATAAAAAAATTATGATTTATTTTTAATTTTGAATAGATTAGGGACCCTAATTGCAAATTTTCAATTATATATATAAGTTAAGACCAAAATCGTCAAAATGGACTATTTGTGAACCATCTGTATTAATTAATAAAAGATTAGAGATGATATTTATGAATAAAATTAAATAGGATAATATTATTACAAAGCTGAAAGAATAGAAATTGTAACTATAATTTATCCTAAATTTTAAAAAATATAATTGTGGACAGTTTTAGTTCTTCTTCTCCAGAAGTTTAATTATATGGTTCAATGCCTCCAAAATTGACCTAAGAATTTAAAATTTGTCTCACGAAGTCAAATAGTTGATTTGTACTAGATTCATTGAATCAGACAATTAACCTCGAATTATTGATAGAAAAATTAAAGGTAAATTATACTAGCAATTTCTAATTTTTTTTAAGTTTTTAGTAATTTCATCACATTTAATTTTATTTGTACATACCATATCCAACTTTTCAATAATTTCTACATGACTACGTATAATCTCTTTTGACGATTTTATCGCTAACTAAAATAAATTAAAACAGAAAAAAATAAAAATTAAATGAAAAAATTAAAGTTGGAGCCCTAACATATTAAAAAGTGGAAAATTGAGCACTTTTATCCAAAACAAATAGAAAAAAAAAAAACAAAAGATAGAAAAAATTAATAAATAATACTCCCTTCGTCCCACAAAGATAGACTCGTTTATTTTTTCACACAGATTAAGAAATCTCATTTAATATAATTGCAATTATAAATTTTTCACATATTTTTCCTATTATACCACCATTTAATATTAGTCATTTATGAATCTAATAAATTTAAATGTTTATTTTGGATTGATAACAATGTAAATTAAATAAGGATATATTAGAAAAATGAAAAATTTAATACACTCTCTATAAAGTAAGAGGTCTATAATTTGAGACAAATAAATAAGAAAAACAAGTCTATCTTTGTGGGACGGAGGGAGTAAATAAGGTTTTGTTTCTTTTATTGTCTTCCACAAATTTCTCCCCATTTGAGCTATGGGGTTATCGTATTATGCCATAAGACTACCAAAGGCTAACCTTTACCATTCTTTGTCAACATATTAAGTCAAGTGAGATTCTTGGTTATCGGGGCACTCACTTGTATTGGTGTGTAAAATATACTATACAATTGACGAAAGCCAACTCACTTGCTCTTTGTGTAGATCTATGGTGCTTCTTCCTAGAACTAAAACAAATCACCCTGTATTATTATGAATCCAGAGACCACTTATTATTATCTGCTATGTGTTTTTATTTTTTTGATTTGCTTTATTTTTTATGACCACTGACTAGTTTAATTAGCCATGAATCAATCATTTAATTCAACAGTTTTGAATATCTAAAATGACATTGCATTTTTTTTATCTTTTTTAACGATTTTCTCGTTCGTTGTTTGGCTTCTTCTGCATAATTTTTCGACGGAATTAGTTGTAGTGGGAGCAGAAAGGGGAGGAATTTGTGAAGACAATAAAAGATAAGAAACAAAACATTTTTTTTTTCTTTTTTTTAACTTTTTATATTTGTTTTTAGGTAAATGAGCTTTTTAAAATATTAGGGTTTCAATTGAAATTTTCTCACTTTATTTTTCATTTTTGCTGTTTTATTTTAAGGAATTTGGTGTAAATGTCTATAATATTTTCCCGCAAAAATAGTCTTTATTCCTTAACATGAACTTAAAAATTTGTGCTTGTGTTTTGATCAAATAGCTAAGTTTGAAAAAAGTGGACAAAAACACCTTTAACAAACACCAAACTTTCTCACTCATATAGGTAGGTTCTTTTAAGGTCATTCTGCGAGTCACTTTCTCTCACAATGGAACTTATTAAGGAATTTAATCCTACCTTTACCATGCAGAATTTACACACTAGAGATTTTATGAATGGGATTTAACAAATACTCTAGTGTCTCGTCTATGTTAGAACTTTAACTTGTTTGTACCCTTTGAACTTTGTTTATATTTCAAAACATAAGTAGGGTTCCCGTTAAAGCTAACTGAAGTTACGTAGACCTCAATCCCATTCCTTTCGATGTTTTCGCAATCATCTCTCTAGCTAGTCCTTTTGTCAAAGGATCTGCTAGGTTATTCTTCGACTCTACATATTCAACGGTGATTACTCCTTGCTTAAGTAATCCTCGAAGAGACTGATGTCTAAGACTAAGATGTCGTTGTTTACCATTGTAAGTCTTGTTTGCTACCGAATACAACGTAGCTTTACTATCACAATAGATCATCATAGCTGGAGATGGGTTCTCCCACAAATTGATATCTATTAGCAAATTTCTCAGCCATTCAGCTTCTTTACTTGCATCAGCCAGGGCAATAAATTTTGCCAAAATAGTCGAATCTGAGATGCACGTTTGTTTCTTAGAATACCAAGAAACAGTTGCACCTCCTAAAGTAAAAATCCAGCCTGTTGTGGATTTAGAATTTGATTCTATGTTATTCCAACTTGCATCGCTGTATCCTTCAAGTACAGTGGAAAATCCACAATAATGTAATTCATAATCAATAGTTCCTTTCAAGTATCTTAGAACTCTTGAAACTGCATTCCAATGTTCTTTACCTGGATTATTAGTGAATCGACACAATATTCCAACTGCATATGCAATATCTGGTTTTATGCAATGCATAGCATACATAAGACTTCCAATCACACTTGCATATTGTAGTTGATCATAAGATCTACCAGTATTTTTCTTTGACTTAATACTAGGATCTATCGGAGTTGATGTGGGTTTATGATCCATATGACCATATCTTTTAAGGATATTTTCAATATAATGAGATTGGTTTAGAGATATGCATCCATTTTTTCTCATTATTTTAATCCCTAAGATTACATTTGCTTCGCCTAAATCCTTCATATCAAAATTAGACTCTAGCAATTGTTTGGTCTCATTAATACTTTCTAAGTTAGGACCAAAAATAAGCATGTCATCTACGTACAAGAAAATAAGAATATATGTACCATTTCTATATGTAGAATAGACACACTTATATGCTTTATTAACCTTGAAACCGTTAGACAACATTACCGTATTAAACTTTTCATGCCATTGCAAAGGGGCTTGTTTTAAACCATAAAGAGACTTGATTAGTTTACAAACTTTCTTTTCTTGTCCAGATAATACAAAGCCCTCGGGTTGCTCCATATATACTTCTTCCTCCAAATCACCATTTAGAAAAGCCGTTTTTACATCCATTTGATATACAACTAAATTGTGAATTGAAGCAAGAGATAGCAACATGCGGATGGATGATATCCTTGCTACGGGAGCATAAGTATCAAAATAATCTATGCCATTATGTTGTTTGAATCCTTTAGCTACTAATCGAGCTTTATACTTATTTATAGAGCCATCTGCATTTAATTTCCTCATAAAAATCTATTTACAACCTATTGGTTTAGAACCACGAGGTAAATCAACCAATTTCCGTGTTTGATTTGACATAATGGATCTCATCTTATTATTGATTGCTTCTTTCCAAAATACAGCATCTCGAGAGAAAATAGCTTCTGAATATGTGATAGGATCACTATCATCATTAAGCATTAGCTTAGTCTGGCGTGTAATATTATTTATATCACCTTCTAGCAAATAAGTCACAAATTCATGTCTGAAAGATTTTTCTTTCATTTGTCTCTTACTCCTTCTAGGTTCTATTTCCGATTGTGGTTCAAAAGAAGTATCATCAAGAGATTCTTCATGAACTCTTTTGGAAGAACTAGGAGTAACATTATTTTCAATTTGCGTAGATGAAGACTTGTACATATGTTCAAAGAATTCAGCATCAATTGATTTGATAACATCATAGAATTCTAACTTCAGAAACCTAAAAGCAGTACTGTTTCTTGCATAACCTATAAATACACATTTATAAGTTTTATTACCTAATTTAGTAATCTATGGATTTGGTTTTCTCACATATGCGAGACATCCCCACACCTTGAGACGACTTATATTAGGTTTCCGGTTAAACCACAACTCATATGGAGTTTTGTTAATCTTCTTCATAGGAATTCTATTTAGAATATAACATGCACTTAAGAGTGCTTCACCCCACCATTGATCAGGTAAACCAGAACTAATAAGCATGCAATTTACCATTTCAACCAAAGTCCTGTTTTTCCTTTCTGCTACTCCGTTTGATTTTGGCGAATACGGTGGAGTAAACTCGTGAACTATACCATTAGTTTCACAAAATTTTGCTAATTATGCTACTTGGTATTCACCTCCTCTATCGAAACGTAGGACTTTAATTTTTTGATTCAATTGATTTTCCACTTCTGTTTTATAGATAAGAAATTTGCTTAATACTTCATCTTTACTTTTTAGTAAATATACATAAGCATATTTCGAGAAATCATCTATAAAGGTCACAAAATACTTATTCCCTCCACGTGAAATTTTATTAGGCAAATCAGCCACATCAGAATGTATAAGACCAAGTAGTTTAGATGTTCGAACAATAGATTTATGTGGTTTACATGTTATCTTACCTTGAACACATATATCACATTTATTAACATTATCAAACTTACATTTAGGAATAATTCCTAAATTATGCATGTTCCTAATAGATTTGTAATTTATATGACCTAATCTAGTATGCCATAAAGGTAAAGAATCAACAGTGTAAGCAAAGTTATCTTTTATTAGATTCATCTTGAACATACCATTACATGAATAACCTTTTCCGACAAATACATTATTCTTAGATACAATAAGACTATCAGACTCAATCACAAGCTTAAACCCTGCCTTGTTAAGGCGATCTCCAGAAATCAGGTTCTTGGACATTTCAGGCACATGGAGAACTTCTGCCAAAATCAGATTCTTTCCTAAAGTGAATTTCAGTTCAATTGATCCAATTCCAACAACTTTGGCACAAACATTGTTACCCATTTTTACTTCTCTTCTATCGGTGCATTCTTTGTAAGTCTTGAACTGAGATTTGTTATTACTTACATGAATTGTAGCCCCGGTATCCAGCCACCATCCTACTTCAACTCCAACTGTGTTGGATACTTTCACCACCACAGCAACAAAGTTTGGATCATTATTTTCATTAGTCACATTTACTTGATCCTTCTTTGTTTTCCCGTTCTTTGCCTTTTCATCTTTTATTCGATGTCAGCATTCACGAGCAAGATGACCAGGTTTCTTACAGTAGTAGCAATCCCCCTTGAATTTTTTCTTAGAAGTTTCTGCAGAATCTTCCTTAGAGCTAGGGTTTTTACGCTTCTTGCTACCCTTCTGATTTTCTTGAACCATGTTTGCCTTTTCTGCCGCTTGATCAATATTCTCTCGTTTACGAGAGTCTTCCTCAATACGCAGATGATGCATGAGGGATTCTAGAGTATGCTTGGTTTCATCATGTTTGAGTTTCTTTTTATAACCATTCCATGAACTTGGTAATTTTGCAATAATGGCTCCAACTTGAAATGCTTCAGGCAAGACAATTTCAGCATTCTTAAGATTACTAACAATAAGTTGTAATTCATGTACCTGGGCAAGAACAGAATTATTGTCCGTCATCTTGAAGTCAAAGTAATTACCGATCAAGAATTTCTGGTTGCTTGCTTTTTCAATATGATACTTGTTGTCCAATGCCAGCCACAATTCTTTTGCTGTTTCGATAGTTCTGTGTGCGCTGTAAGCAGAATCTGATAGTGCATTCAGAATGTGGCCTCTACACAAAATCATCATCCTTCCGTTTCTGCTGTTGTTCCCATAATTCCTTCTTGCGTGCCTCTGAATCATTTGCTTTTTCTTCTGGAATAGGTGCAAGATCATCACTCAGAATGTAGGACAGTTTGATTGCTGCCAAGAAAAATAAAACCTTTTCCTGCCAACGCGTGAAGTTGTGTCCATCAAACCGATCAAGTCGAACCAGGTCCTAATTCATGACTCAAATCGAAGGTGCCACGGATTCATTTTTTTAAATCTTTGAATGAAGACATCTCTTAAAACTGTTGTGTAATTTAGGGAAATCTGGAAAAAACTTAATAAACTCCAAGGCACGAAAGATCGTTATCTTTTAAGAAATGTTTCTCCCCTATCCAACAAAGTCACGACTGGGGTATGAAAGAAAATCTCTCTCAGGATACAATGGAGGCATTTGAATCAAATCGTGATTATTTGATCAAACCAAGAAAACACTCTATACAAAATCTGATGATGCCAAAGGAAGAGAGAAGAAGAGAAAATTAATCGTTCTGCAAATGTGAATTCGCCCAGAATAAATAGGAGTAAAGGCAATCATTTGAATAGGCGTGTCCCTTGAAAAGAATGGACGCACCTATAGAAAGAAATTGCACCTATTCAAAGAGTTCTGAAATAAAAATTTCCTTTCGGGGTCAATGGGGGGCACTGCGGCAAACGCATGTCAAGGCGGCAAACTATTCGCAAAACAAAGGATGAACACGCAAAATAAAGAAAAATATTTAACAGTGAGTACGCGTGGCATGCATATCATATCATATTTATGGCTCTTATTTTGAACTCACAATTTGACGTTAAATCTATGTTATTATTAAATTTATTTTGAACCGTCATCTTTGACATTTGACATTTTTTTAATATGAAAGATGTGTGCTCTCCAAGAATAAAATTCTTGGCTTACCACTGCTTATAAGATTTTCATTTGGTTCAAATAAGTCCTTGTGTTGTTAATTATAAAATAATGAGATAATTGTATCAAAGGTCCTCCAACGTTTCAAAATCATTGGAGATATGCCCTTAACCTAAAAAAATAGCACCACACATCCCCAACGTATGACAACTTTGGCGTGGTAGGTCATTTATGACCAAATTGCACTTCTCTTTAAATAAATAAAAAAAACAAAAAACAAGAAAAAAGAAAAACAAGATTGAAAACTAACCAAATGTATCCCAAAAAATAAAAAGTAAGAAATATACTCCAAAAAAATAAAAAGTAAGAAAGAGGTCAGTCTTCTCCAAATACTCAAAATCCAACCCAAAATTCCTCCTCTTACAATCCAACACTTGTGTTCATTTGCCCAAAATTTCTAAGTCTACTCCAGAAGTTTAATTTTATGGTTCAATGCCTCCAAAATTGACCTAAGAATTTAAAATTTGTCTCACGAAGTCAAATAATTGATTTGTACTAGATTCATTGAATAGACAATTAACCTCGAATTATTGATAGAAAAATTAAAGATAAATTATACTAGCAATTTCTAATTTATTTTAAGTTTTTTGTAATTTCATCACATTTAATTTTATTTGTACATACCATATCCAACTTTTCAATAATTTCTACATGACTACGTATAATCTCTTTTGAAGATTTTACCTCTAACTAAAATAAATTAAAACAGAAAAAATTAAAAATTAAATGAAAAAAATTAAAGTTGGAGTCCTAACATATTAAAAAGTGGAAAATTGAGCACTTTTATCCAAAACAAATAGAAAAACAAAAACAAAAGATAGAAAAAATTAATAAATAATAAATAAGGTTTTGTTTCTTATATTGTCTTTCACAAATTCCTCCCCATTCTGCTCCCACTATTGTCGTCGCCAGAAAATTGAGCTATGGGGTTATCGTATTATGCCATAAGACTACCAAAGGCTAACCTTTACCATTCTTTGTCAACATATTAACTCAAGTGAGATTCTTTGTTATCGGGGCACTCACTTGTATTGGTGTGTAAAATATACTATATAATTGACGAAAGCCATCTCACTTGCCCTTTGTGTAGATCTATGGTGCTTCTTCCTAGAACTAGAACAAATCACCCTGTATTATTGTGAATCCAGAGACCACTTTTATCTGCTATGTGTTATTATTTTTTTGATTTGCTTTATTTTTTATGACCACTGACTGGTTTAATTAGCCATGAATCAATCATTTAATTCAACAGTTTTGATATCTAAAATGACATTGCATTTTTTTTTCTTTTTTAACAATTTGCTCGTTCGTTGTTTGGCTTCTTCTGCATAATTTTTCGACAGAATCAGTTGCGGTGGGAGTTGAAAGGGGAGGAATTTGTGAAGACAATAAAAGATAAGAAACAAAACATTTTTTTTTCTTTTTTTCTTTTTTAACTTTTTCTATTTGTTTTTAGGTAAATGATATTTTTAAAATATTAGGGTTTCAATTGCAATTTTCTCACTTTATTTTTCATTTTTGCTGTTTTATTTTAAGGAATTTGGCATAAATGTCTATAATATTTTCCAGCAAAAACAATCTTTATTCCTTAACATGCCCTTAAAAAGTTGTGCTTGTGTTTTGACCAAATAGCTAAGTTTTAAAAAAGTGGACAAAAATACCTTTAACAAACATCAAAATTTCAATTTTTACTATTTATGTCCCTAACATTACTATTTCACATATGAAAAAAGTGGACGAAAATACCTTTAACAAATATCAAAATTTCAATTTTTACTATTTGTCTCTCTAACATTACCATTTCATACATGAAAAAAGTGGACGAAAATACCTTTAACAAACATCAAATTTTCAATTTTTACTATTTATCTCTCTAACATTACCATTTCACATAACTCTCCCACCCTATCCGTTTATTTTTTCTGTCTTTGTTGTATTCTACTATTATTGTCACAGAAATCAAACAAATTGTAAAATCTATCATCCGCCACCCACTTCAATTGTCACCGCGACGCCACTACTGTATTCCCTCCACACTCAAACACTCAACTGATAGTTTTTCACTGTCATATCGTCGAATTTTGAACCAAATAATTTTTTTTTTAAAATTTACTCTTAATATATTTGGGTGCATTTATTGTTTAATTCCATAAGTTCACTCTATTGAACATTAGATTTTATCGATTTGTTACTACTCATTTGGTTTGATATTTGAAATTGCTGAGGATACATGTCATTTTATTTTCTCATTTTTCAACAATCGACTGTCGATTTATCTTTTTTTTTTCAAATGTCAATTTAAAAAATCGATTGTTACTTTGTGAACTATCGATATTCAAATTTCGTATATTATTAGTTAGTCAATAACGTCTTAATTTTTTTTTTAAATCTATATTTTCTTTTAATTTTTTAATTAAAAATAGAGGTATTAGACTCATTTGTACCTTTTACAAATGTTAAGAATCCAACTGCAATTTTTTCTTATTAAAATTAAAGGCATATTGGTCTTTTTCGTCAAATAATGACCAATTGTGCACCAAAACATATAGATTCAGGGCGTTTGTGCCAAAACATATAGATTCAGGGCGTTTGTGCCAAAAAATAAACACTAAAAACAATTTTTGCACTGAAGGTAAATGTTATAGACCATTTGCACCAAATTAATTTTAGAAGAACTGACGCAAATGGTTTGTAAACTTTGTCCTTAGTGTGTAAAGGGTCCATAACCTTTATTTTTTGGCACAGCAATTCCTATCCTTTATATTTTAGTGTGCAATTGGTCATTATTTGATAAAAAAGACTAAAATACATGTAGTTTTAATTAAAGAAAATTGTAATTGAATTTTTAACATTTACAAAATGTGCAACTAGATCTGATACATTTATTAAATAATATTTAATTTAGCATATTAAATATATCACTATAGTCGTGTCAATTAAATTTTTTATAAGAGAAAAATGTAAAATTATTGTGATTTAGGTATATGTAATTGCTATGTGATTTGAAAAAACTGAATAAAAATTAAGTTAAATAAATAAAAAAGTGGCGTATATAATTTTATGACATTGAACCAATATTATTACCATTTTTTAATATAAAAATACTAACAAAAATTAATTTATACATTATGTGTTCTTTATATTTGAACGATAACAAAACGATAAATTAAAATATGAAGAATAAAATTTGAGGTCTAATAGTTGTTATTAATATACGAATAAATCAATTAAATAAAAATATTAGAGCATTAAGTTTGTAAAAAAATTATTTTCTTTTTATGTTGTAACGATAAAATTAAAGTTTAAATTTTAAATATTACCATTACTTAATAATAATAAAATATTTTTAATTAACACGTTTGTTAATAATTATGAGCATATATTTTAGTTATTTTATAATAGTTCGTAAAATATACAAAATTGTATTATCAATTTTTTAGTTTATTTTAATTTTTTTATAAAAATTAAAAGTATCTGACTCATCTGCACTTTTTGCAAAGGTTGTGATGCCAATTACAATTTGTACTTACTAAAATTAGATACATATTGGTCTTTTTCGTCAAATAATGACCAATTACATAACAAAACATAGGTTAAGGACGTTCGTGCCAAAAATAAACATTTAAGGACTATTTTCGTATTGAAGGTAAATGTTAGAAACTATTTGCACCAAATTTCTTTTATTTTATTTAAGTTACTGACAAAATTGTCAAAATGAAATATCTACGTGAATTTATAATGAAAGATTGCGAGATGATAAGTGAAATTAAAATTGAATAGAGATGAAATTACCACAAACTAAAAAAAAAAAAATTTGAATGTAATTTGTCCAAAAATAAAAAATAAAGAAACAACAAGGGACGTAGTATTGAATTTTTTTAAATCGACAATAAGGGTGTGTTTGATTGGCATCAATTCCATAGAAAATATTACATCCAATGAAAACAATTTCTACTTTGGCTGTTTGATACAAAGGTGGAAATGAAAAATGAATTCTAGGATACAAACACTTTAAGCTTGTTTTTGGCAAATTCCATGAAAAATATTTTCTTATGTATATAGTGATTTTTATTTTCCTACTTACATGTAATTTTTTTCTTTTCTATCTTTATTAATCAAACACATCCTAACATTTGTTTGAATGAGACAAAAGTCATCAAAGCATCATAGTCCAATACTGTAATATATGACAAATACAATTTTAAATTTTTTTTCTTATCATAATTTTGTTTATTTCTATATCTATCATATTTTATCAAATATGCCATTATAATTTGTCGAAATAAACCATGACTATACTTACTGTCGGAAATTTTGTTTAGTAATGTTGGTTTAGACCGATTTTGACCAATTATTTAAATGGAGTCTGTTAGTTGAGTACGATAATTGTAAGGCCAAACGTGTTCTACTACGCAAATAGAATAACAAAATATATTTAGTTTCTCGAACTAATTTCGAGTGAATGAGAAATTAAGGCCTAAAGTGAATCGCTTAAATATTAGAATATTATTGAAAAATTGGATTAGAATATTGCGGAATATTCTATAATCCGTTTGGATGAAAAGTCGTGTCTTTTTGGACATGTCATTTCTTAACAATTACATATTTTCATCTTAGAGACATGTCTTTTGGACATGTGCTTTTTCAACAAGACATATCTTTTGGACATGCCTTTTTATGAAGTTGTATTTTTTGATACACAACTTTTCAGATATTATAAATAGGCCCCTTTGTGATTGAAAATTAAATAATTTAACTTTCAACCAAATGTCTCTACACTTTTGCACAAATTATTTTAGTATAGAAATAATTTCGACATAAAATTCAAGTCCAGTTTTCGTTTAAAGATAGAACAAAATGCTATTCGGTTTGTTGTTCTCGTAATTTGGAGTCCTCCTATTACGAGAAGTGATCGTTGTATCTTGGGAGACGTGTGCGGAGAAACCGTAAGTAACTGTGAGGGGGCAATTTCATCTTAAGGAGAAAGAGTCGAAGTCTTGCCTCGAGCAAATTTAATTCTTCATTTCTCAATATTTTCGTAAGTCGTCATTTTGTTCATTTGCATGCACATGATTAAATTATCAAAATATAATTAATGCACCAATTTCACCAACAATCTTAAGACGAAATTTTTGCTTTATATATATTCTTTAATCAAAAAAATTATTCTGTTAAATTTTCTGCATTTGATTTTTAACAGTAAGGATTTATTGTCATTTCTAAGATTTGCTTATATTGGTTATATGGAAAATCATATATATTCAAATCATCACTTTCATCATGTGCATGCATTTAAAATTAGTATTTCAATTTTGTCCAAATTTACGTGCATGCATTTAGTTATTAAAGATTGGTTTTTAATTCTCATTTTGACATTGAAAAACAGTGTGCATTATTGATTAAATTATCAGAATACAAATAATACATTAATTTCACCAACACTTACAATCAGTCTATTACTAAATTGGAAGAAAACCTAATTGATGCTGATGTTGAAGTGTTGAACGAATAGCTCAATTAATCGTGACTGAGAAAATAAGTCTAAACAAATATAATATATTATTTTGACAAGTTAATCTAGATTCATTTCGAGATTGCGTGTGACAAATGATCCCAATTTAAATCTAATATATTAAAATTGGATTCCAATTACAAGTACATGGAAAAATGTCAAATTTTATATACAATATTTTGACATTTGAAATAAACCACAGCTCCAAAATCATGACCCATTTTGTATATGGACAAATGTTAAAGATAATAGTATAAAAAAAAAAAAAAACCGAGTTGGTTGAAATGATCTTTGATGGCATTTTGATCGTGATTATGTCTGATTTGTTTAGATTTGGTATCAACGAGGTGTGCCATTAAACTCACAAAAATCGAAAAGAAGATCAGACGGCCTGGCTTATCTACGAACCAATATAACCCCATCCCCATGCGAGTATAGCTTAAAAGTGGGTCAGGTGGGTTGGCCATTGTTTTGTGCCGGTTTGGGCATGACATGGCTCCAGAAGGATTTTGCCATTTGTCAGTTTCTCTGGAGAGGTGAGTCAACCCGTGCAAGCTTTTTTTGATTTCTTTTATAATGGATAGTAATCCAAATAAAAGGGAGGGATTCAATAATTTTACACTGGACATAATATTTTATTGATACGTGTTGCATCAAATTTTAGTAGCTATGAATTGAGTCCGACTAAATGTGTCAAAATTTTAGAGGTAACACATCCAAATTTGTAGTAAAGTTTATTGGATTTTGACATCTCAAAATTGTAAGAAGGTATCAAAATTTAAGTAGATGAACAACTAAGAAAACAGTCAATATATACTCAGTCCTAGACTTTGCCAAAATTATATTGGTAACAATAACTACAAAATTAAGAGGTATTTTACTATTTCTTAGATACCTCTATTGATTTAATTACTGAGACCAAATTAAAAATACCATTGTAAATCAGATTAGTTTGTCAAAATAATGCCATTGACATTTAGAATAGAAAATTAAGAAAGTAATGAAATTTGGACTGCCAAACCAAATTGTATTTCTTTAGATCTTTTACTATACAGTTAAAAAAAATTGATTAATATTTGCTGGTTAAAAAATTTCCTTTTTATTAGATAAATACATGTTGCAAATAATTGATCTAATTAATGTTTATTTTATATTAATGGTACAATAATACATATTACAACATCTATATTATTATTAATATATACCTACTGCAGTAAATACTAAATAGCATGCATACATAAATTCAGAATTATATAAGTAAATCTTTGCTCTCATTTCTCACCAATGGTAAGGTTGGGAACACTAATTACCACACCGTCGACCACCAAGTCATGGCCAGTGAAAATGCAGAATCATTAGAGGCAAGGAATAATACACTATCTGTTATATGTTTAACCGTTAATGAAATATCTTTCAAGCTAGTAAATGGCCCAAATGTTTTTTGAATTTCCTCATTGGTTCTTCTTGATGTTGGAACAGCTGCTGGTGACACACTGTTACCCTAATTCCATACGTGCCAAGTTGTTGGCTAGTTGATCGGACTAGACCCAATATAGCGTGCTTGGACATTATGTAGTCCGTCGCATTCGTTGACCCCCTACAGTTGTTGGCTATCACATTTGCAGTGCATACGATGGTCCCTTTTATGTGTCGCTCTACCATAACACGTGCAGCATGCTTCACGCAAATAGCCATACCACGTACGTTCACCTCAAACAAACGATCAAATTGCGAGACATCAAGATCAAGTATTGTTTGGGGAGATTTACTTCCGATTCCTGCATTACTAAACATGGTATCGAGTTTTCCATATTTTTGAATCGTCCAATCAACCATAGCTTTCACTTGTTCTTCATCACTAACATCACAATGCACATAGCTGCACTTCTGTGAGCCAATGGATTCAGCTACCACTTGACCCTTCTCGTCTTGGATATCAACAATCACAATCGCTCGTGCACCATGATCGGCGAAAACACGAGCAGTCGCCTCTTATAAGTGCATTTTGTGCACTTATTCGAGCCTTTAAACTAAGCTTTTATTTTGTTATTTTACTGATTTTTTAATTAGTTTAGTTATTATTCTTCTTATTTCAGTTTTGGACCTGTTTATAAGCAAATGGAGAAGAATGGACGGAAAGAGCAACAATTTGGTGAAATCGGCGAGTAAGTTGAGTTTTTGAAATGAATATCAAGAGCCAAATATTAGAGGATGAGGAAGATGATAAAATCATTAAGTTTAAGGTGTTTTGGATTGACAATGAAGAGTTGAATCAATGGCTGAGACACAAGAAAGCTAAAAAACCGAATTGAGAAACTACCTACCGAAGTATGTGGAGAAATTAGAGTACAACTTTTGATATTAAAATCTCCACAAGGAAAATGATATACCATTGAAAATATAATTGAATTACGAGTCCAACATTTTTTACGGATCTCAATTTGGAGTTTCCTATAAGAGGTTATGACCATTTGAAAAACAGCCACCGCAGAGACAAAATGCTGAACTGCGCGATCGCCCACGACAAAGCAGGGCGATCGCCCAAAACCCCTTTTTTGAAAAAAGCATTGTGTTGATCAATAGGAACCAAATTTGTTAGAACACCTCGGAATTGGAGAGAGAAGCATTAGATATGTGTAATTTATGAGAGGTGTAAGGAATAAATGATTAGAAAGGATTCGGGTTTGTAAAAATATCAACAACACAATATTGGTCATGGTCTAATACAGGTATAAGTTCAAATTTTGGCTATTCACACACTCACTAAAGGTCGAGCATTGGATAAGTGAAAATTTTTTGTGTTGTTTGATCTCTTTCTAAACGTGTACTTTATTTTTCAAACTTGAGGCATATGGTAAGAATTTTAGCATTAATTCATTTCATGTTAATTCTTTTAGCTTAGTTTAAATTTATAGTTTATCTTTAGTTTTGTTAGAAGACGAACAAAGGTTTAGTTTGGAGGTGTTTGATAAGTGTATTTTGTGCACTTATTCGAGTCTTTAAACTAAGCTTTTATTCTGTTATTTTATTTATTTTTTACTTAGTTTAGTGTATTATTCTTCTTATTTCAGTTTTGGACCTGTTTATAAGCAAATGGAGAAGAATGGACGGAAAGAGCAACAATTTGGTGAAATCGGTGAATAAGTTGAGTTTTTGAAATGAATATCAAGAGCCAAACATTGGAGGATGAGGAAGATGATAAAATCATTAAGTTTAAGGTGTTTTGGAGTGACAATGAAGAGTTGAATCAATGGTTGAGACACCAGAAAGCTAAAGAACCGAATTGAGAAACTACCTACCGAAGTATGTGGAGGAATTAGAGTACAACTTTTGATATTAAAATCTCAACAAGGAAAATGATATACCATTGGAAATATAATTGAATTACGAGTCCAACACTTTCTACGGATCTCAATTTGGAGTTTCTTATAAGAAGTTATGGCCATTTGAAAAACAGCCGCCGCAGAGAAAAAATACTGAACTGCGCGATCGCCCACGACAAAGCGGGGCGATCGCCCAAAACCCCTTTTTTGAAAAAAGCATTGTGTTGATCAATAGGAACCAAATTTGTTAGAACACCTCGGAATTGGAGAGAGAAGCATTAGATATGTGTAATTTATGAGAGGTGTAAGGAATAAATGATTAGAAAGGATTCGGGTTTGTAAAAATATCAACAACACAATATTGGTCATGGTCTAATACAGGTATAAGTTCAAATTTTGGCTATTCACACACTCACTAAAGGTCGAGCATTGGATAAGTGAAAATTTTTTGTGTTGTTTGATCTCTTTCTAAACGTGTACTTTATTTTTCAAACTTGAGGCATATGGTAAGAATTTTAGCATTAATTCATTTCATGTTAATTCTTTTAGCTTAGTTTAAATTTATAGTTTATCTTTAGTTTTGTTAGAAGACGAACAAAGGTTTAGTTTGGAGGTGTTTGATAAGTGTATTTTGTGCACTTATTCGAGTCTTTAAACTAAGCTTTTATTCTGTTATTTTATTGATTTTTTACTTAGTTTAGTGTATTATTCTTCTTATTTCAGTTTTGGACCTGTTTATAAGCAAATGGAGAAGAATGGACGGAAAGAGCAACAATTTGGTGAAATCGGTGAATAAGTTGAGTTTTTGAAATGAATATCAAGAGCCAAACATTGGAGGATGAGGAAGATGATAAAATCATTAAGTTTAAGGTGTTTTAGAGTGACAATGAAGAGTTGAATCAATGGTTGAGACACCAGAAAGCTAAAGAACCGAATTGAGAAACTACCTACCGAAGTATGTGGAGGAATTAGAGTACAACTTTTGATATTAAAATCTCAACAAGGAAAATGATATACCATTGGAAATATAATTGAATTACGAGTCCAACACTTTCTACGGATCTCAATTTGGAGTTTCTTATAAGAAGTTATGGCCATTTGAAAAACAGCCGCCGCAGAGAAAAAATACTGAACTGCGCGATCGCCCACGACAAAGCGGGGCGATCGCCCGGAACCCTTTTTTGGCAGCAGAATGGTTTTTCCTTTTCCTGGGTGACCGCTCGGGTTTGCACTAGGCGATCGCCAGTGTATTTTCGGCAGAAATGTAATTTTCTTTCCTTTTTGAATTCTAATACAATTAGGAAATCTTTGAGACACGATTTTAATGAATTTTTGGGATCTTTTAGGGCACAATTAGATAAGTATATATATGAGTTATTAACTCATATCAAAGGTCCTTTTTTTTTTTGTGGAATTTTGGGGGAAGAGAACAATACAAGAAACACAAAACGGAAGACCAAGATTCATTTCTCCAAGAACGAAGATCAAGATCAAGATCAAGATTTCTTCTCGCTCAAGATTTCTTCGTTTTCGGGTTATGAATTCCATAGTTTCTTCTTCCCTTTCTTCTCTTATTATTAGTATGTTAGGCTAGTTTAATTTGTGCTAGGATTACGATGAAGTTTCTAATTTAAATTCTTCTATCCAAAGACTTGACTTTTGACAATTTATTTCAATATAGTTTTTGAATAATTAATTTTGATTTATTCGAATTTACAATTATATGCGCAATAATTGTATGATTGTTGTGGTGTGTTTTATTGTCGAAAAATCGAAAGCATGTTAGACGCTATTTTAATTATCTTAAAGTCCGATAGGGGATAGAAATTTACTGCTATACTTTAGGTAATCTTTAATTATCCACAGAAATTTAATGTATTTGTTTGTATTTGCATTCGTCATAGAAATATAGTCGAGTCATGCATATGAATAGGTTTAACTTTATTCGAGAGAAACTGTTGAACAATCTAGAGATATTGATCTTCATAACTGATGTAATTTGTCAAGACCAAGAATCAAGATAGAGGAATTAACGATTATAAGTAGATTCTGGATCCTAGTACTCCTCTTTCTTCAATTTTAAAGTAATCTTCATTAATCTAATTTTTAGTTATTTGAAATATAATTAGTTTATTGTTTTTAGTTCAAATTTTGATTAGTTCTTAAATACCAAACATCAAAAGTTTAATAGATTCGATTAAGGTCATTGTAATTAAACTGAATTATCTAAATCTTCATAGAATCGATATTTGAACTCAAAATCTATTTTACTATTTGAACGATTCGTACACTCATAATATTATTAAAAATATAAAATCACTGACAGCCTCCCCAATGCCATTTGCACCTTTGCCTTTGCCTTCTAGCTTCCTCGTTGACAAAACTGGTTCAGGCTGTGCCATTTTTTACTCACAAATCTCGAGAATAGATCCGATGGCTTCAAGATCAGATTGCTTTTAAATTAAAGGCATTAATCACATGATTTCTGGATCCATGCTGTTATATTTATCTTTTTGTCGGCAAGCCAACAAGTCAACAGCAAATGATGCTAAGATATATATTAAAATAAAACGTTCTTGCTAATTAAAAATCCCTAAAAACAAGAGCTTAGTGCTCACCATCATATAAAAAATGCCGCACAATGCCCAAGATTTATGTCATTATTGAGATTTTATTCTGTTAGAAAATTATAGGGAATCTAATAATATGAATAAACTTTAAAGTATGATTACGCTATTTTTTAAAAGATAAATATCTCCTATCCAACAAAGTAACAATGAAATTTTAATGAAAATCTCTTTCAAGATAAAATGAAAGTGTTTGATTTAAACTGTGACGGTTTGATTAAACTAAAAAAACACTCTAAGAAAAACTGATGGTGCCAGAGAAAAACGAAATAAGAAGTAACTAAGAATGAAATAGTTTTATGTTCTATCTGCAAATGGCAGCAATCTCAATATATAAAGAATACGTATTCATTGGGATGAATAAGTATATCTGTTGGAAGAAAACGGTTGATTGTCAACAGACACAACTCTTTAAAACACACATATTCACATACACGGAAATCAGAATTCTCTTTCAGGGCCATTGTCACTTGAGCCCTCACGAGGGGCGCTGCCCCCTCGAACCCCGCTACCTGACCGAGTAGGTCGATCTCTATTTCAAAGCAGCAAATCTTTTACATAACAATGATAAACAACAATTTACATAACAATAATAAACAAATAAATAAATTATGAAAAAAATGTCTAACATAATCTACTGACTACAAAACATATAATTGAACATATAATTGAATTCATATGCAGCTGGTAAAGCGTACGTAGAGGATGAATTTTATTTTATTTATTTTTTTCCATTGAATTTTCTTTCTTTTCGTCTTGTTATTTATATTTTGTGTAAATTAATATCTTCTTTAGAACTATAATTCAACTTTTTAACGGAAAATTGGACGGTTTTTCATTTACGAGGGCCACTTCTACAAAGAAATTGAAAGGTTGAGAACTAAATATCTCAAATTAAAAGTTTAGGACCAACTTGCTACATCAATCGTAAGTTGGGGGCCTCAAATGATTTTTTTTTAAATAAATATAGTTATGTGCTTATTAGAAGTGTCAAGACGGGCTGGCCGGCCGAACCTGCATCGGCCCACCCGCCTCAACTCGAAACCGCGGGCCGGCCTATAAACCGGGCGGGCTGTTTACGAGCTAAGGAGGCCTAACCGCGGGCCGACCCATGAACCGGGTGGGCTGTTCACAGCCCGAGCGGTTCGATCTTTAACCGCTGGCTTGTTTTGATTTTTTTTTTTGAAAAATAAAAGACTGAAAATTAAAATTTTTATATTTGAAATGATATTTAAAAAAAAAAAAAAAAAAACAAATAGTAGAGAGCCATTTAAAGTGAAAGATGTGACAAATGCGTCATGTTTTAGTCTTTAAATATATATGAAAAAAATAGAAATTGAATTAAAAAATTAACAAATGTCAATTTATCTTTGTTATTTATTTTTTATTTAGTAATTTAAAATATTTTTTGCTATATATGTAAACATTTTTTTTATTTACAATAAGTAACTAATTTTTTTAGTAATTTCAAAAATAAATTAATTTTTTATTTATATAGGCCGAACCGCGGCCCACATGAGCTCGACCTGGATGGGTCGACAGGTGGGTCGGGCTAATGTTCAATTTTTGTGGGCTGCATTGACCTTAGGGCTGGGCAAAAAAACCAAAAAATCGATCGATCGGAACCGAACCGAACCGACTCAGGTCGGTTCGGGTCAATTTTTGGGCCCAGTCGGGTCGGTTTCGGGTTGGGTAAAACCCAACTCAAAACCGACTCGATTTTTGAAAAAAAAAAAAATTTTTTTGTTCTTTAACCGAGCCGAAACCGAAAACCCAAACCGACCCTAGTCGGTTCGGGTCAGTTTCGGGTCGGGTTGGGTCCAAAATCGACCCAACCCGACCCACGCCCATCCCTAGTTGACCTGGCCTGCAACCTACGATGGTACGGGCTTTTTCTAATGCGAGTCGTCACCGGGCTTCATCAGAGGCTGGCCGACCCGACCCGCCTGACCCGAATTGACATCTCTAGTGCTTATAAGCATTAGCGGAGGCGTAGAGAGCATTGGAAGCCACGTGACCTCCAAAAAAAATTCCATCTTTTTTTTTTTTCAAGTATAAAGAAAAAGTTAAATTCCGCCAACCTGCCAACACCAAAAGCCCAGCTTCTTGCCCAATTTGGAGGCAACGTGAAATCTTTGTCTCAACCCTATAACTTTTATTTGTAAGTTTATTTATCTACAATTCTTCAAAATTCCACTCTCGAAAAACTTGCTCGTGACAATGTTGGTTGCTATTAGATCTTTTACTATTTTTCTACTAATTTAAGTGGAAATCTTATGGCTGGTGCTCATGTTTTAAGGTAATGTTGGAACTCCTTTTCAGCCTACTGATAACTGATCAAATTTCTGTGACATTGTCATCTAATATATTATGGAGATGAATTTAGGTTAGCTCTAAATTGTTGGCAGCCACTATGATCTGTATTTATTCGCAGCTGATACACACCAAGTGTCGGAAGCTTGAATCTTATTGTGCCTGTTGAAATCAAATTTTCTTCTTTTACCTTGTTACTAGCCTTGGTGGAATATTTTTCAACGTCTTTTTCTGGCTTTCCTTGTGTTGTGAGTACCCGTGGCATGCAGATCATATCATATTGATGGCTCTTATTTTGAACTCACAATTTGACGTTAAATCTATGTTATTGTTAAATTTATTTTGAACCGTCATCTTTGGCATTTGACATTTTTTGTGTGCCCCCCAAGAATAAAATTCTTGGCTCCGCCACTGCTTATAAGATTTTCATTTGGTTTAAATAAGTCCTTGTGTTGTTAATTATAAAATAATTATTGAATTGTTAGCATAGTTGAAAATTTGTTGGGGAAAATAAGCAAATATATATTTCACGATTAGATAGATAATAATCAATTCTAAAGTTTGTAATCTAGTATTTTGTATTATTGGTCGTGCGCTTGCCAAATCGTGCATGTGATCATTTCATCGACATTAATCGATTTTAGAAAAATAAAATTTAGTATTTTTCGCAACTATCATTCGGATTGCACCTAAGACAATTTATCTTCATATAAAAAGTGGTTAAAATTGAACACACAATTGACAAGTAGAAAAAGCCATTAACTTTTGCTAGTAGATAAAGACATTGGAAGCTTCATTAGCAGCCAAATCAAGAAGACAATATTGTCTCTAGCTATTTATTAGAAGAATACAAGTACACACTTTGTATATTTTCATTACAAATAAAATAGTACATATTGTAATACTCGTATTATTATTATTAGTACGTAATCGATAATATATTAGAGTAAATATTGATTGTCAAGTACATCTTTTCTCTTAATTTTGAGCTAAGTTTAGGTGAGGAATACTAATCAACCCACCGTCCACTACCAAGTCATGGCCGGTGATAAATGCAGAATCCTCAGAGACGAGGAACAAAACAGCATCTGCTATATGTTTAACCGTTAATAAAATTCCTTTCAAACTAGTGAATGGCCCTAATACTTTTTGAATTACCTCGCTCGTCAAGCCTATGCTTGATGTAAGTGGTGTTCCTATAGCAGATGGAGACATACAGTTTACCCTAATTCCATGCGAGCCAAGTTGCTGGCTAGCAGTTCGGACTAGACCCAATACAGAGTTCTTGGACATGGCGTAGTCTGTCAGCTTTGTTGCCCCCCTCCAGTTATTGGCCACCGCACTCGCCGTGCAAACAATGGTCCCCTTCACGTGCTTCTCCACCATCACACGTGCAGCGTGCTTCACACATATAGCCATGCCGCGTACGTTGACCTTAAACAACTGATCAAATTGCGAGACATCAAGATTAAGTATTGTTTGATCACCATTACTGACTATTCCCGCATTGCTAAACATGATATCGAGTTGCCCAAATTTTTGCACTGTCCAATCAACCATGTCTTTCACTTGTTCTTCATCGCTAACATCACAATGAACATAGCTGCACCTCTCTGGGCCAATGGATTCAAGCACGATTTGACCTTTCTCGTCTTCCACATCAACAATCACAACCGCACGTGCGCCATGATCGGCAAAAACACGAGCAGTTGCCTCCCCGATGCCATTTGCCCCACCAGTAACAATGGCAACTTTGCCTTCTAGCTTTCTCGTGGACAAAACTGATCCAGTATGTGCCATTTTTAACTCAAAAAGAAATCGAAAATATATCAAATGGCTTACAGTTTTCAGTTTTCCCAAAGACTGGATGATATCAGCAGTACAGCTTAAATATATCAATTGCTGCTGATTTATAGGATTTTATTAAGACTTGATTTCTTGGCCCAAGCTGGCAGCGGCGGCAGCGGATTATTCTTGCAAGTTGCAACCAGTGATATGCTAAGATATGAAAATAGACCCAAATTTTGTAATGCAAATAATTGAGAATATATAATCTTTTTAGGACTTGAAATATATAATTAAGTATAGGGTAGAAAAGTATTTGAGGTTACTGATTTTTTATTGAAATTATAAGTGAATTATTCGATATCATTTTTATTTCAAACTAATTATTCAACATCTCTAATGAAAAAGTTCTATGTGAGTTAATATTTGACGTGACACAAAATACTGCTATTTTTTTAAATCAAAGTCACTCAACTTGATATTAGCTACAATTTGTTCAGTCTAACTTGCCTGTTTTAAAAAGATTAAAAATTTGAAATATTAAATTTTAGTTTAAATTATACTGACAATCTACATTCTTTCAACTTTATAACAATATTATCTTTATTCAATTTTATTCGCAAATATTATTCTCAACATTTCATTAATTCGCGCATATGGTCATTTTGCACCTAATTTAAATAAATTAAAAAGAAAATAAAATAAAAAAATTACAGTTGAAGTTCCTAACTTTTATAAAAGTGTAAATAAATCATAAACTTCCATTTTTAAAAATTAAATGAAAAATAAAAAAACAAAAACAAAAAATGGTTCATCTTCTCCAAACCGTCCCATCAGGAACAACCGAATGTGATTTCTCCCCCTAGTTGACGGCCCAAACCCGAACCCTTTTTGTTTTTCCTTTTTTAAATTTTTTCCTTTTTCCTTTTTTATATATTTTAAATAATTGAATATGAAGAAATTATCTTGTCCTTGTTAAATTGGTCAAATTTTAGTCATGAACTTGATTTTTTTTTTTCAATTAACACACATCTGGACAAAATTTGTCCAAACTCCAAAATCCTTTCGCTGAACATAATTAGAAGTTTTTGAGATTTGATGACATATTTTTTATTATTTTAAGTAAAAATATGTAAAAATAAAAATAAAAAAATTATGATTTATTTGTAATATTGAATAGATTAGGGACTCTAATTGCAAATTTTCAATTATATATATAAGTTAGGAGAAAAATTGTCAAAAATGACTATTTGTGAACCATCTGTATTAATTAATAAAAGATTAGAGACGATATTTATGAATAAAATTAAATAGGGATGATATTATTACAAAGTTGAAAGAATAGAAATTGTAACTATAATTTATCCTAAAATTTGAAAAATATAATTGTGGACAGTAGTAGTTTTTCTTCTCCAGAAGTTTAATTTTATGGTTCAATGCCTACAAAATTGACCTAAGAATTTAAAATTTGTCTCATGAAGTCAAATAATTGATTTGTACTAGATTCATTGAATCAGCTAATTAACCTCGAATTATTGATAGAAAAATTAAAGGTAAGTTATACTAGCAATTTCTATTTTTTTTTTAAGTTTTTAGTAATTTCATCAAATATAATTTTATTCGTACATACCATATCTAACTTTTCAATAATTTCTACATGACTACATATAATCTCTTTTGATGATTTTACCTCTAACTAAAATAAATTAAAACAGAAAAAAATAAAAATTAAATGAAAAAATTAAAGTTGGAGTCCTAACATACTAAAAAGTGGAAAATTGAGCACTTTTATCCAAAACAAATAGAAAAAAAAAAAAAAAAACAAAAGATAGAAAAAATTAATAAATAATAAATAAGGTTTTGTTTCTTTTATTGTCTTCCACAAATTCCTCCCCATTCTGCTCCCACTACCACAACCGTCGCCGCCAGAAAATTGAGCTATGGGGTTATTGTATTATGCCATAAGACTACCAAATGCTAACCTTTACCATTCTTTGTCAACATATTAAGTCAAGTGATATCTTGGTTATCGGGGCACTCACTTGTATTGGTGTGTAAAATATACTATATAATTGACGAAAACCAACTCACTTGCCATTTGTGTAGATCTATGGTGCTTCTTCTTAGAACTAGAACAAATCACCCTGTATTATTGTGAATCTAGAGACCACTTATTACCATCTGCTATGTCTTATTATTTTTTATGACCACTGATTGGTTTAATTAGCCATGAATCAATCATTTAATTCAACAGTTTTGAATATCTAAAATGACATTGCATTTTTTTTTTTCTTTTTTAACAATTTGCTCGTTCGTTGTTTGGCTTCTTCAGCATAATTTTTCAACAAAATCAGTAGCGGTGGAAACAGAAAAGGGAGGAATTTGTGAAGACAATAAAAGATAAGAAACAAAACATATTTTTTTCTTTTTTAACTTTTTCTATTTGTTTTTAGGTAAATGAGCTTTTTAAAATATTAGGGTTTCAATTGCAATTTTCTCATTTTATTTTTCATTTTTGCTGTTTTATTTTAAGAAATTTGGCGTAAATGTCTAGAATATTTTCCCGCAAAAATAGTCTTTATTCCTTAACATGCCCTTAAAAAGTTGTGCTTGTGTTTTGACCAAATAGCTAAGTTTGAAAAAAGTGGACAAAAATACCTTTAACAAACATCAAAATTTCAATTTTTATTATTTATGTCTCTAACATTACTATTTCACATACGAAAAAAGTGGACGAAAATACTTTTAACAAATATCAAAATTTCAATTTTTACTATTTATCTCTCTAACATTACCATTTCATATATGAAAAAAGTGGAAGAAAATACCTTTAACAAACATCAAAATTTCAATTTTTACTATTTATCTCTCTAACATTACCATTTCACATAACTCTCCCACGCTATACGTTTATTTTTTATCTTTGTTGTATTCTACTATTATTGTCACAGAAATCAAACAAATTGCAAAATCTATAATCCGCCACCCACTTCAATTGTCACCGCGACGCCACTACTGTATTCCCTCCACACTCAAGCACTCAACCGATAATTTTTCACCGTCATATCGTCGAATTTTGAACCAAATAATTTTTTTTAAATTTACTCTAAATATATTTGGGTGCATTTATTGTTTAATTCCATAAGTTCACTCTATTGAACATTAGATTTTATCGATTTGTTACTACTCATTTGGTTTGATATTTGAAATTGTTGAGGATACATGTCGATTTATTTTCTCATTTTCCAACAATCGACTATCGATTTATCTTTTTTTTTTCAAATGTCAATTTAAAAAATCGATTGTTACTTTGTGAACTGTCGATATTCAAATTATGTATATTATTAGTTAGTCAATAACGTCTTAATTTTTTTAAAAAAATCTATATTTTCTTTTAATTTTTTAATTAAAAATAGAGGTATTAGACTCGTTTGTACCTTTTACAAATGTTAAAAATCCAACTGCAATTTTTTCTTATTAAAATTAAAGGCATATTGGTCTTTTTCGTCAAATAATGACCAATTATGCACCAAAACATATAGGTTCAGGGCGTTTGTGCCAAAAAATAAAAACTAAAGATAATTTTCGCTCAGAAGGTAAATGTTAGAGACCATTTGCACCAAATTAATTTTAGAAGAAGTGACACAAATGGTCTGTAAACTTTGTTCTTAGTGTGTAAATGATCCATAACCTTTATTTTTTGGCACAACAATCCCTATCCTTCATGTTTTAGTGTGCAATTGGTCATTATTTGATAAAAAAGACTAAAATACATGTAGTTTTAATTAAAGAAAATTATAATTGAATTTCTAACATTTACAAAATGTGCAAATAGATCTGATACATTTATTAAATAATATTTAATTTAGTATATTAAATATATCACTATAGTCGTGTCAATTAAATTTTTTATAAGAGAAAAATGTAAAATTATTGCGATTTAGGTATATGTAATTGCTATGTGATTTGAAAAAACTGAATAAAAATTAAGTTAAATAAATAAAAAAGTGGCGTATATAATTTTATGACAGTGAACCAATATTATTACCATTTTTTAACATAAAAATACAAACAAAAATTAATTTATACATTATGTGTTCTTTATATTTGAACGATAACAAAACGATAAATTAAAATATGAAGAATAAAATTTGAGCTATAATAGTTGTTATTAATATACGAATAAATCAACTAAATAAAAATATTTGAGCATTAAGTTTGTAAAAAAATTATTTTTCTTTTTATGTTATAACGATAAAATTAAAGTTTAAATTTTAAATATTACGATTACTTAATAATAATAAAATATTTTTAATTAACAATTTTGTTAATAATTATGAGCATATATTTTAGTTATTTTATAATAGTTCGTAAAATATACAAAATTGTATTATCAATTTGTTAGTTTATTTTAATTTTTTTTATAAAAAATAAAAGTATCTGACTCATTTGCCCTTTTTGCAAAGGTTGTGATGCCAACTGCAATTTGTTCTTACCAAAATTAGATGCGTATTGATATTTTTCGTCAAATAATGACCAATTGCGCAACAAAACACAGGTTAAGGACGTTCATGCCAAAAAATAAACATTAAGGACTATTTTCGTATTGAAGGTAAATGTTAGAAACTATTTGCACCAAATTTCTTTTATTTTATTTAAGTTACTGACAAAATTGTCAAAATGAAATATCTACGCGAATTTATAATGAAAGATTGCGAGATGATAGTGAAATTAAAATTGAATAGAGATGAAATTACCACAAACTAAAAAAAAAAAAATTGAATGTAATTTATCCAAAAATTAAAAATAAAGAAACAACAAGGGACGTAGTATTGAATTTTTTTAAATCGACACTAAGTGTGTGTTTGATTGGCATCAATTTCATATAAAATATCACATCCAATGAAAACAATTTCTACTTTGGCTGTTTGATACAAATGTGAAAATGAAAAATGAATTCTAGGGTACAAACACTTTAAGCTTTTTTTTGGCAAATTTCATAGAAAATATTTTCTTATAAGTATAGTGATTTTTATTTTCCTTCTTCTATGTAATTTTTTTCTTTTCTACATTTGTCAATCAAACACATCCTAACATTTGTTTGAATGAGACAAAAGTCATCAAAGCATCATAGTCCAATACTGTAATATATGACGAATACAATTTTAATTTTTTTTTCTTATCGTAATTTTGTTTATTTCTATGTCTATTATATTTTATAAAATATGTCATTATAATTTGTCGAAATAAACCATGACTATTCTTACTGTCGAAAATTTTGTTTAGTAATGTTAGTTTAGACCAATTTGACCAATTATTTAAATGGTGTTTGTTAGTTGAGTACGAAAATTGTAAGGCCAAACGTGTTCTATTACGCAAGTAGAATAACAAAATATATTTAATTTCTCGAACCAATTTCGGGTGAATGAGAAATTAAGGTCTAAAGTGAATCGTTTAAATATACAAATATTATTGAAAAATGGGATTAGAATATTGCGGAATATTCTAGAATTCGTTTGGATGAAAAGCCGTGTCTTTTTGGACATGTCATTTCTTAACAGTTACATATTTTCATCTTAGAGACATGTCTTTTGGACATATGCTTTTTCAACAAGACATATCTTTTGGACATGCCTTTTTATGAAGTTGTGTCTTTTGATACACAATTTTTCAGATATTATAAATAGACCCCTTTATGATTGAAAATTAAATAACTTCACTTTTAACCAAATGTCTCTACACTTTTGTACAAATCATTTTAGTATAGAAATAATTTCGGCATAAAGTTCAAGTCCAGTTTTCGTTTAAAGATAGAACAAAATGCTATTCGATTTGTTGTTCTTGTAATTTGGAGTGCTCCTATTACGAGAAGTGATCGTTGTATCTTGAAAGACGTGTGCCGAGAAACCGTAAGTACCTGTGAAGAGGCAATTTCGTCTTAAGGAGAAAGAGTCGAAGTCTTGTCTCGACCAAATTTAATTCTTCATTTTTCAATATTTTCGTAAATCGTCATTTTGTTCATTTGCATACACGTGATTAAATTATCAAAATATAATTAACGCACCAATTTCACCAACAATCTTAAGACGATATTTTTGCTTAGTAATCAAAAAAATTATTCTGTTAAATTTTCTGCATTTGATTTTTAACAGTAAGGATTTATTGTCATTTCTAAGATTTGCTTATATTGGTTATTTGGAAAATCATATATATTCAAATCATCACTTTCATCATGTGCATGCATTTAAAATTAGTATTTCAATTTTGTCCTAATTTACGTGCATGCATTCAGTTATTAAAGATTGGTTTTTAATTCTCATTTTGACATTGAAAACAGTGTGCATTATTGATTAAATTATCAGAATATAAATAATACATCAATTTCATCAACACTTACAATCAGTCTATTGCTAAATTGGAAGAAAATCTAATTGATGCTGATGTTGAAGTGTTGAACGAATAGCTCAATTAATCGTGACTGAGAAAATAAGTCTAGACAAATATAATGTATTATTTTGACAAGGTAATCTAAATTCATTTCGAGGTTGCTTGTGACAAATGATCCCAATTTAAATCTAATATATTAAAATTGGATTCCAATTCAAAGTACATGGAAAAATGTCAAATTTTATATACAGTTATTTTGACATTTGAAATAAACCACAGCTCCAAAATCATGACCCATTTTGTATATAGACAAATGTTAAAGATAATAGTAAATTTTGTCTTATATTATTTGGGGCGAAAGTAATATTCGAATAAAAATTTAAATAAAAAATAAAGATAAATTTTGTCATAAAAAAAAAAAAGAGGACAAAATTTGTTATTCAGATAATGATTCACTCAACGAACATACTATTTATAATATATATAAAAAAAAATCTATTTTTGAACATCCACAACCTAGGATAATCATTGCAACCCGTCTGCCACCTAGGAATAGCAAAATACCCCACCCCGTCCACACCCAGTTAGTAATATGGACAGAGACGGGGATCATGGTCCTTGCTCCAAGTTCCCCAAACTCGTCCCAAATCTCTTTTTATTTTATTTTAAAATTTAAATTGTATTTAAAAAATAAAAATTAATATTAATTATTAATTAATTAAATGAATTGCAATAAATAGAGGTTTTTTAAAATCCGTCCCACATTTCAAAAATCCCCGACGAGAAGAGAATGGTAATGGCCGTTCTGCCCTGTTGCCATCCCTACTACCGCCGCATCCGCCTCCGCCACCGCCACCGCCACCGTTGCCATCTTCCACCACCATCGACCTCCGCCAACGTCCTTTGGCAACTGCTCTACGCCATCGCCATCCCCACCGTCCTACGCCACCATCAACCGTCCGCAATCGTTTAATTAATAATAGTGTTATACTTATCTTTTTTTTTAATCAAAAAGTGACCTTTTTTATTCTTATATTTAGTTGAACCAAAAAAGATAATAATAATATGTTATCTGGATAATTTTTATCCTTGTAGCTTTTATTCAGATAAATAGTTTTATCTATAAATCAAACGGGCCTTAAGTTAATGAGAATATGTCTATTTGAGTTATTGTTAGTTGGATAACTTAAAAGAAAAATGAAGAAATGAATTTTGATGATAACAAATTTGTAAAAATCTATCTTGATAATAGTCACTGTAATAAATTTTAATTTTAACCACAAATTTGTTTATCTTGAAAACTTTTTCAATAACTCATTTTTGATGAAATAATTTAAAAATAAGATTTTGTAGTAAATGATGATACACCATTTTTATAAATTTATATTCAGAATATACAATATGCTCAAACGAGTAAAAGCAAATTTTCTCATACATATATATCTTGGACCTTTCAAAGCTTACGTGTGAAATAAGCAAGTGTATTTTCTTGTGGATATCTTTTTGTAGATATCGAAGACCGACTTGAGTGGAAATTTGGGTGTATATTTTATAATCTTATTTAAAAAATATCGTGCAGGCCAACTTATATAATTTTGACTTATAAAAATGTAGGAAACAGAGATATGAGTAGATACACAGAATTAAATATGGTCTAGGTAAAAGTTTGATTATTATTTTTTTAAATACTATTATTTTTTACAAGTGCTCACGATATTTTGATACTCGTTTTTTTAAAATATGACGATCACATTTCGTAATAGTAGTACTCTAGATAATGAGACCAACAAAATGAATAATGTCTAAAACTTTCTTTAATATGAAAACGGACTCAAAACGAATGTAGACATTATTCTGTAACTAAGTGCAAAAGTTTGATAGTGCGAGAATGAATTGAATACTAATTCTATAGAATAGAATATCTATTTATGGATGTCGGAAAGGTTGTGTTTGAAGTAATACAAATGCTGAAAATACATGTTTGTATAGCAAATGTCCAAACAGATATGTCTGTCTAGTAAAGGATATGTAGATTTTGAATCTGTCTTCTAGAATCCATCGACTGTGGCAGAAATCTGTTTACTTGCAATTAATCCATGTGTCGCGGTCTTATTAGTCCACTTGTTGCATTCTGATTCATTGGAAGGTAATAATTAAAATAAAATAATTATATAATTTATTTTTTCCAAAGAAGATATATATTATCTTAGTAGTCCAAGCCCGGTCCAATTGGCGACGGTGCACACATAGACATCGGCCAGAACGCACTAACATATAGTTCGTCCTCTCCTTCCAAAAATTATTGGTACCCATCCTGGCCAAATTCAAGTGCCAAACTTGAGCTATATAAGTTGTACAATTAACTTTTAGACTTCCCGTTTAGGATTGAGCTTTATCCAAATTTTCACTATTTCCAATTTCAAAATTCCAACAATTTTAAGTTCAAGTGGCTCACTTGTAACCTTAATCTTTCGTTCATCTTAAATTGATTTCAAGTAATTAAATATGATGATTATCTCTACTTGTGGAATACAACATGTTCGACTTTAGAACTCTTGAATCTAACTAATGGGTCCCGCTTAAATAATCTGTCGTAGATAATCAAAACCAACTTATTTAAATCAATTTTCAATAAGATTTATTGAATAAATTTTTAAATTTTCTTTTTTTAAAATGTTAGTTGAGATGTTATTTTTCTCCTAACCTTATTACACAATATTTAAACTCTACATTTGATTGAGACGATTATTGAATGTTAAAGATAAACTATAATTGTTATTTATCACCTTGAGCATGTATAGTACTGGTCTAGTGGAGCCAAAAATATAAAATAAATTATTTTCATGCCAACTAAAATTTGGCAAAACTTTTAGGGATTTAATAACATTACTCCTAATAGATTATTGGTGTTGATTGACCAATTGGATTTAGCTATAATAATTTATTGGAAGCCAACACTTTGTAGCTAATTGACAATTTTAAATAAAAATATATTGGCATCACATTCGAATGACAAACAATAACTTTGTATTTTAAAAAAAAAACAATACATGATATAATTTCATTAGAAATATTAGTATTTCTATAGTATAGTATAATTATGCCAGCTGGCAATCTTATTATTATCAATTCATGAAGAAAACTTTTATTCTCACTTCTAACTTCTAAGCATTGCTCATAGGAGGGGAAGACTGATTAATCCACCGTCCACTACCAATTCATGTCCGGTGATAAATTCTGAGTCGTCTGAGGCGAGAAATAATACTGCATCCGCTATATGTTTAACTGTCAGCATAATCCCTTTTAAACTAGTGAATGGCACAAATAATTTTTCAAGTATATCACTGGTCAAGCCAGTCGAACTTGATAGTGGAGTTGCTATAGCAGAAGGTGACACTGTATTTACCCTTATGCCATGCACACCAAGTTGCTGGCTAGCTGTTCGGACTAGACCCACTACAGCATACTTCGACATGATGTAGTCAGTTAAATCCCCTCCTTTCCAATTGCTGACCACCACACTGGCCGTGCACACGATGCTCCCCCTAACCTTTTGTTCCACCATCACACGTGCTGCATGCTTGACGCATGCAGCATTGCCACGTGCATTCACTTGGATCAAGTGATCCAATTGTGATAAATCAAGGTCAAGTATTGCAAAATTAGACTTACTAATTGCTCCCGCGTTGCTAAACATGATATCAAGTTGGCCATATTTTTGGACAGTCCAATCAACCATGGCCTTCACTTGTTCTTCATCACTAACATCACAGTGCATATAGCTACACCGATTGGAACCAATGGATTCAGTCACTGTTTGTCCCTTCTCATCCTGTAAATCAGCAATTACAATTGCCCGTGCACCATGTTCGGCAAAAAGACGCGCAGTGGCCTCTCCGATGCCACTTGCACCACCTGTGACAATGGCTACTTTGTCTTGTAACTTTTTCATTGGCAAAACAGATTCGGAATGTGCCATTTTGTAGTTTAAAAAAAAACGAAAAGTTGATAATTTAGGGTATCACTTTTTTGGGTTTGATGGTAACTCTTGAATTCAGTGCTAACAATTTATAGTGTGTTATTACAACGGAATTCAAATTTGGCCAGCTGAGGATTCTATCATTAAGCTACAAGTCTTAGGATGGGACTTTAAACATAATAATTATCTACAATACCGGTCATGTATCATATAACAGATAAATATATATGATGCATCAATTGGAATTGAGGTTTGAATATTGGAAATTTTCTTGAATCGTAAAAAGCAGTACTTCTTTTATGTCTCATTTGGCGGTTATAATTGACCGAGTATATATGCTGACTAGTAATATTGACACAGTATTTTATTTTGTTATACTATTTTTTAATTGTATTTAAAGTTTTCAATCTTTACTTATTGTCGAATTCTTATTTTCAATTTTTCATTAATTAGCACTTTTAGTATTTAATGATAGTTTATATATGTATTAACGTGATTTGAAATGATAAGTAAATATTTTGTCGTATTTTTTTATTTGCTATTTATTTAACTATTTAAAAATATAAGAAACAAATAATTTTTTTTTTTTTACTTTCTTTTTAATAGAATTTTTGGATCGAGTCCAATGCCTTGTACATTATTAATATTTGGATAGTCAGATAAAATGTTACTCTTAATTAGAGTTGGCTAATAGGATGGGTTGGGCTAGTCCAGCTCGTCAGAGCAAGGCCATACATGAAATTGGACTGGGTTGGCTTAACCCAGTTTTGTATGGGCCAAAAATATGTTAGCTCAGTCCAATCCATTGACACAACTTAGTCTTAATTTGCTTTTTTTTTAATAAATTTTTTATACAATCTAATATATTACATCAAATACAATCTTAAATAAATTTAGAGGGGTGTCCTTAACTCAGATTTTAATAACATTGTGATTAAAAAATAAAATTCATAACATTATCGTACGTTAAAAGAAATTCCTAATTTTATCATTTTAAACAAAAAAATCATGAAGTTGGAAATATGGGCATCGTTTTGAGAAAAACGGAATAAAGACGTGAATAATTACAAATTGGTATAAAAGAGTTTCAGTAAATTTTTTTGTGAAATGTGAGAGGTTTGTGAGAGAAAGAAAGAAAAAAAGTCAATTGATACAAAATAGTTTCAACAAGATCGTATGTGAAAAGAGAGATGTTAGAGAGAGAGAGAGAGAGAGAGAGAGAAATCAATTGAAATTTTGAGGTTTGAAACAAGAATTGTTAGAATTTTTAGTAGTTATAATTATAGTTCCAAATCTATTGAAATCTGTCAAAATCCATTAATTAATGAAATCTTTAGAAATTCACTAGTTATTAAGGACACCTAGATTTCTAAAGAATTTATTTAAATCCGAGTTGGGTTTTAATGATTTCTATTAAAATTTGAATTTAGGACACCTAAATTTATGTGAATTTTTCAAATTCATTCAAATCTGAGTTAAGGACACCCCCATTAGACTATATATTTTGAGATTTTTTAAAGAGATTAATTTATAAAATTGAGGCTATCATGTATTAGTCAATAGATAAACGTTAATTTTCTTTTAAAATAATAATTTTTTTTTTGTTAATTGTAAACTATTTGTAGACAATTTTTTTTTTTTAAAAATACAAATATTAAAAGCATGCTAGTTTTATTGCTTTGAGATATAAGCATGTTTGACTTAAATTAAAAAGTTTACTTATAAGTAAATTTAAAATAAATAATTTACTTGTCAATTGAAACTTAAATTAAAATAAATTTTAATTAAATCTAAACAATTTTATATTGGATCTTGAGATTTTTTGACTAATGTTTATTGGTGACTTAAGTTTAGATCATTTTAGATTGATATTATTTGAATTATGTATGGGGGTTATTCACAAAATGAGTGATTAGTGTTAAAAAAAAAAAAAACAAACAAACAAATCAAAATCAAAATTGGGCCGGCCCAACTAGCTCGCGGGCTAAATGGGCTAGGCCATATTAGTCCAATTTTATTTCGATCAGGGCCCGCCCAACCTAAAATACTGAGATATATGGGCCACTTCGTAGGTTGGACCGATTTTACAACATCTACTCTTAATTATATTTAATCACCAGTCAAAGATAGATTTGTAATTTTATTTGTTTAATTGGTATTAATGAGGTCTGAACATTGGGGAAAAAATGCAAAAATTGTTAAAAAGAGTTCTTTTTTTAATCATCAAATTATAAGTCATCGGGTGGGAGGTTCTAATATTATTAGGACTCTGCAACAAGTTCAAATAATATAAAACCATTTATTTCTAGTATGTGTTTCTTCATGACGAGTTAATACGTAATATTAGTAGTAAGATAAAATATTGTTAAAGTTATGAAACTAAGAAAAACGAGAAAAAAATAGAATAGAATTGAGGGAGCGTGTAAATTTATTATAATAATAATTTTTATTTATAAAATTTTAATTGAAGTTATAATTTGACTAGAATAAATTCTTCTAAAATAAATAGATAACTAATAGACATCTAAATAAAATCATATAGTCATTCATCATTATTTATAATTTTACAACACTCTCCCTCGAATAATTTATTTATGCAATAACTACTTGTTTGTTTGACAAAAATATCAATCAGGTATTCGATCAAAAAAAAAAAAAAAAATATCAATCAGGTTCTCTTGTTTGTTTGTTAAAGGCTTGTTAACGTCTATTTCAACAAAAAACCACTCAGGTTATCAAATTAGTAATCCTGATGTATAAGAACCCAGAATGTTATAGCATAAAAAATAAAAAGAAAAATTTTTTAATTAAAGAAAAAAGAATTGAAAATGGAAAACAATTGACCTTCTTGACAGCTAATTACCAAAAAAAAAAAAACAAATGCATGAGGAATCAAGAATATTATTTGCCAAAAATTGCCATTGAAGAAATCTGGAATTAAAGACTTGCAAGTCATTCAATCTCGGAATATAAAATCAATACACTGTTTTTTTCAATTAAAAGATAGAATGTTACAAAGTATACTATTATTGGTATTCCGCTAGATTGCATTGAAACACAAATTTGCTTGAGAACAAACAGGAATATTTTTTTTTCGCCTATTCGTCTTTTTCAATTTTCAGTAATCATTAAATGGGGAAGACTAATCAATCCACCATCAACGACCAAGTCACGACCAGTCACAAATGCAGAATTGTTTGATGCAAGGAACAATACCGCATCTGCTATATGGTTAACAGTTAGTTCAATTCCTTTCAAGGGAGTGAAAGGCCTGAATACCATTTGAACTCCTTCGCTCGTCAAGCCTGTGCTCGCTGCCATTCCTGTTGCAATTGCAGATGGTGAAACACAATTAACTCTAATTCCATGTACACCAAGTTGCTGGCTAGCTTTTCGAACCAAACCCAAAATAGCTTGCTTTGATATGACGTAATCGGTCAAATTTGTACCACCCTTGCAATTGGTGGCAACCACACTAGCCGTGCACACAATGGTTCCCTTTACACCCTTATCAAAACACTAATTTTCAATTAAAAGATTGAATGTTACAAAGCATACTATTATTGGTATTCCACTGGATTGCATTGAAACACAAATTTGCTTGAGAACAAAAAGGAATTTTTTTTTTTTTTGGCCTTTTCGTCTTTCTCAAGTTTCAGTAATAATTGAATGGGGAATACTAATCAATCCACCATCGACGACCAAGTCATGACCGGTCACAAATGCAGAATTGTTTGATGCAAGGAACAATACCGCATCTGCTATATGGTTAACAGTTAGTGCAATTCCTTTCAAGGGAGTGAAAGGCCCGAATATCATTTGAACTCCTTCGCTCGTCAAGCCTGTGCTCGATCCCATTCCTGTTGCAATTGCAGATGGTGAAACACTATTAACTCTAATTCCATGTACACCAAGTTGCTGGCTAGCTGTTCGAACCAAACCCAAAATAGCGTGCTTTGACATGACGTAATCGGTCATATTTGTACCACCCCTGCAATTGGTAGCGGTCACACTAGCAGTGCACACAATGCTTCCCTTTACACCCTTCTCCACCATAGCACGTGCTGCGTGCTTCACGCATGCTGCCATACCGCGTACATTGATTCCAAACAAAGTATCAAATTCTGAAAAATTCAAATCAAGTATTGTTTGATCGGATTTATTTGGTATTCCAGCATTACTAAACATGATATCGAGTTGACCGTACTTTTCAACTGTAAAATCAACCATAGCCTTCACTTGTTTCTCATCACTAACATCACAATGCACGTAGCTACACTGCTCTGTGCCAATGGATTTAGCCACGATTTGGCCTTTCTTGTCTTGCACATCGGCAATCACAACCGCCCGTACACCATGATCGGCGAAAAGACGTGCAGTGGCCTCCCCGATACCACTTGCACCACCAGTGACAATGGCAACTTTGCCTTGTAGATTTTTCAAGGGCAAAGCAGATTCAGTGTGAGCCATTTGGTAATCTGAAAATTTGGAAAATAAGTGGCTTTTGGTTTTCACTTTTCCTAACGGTAAGATGATAATAATGTCTTGACTTGCTTAGAATTTGATTGATGATTATTTATAGGAATATTGGTGCAAGTGGTCCCTAAAGTATGCTAATAGTACGCAAATGGTCCCTACCACTTACCAACCCACTGATTTTAATTCAAGCACCTACCTACCAATTTTAACTCTACCACCAACCCACCTACCAATTTTAATTCCCCTATCCAACCTTACCTTCTATATGTTGTGTGAGCCCCGAATTCTTGCAGATCAAATTTGTTGTCTTCTTTTTTTCTTACTAATCAAATTCCTCTGCTCACAAGAAAATTCATAAGTTCACAGAATTTTTTTTTTCTTCCTCCATTTGCCATATTGTTTCGTCTGATAAGACTAGTATATTTTTTTCTCTTCTACCTTTGCCATATGTTATTTTTGAAAGTTTATTTAAAATTTTATTGTTTTGAACTCTTAAGTTTATGTGATAATATTATTAATTTTGGCAAGAATACTAAATTGTGATTCACAATTTTTTGTAGGGATGGAATCAAAAGGTCTTGATGATCAATTTGTTCCTCAAGTTTCTGACAATCGAATTTCTAAAATTGGACAAGAATTCGAATCACACAAAAATACCTACAATTTTTAAAATAAATATGGTCGAAAAACAAGATTTAGTACACAAATAGCGAACAGTAAAAAAAATAAAGAGATGAATGAAACGTACTAAAAATTATTTATTTGCTCCAAAGAAAGAAAAACAAATAATACATATCGGATTAAATTTAAAGATGCTGACCAAATTTTTGATTTGTAAAAAGTGTCATCGACGTGGCATGGCCACATAGTCAAAGGTAACATAATTGTTACCACGGTTTTGTTCTAATGTCCACGGTGGGCATTGTTATAATGCCCACCGGGACACTTGTCCAACAAGTGTTGGATGAGTGAAAAGTGGGTCATTACACTCATCCAACACTTGTTAGACAAGTGTCTCGATGGGTATTATAACATTGCCCACCGTAGACATTAGAACCGGAGTGATTGTTACCAACACCATGAATGATTTATCATTACTTTTATACTAGAGTAATACTACAATGACTATAAATTAGACTAAAAGTTAGACAACTATAGATAAAATATATAATATATTTTTTGAAAATACACAATTCAAATTTTCAAATATGTCTTTTCAAAAAACATATTTGATACCTTATCAATAATTGTCCAAATTTTGGTCCAATTTTATATTAAACAATCATTTTCCCTTAACAAATATGGATTTTCCCTTAGCTGTTCAAAGATGACCGAAATTAAACAATCAAAGTTGTCGGCAAGATATGATGGGCTAGAGTCTAGACTGAAATTAATAAAATAGGGTAATTTTCACTTTAGTTCCCAACTTTTGCAGTTGGTTACTAAATGTATCTCCAACCAATTTCTTTAACACTAATCATCTCCAACTTTTGTAATTTATTACAAATCACGTCTATTTTGACATATTTTGACAGATTAGCCATCTTCTTTAAATAAACAAAAATATAAAAAAATAAAAAAAATAAAAAATTAAAAAAACTTAAATAAAGTCACACAACATTTAAAAAATACAAAATAACTTCATCTTCTCCAAAAATCTACTCCACTACATGGCCAAATCAATAAGTGATTTGCTGCTGTCAACGATTTTATGTGTTTAATAATTTTGCAAGTGTACGGATTACACAAGTAATAAAGTGGATTATGAGTCCAAGTATCGTACACATAGAGATTTAAATAGTTCAATACAATTATAATAATCTTAACCGAATCAAATAAACTTTGGATGTTTGATGTTTAAAAACTAAGTAAAATATAAACTAAAAATAATTAACTAATTAAAATTCAAACAAATAAGAGATTAAAATAGAGAAGAATTAATTTAACTTGAAAAAAGAAAAGTACTAGGATCTCGAATCCACTTATAATTGTTAATTCATCTATCTTGGCTATTGGTTTTGACAAATTACATCTGTTATGAAAATCAATATCCCTAGATTGTTTAATAGTTTTTCTCGAATAAAATTAAACATATTCATATGTATGACTCGACTATATCTCTGTGACGAATGCAAATACAAATGAAAGCATTAAATTTCTATAGATAATTAAATATCACCTAAAGTATATCGGTATATTTCTATCTCCTATCGGACTTTAAGATAATTAAAATATTGTCTAGCCTGCTTTTAATCTTTCGATAGTAAAACAAACCACAACACTCATACAATTTTTGCGCACATAATTCTAGATGAAAAGAATTCAAAATTAATTATTCAAAAATTATATTGAAGTAAATTGTCCAAAACCAAGTTTCTAGATAGAATAATCTAATCTATAAACTTTATCGGAATACTAGCACAAAATAAACTAGTCTAACATACTAATAATAAAGAAATAAAGAGGAAACGAAAATATGGAATTTATCACTCGGAGACGAAAAAAACTCTAAAGAGATAATGTCTTGATCTTGATCTTCGTTCAGTTCTTGAAAAGATTAATTCTTGATGTCCGGGTTGGTGTTTTCATGTATTGTTTTTCTTCCAAAATTCCTTCTGTTATGAATTAATAACTCATATATATACTCTTCTAATTGTGCCCCAAAAGATACCAAAAACACTTTAAAATTGCGAGCCAAGAATTACCTAACTAGATTAGAATTCTAATAAGGAAAGAAAACTTGCTCTCGACTTTTACACTGGACGACTGTCCAATGCTTTTTCAAGCGATCGTCCAAACGAGCCCTTTTCTTCTCTGCTTTCAATTAATGTTGATGGGCACTCACCCAGCAGTAATCTGGGCGATCGCTCAACTTGTTTCTTTTGCAATCTTATAATTTGGCCTTTCAACTTTTCACAGATTCCAATTTGGTCCTCCAAGTTTTGTTCTTGGTCATTTCAATCCTCAATCTTTCTAAGAGCTCCCAGAATCGTCTTTCAACTTTTCACATCTTCTAATTTGGTCTTTCAACTTTCAATTGAATGCAATTGAGTTAACATATTTTCTAAATATTTGCTGCTTTGTTACTCTCTTTTCGTCCAATTTTCTCCAATTGCTCACAGACGGATCTATAAGTGAAATATAAGCAATAATACACTAAATTAAGTAGAAATTCAATAAATTAACAGGATAAAAGTTTAGTTTAAATGCCCGAATAAGTGTATAAAATGAACTTATCAGCCAGTGGCAGCGAGTTTACAAATATAGAAAGTTTTGCCGTCGACGAGTTTACAAAGACAGAAAGTTAGAACTTTCAAAGTGATGCAACAAAATTATAAATTATTCTTTCCACCTCCTATTTTTAGCAAACGGCTTAAATAGTTTTAGACTTACCATCATTAGGACTGGCATCTCCTTGGGAAAATCGAATTGCGAAAACCAAAATAATTCCGACCACGAACTTCAAATTCAAGCAATTTTCTACGGATCTGTTCCCACCCATTGATCCAAAAGAACACCCTTTTCTTCAATCTACAATTTGTCTGGAAAATTTATCTGCATCGCCCCATATACAGAACACCCTCCAATCTGCAAAATGCAAGTGTAAAGTTACAAGTGAATAAATAAAACAAAACTCTCAATTATATATGAACGAAACCCACAACTCATTAAAACCACAAACCACATAGAAAGCCATGAATAAGTGGCAAATGAACAACAAATGCCCACAGAAAGCCATGAATCAGTGGCCGCGGGTAATGGACATGGGCTAGTTTTTGCACCCATTTGTGCAGCTTTCTGTAGCAATGCAGTGGCTGAAATGTGAGAAGAGGCTACTGGGGGTCCATTGGCTCGTAAGGTGGGATATGTTTTTGGGGAAAATGAGTTATTTTGTGTTTTTTAAAAGTTATAGGACTTTATTTATAATTTTTTTTTTTTTTGTTGTTTTTAGTTTTTATTTATTTATTTTTGTTTATTTAAAGAGTGGGGCAAATTCGTTAAAATACGTGATTTGTAATTATTTAAAAGGTTAGAGATGTCTGGTGCTAAAAAAATTAATTATAGATAGATTAGTAACAAATTTAAAAAATTGAAGATCAAAATTACAAATTACCCAATAAAATACAGTGGAATGATTGAGATAAGCTACATGCATACTTCACTTTATCTCATTAATTATTCATATTCATCTCCTTGAATTTCTGCATTTATTATTATTTTAGGGGTAATTTGCAGTAGCCGTTCCCAATCTTTGAAATTTTGACATTTTTATTCTCATTCTTCATTTTTTTACATCTATATCTTCAACCTTTCTTAATTTGGTGGCTGAAGTCCCTGTTGACGGATTTATCCTTTGGTAATTTGCAACCTCCATCCCCAACTTTTAGAATTTTGGCACTTTTATCTTCATTCTTCATTTTTTTTTATACATATATCCTCAACATTTCTTAATTTGGTGGCTGAAGTCACTGTTGACGGATTTACCTTTTAATATATTATCAATTTATTAGTTTCTTTTAAATTTTCATATAAAATAAAAGTAATTGGACCCATTTGTACTTGCAAATGTTAAGAATCCAATTGAAAATTTCTCTAATTAAAATAAGGACATATTTGTCTTTTTCATCAAATAATGACTAATTGCGCACCAAAACACATCAGTTAGAGACTTCTGTATCAAAAAATAAAGGTTAGGGACCATTTGCACAATTTTTTCGTTTCTTTTAAATTTTTATATATAATTTATTAGTGATAAAACTATTCATTTTTAATAATGAGAAAAGTATTTATTAAATATTATTAATTAAATTGATAAATAGTTTTATCACTATTATTCAGATAAATAGTTTTATTCAGATAACTATATTTTGATGGGTTAATTTCACTGATGGTCACTGAAGTTTCATTAAAATTACAAAATCGACACTGAAGTAACAAAGTTTCAGCGGTGGTCACTGAAGTTTACTAAAGCTTGCACCAAAGGTCACTCGCTGAAATTCTTTTATTAACTTGATGACATGTCACTTGTAAATGTCTATGTGGCGCACATTTGGATGACACGTGGTAAAATTATTAAGGGTTAATTACACTAATGGTCCCATTCTTTCAGGTTTGTAACGATTTCATCTCCATTCTTTTTTTTTTAGCAGATATCATCTCCATTCTTCCATTTATTCTCACATAGGGTCCCCAAATCACTATTTTTTACTATTCTGATAATTTTATGACAATTTTACCCCTTGACTTAAATAAATTAAAATAATAGAAATAAAAATACAATGAAAACATTGCAATTAGGCCCTTAATTTTTTTCAAAAGTACAAATAAAGCCTAAACTATTTTATTTTATACAAATAGGTGTTCTTCCCCAACAAAAAAAATAATCTATATTTTCCCCCCACCCCCACCCGCACCCGCACCCGCACCCGCACCCGCACCCGCTTCCTTGCACACACTATATCACCCATATGTATCTATCTATCTCAGATTATTTGAGCATGAATCATCCTTTGTGTTGTTGGATTGAATTTTAGATATAAAGAATCCTCCTTTATGTTGTTAGATTTAGATTTTTCTTAATGAATGTTCTTGAATCGTTGAGCATGAATCATCCATTTGGTTGTTGGATTGGATTTGAAACAAAAAAAAAAAAAATTCGGAAAGAAGCTGCGCTGGGCGCTGCTGGTTGGAGCAGCGCCGCGCGCTGTTTTTTCGCAACAGTGTACACGCTACCGGTTTTGCAGTGCCGCTGCGGTGCTGCTGCTGTTTGCACCACCGCGGGAGGCTCTTCTGTTGTTGCACCGCCCGTCGGCATTGCTGCGCTGTGGGATGGTGCAGCACCGTGCGCTGCCTTCTCAGCAGCGTGGCACTGCTGGTTTGCAGCGTCGCCTGAGGTTTGCAGCACCGGGTTCAGGTCTGGCCCTGCGGCTGATCAGATCCGGTGGTGGCCGGCTGCTGGAGGCGCACTAGGGTTTTTTAAACCCTAGCTGCGCAATGTTTAAGAACGGGACCTTATATGTAAATTAGATAAATTCAAGGATTGGGGTGCAATTTTGGAGATTTAGGTTATATTGTACATTAAGTCCCTATAGATTTTTTTTTGGTTGGGGAAGAACACCTATTTGTATAAAATAAAATAGTTTAGGATTTATTTGTACTTTTGAAAAAAATTAAGGGCCTAATTGCAATTTTTCATTGTATTTTTATTTCCATTATTTTAATTTATTTAAGTCAAGGGGTAAAATTGTCATAAAATTGTTAGAATAATGAAAAATAGTGATTTGGGGACCCTATGTGAGAATAAATGGAAGAATGAGGATGATATCTGCTAAAAAAAAAGAATGGGGATGAAATCGTTACAAACCTGAAAGAATGGGGACCATTAGTGTAATTAACCCAATTATTAATATGTGGACTTTACCCACTAATTATAATAAATTTGGACCTCAACCGATACCTCTATAATATAAGGATCTAGCTAAAAATACTTCAAAATAAATTTTATAATAAATACCTCAAAATTGCATCTAAGGTCCTTCAACTTTTTACATCTTCAAATTTTGGTCCCCAAATTTTCAATTATCTTTTAGTTAAGTCCTTCAAATATTACATCTTAGATCCTTCAACTTTTTACATTTTTACATTTTGGTCTCCAAATTTTGAATTATCTTTCATTTAGGTCCTCCAAAAATTGTATATTGTGTCCTTCAAATTTTTACATATATACACGTTGGTCTCCAAATTTTCAATTATCTTTCAGTTAAGCCCTCTAAAAATTACATCTTAGATCCTTCAACTTTATACGTCTTCAAACTTTTGTCTCCTAAATCCTTGATTCTAGTAGTCAAAATAAGAACAATTTTAGTGGTCAAAATTATTATTTAATTATATTATTTTAGTACAATTATTATTTAACTATATTATTTTGTTCGTTTAGGTGAAAATTCGAGTGTAAAGTCAAGGATTTAATTGTAAATAATAATTTTGGGCAATGTTGGGCTGAAAATGTATGGCGCAAGATAGCAAGAGAGAATCAGGTGCGGATGGAAACTTCCAGACATTCGGACTTTTACATGGAGTAGAAGATATTTTCTTGGGGGGTTTAGTTGGAATTTTGTTGATTGGGTGTTTAGTTGCAATTTTTTTTGTCTTTTTATTATTCAATTTAAGGGTAAAATGGTATATTTAACAAAATTTTGATCATTTAATGGTTGAACTGACAGTTTGTCAAAAAAGGATTTCATGCGCTAACATTTCATATGTTAAGGATATGGTACCCCCGGTGCTATATTTATCTAATATATTACTATAGTCGTGTCAATTAAATTTTTTATAAGAGAAAAATATAAAATTATTGTACTTTAAGTATATGTAATTGCTACATGATGTGAAAAAGTTGAATAAAAATTAAGTTAAATAAATAACAAAATAACAAATATAATTTTATAACATTGAACCAATCTTATTATGTTTATTTTAACATAAAACTACTAATAAAATTAATTTACACATTATATATTCTTTATTTTTGAATGATAATAAAATGATAAATTAAAATATGAATAATACGATCTGAGCTCCAATATTTGTAGATAATAAACGAATAAATCAATTATATAAAAATAATTGAGTATCAAATTTGTGACAAAGCTATTTTTCTTTTTATGTTGTAACAATAAAATTAAAGTTTAAAATTTAAACAATATGATTACTTAATGACAATAAAATAATTTTAATTAACACATTTTTAATAATTAGGAGCTTAAATTTTAGTTATTTTAAAATAGTTTGTAAAATATATAAAATAATTTAGGTTATTATCAATTTGTTAGTTTTTTTTAATTTTTCATAAAAACTAAAAGTATCGGACTCATTTGTACTTTTTGCAAAGGTTATGAATTCAATTGATTTTTTTTAAAATTAAAAATAAGGAAATATTTGTTTTTTTATCAAATAATGACCAATTGCGCACCAAAATATATAGGTTAGAGATTTCTGTATTAAAAAATAAAGATTAGGAACCAATTTCTCTTTATTTTAAGTTATGGACAAAATTGTCAAAATGAACTATCTACATAAATTAATGAAAGATTGGAAGATGATAAATAGAATTAAAATTGAATGATGATAAAATTACCACAAACTAAAAAAATATGAAAATTCTGAATGTAATTTATTCAAAAATTAAAAATAAAGAAACAACGAGGGTAGAAGTATTGAATTTTTTTTAAATCGACTAACATTTGTTTGAATGAGACAAAAGTCATCAAGGCATCGTGGTCCAACACTGTAACAAACGAGGAATACAATTTTAAATTTTTTTCTTATCATAATTTTGTTTATTTTTATATCTATCATATTTTATCAAACATGTCATTATCAACAATGTCTAATGAAAAATTTGTCGAAATAAACCGTGACTGTACTTACAAGAGGAACTATCCAACTTTCTCCGAATGTCAGACCCCACCTCCAATTATTTAATGATACACCAGCAATCCCTCTCCCCCATGCTCATTATTTAATCCATCCCGCTAGCCAACCCGCACCCACCCACTGTTTATTCCATCAATTATTTAATTTATTCCACCAAATTTACCTCACTCCTATTAAATTTATCTTTAAGTTATTAATATAATTAAATTTATTAAATTAAAAATAAATAATTTCTTATTATTATATTCATTATATTTTTTTTAAGAAATATAATATATAATAATATTTATTGAGTTAAATATTATTTATATCATATAATAAATAATACAGTTAACATTACTTTTTTTTATTAAGGTTGCAGTGAGGGTAATTAGTTAGTTTATATTTAGGTAACAAATAAAGTTTTAATATTTGGCCTAATGATTTAGTTGAGTTTATTATAAAAATAATAATTTTGTATAGTAATTCAAAAAAAAAAAAAACGGATTTGTTCAAAAAGTAAAAATAAATAAATAAATAATTGAAGGTTAAAGCGTATATTATAAATTTGTTACGAGGGATAAAACATACTATTACATTAGAAAAGCGTACTATTACATTAGAAGTAATAAATTAGTGAAAAGCGTACTATTACATTAGAAGTTATAAATAAGTAACGAGGATTAAAACGTGCATCATACTCCTGTGGGTCCGAAACTGCTTCAAAATTGTTACTGCTTGTGATCGAGTATTGTAGGTTCGGTGCATGATATGGGTTCTGTGGGTCCGACGCATTATGTGTGTATTGTGGGTCTAGCGCATGATATGCGTACTGTGAGTCCGGCGTATGACAAGCTTAAAAAAATATACAATGAATATTGATAAGTGCATTTTGTGCACTTATTCAGACCTTTAAACTAAGTTTTTATCCCGTCGATTTTTGATTTTTCTACTTAATTTATTGTAATTTTTTTTCTATTTAAGTTTTGGACCCGTTTAAAAGCAATTAAAGAAGAATTGATGAAAAAAGTAACAATTTGGTGAAATCGATGAGTAAGTTGAGTTTTTGAAGTGAATATCAAAAGACAAACATTAGAGGATGAAGAAGAAGATAAAATCAATAAGTTTAAGGTGTATTGGAGTGACAATGAAGAGTTGAAACAAAATATCATACACGTGAAAGCCAAAGAAACGAATTTAGAAACTACCTACCGAAGTATGTGGGAGAAATTAGAGCACAACTTTTGATACTAAAATATCTACAAGTCAAATGATATACTATTTGAAAGATAATTGAATTACAAGTCCAACACTTTTTACGGATCTCAATTTGGAGTTTCCTACAAGAAGCTTTGACTATTTGAAAAACAAGAAGTTAAAGCTGGACGATCGCACAAGCTTAATGTTGGGCGAGCGCCTAGCACAAAATTAGACCAGCAGAGAGCTAAAAACATACCTGGGCGATCGCTCAATATATTTTCAGCAGAAACATAATTTTGTTGCCTTTTTGAGTTCTAATTCAATTAGGATTGTGACATGATTTTAATGAATTTTTGGGATCTTTCAAGACACAATTAATAGCCTAAGAATAACTAACCAAAAGGAGGGTGAATTGGTTTTTACAAACTTTTTCGTAAAATAATCTCAAAATAAGAAATTTAAGAGATATAAATTAAGCAACTAAAAATATAAGCACAATATAAGTAAATAAAAAGGTAGAGATAGTGCTAACGATATTTTTATAGATGTTTGATCTAACCAATGATCTACGCCCTCCGTTACAAGCTCTCCGTCACGAGCACGGCCTTTTCACTATCTTGATTGACTTATGGTGTAATCAAACCCCTTACAATATTTTCGGTGACTTACAAACAAGGAACACCGATCCTTATACAATATTGAGCTTTAAAGTGACCTTAATATAACCCAATGATATAAAGAAATAGATTTGAGATAGTATTTCTTTTTTGATAAATGACATATACAAGTTTAGTACTAAGAGAGACTAACACTTCAATGAATAACAATAAATGAAAAGCTCAAGTGTTAGAAAGAAACTTTGATGATAATGATGATTCAAAAATTTGATTTGATCAATCAAAGTTTTTTCAATGAAGATGTAAATGCAATGAAGCTTGAATGAATTTTCTCAATATGATGATCTCTTTTTATGCTTTTGTAAGTGTTTTCAATGATAATAAATGAAAGACAATTTATACAGATCAATTTTTCTGAACTTTTTGCCAAAACGGATGATCAAACGGTTGACCGGTTCTTGATGGTTGATAAAAAAAAATAGCTGTTAGAACGGTAAAAATTAGAACGGTCACTTTTTAGAAAATGATGTTCAAATGGTCGACCGGTTCACAGACGGATGATCGGTTCAATTTTTCTGAAAAGTTTTGAAAAATTTATTTTTGGATTTGATAAAAATATTTTATGCAAGTGATATCATCATAGTTTTTGGGCAAAAATTGTTTTTAAACTTTCATCCATTTAATGCTAACAATCAAAGAATTAGTACATTTATAATTTTATCTAAAAATCTATTCTTCGATCTTGAACTTCGAATCATGAATTTCGAATCTTGAATTTCTTGAACTCTTGTATTGATTGATTTTGATCTTGACATGCTTGAGAGTTCGGTTTGTAATATAATCTTGACCTTGACTTTGATTGGTAGCGCTTTGAATATTATTTGAAAATAGATCGTTAGTAAACAATAATTATTTGTTTGTTATAAACAAAATATTAAGGTTAAATAACCATAGGTTAACAAAAATTAGGGAAAAATAAATATGAGTTATTAACTCATAACAGGAGAGCCGATTTAGAGATAATTTTTGGAAGAAAAACAAGAAGAGAAACAAGAAACGAAGATCAAGAATTACTCTTTCAAAAATTCGACGAAGATCAAGATCAAGATTTATTCTCTTTCAAGTTTTCTTCATATCCGGGTGATGGCTTCCATATTTTATTTCTCTTTTTATTTTCTTATTATTAGTATGTTAGGCTAAATTCTTTTAGTGCTAGGATTATGATGAAATTTATATCATGATTCTTTAATTCTTTGAACCTAGTTTTTGATATTTAAATATGGTTTTAATTTTGAATAATTGATATTAATTTCTTTTCATTTACAATTATGTGCGCAATGATTATATGATTCTTATGGTTATTTTACCATCAAAAGATTGAAAATAAGTTAAAAATAGTATCAATTGTCGTAAAATCCGATAGAGGATAGAGATATACCGCTATACTTTACGTGATCTCTAACTATTCACAAATTCTAATACATTTTTATATATTCGTATCTGTCATAGAGATATAGTCGGGTCACATATAGGGATATGTTTAATTTTATTCGAGTTAAACTGTTAAACAAATTATGAATATTGATCTTCATAATTAAATTATGCTATCAAATTCAATGGTTCAGGTTAAATAGAATTGGAATAAGTGGATTCGGGATCTTAGTGCACTTTTCTTTTCCAATTCTAAAGTAATTCTTCTCTAATTTAACTTCTTATTTGTTTGAATTATAATTAGTTAATTAATTTTAGTTTATACTTTAACTAGTTCTTAATCATACAAATATCTAAAGTTTATTCGATTCGGTTAAGGTTAATTTGATTTAATTGAACTATCTAAATCTAATGGGGTACGATACTTGGACTCATAATCCACTTTATTACTTGTGTAATCCGTACACTTGTGAAATATTAAACACATAAAATCGCTGACAAGTTTTTGGCCCCGTTGCTGGGGATTTAATTTTAGTTTTTTTCAGTTATTTTAACACTAATTCGAACTTTATTTATTTGTTTTAATTATTTATTATTATTTTCTTTAGTTATTTCAGTATTTACTTTGTTTCTTTTCAGACCGTTGCATGCGAAGTGTGAGACACGAGTCTCTAATTTTAGTTGATTCAGAGATCGAACGCACTTTTTCATCGTAGGCAGAGAGATGCAAGAAAGACACACCAAAAAGACAAAAAATAGCAAGACAAAATAAATAACAACGAGATCGCTCAGGCAAGACATGAGAATAATAAGGACAATATACTAGTTGAAGACTTTTTACTCCACAGATCATCCAGAGCCAATATAGCATTGTCTACCCACCTTTTGGGCAGCCGAACTTTCAGTTGAAGACTAATGTAATTCATTTATTTTAGAATGGACGTCAATTCTATGGCAGGGCCGATGAGAATCCACACATACATGTTTCACGATTCTTATAAATGTGACAACACTTCAAATATCAAGAAATCTCAGACGATGCCATCTAGCAACGTTTATTCCCACAAACTCTCTGTGACAAAGCTCTTGTGTGGCTGGACTCATTGCCCATTGACAGCATAACCACCTGGAATGATCTAGCCCAAAAGTTCTGTACAAATTTTTTTCCACCAGCTAAGATTTCAAAGTTAAAGCATGATATATCCATATTTCAACAGTTAGAAACAGAATCTTTTGATGAAGCGTGGAGCAAATTCAAAAATATGATAAGGAAGTGTCCTCATCATGGCATTGGCAAAGGCCAACAATTCAGTATTTTCATGCTGGACTAATCTATTCATTTAAAAGTATGATCGACTCTTCTACTAACAACTCGTTATCTACCAAAATCATTGTTGAAGCTTTAGAGCTACTTGAAAGTGTAGCTATCACCACTGCCATGTGGGCATCAGATAGAATCATACACAAGAAAACTACAGGGGTACATGAAGTAGACACTATCACGGTATTATATGCAAAAATAGATTATTTGGCACACAAAGTGGAGAGCATGTCACAATCAGTCTATGCGATGTAAACGAAGATATCAACTTGTGAAGAGTGTGGGGGCAAATCACCATACATTAGAATGCTCTATTCTATCATAGCAACCCGAGTAAGCCGAATATATTCAACGTGGTCAATACCTACAAAGCAATCCATTCTCCAATACATTTAATCCATGATGGCGTAATCATCCAAATTTTTCTGGAGGGATAATTAGAATAACAACAGACCACATGTTTCTCAGTTTCAGCAGCCAGAAAGAGAATATCATTAGAAGACATTTTCGGTAAATTCATCGAGAAAACTAAACAGAACATGAACAAGACAGAGATCAATTTTCAAAATCAAGGCGCTTCAATAAAAAATTTGGAAACACAAATGGGTCATATGACAGTTGCTATGTCAAATAGACCGCATGGTACCTTGCCAAGCAACACCGAGGTCAATCCCAGAGAGCATGTACATGCAATAACCACCATAAGTGGTGTTCATTTACTAGAAATCTATGTAAAGAGATCAGTTGCAAATAAAGAAAATGTACCTTCCACTGATGAGGAACACATGGAACAGACTGGGCAAATAGTAGATATTGAAGAGAGTTCGATTACACCACAGGTTAAGGCAACCGTTCCTATCAAACCACATGAACACTCCCATCCATTTTCCACGAAGGTTAAATCCACAGAAGAAGAAGTGGGATAAGCAATGTGCATAATTTCTAGATCATCTAAGGAAGATTCATATTAACATACCATTTGTGGAGGCTCTGACTCAAATGCCCAACTACATCAAGTGTATGAGACAACTGCTTTCAAATAAGAAAAAGTTGACAGAAGGAGATACAGTAAAACTTGCAGGAGAAGTAAGTGCTATAATGGATAAGCAACTACCCGAGAAAAGAAATGATCCAGGCAGCTTCACAATTCCAATTACCATTTGTAATCTCATAATTGACAATGCATTATATGATCTTGGTGCAAGTATCAATTTAATGCATCTTTCTATTTTTATGCGATTAGGAATTGGTGAAGCTAAACATGTAAAATTCAATCTACAATTGGCTGACCGATCTAGTAAAAAGCCGTTTGGAATAGTGAAAGATGTGATGATGATAGTAGGAAAGTTATTGTTTTCCATTGACTTCGTTGTTCTTGATATGTCTGAGGATGTAGAAACTCATATTATCTTGGGTCAACACTTCTTAGCTTTTCAGATGCTCTCATTAATGTTTCACGAGGTGTATTGGCATTGAGAGTTCAACGTGAATGAGAATTATTTTATATGCTGGGTAGAGATGTGACACCACCACCTTTTTCTTATTGGACAGGATATCAGGTGGATACCCTGAAGAAATTCAAGAACAACTTCTTTAAAAAGTTTTAGGATACAAAGCCAACAGTAAAGGTGAAAGACAAAGTTAAACATACTGTTTAGATGCAATAAGCTGACATTGGTGAACATATGGTAGAAGCTGAAAAAGTCATCCTTGAAACACAAGTTGAAGTTGTTAAATAGAAGATGAAGGACAAGCCACAAAGCATGGAGAATAAAATCAAGAGAATATTGGATAGTGACACCTTCGATAATATCGAGATCACATCTTCTTCTACTTGAGCAACCAGACAATAAGTTAAGCTAATAACTATAAATAAGCGTTTAATGGAAGGTAACACATTCCTATATCTTATTAATTTATTTTAAATAATTTATTAGTTTTTATTTCATTTATTTTTTAATAAACTTATAAAGCCTCACTGTGTCAATCGCAAGATGTCCCACATTGCGAGCCGCATAGATAATATCTATTATATCATCTTTTGACCAAGAGTTCCAGCACTACATCTGAGTCTGCTTCAACCAGCCAGATCCATTTTCTCCACATCTATATCCGGAGAGTAACTGATCTTTTCCCTCATTTATTTACTTTATTTTGCTATTACATTGGGAACATGTAATGTTTTAGTTTGTGAGTGTGTTAAATATCAGGATACTTAATTGATGAATTTTGAATTAGCTTATTATTCGGGTCTGTATTACTGCAAATTTCGTTTTTCAAAAAAAAAAATTATAGTTTTTGTTGAAAGGCTTGTCGCCAATAATGATAGTATTTGTTTGAAGTTGAGTACGTTTTTAGTTAGAATATTGGACAACACTCAAATTGTGTTTTTACTGGAATATTTATCAATGTTAGATTAGATTAACAGAGCACATAGCCAATATTAACTTATCACTTATATATGGACATGACTTGAGTGTAAGGGTTGATATTATTGAATTAGGATTATTGTAAAAAATTATGTTCCTAAATCATTATACTAGTAACCCCACACTCAAGTCATGTCCATTCATAAATTCCGTTCCTAAATTCTTATTGTGAAAAATTTCGTTCTTAAATCCTTAAAATTAGTACATATGTTTTTAGAATTTTGATGGTTTGGATTTTTTAGATCTCATCTTTGGTTGAATAGGTTGCAGTCAAGAAATATAAACCGAGTACTACTCACTGCTAATAAAAATAAAATAAAATATCTAACTCGAGCAATTAAGCCTGTTAGGGTATTTTAAAATCTGGTGCCCCGTGGTCATTTGACTTTGGAGTCATCGGTCCAAAGCTAGCTACATGGGTCATTATAAAAAAAATAAAAATAAAAATTTACATATTTATTTCTCTTATAGCCTGTAGGACTCGAGCAATTAAGTCTGTTATGGTATTTTAAAATCTAGTGCCATATGGTCATCTAACTTAGGAGTCAACGGACCAAAGCTCGCTACATGGGTCACATATAAAGCCTACATGAAAAAAGTATTGTATTGATCAGTAGGAACTAAATTCTCTAGAACACCTCGAGATTGGAAAGAAAAATACTAGAAGTTTGATAATTTACGAGAGGTGTAAGGAATAAATGACTACAAAGATTCGGGATTATAAAATTATCAACAACACAATATTGGTCGTGGTCTAATAGAGGTGTAAGTTCAATTTTTGGCTATTCATACACTCACAAAAGATCGAGCATCTGATAAGTGAAATTTTTTGTAATGTTGTTTAATATCTTTCTAAAAGTGTTGCTTTATATTCGAACTTGAAGCATTTGGTAAGATATTTAACATTAACTCAATTCCTGTTAATTATTGTAGCTTAGTTTATATTTGTAGTTTAATTTTATTTTTGTTCGAGGACGAACAAATGTTTAGTTTGTGGGTGTTTGATAAGTGTTTTTTGTGCACTTATTTGGACATTTAAACTAAATTTTTATCCCATCAATTTATGATTTTTTACTTAATTTATTGTATTTTCTTTTCTATTTCAGTTTTGGACTTGTTTATAAGTAATTGGAGAAGAATGGATAGAAGGATAAACAACTTGGTGAAATCGACGAGTAAGTTGAGTTTTTGAAGTGATTATCAAGAGCCAAATATTAGAGGATGAGGAAGAAGATAAAATCAACAAGTTTAAGGTGTGTTGGAGTGACAAAGAAGAGTTAAAGCAAATGATCAAACACGTGAAAGCTAAAGAAATAAATTGAAAAACTACCTACCAAAGTATGTGGAGAAATTAGAGCAAAAATTTTGATATTAAAATATCCACAAGGCAAATATATATCATTAGAAAGATAATTGAATTATGAGTCCAACACTTTTTACGAATCTCAATTTGGAATTTCCTACAAGAAGTTATGACTGTTTGAAAAACAGGCGCAAAGCAAAAAAAGTTAAAGCTGGGCGATCGCCCAAGCTTAATACTAGGCAAGCGCCCAACACAAAATTGGACCAACAGAGAGCTAAAAACATAATTGGGCAATCGCCTGGGGTTGCACTGAACGATCGCCCAATGTATTTTCGACAGAAACGGAATTTTTTTGCCTTTTTGAGTTCTAATTCAATTAGGAAACCTTTGAGACACGATTTTAATAAATTTTTGGGATCTTTTGGAACACAATTAGAGAAAAATAAATACGAGTTATTAACTCATAATAAGAGAGCCGATTTTTGGGAGAAAAACAAGAAGAGAAACAAGAAACGAAGATTAAGAATTACTCTTTCAAGAATTCAACGAAGATCAAGATTAAGATTTTTTCTCTTTCATGTTTTCTTCCTATCCGGGGGATGACTTCCATATTTTATTTCTCTTTTTATTTTATAATTATTAGTATGTTAGGCTAAATTCTTTTAGTGCTATGATCATGATGAAACTTGTATTATGATTCTTTAATTCTTTGAACCTAATTTTTGATATTTAAGCATGGTTTTAATTTTGAATAATTGATAGTGATTTCTCTTTATCTATAATTATATGCGTAATGATTGTTTGATTCTTGTGGCTTATTTTACCATCGAGAGATTGAAAATAGGTTGAAAATAGTATCAATTGTCGTAGAGTCTGATAGGGGATAAAGATATACCGATATGCTTTATGTGATCTCTAAGTATTCACAAATTTTAATGCATTCTTGTATGTTCGCATCCGTCATAAAGATATAGTCGGGTCACATATAATAGGGATGTGTTTAATTTTATTCGAGAGAAACTGTTAAACAAATTAGGAATATTGATCTTCATAATTAAATCATGTTATCAAATTCAATGGTTCGGGTTAAAGGGAATCGGTATAAGTGGATTTAGGATTCTAATGCGTTTTTCTTTTCCAATTCTAAAGTAATTATTCTCTAATTTAATTTCTTATTTGTTTGAATTATAATTAGTTAATTAATTTTAGTTTATACTTTAACTAGTTCTTAATCATACAAACATCTAAATTTTATTCGATTCAGTTAAGGTTAATTTAATTGAATTGAACTATCTAAATCCCTATGGGTATGATAATTGGACTCATAATCCACTTTATTACTTGTGTGATCCGTACATTTGCAAAATATTAAATACATAAAATCGCTGACAAATATAATAATTGTGATGGATTAAACAGTGGTAGTGGTGTGGTGTGGTGTGGTGTGGTGTGGGTAGGGATGGGGGTGGGATTGCTGGGGTACCATTAAATAATTGGAGGGCTCTGACATTCGGGGAAAGTTAGACTTTTCGATTCGGGGAACATAGAGTTCTTCATACTTACAATTTATCTATTACCGAATTGGAAGAAAACCTAATTGATACTGACATTGAAGTGTTGGATGAATAGCTCAATTAATCGTGACAAAGAAAATAAGTTGTGTTATTTTGACAAGTTAATCTAGATTCATTTTGAAGTTGCGTGTGACAAATGATCCCAGTTTATATCTAATATCTTAAAATTGGATCCCAATTCAAAGTACATGGAAAAATGTCAAATTTCATATACAGTTATATTGACATCTGAAATAAGCCACATCTCCAAAATCAGGGCTCGTTCGGTATACGAACGAATGTTAAAGATAATAGATAAATGTTGTCTTATCTTGTTTAGGCGAAAGTAATGTTCAGATAAAATTTTATCCGAATAACAATTTAAGCAAAAAATGAGGATAAATTTTTCCTCAAAAAGAAAGAGGACAAAATTTTTTATCCGAATATTCACTCATTTTTTTTAAAGACGAATGTATCTTTATAATATAAAATATATATATTTTTAAACATCCACAACCTAGGATAATCGCTGCCACCTGCTTGCCACCTATGGATAACAAAATACCCCGTCCCCGCTCCGTTAGTAATCGGGGCGGAGACGGGGATCATGATCACAGCTCTAAATTCTCCAAACCCGTCCCGAATCTTTTTATTTTTTATTTTAAAATTTAAATCTTATTTAAAAAAATAAAATTTAATATTAAAATTTAATTAATTAATTAAACTAAGTAAATAGAGGTTTTTCAAAATCCGCCCTGCATTCCAAAAATCTCCGACGAGATGGGAATGATAATGATCGCCTTGTCAAGTTGTCATTCCTATGGTCGCCACCTCCGACCATCGCCATCTGCCACGAGCACCATCCTCCACCACCGTCCTTTAGCCACTATCCTTCGCCACTGCCACCTTTCTACGCCACCACCGTCCGCCAGTAATCACCAACACCCTCTGCTGCTCCACTATTTTTTTTTCTTTTAGTCTTTTTTTGTTTACCTTATTTTCATTTAATTAAGAATAATGTTATACTTGTCTTTTTTTTTTTTTTCTTTTTTCTAATCAAAAGTGACTTTTTTCATTCTTTTACTTAGCTCAACCAAACAGAATAATAATAAAATGTTATCTAGATAAGTCTTATGTATTTAACTTTAATCTAGATAAATAATTTTATTCATAAATCAAACGGGCTACAAGAAATATGACATTCAACCACCATACAAATGGTCGTAGAATATACTTTTTTGGTTGTTAATTACATTCAACGACCAAAATCAGTTGGTCGTTCGTTGGTTGACAAAGGGGTGTTGGTGATTGTATTCAACGACTACAAAACGATTGGTCGTTACATGTACTGTTTCAGCAACTAAATTAATGGTCGTACAAGGTATGTATTGACAACCGATTATATTTATCCCAACCACTTATTTGATTGTTGTATCAAATATTTTAGTCGTTAAAATACAATAAAAGTAACCAAAATTTAGTTGTCTTTTATTTCAACAACCAAATAAATAGTCGTTACCATTTAATAGTGACAACCGATTTTTATTTCCCAACCACTTATTTGGTTGATGTATTAAATATTTTTGTCGTTAAAATATAATAAAAGCAACCAAATTTTAGTTACCTTTCATTTCAACAACAAAATAAATGGTCGTTAATATGTAATAGTGACAATCAATTTTTATTTCAACAACTACTTGATTTGTCGTTGTATTAATTATTTTTGTCATTAAATTACAATGAAAGCAACCAAAGTTTAGTTGCCTTTCATTTCAACAACAAAAGAAATGGTCGTTCATATTTATATTGAAAATCGATTTTTATTTCAACAACTGTTTGATTTGTCGTTATATTAATTATTTTGGTCGAGAAATGAACATTGAAGCAACAAAAATTTAGTTGCCTTTCTTTTTAACAACGAAAGAAGTGGTTGTAAAATATTGACATTAACAACCAAACCATTAAAATAACGAGAAATATGCTTGGCAACAATAATATTCTCGGCTCCATAACTTTCATATTTTCACATCATACTACAAGCAAATCTTACCCACAACCATAAATAATTATAAGATTAAAGGAAATAAATAAGATTACAAAAACTAAAATTTCTATGGGCCTTCAATCAATTAAAATATCACAATATCAACTACAACTATATGTCAATATCAAATGTTATGACTAAAACAAAATATTACACCCAGTTCAGACATTGGTGTTCTCAATATAAAAACAAAAAATGTAGAGATGCAAACTATTGTCTCGATCGAAGAAAAATATGTATCTATTACCACCATCACAAATAATAAAGTCAAAAACTCATTAATTATCACCATTTGAACCATTAGACGGAGACGCGTCAGGTTGAATAGGCTACAGAAGAAACTCTTTAGGAATGCGATTTAAGAATGTTTGCATAGATTTCAACTGAGAACGAAGATCTTGAACCTCATTCTATAAAGCAGCATTCTCTACAGAAGTACCACAATTTTCCAACCTTGTCTTCTTTGGATTTTTCTGTTGATCAACGTAGCTAAATCTCTTGTCCAAAACTTGCTCACATATTTCATATTCTTTCAAAGGTATAAGGTGTTCATTCGGGTCTAGTTGAGAATTCTGTTCTTGTAAAAGGTCAAGCATTTGATTCTGTGGATCAATGTAAATTATAAATAAATGATTATAATTTTGAAATATATATTATACCATTACAACAAATAAAACTACTTACATAATGGGACTCTGCTTCTTTGGTTGTCCACCCACGTTCACTACAGTTCATGTCATAGAAAAATTTGATCTCACCAGGTAGCTCTTTTGTAAGCGGATCCCTCTGTTCAAAAAAAAGAATTTGATGTATTAAGTTCATGAAATATAATATTGTATCATTATTTATGACTTACCATTTCATGTGCATGTGCAGCATAAGATTTCAATCCTTGAAGAGTTACCAACTTTTTTTTGGCACGGTTTGCTTTTCTCACTTCAGATTTTTTCTACAATGCATATGTATCACAATTCTAATCAAAATGCATAATTAGAAGCATTGTTAACCACAAGTGCAAAGTGCTTATACAACAAGAATTATAGAGAATGAAAAGTGACGAAATACTATTCAAGGAGTTGCACACAAGAATTAGAGTTGCAATTCATAGAATTTATTCAATATCAAAGAAAATAGAATAAATTAGAGAATGGTAATAATTAATCTAAGAGTCCATCATATGCAAGTTTTTATTTTTTAATTGAACGTCATTGAAATAGAATAAACAACTGAGGCAGTCCTTAGTAGAAACACAAACCATACAACTTTTCCACGGTATTTGTACTAAGATTTTGAAGCATTTGTATTTACTTTTATTTATAGAAACTTATGCACATGCTGCCATTTGTTTTGCATAAAAACATATGAAAGAGTAAAAGAAAGAAATGGGACAAAAATCATAATCCAGTAATATACCCATCACAACCATGAATGCACCGTTTACCATATTAAAAAAAAAACTAGATTGATCATTTTAAAGTCATCATCATACTTAAACCAACAGACACGAGCCTCATGTTTTTGCATACAACAAATTTGACAAGTGGGTTGAGCATTCGTTCGACCACTTGACATGCATCATCTACCACAACTTCTTCCACCCTTCGTCCACCCTTGTTATGATTCTCTTTGACTTATTAATTTTTATTTTTTTCATTTTTATTCTGTATTTCTTAAAAAAAAAAATTGTATGGGTATTAAAGATTAGCTATTAAAAAGCATCTTCCTTCTCCATCTGTCCTGTTCATAACTTTTTTATAGAATGTAGTGGTAATTATAAAGAGTTCTAATTTATCAGTCACCCATTAAATAAATCCATAGATTCCATAACATCCACTACAAATAGTATTATTGCACATTACTAACCTTCATCTCATCACTTGCAAAATAATCACAAAGATAATCCCAATCGCTTTGCTCTAATATAGACGCAGGCTTGTTTCTTTTGGCAGGTCCAATATCTTCATTGCCACCCATGCCTTGAAATTTTTTATGTAGTCTACAACGGTACTCCTTCCACTTCTTGTTCATTGAACGATCAATATTATCTTTGATTGGCTGGTTCAACTCAAACTCGAATTTTTCCTTTGAAAAAAAAATTTATTAGAGAAAAACTCGCATATATATCTAATAAAGAGTGACATATTAAGTAAAAGAGAAGTACATTTAGACGATCCAAAAGTGGAGTCTTAGATGCATCGCCAATCTCTTTCCATTTTTTTACAGCTAGAGGTGCCATTGAACGAACAATAAATCCAACTTCATTAGCCCAAGCACATGCATTCTCTCCAATAGCTTCTCCATTTTTGTTAAATTCTACTTGAATTTTATGTCCAGTAGTAGCCACAGCATGCTCACTCCGTTTTCCTCGCGTAGGACCTCGTCCTTGTCGTTTACGAGGAGGCTCTGTATCATATATGTGATGAGAAAAAGAAAAAATGTGAAATGAAAGATTTAAAGATACGTCAAATTCGACTTCACAAAGTTAAGATCAAAGAGAAATAGATAAATTCTATTCTCATAATCTATTATCAATAATCAAAATACTCAAGTTTACCTTTTACTACATAGAACATACATGTTTATATGCTAGACAACCCTCTAGTTGTATGTCTTCCAAAACAACATTAATAACCAAATTGACATTACATTTATCAAGTCTAGGATAGGACCATATAAACTTGACTTAGACCATCAAATACAAGAAAGACTATTTGGAAACTAAAAGGGCATCAATGTCATTGAAATTATTGAAAATGAACTGAATTCCCGCAGCAATATGGCTCTGGAGACAGCACTGCACTACTTTACGAAAATGGCCATATCTCAATGTAGAAAACTCGAAATTGCGAACCGTTTTTTTTGTATGAAACTAGACTCATAGATCTTTCCAACCATATAAAAATTTTCAGCTAAAACAATCTGAGAAAAAGCAGTTTATTTGTTGAATTGTTGACTGAAATACGAATAGTTGCTCTTGTGTCATTCAATTTGCATGCAATACCAGGTAGGTATGTCACATAATAAAATGCTTACATAAGAACTAGATTTAATCAAGCACAAGAAACAAGAAACTGATTTAACATGTCTACGAAAATTGAAAGAACTAACTAAATTTAACCAAGCACAAGAAACTTTAATGATCAGATTATAGTACCTTTCTTTTGGAACTGAACTTTGAATTAAAGAATGAAGCTAGATATCTTCCACCTGTCTGGAACAATGATAAAGACATCTGATAAATGGATTGGTATGGATGGTAGATAAACCTAACAACACTGCAAAATTATTCAGGATGCAAGATTTTTCCCCAAAACATAAAAAGAATAAGCAAGGGTTTCCACTAGTCCACCAATAACAGGTAAATTTATCACTAAGCCATTAGAAAATAAGTTAATTTATCGATTTAATAATTTTTTATATACTGTGTGTATCAATTATTCATGTCAATTGCTCAATCTATTCACAAACCTAGGAAAGTAGAATATAAATACTATATAAAACACACAAGAATCCCATAATTACAACCTCTTATAATAACCCACATAATTAATCCAAAAAACATTGGAGAAAAAGAAAGCAAGCATTCAATACAAGAATACTTACCTGGAGAACACAAGCTCCAAGTACCAGTCTACAGAGCAATTGAGGAATTGGACAACACTATAAAAGTCGATTATGCTTATGTTCACGGGCAAAGGAAAATAATAAGAGAACACAAGCTCCCAATAGGAGAAAAAGAAAGTAATCATTCAATAGAAGAATACTTACCTGATTAGAACAATTAGAACAGAGAACACAAGCTCCCAATAGCTGTTGACAAAACAATTGAAGAATTGGACAACACCATGTCGATTTTGCTTATTATCATGAGCAGAGGAAAATAAAAAGAGTTTGATTTGTGAACTTAGGGTTTTCGAATGTAAATATGGTAGGATTATTTGGTATTGGAGAATTTCCAATAGTTTTCTTATCATAAAGAGATTTGGATTCTGGGAGAAATTTGGGCGGGGAAAGAATGTGCAGTGAAATATTGGAATTGAGAATATATATATATATATATATATAAAGTTAATAATATATCCTTACAATAATATAATAACCTTAAATTTTTTACTGTTCATTTTTTCGTCCTACACGCCGTCGTTTTACAACTTCTTTTTACAACTTTAATTTGTTTTATTTTCTAATATTTTTTAGGCTACTTTTGAGGCTTAGCAGACTTTTATTGACTATTAGAATTAGAATTCAAATTCAGATTCATTTACTGGAGTTTCGTCCTTTTACAACTTTAATTTTAATTTGTTTTATTCTCTATTACTTTTCAAGCTTTGGAGCAGATTTTATTCACCATTAGAATTAGAATTCTAGAATTCAGAGTGGAGCTGAGTTTTGAAAGATTGGATCCTACAGTTAAGATTTTTAGACACTGTAAGTATTATTACAACAGTTGAGATTCATTTGCCAACACCAGTATACAAAATGAGTGCGCATTCACGTAGGGAATACTTCATTTGACTACAATTTATCTATTGCTTTTAATAAGAGAAAAAACGAAAAAAAAAAAAAAAAAAACCAATTCTCGGCAACCAAGTTGGTTGCCGAGTAATATATCTATATATATGTACGTAATATGTATATGTATATTGTTAGGAGGAAAATCTGAATACCCAAGCCAGAAAATTGCAAGAGATGCTGAAAGTGATCCTCATCTATTCTCATGCAATTTCTCAAAGGGTGAAAAAAAAATTTGTTTCTATAACATTTTTAATTTTGAATATTTGCAATCAGACTTACTATTTTGAGTGGTACTAACTAGATTCTTTCATTCATTCATTACATTAATTACTGCTGAATTTATCGCTGTCTTCAGGAGGTTTGAAGGTATGATCTTTTCTCATACAGTTTTGTTTACTATGGAAATAACAGCAATGAATTTTGAGCATATACCTTCTCTTATCTACTTGGTTGAGTAGCCTTTGTTTGTCCAAAACAGCATGTTGTGAAAATTGTCTTTTTTCGAATCAATAACCAAAAATCAAAACTTTTTCCATGCTTCAATCATTTATACATATACTAGATGTACAAGCAAAATTACATACATATGCATGCATAAACACAGAAGCTGAGAATATAACTCACGAGAGAAATTGGAAAAAGGATTCAAATTTGCAACAGTGCGTCTCTCTGTATATATGTGTGTGTGTGTGTATATGTATGATTTATACTAATAATCTCTTACAACATGTTTGGTTTATTAATAAAATTTATCTGTCCAATAATGTCTACAAAATATTTTAATAATACAGTCTTTTTTCTTGTCCTTTCATGCAGTATCCACTTATCCTGGTAATGAGTATCTCGGCCAAAAATGGTTACTGAGATACTCAGCAACCAAAGCTTTGGTTGCTGAGTATCTCAGTAACCATTTTTGGTTGCCGAGCAACTCGGCAACCAGCTTGGTCTTGGTTGTCGAGTAATTTGGCAACTATCATTGGTTGTTAACATGGTTGTAAATTGCTGCGATTTGGTAATGCACATAGTATATAAAAAATAGCCCAAAAAATTGAAAGAAAGTTGGGATGTTTATTGTTAAAAAATGCCATTCAAGAATTTCAGGTAATGTATAAATCTAATGTTTTTATTTTTTTTACACATTTTCATTCAATTTTTTCATTAATCTTTTTTATTTTATCTTAAACAAATTGAATGTTTTTATTTTTTATAATGTTGCCACATTAAAAAAAAAAAAAAACTTGACCAGTAAAATTCTCGGCAATGAATTGTATTTTACTGTTCACCAATTTTTTTTTAAGCACACAATAAAAAAAAATAATTTTAAATGATTGCCGAGATGGCTCGGCAATCAATGAACAGTGTTTTACATTTTTTTTAAAAGGAATAATTGCACAAAAGGTCCCTATTGTTTTAAAATCGTTGGAATATGCCAACAACTTAAAAAAAAATCTTTAATTTATTTTTCTTATTTTTTTTCTTTTACACTTATTTTTCATTCAATTTTTTACTAATCTTGTTTTTTTATTTTACCTTTTACAAATTATTCTAAATAAATGCTAAAAAATACCATTCAAAATCCACGCTGTGAACTCTTGGTGGCAAATTGAATGATTTTTTTTTTACACATTTTCATTCAATTTTTTTATTCATCTTTTTTATTTTATCTTAAGCAAATAAGCAAATTGAATGTTTTTATTTTTTATAATGTTGCCACATGAAAAAAAAAAAAAAGCGTCAACAATAAAATTCTTGGCAATGAATTGTTCATTGCCGTGCAACTTAGCAATGATCTTTATTTTACTGTTCACCAATTTTTTTTAAGCCCATTTTCTTTGACACAAGGAAAAAAAAAGGTGAACAGTTCGCAATCAAATTGATTGTCGAGATTGCTTGGCAATCAATTTGATGAACATTATTTTACTGTTTTCTCTCTTTTTTTTTTAAGGAATAATTGCACAAAAGGTTCCTATTGTTTTAAAATCGTTGGGATATGCCTACAACCTAAAAAAAAAAAATCTTTAATTTTTTTTCTTATTTTTTTTTTCTTTTACACTTAATTTTCATTCAATTTTTTACTAATCTTGTTTTTTTATTTTACCTTTTACAAATTATTCTAAATAAATGCTAAAAAATGCCATTCAAGAATTTCTCCTGTGAAATCTTGGTGGCAAATTGAATGTTTTTATTTTTTTTACACATTTTCATTCAATTTTTTTATTATTCTTTTCTATTTTATCTTATGTTTTTATTTTTTATAATGTTGCCACATTAAAAAAAAAAAAAAACGTCAACAGTAAAATTCTCGGCAATGAACTTTATTTTACTGTTCACCAATTTTTTTAAACTCATTTTCTTTGACACAATAAAATAAAAAAATAAAAAAAAGTGAACAGTGCTCGGCAATCAAATTCATTGCTTGGTGAAGCATCTCGGCAACCAAAATTTTTTTTTTCTTTTTGTCAAATAAACATTTTAATTTGAAATTTTTTTTATACATATTAAATTACCCATTTTAATTTTTATTTTATTTTAAAAATCACTACATTTTTTTCATACTTGCATTCCAGGTAGCCATAATTATTAAGTAAACACAGGAACCAAAAAAAATTTCCAACCAGATCATATTAATTCTCCACAATCATCATCTTATTCATTTATTTAACACATCAATTTTACAAATTCTCTAACATATTTAAGTGTATATTTATGTTCATAATTTCGTTATACAACACAACCACGCCTAATCCTTTCACTTATGTAATTGGTTACCGGGCATCTCGGCAACCCAATTTTTTTTTTGTTTGTCAAATAAACATTTTAATTTCAAATATTTTTTTATACACGTTATTTTAACCATTTTCATTTTTTTATTTTAAAAATAATTGTATGAATAATTCTAAAACTTTTTCCTGTATTTTTTACATACGTGCATTGCACGTAGCCAAAACTAGCATTTATATATATATATATATATATATATATATATATATATTAAGAAATTTTTATTTTTATTATTATTATATTGTTTTTAATTTCTTTAAAATATAAATGAAAGTTAATGACGATCGTCTATACCATAGAAAATAATATTACATAATTACAAACTTATATTAAAAAGCTTCAACTTCAACAACTTTTTATAAAAAGAAAATTATAATAATTTTGCATTTTAATTTATATTTCAGTTGGCAATAATATTGTAGTTAATATTGTTCAACTCATTTTTTATACTGTATTTTAAAATAAAAGTAATATTTTACGATGAGCAATTTTTTTGTTAAATCTATTTAACATATTTATAAAAAAAATAATGATTATAGATGTGTCGTATGAGACATAGTTGACACATTATTTTTAGAACATTATATATGTCCATAAACCCACTTTGATCAATCATTCTAAAAAATATCAAGTAATAAGCCTCGATCGTTATCCTCAAATCATAGTACCACCAGTCAAAATCATCTCGACTCTATTTTGTGTGGGGTTGCATATAGAGATTATCGTAACTCAATTCTGAAGAAGGACTCGACGAAGTAGGAGAAATATGTATCTTATTTTCAGTTTAAGTGATAAATCTAAAAAAGAACAATGTAGGCAAAGATGATTAAATGAGAACAAAATCGCATCTTGTCTGTAGAAAGCGATAATGAATCCCAAACTTGGTTATGCTCATCTAATGCCGCGAAGCTTCAAAGAATTAGAAAACTGAGGCAGTGACGTCCAAGTCCATAGAAATTGTAAGACCTATGCAAGCCCTTGGCCACCAAGCCGACCTCGTCTTCTCAAAAGGCTACTGTAAAGACCACTACCCAGGCACCGCTAAATGTAATCAACTAAGACATTGGTTGTTAATTCTCATTTTGGCCACAACAAAAAATATAGGATTAGCAACTAATACTTGGTCGCACAACATATTTGTAGCTAACTCAAAATTTAATTGTATACGATTCATTGTCAACAACCAAGCATATCATTTAGTTGTTGATAAGGGTTTTTAATGACCAAGTTTATTTGTCACGAATCGTATTTTTAACGACCATCTAATATGGTTGTCAAATTTTCTTTTTAACGACCATCTACTATTGCTTGTAACTTTTTGTCACTTTTAGCGACTGAAATAAGATGGTTGTTATCTTATTCTAAATACAACCAATTATTTGGTCGACAAATATATTGTTTTAGTCGTTGATTGTTTTGGCAGATTTTAAGGTATTGGTGCCACACATACAACGACCAGCTTTAACTTGGTCGTAACACATTTACAACAAATGTCGTAGTTGTTAAAGCTTATCTCCAACTTACTCCATGTACAATTAATGTTTGTGACACACTAATTACGACTAAGAATTTATTATGGTCGTTGTTAAACATTTGTAATGACCATATGCATTTGGTCGTCCAAAAATGAATTATTAATTCTCATTTTGGCCACTACAACAAATATAAGATTAACAACTAATATTTTGATCGTTACAACATATTTGTAGTTAACTCAAAATTTGATCGTATACAATTCATTGTCAACAACCAAATATATCTTTTAGTTGTTGAAAACGATTTTTAATGACCACGTTTATTGGTCGTGAATAGTAATTTCCACGACCATCCAATATGGTTGGCAAATATTCTTTTTAACGACAATCTAACATTGGTTGTAATTTTTTATCACTTTTAACGACCGAAATAAGGTGGTCGTTAACTTATTCTAAATACAACAAATTATCCGATCGTCAAATATATTGTGGTGGTCGTTGTTTTTTTTGGCGGGTTTCAAGGTTTTGGTGCCACACACATAACGACCAGCTTTACATTGGTCGTAGAATATAAAATTTTTACAATTAATGTCGTGGTCGTTACAACTCATCTCCAACTAGTCCAAAATACAATAGTTTGTGACACATTATTTACGACTAAACATTTATTGGTTGTAATGTGTTTTTATCACTTTAATGACTAAAATATGATTATCGTTAAATTAGTCTAACTACAACTAATTATCTGGTCGTCCAATATATTGTTTTGGTCGTTGTTTGTTTTGGCGGGTTTGAAAGTTTTGGCGCCACACATACAACGACCAACTTAAACTTGGTCGTAGAAAAGAATAAATTTACAACCAATGACGTGGTCGTTAAAGCTTATCTCCAACTCGCTCAACATACAACTGTTTGTGATACACTATTTACGACTAAATATTTATTTTAGTCGTTGATAAATATTTGTAACGACCATATTAATTTGGTAGTCAAAAAATTAGTTGTTAATGAAGATATGTCCATTTGGGTTATCGATAGTTGGATAACTTGACAGAAAAATGAAGAAATGAATTTTGATAATAATAAATTTTAAAAAATCTATCTTATAGTCACTACAATAAATTTTAATTTTAACAACATAATTTTTTATTTTGTAAACTTTTTCAACAACTCATTTTATATGAAATAATTTAGAAATAATTTTATTTGACAAGAAAATACATCGTTAAAACTTAAAAGTAATTTTTTTTTTTTTGGTAATAAAATGGTGATACACCATTTTTGTAAATTTATATTCAGAATATCTTGTACCTTTCAAGGGTGACGTGTGAAATGGGCGAGTGTATTTTCTTGTAGATATCTTTTTGTGGATTTTGAAGACAGACTTGAGTGGAAATTTGTTGTATATTTTATATTCTGATTTAAAATATCGTGCAAGCCAACTAATATAATTTCGACTTACAAAAATGTAGGAAAAAGAGATGTAAGTAGATGCATAAATTAAATATGGTCGAGGTAAATGTTTGATTTTTTTTTTAAATACTATTGTCTCTCACAGATGATTACAAAATTTCGATACTCGTCTTTCAAAATACAACATTCACGTCCTATAATAATAGCACTCTAAATAATGAGAACAACAAATTAAATAATGTCTAAAACTCTCTATAATATGAAAACGGACTCAAAACGAATGTAGACATTATTTTGAAACAAAGTGCAAAAGTTTGGTAGAGCAAGAGTGAATTGAATACTAATTCTATAGAATAGAAGACCTATTTATAGACGTGGGAAAATTGTATCTGACGAGACACCACTAGTGAAAATACATGTATGTATAGCAAATGTCCAAACATATATGTTTGTCTGAGAAATGTTTGGCCCGAACACACTAACATGTAGTTCCTCCTCCCCTTCCAAAATTTATTGGTACCCATTGTGTGCCAAATTCAAGTGCCAAACTTGAGCTATATAAGTTGTACAAGTTACTTTTAGATTTATTGTGTGGGATTGAACTTTATCCAAATTTCCACTATTTCAAATATCAAAATTCCAACAATTTTAAGATCAGGTCGCTCACTTATAACCTTAATATCTTGTTCATTCTTAATTGATTTCAAGTAATTTAAAATATAATGATTATTAACTTGTGGAATACAACATGTTCGACCTTAAAGCTCTTGTATCTAACTAAGGGGTCCCGCTTAAATAATCTGTCGTAGATAATCAAAACCAACTTATTTAAATCAATTTTCAACAAGATTTATTGAACAAATTTTTAAATTTTATTTTTTAAATGTTAGTTGAGATGTTATTTTGCTCCTAACCTTATTTCACAATATTTAAACTCTACATTTGATTTGAGACGATTATTGAATGTTAAAGATAAACTATAATTTTTACTTATCACCTTGAGCATGTATACTACTTGTCCAACGGAGCCAAAAAAATAAGATAAATTATTTTCATGCCAACTAAAATTTGGCAAAACTTTTAGGGATTTAATAACATTACTCCTAATAGATTATAAGTGTTGATTGACCAATTGGATTTAGCTATAATAATTTCTTGGAAGCCAACACTTTGTAGCTAATTGACAATTTTAAATAAAGTTATATTGGCAGATGTAATAAAAGAACAATTTTGTTGCACATTAGAATTACAAACAATATCTTTATATATATATATTTTTTAAAATAAAACAGTACATGATATAATTTCATTAGAAGTAATGGTATTTCTATAATATAATGATGCCAGCTGGCAATCTTATTATCAATTCATGAAGGAAACTTTTATTCTTACTTCTAAACATTGCTCATAGGTGGGGAAGACTGATCAATTCACCGTCGACTATCAATTCATGTCCGGTGATAAATTTTGAGTCATCTGATGCGAGAAATAATACAGCATCCGCTATATGTTTAACTGTTAACATGATTCCTTTCAAACTAATGAACGGAACAAACAATTTTTCAAGCACATCACCGATCAAGCCAGTCGAGCTTGATAATGGCGTTGCTATAGCAGAAGGTGACATAGTATTCACCCTTATGCCATGCACACCAAGTTGCTGGCTAGCTGATCGGACTAGACCCACTACAGCATACTTCGACATGATGTAGTCGGTCATATCCCCTCCCTTCCAATTACTGACCACCACACTGGCCGTGCACACGATGCTCCCCCTGACCTTTTGTTCCACCATCACACGTGCTGCATGCTTGACACATGCAGCATTGCCACGTGCATTCACCTTAATCAAGTGATCCAATTGTGATAAATCAAGGTCAAGTATTGTGAAATTAGACTTACCAATTGCTCCTGCATTGCTAAACATGAATGGAGAATTGTCTCACAAGAATGGAGAATTGTCTCACAAGTTTATTGTACTTCTATGAGTCTATCAATACTCAAATATTACACAACATTAATATTCTGAAATTGTAATGTTGTGCTTCTCCAAGAGCAGCAACACAATATTTTTTCTAGAATATTGATATATACAAATTTATGCTTCTTCAAGAGCAGTCATATAATATTCTTTTAAAATAAGTTGTACTTTTTTAGGAGTAATAACATAATATTCTTTTAGAATATTTCTATACTTTGTGTTTCTTCAGAAATAACAATATGTTTGTCATCTATAAATAAGGAACAATTGATATGTAAAAGAGACCAATTTCCACTCGACAAATACAAGAGAAAAAAACCATTTCGAACTTACAATTCTAATTTGTTAACAATTCATGACCTGGTCTAATTCGACGACCAAAGAATAATTTCTGCCAAAAAATTTCCTCTCCCATAATATGTTTGGGAGTATTTTTCATCTCTTAAAAGTTTGTCAAATATTATTTTTATTCATATATTTTGTATACTTCGCAACTTTTATCTACTTTTTATCCATATGTACTATAGAACCCCCATCACCTAACAAGCACTTATAACACTTTGGAATCTTGTTTCATCAAATTCAATTGGGAAAGGGAAATGCTGCATAGAAGCCAATAATCATAATGTAAATCAATTATATCTCTTATTCGCAATTAATTAAAGTCCACTTATGTTGGAAACTTTTGAGCCAACAATCTCAACAATATATATTTCTATTTGTAATTATTCTTGTATAATGGGATTTGACCTATGAGAATAATGGGATTTGACCTATGAGCATTTGAACAAATTTTCAATAATAGTAAAAAATAGTACATTTTTGTTAAATCAAAAGTTGATAACATTGTGAAATATCTCGTAATAAAATTAGTTTATTGCTGATATATTTATCTGGGTTTCTTTTTCCATAACCCGAACTTAGTAAAGCAATAAATAAAAAAACCCCTATCTCTAGATTTAAAAATGAGTAAATTATAGGAAAATTTGTCAATAAATCATCCATAGGTGACTAATTCTAAATTAGATCTAAACACTTTTCAAAATTGTCAATAAGTCATAATAATTCAGCCAATACTGGAATTACTCCTGTAATCCTTTTAACCAAATTTAAACTATACATTACCGGCATAAAATCCAGATCACATCACAGGCAAACTCTCTATGTTGGTAATGAAAATAGGCAAAGTTGGAGGCTGCGGCGGCATTTGCACGGTGGTTTTGTTGGGCGTAGCCACCTTGGATGCTGCTGCTATAGCATTGGCCATCATCGACAGAAGAAAGAGGCGAAAATCTGGCAAAAACCACCACCGCCACCAGGAGGTAGGGCAGAGTCTACCAACAGAACTCCCTGAGACATTAAACAAGGAAAATGATAAAGATAATGCAAGCAAACCGATTACACTTTTGTCTCTACAAATTAATAAATGGTATGTGAAATTATTTCTGTTTAATTGATTTTTATTTTCATGAATTATAATCATCATCAATTTGTTTAACGAAGTTTGTACTATAATTTGGTTGATGGGATTTGATTGAATTGAATTTTCAGCAATGAAGCAGCAGATTTGGATATGATTGAGGATGATTTTGATTCATTTCTCTTTACTCAGAACTTGAATTTGGTAATCCTATTTCTAATTATCGTCTTCTTTATGTTAATGATGTCATGTATGATGAGGGAGATTGAGCTGGTGGTGGGCGGCAGAGATGAGGAAGAAATGATGACGGATTTGAAAGAGAAGATGTCAATGAGGAGTTCAAGAAGGCATGTTTTGGAGGATATTGAGATTAAGGATGATAAAATTGAAGAAGAAGCAGGGAGAGTGAGTATTTGTATATCGCCCAAGAATGCTCTTTTGTTGATGCGATGCAAATTTGATCCTATGAAAGTGGCTGCTCTTGCTAACCACCTTAGTTGGGATGCAAATGCTACTTCTAAACAAGAAGATGCCGATGAAGATGGATAAAATATTGATAAAGAGATTGAGGATGATGAAATTCCTCAACAAGCAGTTTGAATTTTCTGTAGTGATGATATTGTATTATATAAAGCAGTATCATTATATTAGTTGTGGCCATGATTTGCTTATGTAAATAGCAGTTTGATACTGTATTAATTTGACCATTAGATTATTTCTTTGTGTTGTTATTCATGTGTGTTGTTTGATACTGTATTATACAAAACAGTATCACAAAATATTATCATAACAGAAATGACATAGAATTCACATACGTACTCAAAATTTTTATTATAATATATTTTCGGAATTGTCTCGGCGAGCCAGTCAAGACAAGTGGCTTTGCCATTGCTTACGATAGATTTTAGCCATTTAAAATCGTCTCTTTAGCTTAAAATGACAATCTTTAATTTTTCTTGTCAAAACAGTATCATACATACTAAAACAGTATCACAGATAAATGTATTTTAATATATTAGTATCATACATAAAAATATCTTAATAAAACAGTATCACATACACAAATTATAACCCAATGAAATAACAGTTTCATATGTTGAAATATTATCATAATAAAATAGTATTAAAGATAGAAACATGGTATAAGTATACCATATCACTTTATCTAAATAAAACTGTATCATAGATCTATTTTACTGGTTGAAGTAATTATATTATACTTAAAATATTTCATTAGTAGTACATGACCATTGATACTGTTTGAATTCAATAACATTATCATAGATTAAAACAGTATCATATATGTTTTACTAGTTGAAGTAATTATATTGTTCTTAAAATGTCTCATTAGTAGTATAAGACCATTGATACTGTTTGCATTCAATAACATTATCATAAATTAAAACAGTATCATATGTTAAAACACTATCATAATTAAACAGTATCAAAGATAAAAGAATTAAATAAGTGTATCATAGCACATTATCTATATAAAACAGTATCATAGACAAAACAATATCATATATAAAATTAAGTATAAGATATTTTAATGATTGAAGTAACGATACTGTTTTTAAAATATTCTATTAGTAGTACAAGATTATAAGTTTAAATATTGTCATAATAAAACAATATCAAAGATAAAAATATGGTATAAATATACCAAAATACATTATATAAATAAAACAATTTCATATACAAAACAATATCACAATAAAATAGTATCATACAAAACAGTATTACAATAAAACAGTATTATTAATTAGCTTTTTTTTTTGGTGCAATTGTAAGAGTATGTTGGTATTTTAGCTCTAAAATGTGACTTTAATTGAATTAAGTTTTGACCATATGACTTTAGAGCCAACAACAGTGACCGGCCTTGAATTTACCCTAAATTATACTCACAGTTTCGATTCTTTTAAGTTTGTAACAATTTTATCTTCATTCAATTTTATTCGCAACTACCATCCCAACTTTTCAGTAATTTGTACATATTGTTATAGAATTGTCCATTTTGATAATTTTGCTCATAACTAAAATAAACTAAAATAAAAACTAAAAAAAAGAGAAAAAAAATTGTAGTTGGAATCTTCAATTTTTTTAAAAATGTAAAATTGGTCTTTTTGTATTAATTATTGTTGACGTCTGAACCTACACCAGTCCACGTGCCAACAGATCTCCAGTCACTCCTCTGCCAGCTCGTATGTTACCTGCACACTAGGACGACTGTTAGGCACCAAGATCTCCGGAAAAAAAAGGTCCGACTATTGTTGGCACTCCGACGATCAAGTCAACAGCCGGTATATAAAGAATACGCGGGGGCGGGAACAAAATAAGGGTGTGGGAGAGACAAGCAGGCAGAAGTTTGAGCAGAGTTTAGGGTGAGATTCTTAAGCGTAAAAAGTGCGTACCTTGGAACAACCGGAGACGTTGTATTTATAGCGCAAGAATTCTAATTGATTTGGAAGACAAATCAATTCGGTTCCCAATCAGATCCTCCTTCCTTATGTGATAAAGATACCCGAGATTGCCTACCTTCTTTGAGTTTATCACGTTGCATGATTTTAGGAGATCATGATTGTGTTTCCTTGTGGAGATTCGTACGCCCAATCCAACACAATCTTTCTTTAATTACTTCTCTGGTTGCCCCGGCGTATCGAGTCGCTTGCTGGTTGTGAATGATGCGAGGCCTGACGAGGCCCTATGGTTCGCATGAGGGCGCCGATGCCCTCCACGTAACTTGCGGATTTCTAGCTGCCGAAGGCCCAAGCGCGTGACGGGCCCCTCCAAGGCCCCAGCAGAGCCCAAATAGGGTTCTTGATAGATTACGAACTGGGCCCTTACTGGGCTTAGATGGGGCTTGTGCTGACGTGGCGGCCATATCGTAATCGTATGGTAACAATAGTCCCCCAAGTCCAAGCCTATTATTTATGATAGGCGTGGGACTTTTGAGGATAAACAGAATGCTGGTGTGCCTCGCAGGAATGTGTCTTGCGAAAAATGTGTTCTTAAGGTGGTTCGGCAGGGATTAATTCGTCCTACCCAGTATAGTCTCCCAAGTCCGAAGCCGAACATTTATGACGGGTGAGGGCTTTAAAGGGGCTAGGCCAATCTTTTGACGTTTCGATTCCTTGCACGCGTGGGGGAGGGAGACGCTTTCAAATTTGGGGAATCATTTCCCTATCATTAATGGCGCAGACTCCTGGTGGAATCTGGAAAGTTGGCGTATTCAATGCCTTGGAGAGGTAGAACGTCCGTGCGTCATTCCAGGTTCCTGGTTATGCCCGTATTTATTGCGTTACGCTTCTTTCCGATGTAGCCCTTTATAAATAGGATGCAAGCTTAACAAGATTCTTCTGTCGTGTTATATTCAACTTGTCATTACTGTGCGATCGAGATAAAGATAGAGGACGTGTGACGGTGGCGCGGCTGGGAGGCTGGCAACCGAGATGCCCGTTAACTGGAGAATCAACATTCAGAGGACCAAAGGATGTGCCAATCAACATTCAGGGGACCAAACGTCCGGGGTGGGGATCTAGGCTTAGCAGCCTTGGTCCGGCCCTCTCCTGAACGGTTGATTGGGCGACGGGGGAGGGGGTTCTCCTGCTGCCAAGAAAGGCGTCAACGGCCTTTTTTGAGCGGCATGGTCTAATTAGCCACCAAATTAACTTAGGTCGGCTCGGAGGACCCCCTATCAAAATAGAGTCAGGTTCACTAACCTGGACGATGTCAGCGTAAACTAGGAGATAGGTTTTGTAGATCTAGTTACCCCATTTATGTGCTGGTCCAGAGAGGCAGCGGGGGTTTTTAGAACATACTGCAGTTGTATCTTCTTTTGTATTGTGTACCGTATGTAATAAAAAGGGTGCCGAGTTACCTTCATATCTGTATGTGCGTGCCCTTATCGTGCTTATGATGCCCACGTTTTACTTGCTCCGAATCTCGTCGATGCTTAGCTTTACGAAGTCGTTGGTACAAGACTGAGGTGGCGAACTACATCCCCGGCGACGCGGAGTGGTTCGCAAATCATGATTGATACTCCGCCGTTATGTAGGAATTTTGATAGGGTTGGGGTGAGCGTCTAACGAACTTGATCTGACGTGGGTGGGCGTCGGCGGTAGTCTTATCGTGCCTTAACGTTCGCGTAATCACGCCCCCCGCGCCCCTAAGCGCTTAGATATTTACATTCCTCTTAGAGTTGATCAGATGTGTTTTAAATTCTCCGCCACGTGTCGGCCCACCCGACTATTGGTATCTCGTTGGGCTTATATAATGTGACAGGACATCCCTAAATCATCATTCTTCTGTCATTTCGCCGTCATACCTAGACCCTTGATTATTGTCGACTATGTCGGGCTTCCACTTTTCCAAAGTTCCTAAATTCAAGATCAGGCGTGGGGGGATAGTGGAGGATGCCCCTCATCCCCATTTGACGTCATCTAGGGTGCCTGGTTCCGGGCCCAATGGGTTGCAGGATCTGGAAACGGCGGCGGGTCATCCGTCCGTTTCTCTTGCGCCGGGAATAAGAGTAGGTGTTCCTGATTCTGCTAGCCGTGGGTCCCCTGCCGGGAACGTCCGGTCGTCAGCAGGAAAGAGACCAAAGGTCGAGAGTGGGGAGCAGGCGTCCCGAACGCCTGTTTCCTCCCCTCCCGGCAGGCGTGAGTACATAAACATTGGGGTCCGTCAAGACGAGTTGGATCCGTCGGTCGTCGAGAGGCTGCTCCCAGCGGTTGCACTTGCGGCCACCTCAGTCCACAAATACTGGACATCCCCCTTTGAGAAGGCGGTGGATACCGCTGAGGTGACGGAGTTGATGAAGCTAGCCGAAATGTACACCTCTCGCAGTCATGTCTTAAACTGTGAGCTATATAAAATGTTGGAGATGAGGGTTGCCAAAATACAGTCTGCTCTGGGAGAGGATGAGAATGCCGAGACGATGAGGGCCGAAGTCAAATGCCTTCGGGTGCGACTCGCATTTTCAGAAGATGCGTGAAGCCGTGCCACGTATGACGTTGTGAAAGCCCAGACAATCCAAAAGGCATGTATCGTTGCCCAGAAAAAGGTCGAGTCCCAGTTGAAATCTTGCCAGAATATGATACAAGCCAAAGATAGGGAACTGACCGAAGTATCAAACGAATTGGCGAAGGCTAAAGCCCTCCTGGCTAAGCTGGGTTATGCCGAAACGTAGTGTTGCATGCATAGGTCAAATTTCCCCAGCCATGCTGTTGCATGGATTTCTGTGTAATCGAATAATGAGTTTTTAATGGAAGTTTTTACGTTGGTTTCGAATATTTGCGCACTTGGTACCTTTCCAGTCGAGTTTAATGGAGTTAGACGCGGACAACCGCACACATGCGCACCGGATGTTTGTCTAGCGAATTGCAAGATTTGATTTATGCGTAAAATATTTACCCAGTGAGTTAACGGGGTTGGCCGCGAACCACACTCCCTCGTTGCCGTGTGGTTTGTAATTGCTTTCTTACGCGTAAAATATTTACCCAGCGAGTTAATGGAGTTGGCCGCGAACCACACTCCCTCGCTGCCGTGTGGTTTGTAATTGCTTTCTTACGCGTAAAATATTTACCCAGCGAGTTAACGGAGTTGGCCGCGAACCAAACTCCCTCGCTTCCGTGTGGTTTGTAATTGCTTTCTTACGCGTAAAATATTTACCCAGCGAGTTAACAGAGTTGGCCGCAAACCACACTCCCTCGCTGTCGTGTGGTTTGTAATTACTTTCTTACGCGTAAAATATTTATCTAGCGAGTTAACGGAGTTGGCCACGAACCACACTCCCTCGCTGCCGTGTGGTTTGTAATTGCTTTTCTTACGCGTAAAATATTTACCCAGCGAGTTAACGGAGTTGGCCGCGAACCACACTTCCTCGCTGCCATGTCGATACTCGTTGTATGTGGGACACTTTGAATTCATGAAGGACGAATATTTTTAAATGGCGCCGCGTTTCATGACGTCCGTCAAAGAATTGTAAGGAGACTAACAGAAGAAAATTATTAAAACTATATTACTGGTGATATGGCCTCAGGTGGGCGATGTTCCAGGGATGTCTTGTCTCTTGTCCCTCGGAATCTTCTAGTCTATAAGTTCCGGGACGGACTTCTTCGATGACCTTGTAAGGCCCTTCCCAGGTGGGCCCTAGGGTTCCGGACCCTGCTTCCTTATTAGCTTGGAATACTTTCTTCAGGACAAAATCATTGACACGAAAATTTCTGCCCCTGACATTGGAGTTATAATATCGGGCCATCTTCTGTTGGGAAACCGCGAGGCAAAGCTACAACTCTGTGTGTTTCTCATCCAGTAGGTCGAGACCCGCTCTTTGCAAATCTTCGTTGGCCACTTCGTTGAAGTATAGGTGTCTGGGCGAGGGTATTCCTATCGCGACGGGGATCAAAGCCTCTGCCCCATATGCCATGGAGAACGGGGTTTCGTCGGTGGCCGTGCGAGAGGTGGTTCGGTAGGACCACAAGGTCTCGGGTAATTCTTCGGCCCATCCCTCCTTCGCGGACTCTAGCTTCCGCTTAAGAGTGTGTTTAATGATTTTATTCACGGCTTCTACCTGGCCGTTGGATTGTGGGTAGTAAGGGGTGGAGAAATCCCTTCGGATCCCAAGATTCTCACAGTTTGCATTGAACTTCATTCCAGCGAATTGCGTGCCGTTGTCAGAGACGAGAGAATGGAGAATGCTGAAGCGGCAGACAATATTTTTCCATACAAATTTCCAGGCATTCTCCTCCGTGATTTTGGCCAGAGGCTCGGCCTCACACCACTTGGTGAAGTAATCTACTGCTACAATCGCGAACTTGAATCCACCTCTCCCCGTCGGGAGGGGACCGATGAAGTCGATTCCCCATTTGCCGAAGGGCCAGGGGCTAGTGACAGGAGTAAGGTTTTGAGCGGGGTGCTTCGGAACTGCCGCAAACTTCTGACATCTGTCGCATCTTTTCGCGAAATTGTGGGAATCTTTCTTCATGGTCGCCCAATAGTACCCCTGTTTCAAGGCTTTCTGTGCCAAGGCCATCCCTCCCGAATGATTGCCGCAGATCCCCTCGTGTATTTCTTTCATCACATATACTGCTTCCTCTTGTGTTAGACAGCGCAATAGGGGGTGGCTGAATCCCCTTTTGTACAGAACTCTGTCCTGTAAAACGAATTTTACGAGCCTTCTGCGGAGCTTCTGTGCCTCTAGTTTGTCTTCGGGCGCCACCTGACTAATTAGATATTCGGTAATCTCCTTCATCCATTTCGGAGAATCATGGATGGTTAGGACGGAGAGTGCGGTAGCGCCCTCGGTTGAAGGTTGGGTAAGCTTCTCAACTGGGATGGCCTTCATTAGGTCGGAGTCCCTACTGCTTACCAGTTTGGAGAGGGCGTCTGCGTAGCCATTCTCTGTTCGTGGGATCTGGAGGAGTTCGTATCCTTCAAAGCAGGACAACTGTTCTTTAGCTTTTGTTAAGTAGGACACCATGGATTGTTCGCGCGCTGCGAAAGTCCTATTAACCTGACTTACGACAAGCTGTGAATCGCTGTGGATTCGGAGCTTCCTTGCCTTCATCTCATGCGCTAGCCTCAAGCCCGCCAGCAGGGCCTCGTATTCTGCTGCGTTGTTGGAAGCTTTGAATTCCAGGCGAAGCGCGCAGTTGAGATTATGGCCATCTGGGCTGATTAGCAAGATCCTGGCTCCAGCCCCGGCCTCCCCCGAAGATCCATCGACATATAACTTCCATGTCGGTACTTCTAAGGGTCGGGCTTCAAGCGGACCATCGGGGATGTGAGCGAATTCAGCCACGAAATCGGCTAAAGCTTGTCCTTTTATCGAAGGCCGTGGTTTGTAACTGATGTCAAATTGACTGAGTTCTACCGACCATTTCATCAATCGCCCTGAAGTATCTGGTTTCTGGAGTATCTGTCGTAGGGGGAGGTTCGTCAGAACGTCTATGCTGTAGGACTGGAAGTATGGTTGAAGCTTCCTGGAGGCCACGATTAATGATAGAGCGAGTTTTTCCATGTCTGGGTATCTTGTTTCCGCGTCCTGCAGGGCTTTGCTTACGTAATAGACTGGGAATTATGCTGGACCTTCCTCGCGGATGAGCACCGAGCTAACTGCCTTTTCTGAGACGGCGAGGTAGATGAGTAACCTTTCTCCGTCCTTGGGTTTGGATAGCAATGGGGATTTTCCGAGGAGGATCTTGAGGTCTTGGAAGGCTTTTTCGCACTCGTCGGTCCATTCGAACCGTTTTCCCCCTTTTATGGTTTGAAAGAAGGGTTGGCAACGATCGGTCGCCTTGGATATGAACCGATTTAGAGCCGCTAACCTCCCTGTCAGACTTTGGACTTCCTTGGGGGAGGAGGGTGACCGCATCTCAATGAGCGCTTTGATCTTTTTGGGATTAGCCTCTATCCCTCGCTGATTGACCATGTAGCCGAGGAACTTTCCGGACGCGACCCCGAACGCGCACTTTAAGGGGTTAAGCTTCATGTGATATTTGCGAAGAGTTTCGAACATTCCCTTCAGGTGATTTATGTGGTCTTCTGCGTTGATGCTCTTTACTAGCATGTCGTCGACGTATACCTCCATCGTGTTCCTGATTTGCTCGGCGAACATACGATTTACCAGCCGTTGATATGTGGCTCCCGCGTTCTTCAAGCCGAATGGCATCATCTTATAGCAGTATAGCCCTCGGTCTGTGATAAATGACGTGTGATCCTCGTCCCCTGTGAACATTGGGATCTGGTTATAGCCCGAGTACGCGTCCATGAAGCTAAGCAACTTGTGGCCGGCGGTTGCGTCGACGAGCTGGTCGATGCGTAGTAATGGGAAACTATCTTTAGGACACGCCTGGTTTAAATCTGAGAAGTCGATGCATACCCTCCACTTCTTGGTACTTTTTCGGACCAACATCGGGTTAGATACCCACTGGGGGTAAGTCGCCTCTCTGATGAACCCGCTGGCCAGTAGCTTGTCAACTTCTTCTTTCAAGGCCTGGTACCTCTCGGCACTTAGAGGCCTCCTTTTTTGAATCCTGGGGCGCACTTTTGGGTCCGTTTTCAAGACGTGGCATGCGATCGACGGATCGATCCCGACCATGTCACTGTGTTTCCATGCAAAGACGTCTGCGTTCTCTCGTAGGAACTGTTTCAGCTCTTGCTTTATCTTCTCCTCGAGCTTTCCTCCCACCTGCAACATCTGGGTTGGCTCCGAGGGGTTCACCGGGAATGTTTCCAGCTCCTCTGCTGGGGAAGCGAGGGAATCCGAGGCTATGATTCGGGGATCTAGACCTTTGTCTAGTACCAACTCTTCATCCAACCCTTCGCCGTCAACCTCCGTTGGCTCTGAGTGTATGGCCATTATCTGCAGTTCGTCCCTGTCATGGGAGCAGTGGTAGTCTAGTGAACCAGGCTGTGATGGGCTTATACGGGTACGACTATGCCTGGGTCCCTGCTGGAGAGGCTGATCATCCAGCGGCCCGAGCGCGGCCTCCATCCGGGCGTCATCCAACTCCACGTTTTACCAAAAGTACTTGGTCGTGATAGGTTTTTTCGTTCCCACAGACGGCGCCAATCTGTTGACGTCTGAACCTACACCAGTCCACATGCCAACAGATCTCCAGTCACTCCTCTGTCAGCTCGTATGTTACCTGCACACTAGGACGACCGTTAGGCACCAGGATCTCCGGAGAAAAAGGGTCCGGCGATCGTTGGCACTCCGACGATCAAGTCAACAGCCGGTATATAAGGAATACGTGGGGGCGGGAACAAAATAGGGGTGTGGGAGAGACAAGCAGGCAGAAGTTTGGGGAACTATTGTTACCACACGATTATGATATGGCCGCCACGTCAGCACAAGCCCCATCTAAGCCCAGTAAGGGCCCAGTTCGTAATCTGTCAAAAACCCTATTTAGGCCCTGCTGGGGCCTTGGAGGGGCCCGTCACGCGCTTGGGCCTTCGGCATCTAGAAATTCGCAAGTTATGTGGAGGGCCTCGGCGCCCTCATGCGAACCATAGGGCCTCGTCAGGCCTCGCATCATTCACAACCAGCAAGCGACTCGATACGCCGGGGCAACCAGAGAAGTAATTAAAGAAAGATTGTGTTGGATTGGACGCACGAATCTCCACAAGGAAACACAATCATGATCTTCTAAAATCATGCAACGTGATAAACTCAAGGAAGGTAGGCAATCTTGGGTATCTTTATCACATAAGGAAGGAGGATCCGATTGGGAACCGAATTGATTTGTCTTCCAAATCAATTAGAATTCTTGCGCTATAAATACAACGTCTCCGGTTGTTTCAAGGTACGCACTTTTTACGCTTAAGAATCTCACACTAAACTCTGCTCAAACTTCTGTCTGCTTGTCTCTCCCACACCCTTATTTTGTTCCCGCCCCCGCGTATTCCTTATATACTGGCTGTTGACTTGATCGTTGGAGTGCCAACGATCGCCGGACCATTTTTCTCCGAAGATCTTGGTGCATAACGGTCGTTCTAGTGTGCAGGTAACATACGAGCTGGCAGAGGAGTGACTGGAGATCTGTTGGCACGTGGACTGGTGTAGGTTCAGACGTCAACAATTATTTCAAACAATTAAAAAAAATTTAAGAAAAGAAAATGAACCCCGTCCCCCACCCACCTCCACTACCCCAACTTACCCCACCCGTTACAAACTGAGGGGAGAAAAAAATGCAGGCATACGCTAAATTTTTCGCAGCTTGAGATGATACCTATAACATAATGGGAAACTATCTGCACTACTCGTGCAGTGTGAAAATGGAAGCTGAGATGGAGAAACAGAAGCTTTATCTTCAGCAAACACTAATGTAAGTATCTGGACAAATAACTCAAGACACAAAACTATATTTCAACTTCATTGAAATGAGAACTTGACCAAAAGCTTCAATCTCCGACAAAAAGCAACTCGAGATATCATTATAGCAAACAATTTATTACAGGAAACTTTTCAGAAACAAATGAAAACCATAGTTGGATATATTGTTTTTTATCGATCATTGATATATGTGGATATGAGGAAGATTCCTACCGTCTAGTCTAGATATTTCAAGGTTGTTAATAATAATAAATTAATAACAAATCATTCCAAGTATTACACATTTTTTATTCAAAAGACCTACACCACTAGACACTAATTCATAACAGTGTTTTAATTAAAGTCAACTTTTGATACAGGGATTGAATACGATAAAACTCTTTTCATTTGGTAAGATACGATTGGATGATGAATTTTCTTCACATTTTAAAATGTAAACATATAATTTCTTTTGTTAAAGGCTTCTTAACATCTATTTCAACCAAAAACCACTCAGGTTATCAAATTAGTAATCCTGGTGTTTAAGAACCCAGAATGTTATAGCATAAAAAAATTTTAATAAAAGAAAAAAGAATTGAAAATGGAAAACAATTGACCTCCTTGGCAGCTAATTACAAAAAGAAAAAAAGAAAAAAAATGCATGAGGAATCAAGAATATTATCTGCCAAAAAATGCCATTGAAGAAATTACCTGGAATAAAAGACTTGCAAGTCATTCAAACTCGGAATATAAAATCAAAACACTGTTTTTTCAATTAAAAGATAGAATGTTACAAAGTATACTATTATTGGTATTCCACTAGATTGCATTGAAACACAAATTTGCTTGAGAACAAACAAGAATATTTTTTTTTCTGCCTTTTCGTCTTTTTCAATTTTCAGTAATCATTAAATGGGGAAGACTAATCAATCCACCATCAACGACCAAGTCATGACCAGTCACAAATGCGGAATTGTTTGATGCAAGGAACAATACCGCATCTGCTATATGGTTAACAGTTAGTGCAATTCCTTTCAAGGGAGTGAAAGGCCCGAATACCATTTGAACTCCTTCGCTCGTCAAGCCTGTGCTCGCTGCCATTCCTGTTGCAATTGCAGATGGTGAAACACAATTAACTCTAATTCCATGTACACCAAGTTGCTGGCTAGCTGTTCGAACCAAACCCAAAATAGGGGTGAATTTTTGAAATGGCCGTGTCAAAGGCTTGGAGTCGGTGAAGAGCCTAACTTATTCCAAATAAGTTTTAAAGGCCTCTTTTAAGTAAAATAGACTAAAATACCCTTACTTTATAATATCAGTTAACAGACCATCTGTTAACAGGTCGGTTAACAGACCATCGGTTAACAGACCATCTGTTAACAGGTCGGTTAACATATGGTCTGTTAACCGACCATTAACAGACCCATAGTCTGTTAACAGGCCTTGGGGCCTGTTAAGGCCAAAATTGGCCTTAACAGGCCCCAAGGCCTGTTAACAGACTTCTGTTAACAGACCTTGGGTCTGTTAAGGCCAATTTTGGCCTTAACAGGCCCCATAACAGGCCTTGGGGCCTGTTAACAGACCCATGGTCTGTTAACAGGTGTGTTAACAGATGTATAGTCTGTTAACGCAGATTTCTGATTTTTTCAATTAATCCATCCAAATCAACTCAGATTTTCAAGAATTTAAAGTAAAAATCATGATTCATACTCAGATTTATACATTTTTTCATGATTTATACTACAAAATCCACAATTTTTACTGTGAATTAAAAGAAAAAGATGGAGAATGATGAAACTTCTTACATAAATAAAATGGGTTGGATTTTAACATTGAAATGGGTTGGATTCTAACCTTGAAATCTTCTATTCTTCACAGACAAATGAATTTGAAATGGGTTGGATTATAACCATTTCAAATGAATTTGAAATCGTTTGAAATGGTTATAAGCGGGGAAGAAGGTAAGGATATATTTGGTAATTTACACACCAAAATTGGTCAACGGTCATTTTGGAAAATTGGTCGGGTCACCCGGCCATTCACCACTATTCCCACCCCAAAATAGCGTGCTTTGACATGACGTAATCGGTCAAATTTGTACCACCCTTGCAATTGGTGGCAACCACACTAGCCGTGCACACAATGGTTCCCTTTACACCCTTATCCACTATAGCACGCGCTGCGTGCTTCACGCACGCTGCCGTACCGCGTACATTGATTCCAAACAAAGTGTCAAATTGTGAAAAATTGAAATCAAGTATTGTTTGATCGGATTTACTTGGTATGCCAGCATTACTAAACATAATATCGAGTTGACCATATTTTTCAACTGTAAATTCAACCATAGCCATCACTTGTTTCTCATCACTAACATCACAGTGCACGTAGCTACACCGCTCTGTGCCAATGGATTTAGCCACGATTTGGCCATTCTTGTCTTGTACATCAGCAATCACAACCGCCCGTACACCATGATCGGCGAAAAGACGTGCAGTGGCCTCCCCGATACCACCTGCACCACCAGTGACAATGGCAACTTTGCCTTGTAGATTTTTCAAGGGCAAAGCAGATTCAGTGTGATCCACTTGGTAATCTGAAAATTTGGAAAATAAGTGGCTTTTGGTTTTCACTTTTCCTAATGGTTAGATGATAATTTCTGGGGGTTGCTTAGAATTTGATTGATGATTATTTATAGACTTTAGTTTCTACTTATTTTCAGTCCATTTGGGCGGCGGCGGAGCCTTCCGACATCCAACAGGAAGTCGTGGGGTGGCCCCGGGTCGTTTTGAATTTACTTATGGTTTAGTGAACTTATATTAAATTTGAGATTAGAAGAAATAAATCATAATAAAATTTAAGTTTGAGTATAAAAAGAAAGAAGAATGGGATCACGACATGACCAATTAAGATCGGGTGTGCATCGTTTGACAGAAGAAACAAAGATAATAAGTGCACATAATAGACAGATTGACTCAAACGAAAATCAAACTAAGATTTTTTTATTTAAATAATACTAACTAGTTCTTAATAGTACTTTCTTTATAAAAAAAAAATTTAATATTCAATCAAAGATATATTTATATAGATTTTGCTATTTGTACACCTTCATTTATATTTAAGATTAAAGTATTTGACTAAAACATTATTTTACCAAAATCCTATTTATTTATATTATACAAATATGGATTTTCCCTTGGCTGTACAAAGATGACCGAAATTAAACAATCAAAGTTGACGGCATATTTTTTTTTTTTTTTTTTGATCGAAAAAGTTGACGGCATATTTGATTCTATGATATGATGGGGCTATTGAGTCTAGACTGAAATTAATAAAATATAGTGGAATTATTGAGATAAAGCGAAGTATAAAGCTACATGCATACTTCTTCACTTTATCTCATTAATTATTCATAATCATCTCCTTGAATTTCTGCATTTATTATTTTTCGTTATTTTAGTTCAAATTTTCAACTACTCCATAAAACAGCATTAATTATTCATAATTGACTGTAGAATTTGGTTGATAAAGACAAAGGAAGATAACAGTCAATTTGGAATGTCATTAAAATATTGAATACGAGGGTGGAGGTTCTAATTATCCCTTAATATTATTCAAGTTCAACTAATTATTAATGATTTTAGAGCATATTTAAAAGTCCTCTTTAACCATAAGACCAAATGCTAATCTTTACCATTCTTTTTCAACATATTTAGTCAAATGAGATTATTGGTTATCGTATTGGTGTGTAAAATATATTACTCCATATAATTGGCGAGGACCAACTCACTTTCCCTTTGTGTCATATTGTATTATTGTGAATCCAGTGACTACTTATTATTATTTTTTATGACCACTTACTGGTTTAATTAGCCATATGAATCAATCATTAAATTCAACGGTTTTGAATCTCTAAAATGATATTGCATTTTTTCTTTTTTAACAATTTGCTCATATGTTGTTTGGCTTCTTCTGCATAATTTTTCGACGGAAGCAGTTGCGGTGGGAGCAGAAAAGGGAGAAATTTGTGGAAGACAATAAAAGAACACAAAACCTTATTTTGTTTTTGAGTAAATGTGATTTTTAAAAAATTAGAGGCTCCAATTACAATTTTCTCACTTTCATTTTTGCTGTTACGTTTTAGGGAATTCTGCGCAAATGCCAAAATAATATTTTCTCGCGGAAATGGTCTTTATTCATTAACATACCCTTAAAAAGTTGTACTTATTTATATACAAAAAGTTTTGGCAAAGTAGCTAAATGTGAAAAAATAAAAAATAAATAAACGAAAATACATTTAACAAACAATCAAAATTTCAATTTTTACTACTTTATCTTTCTAACATTACCATTTCACATAACTCACCTACACTATCTGTCTATTTTCTCTTTGCCTTTTTTGTATTCTACCATTATTGTCACAAAAATTAAACACATTACAAAATCTATAATCCGCCACCCGCTTTAATTGTCACCGCGACACTTAACCGACTGTTTTTCACAGTTATATATTCGAATTTTGAACCAAATAATTTTTTTAATTTTACTCTAAATATATTTGGGTGAATTTATTGTTTAATTCCATAAGTTCACTATATTGAACGTTAGATTTTATTGATTTGTTACTACTCATTTGTTTTGATATTTGATATTGTTGAGTATACATGTCGATTAATTTTTTCATTTTCTAATAGTCGGCTGTCGATTTTTTTTTTTTTCAAATGTCGATTTAAAAAAAAAATGACTGTACTTTGTGAACTGTCGATTTTCAAATTTTTTTCAACGGTCAATTATAAAAAAAAAAAAAAAAAAATTGACTGTCCAATTTTTTAAAAATTTGATGATATTTCGACAATTAAGTTGGCGAACTGTCGATTTCTAAAAAAAAAAAAATCCTTAAAAATAATTGTGGATTTATTTTGTATGATCTTGTGTGTAATGACTAATGACTAATGACATAATACAATGTGTAATTCAATAATTGCAATATCCACTTTAATAGTTTCTATTAGAAGTTAATGTATGAGTTTCATCTATTGTGAAATCTTAACCACACAAAAAAGTGATCATTTTTGCAAAATAGTGTATTTGGCATTTTGCATCTAAAAAATGATATGCTATTTGCAGTCACTCACTACCGATAGTCGTCATATGTGTCATTACTCAATTGGATGAATTATTTACTTTAATTAAGTAATGTATTTAAAGCAATTAATTATGAATAATTCATCCAATTGAACAATAACACATATGACGACTACCGATAGTGAGCGACTGCAAATAGCATTACTCAATTACAAATGTTATCAAAAGTTACCCTATTTCCAATCCACCATTTAATTTTGGACACTTTCAAAATTCTCATGAAATAGCTCAATTAAATAAAAATATTTGAGTATTAAGTTTGTGATAAAGTCAAAAAAAAAAATTTGGTATAACCATAAAATAAAATTTTAAATTTTAAATAATAAAACTAATATTTTTATTTAACACATATGTTAACAATTATGAGCTTAAATTTTAATTACTTCATAATAGTTTGAAAAAATATATAAATATAAAGGTACCAAACACATTTGCACTTTTTACAAATGTTAAGAATCCAACTGTAATTTGTTCTTATTAAAATTAATAAAGGCATATGTCTTTTTTTTTTTTTTTGTCAAATAAAGATGAATTGCGCACAAAAATACATAAGTTAAGGACGTTCACGCCAAAAAATAAACACCAAGAACATTTTCACATTGAAGGTAAATGTTTGGTGCAAATGGTCTCTAATTTTTGCTTTTAGTGTGAAAATAGTCCCATAACCTTTTTTTTTGTACAACAATTCATAACATATGTGTTTTAATGCATAATTTGTCCTTATTTGATAAAAAAAAAAGATAAAATTATTTTTAGTTTTAATTAAAAAAAAATGGGATAATTGTATCAAAAGTTTCCAACGTTTCAAAATCGTTGGGGATATACCTCTAACCTAAAAAACTAGCATCACACATCCTCAACTTATGAAAAACTTGGCGTGGTAGGTCCTTTATGACCAAATTGTCCTTCTCTTTAAATAAACCAAAAAACAAAAAACAAAAAACAAGAAAAAAGAAAAGCATAATTGAAAACTAACCATATATACCCCCAACAAATAAAAAGTGAAAAATGTACCAAAAAAGAATAAAAAGTAACAAATAGGTCATCTTCTTCAAAAAGTCCAAAAATTTTATTTGTACCAAATTCACCGGAAAACACCACAAACTTACCAAAAAAACCACTCATTTTCTCGGATTCCAACTGGAAAAAAAAAACCATTGGTGGCGGACCGGTTACTTCTTGTAAGTTTAACCGACCACTTGCATACAATACCAATTATCCATGTATTCAAAATTTTATGCATGATAAGAAAACTCTGCCTGCTCCTACCACGACCGCCAAACGTAATAAACCATAACCCTCTCTACATCCATATTTTTATGTAATTATTATGTCTCTTAACTATTAATTAGTTTCTTTCTGGATATGGGTTTTTTATTTTGATTTTGATTTTAATTTTATGGTTCATGTTATTTCAATGACTCGGGGCTTGGTGGGGGCTCGAGTTATCGTTCGTCTTCATCATTGTCGATTAAAAGATATTACGAGGGAGATTACTGTTGAAGGAAAGGACGTGCCCAAGCCAGTGAAGGCTTTTCAGGATGTTGGGTTTCCATGTATAACCTGGCAGAGTTTCCTTCCAAGTATAAACTTATAGATTATAGAAGTCGCCAGTCCGCCGCCATTGGCTTTTTTCCCAGTTGGAATTCAAGAAAATTGGTGGTTTTTTTTTTTTTTTTGATGAGTTTGTGGTGTTTTCCGGTGAATTTGGTACAAATAAGAACTTTTTGGAAAAGATAACATATTTGTTACTTTTTATTTTTTTAGGGTGCATTTTTTACTTTTTATTTTTTGAGTTACATATGGTTAGTTTTCAATTATATTTTTCTTTTTTCTTGTTTTTTGTTTTTTTATTTATTTAAAGGGAAGGATAATTTGGTCATAAAGGACCTACTACGCCAAGTTTTTCATACGTTGGGGATGTGTGGTGCTATTTTTTTAAGGTTATGGACATATCCCTAACAATTTTGAAACGTTGGGGAACTTTAATGCAATTATCCCAAAAAAAATTTGCAATTGAATTTCTAATATTTGTAAAATGTATAAATAAGTCCGATACATTTATTAAATAATATTTAATTTAGCATATTAAATATATTATTATAGTCGTATCAATTAAATTTTTCATAAGAGAAAAATATAAAATTATTGCGCTTTAGGTATATGTAATTGCTTTGTGATGTGAAAAAGTGGTAAAAATTAAGTTAAATAAATAACAAAATAACGAATATAATTTTATGACATTAAACCAATCTTATTATATTTGTTTTAACTACTAATAAAAATTAATTTACACATTATGTATTCTTTATTTTTGAACGATAATAAAATGATAAATTAAAATATGGATAATACAATTTGAGCTCCAATATTTGTAGGTAATAGATGAATAGCTCGATTATATAAAAATAATTGAGTATCAAGTTTGTGACAAAGTTTTTTTTTATTTTTTATGTTGTAACGATAAAATTAAAATTTAAAATTTAAACAATATGATTACTTAATAATAATAAAATAATTTTAATTAACACATTATTAATAATTATGAGCTTAAATTTTAGTTATTTATATAGTTCGTAAAATATATAAAATAATTTATCAATTTGTTAGTTTATTTTAATTTTTCATAAAAAATAAAAGTGTCGGACTCATTTGTACTTTTTGCAAAGGTTATGAATCTAATTGAAATTTTTTTTAATTAAAAATAAGGACATATTTATCATTTTCATCAAATAATGACCAATTGCGCACAAAAACGCAAAAGTTAAGGACTTTTGTACCAAAAAATAAAGGTTATAGATAATTTGCACCAATTTTCTTTTATTTTAAGTTATGGACAAAATTGTCAAAATGAACTATTTACGTGAATTAATAAAAATTTGGAAGATAATAAATGGAATTAAAATTAAATGGTAATGAAATTGTTACAAACTAAAAAAAAATGAAAATCTTAAATGTAATTTATTCAAAAATTAAAAACAAAGAAACAACGAGCCAAGTATTGAATATTTTTTAAATAGACTAACATTTGTTTGAATGAGACAAAAGTCATCAAGGCATCATAGTCCAACACTGTAATATATGACGAACGCAATTTCAAATTTTTTTCTTTATCATAATTTTGCTAAGGGTAATTGGCGCAAATAGTTCTTAACGTATGACATTAGTGCGTAAATAGTCTTAACCTTTCATTTTTGCAGAATGGTCTCTAACATATTCATTTAAGTGCACAATTGGTCATTTTTTACAGATTTCATTAAAAATCTGTTAAAAACTTTTCATTTAAGTGCACAAATAGTTCCTCTCATTTTTTTTGTCTTTATTAATAGTAGGAGTAAAATTGTCAAGTTACATTTTTTTACAATATTTCAATTGGCGCAAATGGTCCCTAATCTTAGTTTTAATTAAAAAAATTTGCAATTGGATTTTTAACTTTTACAAAAAGTGAAAATAGGTCCGATACTTTAATTTTTTTATTAAAAATTAAAAGAAACTAACAAATTGACAATATACTAAATTATTTTATATATTTTAAGAACTATAATAAAATAACTAAAATTTAAACTTATAATTATTAATAAATGTGCTAATTAAAATTATTTTATTATTATTAAGTAATCATATTATTTAAAATTCAAACTTTAATTTTATCATTACAACATAAAAATAAAAATAAATTTGTTATAAATAAAAAAATTTAATTATGCTCAACCTAACCCAATTTTATAAGGTCTCATATTTACTGATCTAACTCAGCCCACTTTTGAGTCACAAGACTACTGAGTCAATCCAATTTTATATTTTAATTTATTTTTCTATTTATAAAAAAAAAGGTCTTTCCCATCTTCGGCACCGCCACCCCAGCGTAAGTCAACCAGTATTCTCCCCTCCCTCTGGCAACAAATAGGGGGTGACTTCTCCCCTCTATTCGCTGCGACGTAGAGGGGAGATTTTAGATTGGTGAGGCTAGAAATCACGAAATGAAGTTTATCTGAGAATGAATTGTGACTGAGGTTCAAATCAATCAGGTCAACAAAGAGATTGAACTGTTTTCCTGATAATGGACCCCTAAGATTCTTCATAAACAGGTCTACTAAACTGACAATTTTTGAAGAATTTTGACTGCATTTCACTCCAGTCCAAGAACACGCAAGGATTCTCCCAGAAGGGTTCACTCCAGAAGGCACAATCCAGTCATTTAAACTGTTGGAATCATCAATAAGCTCAAATTTGAAGCTCAAGAGTGCATCGAAAAGAGGATCAGAAGCAAAAACTTTCACCATGAACATCAAAGAAACTAGAAAAATAGTGAAATAATACAAGGAACTGAGAATCCCCATTGGAAATTGCATCACAGGTGCATAAGAGAGAGGGAAAATTTGGAGAGAGACCCCAGTAGAAGATAGCGAACAGGGGGGATTTCTCTGGGCTGAAAACGAAGGGGAGAAATCCTCCCATATTTGTTGTCGGAGGGAGGGAGACTGCTGGTTGACTTAAGGTAGGAGGTAGGGGGTGGGTTGGTGGGGAAGACCTTTTTCTTTTTTAAATAGAAAAATAAATTAAAATTTAAAATTGGACTGACCCAATAGTCATGTGACTCAAAAGTGGGCTGAGTTGACCCAGTAAATATGAGACTGTATAAAATCGGATTGGGTTGAACATAATTAAAAAATTTTTTTGTGACAATTTTATTTTTCTTTTTATATTGTAATAATAAAATTAAAGTTTGAATTTTAAATAATATGATTACTTAATAATAATAAAATAATTTTAATTACACATTTGTTAATAATTATGAGTTTAAATTTTAGTTATTTTATAGTGTATAAAATATACAAAATAATTTAGTATATTATCAATTTGTTAGTTTCTTTTAATTTTTAATAAAAAAATTAAAGTATCGGACCATTTTCACTTTTTGTAAAAGTTAGGAATCCAATCACAAATTTATTTAATTAAAACTAAGGTTGGGGACCATTTGCACCAATTGAAAGGTTGAAAAAAAATGTAACTTCACAAATTTACCCATACTAATAAAAACCAAAAAAAATAATAAAAAATTGAGAGTGACCATTTGCGCACCTAAATGAAAGGTTTTTAACGGATTTTTAACGGAATTCTTCAAAAAGGACAATTGCACACCTAAATAGATAGGTTAGGGACCATTCTGAAAAAAATGAAAGGTTAGGGACCATTTGTGCACTAATGTCATACGTTAGGAGACCATTTGCGCCAATTTCCCTTTTGCTTATTTCTATATCTATCATATCCTACATATATTAAAAGTAAAAGTGTAAATATTTAGTTTACTATTCAAAATAGTCAACCAAACCCTGCCTATATTAAAAGTGTGAATATTTAGTTTAACAAAATTTGTAAAATAATTATAGGAATCCAAAGATGAATTCATCTTAATTAAATATGATATTTGCTCATGTTTCTGAAATAATTGTATGTAAATTGTAATTTTGAAAATTATGTTTTTGGGAAATGCAATCAGTATTTTAATGTTTTCTATTATTTTTATGGAGATTTAATGGAACGTGAAATACATATGTAATTCTTGAAAATGTGGCACATGAAGTATAATTTACACTCTTTATACGAAGAACTAGAGAGTGTTTTGTAAATTTGCACGTGTAATATTCTCCAAATATTGTCATTTTCCTTCTGAATATTAATGTAACTCTAGGGTATTATTTTTGCAAATGACTTGTTTGCACATTAGCAGTGCAAACTCTACTTAGTGCTTTAAAAAATAACATACTACTTTTTACACAAGAATGGTGGTGGAATAATTTTAATTGTAATTAATATGTTTATTGACTTGTTTACTTTTTTACACTTTTGTAGCCCATTTTTGTTACAATCTCTGACTTGCATCAAATACATACAACTTCACTAGCATACTTAATTAAAAACTGTAAACTAATTTATTTACTCATAGAAATTATGTTGTTTTAAAAGTTTTAATTCGATCATGAAACGACTTGATCAATTAAGTTATTGATTATCACCAGAGCTTCATCTAAAGTAAAAAAGAATATTTTTATGACTTTTTATTCTGCCACTATATATCGCGATAATCGAATTGGTACATTTACCAAAGAAGCCCAATTTTCTGTTCTTAAAAACTCAAATCTTTGATGATGTTAGCTATATGCATCCATCTCTTTATTTTTTATTTAAGCTATTTAAAAAAATGAAATTAATGTGCAGATGTTGTAGATACTTATGTACAGAGTCTTATTCTAGAGCAAATGTGAATTTTCTTAATGCAAAGACATTTACCTTTCTATACATGATTAAAATATTATAAAGGACTGAACTTAGGCTTCGAGGAGGAATGCAAATTTGGGGGAAATAGTTCTTGAGAATAGTGGTTTTTATGAAGTAAATTGAATTCAATTTTATCATATGTTTGAGTAATCTACTGTAATTGAATTCAATTTTATCATATCGTGAAAAGAAGATATAATAAATCTATTACAATCTTAATTATCGATATATCACATGTGATGATAAATATTTTTCTCCTCATTCGAGCACAGCTGTGATAGTGGTGGAGACCTGCAAAAGATGGCGGAACTTTTTCCCCCCGTGTAATAATTAGTATATGATTAAAACATTTGTGCTTAATAGCAATATGGAGTGTATAAGAGTTGTGTATTTTGTCTTTACCTGGGGAATTGGTCTCTATTTATAGGGCTGACCCGTAGTTATTGATGACGGGTGTCCATTCATCTCCCTCATTTGATAACAGGTGTCCCTTCATCTCCATCATCATTATGAGTTAATGAGGGATGTTTCATCTTCTCAATTGCTGGTGTTTCATCTTCCCAACTGTCAATGGTAATTGTCATTTTATAGGTCGCATGTCTAGCTTGCCTAATGGCAGTTGGGTAATTGTTGTATATCTATCAGAGATGAGCTTATGATACCAACAAGGCGGGTGAGTCGGTGAGGCGGGCGTGCCAGGACGTCCCACTATTGGCAGACAACATATAACAGCTATCATTATTTCTATCATCATAAACTCCTCTACTTTTCATAGATTGTCGTCAATGAGAAGTAGAAATAATCTACCACATATGCTTTTCTCTAAATTTTTCAGACAGAGACTCATCACCTTGATTTTTAAATAAAGGCTCATCGCCTTGTTTTTGGGCCAGAGGCTCATCGCTTTGATTTTAAAATAGATGCTCATTACTTTGATTTTCTGACATAGGCTAATCGCCTTGATTTTAAAACAGAGGCTCATCACCTTATTTTTCTGACAGAGGCTCATTGCCTTGATTTTTAAATAGAGACTCATTGCCTTGTTTTTCAAATAAAGGCTCATCACCTTGTTATTCTGACAGAGGCTCATTGCCTTGATATTTAAACAGAGACTCATCGTCTTGATTTTAAAACATGGCTCATCACCTTGTTTTTCAAACAGAGGCTTATCGCCTTAATTTTTAAATATAGGCTCATCGCCTTATTTTTTAAATAGAGGCTATCGTCTTGATTTTTAAACATATGTTCATCGCCTTGTTTTTTAAATAGTGGCTATCGTCTTCATTTTTAAACATATGCTCATAGCCTTGTTTTTTAAATAAAGGCTATCGCTTTGATTTTTAAACATAGGCTCATTGCCTTGTTTTTTAAATAGAGGCTATCGTCTTGATTTTTAAATTGTGGCACATGGCCTTGTTTTTCAGACAGTAGCAACTGGCATTGTTTTTCAAACAGTGGCAGCTGTCATTATTTTTTGCTTTGTTTTTCAGACAGTAGCAACTATCATTATTTCTGGCCTTTTTTTTAGACAGTGGCAGCTGTCATTATTTTTGGCCTTATTCTTCAGACAGTAGCAACTGGCTTTGTTTTCCAGACAATGGCATCTATCATTATTTCTGGCATTTTATTTTTTTTAGACAGTGGCAGCTGTCATTATTTCTGGCCTTGTAGGCTCCTCTACTTTTCATAGACTATCGTCAGTAGGAAGTAGATAATCTATCGCACCTGCTCTTCTCTAATTTTTTTTTCTTTTGTTGAGGCTTACCTTGCCTGATTTTTTTTGTTGAGGATCGGCTTGGCTAACCTCGCCTAATTTTTTTTAGACTCGTCTTGTTTGACTGTTGTAGTAGTTGAGAATATTTTTATCACATGTCTGGTCTAGTAGGTGTGTCAGGACTTCATAGCTAGCCTGATCCTTCTTTGGTACCCTTATCATTTATTTGCCTTAGATAGTTTATTTTCTGCTTGTCTTTATTATCTCGAGGTTCGGACTCGTCCGGAGTCTTTCTTTTGTTAGACTCATGTTCCTTTCAATCTTTCATGTCTTTGGTAATGAGATACGCTTCTTCAGCGTCCACATACTTATCCCCTCTTCTTAGTAACTCATACATCGTATTCGACGGATTTTTAGAGAGTGACATCTTGAAAGGGCGACTTCGAGTTCCACTCATCATGGCAGTGACTACAGTAGACATCTGCAGATATTTGATTCCCAGTGTAGTCCTATTAAACCGAGTAATGAAATCTTTCAGCATCTCGTATTTGTCTTGGGTCAATTGCATCAAGTATATGGAAGTTTTCTTTGCACGTTTAGTGCCTGTTTGGTCAAATAAATTAGTTTATAATCCACGCCAAACAGGCTCTTACTGTTGGCAAAGTATGCAGCAAAACTCTTGAAAAAATCGTCAAATGTACATATTGATTTTGGAAAAAAAGTGGCTACCCAGTCCCTGGCCTCTCGTCTAAGTGTTGGCGGGAAAGCCCTGCACATAATCGCATCAGGGGTGGTTTGTAACCTCATCAAGTCAACAAAAGCTCTGAGGTGATCGACATGATCAGATGATCTGTCGTATTTCTCCATCTTTGGCTGTTTGAAGTCTCGTGGCAAGGAGATTGTCATCACTTCTAGGGAAAAATGATCTTCCTCCAACACCATAGTTTGTTGCCTACTACTTTTGTTAGACATTGCGACCTATCATGTCTTCTAATTGATGTTCCAGGCTTAACACTAGTGTCTCAACCAGCGTGGGCATCCATGACGGTTGCTCCTAGTGTGGATTTGGGCCAGATGTCAATGAATGAAAGTGGGGTGCGGAAGGTGGAGGCAAAGAAACTAGAGCCAGCGATGGAGCTGTCGTTAGCGATGTTTCCATTAATGAAAAGTTAGAAGTCTGGGGAGGAGCCCTTAGTGGTGAGGGCTCTACCGATGTAGGGTTAGGACCCTGGAGTAGAGCCCTTGGTGGTAAAGATCCTATCGACAGAAGGTTAGAACCCTGGGGTAGAGCCTCTGGTGGTAAAGATCCCACCAATAGAAGGTTAGGACCATGTGGTAGCTGAGAAACCGCAGCTTTCTGATCCTGGAGTAGAGCTGTTAAGGCTGCCACCTGAGCTTGCATTACCGCAAGTTGAGCGGCAGAGGCAAATTCTTTTTGTGGATGATTAGTGGCGGCGTTAGACTCGATGCCTACATTCTTGATGGGGCTGGTGGAGCGGTTACATTCGTAGCTCTTCTAGTTCGAGCCATGACTTATTCTGCGTTTCCCACAAACGGTGCCAATTGATGATAAATATTTTTCTCCTCCTTCGAGCACGGTTGCGGTAGTGGTAGAGACCTGCAAAAGATGGCAGGGTTTTTTTCCCCTGTGTCCACTCCGGTATGATAATTAATATATTATTAAAACATTTGTGCTTAATAGCAATATGTAGTGTATAAGAGTTGTGTGTTCTGTCTTTACCTAGGGGATTGACCTCTATTTATAGGGATGGCCTGCAGTTATTGATGACAGGTGTCCTTTCATCTCCCTCATTTGATAACAGGTGTCCTTTCATCTCCATTATTATTATGAGTTAATGAGGGATGTTTCATCTTCTCAATTGCTGGTGTTTCATCTTTCCAACTGTCAATGGTAACTTTCATTTTATGGGTCGTCTGTCTAGCTTGTCTAATGACAGTTGGGTAATTTTTGTCTATCTGTAAGAAATGAGCTTATGATACCAACAAAGCGGGCGTATCAGGACATGCCACTATTGACAAACAATATATAGCAGATTATTTTTATCATCAACGTGTATCGCACGTACTCACACTAATTTTATCAAACATGTCATTATCAACAATGTCTAATGAAAAATTTGTCAAAATAAATTGTGGCTATACTTACAAGAAGAACTCTCTATTCCCGAATGTCCTACCTCCCAATTATTTAAAAGCCTTAGCAATCCCTCTTCCCCACTCGACTCGACCCGACCCGACCCGACCTCACCCATTATTTATTCCATCAATTATTTAATTCATCCCACCAAATTTATCACACTCCTACTAAAGTTATCTCTAAGTTATTAATATAATTAAATTTATTAAATTAAAAATAAATATTTTCTTATAATTATATTCATTGTATATTTTTTAGAGAAATATAATATATAATAATATTTATTGAGTTAGATATTATTTATATCATATAATAAATAATATAGTTAACATTACTTTTTTTATTAAGATTAAAGTTAGGTAATTAGTTAGTTTATATTTGAGTAACAAATTAAGTTTTGATATTTGGCCTAATGATTTAGTTGAGTTTATTATAAAATAAAGTAAATTTGTATAGTAATTCAAAAAAAAAAAAAGGATTTGCTCTAAAAGTAAAAATAAATAAATAAATAAGTAATTGAGGGTTAAAGCGTGCATTATAAATTTGTTACGAGGGTTAAAACATACTATTACATTAGAAAATCGTACTATTACATTAAAAGTAATAAATTAGTGACAAGGGTTAAAGCGTGCATCATACTCCCGTGGGTTCGAAGCTGCTTCAAAATTGTTACTGTCTGGTAATCGAGTATTGTGAGTCCGGAGTATGATATGCGTACTGTGGGTCCGACACATAATATACGTACTGTGGGTTCAATGCATGATATGCGTACTGTGAGTCCGACGTATGGTAAGTTTAAAAAAATGTACAATCAATATAATAATAAGAAATTATTTATTTTTAATTTAATAAATTTAATTATATTAATAGATTGGAGGTAAATTTGGTGGGAGTGGGGTAAATTTGGGGGGATGAATTAAATAATTAGGGGAATGGGGGTTAGTTAGCTGAGATTGATTAGATAATTGGGTTGGGGTTGGGGTTGGGGTTGGGGTTGGGGCGGGGGTACCATTAAATAATTGGGGGATTGACATTCGAAAAAAGTTGGATTTTTCGATTCAGGAACAGAGAGTTCATCATATTTACAATCTGTTTAGTATTGGAGGTATTTGACTTGTTTGTCAAACACTTTTTTATCCTTTGATACTCACCGGATAAGTGTTCGGTGGGTCTTATAATTATTTTATTCGGTGGGTATTATAATTATTGTCCATCATGGGCATTAGATCAACCCCCTATTACTGAATTGGAAGATAACCTAATTAATGCTGACCAAGTGTTGGATGAATAACTCAATTAATCGTGACAGAGAAAATAAGTTGTGTTATTTTGACAAGTTAATCTAGATTCATTTCGAAGTTGCACGTGACAAATGATCCCAGTTTATATCTAATATATTAAAATTGGATTCCAATTCAAAGTACATGGAAAAATGTCAAATTTTACATACAGTTATATTGACAAATGAAATAAGCCACGTCTCCAAAATCAGGGCTCGTTTGGTATATGAACGAATGTTAAAGATAATGGATAAATTTTGTCTTATTTTATTTAGGCGAAAATAATGTTCAAGTAAACTTTTATCTGAATAACAATCTAAGCAAAAAATTATGATAAATTTTGTCCTAAAAAAGAGAAGGACAAAAATTTTTATCCGAATAATGATTCAATCATTTTTTTTAAAAAAGACAAATTACTCTTTATAATAAAAAATATATATATTTTTGAACATCTACAACCTAGGATAATCACTGACACTCGCTCGCTGCCTAGGGATAACAAAATACCCTGCACCTGACCCCGACCCCGACCCCGACCCCGACCCCGACCCCGTTAGTAACCAGGACGGAGATAGGGATCATGGTCCCATCTCCAAATTCCCCAAACCCGTCCTGAATCTTTTTTATTTTATTTTATTTTTATTTTAAAATTTAAATCGTATTTAAAAAATAAAATAAAATATTAAAAATTAATTAATTAATTAAACTATGTAAATAGAGGTTTTTCAAAATCCGCCCTGCATTCCAAAAATCTCCGACATGATGAGAATGGTAATGACTGTTCTGTCCCGTTGCCATCCCTACCGCCGCCACTTTTGGCCATTACCATCTGCCACCAGCACCGTCCTCCACCAACATCTTTCAGCCACTGTCGTCCGCACCTGTCACCGTCCTTTGCCACCACCGCCTGCTAGTAATCACCACCACCCTCTGTTGTTCCACCATTTTTTTCTCTTTTTAGTTTTTTTTCGTTTAATTAAGAATAATGTTATACTTGTCTTTTTTTTTCTTTTCTTTTCTTTTTTTTTAATTAAAAATAAATTTTTTCATTCTTATACTTAACTTAACCAAACAGAATAATAATAAACTGTTATCTGGATAACTCTTATGTATTTAACTTTAATCTAGAAAAATAATTTTATTCATAAATCAAACGAGCCCTCAAAATAATGAGGATATGTCCATTTGGGTTATCGCTAGTTGGGATAACTTGACATAAAAATGAAGAAATGAATTTTGATGATAACAAATTTTTAAAAATCTATCTTGATAATAGTCACTACAATACATTTTAATTTTAAAGACATAATTTTTTATTTTGTAAAATTTTTCAACAACTCAATTTTTATGAAATAATTTAGAAATAATTTTATTTGACAAGAAAATATATCATTAAAAGTAAAAAAAATTTGTAATAAAATGGTGATACACAATTTTTATAAATTTATATTTATTAGAATATCTTGTAGCTTTCAAGAGCAAGTGTATTTTCTTGTACATATATTTTTGTAGATTTTAAAGACAGGCTTGAGTGGAAATTTGGGAGTATAATGATAGAAATAATGATAGCTGCTATATGTTATTTGTCAATGGTGGCACGTCCTGGCATGGTACACCTACCTCATCGACTCGCTCACCTTGTTGGTCTCATAAGCACGCCTCTAATGGATAGACTACAATCGTTAGGTTAGCCAGATAGGCGATCTATAGAATGACACTTACCACAGGTTATTAAGAACCATTAAAGGCCATAACTACAGGTCTTCTCTTTAAATAGAGGCTAACCCCCGAGGTAAAAGAACTATTCTCATACACTCTGCATTTCTAATCTGCACACCTGTTTTAATCATATACTAATTATCACATCAGAGAGGACACGGGAGAAAAAAGTCCCGCCACTATTTTCAAGTCTCCACCACTGTCACCGCCGTGCTCGAAAGAAGAGAAAAATATTTATCATCAATTGGCGTCGTCTGTGAAAAACCGCACAAGAATTCATGGCTCGAACTAGAATAGCTAGGTATGTAACCACTCCACTAGCCCCCATCGAAAATGTAGAAACCGAGTCTAACGCCGCCACTAATCATCCACAACAAGAATTTGCCTTTACCGTTCAAATTGCAACACTACAAACCCAGGTGGCGGCTTTAACGGCTCTACTCCAGGATCGGAACACTGTAGTTTCTCAACCACCGCAAGGTCCTAGCCTCTCATCGATAGGAGCATTACCGCCAGGGGCTCCGCCCCAAGGTCCTAGCCCTCCATCGGTAGGGCACTCTCCGCCAGGGGCTCCTCCACAAGCTCCTAACTTTCCAGCAATGGAAACACCGCCAATGGCAGCTCCAACGCTGGCTCTAGTTTCTTTGGCTCCACCTTTCGCACCCCACTTCCATTCATTGACATCTGGTCTAAATCCACATTGGGGGCAACCGTCATGGATGCCCACGCCTACGTTGGTTGAGACACCAGTGTTAAGCCTGGAACAACGATTAGAAGACATGATGGGTCGCAAAATAGTTGAGGCTATGTCTAACAAAAGTAGTAGGCAACAGTCTATGTTGTTGGAAGAAGATCATTTTTTCCTAAAAGTGATGGCAGTCCCCTTATCATGAGACTTCAAACAATCAAAGATGGAGAAGTACGACGAATCTTCTTATTCTGTCGATCACCTCAGGGCTTTGTCGACTTGATGAGGTTGCAAGCCATCCCTGATGTGATTATGTGCAAGGCTTTCATACCAACACTTAGGTGGGAGGCCAGGGACTAGGTAGACACCCTTCGTCCAAAATTGATTTGTACATTTGACAATTTTTTCAAGAGTTTTGTTGTATACTTTGCCAACAGCAAACGTATCAGTCTGATGCAATTGACACAGGACAAGGATGAATTGTTGAAAGATTTCATTGCCCAATTTAATAGAGCCACGCTGAAAATCAAAGATTTGCAGATGTCTGTTGTAGTTACTGCCATGATGAGTGGAACTCGAAGTCGTCCTTTTAAGATGTCACTCTCCAAAAATCCAACGGATACGATGCATGAGTTACTCAAGAGATGAGATAAGTATGTGGATACTGAAGAAGCATATTTCATTACAAAAATCACGAAAGATCGAAAAGAACCTGAGTCTAACAAAAAGAGGATTCTGGGTGAGCCCAAACATCGAGATGATAAAGACAAGAAGAAAATGAACCATATAAGGCAGATAATTGATAAGGGTACCAAGGAATGATCAGACTAGCTGAGAAGTCCTAGTGCACCTATTGGACCCGACCTGCAACAAAAATATTATCAACTACTGCAACGGTCAAACGAGGCGAGCCAAGCCGAAGCCAAGGCAAGCCTAAAAAAAATCAAAGCTTGGCGTAGAGTCTAGCTGGAAAATAAGACTAGCGACGAGTCCTGTTAGAAAACAAGGCTAGGCGATGAGTTCTGTTGAAAAACAAGGCTAGTCGATGAGTCCTGCTAAAAAAACAAGGCTATGCGAAGAGTCCTGCTGGAAAACAAGACTAGGCGACGAGTCCTGCTGATAAACAAGACTAGGCAAAGAGTCCTGTTGAGAAATAAGGCTAGCCGATGAATCCTGTCTGAAAACAAGGCTAGGTGATGAGCCTATGTTTAAAAATCAAGGCGATGAGCCTCTGATTAAAAATCAAGGCGATGAACCTCTATTCGAAAAACAAGGCGATGTGCCTATGTTTAATAATAAAGGCGATGATCCTCTGTTAGAAAAACAAGGCGATGAGCCTCTGTCTGAAAAAGTTAGAGATGATCAAGTACGGTATATAATTTCTATTTCCTATTGACAACAGTCTATGAAAAGTAGTATATAGGAAGTAGAGGGGCTTATGATGATAGAAATAATAACAACTGCTATATATTGTTTGCCAATGGTGGCACGCCCATCTCACCGACCTCGTTGGTCTCATAAGCACGCATCTAACAGATAGATTGCAATCATTAGGTTAGTTAGACAGGCAACCCATAGAATGACAGTTACTACCGGTTATTGAGAAGACGAAACACCAGCAATTGGAAAGATGAAACATTCCCCATTAACTCTTAGTAAGAGCATCTCCAACAAACTCTTTAAACATATAATGCTCTTTAATTTAAAGAGTCAACTCTTAAATTTCTGCTCCAATGGACTCTCCAATTTACCATTTTAATTTAGAGAGTAGATTTTGGAGAGCCAAACCCACTCTCTATTATTAAATACATTGAAACAATTTCAATTTTCAATACTTGATATATTGGCTTTAATTAAATAATATATACAAATTAGGATATGAAAAAAATATAAGAGGTGAAAAGATATTAAATGTTTCTTGGAATAAGTAAAATGAAGATTATGGATAAAGAGGTTGTTGGAATGTTTAAAAAAAATTGTTCTTTAAAGCTCTTTAAAATGCTAAAGATGCTATTTAAATATAGTTAAACTGTTGTAGATGTTCTAATGATGGAGATGAAGGGATGCCCGCTATGAAGGACCATTAAATGCCATAACTGCAGGTCATCCATATCAATATAGGCCAACCCCCAAGATAAAAGAACCACTCTTATAACTATGCATTTCTATTCTATACATCTGTTTTAATCATATACTGATTATGACACCGGAGTGGACACGGGAGAAAGAAGTCCCGCTACTATTTTACAAGCGTCCACCACTGTCGTCACCGAGCTCGGAGGAGGAAAAAAATATTTATCATCAGTGTATATTTTATATTCTTATTTAAAAATATCGTGCAAGCCAACTAATATAATTTCGACTTATAAAAATGTAAGAAAAAGAGATGTGAGTTGATGCACAAAATTAAATATGGTCGAGGTAAAAGTTTGGTTATTTATTTTTTAAATATTATCGTTTTTCGTAAGCGTTCACGAAATTTTGATACTCGTTTTTAAAAATACGACGATCACGTCTTTTAAATAGTAGCACTCTAAATAATAAGACCAACAAATTGAATAATATCTAAAGCTTTCATTAATTTGAAAATGGACTCAAGACGAATGTAGACATTATTTTTTAACAAAGTGCAAAAGTTTGATAGTGCAAGAATGAATTGAATACTAAATCTATAGAATAGAAGATCTATTTACAGATGTCGGAAAGTTGTGTTTGAAGTAACACAACAGCTGAAAATACATGTTTGTACAGCAAATGTCCAAACAGATGTGTCTGTCTAATAAATGATATGAAGATTATGAATCTGTCTTCAAGAATTCATCGACCATGGCGGAAATCTTTTTGCTTACAATTAATCCATGTGTCGCAATCTTATTAGTCCACTTGTTGCATACTGATTCGTTGGAAGGGAAAATTTATAATAAAATAATTATATACTTTATTTTTTCCAAAGAAGATATTTACTATCTTCGTGGTCCAAGTCCCAGTCCGATTGGCGGTGGTGCGCACGTAGACTTTGGCCCCGAACGCACTAAGATGTAGTTCTTTCTCCCTTTCCAAAATTTATTGGTACCTATTGGGGCCAAATTCAAGTGCCAAACTTGAGATATATAAGTTGTACAATTAACTTTTAGCCTTCCCATGTGGGATTGAGCTTTATTAAAATTTCCACTATTTTCAATTTCAAAATTCCAACAATTTTAAGTTCAAGCGGCTCACCAGTAACCTTAATTTTTCGTGCATCCTAAATTGATTTCAAGTAATTAAATATGATGATTATCTCTACTCGTGGAATACAACATGTTCGACCATAGAACTCTTGTATCTAATTAATGGGTCTTGCTTAAATAATTTGTTGTACATAATCAAAACCAACTTATTCAAATCAATTTTCAACAAGATTTATTGAATAAATTTTATTTTTTAAATGTTAGTTGAGATGTTATTTTGCTCATAACCTTATTTCACATTATTTAGTTGAGACGATTATTGAATGTTAAATATGACTATAATTGTTACTTATCACCTTGAGCATGTATATAGTACGGGTCTAGTGGTACCGAAAAATATCCAACAAAATTTGGCAAATCTTTTAGAGATTTAATAACATTACTCCTAATAGATTATTGGTGTTGATTGACCAATTGGACTTAGCTATAATAATTTCCTGGAAGCCAATACTTTGTAGCTAATTGACAATTTTAAATAAAAATATATTGGCAGAGGTAATAAAAGAACAATTTTGTTGCACATTCGAATTACAAACAATAACTTTGTATTTTTTTTTAAAATAAAACAGTACATAGTATAATTTCATTACAAGTATTAGTATTTCTATAGTATAATGATGCCAGCTGGCAATCTTATTATCAATTCACGAAGAAAAGTTTTATTCTCACTTCTAATCATCGCTCATAGGTGGGGAAGACTGATCAGTCCACCGTCCACTATCAATTCATGTCCGGTGATAAATTCTGAGTCGTCTGAGACGAGAAATAGTACAGCATCCGCTACATGTTTAACTGTTAGCATAATCCCTTTCAAACTAGTCAATGGTACAAATAATTTTTCAAGCAAATCACCGGTCAAGCCAGTCGAGCTTGATAGTGGCGTTGCTATAGCAGAAGGTGACACAGCATTCACCCTTATGCCATGCACACCAAGTTGCTGGCTAGCTGATCGGACTAGACCCACTACAGCATACTTCGACATGTTGTAGTCGGTCATATCCCCTCCCTTCCAATTACTGACCACCACACTGGCCGTGCACACTATGCTCCCCCTGACCTTTTGTTCCACCATCACACGTGCTGCATGCTTGACGCATGCAGCATTGCCACGTGCATTCACCTGAATCAAGTGATCCAATTGTGATAAGTCAAGGTCAAGTATTGCGTAATTAGACTTACCAATTGCTCCTGCATTGCTAAACATGATATCAAGTTGGCCATATTTTTGGACAGTCCAATCAACCATGGCCTTGACTTGTTTTTCATCACGAACATCACAGTGCACATAGCTACACCGATTGGAACCAATGGATTCAGCCACTGTTTGTCCCTTCTCGTCCTGTAAATCAGCAATTACAATTGCCCGTGCACCATGTTCGGCAAAAAGATGGGCAGTGGCCTCTCCGATGCCACTTGCACCACCTGTGACAATGGCTACTTTGCCTTGTAACTTTTTCATTGGCAAAACAGATTCAGAATGTGCCATTATGTAGTTTAAAAAAATTAAATAAAATCGAAAACTTGATTATTTAGGCTTTCACTTTTTCTTTTTCTTTTTTTGAGTTTTGATGGTTACTCCTGAATTCAATGCTAACAATTTATAGTGTGTTATTACAGCCGATTTCAATTTTGGCTAGCTAAGGATTCTTACTTTAAAAATAGTAATTATCTACAACTTGGTCATGTATCATATAACATATTTGTTCAACGATATTCATATTTGTTGGTAATGATGTGTGTTCAATTGGAATTGAGGTTTGAATATTTGAAATTTTCTTGAATTGTAAAAAGTAGTTGTTGTTTTATGTCTCATTTGGCTATTAAAAATTATGATTGACCGAGTATACATATTGACTAATTATGTTGAAACAATATTATATTTTCTTGCACTATTTTTTAATTGTACTCAAAATTTTTAATCTTTGTTTATTATCGCATTCTTATTCTCAAATTTTTATTAATTAGCACTTCTAGTATTTTTATTAATTAGCACTTCTAGTATTTAATGATAATTTATGTATGTATTAATTAACGTGCTTTGAAATGATAAGTAAATATTCTATCGTTTTTTTATTTGCTGTTTATTTAATTATTTAAAAATATAAAAGACAAATAATTTTTTTGACGTTCTTTTTAATAGAATTTTTGGACCGAGTCCAATGCCTTGTACATTATTAATATTAGGATATATAGTCAGATAAAATGTTATTCTTAATTATATTTAATTGCAAGTCAAAGATAGATTCGTAATTTTATTTGTTTAATTGGTATTAATGAGGTCTGAACATTGGGGAAAAAATGCTAAAATTGTTAAAAAGAGTTATTTTTTTAATCATCAAATTATAAGTCATCGGGTGGGACTTGGGAGGTTCTAATATTATTAGGCTTTGATTGGACTCAGCAACAAGTTCGAATAATATAAAACCATTTATTCGTAGTATGTGTTTCTTCATGACGTGTTGATACGTAATGTTAATGATAGTCGTAATATAAATATTGTTAATTAATATTCAATTGCCAACAAATGTATGTTGAAAATTGGGATCAATTTTTCGATTTGATCATAAATTTTTTGTTTAAAAAAATAGCAAATAGAAAAAATATAAAAAGACGACGAAAAATTTATAAATTGTAAAAGCTTTTAATGTTTAAGAATAATTTTACAAATTGCAAAAGCTTTTCATGTTTAAGAATAATTTTTATAATCTTATAGAATTTTTTTACCACCCAAATACCATAATATCGTATGAAAGGGTATAAGTTTTTATCAAACCTTCAATTTCTACTTTTTGTACAAATCACAAAGAGAACAAGAAAAATCTAAGATAATAAGCTTACAATTTTTTGTCTAAAAAACTCCCAAATCACGTACCTCAAAAGAATGAAAATCGTCATCTATAAATAAGGAACAATTGATATGTAAAAGTGATTAATTTCCACTCGACAAATGCAAGAGAAAAAAGCCATTCCGAAGTTACAATTCTAATTTGTTAACAATTCAAGACCTGGTCTAATTCTACGACCAAGGAATAATTTCTGCCAAAAAATTTCTCTCTTATAATATTTTTGGGAGTATTTTTCAACACTTAATTAAAATTTGGTCAAATATTATTTTTATTCACACATGTCGTATATTTCACTATTTTAACCTACTTTTTATCTATATATATTATATTATATAAGACTCATTGTTTATAATCTAACAAAAACTTTAGCAAACTAGCAATTATAACATTTTGGAATCTTGTTTCTTCAAATTTAATAGGGAAAGGGAAAGGGAAAGGGAAAGGGCGCTACATAGAAGCCAATAATCATAATGTAAATTAATTATATCTCTTATTCGCAATTAATTGAAGTCCACTTAAGTTAGAAACTTTTGAACCAACAATCTCAACAATATATATTTCTATTTGTAATTATTCTTGTATATTGTGATTTGACCTATTAGCATTTGAACAAATTTTCAATAATAGTAAAAAATAGTGTTTTTTTTATTAAATAAAATGTTGATACATCGTAAAATATTTCGTAATAAAATTAGTTTGTTGTTGATATATTTATTTGGGTTTCTTTTTCAATAACCTGAACTCAGAGAAGCAATAAATGAAAAAAAAAAAAAAAAAAAAAACTTCACCTCTAGATTTAATTACACTATCATTTTTCATTCATTTAGATTTGTAACAAATTTATTTTTATTCAATTTTATTTGCACATATCATCCCAATCTTTCAGTAATTCGTACATATGGTTCTAGAATGGTCTATTTTGACAATTTTACTCCTAACTTAATTAAATTAAAATAGCAAAAAAAATGAAAGTAAAATGAAAAAATTGTAGTTGGAATCTCCAACCTTTTCAAAGGTGTAAAATAGTTTCTTCAAATTCAATTATTTCAAACAATTAAAAAATGAAAAAAAAAAAAAAAAAGAAAAGAGTTGGGTACCCCAACCGTGACAAACTGGAGGGAGAAAAAAATGCAGGCATACGTTAAATTTCCCGCAGCTTTAGATTATACGTAATGGGAAACTATTTGAAGACCGGCATCCAAGGAGAATTTTGCAGATCGTGGGAGAATACGATCAAAGAAAAAAGAAAAATTAAATCAAGACACCCACAGCCGGATGACAAAGTAGCTGCACTAAATATACGAGGACAATTATAAGAAGGGGAAAAAAAAAAGCAAAACCAAAAAAATTAATATTGGGTAGACAAGAATATTTAATTCAAACAAGAAAACTTGGTCAGACAAGTGACTCGGGGCCGCTCGCTGGAGGTAGGAAGCTAGCAAGTTTAACTCAAAATCAAATTAAACCTTTATCTGATACCATGAAAAATTAGAATAATGGATAATCTTTATTCAATTAAAATATGGGGTAAATAGCATTACGGATTCCGAACCTTTGAACCTTTTGACGATGGGGTCCTTAACCTTCAATTACTAGCACCCCGAGTCCTTAACTTTTAAAATACTCGCGGAGTGGACACAGGAGAAAGAAGCCCCGCCACTATTTTGCATGTCTCCACCACTGTCGCTACAGTGCTCGGAGGTGGAAAAAAATATTTATCATCAGTGTATATATTATATTCTTATTTAAAAAATATCGTGCAAGCCTACTGATATAATTTCGACTAATAAAAATGTAAGAAAAAGAGATGTGAGTTGATGCACAAAATTAAATATGGTCGAGGTAAAAGTTTAGTTATTTATTTTTTAAATATTATCATTTGTCACTAGCGCTCACGAAATTTTGATACTCGTTTTTTAAAATACGACGATCACGTCTTTTTAATAGTAGCACTCTAAATAATGAGACCAACAAATTAAATAATGTCTAAAACTTTCTTTAATTTGAAAACGGACTCAAAACGAATGCAGACATTATTTTGTAACAAAGTGCAAAATTTTGATAGTGCAAGAATGAATTAAATACTAATTCTATAGAATAGAAGATCTATTTATAGACGTCGGAAAGTTGTGTTTGAAGTAACACAATTGTTGAAAATACATGTCTGTATAGCAAATGTCCAAACATATATGTCTGTCTAATAAATGATTTGAAGATTTTGAATCTGTCTTCTAGAATCCATCGACCGTGGCGAAAATCTATTTACTTACAATTAATCCATGTGTCGAAATCTTATTATTCCACTTGTTGCATTCTAATTCATTGGAAGGGAAAAATTATAATAAAATAATTATATAATTTATTTTTTCCAAAGAAGATATATACTATCTTCGTGGTCCAAGCCCCAGTCCGATTAGCGGTGGTGCGCACATAGACTTTGGCCCCGAACGCACTAAGATGTAGTTCTTTCTCCCCTTCCAAAAATTATTGGTACCTATTGGGGCCAAATTCAAGTGCCAAACTTGAGATATATAAGTTGTACAATTAACTTTTAGACTTCCCATGTGGGATTGAGCTTTATCAAAATTTCCACTATTTTCAATTTCAAAATTCCAACAATTTTAAGTTCAAGCGGCTCACCAGTAACCTTAATTTTTCGTGCATCCTAAATTGATTTCAAGTAATTAAATATGATGATTATCTCTACTCGTGGAATACAACATGTTCGACCATAGAACTCTTGTATCTAATTAATGGGTCTCGCTTAAATAATTTGTCGTACATAATCAAAACCAACTTATTTAAATCAATTTTCAACAAGATTTATTGAATAAATTTTTAAATTTCATTTTTTAAATGTTAGTTGAGATGTTATTTTGCTCATAACCTTATTTCACATTATTTAGTTTAGACGATTATTGAATGTTAAATATGACTATAATTGTTACTTATCACCTTGAGCATGTATATAGTACGGGTCTAGTGGAACCGAAAAATATCCAACAAAATTTGGCAAATCTTTTAGAGATTTAATAACATTACTCCTAATAGATTATTGGTGTTGATTGACCAATTGGACTTAGCTATAATAATTTCCAGGAAGCCAATACTTTGTAGCTAATTGACAATTTTAAATAAAAATATATTGGCAGAGGTAATAAAAGAACAATTTTGTTGCACATTCGAATTACAAACAATAACTTTGTATTTTTTTTTTTTTTTAAAAATAAAACAGTACATAGTATAATTTCATTACAAGTATTAGTATTTCTATAGTATAATGATGCCAGCTGGCAATCTTATTATCAATTCACGAAGGAAAGTTTTATTTTCACTTCTAATCATCGCTCATAGGTGGGGAAGACTGATCAGTCCACCGTCCACTATCAATTCATGTCCGGTGATAAATTCTGAGTCGTCTGAGACGAGAAATAGTACAGCATCCGCTACATGTTTAACTGTTAGCATAATCCCTTTCAAACTAGTCAATGGTACAAATAATTTTTCAAGCAAATCACCGGTCAAGCCAGTCGAGCTTGATAGTGGCGTTGCTATAGCAGAAGGTGACACAGCATTCACCCTTATGCCATGCACACCAAGTTGCTGGCTAGCTGATCGGACTAGACCCACTACAGCATACTTCGACATGTTGTAGTCGGTCATATCCCCTCCCTTCCAATTACTGACCACCACACTGGCCGTGCACACTATGCTCCCCCTGACCTTTTGTTCCACCATCACACGTGCTGCATGCTTGACGCATGCAGCATTGCCACGTGCATTCACCTGAATCAAGTGATCCAATTGTGATAAGTCAAGGTCAAGTATTGCGTAATTAGACTTACCAATTGCTCCTGCATTGCTAAACATGATATCAAGTTGGCCATATTTTTGGACAGTCCAATCAACCATGGCCTTGACTTGTTTTTCATCACGAACATCACAGTGCACATAGCTACACCGATTGGAACCAATGGATTCAGCCACTGTTTGTCCCTTCTCGTCCTGTAAATCAGCAATTACAATTGCCCGTGCACCATGTTCGGCAAAAAGATGGGCAGTGGCCTCTCCGATGCCACTTGCACCACCTGTGACAATGGCTACTTTGCCTTGTAACTTTTTCATTGGCAAAACAGATTCAGAATGTGCCATTATGTAGTTTAAAAAAATTAAATAAAATCGAAAACTTGATTATTTAGGCTTTCACTTTTTCTTTTTCTTTTTTTGAGTTTTGATGGTTACTCCTGAATTCAATGCTAACAATTTATAGTGTGTTATTACAGCCGATTTCAATTTTGGCTAGCTAAGGATTCTTACTTTAAAAATAGTAATTATCTACAACTTGGTCATGTATCATATAACATATTTGTTCAACGATATTCATATTTGTTGGTAATGATGTGTGTTCAATTGGAATTGAGGTTTGAATATTTGAAATTTTCTTGAATTGTGAAAAGTAGTTGTTGTTTTATGTCTCATTTGGCTATTAAAAATTATGATTGACCGAGTATACATATTGACTAATTATGTTGAAACAATATTATATTTTCTTGCACTATTTTTTAATTGTACTCAAAATTTTTAATCTTTGTTTATTATCGCATTCTTATTCTCAAATTTTTATTAATTAGCACTTCTAGTATTTTTATTAATTAGCACTTCTAGTATTTAATGATAATTTATGTATGTATTAATTAACGTGCTTTGAAATGATAAGTAAATATTCTATCGTTTTTTTATTTGCTGTTTATTTAATTATTTAAAAATATAAAAGACAAATAATTTTTTTGACGTTCTTTTTAATAGAATTTTTGGACCGAGTCCAATGCCTTGTACATTATTAATATTAGGATATATAGTCAGATAAAATGTTATTCTTAATTATATTTAATTGCAAGTCAAAGATAGATTCGTAATTTTATTTGTTTAATTGGTATTAATGAGGTCTGAACATTGGGGAAAAAATGCTAAAATTGTTAAAAAGAGTTATTTTTTTAATCATCAAATTATAAGTCATCGGGTGGGACTTGGGAGGTTCTAATATTATTAGGCTTTGATTGGACTCAGCAACAAGTTCGAATAATATAAAACCATTTATTCGTAGTATGTGTTTCTTCATGACGTGTTGATACGTAATGTTAATGATAGTCGTAATATAAATATTGTTAATTAATATTCAATTGCCAACAAATGTATGTTGAAAATTGGGATCAATTTTTCGATTTGATCATAAATTTTTTGTTTAAAAAAATAGCAAATAGAAAAAATATAAAAAGACGACGAAAAATTTATAAATTGTAAAAGCTTTTAATGTTTAAGAATAATTTTACAAATTGCAAAAGCTTTTCATGTTTAAGAATAATTTTTATAATCTTATAGAATTTTTTTACCACCCAAATACCATAATATCGTATGAAAGGGTATAAGTTTTTATCAAACCTTCAATTTCTACTTTTTGTACAAATCACAAAGAGAACAAGAAAAATCTAAGATAATAAGCTTACAATTTTTTGTCTAAAAAACTCCCAAATCACGTACCTCAAAAGAATGAAAATCGTCATCTATAAATAAGGAACAATTGATATGTAAAAGTGATTAATTTCCACTCGACAAATGCAAGAGAAAAAAGCCATTCCGAAGTTACAATTCTAATTTGTTAACAATTCAAGACCTGGTCTAATTCTACGACCAAGGAATAATTTCTGCCAAAAAATTTCTCTCTTATAATATTTTTGGGAGTATTTTTCAACACTTAATTAAAATTTGGTCAAATATTATTTTTATTCACACATGTCGTATATTTCACTATTTTAACCTACTTTTTATCTATATATATTATATTATATAAGACTCATTGTTTATAATCTAACAAAAACTTTAGCAAACTAGCAATTATAACATTTTGGAATCTTGTTTCTTCAAATTTAATAGGGAAAGGGAAAGGGAAAGGGAAAGGGAAAGGGCGCTACATAGAAGCCAATAATCATAATGTAAATTAATTATATCTCTTATTCGCAATTAATTGAAGTCCACTTAAGTTAGAAACTTTTGAACCAACAATCTCAACAATATATATTTCTATTTGTAATTATTCTTGTATATTGTGATTTGACCTATTAGCATTTGAACAAATTTTCAATAATAGTAAAAAATAGTGTTTTTTTTATTAAATAAAATGTTGATACATCGTAAAATATTTCGTAATAAAATTAGTTTGTTGTTGATATATTTATTTGGGTTTCTTTTTCAATAACCTGAACTCAGAGAAGCAATAAATGAAAAAAAAAAAAAAAAAAAAAACTTCACCTCTAGATTTAATTACACTATCATTTTTCATTCATTTAGATTTGTAACAAATTTATTTTTATTCAATTTTATTTGCACATATCATCCCAATCTTTCAGTAATTCGTACATATGGTTCTAGAATGGTCTATTTTGACAATTTTACTCCTAACTTAATTAAATTAAAATAGCAAAAAAAATGAAAGTAAAATGAAAAAATTGTAGTTGGAATCTCCAACCTTTTCAAAGGTGTAAAATAGTTTCTTCAAATTCAATTATTTCAAACAATTAAAAAATGAAAAAAAAAAAAGAAAAAAAGAAAAGAGTTGGGTATCCAACCGTGACAAACTGGAGGGAGAAAAAAATGCAGGCATACGTTAAATTTCCCGCAGCTTTAGATTATACGTAATGGGAAACTATTTGAAGACCGGCATCCAAGGAGAATTTTGCAGATCGTGGGAGAATACGATCAAAGAAAAAAGAAAAATTAAATCAAGACACCCACAGCCGGATGACAAAGTAGCTGCACTAAATATACGAGGACAATTATAAGAAGGAAAAAAAAAAGCATAACCAAAAAAATTAATATTGGGTAGACAAGAATATTTAATTCAAACAAGAAAACTTGGTCAGACAAGTGACTCAGGGCCGCTCGCTGGAGGTAGGAAGCTAGCAAGTTTAACTCAAAATCAAATTAAACCTTTATCTGATACCATGAAAAATTAGAATAATGGATAATCTTTATTCAATTAAAATATGGGGTAAATAGCATTACGGGTTCCGAACCTTTGAACCTTTTGACGATGGGGTCCTTAACCTTCAATTACTAGCACCCCGAGTCCTTAACTTTTAAAATACTCGCGGAGTGGACACAGGAGAAAGAAGCCCCGCCACTATTTTGCAAGTCTCCACCACTGTCGCTACAGTGCTCGGAGGAGTAAAAAAAATATTTATCATCAGTGTATATATTATATTCTTATTTAAAAAATATCGTGCAAGCCTACTGATATAATTTCGACTTATAAAAATGTAAGAAAAAGAGATGTGAGTTGATGCACAAAATTAAATATGGTCGAGGTAAAAGTTTAGTTATTTATTTTTTAAATATTATCATTTGTCACTAGCGCTCACGAAATTTTGATACTCGTTTTTTAAAATACGACGATCACGTCTTTTTAATAGTAGCACTCTAAATAATGAAACCAACAAATTAAATAATGTCTAAAACTTTCTTTAATTTGAAAACGTACTCAAAACGAATGTAGACATTATTTTGTAAAAAAGTGCAAAAGTTTGATAGTGCAAGAATGAATTAAATACTAATTGTTGGAAATAATACAATTGTAAATAAAATTTACAAATAAATTTAGAAACAAACTCGTAACCAATTAGGCTGAGGCGCGGGTATCTCGCTCTCTTTAAGGAGATTCAAGCCCTCTGCGGTGTTGGAAATCCTCGATCACCGATGCAACAGCTATCTTCTTTGACTTGTCCCTTCCAGGATACAACAGTCCAACTGAAATGTTGTTTAGTTCAACCTCTTTTGCACTAGAAGATGAACTCAAAGCTCCACTATAAGAACACCTTTCTTATGGCAAATGTATTAACTTTGTAGAGAGAACAAATATAAAATTTCATATGTTTTGTTATGTAAAGATGGAGAGAAGAGCATGGTATTTATATGTGTTATGAAAACAATAGAAGTAAATAAGAAATTAAATTTCATAACTTATGTCCTATGATCTTCCACAATAACAATTCACTATAACTCATGACCTTATGATCTTCTCACAATCATGTCATGAAACTTCCAACCTTTTATATTTCAAAATTAAAATTACATTTAATAAATAAAATGTTACAACATTCCCCCACTCATTTTATTATTTAAAAAAAAAGTCAAAATACATTTGCCAAAAGATAGATAATTATGCATCATGATAGATGTGACTCTGCATTGAACCTCCACTAGTGAAACAGCAATCTCTACTCCACAGTTAGTAGTGATCTCATACTTTAACTATAACTGGTTAAGGGAAATAAAGAATTACTGCTCACACATAATAATCCAGGTGTTGATATGAGCTTTAATGGCTAGCACATTACGGCCTTGTGCTGATCCCAGTTTTTCATGAGTGTTTTTTGAGAAATGCCCACATTCTCATAGAGAACGGCACCACTCTCGCACTCACATAGGTAAAATCTGTTAAGAGTGCTCCTGCAACTATTGCACTCCACTCATACGAGCTACAGACTTTATTAAGAGTTTTTTTTTTTTTTTTTGATTTAGAAAACTCATACCCTCCAAACGTTACAGATATAATGCACTTACATCATAGGGATGGAAAAAAAAATTGTGCATTTTTTTTCTCGGCCACCTTATAATTTGTTTGTCCCATTGAACCTAGTTACAGGATCTCTGGTCCCTAGGTTGGGTATCCTTATATGTGGCTCATGATGATATGGGCTTAAGTCCCATCCCCCTCGAAGTATTCCAGACATCTCTCTTGTCAAGGCCTTAGTTAATGGATCTGCAAGATTATCACAAGATTTAACATAATTCACGTTAATTATGCCACTGCTCAAATAAGATCTTATAGTACTGTGTTTTCTTCTTATAGGTCTGGATTTACCGTTATAATAACGGTTGTTAACTCTACCAATGGCAGTAGTGCTATCACAATGAATCAATATAGGAGGTATTGGTTTTTCCCACACTGGGATCTCATGTAATAAATCTCTTAACCAATTTGCTTCTTCACTAGCTGAAGCTAAAGCAATAAGCTCAGCTTCCATAGTGGAATTAGCAATAATTGTTTGTTTTTTAGATTTCCAACAAATTGCACTACCTCCCAATTTAAAAATATACCCAGTGGTAGATAAAGAATCACTTGACAATGTATTCCAATCTGCATCAGAAAAACCTTCAATAACAGCAGGATATTTTTTATAAAATAAGTCATAGTTTCTTGAACCAATTAAATATTTCATTACACGGTCCATAACATGCCAATGTTCTCTTACTGGCTTATTTGTAAACCTGTTGAGTACCCCTATTGCAAATGCAATGTCAGGTCTCGTACAATCAATAGCATATCGCAAACTACCAATCATGCTAGCATATTCATTTTGATTTATGACATCATTTTCATTTTCAACAGGAAATAGATGAATACTTGAATCAAAAGGATTAGAAACATGCTTGCAATCAATATAGTTATATTTTTTCAAAATTTTCTCAATATAACTTGATTGATCAAGAAAAATTCCATCACATGTTTTACTAATACACATGCCCAAAATAAAATTAGCCTCTCCAAGATCCTTCATGTCAAAATGGCTCTTAAGCATATTTTTCGTCTCATTGATCACAAAAATATTAGAACCAAAAATCAACAAATCATCCACATAGAGACTAATAATGACATGTGAATTTTTCCATGATTCATAATATATGCACTTATCACACTCATTTACTTTATACCCATTTTCAATCATGCAGGAATCAATTTTTTCATGCCACTGTTTTGGAGCTTGCTTTAAACCATAAAGGGATTTAGACAACTTACACACTTTGCTTTCTTCACCAGGTTGTAAAAAACCTTCAGGTTGGTCCATATATATTTCCTCATCTAAATCACCATTTAAAAAAGCTATTTTCACATCCATTTGATGAATAATAAAATCATGAATTGCAGCAGCAGCAACAGCAATAAGCAATCTAATGGATGTCACTCTAGTAACCGGAGAAAAAGTATCAAAGAAATCTACATCAACTTTTTGTTTAAACCCCTTTGCAACGAGTCTCGCTTTATACTTATCTATACTTTCATCCGATTTTAATTTTTTCTTTAGGACCCATTTACACCCTATGGTTTTACAACCTGGTGGTAAATCAATTAATTTCCAAGTTTTATTAAAAAGTAGTGATTCTATCTCATCATTTACAGCCTCTTTCCAAAATATAGCGTCAGGTCATGATAAAGCTTCTTGTAAAGAAATTGGATTTTCTTGAACATTATAAACAATATAGTCAGGACCAAAATGTTTTTCAACTCTAGTTCTTTTACTCCTTCTGAGTTCATTTTGAGAATTTTCTTGATTTTGTAAAATAGGAGTAGAAGAGTTAGGTTTCAAAATATTTTGTTCAAATTCTTTACCCCCACTATTTTTTGATTTAAATGGAAATTTTTCTTCATGAAAAATAGCATCACCTGACTCAAAAATTATATTATTTTCAATGTCAAAAAATCTATAGGCTGTACTATTTACCGCATAATCAAGAAAAGCACAAGTGGTAGCTCTTGCTCCCAATTTAGGTCTTTTAGGATCCGTTAACCTCACAAAGGCTAAACAGCCCCTTACCCTTAAATATCCTAAATTTGGCTTATGCCCCTTCCACACCTCAAAAGGTGTAATTTTTGTCTTTTTATGTGGCACTCTATTTAACACATAACAAGAAGTCAAAACTGCTTCTCCCCAAAAATTTGAGGGAGCACTTGAATCTAATAGCATAGCATTTGTAAGATCAATTAACGTTCTATTTTTTCTTTCTGTTACACCATTAGAAGCAGGTGAATATGGTGGAGTAGTTTCATGGATTATTCCCAAGGATTGGACATAAGAATTAAATCCAAAAGATTCAAATTCTCGACCTCTATCACTTCGAATTCTTTTAATCTTTCTACCGAATTTATTTTCAACTTCAATGAGGAATATTTTAAAAGAATCAAAAGCATCACTTTTATTTTTCAATAAATAAACATAAGTAAATTTTGAACAATCATCAATAAAAGTGATAAAATATCTATTTCTCCCACGAGTTAAAATTCCTTCAAATTCACATAAATCAGTGTGAATTAACTCCAATAATTCGGTATTTCTTTCTACACTTTTATGAGGCCTTTTTGTAATCTTCACTTCACTACAAATTTCACATTTTTCAAAATCTTTTTTCATGTTAGGAATTAATCCCAAACTACTCATGACTCCCACATATTTACTATTAATATGACATAAACGAGCATGCCAAAAATTCAATGAAGAGAGCATATAAACAGAATTAGAAGCATTATTATTAATATTTTCAACATTGAGTTTAAACATTCCATCACAAGCATAACATTTGCCTACAAAAATATCATTCTTTGTAATCACATATTGATTAGATTCTATAGTTTGTTTAAAACCAACCTTATTCAAAAGATAACTTGACATCAAATTCTTTCTCATGGAAGGCGTATAAAACACGTCTTTCAATGTTAAAACTCTTCCAGAAGTGAATTTAAGATCAACCTTACCCGTTCTAAGAACTTGAGTAGTGTGAGAATATCCAAGCATTATAGTTTTAGACTCCTTAAAAGGAGTGTAAACTTTGAACCAATCTTTATCATAGCAAACATGTCTATTTGCACCAGAATCTGCCCACCATCCTTCAACACTTTGTATCATATTGATGTCGGTTATCATAGCCACAAATGGCTCTTCGGTAACGTTAGCCTGAGGTATAGGTTCACGTTTCCGGTATCTGCAAATTCGAGCAATATGCCCATTTTTGCCACATACAAAACAAGTCTTACCCTGTTGATTTTGAGAAGGATGTGATTGGTTCTTACTCCACTGGCTTGAATTTCTCTTATCATGTTGATAAGATTTTTTCACGATCTTTTTTCTAGGCTTTAACATATTAGTTTTGGAATACTGATTAGTAGACAAATTTTCATTTGTAGAAACTAAATTTACCTTGGTGGAATGTCCATTGCTCTATTGAATAAGTGCATCTTGTCCTCTTGCCTCTTCTTCCACTCGAATGCGTGTGATCAACGTTTCTAGTGACATCTCTTTTTGCTTGTGTCGCATATTTTTCTGGAACTCTTTCCATGATGGTGGAAGTTTGTCAATTAAGCCAGTAACAACTAGGTTGTCACCAATCTTGATCCCTTCAGATATGACTTCAGCAACTATCATTTGAAAATCTTGTGCTTGCTCTACTACAGATTTTCCATCCACCAATTGATAACGAAAAAATCGACTTGTTGCATATTTTTTTGCACCGGCTTCTTCAGTATCATATTTACTCTGCAAGGCTTTCCATATTTTCTTGGCAGACGTGAAAGTAGTATCATAATAATCATAGAAATGATCAGCAAGACAATTTAAAAGATAGTAACGACAATTATACTCATCTTTTTTGTACTTTTCGACATTTTCTCCATGTTCAAGATATTCATTGTCGCTCATGCCTTCAGTACTTAATTTTTTAGGATTCTTTTCAGTGAGGACATAGACAACCTTAAGAAGAGTGAGATAAAAGAGAACTTTACCCTTCCACCTTTTAAAGTTTGTTCCTTTGAAGCGAAATGGCTTGTTGAGATCTTCAATATTATCATTTGGCTTTTCAACGGTTCGCTCCACGGTTGAAGCGAAATTTTGATACTCATTTTTTAAAATACGACGATCACGTCATTTTAATAGTAGCACTCTAAATAATGAGACCAACAAATTAAATAATGTCTAAAACTTTCTTTAATTTGAAAACGGACTCAAAACGAATGCAGACATTATTTTGTAACAAAGTGCAAAATTTTGATAGTGCAAGAATGAATTAAATACTAATTCTATAGAATAGAAGATCTATTTATAGATGTCGGAAAGTTGTGTTTGAAGTAACACAATTGTTGAAAATACATGTCTGTATAGCAAATGTCCAAACATATATGTCTGTCTAATAAAGGATTTGAAGATTTTGAATCTGTCTTCTAGAATCCATCGACCGTGGCGAAAATCTATTTACTTACAATTAATCCATGTGTCGAAATCTTATTATTGCACTTGTTACATTCTAATTCATTGGAAGGGAAAAATTATAATAAAATAATTATATAATTTATTTTTTCCAAAGAAGATATATACTATCTTCGTGGTCCAAGCCCCAGTCCGATTAGCGGTGGTGCGCACATAGACTTTGGCCCCGAACGCACTAAGATGTAGTTCTTTCTCCCCTTCCAAAAATTATTGGTACCTATTGGGGCCAAATTCAAGTGCCAAACTTGAGATATATAAGTTGTACAATTAACTTTTAGACTTCCCATGTGGGATTGAGCTTTATCAAAATTTCCACTATTTTCAATTTCAAAATTCCAACAATTTTAAGTTCAAGCGGCTCACTAGTAACCTTAATTTTTCGTGCATCCTAAATTGATTTCAAGTAATTAAATATGATGATTATCTCTACTCGTGGAATACAACATGTTCGACCATAGAACTCTTGTATCTAATTAATGGGTCTCGCTTAAATAATTTGTCGTACATAATCAAAACCAACTTATTTAAATCAATTTTCAACAAGATTTATTGAATAAATTTTTAAATTTCATTTTTTAAATGTTAGTTGAGATGTTATTTTGCTCACAACCTTATTTCACATTATTTATTCTTGTATATTGTGATTTGACCTATTAGCATTTGAACAAATTTTCAATAATAGTAAAAAATAATGTTTTTTTTATTAAATAAAATGTTGATACATCGTAAAATATTTCGTAATAAAATTAGTTTGTTGTTGATATATTTATTTGGGTTTCTTTTTCAATAACCTGAACTCAGAGAAGCAATAAATGAAAAAAAAAAAAAAAAAAAAAAAAAACTTCACCTCTAGATTTAATTACACTATCATTTTTCATTCATTTAGATTTGTAACAAATTCATTTTTATTCAATTTTATTTGCACATATCATCCCAATCTTTTAGTAATTCGTACATATGGTTCTAGAATGGTCTATTTTGACAATTTTACTCATAACTTAATTAAATTAAAATAGCAAAAAAAATGAAAGTAAAATGAAAAAATTGTAGTTGGAATCTCCAACCTTTTCAAAGGTGTAAAATAGTTTCTTCACATTCAATTATTTCAAACAATTAAAAAATGAAAAAAAAAAAAAAAGGAAAGAGTTGGGTACCCCAACCGTGACAAACTGGAGGGAGAAAAAAATGCAGGCATACGTTAAATTTCTCGCAACTTTAGATTATACGTAATGGGAAACTATTTGAAGACCGGCATCCAAGGAGAATTTTGCAGATCGTGGGAGAATACGATCAAAGAAAAAAGAAAAATTAAATCAAGACACCCACAACCGGATGATAAAGTAGCTGCACTAAATATACGAGGACAATTATAAAAAGGAAAAAAAAAGCATCACCAAAAAAATTAATATTGGGTAGACAAGAATATTTAATTCAAACAAGAAAACTTGGTCAGACAAGTGACTCAGGGCCGCTCGCTGGAGGTAGGAAGCTAGCAAGTTTAACTCAAAATCAAATTAAACCTTTATTTGATACCATGAAAAATTAGAATAATGGATAATCTTTATTCAATTAAAATATGGGGTAAATAGCATTACGGGTTCCGAACCTTTGAACCTTTTGACGATGGGATCCTTAACCTTCAATCACTAGCACCCCGAGTCCTTAACTTTCAGAACTAGAGTGTTTTGTAAATTTGCACGTGTAATATTCTCCAAATATTGTCATTTTCCTTCTGAATATTAATGTAACTCTAGGGTATTATTTTTGCAAATGACTTGTTTGCACATTAGTAGTGCAAACTCTACTTAGTACTTTAATAAATAAGATGCTACTTTTACACAAGGGTGGTGGTGGAATAATTTTAATTGTAATTAATATGTTTATTTACTTGTTTACTTTTTTACACTTTTGTAGCCAATTTTTGTCACAATCTCTGATTAAAAACTGTAAACTAATTTATTTACTCATAGAAATTATGTTGTTAAAGTTTTAATTCGACTTGGTACACTTACCAAAGAAGCCTAATTTTCCGTTCTTAAAAACTCAAATCTTTGATGATGTTAGCTATATGCATCCATCTCTTTATCTTTTATTTAAGCTATTTAAAAAAAATAAAATTAATGTGCAGATGTTGTAGATACTTATGTACAGAGTCTTATTCTAGAGCAAATGTGAATTTTCTTAATGCAAAGACATTTACCTTTCTTTACATGATTAAAATATTATAAAGGACTGAACTCAGGCTTCGAGGAGGAATGCAAATTTGGGGGAAATAGTTCTTGAGAATAGTGGTTTTTATGAAGTAAATTGAATTCAATTTTATCATATGTTTGAGTAATCTACTGTAATTCAATTCAATTTTATCATATCGTGAAAAGAAGATATAATAAATCTATTACAATCTTAATTATCGATATATCACTTGTGATGATAAATATTTTTCTCCTCATTCGAGCACAGCTGTGACAGTGGTGGAGACCTGCAAAAGATGGCAGAGCTTTTTCCCCCCCGTGTAATAATTAGTATATGATTAAAACATTTGTGCTTAATAGCAATATGGAGTGTATAAGAGTTGTGTATTTTGTCTTTACCTGGGGAATTGGCCTCTATTTATAGGGTTGACCCGCAATTATTGATGACGGGTGTCCATTCATCTCCCTCATTTGATAACAGGTGTCCCTTCATCTCCATCATCATTATGAGTTAATGAGGGATGTTTCATCTTCTCAATTGCTGGTGTTTTATCTTCCCAACTATCAATGGTAATTGTCATTTTATAGGTCACATGTCTAGCTTGCCTAATGGCAGTTGGGTAATTGTTGTCTATCTATCAGAGATGAGCTTATGATATCAACAAGGCGGGCGAGTCGGTGAGGCGGGCGTGCCAGGACGTCCCACTATTGGCAGACAACATATAACAGCTATCATTATTTCTATCATCATAAACTCATCTACTTTTCATAGATTGTCGTCAATGAGAAGTAGAAATAATCTACCACATATGCTTTTCTCTAAATTTTTCAGACAAAGGCTCATCGCCTTGATTTTTAAATAAAGGCTCATCGTCTTGTTTTTCGGACAGAGGCTCATCGCTTTGATTTTAAAATAGATGCTCATTACTTTGATTTTCTGACAGAGGCTCATCGCCTTAATTTTAGGACAGATGCTCATCGCCTTGATTTTAAAACAGAGGTTCATCACCTTATTTTTCTGACAGATGCTCATTGCCTTGATTTTTAAATAGAGACTCATCGCCTTGTTTTTCAAATAAAGGCTCATCACCTTGTTATTCTGACAGATGCTCATTGCCTTGATATTTAAACAGAGACTCATCGTGTTGATTTTAAAACAGGGCTCATCACCTTGTTTTTCAAACAGATGCTCATCGCCTTAATTTTTAAACATAGGCTCATCGTCTTGTTTTTTAAATAGAGGCTATCGTTTTGATTTTTAAACATATGCTTATTGCCTTGTTTTTTAAATAGTGGCTATCGTCTTGATTTTTAAACATATGCTCATAGCCTTGTTTTTTAAATAAAGGCTATCGCTTTGATTTTTAAACATAGGCTCATTGCCTTGTTTTTTAAATAGAGGCTATCGTCTTGATTTTTAAATAGTGGCACATGGCCTTGTTTTTCAGACAGCAGCAACTGGCATTGTTTTCAAACAGTGGCAGCTGTCATTATTTTTTGCCTTGTTTTTCAGACAGTAGCAACTATCATTATTTCTGGCCTTTTTTTTAGACAGTGGCAGCTGTCATTATTTTTGGCCTTATTTTTCAGACAGTAGCAACTGGCTTTGTTTTCCAGACAATGGCATCTATCATTATTTCTGGCATTTTATTTTTTTTAGACAGTGGCAGCTGTCATTATTTCTGGCCTTGTAGGCTTCTCTACTTTTCATAGACTATCGTCAGTAGGAAGTAGATAATCTATCGCACCTGCTCTTCTCTAATTTTTTTTTCTTTTGTTGAGGCTCACCTTGCCTAATTTTTTTTTGTTGAGGATCGGCTTGGCTCGGCTTGGCTCACCTCGCCTAATTTTTTTTAGACTCGTCTTGTTTGACTATTGTAGTAGTTGAGAATATTTTTATCACATGTCTGGTCTAGTAGGTGTGTCAGGACTTCATAGCTAGCCTGATCCTTCTTTGGTACCATCATCATTTATTTGCCTTAGATGGTTTATTTTCTACTTGTCTTTATTATCTCGAGGTTCGAACTCGTCCCGAGTCTTTCTTTTGTTAGACTCATGTTCCTTTCAATCTTTCATGTCTTTGGTAATGAGATACGCTTCTTCAGCGTCCACATACTTATCCCCTCTTCTTAGTAACTCATGCATTGTATCCGACGGATTTTTGGAGAGTGACATCTTGAAAGGGCGACTTCGAGTTCCACTCATCATGGCATTGACTACAATAGACATCTGCAGATCTTTGATTCCCAGTGTAGTCCTATTGAACCGAGTAATGAAATCTTTCAGCATCTCGTATTTGTCTTGGGTCAATTGCATCAAGTATATGGAAGTTTTCTTTGCACGTTTAGTGCTTGTTTGGTCAAATAAATTAGTTTATAATACACGCCAAACAGGTTCTTACTGCTGGCAAAGTATGCAGAAAAACTCTTGAAAAAATCATCAAATGTACAGATTGATTTTGGAAAAAGAGTGGCTACCCAGTCCCTGACCTCTCGCCTAAGTGTTGGCGGGAAAGCCCTGCACATAATCGCATCAGGGGTGGTTTGTAACCTTATCAAGTCAACAAAAGCTCTGAGGTGATCGACATGACCAGATGATTTGTCGTATTTCTCCATCTTTGGCTGTTTGAAGTCTCGTGGCAAGGAGATTGTCATCACTTCTAGGGAAAAATGATCTTCCTTCAACACCATAGTTTGTTGCCTACTACTTTTGTTAAACATTGCGACCTATCATGTCTTCTAATTGATGTTCTAGGCTTAACACTAGTGTCTCAACCAGTGTAGGCGTGGGCATCCATGACGGTTGCTCCTAGTGTAGATTTGGGCCAGATGTCAATGAATGAAAATGGGGTGCGGAAGGTGGAGGCAAAGAAACTAGAGCCAGCGATGAAGCTGTCGTTAGCGGTGTTTCCATTGATAAAAAGTTAGAAGTATGGGGAGGAGCCCTTAGTGGTGAGGGCTCTACCGATGGAGGGTTAGGACCCTGGAGTAGAGCCCCTGGTGGTAAAGATCCGATCGACAGAAGGTTAGGACCCTGGGGTAGAGCCTTTGGTGGTAAAGATTCCACCAACAGAAGGTTAGGACCATGTAGTAGCTGAGAAACCGCAGCGTTCTGATCCTGGAGTAGAGCCGTTAAGGCTGCCACCTGAGCTTGCAGTACCGCAAGTTGAGCGGCAGAGGCAAATTCTTTTTGTGGATGATTAGTGGCGGCGTTAGACTCGATGCCTACATTCCTGATGGGGCTGGTGGAGCAGTTACATTCGTAGCTCTTCTAGTTCGAGCCATGACTTATTCTGCGTTTCCCACAAACGGTGCCAATTGATGATAAATATTTTTCTCCTCCTCCGAGCATGGCTGCGGCAGTGATAGAGACCTGCAAAAGATGGCAGAGTTTTTTTCCCCCGTGTCCACTCCGGTGTGATAATTAATATATTATTAAAACATTTGTGCTTAATAGTAATATGTAGTGTATAAGAGTTGTGTGTTCTGTCTTTACCTAGGGGATTGACCTCTATTTATAGGGATGGCCTGCAGTTATTAATGACAGGTGTCCTTTCATCTCCCTCATTTGATAACAGGTGTCCCTTCATCTCCATTATTATTATGAGTTAATGAGGGATGTTTCATCTTATCAATTGCTGGTGTTTCATCTTTCCAACTGTCAATGGTAACTTTCATTTTATGGGTCGTCTGTCTAGCTTGTCTAATGGCAGTTGGGTAATTTTTGTCTATCTGTAAGAAATGAGTTTATGATACCAACAAAGCGGGCGTATCAGGACATGCCACTATTGACAAACAATATATAGCAGCTATCATTATTTTTATCATCAATGTGTATCGCACGTACTCACACTAATTTTATCAAACATGTCATTATCAACAATGTCTAATGAAAAATTTGTCGAAATAAATTGTGGCTATACTTACAAAAAGAACTCTCTGTTCCCGAATGCCAGACCTCCCAATTATTTAAAAGTTCCTTAGCAATCCCTCTTCCCCACTCGACCCGACCCGACCCGACCCGACCTCACCCATTATTTATTCCATCAATTATTTAATTCATCCCACCAAATTTATCACACTCCTACTAAAGTTATCTCTAAGTTATTAATATAATTAAATTTATTAAATTAAAAATAAATATTTTCTTATAATTATATTCATTGTATATTTTTTAAAGAAATATAATATATAATAATATTTATTGAGTTAAACATTATTTATATCATATAATAAATAATATAGTTAACATTACTTTTTTTATTAAGATTAAAGTTATGTAATTAGTTAGTTTATATTTGAGTAACAAATTAAGTTTTGATATTTGGCCTAATGATTTAGTTGAGTTTATTATAAAAAAAAGTAATTTTGTATAGTAATTCAAAAAAAAAAAAAGGATTTGCTCGAAAAGTAAAAATAAATAAATAAATAAGTAATTGAGGGTTAAAGCATGCATTATAAATTTGTTACGAGGGTTAAAACGTACTATTACATTAAAAGTAATAAATTAGTGACAAGGGTTAAAGCGTGCATCATACTCCCGTGGGTTCGAAGCTGCTTCAAAATTGTTACTGTCTTATGATCGAGTATTGTGAGTCCGGAGTATGATATGCGTACTGTGGGTCCGACACATAATATACGTACTGTGGGTTCAATGCATGATATGCGTACTGTGAGTCCGGCGTATGGTAAATTTAAAAAAATATACAATGAATATAATAATAAGAAATTATTTATTTTTAATTTAATAAATTTAATTATATTAATAGATTGGAGGTAAATTTGGTGGGATGAATTAAATAATTAGGGGAATGGGGATTAGTTAGCTAAGATTGATTAAATAATTGGGTTTGGGTTGGGGTTGGGGCGGGGGTACCATTAAATAATTGGGGGACTGACATTCGAAAAAAGTTGGATTTTTCGATTCAGGAACAGAGAGTTCATCATATTTACAATCTGTTTAGTATTGGAGGTATTTGACTTGTTTGTCAAACACTTTTTCATCTTTTGATGCTCACCGGATAAGTGTCAGGTGGGTCTTATAATTATTTTATTCGGTGGGCATTATAATTATTGTCCATCATAGGCATTAGATCAACCCCCTATTACTGAATTGGAAGATAACCTAATTAATGCTGACCAAGTGTTGGACAAATAGCTTAATTAATCGTGACAGAGAAAATAAGTTGTGTTATTTTGACAAGTTAATCTAGATTCATTTCGAAGTTGCACGTGACAAATGATCCCAGTTTATATCTAATATATTAAAATTGGATTCCAATTCAAAGTACATGGAAAAATGTCAAATTTTACATACAGTTATATTGACAAATGAAATAAGCCATGTCTCCAAAATCAGGGCTCGTTTGGTATATGAACGAATGTTAAAGATAATTGATAAATTTTGTCTTATTTTATTTAGGCGAAAATAATGTTCAAGTAAACTTTTATCTGAATAACAATCTAAGCAAAAAATTATGATAAATTTTGTCCTAAAAAAGAGAAGGACAAAATTTTTTATCCGAATAATGATTCATTCATTTTTTTTTTTTAAAGACAAATTACTCTTTATAATAAAAAATATATATATTTTTGAACATCTACAACCTAGGATAATCACTGACACCCGCTCGCTGCCTAGGGATAACAAAAAACCCTGCACCCGACCCCGACCCCGACCCAGACCCAGACCCTGACCCCGTTCCCGTTAGTAACCAGGACGGAGATAGGGATCATGGTCCCATCTCCAAATTCCCCAAATCGGTCCTGAATATTTTTTATTTTATTTTATTTTTATTTTAAAATTTAAATCGTATTTAAAAAATAAAATAAAATATTAAAAATTAATTAATTAATTAAACTATGTAAATAGAGGTTTTTCAAAATCCGCCCTGTATTCCAAAAATCTCCGACATGATGAGAATGGTAATGACTGTTCTGCCCCGTTGCCATCCCTACCGCCGCCACTTTTGGCTATTACCATCTACCACTAGCACCGTCCTCCACCAACATCTTTCAGCCACTGTCCTCCACCACTGTCACTGTCCTTTGCCACCACCGCCCGCTAGTAATCACCACCACCCTATGTTGTTCCACCATTTTTTTTCTCTTTTTAGTTTTTTTTTTTTAGTTTTTTTTCGTTTAATTAAGAATAATGTTATACTTGTCTTTTCTTTTCTTTTCTTTTCTTTTTAATTAAAAATAAATTTTTTCATTCTTATACTTAACTTAACCAAACAGAATAATAATAAACTGTTATCTGGATAACTCTTATGTATTTAACTTTAATCTAGATAAATAATTTTATTCATAAATCAAACGAGCCCTCAAAATAATGAGGATATGTCCATTTGGGTTATCGTTAGTTGGGATAACTTGACATAAAAATGAAGAAATGAATTTTGATGATAACAAATTTTTAAAAATCTATCTTGATAATAGTCACTACAATACATTTTAATTTTAAAGACATAATTTTTTATTTTGTAAAATTTTTCAACAACTCAATTTTTATGAAATAATTTTATTTGACAAGAAAATACATCATTAAAAGTAAAAAAATTTTGTAATAAAATGGTGATACACAATTTTTATAAATTTATATTTATTAGAATATCTTGTAGCTTTCAAGAGCAAGTGTATTTTCTTGTACATATATTTTTGTAGATTTTAAAGACAGGCTTGAGTGGAAATTTGGGAATATAATGATAGAAATAATGATAGCTGCTATATGTTATTTGTCAATAGTGGCACGTCCTGCAGGGTACACCTACCTCACCGACTCCCTCGCCTTGTTGGTCTCATAAGCACGCCTCTAATGGATAGACTACAATCGTTAGGTTAGCCAGATAGGCGATCTATAGAATGACAGTTACTACAGGTTATTAAGAACCATTAAAGGCCATAACTACAGGTCTTCTCTATAAATAGAGGCTAACCCCCAAGGTAAAAGAACTATTCTCATACACTCTGCATTTCTAATCTGCACACCTGTTTTAATCATATACTGATTATCACATCAGAGAGGACACGGGAGAAAAAAGTCCCGTCACTATTTTTCAGGTCTCCACCACTGTTGCCGCCGTGCTCGAAAGAAGAGAAAAATATTTATCATCAATTGGCGTCGTCTGTGAAAAATCGCACAAGAATTCATGGCTCGAACTAAAATAGCTAGGTATGTAACCACTCCACCAGCCCCCATCGAAAATGTAGAAACCGAGTCTAACGCCGCCACTAATCACCCACAACAAGAATTTGCCTTTGCCGTTCAAATTTTAACACTACAAACCCAGGTGGCGGCTTTAACGGCTCTACTCTAGGATTGGAACACTGTAGTTTCTCAACCACCGCAAGGTCCTAGCCTCTCATCGATAGGAGCATTACCGCCAGGGGCTCCGCCCCAAGGTCCTAGCCCTCCACCGGTAGGGCACTCTCTGCCAGGGGCTCCTCCACAAGCTCCTAACTTTCCAGCAATGGAAACACCGCCAACGGCAACTCCAACGCTAGCTCTAGTTTCTTTGGCTCCACCTTTCGCACCCCACTTCCATTCATTGTCATCTGGTCTAAATCCACATTGGGGGCAACCGTCATGGATGCCCACACCTACGTTGGTTGAGACACTAGTGTTAAGCCTGGAACAACGATTAGAAGACATGATGGGTCGCAAAATAGTTGAGGCTATGTCTAACAAAAGTAGTAGGCAACAGTCTATGTTGTTGGAAGAAGATCATTTTTCCCTAAAAGTGATGGTAGTCCCCTTATCATGAGACTTCAAACAGTCAAAGATGGAGAAGTACGACGAATTTTCTTATTCTGTCGATCACCTCAGGGCTTTGTCGACTTGATGAGGTTGCAAGCCATCCCTGATGTGATTATGTGCAAGGCTTTCCTACCAACACTTAGGTGGGAGGCCAGGGACTAGGTAGACACCCTTCCCCTAAAATTGATTTGTACATTTGACAATTTTTTCAAGAGTTTTGTTGTATACTTTGCCAACAGCAAACGTATCAGTCTGATGCAATTGACACAGGACAAGGATGAATTGTTGAAAGATTTCATTGCCCAATTCAATAGAGCCACGCTGGAAATCAAAGATTTACAGATGTCTGTTGTAGTTACTGCCATGATGAGTGGAACTCGAAGTCGTTCTTTCAAGATGTCACTCTCCAAAAATCCACCGGATACGATGCATGAGTTACTCAAGAGATGAGATAAGTATGTGGATACTGAAGAAGCATATTTCATTACAAAAATCATGAAAGATCGAAAAGAACCTGAGTCTAAGAAAAAGAGAATTCTGGATGAGCCCAAACATCGAGATGATAAAGACAAGCAAAAAATGAACCATATAAGGCAGATAATTGATAAGGGTACCAAGGAATGATCAGACTAGCTGAGAAGTCCTAGTGCACCTATTGGATCCGACCTGCGACAAAAATATTATCAACTACTGCAATGGTCAAACGAGGCGAGCTAAGCCGAAGCCAAGGCAAGCCTAAAAAAAATCAAAGCTTGGCGTAGAGTCCTGCTGGAAAATAAGACTAGCAACGAGTCCTGTTAGAAAACAAGGCTAGGCAATGAGTCCTGCTGAAAAACAAGGCTAGTCGATGAGTCCTGCTAAAAAAACAAGGCTATGCGAAGAGTCCTGCTGGAAAACAAGACTAGGCGACGAGTCCTACTGATAAACAAGACTAGGCAAAGAGTCATGTTGAGAAATAAGGCTAGCCGATGAATCCTGTCTGAAAACAAGGCTAGGTGATGAGCTTATGTTTAAAAATCAAAGCGATGAGCCTCTGATTAAAAATCAAGGCGATGAACCTCTATTCGAAAAACAAGGCGATGTGCCTATGTTTAATAATAAAGGCGATGATCCTCTGTCAGAAAAACAAGGCGATGAGCCTCTGTCTGAAAAAGTTAGAGATGATCAAGTACGGTATATTTTTTCTATTTCCTATTAACAACAGTCTATGAAAAGTAGTATATAGGAAGTAGAGGGGCTTATGATGATAGAAATAATAACAACTGCTATATATTGTTTGCCAATGGTGGCATGCCCGTCTCACCGACCTCGTTGGTCTCATAAGCACGCATCTAACAGATAGACTGTAATCATTAGGTTAGCTAGACAGACAACCCATAGAATGACAGTTACCACCGGTTATTGGAAAGACGAAACACCAGCAATTGGGAAGATGAAACATCCCTCATTAACTCTTAGTAAGAGCATTTCCAACAAACTCTTTAAACATATAATGCTTTTTAATTTAAAGAGTCAACTCTTAAATTTCTGCTCCAATGGACTCTCCAATTTAACATTTTAATTTAGAGAGTAGATTTTGGAGAGCCAAACCCACTCTCTATTATTAAATACATTGAAACAATTTCAATTTTCAATACTTGATATATTGACTTTAATTAAATAATACATACAAATTAGGATATGAAAAAAATATAAGAGGTGAAAAGATATTAAATGTTTCTTGGAATAAGTAAAATGAAGATTATGGATAAAGAGGTTGTTGGAATGTTTAAAAAAAATTGCTCTTTAAAGCTTTTTAAAATGCTAAAGATGCTTTTTAAATATAGCTAAACTGTTGTAGATGCTCTAATGATGGAGATGAAGGGATGCCCGCTATTAAGGACCATTAAATGCCATAACTGCAGGTCATCCATATCAATATAGGCCAACCCCCAAGATAAAAGAACCACTCTTATACATTATGCATTTCTATTCTATACATCTGTTTTAATCATATACTGATTATGACACCGGAGTGGACACGAGAGAAAGAAGTCCCGCTACTATTTTACAAGTCTCTACCACTGTCGCCGCCTAGCTAGGAGGAGGAAAACAATATTTATCATCAGTGTATATTTTATATTCTTATTTAAAAATATCGTGCAAGCCAACTAATATAATTTCGACTTATAAAAACGTAAGAAAAAGAGATGTGAGTTGATGCACAAAATTAAATATGGTCGAGGTAAAAGTTTGGTTATTTATTTTTTAAATATTATCATTTTTCGTAAGCGTTCACGAAATTTTGATACTCGTTTTTAAAAATACGACGATCACGCCTTTTAAATAGTAGCGCTCTAAATAATAAGACCAACAAATTGAATAATATCTAAAGCTTTCATTAATTTGAAAATGGACTCAAGACGAATGTAGACATTATTTTGTAACAAAGTGCAAAAGTTTGATAGTGCAAGAATGAATTGAATACTAAATCTATAGAATAGAAGATCTATTTATAGATGTCGGAAAGTTATGTTTGAAGTAACACAACAGCTGAAAATACATGTTTGTACAGCAAATGTCCAAACAGATATGTCTGTCTAATAAATGATATATGAAGATTATGAATCTGTCTTCTAGAATTCATAGATCATGGCGGAAATCTTTTTGCTTACAATTAATCCATGTGTCACAATCTTATTAGTCCACTTGTTGCATTATGATTCGTTGGAAGGGAAAAATTATAATAAAATAATTATATAATTTATTTTTTCCAAAGAAGATATTTACTATCTTCGTGGTCCAAGCCCCAGTCTGATTGGCGGTGGTGCGCACATAGACTTTGACCCCGAACGCACTAAGATGTAGTTCTTTCTCCCTTTCCAAAATTTATTGGTACCTATTGGGGCCAAATTCAAGTGCCAAACTTGAGATATATAAGTTGTACAATTACCTTTTAGACTTCCCATGTGGGATTGAGCTTTATCAAAATTTCCACTATTTTCAATTTCAAAATACCAACAATTTTAAGTTCAAGCGGCTCACCAGTAACCTTAATTTTTCGTGCATCCTAAATTGATTTCAAGTAATTAAATATGATGATTATCTCTACTCATGGAATACATCATGTTCGACCGTAGAACTCTTGTATCTAACTAATAGGTCCCGCTTAAATAATTTGTCGTACATAATCAAAACCAACTTATTTAAATCAATTTTCAACAAGATTTATTGAATAAATTTTTAAATTTTATTTTTTAAATGTTAGTTGAGATGTTATTTTGCTCATAACCTTATTTCACATTATTTAGTTGAGACGATTATTGAATGTTAAATATGACTATAATTGTTACTTATCACCTTGAGCATGTATATAGTACGGGTCTAGTGGAACCAAAAAATATCCAACAAAATTTGGCAAATCTTTTAGAGATTTAATAACATTACTCCTAATAGATTATTGGTGTTGATTGACCAATTGGATTTAGCTATAATAATTTCTCGGAAGCCAATACTTTGTAGCTAATTGACAATTTTAACTAAAAATTTATTGGCAGAGGTAATTAAAGAACAATTTTGTTGCACATTCGAATTACAAACAATAACTTTGTATTATTTTTAAAAAAAAATAAAACAGTACATAGTATAATTTCATTAGAAGAATTAGTATTTCTATAGTATAATGATGGCAGCTGGCAATCTTATTATCAATTCACGAAGGAAACTTTTATTCTCACTCCAAGGAAACTTTTATTCTCACTTCTAATCATTGCTCATAGGTGGGGAAGACTGATCAGTCCACTGTCCACTATCAATTCATGTCTGGTGATATATTCTGAGTCGTCTGAGACGAGAAATAGTACAGCATCCGCTACATGTTTAACTGTTAGCATAATCCCTTTCAAACTAGTCAATGGTACATATAATTTTTCAAGCAAATCACCGGTCAAGCCAGTCGAGCTTGATAGTGGCGTTGCTATAGCAGAAGGTGACACAGCATTTACCCTTATGCCATGCACACCAAGTTGCTGGCTAGCTGATCGGACTAGGCCCACTACAGCATACTTCGACATTTTGTAGTTGGTCATATCCCCTCCCTTCTAATTACTGACCACCACACGGCCACACTATGCTCCTCCTGACCTTTTGTTCCACCATCACACGTGCTGCATGTTTGACGCATACAACATTGCCACGTGCATTCACCTATATCAAGTGATCCAATTGTGATAAGTCAAGGTCAAGTATTGCGTAACTAGACTTACCAATTGCTCCTGCATTGCTAAACATGATATCAAGTTGGTCGTATTTTTGGACAGTCCAATCAACCATGGCCTTGACTTGTTTTTCATCACTAACATCACAGTGCACATAGCTACACCGATTGGAGCCAATGGATTCAACCACTGTTTGTCCCTTCTCGTCCTGTAAATCAACAATTACAATTGCCTTGCACCATGTTCGGCAAAAAGACGCGCAGTGGCCTCTCCGATGCCACTTGCACCACCTGTGACAATGGCTACTTTGCCTTGTAACTTTTTCATTGGCAAAACAGATTCAGAATGTGCCATTATGTAGTTTTAAAAAATTAAATAAAATCGAAAAGTTGATTATTTAGGCTTTCACTTTTTCTTTTTTGAGTTTTGATGGTTACTCCTAAATTCAATGCTAACAATTTATAGTGTGTTGGATTACAAATTGTAAAAGCTTTTCATGTTTATTAATAATTTTTATAATCTTATAGAATTTTTTTACCACCCAAATACCATAATATCGTATGAAAGAGAAAAAAATATAAGTTTTTATCAAACTTCTAGTTTTTGTATAAACCACAAAGTCACAACAAGAAAAACCCAAGATAATTGACTTACAATTTTTTTGTCTAAAAAACTCTCAAATCACATACCTGAAAAGAATTAAAATCGTCATCTATAAACAAGGAACAATTGATATGTAAAAGAGATCAATTTTCACTTGACAAATGCAAGAGAAAAAAGTCATTCTAAAGTTACCGTTCTAATTTGTTAACAATTCATGACATGGTCTAATTCGACGACCAAGGAATAATTTCAGCCAAAAAATTCGATCTTATAATATTTTTGGGAGTATTTTTCAGCACTTAATTAAAAGTTCGTTAAATATTATTTTTATTCACACATATCGTATATTTCACCACTTTAACCTACTTTTTATCTATATATTATATTATATAAGACTCATTACTTATAATCTAACAAAAACTTTACCAAACTAGCAATTATAACATTTTGGAATCTTGTTTCTTCAAATTCAATAGAGAAAGGGAAAGGGAAAAGATGCTGCATAGAAGCCAATAATCATAATGTAAATTAATTACATCTCTTATTCGCAATTAGTTAAAGTCCACTTAAGTTAGAAACTTTTAAGCCAACAATCTCAACAATATATATTTCTATTTGTAATTATTCTTGTATAATATGATTTGACCTTTGAGCATTTGAACAAATTTTCAATAATATTAAAAAATAGTGCTTTCTTGTTAAATCAGAAGTTGATAATATCGTGAAATATCTCATAATAAAATTAGTTTGTTGTTGATATATTTATTTGGGTTTCTTTTTCAATAACTTGAACTCGTAGAAGCAATAAATAAGAAAAATCCTATCTCTAGATTTAAAATTGAGTAAATTATACTCACAGTTTTCATTCTTTTAAATTTGTAACAATTTCATTTATATTCAATTTTATTCGCACTTATTATCTCAACTTTTCAGTAATTCGTACTTATGATCATAAAATGGTCTATTTTGACAATTTTGTCCATAATTTAAATAAATTAAAATAGCCAAAAAAAGAGAAAGTAAAAGAAAAAAAAATTGTATTTAAAATTCTCAACTTTTTCGATAGTACAAAATGGTCTCTTCATTCAATTATTTCGAACAACTAAAAAAAATTGAACCCCGTACCCCAACCTACCCCACCCGTGACAAAATGAGGGGAGAAAAAAATGCAGGTATTTATTAAATTTCCCGCAGCTTCAGAATTCAAATTATACGTAATGGGAAACTATGTGCATGCACTATTCGTGCAGTATGAAAATGGAAGCTGAGATGGAACAAAACTAATGCTTATCCGGACAAATAACTCAAGACACAAAGCACTATTTCAACTTTATTGAGATGAGAACTTGACAAAAAGCTTCAATCTCCGACAGAAAGCAACTCGAGATATCATTATAGCAAACAATTTATTATATAAAACTTTTCAGAAACAAACAAATTCTTCCAAGTAACACATTTTTTAATACAAAAGGCCTACACCACTAGAGACTAATTCATAATTGTGTTTTAATTAAAGTCAACTTTTGATACAGGGATTGAATACAATAAAATTTCGACGTAACTTTTTTCACTTGGTGAGATACGATTGGATGATGAATTTCCTACATTTTTTAAAATGTAAACATATAATTTATTTTGTTAAAGGCATCTTTATGTCTATTTCAAAAAAACCACTGAGATTATCAAATTATAGTAATCCTGATCTATAAGAACCCAGAATGTTCTAACATAAGAAAAAAAAATTAATAAAAGAAAAAAGAATTGAAAATGGAAAACAATTGACCTCCCGGGCAGCAAATTACAAAGAAACAGAAAAAAATAAAAAAAATAAAGATGCATGAGGAATCAAGAATATTATCTGCCAAAAATTGCCATTGAAGAAATCTGGAATAAAAGACTTTTTAAGTCATTCAAACTCGGAAATATAAAATCAAAACACTTTTATTTCAAATAAAAGATAGAATGTTACAAAGTATAACATTTGTACTATTATTATTGGTATTTCAATAGATAGCATTGATACATAATTTTGCTTGAGAACAAACTCTCTCAATTTTCAGTAATAATTGAATGGGGAAGACTAATGAATCCACCATCGACGACCAAATCATGACCAGTCACAAATGCGGAATTGTTTGATGCAAGGAACAATACCGCATCTGCTATATGGTTAACAGTTAGTTCAATTCCTTTCAAGGGAGTGAAAGGCCCGAATATCATTTGAATTCCCTCGCTCGTAAACCCTGCGCTCGTTGCCATTCCTGTTGCAATTACAGATGGTGAAACACAATTAACTCTAATTCCATGTACACCAAGTTGCTGGCTAGCTGCTCGAACCAAACCCAAAACAGCGTGCTTTGACATGACGTAATCGGTCATATCTGTACCACCCCTGCAATTGGAAGCAACCACACTAGCAGTGCACACAATACTTCCCTTTACACCCTTCTCCACCATAGCACGCGCTGCGTGCTTCACGCATGCTGCCATACCGCGTACATTGACTCCAAACAAAGTTTCAAATTCTGAAAAATTGAAATCAAGTATTGTTTGATCGGATTTACTTCGTATTCCAGCATTACTAAACATAATATTGAGTTGGCCATATTTTTCAACGGTAAAATCAACCATAGCCTTCACTTGTTTCTCATCACTAACATCACAGTGCACGTAGCTACACCGCTCTGTGCCAATGGATTTAGCCACGATTTGGCCATTCTTGTCTTGTACATCAGCAATCACAACCGCCCGTACACCATGATCGGCGAAAAGACGTGCAGTGGCCTCCCCGATACCACTTGCACCACCAGTGACAATGGCAACTTTGCCTTGTAGATTTTTCAAGGGCAAAGCAGATTCAATGTGAGCCATTTGGTAATCAGAAAATTTGGAAAATAAGTGGCTTTTGGTTTTTACTTTTCCTAATGGTTAGACGATAATTTCTAGGCTGCTTAGAAATTGATTGATGATTATTTATAGGCTTTAGTTTCTACTTATCTTCAGTCAATTTGGGCGGCGGTGGCGCCTTCCAGAATCCAACATCCAGCAAAAAGTCGTGGGGTGGGTCGTATTGAATTTACTAATAATGGTTCAGTGAACTTTATATTATATTAAAATTGAGATTACAAGAAATAAATCATAATAAAATTTCAATTGAGTAGAAAAATGGGATCACGACTCGATCAATTAAAATTCAGGAGTGCATCGTTTGACAGAAGAAACAAGATGATAAGTGCATCCAATAGACAGATTGATTGACTCAACTCAAAATCTAACTAAAGATTTTTTTTAATTAAATAATACTAACGTGTTTTTAGTTGTACTTTCTTTAAAAAAATTAATATTCAATCAAAGTTGATGGCATTTTTTATATTATACAAATAAGCCCTCTCGAGGTCAAATATGGATTTTCCCTTTGACCGAAATTAAACAATCAAAGTTGACGGCATTTTTTATACTATTAGTGGAGTGCACGTGTAAAAACACGTGTTTTATTTTAATCAAGTATTTAATATTGTAGTCATTATTTGTGAGTTTTTTTTATTTATTTTCTTAATTATGAAAGGCTGAGTAAAATATATATTAAAATTTGTTTGAGAAAATACATATTTTTTAAGAGTTAGCAGTATAGTTTTGATTGATTTTTAACATGAACGTTCTTTACTTTTAGATAGATGAATGGTATGTAGTTTCTGACAAAATTGATTATTGTAATTCCTAGAATTGGATACTTCAATGAAAAAATTATTCTGCTACTTTCAAATTTAAAGTTCCATATTTTTCCACATGCTTTGACTTTGTAAAAATTTCCAATTATCAATTTAATTTTGTTTATTCTAATCAAACATTCAAAAAAATTTAGACCACACAAGTGTCATGAGATATCCAAAAAATTACTTGTGAACTTGCAAAAATAAGTAGTAAAAATATTTATTATAAATTAGAATAAGTTGTTAATTAGTGATTTCTCATTAGGTAGATTTTTTAAGTAATTAATAAGCAATAAATTCGGGGAAAAGTATTGATTTATTGTTTGATATTTATTTCCTCAATTTAAAAATTGAAAATCAATAAAATTATTCAAAAATCTCAAAAAGAGTTGATAAAAATAAGTGCATTAATGAGATTTTACTTGTTTTCATAATAGTAAAGTATAGAGCACACAATACCATGTACATGTATAATTGTAATGATTTAAACATAACTTCACGATACTAACACTACAAGAAATTTTACTTTTAACAACAAAAAATTTGGTCTTGTAAAGTCTCTCGACGACCATTTTTTGACAAAACAACCTAAAAATGACTTTCTACGACCAAAAATTTCATTGTTAAAAGTGAAATTTCTTGTAGTGTAAATTATGTATAAAAAAAAAACCGTCAATAGCTTAAATCAACAAAAATAATTCAAAAAGTAAATGAATGTTCATTCTAGAATTTAAATAATTTATGCTTATAATTTCTCAACACAACGATTAGCAATGAAAACATGCATTTGTCATTTTTAATAGCATGTTCCGAAGTGCAAATTTCAATATTCAATGAGTGGTATTCACTATATTCTTTTTCTGTAGCCAACAAGAAATCAGGAAAATTATTTTTACTATAATCAAGAACCTAGGTAAAAATAAAAATAAAAACAAAAACAAATTAGTGTAAAAGAACACATATTTAGAAACGATATTTTGTATATTGACCAGTGTTAAATTTAATATTACTATTGTATTTCCAAAAAAAAAAAAAAAAACTTACATTGCCAATTCTATTGTAGTAAATTAAAAAAAAAAAAAAAACAGAGAAAAGAAAATGAACAGTGGTGAATGATCACAGGAACAGTGCTAAGACAAAAAAAAAAAAAAAAAAAAAAAATATATCGTCAATTTTAGGAAATAAGAAAAACTTAAAAAAAAAAAAAAAAAACAAGAACAGTGGTGAAGATTCCTCTTTTAATATATTAAAATACTGAATATTAGAACTATTTAAGAACTCAAAATGAGAATTAAAAATCAACACTCAAACAAACAAAAATGTTTAAATAAGTATAAAAAATTAACAAAAACAGGACTTAAACAACTAAATAACTAATTGTAATGGTCAATTCACGAACCCCATTAATAATAAGAGTCAATAGCAACATTTAAATATATTTTGATCAGTGGTGCGAAAAGTTAAGCAGATAGATATGCAGAATAGCTTTTATAAAACAAAATTTAGATGGATACTCAAAATAATCAACATATCTATAAATTTTGGAGCGATTTTTCAAAAATCATGACTGAAATCGAAAGAAATGCGAAAAATACGAACGAAGAAATATATGTGATATAAGGAAATGTTGAAAAGAAAATGGTGCTAAAAAAGATCTACGATTGAGAAAAAAACAGCGTCAATTTCAAAAAATTAAGAAAATGTGAAGGGAAAAAAAAAAAGTAAATGAACAGTGATGGGCATTCATTCATAGAAGTAGTGCCACACTAAAAAAAAAAAAAAGAAAAAAAAAGGTGTCAATTTCAAGAAATCAAAAAATACTTAAAAATACAAAAAAACAAAAAACAAAAAAAAAAAGAAAAGTGGTGGCACGCATTCATAGAAATAGTGCCATTAAGATGTGTTAGAAATCGGTACAAGAATTATTCAGAAATTTTTTTTTTTTAATTCAATAAATTAGAATTTTTGTTAGGTATTCACGTGTTTATTATAATTAAATACTAATAGATTAGTATTGTACTCGAATCGATAAACGATATTGGTATGGATCTGATTGACGAACTTCTCGCTTTTTGATTCACGAATTTAGTGCTCCCAATGTTCAAATCTTCTATAGTATTCTCCCAAGTATAGATTACACCGGCGTGTGAGCACCTTTTAATTAAATTAAAAAACTAATTTCTGGACTGGTCAGATTTAGAAAACTAAAAAGATAAAATTCAAGTCAAACTAGACTTTAGAATTTTACTCTCTTCTCCTTTGTTAATTGATCGAATGAATTTATGTCACAAGCAATGTAATATAAATATGGCAAGTGTCTAATTACAAACAATGACAAGAGTCCTGATTGCATCCAAGTCCAATTAGTTTAGTATTGATTTAATTACACATGTAATCTCTGAACTTATATCACAATTACAATCAAGTCCAAAATTTTCATAGTAACTATAATTAAGCCCAAAACTCTATAGAGCTACCTATGGACCTGTCCGGACATATATTTTCCAAACTCCAATAATTAGATTATGTCTAGTCGATCCTAGACCACTCGATCTAATTATTAGTCTTTTACTTTTTCCACTAAAAGCAAGAGACTGCACTCACGGAATATATAAGATTACAAAAGCTGTAATACTTTCATATGACCTACTGTATATATATTTCATCCCTGTCTGAGATCTAATAATTAGGTATGAGCATAGATAACTGTTTTGCCTTTCTAATTATTCTCACTAATTTTAAGTTACATTTTCTTCAACGGTCATGTGAACTAATTTACAGATGTCGAAGTTTAGGCGTCGTTAAACACTGAGCTCAAATTTATAACCGTTCAACACAAAATACTTAAGTTATAACTCGACTCAATTTTCAGGGCGACAGTTTCCGACACGAATTCGATTTATCTACTTCGTTTATTCTCAAACTTCCTACTCACCAAAATATTTAATCAACTAAATTGATCTCACCCATTGGTGAATCAAAGAACCATCAACCTAACAAAAAGATATACATAATCATGTCAAGAGATTTAAATGAAATACCCGGTGATCATGTAGAATTTAATTATTTGCACGATCATGCTATATAATTAAATTCGACACGTGGTCCGTTCAATACACTCCAAGTGTTCTAATGTCACTATTAATCCATTTCTGTGATAAGGACAAATCGCAAATCCAAATGATTAAATAGTCAACACTACAACTTTCAAATACAAGGTGTCAACCCTTATACATTTGTTGTGAACAATTTTATTCATGATCAAAATATAAGTTGTGTCACACTATGCTTCTCAACGCAAGCACCTAACTTATATTATCACAAGTAATCATTGACACTTTATTTACATATTCAATATTAAACAAATGCAATAAGGGTTAATTTCACAAACGGTCACTCAAGTTTGGATGAAATTTCAAAATGGTCATTACAGTTCAAAATTTACAGCAATGATCACTAACGTTTGCAGTGCTTACTGTAATGGTCATCCATTTAACAATATTCTCGCAGACATGGCACCGTTTAATGCACACTTGGCACTAACCCTGTCAAATTTAACACCACAATGGATAAATGGGTGACTAATAAAGTAAGCGCTGCAAACGTTAGTGACCATTGCTATAAATTTTGAACTTTAGTGACCTTTTTGGAATTTCGCTCAAACTTTGGTGACCGTTTGTGAAATTAACCCAATGCAATAATAATAAATAAATACAAATCCAAATTTTATTTAATATAAAATTGTACTATTTAAGCATTCAACCCAACAATTATGGGCTAGAGTCTAGACTGAAATTAATTATTAAGATAAGGCGCATACTTCACTTTATCTCATTAATTAATCATATTCATCTCCTTGAATTTCTGCATTCCACGCAAAATTGATTATAGAATTTGGTTGACAGAGAGATGATAACAGTCAATTTGAAATGTCATTAAATATTGAATACGAGGGTGGAGGTTCTAATAATTAATATTCAAGTTCACCTAATTAATTATTTTAGAGCTAGCATGTTTAAAAGTCTTTTTCAATATATAAAATATTATCTATTTTAGAGAATCAATCTTTAAAATTATATTTTAAGAGATTTTTTAAATTAATTTTTTAAAATAGAGAGTGAATTTGACTCTATAAATTTTAAAGAGCCAAATTCATTCTCTATAATTAAATACATTCAAAAAATTCCAACTTTCAATACTCTTATATAGATTAAATTAAGAGCATCTTCAAGAGATTCTATATTTATAATTAAGAGTATCTTTTATATTTTATAGAATATAAACTTAGATTAAAATTTTTAAAGTACTTCAATAGACTCTTTATTTTTAACACTTCATATAACTTCTCGCAATAAATATTCATTATTTTTTCCTATCTTTTATTTTGACATTTTTTTCTCTATTTTATTTTGTATATATAATTTAATTTAGTTAATATATGAATGTTGAAAATTAGAATTTTTGGAATTATAAAATTTTGGAGAGTCAAACCCACTCTTTATTTTAAAAAGTTAATTTAGACAGTTTCTTAAGTTATAATTTTAAGAATTGATTCTCTAAAACATAGAGCCTCTTAGAGATACTCTAAATATTATTTATAAAATAAATTTAAGAAAAAATGGAGAAAAATAATATAATAATTAAGAGGGAAATATGTAAAAAAAAAATATAGGAAAAACTAATAATTACTTAATGAGTTAAGTAAAATGAAGTGTTAAAATTAAAGAGGCTATTGGAATACTTCAAAAATTTTAATCTCTAAATTTTTATATACTTCTAAAATATAAAATATGCTCCTTATAAATAAAGAGTCTTTTGGAGATATTCTTAAGGTCCGTTTGATTTGTGAATAACACTATTTATTTGGATAAAAATTAAATAAATAAGAGTTATTCGGATAACATGTTTATTATTATCTTGTTTAGTTCAATTAAGTATAAGAATAAAAAAAATTATTTTTAAAAAGTCAACTTTTCATAAAAAGATAATTATACTATTACTAATTATAAATAAATAAATAAATAAATAAATAAAACAGATGATAATATTACATACACTCTCGTTCTAATGTCTACAATGAACATTGATATAATACTACATATCATATGCAACTTGCTCAAAGTATTGTTAGCCCCACCCCTACCCAACTTTCTCAAAGTAGTCTTCCAATTGATCCAAACTGTTTTTATGTAGCGGGTTTGGTACACTACGTATTTATTAAAGGGCTTTTTCACAAAATAGTCACTTTCTAGGAGAGATGAAAAAAATGGCCATTTTTTTTATTTTTTTTTTACAATGTTGTCAAAATTGACCACTTTTATATGTAGTAGTTAAGAACATTGTGAATTTATTTTTATTTTTTGAAATTGTTAAATAAAAAAGTTCAATAGCTATTTCTTTAGTTTATCTATCTAATCTTCAATTAGTACTTCGAGTCACTTGGATTAAAAAATTACATTAACTGACAATTTGCTTGGAAATTCGAGAAAAACAATGGATGTTGATCATGATTGATCATAAACTTCTAAAAATAGGCTTGAGACAGCAACAAGCAAGTAAATTATAGTTTTTCAAGAATTAAAAGTTTTGAGTTTATATTCCGTTTAATTGCCAGCTATTTGAACTCGAAATCAATCTTTGGTTACTTTTTTTGTGTTTGAAGTTGATTTTTTTTTAGTGGATAATTGCATCAAATATCTCCAACATTTCAAAATCATTGAGGATGTGCCTCTAGCCTAAAAAATAGCACCACGTGTTCCTAACGTATAAAGAAATAAGTATCGTAGGTCACTCTTCACACTCTCCATCAGTTTTCCCAGTTAAAATCCAAAATTGGACTATACGTGCTATATATGATGGTTTGCCATTGGGGTTGATGGAGAAATATCATCATTATTGTTTCTAATAATAATATCATTATCAGGAGTAGCAGTGACCCGGTGATGGTGGTTTGCCATTGGGGTTGATGGACCCTTGATTGCAAGGGTGCAAATTTTCATCGGAAATGCAAGAACTAACCAAGTCATTGAGATTGTTCTTGAAGGGGGTGGCAGTACATCGATTCCGACGGCTGTGATCCCTCTTGAGGGCACAGCCAAAAAGAGAAGAAGAGACAAATTCTACTTGAGAAGTAGTGATGGCAACGGGGTGGATTGGGGCGATCAGGCCTAATCCGATCTGCCCCGTAATAATTATAGGAGATTCAAATCTGTCCCGCGATCCGTCATTTTTCGGGACGGATCGGATACGGATCGGAGCGGATCAGAGCCCTGATCTATATATTGATCTATTTTTTTTAAATAATTTTTTTAACTAACTCCAGCCACCTCTAAATTGTAATTTAAGTCCCAAATCGTTCATCTATTTATTATTTAATCATATTTTTTCAAACGGGAAGGATCAGATCGGATCAGGCCTGATCCGTCCTGACCCGCGCCGCGATCCGTCCCGATGATCAGCGGATCGAAAATTTTTCGCTCCATTCGAATCGGGTATCCATCAAGTTTGAGACGGATCGAATATTTTTGCCATCCCTACTGAGAAGAAGCCATATTGTCCTATAAAAATTCAATGTTTGCCGGAGCAGACGAAAAAGTAAAAGAAATAACCCATTTGGTGCAAATAGATGGAGAAGAATAATAACCCATTTGAAAGATAGATGAATTTTTGCTACTAATCAGCCTCAAAATCTTCATTAAAATAACAAAAATAACAACAACCCATTTCTCTCTATTTTCTCCAATGATTTTCTCTTTCAAATGGGTGGAAGAAGAAGAAAAACCCATTGGAAGAGAGATGGATTTTTGCTGATAATCATCTTCAAAATCTTCATTAAAACAACAAAAATAACAACAACTCATTTCTCTCTCTTTTCTCCAATGATTTTATTTCTCAAATGGGTGTAGTGAAGGCAATGGGCATGATCCGTATCTATCCCTCAATAATTGTAGGAGATCCAAATCTGTGGATTGATCCGCCATTTTCGGGACGGATCGGAGTTCTGATCCGTATACTGATTCGTATTATTTTTTAGAATAATTTTTTTAATTAAGTCCATGAACCTCTAAATTGTAATTTAAGCTCCAAATTTTTCATCTATTTATTATTTAATCCTATTTATTTTTCAAACGGGCGGATCGGATCGGATCGGATCACATATGATCCGATCCGTCCAGATCTACCATGATCCACCCCGCTGATCGGAAATTTTTCGCTCCATTCGAATCGGGTATCCATCAAATTTGGGACGGATCAAATATTTTTGCCATCCCTAAATGGGTAGAGAAGAAGAAGAACCTATTTGAAAGAGAGATGTATTTTTACTACTAATCACTCTCAAAATTTTTATTAAAACAACAAAAATAACAACAACACATTTCTCTCTCTTTTTTTCAATGATTTTCTCTCTCAAATGGATGGAGAAGAAGAAGAATCCATTTGGAAGAGAGATGAAATTTTGCTGCTAATCACCTTCGAAATCTTCATTAAAACAACAAAAATAACAACAACTCATTTCTCTCTTTTTTCTTCAATGATTTTCTCTCTCAAATGGGTAGAGAAGAAGAAAAACCCATTTGGAAAGAGAGATGGATTTTTTGCTGCTAATCACCCTCAAAATCTCAATCGTGTGTTTTGGAGAAATATAGCGCGTGTAGTCCAATTTTGACTTTTAATGGAGAAAATTGACGGAAAGTGTTAAGAGGAACATACGATGTCTATTTCTTTATACGTTGGGGGATGCGTGGTGCTATTTTTTTTAGGTTAAGGGCATATCTCCAACGATTTTGAAAAGTTGGAGACCTTTCATGCAATTATACATTTTTGTTAATATGGATACACTTGATATATTAGATGTCGGTTTTATATAAAATTATTGTAAAAACCTTAAAAACTTCAAGTATCATCACATTTTAAAATTAACCGATTGTAAGAAAATTAATTCAATTTAAAAATAATAGTTCAAACATATCATTTTAAACTTTTATAATGAAAGTTCAAACATAAAGAAACTAAAATTGGCATTTCCGCATAAGAGGATGCGTTGATAAACCAAGAATAATTGGTAACCCATATTCATGTTTTGTACATATCTATCTTTCGTGTATAAAAGTTAAGACATTAGTAAAAGCTCCATTTACAACTTTATTCACTTGGTACTCCACCGTCACTTTGTGGTGATGTGGTTTTCTAAAGACTATTTATTCTAAGGATTGTGTATCTATTATAACTATAATCTTTAATGTAAGGTGTACAAAAATTTCAATTTTATCCTCAATTTTCACTATAATTGAGAAAATTCATAAACTTACTAATCATAAAATTTACAATAAAACTCATTGTTCATCTCATTTTCACTTTAATCTTTGCAGGGCAAAACTTTTCTTGATGGCATGTCATTACCAACAAATGTTACAAAATCCACCTCCATTTGACAAATCCTAACAGCACCAAACAATATCACCATCGTAACGCACCCCAAAGCTAGGCGCAAAATTGTGGTGGTGATTGCTGAGCTATCAATATCAACATCTATTTCAAGAAAATTATGCTCTATGTGGTAATAACAATTCAAGGCTTTACCTAATAGGTATGCAGAGTAATTTTTCACTATAGTTTTCATGATCCATGGTTTCTTCACAATTTCGTTTACTATTTTAAACCTACCTTTGTGAAAAGCATCCGACCCATGAATACATTGATAAATAGTGAATTAGAGTGTTGTGTGATGATTATAGTTGGAGACTAGTGTTTTCAATTAATTATATTCAATTAATGAAATGAAGGGGTGAGTATAGATGTATATGTGAATAATTTTAAAGGTCTTAATTAATTAAAATTTAATTGAACCAATTTTAAAGGCTTTTTAAATTAATTAAGGGTAAATTGAAAAATCTAAAATATGAGTGAGGATATTTTGGTTCAAAAATATTTTTCCTTTTAAAAGCCTTAATGAATTAAGATTTAATTGTTAGATGTAGATGTATAGGTGAAGAATTTTAAAGGGCTTAATTAATTAAGATTTAATTGAACAAATTTTAAAGGCTTTTTGAATTAATTAAGGGGTAAATTGGAAAATCTAAAATATAAGTGAGGATATTTTGGTTTAAAAATGTTTCTCCTTATTATGGTATTTTAGATGTATCATAGATATATATAGATTAGAGTTAGAGGCTAGTGTTTCTAATTAATTATATTAAATTCATGAAATGAAGAGGTAGGTGGATGGTGTTTCTATTTAATTATATTCAATTCATAAAATGAAAGGGTGTGTGTAGATGTATAAGTGAAGAATTTTAAAGGCCTTAAATAATTAAAATTTAATTAATTAATCAATTTTAAAAGTTTTTTAAATTAATCAAGGGTAAAATTGAAAAATCTAAAATATGAGTGGGGATATTTTGGTCCAAAAATGTTTCTCTTTTATGGCATTTTTGATGTAGAAAATATCAAATTGAGAGAATTGGACAAATGGTAATTATATTCACACCACACTTTTTATTATTCACACCACGTTTTAATTGTAATAAATGTCCCCCCAACATTTGATATTTAGACACTTATGTCTCTAATTTTTTCATCATATTTTTATCATTAATTTCCATTTAGTTTTCACATCTTGTCTCTGATGAAGATTTTTGTCTAAATATTTTCTGCTAATGTGCATTGAAATGAGGGAAAAATATTTTGTTAAACTTACGAATTTGTTATTTATTTTAATTATGTAAAAATATTAGAGTGCAAAAAAAAAAAAAAATTACGCCCTCCCAATTAACTTTTTGGAAAAAAATCATTATAAAAAACAAATATAAAACATGCAAATTAATAAGTTGATGATAAAAATTTGCTAATTAAAGTTAGAGTTATAAATGCAAAAGTGAATTTCATTGCAATTAGAATGTAGTGTACTTAACAAATAATGTTGTGATAATATAATTACCTTTGGACAAAATATATACTTTTGAATGTTGATTTTTTAAAGAAGTGACAAAAATGTCTTTAACAAACAATCAAAAATTTAATTTTAGGATCATCTCTCTCCAACTTTTATATCTTATCTATGCAACATTACCATTTTACATAATCCAATATTCTCTTATATGTCTCTCTCTTGACCAGATTCTACTATTGTTGCCATTTGAATAAAATAAATTGCAAGATCTATTAAATCGAAGCGACTCATTACAATAAATATGTTTTAACATGTAATATCAATTATAGCTTATTTAGCCATTTGACTTTTAATAATAATGTCATTATATAATTTAAGCACGTAATGCAACCATTATCAATCTCTCCGTTAACCTTGACCATCAAGTTCAAGGTATAAATAATTCCATTAATCTAATTCAAGCCCAGTTTAAAGTACAAGAAAACAAATTCGTAAAGTAAGTTTGACTTACTTTTAAGTACAGCTAAACATAACTTTATATATACATCTACATCTGAAATATAAAGTACATGATCGATATTGAAACACCTAACATATGTGTACCTTAAGTCATATCCGTTAATTATTTTACCTAATACAATTATTTATTTATATTTATTTTATTTCTTGAACTTTTCGTTAAATTTACTTTATACAACGTTCTATCACATCAAATTAAAAATTTATTTATGACATCCACGGTGCATAAAAGTATCTATTGTTTTATATGTTCATAATGCAGCGTATATAAAAAAATCTAAATAGGCAAGAGGTTGTTTTGGAACACGATACACTTGATTCCATATACCTCTCGGAGTAAGAAGTTGTTCTAAATCATGTAACATTCTAGAATTAAAAATTTTTGGGTGTATCTATTATATCATTACAATTAAAAGGTTCTTAATATGTGAAAATACTATTGGTTATTACCATATGTGAACTCGCAATAACAAAAATAAAAATAAAAATGCCAGATTGACACTTTTAATATTAATTGATATTTGATAACGGGGGATGATCTCCTCCCCCTAGTGGGGAGGAGTTATAATCCCCCACTGGACATGTGTCCAGTGGGGATTGGACGTCAAACACTTGTCCAATCCCCACTGGACACATGTCCAGTGGGGATTATAACTCCTCCGCACTAGGGGGAGGAGATCATTCCCCATTTGATAACATAACACAGTTCTTTACATGTCACTAATCATGCGTCCTGTGCACAAAATTGGCACATATTGGTGGGTTCTGTTTGCCACAAAGACAATACTATCAAATATCGAGGTCAATTAATCTTAATCTTAACTAAATAATCACATTTTGATGATGTTTGGTTGTTAACTAAAATTAAGTTAAAAACTAAATTAAAGTGATTGATAATCTAAAATCTCGAAAATTTGATAAACTAAAGTGATAGAAATCATGATTTCACTATAATTTATCTAATTTAAAGTGATACATTTCAAACAGTGCCGTTCTCCTGCCCACATTGAGCAAAAATTTATAACGCCCACTGTGGATGTGGCGTGATGAATGTAAAAAAAACATCCACATGGGATTTGTCCACATAATCAACTCCCAAACCCTCTGCCTTCTTTCATTCCCGCAGACCACAAACCCACCCATCCAGCCAAAAGCGCTTCCTTTAGCCCGCGCCTTCACGACCACCACTGGGCAAAACCCCGGCGCCTTCACAAACAGCCAAACGCCGTGCCCTAATTTGAACGCGCCCATTTCGCAAACCACCAAAAATAAATGGGTCAGCCCATTCCTTACAAAATCCAGTTCATTCCTATACACAAAAATTCAGTTCTTTTTCCGGCAACCTTTTCACCGGCACGACCTTCTCATTCAGTAAACCAATGCAGCCAAACCAAACAAATTTAAAATATTCAGCTAAAATATGCACTGCATTGAAGTCCTCGTCCAACCAAAAAATCCAAAAAATTTTAAATGCAGAGCGAATTGAGAACTAAAAAGTGGGTGTATAAATAATAGCACTACCCAGTAGTTGGATCTTCTTCAGTATAGATTTGGTCGACCAAAAAATCCAATTTCTAAGAAATTCCTACTTCCCACTTTGAAAAAAAATTAAAAATTCTGAAAAGAAGAAAAATGTCGCCGGAATTTGACACCACTGCCGTGGTTGTACTCATAGCCCTCGTCTCCAGCGAGCAATTGGGGGGGGGGGGATTTAGGGTACCAAAAATGGGCAAATTTGGGGAGAGGGAGCAGATGAAATGATTGCTTGGATGGGAGGGTTTGGCTGTTCGTGAAGGCGCCGGGGTTTTGCCCGGTTGTGGCCGTGAAGACGTTGGCTGGATGGATGGAATCGCTGCAGAGAGTCTGCGGAAATGAAAGAGGGCATAGGGTTTGGGAATTGATTACGTGGACAAATCCCATGTGGATGTTTTTTTTTTTACATTCATCACGCCACATCCACAGTGGGCGTTATAAATTTCACCCACTGTGGACAGGTGAACGGCGCTGACATTTCAAAAGGGAAAATTATATTTTAGTTTTTTAAGAAATTAATAGTGACAAGATCTAATAAGTTTTTTTATATTTTTATTTTGTGTATAACTTTAAAATTTCTTTTGTATAATGTTATGTTTCTTATTTAGATATTATATTATTTTTACATCTAACTCTGTTCCAAATTTTATTTTAATTTACTTTCTGATATTTTATAATTTTCCTATTGCGTGGATGTCGTTCTTTGGCACGATATATGGGTTGGTGATATTTCACTTATGGAAAATTATCCTACAAGCAATGTAACTACGGAAAAGGTTTCTTCTTTCTACATGCCACTAGCATAGGATCTCATGTGAAAGAAAAATAAAAAATAAGAACTTGTAATATTGATTTAGAAATTGAAGACATAATTTCAAAAGACGACATATACTGAGTATATACAATCATATATCAAATCACATTATTATTGTGAACATCAGTACGTAGTTCACCTGTCAACTAATCATACATCAATGCACAAAATTGGCTGCATATATCATATAATATATAGTATGCTAATTAAACTTGTCTCTTTTAAGATAATAGAGACATTATTAATATTACATTCTAGAATTAAATAAAACCTCTCTAAATTCCCTACTTTATTACAAAATTGGTGGAATATATTTTCAAGAAGATTGAGTAGCATTTGCACAGATTGGTGGGTTTTGTTTGCCAACAAAAGTGGGCTTGATGTTGGAGCATTTAGTGGTTATAGGGCCTTGAGTTCCACTGTATGTAAGATCAATATCACCCATTTCCACATTTTCACAAGGTACTGTCTTGCTGCAAACGAACGACACTGCCACCGGACTTGCTGACGTCCCCTTTATGTTTTTTACGGTCATTTCACTGATCTTGATGAGAGATGGAGACTGTGCGTATACGAAAAAGTATATATATAATTACTTATAATTAACTTAAAGAAATTAAGGTAGTAATTAATAGATAGAGATTTCACTTACGTCTAGCTTGCATTGATTCCACGGGCAATATTCTTGATCAATGACAATAGGATTTTCAACATTATCCATAATAATATCTTCGTAGTGCAAACCTGTTATCTTGAGCTTAGCAGGAGCAGAAGGCCATGTTTTCACTCTAATACCATTTTGTGTGCCAATAAATGTGCAATTCTTCACATATATCCCCGTCACATCTTCTTCGGTCGCGCCCTTGCCAAGACTTCCTACGCTAATGCCGTGGCCTGGCCCACAAGTCACCCCTTCAATATGGAGTTCTTTCATACCATCACCAATTGAGATGCAATCATCTCCTGTTTTTATGACGGAGTTTAAGACATATATTCCTTCTGACTTTGCGATGTGGATTCCGTCTGTGTTGATACTCTCACCCGGTGCACTCACCGTAAATTGTTGGAATGTAACATTCTTACACCCTATCACATTGACGTGAAAATTTTTGCTGTCTTGAGTTGTCACATCATGAATGATGGAGTTGGTGATGAAATTGAAACTCAAATTCTGTATTATATAAAATTAATAATTATTACAATCTACTTAAAATAATCAATCTTGATGATCGAGCACAAACACATATATATACTTACTATGGGAAGTTTGACACATTTTGGATTTTTGCCGCAATAGTTTTTGGTCCATGCTTCTTTGCCTTGGCCATCAAAGATTCCACCACCAGATATTGTCAAATGGTCGACATAGTTTATAGTTATCCATTCTGCATTCTTGTCAGGTAGTTGAGTATAATCTGAAGGGGCTCTTATGGTTCCCTGAACTTGAAGTTCAATAGGGACTTTGCAAGGACCTACTAATTTCAGTTGGTTTAACAAAAATGTGCCTTTTGGTACTACAATTGTGCTTGGAGTCGTAGCTGCACATGCCTCCTTCCAAGCACTTGATAAAGCCTGTCATATATATTTGGAAAGTCGAATAAAAAAATTAGATATATATATATGAACAATTGAAAAGAAATCATTATTGTTACTTTATCGATTTGGATACCATTAGTTATTTACATACCTCGGCGATATTTGCATTAGGTTTGCCACCATACTTTCCGATATCAAAAGTTGTAGGCTGCTGGGAATTTACAATATGAGCTAACAATGGTAAAAACAATAGGGTGAATTTCAAAGTCATCTTGATCTCTTTCTTTTAACAAATTATAATAAATTTTTAGAAAATAAATTATGTCAATTTATAATGTAAGATGGAAGTTGAGTACCACATATACTCCTACAAAATTTTCGGGAGTTATTTGGTTGTTAGAAGCTTCCAATGTTTGTGGTTAAATATACTTTTGCAGTTATTCAATTAATTAGAAAGTTACAGAGCGGCAAGCTATATGTGAAAATAATTAGCAACATTTCATTCTAATTAGAGGTGGTAAAATGGACTTGCCCTCAGATAACCCGAACCATGGGCTGGGCTGGCCTATTACAAAGTTGATAAAATAAAAATTGGGCCAATTTGGTCCGGAACAACTAACTCACCGGACTAAGTAGATTGAAGTCGGGCTGGCGTGATAAAAATTTTTAGCCCACCACTTCACCCACCCAACCTGTGAATCGTTACAGCAAATCCACATTTTTTTTAAAAATTAGTATGAAAAATAAATTAAAATTTTAAATTGGTCAAATTTTGATCATTGGTATAATTTTTTTGTTAATTAACGGACCACTGGACAAAATCTGTAGAAACTCTAAGAGTCCGTTTGTTTTCAATTTTGATTTTGCTAAAAAGCTAAAATCAAAGTCAACAATTAATTTTAACCACGCATTTTAAGGTCCCACAACTTTTCAACCACATATTTCAACAACTTTTATCAACTTTTACTAAAAAATCTGATTTTAATCAAACACGTTTTAAATGTCATTTTGGTGAACAAAATTAAAAATTTTGGGACTTGATGACACATTTTTTTTATTATTTTAAATGTAATCTGTAAAAAATAAAAAGATTTATGACTTATTTGTATTTTTTAAAAGGTTTAGGAGTTATTTTTTATTTATTTAAGTTGGGGGTAAATTTGTCAAAAATGTTTGGGGTTATATGTGTTATGATTAGAAGGTTATGGGACTTTTCGACACTTTTTGAAAGATTAAGAATTTTTGCTACAAGTTTTTCTTTACTTTTTAAATCCAAAATTTTCCAACGTCAACTTTATCTGAGAATTGGATGAAAATTGATGAAAATGACCATTGCCGCCAAAAACATTTGAAATATGGGCTAAACTACCAAAAATGAAACGATAGGTCCTCAACACATAGTAAGTGCAAAAGTCAGGGACCATTTGTGCAAAAAAACCATTTAGGAAATATAAAATATTAGTGAGGACTTATACGTTCAAAAATATTTCTCTATTTTCTAGACTTTTAGATGTAGTATAGATATATATAGATTTGGTTGTCTAAAATTATTTTTTTATATAGTGAATTTTGTTACTAAAGAATTGAATAAGTGAATTAGAACTTAATTTTTATTTTAATTTTTTAACTATTAAATCATAACACCCGTGATTTATTATTAATAATTTCGCTTAGTGATTAATTAAGTACTAACTATTTGAATAAATTATATTGACTTTCTGTGCTTCTAGAAAACAAACAAATGAAACAATTGCGTGTCTTAAATGTAATTGAATTGTTCAAGTCTTCAAACACACGTTTTGTTTACTATATTTTTTCAAAATTATTAATGGCATCCTTCGAGAAAGAACAATTCGAGTCACTTGAAGAGTCAATCAATCGACTCACATGTTAAATCATTTCGTTTAAAAGTATGATCACAATTGTTAACTTTACTCATTTTTGAACAAATAATCAAACATGAATTTGCTCGATTCGGTATTGCTCTTATGGATCATTTCGATCCTATAAAGAATTTGATTAAAAAGTGTGTCATGTTGATTGTTACTATTATGATTATACAATCTTTCAAAAAAGAAAAAAATTAACTTATGAATCGATTTACGCTTGTATTTAATAAATCTAATCATAACCAGTGTAGTTTACTCGTAATTTCTCTATTTGTAGTTAGATAATGACTATGACCCCAAAAGCATGAATCACGCACAAATTAGGGTAAATTTGGATCTTTTCTATCCCACCAAATTAAGATTCTATGACCCCGTTATCATATGTTTTCTTATTTTCTTTAGTTTATCGTTTCTTAATTAATTGATGGGAGAAAAATTAAATGTTTCAAAATAAATATCAAAACTCAATTCAAGACAACGACAAAAATAATAAATAATCAGCATGAAAAATATATTATGGAGACAATTTTTTTATGAAGGGGCATTTTCTAAGTCCGAAAAATTTGAAACTCAGTATCTACGTCTAATCACGTTGTACATTTTTTAAAACACTTATTTTAATATAGTAGACAATAAATTAAGGGATCCACTAGTATCGAATATCATTACTCTTACATTTTTAATTTTAACATTGATAGAAGTCTCTTTGGCTTCTTCCAGAAGTCTAAAGACTTCCACCGATATATATATATTAGTCATTTAAATAGATTGAGATGGGAATGGTATTATTGAAATGGTTTAAATATATGGTGAATAAAATCGTCCATAAAATTATTTTCAACTCATATGACATTTAATATATTACATGTATTTATATTCACACTACATGTTATTATATAAATGCACCAAATTTTAATTTCATTAAAAGTCATTAACTTTTACTTTGTCACACTTATGTTTCCAACTTTTTCATCGCATTTGTATCTACAAACTTTTATTAATCAGCACATATTGTCCCTAATGACGGTCCTCGTCCAAAAAATTTATCGTGCTTTAAAATAAGGACAAATATTTAGTCACACTTTTGTATTTTTTTTTCTTATTTAAAAATACGATGAGCAAATAAGCCTTTTTATGTCATCTTAACGAAATTTTTAGACAGAAATCGTCATCAAGTACAAAATGTGCTAATTAATGAAACGTTAGGGGATAAGAATGCGATAAAAAAAAATAGTCAATGACATAAATTTGAAAATAAGTAAAAGTTAAAAACTTTTAATACAATTAAAATGTAATGCATTTATAAATAATCGCAATATCAATACAACCACGCACAAGGACGAACATATATATGACCAGAGCCAGAGGAGGCCTAGGCAACCGCTCAATTTTATAAGAAAAATAATTTAAATCTACATATATTATTTATTTGTTTGACATTTTTGGATCTAATCGATTCATTTTCAACTTTTGATAAGTCCAAGTTGGTTAAACTTGCTAAGTTTTATTTAAAGAACTTCTTTAATGTTCAATTTGTGCTACTTGGTAATCAACTTGATAATTATACCATGGACGTGTGCTCTAATATAGAATTTTTTAAGTTTGAAAGGGATCAATGGCATTGCACAAAAGTTGGAAATTGAGATATGAAAAAAGACAAGATTTACCCTTTAATTTATTTGTTCATCAAATTTGTTCTTATTTTACTAATTGCTACTGTCACTGTGTTTCAGTTATGAACATCATAAAAAATTAATTGTACAATCGGATTAGAAATGCATGGATGAATGATTGCATGATTGCCTTTGTAATAATGATATTGTTAAATTATTTAAGAATATGAAATTCATCGTAGACAATTTTAATGTATTAAAAAATATTAATTATTGCTTTTTATGTTTAATTCGTCTTAATAATTTTAACTTATTATTATTTAAATAATGTTTTCTTTAAGTAAAATCTCATGTCCACCAACCCACATATATAATTTATATATATATAGCATCTATTTGTCATGTTTTAAACATTATTAGTGTAAGCACGTGCGATGCACTTGATGTATCGATGATTAAGAATGTAATAATGTTTATTATATATATTTTACGAATTGGCTTGATATTGGTAACCTAAGTGAAAAAAAATTAAATATTAACAAATTAGGCAATTGAAACATAAATAGCATGCTTATAACTTAAAACCTAGTTTATTAAAATTTATTACAGCAGATGACTCAAACATATGATAAAATTGAATTAAATTTACTTCATAAAAGCCACTATTCTTAAGTACAATTTTCCTGAATTTGTATTCCTTCTCGAAGCATGAGTTCATTCATTTATAATATTTTAACCACGTAAAGAAAGTTGAATGTCTTTGCATTAAAAAAGTTCACATTTGTTCTAGAATAAGACTCTGAAAATAAGTATCCACAACAACATGTGTATAGTAATTTCAAAAAATTTTTGAATTATCTTAAATAAAAGATAAAGAGAGGGTTAAATTGAACTTACATCATCAAAGATTTGGGTTTTCAAGAACAGCAAATTAGGCTTCTTCGATAAGTGTACCAATTTGATTCATCACAATATTTATTGGCAGAATAAAAAATTCATAAAAATCTTATTTCTTGCTTTAGATGAATAATTAATCAGTTAATTGATCAAGTCGTTTCATGGTTGAATTAAAACTCTTAAAACAACATAATTTCTAAAGGTAAATAAATCACTTTGCAATTGTTAATTAAGCATGCTAGTGAAGTGGTATGTATTTGATACAAGTCAAAGATTGTGGCAAAAATAGGCTAAAAAAGTGCAAAAAAAAAAAAAAAAAAAAAAGTCGATAATAATAAACTTGTACCCGACATAACAATGCATATGAAGTTCTTTCAGAATTTCATTTTACATATGTTAGTTTGGATTTCAAAATGTATTTTAAATTCTATTCACTGACGTTACTTTGGAGAATATTACACGTGCAAATTTACAAAACACTCTCTAGTTCTTTGTATAAATAGTGTAAATAACACTTCACATACCATATTTTCAAGAATTATATATGTATTTCACGTTTCATTAAGTCTCTATAAAAATAATAAAAAAACATTAAAATACTGAATTTATTCACATAAACCTAATTTTTAAAATTGTAATTTACATACCATTATTTCAAAAACGTGAACAAATATCATATTTAATTATGATGAATTCATCTTTGGATTTTTATAATTATTTTGTAAATTCTTTTAAACCAAATAGGATTTAGGAAACAACTTTGGTTGATTATTTTGAATAAGTAATCAATATCCACACTTTTAATATATGTAGGATATAATATGCTAATTAAACTTGTCTCTTTTAAGATGATAGAGACATTATTAATATTACTGTACAACGAATTTCGTGTATTAAAATACAGAAACTGTTACAAATTGAAATTTTGATAAATTACAAAGTGGATAATCTCCTTGTGACTGCGTAGCTGCAGAATCCTCTGATTAACGATCCGAGTGTTGAAGACAAGGGGCCACGTGGCTTGAATCCTGGACTTCGAGACTTGTTGAAAATTTAATTTGCTTGAACCTTCAATGTTTGGACTTGGCTTGAATTTGATTTGTGAAGAAGCTTTGATCTTCTTGGACTTGCTTTAATTTGAAGAAGATTTTGATCTTCTTAAGATTTCCCGGGTTTTGGATTTTCTGCCGGGTTGTGGATTTTCTCCTGGACTTGCTTCTGGACTTCTGGTTTTTCTTCTGCCGGAATTTAACTTGTGATTTCTCTTGGACTTAATGTCCTATTTATAGAGAAATATCAAATTACCCACTTTCCATTTATAACCTTCCAATACGTATTAAATATAAAAGTGGGACGAATTTTCTACGTGGGTTAGTTTTAATATGAACGGGTCATAAATAGACTTGGGCTTTAATCAATTTAAATGGGCTATTTGTTTTTAATAGGCTAAGCCCATTTATTTATTTTATTTTATTTTTTAGTGTCTACAAATGCCCCCTCAAGATTTATTCATTTATTATGAAAATAAATAGATAAATCTTGACAATTTGAAAATTTAGAGTTTGATTTACACTTAAACACTCATTAATGTTTATCTCTTAGTTTGAATAGAATTTGAATTTGTATGAGATTCTATAAGTTGAGTTACAATAAAATTGTACAACTTGAATCTTATTTGACTTGAAGTGAAATTTTTTTATTTATAAGAAATTGAAAATTTGATGCCACAATTTTAAACCACGGTTGAGTGAGAGTATAAAACACCTACCCTTGCTTTTTCTTGTTGGATGTAAGGTTTGACACAGAATGATAGATGCGTCAGTTAATTAACATGGTCAATTTTACTATGATTGTAGCTTTTGTTCTACAAATCTTTTCAAGTGGGTTAAGGGAATTTGCTACCTTTATTTATAATTAATGTGCTTATCAGGTATATCTCTTTTTTCTTTCTTTCTTTTTTTTTTTTTTTTTTTTAGATTATCAGCATGTGAGATTATTCATGTATAATGAACCTAAAATATTTATAATGTGATCCTGCTTTTCTTTTCAGGGACAAGACGAAAGAATTAAACGGGAATGTTAATCGAAAAGAGGAGATGATATTGAACCTCAAGTTAAACTTCAATCTTTAGTTCCAGTTGCTTGCTTCCATAGTTCTTGTTTTGCTTCTGGTCCTTCACATTCACCTTATCAACGGAAAAGTTCTCCAACTTCAAGTTTGCCAAGACAATCAAGAACGCGGAGGGAGAAATTGCTTGGACTTTCGATTAATTCTTGAGTTTCATATTATTTTAATCAAAGATTTGGCATCTCTTGACACTCTTCATAGGTGAAATATATATATTTCGTCGAGCTTTTGCTTGTTTATTTTATTATTCTGTCCAGTATCTTTACAAAAGTGTGTGTAAAAAATAAAAGTGTGCGCGAATTTGGAAAAGTGGTTTCAATTCATTTTTTTTTAAATAATATTATATGTATATATAAAAATGTGCACGTGTGCATTGTGTGTGTGTGTGTGTTTTTGTGTTGTTGTTATTTTTGTTTTTGTTTTTGTTGTTCTTCTTTTTTTTTTTTTTTTTTTTTTTTTAAAAGAAGACATGGAGATCGAGGTTCGAAATGTTTCTTTTTAGATATTTCCCAAAGACTCATCCTTCCAAGGTGGAGAATTTAGAAGACCTGGAAATAGAGGCTCGGAACGTATCTTTTTAGATATTTCTCGAAGACTCACCATTTCAGGATGGAGGATTTAGAAGACCTGGAAATAGAGGCTCGGAACGTATCTTTTTAGATATTCCCCGAAGACTCACTTTTCCAGGATGGAGTTTTTCAGAAGACCTGGAAATAGAGGCTCGGAACGTATCTTTTTAGATATTCCCCGAAGACTCACCCTTCCAGGGTGGAGTTTTTTAGAAGACCTGGAAATAGAGGCTCGGAACGTATCTTTTTAGATATTCCCCGAAGACTCACCCTTCCAGGATGGAGTTTCAGAAGACCTGGAAATAGAGGCTCGGAACGTATCTTTTTAGATATTCCCCGAAGACTCACCATTCCAGGATGAAAGATTTTAAAGGATTTAAAAAATTTAATGTTCATAATTACTTTAAATTATGGACCATTTTTCTTTTTTTCTTTTTTTTTTTTATAGTTTCTTTGACTATTTTACTATCATTTTGTTTTCTTGTTTGTTTTTATTTGTTTATTTATTTATTTTATTTCTTTGTTTGTTTGTTTGTTTATTTTGCAGGAATGGCATAATCAAATTCTAAAAGCAAAGAGAATTTGAAATTACCTGAAATTACTGAGCTTAATGATACGGCACGGAAGGGTAAAGTTCTTTGCTTTCCTAAAACAATTGTGAAGTATCACAGTCAGACCAACGCCACAGGAGAGCTCAAGCTTACTATCCACAGGCCGATGCCATGTCCTTCGACTTTATGTGTCCCTTTAAAGGAGCTGCACATGCATATTCTCAGTAATCGCCAGAGAAATTCGGATGCCATCCAACATCCTTCTTTGGGTCCACCTCCACATCATTCTCAGGCTATGATTATTATTCCGAGAGCGATCATTTCCGAGAGGATTAATCAAAGAGAAATAAAATGGGGAAGTGTACTTAGCAGCCGTGGAGAAGCTTCTTATCTTCCAAAGTTTTGGGAGTGGTCGGTTTGGATCCATAAACTCTTAGTCAAAAGAAATCTTCCTGAGTTAGCTTCTGCAGTTTATTCCGCTACAAAGGAATATCCTCGTCCCAATTCTATGTACAGAGCTCTTTGTGAAGTTTGGTGTCCGGACACCAATACCTTTATAACCACAAGTGGAGAAATTGGTATTTCTCTCTGGGATATTCGAGAAATCACTGGACTTTCTATTAGGGGTGATTATTATGAGGAGGTAGTTCCAAGCCTTTCAGAACTGTCGAATTTGCTTCCCCGATCTTGCTCATATTTGTTTAAAGCATATTCACTGATAGTCGATAAGAAGAAAACTGATCGAATTCGCCATGCTGATTGGATTGAGTTTTGGTTCCAAGAAGATGATTGCGTTCCAAATCCTCGGAAGAGTAAGCCTTTCAAGAAAGCTATGGAATCGAGGCCACATAAAGAAGGCCAACAAATAGTAAAAGACAGGATACGGAGACCTGTCTTCACAGACAAGCCAAAAGATATTTTGCGCAGGGACATGAGTCATTGGAACTCTTCTTTATCTGTTGACGAGGAAGAAGAGTTAGAAATAGCGGCCTATCTTTCGCTTTGGCTTTGTCGTTTCATTTTTCCTTCCAGAGACGACTATCTTAGAGCCGGGACTTTCAAAACAGCTTCCAGAATGGCTGCCAAGTCGACTTACAGTTTAGTTCCTCCTATTTTGGCTAGTATTTATCGAGGACTTACAGAAACATCAAATTGCGTGGCAGGTCATGACATTGGATTGATCAAATATGCATTTCCTGGACATTTTCTGTATGCTTGGGCTGCAACCTATTTTCTCCGAGGAATTTACAGCAACATTGACAAAAGCGTTGGTCGCCCTATTATCAGAAGATATGCTGGAACTTTAAATGATCTCCAGCCTTGGGAAGTTGACATGTTCGATTGTCGAGAACTTGTTCGTGGAAGGATGGATCACAATGATTTTTGTTGGAACCCTATTCATTTGCCTCCTCATTGTGGTATATGCACAGATAAGGACGATAGATCTACAGAGATTTCAGAGTTCATGATTAGCATTCGACCTGGATTTGTTTCTTATCGCCGAGGATCTGGTTCATACATTCTTGAAGCATATAACCCTCATCGATTTGGAAGGCAACAAGGCTTCAAACAAAAACTTCCAGGCTCACCAAAAGATATGAACTTAGTAATAAATCCAATGACTCTTTATTGTGCTTGGTTATCTTTGACACAAGTAGGGAGTGGATGTTCATTCCATATTCCAGGGAGAACCAATAATATACAAAATCAAGTTGATTCTGTATACGAAGATTGGTGGAATAATGAAGTACTTCCAAGATTGAACAAGGTTCAAGTGAAGGAGTTATCATCCAGTGAGGATACAGACTTTAGACTTGAGCAACCCGCACCTATACCAAAGCATAAGGAGAATGACAAAGCCAAAGAGATCAACCCTTCCCATGTAGCTTCCCAAAGAACTTTTCAAAAAAGAGCATTGGATGTTCCAGATGAAGGAGGTCCTAAGAGGCTTAAATTTACATTCCCTTCAACAGGAATCGTTTCCTCTTCAGAGCGTGTAGAGAAGATACCTGGGACAATTTTGGTTTCAGAAGACAGTAATTCCGGAGATCAAGCATCTCGAGGACTTGAAGCAACTCTTGTTCCGGAAGATAGTAGTTCTGAAGATCAGGTATGATTTAAATTTCTTTTCTTTTTTTTTTTTTTTTTTGTTTTTTTTGTTTTTCTTAATGTATCAACTTTTGACTTCAGGCTACTGTTTCTTTGGTACATCGTCGAAAGCGGTCGGTACGACTGAAGAAGTCTCAATCTATTCAAAGCAACCACGGAGCCTGTGTTGAAACTTCAAAAATGGACTTGAGTATCCCAGATATATCTTTACACGACAAAAATTTAGACATGTCGCCTCAAACAAGAAATGCAGGTATATATCTGTTTCTTATTATTTTGCCTGACTGTCTGATATATCGGTGTGCAACTTTCCCTCATCATTTTTTTTTGTAGGATTTCCTAAAATTCCCGAAGAGCTGAATTTTTACGCAAGTCCAAGTCCTTTACTGGATCAGACCAGCGAGAATCTTGACATGATTGATGCACTTAATGGGATTGATGGCCTTAATGGTTCGAAAGATCTTCCCTGCGATTATCCCAGTCATATCAGTGGTGGTATTTTGACATCCAAGCTGGCAGATATCAATGATGAGGGAGAAGTAAATTCTGGAACTTCAGTAGTCAAGATTCCGGGGAACGAACAAGAAGCACCTGATACCCAATCTTCGTTGTCTTTGATTGTTGTTCCTACTTCAAATATAAACAATCGTGGGATCGCACCAATTTGTTCTTCCATGTCTGAACTTCCGCTTGGAATTACTGAAGACTCTTCTTTTCTAAAAGATGTTTTTCGAGAAGCCATGACTAAGTATCTTAAGAAGTCATTCATGGATGTAATAAAACACGGTTTTTCAAATCTTAGAACTTGGTGGGCTAAAAGCAATCAGAGACTTCAAAACTTGATCACTGAATCATTTCGAGCGGATCCAGCACCTTTGACGAAGCGTATGGAAGTGTTTCTTAAAAGAGTTGATGCTTACCTTTCCAAAAGAAAGCAAATTTTAGAGTGTCCGACTTTAGAAGAAAGAGACCAGCAATTGGAGTCTTTGAACAGTCGAATAGATGTAGAGATGGCCATATTTTCTTCTTTGGAAAATAAGACTAACCAATTGGCTTCCCAGCTCGACAAACTCCGTGATGAACTTCAGACTCGTAAGGAAAATCTAGATCAAATGGAAGAGGCCAAGATCACTCTGGAACAAGTGCAAATTAGAAATATCGCCAACGTGGAATCCATCGATCAGGAGAGGAAGACTCTTGAAGACATTTTTTTGCAGCTAGCTGAAAGTGATTGATCTTTTGAGCTAACACTCTACATTTCTTCTTCTTTTTTTTTTATTTATTCTCTTTTGTATCATCTTTTTTTTTTATGTAAAGACAAATAAAGAGATATAAATACGATTATCGATTTTGACTGAACTTGGATTCATATATATGATTTTCTTTATCCAAGTTAAGAGATTTTTTTTTGTATAGCCGTTCACAGTTTATCCTCTTGCGGGCCAGGAGCATTACACAATTTTTTTTTTTTTTTTTTTTACAAAGGAAAATAAAACAAAGTTTAAGCGTAAAAACGCTTCAAAAATTTTCCGTTAATAGGTCCAATCTGCAATCCATCTTTGTTCACGATCTTGTATGCTCCATTGGTGAACACATGAGTAACGACAAACGGACCATCCCATTTAGGTTGGAACTTGCCCCCTGTCTTTTTTGTAATTATGATAGGCCTACGTACTGAAAGTACTAAATCTCCAACTTGAAATGATCTTGGCCTTACTTTTTTATTGAAAGACTTTGCCATCCGAGCTTGATAACATTGCAGGTGCATTTGAGCTTCTAACCTCTTCTCATCCAAAGCTTCCAACTCCTCAAGTCGAAGACGTGCATTTTTCTCTATCGTCAAGCCTTCTTGGATAGTAATTCGCAATGATGGAATCTGACATTCTAAGGGAAGTACAGCTTCCACACCATATACCAGGGCATATGGAGTAGCTTGTGTTGGAGTCCGATAAGTAGTGCGATAAGCCCACAAAGCTTCTCCAATTCTTTCATGCCAGTCTCTTTTGGATTTGGAAACAACCTTCTTCAACAAATTGCACAATGTCTTGTTGAATGCCTCTGCCAATCCATTAGCTGCTGCATTATACATGGACGAGTTGTATTATCTGAATCCAAACTTGGTGCAGAGATTATTGATGTGACTATTGCAGAATGGTTTTCCGTTATCAGTGATGATGTATCGAGGAACTCCATACCGATAAATTATTTGACCGCGAATGAAATCTGCAACATTTTCTTTCTTTACTTCTCTCAATGGTATAGCTTCGGCCCACTTAGAGAAGTAGTCAGTCCCAGCAATGATGTAGGAATGTCCAGCTGAAGACTTCGGTGTTATGGGTCCAATCACATCAAGACCCCATGCATCAAATGGCCAGGAGGCAATTGTCGGGTGTAATAGCTCTGGAGGTTGATGAATGAAATTTGCATGGACTTGGCAAGCTTCGCATTTTTTGGCAAAATCCATAGAATCTTGAACCATAGTCGGCCAATAGTATCCCATTCTTTTTATTCGAAAATGGAGTTTAGGTCCTGACTGATGAGCACCACATATTCCAGAATGAGCTTCCTCCAGGGCATGTGCCGCTTCCTCACTACTTAAGCATCGAAGGAATACTCCATCAAACGAGCGCCGATAGAGTGTGTCCTTATAGAAGATAAAGCGAGAAGCACGTCTCCGAACTTCTGTTTTACGACGAGGATTATCAGGTAACTTATGATGTTGAAGGTAATCAATTAACGGTTGCCTCCAATCATCCACTTCTTTGCCAACAATTTCAACATTATTGTTCTCCTCAAGATTTTCAGGCAGTAGAGGTGGAATTACCCATCTTTGAACAATTGATACCGGGTGAGAAAAATCCTCCTCTGACCTGGCCAGAACAGCAGCCAAATTAGCCAAGGCATCTGCTTCTCTGTTTTCATTCCTGGGAACGAACTTGATTTTTACTGATTCAAATCTTTTTAGGAGTGTTAACGCATATTCATGATATAGCTTCAGGTTTAAATTTCGGACTTCATACTCGGAAAGAAGTTGGTTGATTATCAACAAAGAATCTCCAAAGACTTCTAGTTGATTGACTTCCATATCCAGTGCTGTTTCCAAACCAATAATAAGAGCTTGATATTCTGCCATATTGTTGGAACATTTTTCTGTCAAGGTAAATGAATATGGCATGACTTGATCATGTGGAGTAACAAATACAACTCCTGCTCCAGCACCATATCTTCGAGCTGCACCATCAAAGAACAACCTCCATGAAGGTATAACTTCAGTGCAAAAAACTTCTTCGTCTGGAAAGTCTTCAAGAAGTTCCCATTCTGCCGGAATATGATGATCAGCAAGAAAATCTGCCAAGGCTTGTCCCTTAACGGCCTTTTGTGGAATGAATTTGATGTCGAACTCGGACAATAGAAGTGCCCATTTTCCTATCCTCCCGGAAAGAATCGGTCTGGACATTATGTATTTTAACGGGTCAATCTTTGAAACAAGATTGATCGTGTGTGCTAACATGTAATGCCTCAACTTTTTAGCTGCAAAAATCAATGCAAGGCAGATTTTCTCAATAGGCGAATACTTCATTTCAGCACCTACCAATGTCCGGCTTAGGTAATATAGTGCATTTTCTTTTCCTTCGTCATTGATTTGGACAAGAAGTGCACCTAAAGAAGATTCTTGTGCTGCGACATAGAGAGTCAATGGCTTTCCTGGGATTGGAGCTGTGAGCACTGGTGGATGAGATAAATATTGTTTAATGCTTTGAAAAGCATTTCGACAAGTATCATCCCATTCAAATGGCACATCTTTCTTCACTAGCCTGTTGAATGGATGGCAACGACCAGCAAGATTGGAGATAAATCTTCGAATATATGCCAATCTTCCTTGAAGACTTTTCAATTCATGCAAATTACTTGGCTCTGGCATGTTTATTATAGCATCAATTTTTGATTGATCTATTTCAATACCTCGATGTCGAACAATGAAGCCAAGAAATTTTCCAGAAGTAACACCAAATGCACACTTTAATGGATTCATTTTCAACTGGTAACGCCGGAGTCTTTTAAAAACATCTCGCAAGTCTTGTAGATGATCATCTCGTTTCTTTGTTTTGACAACAAGGTCATCCACATAGCATTCTACTTGCTTATGCATTATATCATCAAAGATCTTTTGCATCGCCCGTTGATAAGTTGCTCCAGCATTTTTCAATCCAAACGGCATGACTTTGTAACAATATATGCCCTTAGGAGTACGGAACGCCGTGAGCTCCTCGTCTTTTGGATTCATTCGAATTTGATTGTACCCTGAAGACCCATCCATGAAAGATAGAACTTCGTATCCTGTAGTAGCGTCCACCATCAACTCTGTTATCGGAAGTGGAAAATCATCTTTTGGGCAAGCTTGATTCAGATCTCGAAAGTCAACACAGACTCTTAATTGTCCATTCTTTTTCATGACTGGAACAATATTAGCAATCCAAGTCGGGTACTTAACTTCACGTATGAACCCAGCTTCAATAAGTTTATTGACCTCTACTTCAATTTGTGGAATCAATTCTGGTCGGAATCTTCTTTGGGGTTGTTTGATCGGGCGAACTCCATGCTTTACGGCAAGATGATGCACTGCAACTTTAGGATCCAACCCTGGCATTTCTTGGTAGGACCATGCAAATACGTCTTTGTATTCCTGGAGCAGGTTGAAGTACTCGGATTCTTCCTTTTCACTGAGAAGAGCACTTACAAACACCGGTCTCATATCTTCTTCTGTTCCCAAGTTTAACTGCTTCAAATCATCCACGGTAGCTTGCCCCCCTTCTTCGAATATTGGCGGAGCTGGTTCAGGTTCATTTGTCGTGGTTGAATTTTCAAATTCAGAATCTGAGTTAGAGGCTTCTTCAAAAGCAATGTGATTAATTGATACATCTTCTTTATCCTCGCCATTCTTTTGAGATGAGGCAGTTTTTCGATTCCTATTCCTTCTTCTTGACTGTTGAGGCTTCAAACTTGAATTAGAAGTCTTAACTCCAAGTCGAGAAAATGTAGACTGTCTTTAAGAAGATTCTGAATAAGCCTGCACATTTTTGTCAATTTGAACAGAAGTAGAAGGATCACCACTTAACCTTTGAAAGACGGACGTTCTATCTCTTGGATCAACTATTGTGGAAGTCTCTCTTTCCAGCCTTTCGAATACTGAAACTCTGACATTCTCACTTTGGATTCGATCAAATACTGAAGGTCTTGACTCTTTTGGCTTTTCTTCAGGAGTCTCAAAGATTTGAATCATGATTGGATTTGAAGACATCTTCTTGACTTTAATTTTTCTTGGTGGACCTGGATTATATCCCAATCCATACTTTGGTTGTGCAATAAATGATCCACCAGAATCTGAAGGAACGCGTCCACCTAAAAGAACAGCATCAAGATCACCTAGTTTACGAGGCTCTCCTTTCCCAAATCCAGCATTTTCGAACAACCTCTTAACTTGCGGATTGTAATGTCCTCTAAAAGATTGTTTCGGGTCTTCAACTTCTTTGACATGTGGCATGTTTTGTTTGGATGAATTAGAGATATAGAGCTTTTCTATATTCGGAATATATGTTGAAACTTTGCTAGTCTCTGGAACTGTAACAAGTTGATAGGGCGGAGCCAATTTAGGAATGTTGGGTATCGGAAAAGTTAGTTCTTTTCTTAATACCTTAACATATGCTGACGTCGTTTGAGGTTGTTTGCCTTTGGAGAAATTTTCACAAGTAAGTTTCGGTCTCCCTGTCATAAGTTGATGAGGCGGCACTACAATAAGTCGGTGATCATTGTTTGTATCTTCTTTAATTTCAAATCCAGCTGTAGACAATCCTGCTGAATGAAACTCTTCACCTTCCGAGTAAAACTTGGCATCTGCAAAATAAGATTCTTCTTTGAGGAATGGTTTTGACTCAACTACCACAGATTTGACTTCTCCATCTCGGCTATACTTGAAACATTGATGCCAAGTTGAAGGCACCACCCCAGTTTTATGCAGCCAAACACGTCCAAGGAGCAACTCATATGATGTTTTGGCATCAATGACATGAAAGAGAGCTGAAGAATTTAACTCCCCTATTTGCAACTTCAGGCGAATCATGCCAATGGCTCGCTGACCCTTTTGATTGAATCCTTGAATCATGATGTTGCTCTTTGATAGATCATCAACATTTATTCCAATCTTCTTCATTGTTTTGATTGGCATAATGTTTACTGCAGAGCCACAATCAATCATTATTCGATACAATTTACATTCTCGGATACAACCACTGACGTATAGTGGTCTATTATGCAAGCGAGATCCAAGTTGTAAATCATCATCGTTGAACGTGATGGTGGCCATACAGTCTTGGTAAGTTGTAGATTTAATTAGTTCCAGTACTTTTCCTTGGTAAGCTTCCGGATCAATCAATGCCGCGATTAGAGCCATACGATCATCAAAAGAGAGATTAAGGGCATCTGCCAGGCTCGTGTTGGAAGGAATGTTATTGAGTTGTGATATGACCTTCCTCGTCTTTGAACTCTCTCCTATTACATTTTTTGACTCACTTCCTCCATCTACATTGATGACATTGGAGGTGAAACATTGTTCGTCAAAGAAACTCTTAGGAAAATATTCTCCCAGGGTCACTGGTCTAGAAAGAGAATGTGATGTAGCCTCTGTTCATGTTGATTTTTTGTTTGCTCTTGCTTTAACTTTGGTTTTCCTCTTTTGATTGTTTCTTGGCTTTCTTCTTGATTCTAGTTTCTCGTCATGGGTGTCAGGACTTGGAAGCTGTAGAGCTTTCTGGTGGCGTCTTTTCACGAGAGTCCATGCCCCCTGACTTTCTTGAGATGATACTTCATCAATAGATTGAACTTCAGTATTCCATGTCCCCAATGTCAGTCCTGCAAGAGGTACAGAAGATGAATTTTTACCTGTTTCGTTTGATCTCTGATATTTCTCCTTCTTACTTATGAAAGTAGACCATCCATATCCAATTTCATCTTCAGATTCAGAGTCAGAATCCCAAACGTCTAGATCACCAGTCATGATTTCATAGAAGGTTGGACGATTACCGCTATCTGGTTTGACCATCTCTGGATAGACATACGTGATGGTAACTTCTTCGTCTACTTTGAGTTGTACCGGAATAGCTCCTTTCGGAAGTTGAGGTCCAAATTCAGCCACCTCGGACAATGACTTTCCAGCATCATATGGAGTAGGGAATGTCTGCTCTTTATTCGAAATGGGAATTGGGTCAAATGATCCAAATGAAACCATCGAACAACTGGCAGTTGGGTTTTCACCAGTTTCAAGTTTGATTTTATTTTCTCTGTCTAAACGGACAATAAGATCCTTTAGCACAAAACACCTCTCCACTGGGTGACTAATGATTTGATGGAACCTGCAATATTTAGGGTGATCAACTTGACCAGCCTCTTCCGGCCTTTTTGGTGCTGGAAGTTCAATTATCTTTTGTTCAAGGAGTTGATCTAAAATTCCGGAAACTTCAGAGTCTGAGAATGGATACTCTTTTTCTTCTAGTTCCTTCAGAGTAAGAAGACCTTTCCTTTGGACTTGTACTTTGTTGGGTCTGAACTCCGGTTTTGGCTTTGGGCCCGGATTTGAACTTGATTTTTTAAAAGTGATTTTTGCAGGAACAGTGGAAATTGTCATGGCCTCTTTGGGCTTACCTGGCTTACCATCCCTCTTGATTTCTTTCTTGGGATCTTTCTTGTCACGTAGATCACTCGGTAAGTAACTTCCGTGTCTTGCAATCTGGATTTCTAGATCATGGGCACGCGTAGCCAACTCTTCAAAAGAATGAGGCATATTCGCTTGGAGATTATAAAGTAGTCCCCAATGCATACCTTGGACACACATGTCAATAGAGGATGTTTCACTGATGCGTTCTTTACAGTTAAGAACAAGGTTTCTCCATCTTTCAATATACTCTTCGACCAGCTCCTCCTTGCTCTGTTTTGTTCGGGCAAGTTCTGGAAGGCTAACTGTCCGCCTGGTACTATAGAAGCGTGTCAGGAACTCTCGCTCAAGTTGATCCCAACTATCAATTGATCCAGCCGGTAAGTCTGTATACCATTCAAATGCTGCACCTCTGAGGGAGCGTACAAACTGCTTCGCCATGGTGTCATTGTAGGTGCCAGCGTTGTTACATGTTTCAATGAAATGAGCAACATGTTGCTTTGGGTTTCCTTTTCCATCGAAACATTGGAACTTCGGAGGTTGGTAACCAAGCGGCATCCTCATTTCTTCAATCCGCCGGCTGTAGGGTTTAGCATAAACCATTGAAGATTGTGGCGAACCACCATACTGGGCACGAATTGTGTCAGCAATCATATGCTGGAGTTGTTGGACTGACAGAGAGCCAACAGAGAGTTGAGTTGTATCACGCAATACATTTTGCACTACTGTCCGGTCATGTATATCTTGCTTCTGTTGGTGCTCTTGGATTTCTGGATCCTTAGTTCTGGAAGAGCTTGCATTTTTTGGACTGTCTTCTGTCAATGGACTTGGCAGTTCGAGTCGGTGCATGAGGGTGGAAATTTGTGCCTCTTTGTCTTCCAGCGTTTTTGTTAGCTTTTCAATGGCTAAGGCCATTTGTTGAATTCGGTCATCAGAGTCAGGTGTCATTTCTGCAACCATCACTGGCTCGAGAGATTCTTCAGAGGTGGTATAATCACCCCATTTTCGCGGAGAAGTGACATGTGTGGATCCGGACACGGATCCATTACTGGAATCAGAGCCGGAATGAGAACTTTTTGCTAAGTTCTTGGATTTTTCTGCAGAACAGGAACCGGACTTCCTAGACTTGAAAATTTTGACTTTGCCCTTGTTAGAAAACTTCCTCAGTGGTGAAACCAACTGAATTTTCCCAGTTTTCGTCTGGGCTCTGGTTGTATGGAAAAGTTCAGCAAGTGTTTCCTCGAATGGAGTCACGATTTCTTTTGATTTTTCACCTGCCATAGTTGATGTAGTGATTGACTTGAAGATTTCACGGAATCGAAAGATGAGAGGGCAGAAAGGTCCCACCGGGCGTGCCAAGAAATTTGTACAACGAATTTCGTGTATTAAAATACAGAAACTGTTACAAATTGAAATTTTGATAAATTACAAAGTGGATAATCTCCTTGTGACTGCGTAGCTGCAGAATCCTCTGATTAACGATCCGAGTGTTGAAGACAAGGGGCCACGTGGCTTGAATCCTGGACTTCGAGACTTGTTGAAAATTTAATTTGCTTGAACCTTCAATGTTTGGACTTGGCTTGAATTTGATTTGTGAAGAAGCTTTGATCTTCTTGGACTTGCTTTAATTTGAAGAAGATTTTGATCTTCTTAAGATTTCCCGGGTTTTGGATTTTCTGCCGGGTTGTGGATTTTCTCCTGGACTTGCTTCTGGACTTCTGGTTTTTCTTCTGCCGGAATTTAACTTGTGATTTCTCTTGGACTTAATGTCCTATTTATAGAGAAATATCAAATTACCCACTTTCCATTTATAACCTTCCAATACGTATTAAATATAAAAGTGGGACGAATTTTCTACGTGGGTTAGTTTTAATATGAACGGGTCATAAATAGACTTGGGCTTTAATCAATTTAAATGGGCTATTTGTTTTTAATAGGCTAAGCCCATTTATTTATTTTATTTTATTTTTTAGTGTCTACAATTACATTCTAAAATTAAATAAAGGGATTTTTTCAGAAATAACCACAATAAATAATTATTTTATATTTTATAGTACAGGATGAAATTATCACTTAAATAAAACCTCTCTAAATTCCCTTCTTTATTACAAAATTGGCGGAATATAATTTCAAGAAGATTGAGTAGCATTTGCACAGATTGGTGGGTTCTGTTTGCCAACAAAAGTGGGCTTGATATTGGAACATTTAGTGGTTATAGGGCCTTGGTTTCCACTGTATGTAAGATCAATATCTCCCATTTCCACATTTTCACAAGGTACTGTCTTGCTGCAAACAAACGACACTGCCACCGGACTTGCTGACGTCCCCTTTATGTTTTTTACGGTCACTTCACTGATCTTGATGAGAGATGGAGACTGTGCGTATACGAAAAAAGTGTATATATCATTACTTATAATTAACTTAAAGAAATTAAGGTAGTAATTAATAGATAGAGATTTCACTTACGTCTAGTTTGCATTGATTCCACGGGCAATATTCTTGATCAATGACGATAGGATTTTCAACATTATCCATAATAATATCTTCGTAGTGCAAACCTGTTATCTTGAGCTTAGCCGGAGCAGAAGGCCATGTTTTCACTCTAATACCATTTTGTGTGCCAATAAATGTGCAGTTCTTCACATATATCCCCGTCACATCTTCTTCGGTCGCGCCCTTCCCAAGACTTCCTACGCTAATGCCGTGGCCTGGACCACAAGTCACCCCTTCAATATGGAGTTCTTTCATACCATCACCAACGGAGATGCAATCATCTCCTGTTTTTATGACGGAGTTTAAGACATATATTCCTTCTGACTTTGCGATGTGGATTCCGTCTGTGTTGATACTCTCACCTGGTGCACTCACCGTAAATTGTTGGAATGTAACGTTCTTACACCCTATCACATTGACGTGAAAATTTTTGCTGTCTTGAGTTGTCACATCATGAATGATGGAGTTGGTGATGAAATTGAAACTCAGATTCTGTATTATATAAAATTAATTAATTATTACAATCTACTTAATTAATCAATCTTGACGATATATCAAGCACAAAGACATATATATACTTACTATAGGAAGTTTGACGCAATTTGGATTTTTGCCACAATCGTTTTTGGTCCATGCTTCTTTGCCTTGGCCATCAAAAATTCCACCACCAGATATTGTCAAATGGTCGACATAGTTTATAGTTATCCATTCTGCATTCTTGTCAGGCAGTTGAGTATAATCTGAAGGGGCACTTATGGTACCCTGGACTTGAAGTTCAATAGGAGCTTTACAAGGACCTACTAATTTCAATTGGTCTAACAAAAATGTGCCTTTTGGTACCAAAATTGTGCTTGGAGTCGTAGCTGCACATGCCTCCTTCCAAGCACTTGATAAAGCCTGTCATATATATTTGGGAAGTCGAATAAAAAAACTAGAAATATATATATATATATATATATATATATATATGAACAATTGAGAAGAAAACATTATTATTGCTTGGATACCATTAGTTATTTACATACCTCGGCGATATTTGCATTAGGTTTGCCACCATACTTCCCTATATCAAAAGTTGCAGGCTGCTGGGAATTTACAAAATGAGCTAACAATGGCAAAAACAATAGGGTGAATTTCAAAGCCATCTTGATCTCTTTCTTTTTACAAATTATAATATATTTTTAGAAAATAAATTATGTCAATTTATAATGTAAGATGGAAGTTGAGTACCACATATACTCCTACAAAATTTTCGGGAGTTATTTGGTTGTTAGAAGCTTCCAATATTTGTGGTTAAACATACTTTTGCAGTTATTCAATTAATTAGAAAGTTACAAAGCGGCAAGCTATATGTGAAAATAATTAGCAGCATTTCATTCTAATTAGATGTGGCAAAATGGGCTGGCCCTCAAATAACCCGGACCATGGGCTGAACTAGCCTATTAAAAAGTTGATAAAAGAAAATTTTGGCCAAGGCCCAATTTTTTCTGCTAGCCCGGCCCAATTTTTTATGTAGCCCATCCAATTTTGGGTTGGACAGACTGGTCTGGCCCATTTGCCAGCTCTAATTCTAATGTTTTATTTATCTTTTATTCTACTTGCACTTTGACAAAATTTCACTTAGTCAATAAAATGTCATTTTAAATTAGAAAATACATTTTTGTCATTTCACATTTAAAATGTTTGAAAAGTCCATAATTGTGTGCTCAAAAAAATCTATTTTTAATTTATAATTTGAACCATGGGTGGATCCAGGAACTGATATAGGGTGGGCTGCCTGAATTTTTTTCTTCTAAAATCACAATTATTTAGCCAATTTTTATAAGAATCTAATCACAAATTGTCAATTCAAAAATTAAACTATAGTACTGAAGGGGCTTAGTTTTTGAAAAATAATTACAAAAAAGAATAGAAAAATATTAAATTACAAACTTTGAATTCACGAATAACAAATACAATTATAAAAGTATAAGTTATTCATCTCGTACCTTCAAACAATTGTGAGGAGCCTGACAAACAATTACAATAGCGGGTTGGGAAAGAGGACGATTCCAAATCCAAAGAGTAAAAAAATATACGAACAACTTGTCATACAAAATAAAAATAATTCATTTAGTCATTCAAAAAATTATATTGAATTTAGTCATTTAAATGATAATTGGATAATAAATTATTATCATATTTAATATATTCATAATAGTGTTTAATCGACACAGACTGGAGAAAGAGAAAAACGTTCAATAGCAAGTCAGGCAGCAACAGCAAAGTGGAATGGAAAATTGGAAATGTTGACAAAATTAAAAATTGCAAATTTCAAAAGCAATTTATTTTCACGTCTTCTTCATTAACAATCAGAATTCATTAATCATTAATCGTTGATTCATTATCATATTCATCATTAACAATTTATTTTCTAAAAAATTAAAAAAATGACAAACTCTAAATAGCAAAAGCAATGTGCAAACTGCAAACTTGAGGCGAAAATCCGACAAACTTCTCGGAATCGTAAGTGCTGGCACCGCACTTTGTTAATAGCGTCTTGTACTTTGGCTTGCTTCGTCCCAAGATTGAAATTTGCAAAGCAAGGGTTTCGAGTAGGGCGCTGCACACAAATTCGTTGGCTGGAGACGACAGACGTGAAAATGAAATAGGATTTGAAATGGTTTTGGGCTTTGGGCTGAGTTAAAATAATCTTTGCTTAATTTTTTTTTTTTTGGGCTGGGCTTATATAAATTCCTTCAAATAAATTTTTTTGGGCCTAGTGGACTTAAACCCACTATAACCCTGGGTCGGAACCGCCCCTGATCTGAACCAAACATACTCTAAAGACATGTCGATCTAATTAAAACATCTATATATATTTTTATAGAAAAATGATTTCCTCCCCATAGTATAGAGGAGATATAAAGGCCACATGATATATGTTATGTGATTATTGGATAGAAAAAAAGTGATTGATTATTATGTTAATCACTTATCCAATGACCACGTGACATATCTATTCTCCACTGTAGAGAGTAAATCAGCCCTATATTTTTATTTCAACAAGTTTACGTTTAATTTCTGGAAAAAAAAAAAAAAAAAAGTAAATAGTCAATGAACCATTTTAACAGGTAGGTTCTGTCCAACTTGTATATTTTATACTCGTAATTCTAAATATGATTTGAGTCATTTGAACCATTGTGAAGCTTTATCATTTACGGCATTTATGGAAAGACATAAAGTTGATCTATGCTGATGCTCCACGAGGATCCCAGATCTACTGTCCTCATTTGGTGTCCCATTTGCTATCTCACTAATAGAAATTGTACAAGTAATTAAATAAATATAAGTTAATTTTAACAACAAGTGTGAACACATTAAATAATTGTATTTATTTGATTACTTGTATAATTTCTATTGGTGGAACAGCAAATGGGACACCAAATAGAGACAGCAGATCTAAACTCCTCCTCGAGATATTGATAAGATTTTTAAGGGTTAATTTCACTTACGGTCAATAAAGTTATCTTAAAATTACAAAATGAACACTGAAATTCAAAAATTTCAATAGTGGTCGCTTAAATTAGAAATTCTTTCACTAATAGTAATTCCATTAAATTTTTAATTTAAATAGTGATGTGGCATGATGATTTGGTATTTATTTATTGCATGATAGTCTATGTACTTTATATAATATTTATTTTAATCCCTATATTTCAATTAAGTCCTTCAAATATTACATCTTATGTCTTTAATCTTTTACATCTTTACACTTTGGTCCCCAAATTTTTAATTATCTTTCAGTTAAGTCCTCAAAAAATTACATCTTAGGTCCTTCAACTTTTTACATATTTACACGTTGGTCTCCAAATTTTCAATTATCTTTCAGTTAAGTCATCTAAAAATTGCGTCTGGATTCTTTGATGGAGAGATACTGATGTTGGAGAATCATGCACTTCTTGATGCTTTGTTATTGAAGAGCATCCGACGAGGTGTTTCGGATGCTCTTGGATTCAATTTCCGACGAGAGTAGGAGAGGAAATCAGCCAAGAGATTATCACTGGAGTTAGTGGTGGATGAGTTATTGGAGAAGACTAAGTTTTGGAATGAGGGCTTGGTTGAAGAAGAAAAAGTGAATGAGGAGTTTGTTGTAATTTTTTTTCTATTTTTTTTTGTTTTAATTTGAAAAGGGTAAATTAGTCGTTTTAAGTAAATTTTGATTATTTAACGGTCGAACTAACGATTTTTTGATCAAAAGAACTTTGCTTATGTGTTTTTTTAAAGGTTAAGAATTCGAGGGTTAGAAATAAAAGGTTTGGGACTCCATCGTCACAAGGTTCAAAGGTTCAGGACCTCCAGTGCTATTTACCCATTTTTTTAATAAAATTTAGCTAAAAACATTTTCAAACAACCCCTTAAACAAGAACCCATTTTTGCATCAATTTGAAATATTATCTTGAGGTATTAAATTAGACGAGTTTACATAGAATTTTTATAGGCATCTTCGTGTTTGTTTGCCTTACATCTCCTTGAAATATACATTTTTATGGATTTGTCATCTAGAAATTGAATCACTCAAGCTGTACATGTTGTTCAACCCTTCATTTTTGGTTGTTTTTGACGATATCTAAACCTTACACCCACACGTTACTATCATAAACTGTTCTCTCTGCCAGAATTCATACTACCAAACAAATGGGGTTGTATATAATATAATTCATCTGCTTTATATTCGATAGAGAGGCCATCAAAATGAAATGGACAAATTGTATGAAGTGCAAAGCTGACATTCAAATCCCAACAAGAAGATATTTTTGATTAGAAATAACATACATTTATTTTCATAAATAATAGTAAATTTTTTTTTTTTTACCCCACCCCAATTTCCAAGTCTATCTAATTTCTTTAGTCTCTGTTTGGACGGGGAGACCATTCAACCCACCATCCACGACTAAGTCATGCCCAGTCATGAAAGTTGAGTCGTCTGAAGCGAGAAATAATACAGCATCTGCTACGTGTTTCAATGTCAATACAATTCCTTTCAAACTAGTCAATGGCACAAAAGAATTTTCATATATTTTCTCAAGATCCTTCATAGTCGTCTGGTAGGCTTCACATGTCAACGGAGTTGCTATAGCTGATGGTGACACACTGTTAACTCTAATTCCATACTCTCCTAACTGTCCACTTGCTGATCGGACTAATCCTATCACTCCGTACTTTGACATGGCATAGTCGGTCCGTTGCATTGCCCCTCTCGTGGCAACTACACTCGCAGTACACACAATGGTCCCCCGAACACGCTTCTCCACCATCACACGAGCCGCGTGCTTTATGCAAGCTGCCATTCCACGTAAGTTTACCTGGATCAATCGATCAAATTGTGAGAAATCAAGATCAAGGATAGTTTGTTTGGATTTACTTATTATTCCTGCATTGCTAAACATAATATCAAGTTGGCCATATTTTTGGATCGTCCAATCGACCATGGCCTTCACTTGTTCTTCATCACTAACATCACAACGCACGTAGCTGCACCTCTGTGTCCCAATGGATTCAACCACCATTCGACCTTTCTCGTCTTGCACATCAGCAATCACAACTGCTCGTGCACCATGATCGGCAAAATGACTCGCAGTGGCCTCCCCAATGCCGCTAGCACCACCTGTGACAATGGCAACTTTGCCTTCTAGTTTTCTCACGAACAAAACAGATTCAGGGTATGCCATTTTGGACGATAATACTACATATGCAAGTAATAATATGACCAATCCCGTAAGCAATATATTTTTGGACCCAATTGCTTTTTGTCATGGGTGGTAAGCTTTTGTATTATAGCATCTGAGAATCTTTTGGATACAAAATATCCACAATAATGTTAGACCCACTCTACCTAACTTGCAGAATCCAACTGTCTTTATGTAGCAGGTTATAGTCACTTTTTAGGAGAGAATAAAAAAATGGGTCACTTTTTTTACAATATTAACAAAATGGTCACTTTTACAAGGATAATATCAAATTTATTATTTATTACTAGTTTTTGCAATGTCCGTTGCACTTCTGTGAAAAATATAAGGATAAATTTTATGTTAAATATCTAATTCAAATGATAAATTTGTGGTATTTGTGGTTTTTATACGCAAAGTTGTCTCTCACAATTTATATAAATACTCTACAAAGCATTTACATGTTTGTTTGAGCAAATTAGATAACAAAGATTCACTTACATGAGTACAAGAATGGAGTAAAGTTAAGATTCGTAAACAACCTTTGAATGTTGGTAAATTGACCATTTTTATATTTTTATTGAATTGCACCATTTCGAAAATTTGAATTGGACAAAACTCTCATTCTTCAAACTCAGCTCCAAATTTTTTAAATTTTTTATTATTGACTCAAAAATCAAATATTAAAAAATTGTGTACAATTTGCTTATAACATCAAATAAAAAAATTTAAAAATTTTGGTGAAAACTTGAATGAAAATCTGGACGAATGTGTGAATAAAAAAAGAAAAAAATTAAGGAAAAAAATAATAGCATTTTTTTAGAATAATATGTAATATTATAAGATAAAATAAAAAAAAGATTAGTAAAAAATTGAATAAAAAAGTGTAAAACAAAAACAAATAAGAAAAAAAAAATTAAAGGAAACAAAATTTGCGATTGGCACACACCACAATAATTTCGCCGTCTCTCACTTATCTAAATAATATATTCTAATGAGGGGTGGGGCGGGGTGGATTTTTTGTCGAGTTAACTAGACAACCATGGTTATGAAATTGATACTTTAGATGCATGAGTTCTACTGATTTGGATTGAGATAGAGTAGATGAAATTCTGGGATTTACGATGAAAATGTAAAATATTGTTGTTAATGAAGGAAATGAAACATGATGGCTATGAAGAGAAATCTTGATTGCTTCACTTGTATGACATGCTTGTTACGTAGCATCGAACATTTTGCTTGTTATCTTGTGTAAAATTATCCATTATCATGTATTAAACATGACCAATTTACTATAACGGGTCGTGTTTAATTTTAATTGATTTTTCTGGTTATAAAAATAATTTGATTTCCTTTATTAAGTGATCTTATTATATTGTTGTTGAGCAAGATGCATTGTATCGCTTTGCCTTTGCTGTGAAATCTAAAACTCATCACTTTCTGATTTTTGATTTTATTTTTTTTTAATATTTTTGAGTAACTCGATCATATTTGATTTTTTTTTTTAATGTTGTCGAGTAACTCGATAATGTTGGATTTGAATTTTTTTAATTTATTTTTAATATTGTTGAGTAACTCGACAACATTTGATTCGAATTTTTTTTAAAATGTTGTCGAGTAACTCGACAACATTAGATCTGGAAATATTTTTTTTTCTTTTTCATGTTGTCCAGTAACTCGACAACATTGGATTTAAAATTTTTTATTTTTTTATTTTTTTTAAATGTTGTTGAGTAACTCAAGAACATTTGATTTTAATTTTTTTTTATAATGTTGTCGAGTAATTCGACAACATTGGATTTAAAATTTTTTTTTTAATGTTGTGGATCTGAAAATATATATATATTTTTTTTATGTTGCCCAGTAACTCGACAATTTTTTTAATGTTGTCGAGTAACTCAACAACATTTGATTTTAAATTTTTTTTATAATGTTGTCGAGTAAGGATTTGAATTTTTTTTTTAATTTGAATTTTTTTTACAATGTTGTCGAGTAACTCAACAACATTGTAATTTGAATTTTTTTTTTTTAAATGTTGGACATTGGCCCATTTTCATTTTTTATTTTATTTTAGGATTTTTTTAAAATTTTTTTACAATGTTGTCGAGTAACTCGACAACATTGTAATTTGAATTTTTTTTTTTTTTTTTACACATGTTGGGCATTGACCTATTTTCATTTTTTATTTTATTTTAGGAATAATTGCATGAAAGATCCCTATCGTTTCAAATTATTGAGAATATACCCCTAATCTAAAAAAATAGCACCATATATCCCCAACGTATGAAGAAATAAGTATCGTAGGTCTCTCTTCACACTTTTCGTCAGTTTTCTTCGTTAAAAGCCAAAATTTGACCGCACACGCTATATTTTGGAGGAAAATGCAACTGAGATTTTGAGATTTTGATGCTGATTAGGAGCAAAAATTCATCTCTCAAATGGGTTCTTCTTCTTCTCCACCAATTTGAGAAAATCATCAGAGATAAGATAAAGAAATGGGTTGTTATTATTTTTGTTGTTTTAATGAAGATTTGAGGGTGATTAGCATAAAAAATCCATTCATTTACAATTTTATTTTATTTTTGTTGTTTTTAGCCTTTTTTTTTATTTTTGTTTATTTAAAGAGGAGGTCAAAACTGTCAAAATATATCAAAAATACGTGATTTGCAACAAAATTCAAAAGTTGGAGATGACCAATACTAAAAAAAAAAGGTGCTAAAAAAATGTTAGGGGTTGATTTGTTATAAATTGAAAAGATTGGTGAAAAATTGAATGAAAATTTTGATGAATATGTGAATAGTAAAAGAAAAAAATTAAGGAAAAAATAATAGTATTTTTTAGAATAATCTATAATAAATAATTCAGTAAAAATAAATTATAATTTGTTTTTTATAAGATAAAATAAAAAAGATTAATAAAAAAATTGAATGAAAATGTGTACAATAAAAACAAATAAGGAAAAACAAACTAAAGAAAAAAAAATTAGAAAAAGAAAAAGGAAATGGGATTTTAAAAAAAAAAATTGTTGAGTGAACAGTAACTCGACAATGAACAGTATCCGGTTGTCGAGTTACTGTTCACTCGACAATTTTTTATTTTTTATTTTTTGTAGTTGAAACAATGCATCGTCTTCTGGAATGATGGGCCGTAGCATGAACGAGTAAGTCTTCATTTTTTTTTTCTATGACCTCTCCTCAAATCAATTTTACTTGGGTTTATTGGTTTTAGTTAACTTTTTTTTTTTTGGTGGGTTTAAACTCAAACATGCATAGGTGAATTTCAATTGGGTATAAAATGTATTTTTTTGAAATTGAAAAAGTATTTTTCAGTCTTGGTTTTTATGTGGAATGTATGATTTTATTAGTGGCAGTAATGTTCACATCACTGATGCAATTAGGATGCAAATGGAGGTAAATAGAAGACTGCATAAACAATTAGAGATAAGAATACACACACAATTATGTGTGTATATAGATGTAAATATAGTTTGTGAGCTTATGAATATATATATATATATATATCACAGGTGCAAAGACACCTTCAGTTGAGAATTGAGGCACAAAGGAAGTATATGCAGACTGTTTTGGAGAAAGCTTGCCAAACATTAGTCGGCGAAAACATGGCTTCAGGGAACTACAAGGGTTTGGGGAATCATCATCAAAGCGTGCCTGAAATTTTAGGCATGAAAGAATTTGGACCGCCGATGAATTTCACTGAAGCAATTTAGAGGTGGATGTTCGGACATGTATGATCATTGTACTGCATATGCTGGAAAAACTGGAAAAAGGGATGGACCTTGGTTGTCGAGAGTAACTTGACAACCAACATGGTTGTTGAGTTACTCGGCAACCATCCAGGTTGTCGAGTTACTCGGCAACCATCAACTATGTTGGTTATCGAGTCCACGAATGTAATACTCCATTAGTGATTCTAATTAAATTTCAATTACTCAGTTGATTGATAAGTTCTAGACATAAGAACTTAGATTTCTAAAAATAGAAACTTACAAATAAAATAATCTACAAATAATCTATAACGACTATAAATTTTTTTTACAGTGATTGTCATTGTACAACAATGTACAAATAATATATACACTTAGAGATAACTTGTTTTACGAGCTCCTCCCTCTGAATTGTGAACTCTAATCTAAGAACTATGGAAGATATTGAATAATTTGAAAGAAATTTGGCTATCAGAACTTGCTTGACGAGAATAGTCTGAATTCTAAGTTCCAATAGAACAAGTATGGAAAGACGACGAGTTCGAACAATCCGACGGCTAAATTCTAAGCTCCAATGGAACAACTATGAAAACAAATATGGAGAATGAAGATAAGTTTGGCCGTGGAAAAGGTAGAAAATAAATAGATAGAAAGTAAGGGAGTAAAGTAGGTAATAAAATTAAATGATAGTTGTAAAACGACGGCGTATTGGACTAAAATTGTACAGTGACAAATTTAAGGCTCTTATATTATTGCAAGGATTTAAAGAACATACTATTATCCACAAGACAATAAGGGCCCGTTATCTTTGGTGTTTTCAACCCGTTTTTTGTTTTGTGTTTTTGAAAATAGTCAAAACGTGTTCTCTTTGCCATTTTCGAAAATACATTTTTGAAACACAAAAAAAAAAAAAAAATGCAAAGAAAACGAAAAACGACCATTTCATCATTTTGAGCGTTTTGTTGACAAAAGGAGTTGCTGGCCAAAACAGCCAAAACGCACGTTTTGGCCAGCGTTTCGAATCCTACCCCCATCATTTTTTTTTAATTTTACGCTGGCGACACAAATGGATAATTTAACCATATCCCGCGTATTTTTACAAAATGTGGCTCCTTGTCCAAATGGCCAGATGCGGAAGAGGAGGTCACATGTTCAATTCCCAGCTCGTTTACATGTTTTTAATTCTTTTAATTGTTTTTAATTATATAATAAAATGTTTTTAAATGCTGTTAATTCCATAATTAAATATTTTTAGTTCTTTTTAAATGTTTTTAAATATTTTTAATTGTGTTTAAATAGTTTTAATTCCAAGTTTAAATTGTTTTTAATTCCATAATTCCATATTTTTAATTTTTTTAATTGTTTTTAATTCTACAATTAAATGTTTTTAATTGTGTTTAAATGTTTTTAATTCCAAGTTTGAATTGTTTTTAATTGTTTTAATTCCAAGTCCAAATTTCTCAAAAATTTCAAGTAAACGTGTTTTCAAATTTTCTGTTTTCAGAAACAATTTTCAAAAATACCAAAAAGAACGCATTTTCACAAATCTCAAAACAAATACTAAAAACACAAAATTTAAACGCAAAGAGAACACTATCTAAGTTTTTGTGACAGTTGTCTTCTTCTAACACAGTTGAACTGTCTAGAACTACAGAATCCTAGATATATAGTTGCTCAACAATCAGTCTTATGTTAACAGCGCCGTTCTCCTGCCCACGGTGGGCAAGATTTATCTTGCCCACCGCGGATGTGGCAACTTACATGGACAATTAACTTGTCCATGTCACCAGTGAACAAAAGTCCCCCAAAAATCACAATCTCCAAACACAACCTATCCTCTCTTGGCTCCTTCTCCTCGGCGATTTCTCCTCCTTCCGCCGGCTATTCCCCCTCACCCAAAGGCTCCTCCTTCCTGAAATATGTTCTCCGGCGCCCACCCCTGCTACTACTATCTCTGTCGCGCCGTTCTCATGCCCTAATTTCTCGCGCTACTGTTCGTGCCCTAATTTCAGCGCCGTTCTCCTGCCCTAATTTCAGCGCCGTTCTTCCTGCCCACGTCCAAACCGGAAACGAGTTACCCAAGTCGACGGTATGAGATTCAAAATGCTGTGAATCGGGCACCGATTCAGGGAATTTTATACGAAAATTACGAAATTTTTTGAAAAATTTCCAAGCTTCTTGGCCGCTGGTATGTTTATGCACTGAGGGTAGAATGAGGTTGGGAAACAATATTTTGTTGTTTCACTAATTGTTTATGCCAGGTGATGATTTCTGAGGGTAGAAAGAGGTTGGGAAACAATATGTTGTTGTTTAACTAATTGTTTATGCCCGGTGATGTGACGAAACTGATTAGGGTAGCATTTTCATTTTGCTCCGAATTTTGATTTCTCTGAAATTATATGCTTAATTGATGATGAACAACTTAATTGTGCTTATTTGGAACATGTAGTGAGCCTTGTTATTCGGTGTTCAATGTCAAAACTTGTGGCTCATAGTGTGTTCCCATTCCCCTCTGGCCCGATGATTTGTGATATACAATTGCTGAAATTCAATTGCATAATGATTATTTTCAATGATGTATTGATATGTTATGAGGGTAGAGGGTGAGAAGGCTGATTTGGGCTGTGTTGAACAGCTGACTTATGGGCAGGAGAACGGTGCTGTTAATACAATATAGGCTATGATGATTTGACCAATTATGAATCTATATGATTTTTGTAATTCGGCTACAAATACAAATGACCCGTAGCTTGGCTTGGCAACTCGGATGGCATGATTGATAGGGATATGTAATCTCTATTAGACATGAAACCGGTGCATTGCAGCCATGGCGGTGCCATGTATATGTAGTCTGAAATTTGATCTGAGCCTCCGGATTCACGGCCCATGTAATGCATTTTTGTGTTATGAATGTGATATTGGTGTTAAATTGATTGTTTACCAATTTGTCCATAAACAAATAGGTAAGGGGCAATGTCTTCAACTAGTGGAAATGATGTTGGCTCACGAGTAAGATGTAGATGTGGTGCGTACATGAAAATTCACACTTCCCACTCAGAAAGGAATCCTCATCGTCGGTATTGGAGATGTCATAATTTGAAGGTTTGTACATTTGTTCCATTGAGGCATATCTAAATGTATTTTATTTGATGTTTTGGTTTTTTTATCGCAGGATGGTGTAATGTGTGGGGGGTTCACATGGGCCGACGAGGTTGAATCCACGTTCGCAGACCATGACGAAGGACGTGACATACCACCAAGACTTTTGATAGAATTGAATCGTAATGTGTTGACGTTAGGTGACAAGATTGAGAAGATGGGGAACAATATAAATACAGTTAGGCGTGATTTGATTGTTGTAAAGTGTTGTTGTATCGCCGTTCTAGTGATTGTTGTAATGTTCGTTATAAGTTAGCAATTTACCTTCGATGTACGAATTATCAAACTCAATGTAATGCCCAAAAAATTCCATCAATGTAAATCTCATAATTTTCCTTACATTCACTGTTCAAATATTTAATCATGCAAATAACAAACAATTTGAAATCATTCAGTCTATGTAATTCCCATAATTAATCATTGTCATTCCAATTGGCAGATTACTTAACACAAATGTCACCCAATTATCCACCAACGCCAAAAGAACAAGACATCAAAATGCAAAAAAAAATATCCACCAAGACAATGAATTACAAGTCTCAAAGTGTGATCATAGAGATCCACCAACACAAAAGGAATTACATGACTCAAAGCTATGTTACAACAAAACTACAACCCAAATGGTAAATTACTACTACCAATTGTAGTGAAAGTAGTATCTTCGGGGAGCTCGTTCGGCGTGTTGTTGACTTCAAAGCTATCCACATTGGACCTAGAATTGATGTGGAAAAATGAATTAGTATCTACAAATTATAAAACTCACAAATTTAAGTTACCCACATTGGACCGAAAAATGAATTATAAGTTAGTGCATTAAAATAATAAAACTGACAAATTTATTTACCTGGCATTGGAGGTCGGGCAGGTGCGTTTATCATGTCCTGCTGCTCCACACACGCTACATTGCCGATTGCCTTTTGATATTGCTTTCTCTTTCGAAGACTTCAATCGTTTACCGCATCCTTTCGCCCGAACTTCAATTGGATCTTCTATAACTTGTGGCGCACGGCTTTTGCTACTGGAATGAGGCATGACATTATTCCCATCAATGGAAATGGCCTTTACTCTCAAATGCAGTGCTACGAACTCATCACAAAGGTAACTACTCCTAGCAGCCGACAACAAGGCATCATCGACTATCATTGACGCCTTATGGGCCAAAAACACATGTCGCGCCATTAAAGATTTGTCAGGCCCATCATCCATGCCAAAAAATGAAGTGGTGTCATATGAAACACCAACTTTTGCGTTCTTTGTCCATCGGCGCAAGATATATTTTTCTGGCAAAAGTATGATCTGTTTTTTCTTGAAAAAACAAATCATGTGTCGACATGGGTAGCCTTCAAACTCAAAATTTCGACAACTGCATGAGATGTAGTCGGTGTTGGTGTAGTACGTTACCTCACGTTGGCGCGTGAAATTCCTGCCCAATTCAAAGCGATGCACGTTGTATGTTTTCAAATCTGCACAACTTGTTTTCTTCGAACATATGTATACATTACTTTGCCCAATCTCTTTCTGAAACAAAAGAAATATTTTCTTCGTATATATGTTCACCATCTGCTCTTCCATCATAACCATTGAAGTTATCCTTGGCTGTTCATTAAGATCGACATGGTTACATACTAACTCCTCATGCCGCTGATGAGTTAATGCCCTATTGAATCGTGTAATGAATCCCATCAATGAATTTTTCCTGTTCACGTACTTCTTGAAGAATGAGTGACCACTCTCGGCTCGTTGGCTACTTGACATTCCAGCACTAAATATATGATTCACATAGGCCGGTACCCATCGAGTCCTAATGTCATACATGTCTCGTAACCACTCATTACAATGTAAGTCCGTGGTGTCCATTGCCGCATTCCACCGTTCCTCAAATTCCTGGGGCGTCTCCGAATCTTTAATGATCTGCACTAACCTATGATACTGCTCATTGTACAACATTGCATTAATTTTTTCTGAAAACTTGTTCAATATATGCCATATGCAGAATCGATGGAAAGTACCAGGCATCACTATTGATATCGCCTTCGCAATTGCGGCATCTTGATCAGTTATAATCAATGGAGGCGGTACATTGGACATGGAGTGTATGAACTTCGTGAATAACCACACAAAGGATTCAGCCGTCTCATTGCTCAATAATGCACAAGCAAATAAAATTGTCTGACCGTGGTGATTTATTCCTACAAATGGGGCAAAAATCATAGAGTACCTATTCGTGTTATAGGTCGTGTCGAACACCACCACATCTCCAAAACATCCATACGACCTTCTCGACTCGGCATCAGCCCAAAAACATCGGAGCAACTTGTTATCCTCATCAAGCTCGTAATCAAAATAAAAGTTAGGATTTTTCTCTTGCTCTAAAGTAAAGTGCTCTATTAATGTATCTGCATCATGCCCCTTTTGCTCTTCCCTCAAATCACGTTCATGGTTCCTCAAATCTCTCTCCACACACCCAATCGATGATGGACCGCCAGAATCAATCTCCATAAGACGCAATTGTTGACATATGGGTATGTTGGCTTCTGCAAATTGTTGTGTTAAAGCTTTCTTTGTATCCGATACAGACCGGTGAGATCGTAACAAATGCACACGACTAGGGGTAGTCAAACCATGATTGTGTTCCTCTACCAGGTTGTTCACAATCCACATGTCTCCGGTTTGTTTCTTGACCACTGCTAATCTAGCACCACATCCAAGTCTTGTTTGTCCACGATTTCGTTCCCCAGCACGTGGCACCGCATCTTTATATTTCCGTTGGTATGTATCATCAGTTTTTCCTTCCTTGGAGCAAACAAACATTTTCCAATACGTTTCGCCGGTATCCTTGTGCTTTTTACTATTTCCTATCCGTGCACTGAATCCCGCTTCTCGAGCATATTCATTATAAAAATTATACGCCGCCTCATGTGATTCAAACTCTTGACCAACTTTGGGGATTCGGCCAACTGAGACTTGAGGAATATATACGCTGTCCGCACTTTCTGGTTCCATCCTATCAAGTACCAAAAAAAAAAAAAAATTAGCATATGACCATTAATAAATTAAACTCACTAACGCCAATGTTTCCATATAAATAATGCTCATTTCAGCCATATGAGAAATCAGCAAAATCTGTGAAATTAGTTTTCAAATTTCAATGAATCTCATTCCGTTCACAAAAGCAACTTCCCATTACATCAAGTGCGGCTTCATTAATTTTTTTTTAAATTTCTTTCCCATCCGGCAACCTAAATATTATTCACAGCATTTTGAATCTCATACCGTCGACTTGGGTAACTCGTTTCCGGTTTGGATGTGGGCAGGAAGAACGGCGCTGAAATTAGGGCAGGAGAACGGCGTTGAAATTAGGACAGGAGAACGGCGCTGAAATTAGGGCACGAACAGTAGCGCGAGAAATTAGGGCATGAGAACGGCGCGACAGAGATAGTAGTAGCAGGGGTGGGTGCCGGAGAACATATTTCAGGAAGGAGGAGCCTTTGGGTGAGGGGGAATAGCCGGCGGAAGGAGGGGCTTCGGGGAGGAGAAATCGCCGAGGAGAAGGAGCCAAGAGAGGATAGGTTGTGTTTGGAGATTGTGATTTTTGGGGGACTTTTGTTCACTGGTGACGTGGACAAGTTAATTGTCCATGTAAGTTGCCACATCCGCGGTGGGCAAGATAAATCTTGCCCACCGTGGGCAGGAGAACGGCGCTGCTTATGTTAAATGAAGAAATTGAATTAATTTGCAATTTTTAATGCATTAAAAACTTGAAAAATACAAGTCTATATAGGAAATTGGAAGGTTGTATTTAAAACTATGTAATATTAAATATTGTCTTTTTAATAGTTTTGTAATCTTCCCGCCATTTTTAGAAATTTCATTTGGCCACTATAAATAGAGTGGAGTTATAGTGTTGAAGGTATCAAGAAAGTATCAAAATAAATTAAAAGTGGTGTGAGGAAAAGCAATTGTAAAAAAGAGTGTGCTATAACTACTAAAAAAATTATCAATAAATTCCAAATTTTCTTAAACCCTTCGCTTGCGCATCCAACATATTCACAATAGCGCTTTATCTTCATAGCAATATGAAGTAAATTGACAATATGAACTGTCTCACGCAAATCAATAGTAAAAGTATTTTTAGTACTTTTTATCAAAAGTGGCCATTTTACAAAATGGACATAAGACAGTGGCCATTTCCTACCATTTCTCTTTATTAAATTGCAAAGGAAAGTACAATTTGGGATGCGAAGGTTTACCTAGCAAAAAAACCATGCACAAGAACTAAGCACTATGTAGGTAAATTTAGAAAACACAGTAATATGAAAATTGGACGAAGAGCAGTCTGTCTTTGTTAGCCGTTGTTCCAAGCATCAGGACCGGAATTAGGTGGCTGATAGAATTTTAAATCGAATTAATATACGAAAAAAATAAAATTTTTATATATAAAAAAAATTATTTTTTCACTTTTTTCTATACTAATTTTTATTTTTTGGCCAAGTAGTAAGCATGTATTTGTGTTCGGAAATCGTTTCCTGGTTTGATGGGTAAATGAATATGCTTAAGTATTTTCTTGTGAGAAGATTAAATTTGAGTTTAGTATGTAGCAAGAACTAAAACAATTCTGTGGTTTTAATGACAAAGAAACTGTTGTAAGTGAAAAATAATTAGAATAAAATGGTCATTTTAGTCCATATCTAATTATTCGACGTACGGTAGAGTAATTTGAGAGTACAGTCTTATATCTTTAATTGAGTGGACCGAGACTAATTGATGCAGCCACTTAAACAGTTTTAAACGCGCTGATGGCCAGTCAGATTCGGCAATATTCAGTTACCTCATCAAGCACACTGGTGGCCATTCAGATTCAGCAACGCTCAGTTCCTTCATCAAGCAAGCTGGCTGCTCTTTTTATTTTCTGCTAGCTCCTTTATTTTTTATAATGTCTATTTTAAATAAAGTGGACAATGAATTGTGGTGTGGTTAAGAGGTATATATAAGCCTCATTAGCAGTTGATAGGACTTGGAACACTTTTAAGTTACAAATTGTAAAACTCTTAGCTTACCTACTAGATGAGATGGCACGGATGCGTCAACACGTCAACCTGTTGCATTTACCATCTCTAGAATTTTTTGTAACATTTTTAATTATTAAAAAAAAAAGGAAAAAGAAAAAGAAATTTGGAGCGTTCAAGAGATAACTACCCTTGAGTTGCAATTTCAATATACAAAATTGCGGATACAACTTTAGAGTTGCATTGCTTATAAGTTAATAATTTTAAAATTAAGTTTGACTTACTTTTAAGTACAATTAAACATAACTTTATGTATACATCTAGATTTCAAATATAAAGTACATGATCGATATTAAACTTTGTTTCTTTGCAACACCTAATATATGTGTACCTTATTTTGTATCCGTTAACGTTTTTAAACTGTTGTTACCAAATCCAATAATTTTATTTTCACATATATATGCTATAAACTACTTATTTATAGCTTTCCACTTTGCAACTTTTTAATTGATTGAATAACTGCAAAAGTATGTTTAACCACAAATATTGGAAGCTTCTAACAACCAAATAACTCCCGAAAATTTTGTAGGAGTATGTGTGGTACTCAACTTCCATCTTACATTATAAATTGACATAATTTATTTTCTAAAAATATATTATAATTTGTAAAAAGAAAGAGATCAAGATGGCTTTGAAATTCACCCTATTGTTTTTGCCATTGTTAGCTCATATTGTAAATTCCCAGCAGCCTGCAACTTTTGATATAGGGAAGTATGGTGGCAAACCTCATGCAAATATCGCCGAGGTATGTAAATAACTAATGGTATCCAAGCAACAATAATGTTTTCTTTTCAATTGTTCATATATATATATTTCTAGTTTTTTTATTCGACTTTCCAAATATGTATGACAGGCTTTATCAAGTGCTTGGAAGGAGGCATGTGCAGCTACGACTCCAAGTACAATTTTGGTACCAAAAGACATATATCTGTTAAATCAAGTGAAATTAGTAGGTCCTTGCAAAGCCCCTATTGAGCTTCAAGTCCAGGGCACCATAAGAGCCCCTTCAGATTATACTCAACTACCTGACAAGAAAGCAGAATGGATAACTATAAATTATGTCGACCATTTGACAATATCTGGTGGCGGAGTTTTTGATGGCCAAGGCAAAGAAGCATGGCTCAAAAATGATTGTGGCAAAAATCCAAAATGCGTCAAACTTCCTTTAGTAAGTATATATGTGTGTGCTTTGATCATCAAAATTGATTAATTAAGTAGATTGTAATAATTAATTAATTTCATATAATACAGAATCTGAGCTTCAATTTCATCACCAACTCTACCATTCATGATGTGACAACTCAAGACAGCAAAAATTTTCACGTCAATGTGATAGGGTGTAAGAATGTTACATTCCAACATTTTACTGTAAGTGCACCGGGTGATAGTATCAATACAGATGGACTCCACATCGCAAAATCAGAAGGAATATACGTCCTAGACTCCATCATAAAAACAGGAGATGATTGCATCTCCGTTGGTGATGGTATGAAAGAACTCCATATTCAAAATGTGACTTGCGGGCCAGGCCACGGCATTAGCGTAGGAAGTCTTGGAAAGGGAGCGACCGAAGAAGATGTGACGGGAATATATGTGAAGAACTGCACATTTATTGGCACACAAAATGGTATTAGAGTGAAGACATGGCCTTCTGCTCCGGCTAAGCTCAAGATAACAGGTTTGCACTACGAAGATATTATTATGGATAATGTTCAAAATCCTATCGTCATTGATCAAGAATATTGTCCGTGGAATCAGTGCAAACTTGACGTAAGTGAAATCTCTATCTATTAATTACTACCTTAATTTCTTTAAATTAATGTTAAGTAATTATATATATACTTTTTTGTATATGTACAGTCACCGTCTCTCATCAAGATAAGTGAAATTACCATAAACAACATCAAGGGAACGTCAGCAAGTCCAGTGGCAGTGTCGTTTGATTGCAGCAAGACTGTACCTTGTGAAAATGTGGAAATAGGAGATATTAATCTTTCATACAGTGGAAACCAAGGCCCTATCACCACTAAATGCTCCAACATCAAGCCCATTTTTGTTGGCAAACAGATCCCACCAATCTGTGCCAACGCAGCTCAGTCTTCTTAAAAAATATGTGTATATTCAAGAATGTAATTACTAATTAATAATTCTTCATAAAGGTAAAAGAGACAAATTTTAATTAGCATCCTAATCACTGTATATGCAACCAATTTTGTCCACAGGATGCATCATTAGTGACATGTAAATAACTGTGTTATGTTATCAATTAATATTAAAAGTGTCATTCTCTCATTTTTATTTTTCCGTTATTGGTAATGATCAATAGTATTTTCATTTATTAAGAACCCTTTAGAGCATGTTCGATTGACTTTTTCCTCTTTCAAAATCCATTTTGCATTTAATGTGATGGGCCACTTTTTGACAAAACTGCCCTCAATCAATAAAATGGTATTTGAAAGTTAAAAAGATATTTTGGTCATTTCATCAAAAATGCATTTGAAAAGTCAAAAAACTCATATTTGAAAATGGATTTTTTTGGTTGAAAAAAGCAACCGAACATGCACTTAATATATTAATTTTATAGACTGCAATGATATTATTATTATATAGAGAAAATTATAACAAATGGTACATTTGAAAAATAGTCATTTAGAACAAATATAACTCAAACAATTATTTAAACATCCATTATATCCCAGTCAAATCTAATTCAAAATCAGATATATTATTTCAATGAAATCAAATCTTACTCCACCACCCACCGCTTCGCGCCACCACCTTCGCACTACCACTCACCACCAACTATCCCACCCCAACTAAATTAATATTTTGATAGATTAATTTAAATTATAAAAAGCAAAAATTCAATATTTTTTGTACTATATTAGTTTTGTTGTTTTTATATTTGAAAAAATGTTGAATATAATTGCTCAAAAATTGTTGAAAGAGATTGAGTTTATAGATTAATATCTAGTTGAAGAAGAAGAAGAATGTGGAAATGGGAAAAGTAAATGAAGTGGGTTGAGCAACTGTTGTTTGAACTATCTGGAAGAAGGAGAAAAAAATATATTTTGACCGACAATTACTTTTACCTTGATAGCTGATCTGTCAGTTAACATTAATTTTTTTTTCTTTTACACCCAACAGTTGAATAACAAAAAAATAATAATAAATAAAAGACAACTTGTAGTTCAACTGTCTATCTGTGAACGATATACATGACTTTTGTACCATTAAGTTCCCATTTTACAAGGGTGATTATATTGCCACCATATTTTTTTTTTGCTGCACCACATTTTAATTAAATTTAAAGTCCTCAATCTTTGCCTATTGTAATACTTATGTCCCTATCCTTTTTACCATCAAATTCTTATCTTTAACCTTCTAATTAATTAGTATATCTCATCATTGATGATGATTTTTGTTAAAATATTCTATTTTGCGTGCTTTGAAATGAGATAAAAATATTTTGTCATACTTTTATATTTATTTTTTTTTTAAAAAAATATATATGATGGGCAAATAAGTAGTTTTACTCTTTACAAACAGACTTTTTGGACGTGAACTTTTATTATAGACGATATGTACTAATTAATAGAAGATTAAGGATAAAAAAAACAATGAAAAAAAGTTTATAACACAAGTGCTACAATAAATAAAGATTGAAGACCTTAAATGCAATTAAAATGTGGTGCAACAAATAAATTTTGTAATGTGAATATAATTATTCTTTTTACAAATGTTATGAAAAATAACCTTTTATGTTTATCTAAATTTCTAAATTCCCCTATAATATATAAATACACCTTCTTGTCAAGCCCCTTAGTTTTTAATTCTAAAAGTATAGAACGTTACATCGTTTAGAAGAGCTCCTACTCCGATAGGTAAATGGGATCAAGTCTATCGTGTGCCAAACAACCTCTTGCTTATATAGAATTTCTTAGCCACATTATGAATATATAAAACAATAATTACTTTTATGTATTGTGGATGTCATAAAGAAATTTTTAATTTGATGTGATTAAACATTGTATAAAGAAAATTTAGCGAAAAGTTTGATAAAAAACATAATAGATTTATTATTGAATTTTTATTTATCCTCAAACGGATCGTGATAAATTAAAATCCAATGAAGAAAGTAAGAACAAACTTATTTTTCTACATAAATTGTCGAGAAATAAAATAAGTATGAATAGATAATTGTATGAGAAAATTATAGCAAATGTCTGTTTACAAGTGACACTTTTGAAAAATGAGAAGTTTAAAAAAAAACCAAGTTGAAAATAGTCTTTATGGACAAATATACCCCCAAAATATTATTTAGAATCACTATATCCTCTTCAAATCTAATTCAAAATTAGGTTTATTATTTCACTAAATAAATCTCGTTCCACCACCAACCGCATTTGCACAATCGTTCGCCACCAGCTAACCCACTTCAAATAAGTTACTTTTTTGATAGATTAATTAATATTATAAAAGAACAAAAATTTAATAGGTTTTGTGCTAAATAGTTTAATTATTTTTAGATATGAAAATATATTGAATAAAATTGCTCAAAAATTGTTGTAAGAGATTGAGTTCATAGATTAATGTATGGTTGAAGAAGAAAAATGATTGGTCAACTGTCAGTCCAACAGTTGACCAATTTTATTTTTTTTAGTTGAATGAAAAAAAAAAATCAAACTACAATTCATTTGTATTGTGACAATTCAACTGTCTTCTAGCAAAAGGCTATACATGATTTTTTGTGCCAAAAAGTTGTCATTTTTGCAATTGTTATTAAAAATTGCTATTTAAAAAAAAATGATAATTTGCATATGTCTAGATTTCTAAATTCCCTTATTTGTATTACGTGAATTATAAAGTGAAGACCATTTAATATCTTTGTATGTTATTTAGATGTCGTGATCGTTGATTATTAACATTGTTGCCAAATTTTATTTTTTTGTACCTTAAATCGAATTTGACATTATTAAAATTCGAAAAATTAAATTCACTGTAATTGATATTGTTAATGTAAAATTCGCTAAATTTTACAACAAACAATTGAACATTTACAATAAACCATAAGTGACAAATTTAAGTATTCTAATTGCAATGGAAATATTGAACCTTGATACAAACTTGAACTAACGAATAAAATTAAACGATTCTAAGGCCACAAACAATTGAAACATTCATCCATACATTAAATATATTCAGATGTTTGAGTTCCCCATCTCCTGTTGAGTCATTTCATGGTACCATTGTTACGCTTATTGGCTTCTTACTAATGGTGGGCCTGACAAGTCATCCACCATTGGCGGCACCAGAGTTTACCATTCATAAACACACAAGAGTAAACATGTGTCCATGATAAGAGACACAGGAAAAGAGAGAGGGGGAAGAGAGATGGAGAGAGAGAGAGAATCTCAAAAGATTGAATTTGTCGTTTGTAAACGTCTGAGAATAGAAAGAATACATATCGTATTAAGACCCTCTTTCATATCATCATAAGTATGAACCTAGTTTCCAGCTGGCTTATTGCAATGAGTAATTCAATTCTCACATTCTCTGCTTTATAGTTCCCGTACCCATGTTGTGATCCTGTTGTGTCATAAGGGTGTGGTAGGATCAAGTGCCAAGTCCATGTAACATGGATTCAATTCCCCTTTTCGTTATCATTCACAATGTAATTATTGATGTTAACTACAGCTTGATTAATATAACATCAATCTATTCGCAATTCAATAATGAATTTTATAGACCAAAAAGTATAAGATGAGATTCCACATTTTCATTTCCTCTCTCAAACTCCTCAAAGACGAAAAAGGTAGCAACTATATGTACACATAATAACCTATCTTCACCACTGAAATTACATTGATGTCGATTCATTTAGATCTACCAAGATCACCATCCTTAATTTTGATTATGAGTGCATATTTTGTGCATGGCATCAAATATAACGGTTCAAAAGAGCAAAAGCAACAATAGTCTATGTAATTTCACCCAAATTTTTACTCAAAGTTAAAGACATAAGAATCAGACGAAAAAAAATTCCCCTAATTCAAACGTTATCATCCTCTATTCATTACTGCACAAGTACATTTCTCTCAACAACGGAAAACTATAACATCCAGTTATGTTATTTTTCCATCGAAAGAGGCCAAGTCATGCCCATAATTATCAAAATATTGAGTTGTTCTTTTATCCAATATTTTCAAATTGCCAATATACAAAGAAAAAGTAATAAACAAATTCCTAAAAAATTAACCTTAGACACAACAATTTCACTACGAGCAACCAATTTTTTAAGATGAAATCGATTCACCATTTATCCAGTATTATAGATCTAACATACATTGAAATCAGAATTACTTATTTGCTTAATTTTCTAACTTCACTTCAAATCACACAATAGTTATAATCAATCATTTTATACCTTCGATTAAATAAGCAGGAAAAACCCAGCAACACACAAAAAGTCTTTGAATTTTTGCATTACCTTTGATAAAATAAGTCGTAGAAGGCCACCCACGCACAGAACTAAACGACATAGTTTCATCCTCCGTCAAGAAATCTAACAGCGTTCCCCTATTCGTCTCGACCACTGTGGTCAAATTCCCAACCACCTCAATTAAACTTTGCGGGTGGCGCATGATTCCATTGCTGTTGGAAGGAGGGACCCAGTAAGAATGACCGGGTAAAAATGGAAGCCAATCGGGCGCAGAACGGCGGACGACGATTATGTGAATCGCCTTTTTGAGTTTCTTAATTCCGGCGCTTATAACCTCAGCAGCAGCCTCGTGTGAGTTGGATTGAGAGGAAGAATGTGGGTCCAGCTCCACCTCGATAAATTATACATGGGTTTTATCGGATTGATCGGAGCAATGGCGGTGGGTGTTTCACAAAAGAATCAGGAACACGAACACGAACAACAAATTCTTAGCAACAATGTTCAGATTTCAGAACGCTCAAAAGCCTTCTTCCCAGCCCAAACCGTGAGAAAATAGAAATATAAGGTTTTCAATTGAATTTGGGGTTAGATTTAGAGAAGAGCAAAGATAGGAGATTGATTATAGAAGACGTATTTCAGGTTGGAGCCAAATAATTCGTTTTCGCGGGTTGGGAATTTATTAAATGGGTTTAGTATTTGGCTTCAAATCCTAAAAAGCAACGGGCAAACAATTATAGGTTATACAACGTTCAAGGAACGTTCTCAAATCATTTATTATATAAAACCTTTTGCAACAGACACTTACCGTTGCAAAATGTCCTAAAATAAAGCATTTTGCAACGTGCGTGAACGTTGTTAAATACTATATTATTTGACAACAGTCATTGCCCGTTGTTGAATAGCGAAATGTATACTTATTTTGACAATAGACAATGACCGTTACAAAAGGATATATTGGCAAGATTCATTTAAATACCGTTGTCAAATGTCAATTAAATTAACTAATTGCAACAGACATTTGATGACTGTTGCCGTAAATCCGTTTTAGCAACAAGTTATTAACGAATGTTGTCATTGAGATGTTGTGAAAGACTCTTTTTGTTGTAGTGGGTTTTTGATATATATAAATTGTTGCACAATTTAGAATATTAAGAGCTTCCTACTTCCATAGTTAAATGGAATCAAGCCTATCGTATTCAATTTATAATTGATTAGATCAAACGAGGAGGAGGAGGAGGAGGACCATGGCATGTGCAAATTATTATTTACCAGATCGGTGTGTGGATCTCCAAGATGAAAGTAGAATTTACTCACATGGGTTGTTCTCTTGTCTATTTTCAATCAATTTTTCATTTTGTGTTTTTAGAAATAGTAAAAACGTGTTCTCTTTGCCATTTTTGAAAATGTATTTTTCAAAACACCAAAAAAATTATCAAAGAAAACAGAAAATGACAATATCATCGTTTTGGACGTTTCCTTTATAAAACGCGGCGGTTGCCAAAACGGTCAAAACGCGCATTTTGACCGTGGAGGTTTGCGTTTCGATTCTTAGTTCCGGCATTTTTTTTTCATTTTACGTTAGGAAAATTACTTATAATTTAACTATTTTTCGCGTTTTTTTTTTTTTTACAAAACGTGGTTTCTTACCCAAGTGGCCAGCCTCGCGATCTGTTTGTTGGTGGTCAGAGTTCAATTCCCCACTCCTTTCCAAATGTTTTTAATAGTTTTTAAATATTTTTAATTCCATAATTAAATATTTTTATTTCTATAATTATATGTTTTTAATTCATTTTTAATGTTTTTAAATGTTTTTAAATATTTTTAATTGTTTTTAAATGTTTTAATTCTATAATTATATATTTTTAATTCTTTTTAAATGTTTTTCATTGTTTGTAATTATTTTTAAATGTTTTTAATTCCATAATTATATATTTTTAATTATTTTTAAATGTTTTTCATTGTTTGTAATTGTTTTTAAATATTTTTAAATATTTTTAATTACATAATCAAATGTTTTTAATTGTTTTTAATTGTGTTTAAATGTTTTTAATTCCAAGTTTAAATTTTTTTAATTAATAAATATTTTTAATTCCAAATAATTAATTATTTTTAATTCCAACAATAATTATTTTTAATTAATAATTATTTTAATTCCAAGTAAGTCCAAATTTCAAAAAAAATTCAAAGAAACGCGTTTTCGAGTTTTCTGTTTTCAGAAACAATTTTCAAAAATTTCAAAAAGAACGCATTTTCAAAAATCTCAAAATAAGCACTCAAAACACAAAACACAAAATGAATTCAAAACTCAAAACACAAAACAGAAACGCAAAGAGAACACCACCTAAATTATTATTGATTTAGTGAATAAATATTTTTGTCTCTATATATCGATCCACACAAAATTATTACATAAGTAACAAATTACAAGAAAAAAATTGCGAGGAATGAGAGACAAAATATTTAATTAAGAAACTTATATTACACAAACATCAAGAAATAACATCTCACATCAGTTAAATATCAAAATATTAACCAAAATAAAATGGCTTGTTGGTTAATATTTTGATATTTAACTTATGTAGGAATTATCCCTTAACATGTACCGCAAGATGGTGACTCGTATGAGCACACTAATTTTAAAATTTGTGTGCTCATTGTTTAGTTTTAATTGGATCGAATTGCTTATTGGAGCTTAATTGTGACAATCTCTAAATTTGTCGTTAAATTTTTTTTTTATTCTTTATTTCAGGTCTATTGAAGGTTCTCAATAGCAGAATTAGAAACTAACTTTTTAAATAATTTAATATCATATTTAAAGAAAACAGGACATGTATATTTTTCTTTTTGTGCTTCAGGTCTGAAGGATACTAGTATCCTCGAGTTGAGTTAAAAATTAGTTTCTGACGGATACTAGTATATTTATATCAGTCTTAAGTCAAACATGAATATGCCCATATTTCAATTTGTTACCTTAACTCCCAATGCTTAATTTAAAATTATAACATACGATTCTTAAGACTTTGAAACTGAAACTAAACATAAAACTTTAGGAATGTACCAAACATAATAATTTATAAACTTGATTATATAGTCTTAATCACAAACATAGTAAATAAGATTCTCTTTTCTAAAATTTACAAAATTATGTTTCCCGATCTACATTAAAGAACCAAAACAACATTATAAGAAAATCTTCAAAAAAGTTGGATAAAAATAAAACGGTTGTCTTTTACGTGATGAATTAGTGTAGAGTTCTTAAAAGCTCTAAAGTCCTCGCGTTGAAAATAAGAACCGTCTTATAACTCATTTCCTTAATATATACTTCGGGCATTTGAGGAAAGTGAAACCAAACTTCTCTCTTCGAAATGACATGAAACTCCCTTCCATCGTTGCACGTCCGACTCCAAGTCTTCACTATCTCGGTGTATTGTCTATCCATTCTCTAAAAAGTCATAAAACGACTTGTAAGCGGTGAATCTTAGCGAGTAAAATAACAATCAATGCATAATAGATACAAATATATTATCATTTAATCCATTTAATTAATGAATACCACTTCTTAATCTTAGCTTATAATTTCATATGTGCTTAAATGCAAATTAATATATAATCATCCAACATCATAAGGAAACATCATCTTCATATTAATCACCTCATTGATACACATACATGAGGAAAATATAAAGCTGCTCTTAATAAAATCTGCATTCAAAATTCATCTAAAAACCAATCATTTATACTTGAATACAGAATGAATATGCAACCAGTGGCGGAGCTAGAAATTTTCCTTCGGATGGGCAGAAATTAAGTAGCGAAAAAGTTTTGAAATAATATAACACTAATAAAAATATTTCGATACGTTACAACAATTGTTCCTACACGTTTTCATAATTTAAAAAGGATGTGTAATTATATCATTATCAATTTTGTGAAACATCGTACTTTTGACAAGGTTGTCATGTAATTTCACATCAATATTAATTTCAGTAAAAATAAAATAAAATTAATTTTATTAAAATTTAAAATGATGAACAATTGGTATTGTTGGTTATTACTTCATTCACGTCAATATTCTTTTCTCTAGATATTCATTTTTATATGTCACTTAAAAACTATTCTAGATTTACAATAAAATATTGTTATCTCTGTGACTACGTCTAGACCGTCTCATCCATCCTAAAGTTCTATTCGACTATTCCTTAGCCAGGTAGCCTAAATATAAGAGATGGAGAAAAAGTAATTATATGGGTCTAGGTCGGTCTTTTTTTTCCAAGCTGGACGACATTCTCTTTGAAAGAATGACCACAAAGAGAGCAAGCTAAACCCTCATCTCCTCTCTTAGTCCCTCTGCAAGCTGGCTAGCTGGGTTAATAGATTTACGGCTGATTTTGGCTTATTGTAATTTTAATTTGAAAAAATATAGTGAAAATTACAATCGGATTAAGGTGCACTTATCTGCTAAGAAGATAATTGAATAGATGATATCAACTGAGCTTGGGGACCTGGGGGTAACCAGCAACTGATATGAATTAAAACTTGGAAGTTTGGCCAATTTGGGTTGAAACTTAAATTAAAACAAATTGGATTGCGACTTTTAGGTTAATTTATATTTTTGAAGTTGGACTTAAGCCATTTTCAAAATCTTTGCAGGGTCATTTGACCCCCTTTGTCCCTTGGTAGCTCCGTCCCTATATGCAACCAATTTTATCTTGTATTTGAGCCTGTTCTATACATAGAAACTTGTACACCGAGCGCTCAAACTTTGTGCTTAAAATAGCACTAAAGTCATCATACTTTTCTCGAGCAATTACTTGCTTGTTGGGATCCCAAGGCACAATGGCCTTAACTCCTCAAATAGCCCTCATGGCTAGGAGTCTATAAAAAGGCTCTCGTGGCCAATGACCTTACTATATGGACCCTAAAGTCCATGAGGACGCATCAACCTCCTTTGGTGTATATCTATGTACAGAACTTAGTTATGATTCACGATTCTTTCATTATTCATAAATTAATACTTCTTAATGATCATGAATCCACATAAATATCTCAATTCTTGTCAAGTATGTTTTCATTTCAATAAAACATAATAATCATTCTTAAATGAAACAATAATCAGAATATGCATAATCTCTAGATGTTATTATGTGAAAGGGCTACTAGATGCACACAATCAAAATACCAGAAGCATGAATATAGGATACTAGTAGCACGAGTCCAGAGAAGATTTGTACCAGATCTTACTACAACATATCATTTATCAATTATAGGGAAAACCTATGTCCATGCCAAAATCAATTAAAGCACTTGTTCAATCATATAGTATAAGCACAGTGAAATTCTTTGTAAAAATATTTTCTTAAGAAGATAAAATAAATGGATTAACATAGAATTAAGACTTGAACTATAATTGGTCACCAAATTTTTAACCAAATGAAGAATTATAGACTTCTGGTGATAAAGCTCCATGAATTAATTACATGTAAAGCTACAAGTTATTCTTTTATCACCTTAAGAATTTCGAGATTTCATTTACCCCTAATTAAATAAGTGAAATCATCGTTTAGAACAAATAACCATGTTGCTGGAAACTAAAATCTCACAAATAAATTCAAGGAATAGTATATTTCAATTGTTATATATCAGTAACAAAGTTCATCATTTCTATGGCTGAAATCTCTGGAATTATATTGCTGAAATATCATGAATAAAGATAGATATTTTAAAGGAAATTTCTTCGTTCCAACATAGGTGAATAAAGATCTGGAATTCTATCATAAATTCTTAATGAGTAAATTATAAACTACTGCAGAATTGAATTTCTAAACTTCAATAAGTGAAAATACTATGTTAGGGTAAGAAAACCCACTACTGGAAGGTGGAAATTATGACTCTAACTACAAAAACCAGCAACTTAACAGTAATAATATGTATAATATTGATACTGAACTTTTAAGAAAGATGGCTCAGAAATAATTAGATTTCTAAAAAAATTCTTAGTTTTAGCATAGATTAAGCTACAATTCCACAAATTTCAGCATAAACATTAAAGGTAAGGAAAGAACAAAAATCAAATGTATTAATTACTGCAAAATTATAAACACATAAATGTTTTACTCACCTAAATTTTTTTACATTTGGCTGTGATTTTCCTCAATGACTAAAGAGTTCTATTTATAGAGGAAGTCTTATGGTTTGTTTGTTGTTTCTTATTTTCTTAATTCTACTTATTTAATATTTGGTTATCTAAATTTCGTTATTTCATACAAATATAGTATCGCACTATTGGATTAATTTATTTTTTGATTTTAAGTTCTACCAAACAGCCCCTAAGAAGTCATGATGACTTCTTGACAAGTGTCCAAAATTCATTATTTTAATAGAAAAATAGGCAGATTTTTATGTTTGAGATGCCATGTTCAGGTCGATATTTGAGGGTCTTAACGAGATCCAAACTAAGAGAACTTTACTCCGTTGCGAAGTTCTTGTTACAAGCTTCGTAACGCATACACATACAAAAAGAACAGATCATCCGGCTGCTCGTACGACTTACTCAAATTACGCTGCTTGACCACGAAATTCTACACTTGGCCTAATTTCCAGATGTTCCAAAATTTCCCTAAACTTTGGTTCAACTTTGGTTCTATTTTCTTTGCTTATCCCGACTCGAAAAGTTTACAATTTTGATACCAAAACAAAGGTCTCGACATGAACTTCGATGTGGTATGACATCCACCGTCCATACTTTAATGTACTACTCATAGAATGCTCATGAAATAGGCTCGAACACAATGGCAAAACTGCAATTTATCCAAACTTTCCAAGATAAGTTATTAAGGAATAATGTATTGTTCGCAAAACAATAAGCACGATTCTCTTCCTTTGTGAGAGTTCAGAATGTCTTTTAACTACAGAATGTTGAATATATAATTGTCCAACAATTAACTTTAAGAAACTTCAATATTTTCGAAATTTGCACTTCTTTCTAAATATTCTATTGGGTAAATAGCACTAGAGGTCCCTAACTTTTGAACATTGTATCGATGGGGCCCTTAACCAAAAGTTAGGGAGTCCGACTGCTAATGAACAAAGATTAAGGATCCAATCGTTACAACGTTCAAAATTTAGGGACCCCTAGTACTATTTACTCTATCCTATTTATTAATTTTAAACATATAAAACGTACGTCAGGAAACTAGAAACATTCTCCGTAGTTAGATTGCTTGGAGAATAATTTTCCATAAATGAAATATCACCAACTCATGCATCGTGCCAAAAAAAATGACGTCCCGCTTCCTAATTTCCACGCATTAATACATTTTTCTGCTATAATCCATGTCTTCATAATTCTCTTCCAAATGGGACTGTCTTGTTCTCAAAGCAATCTCCTTTGAGTGGCACACTTTGCAATATTTCTCGCGTAGCCTTACCAAATATTGGAAGCATGCATGCACAACCAGGGTTTATAAACTGCGCCAACAAAATTCCATATAAATTTCTTTTTATAAAAGAAAATAAATTTGGGCTTATCTACACCACTGGTTATCATTATGTACAGAAATTATGGCTAATTAAAGAAACAAAGGAGTAAAAACCTTCTTCAAAAGAGTAATGCTATTTGCAATCTTCACTATCGGTAGTCATCATATGTGTCATTACTCAATTAGATGAATTATTCATAATTAATGGCTATAAATACATTACTTAATTAAAGTAAATAATTCAATCAATTGAATAATGCCACGTATGATGACTACCAGTAGTGAAGACTGCAAATAGCATTATTCTCTTCAAAATTATAGCGGGCATTAATGTTGCTGTTATGATATGATTAATTTAGATTTGAGAGTCTGTTTAATTAGAAACAAGTTTTCAAAGTATTTTTTAGTCAAAAGTGCTTATTGAATATAGCCAAATAACTATAAATATTTAAAAAAAAAAATTACATTTAAGAAGCGCTTTTGCCTTAAAAACACAATCTAATAGTCAAATTTTATAGTAACTTGCTACACAATGTATAATTTTTTTGAAATCTATAGTTGGTGGGGTTGACTTATTAATTTTGAAATATTTATCCCCAATTCCAAACGTTATAATGAAATGCTGCTAATTATTTATTTCTAAATGGTTTTAAGAAATACTGCTTATAAGATGGTAAACTAAACTGTTATTCATAATTATAAATAAATTTCCAACCAAATCCAATCATTTTATTTTCATATATATTATATGCTATAAATTAGTTATACATAGCTTGCCGCTTTTTAACTTTCTAATTAATTGAATAACTGCAAAAGTATGTTTAACCACAAACATTGAAAGCTTCTAACAACCAAATAACTCCCGGAAATTTTGTAGGCGTATATGTGGTACTCAACTTCCATCTTACATTATAAATTGACATAATTTATTTTCTAAAAATATATTATAATTTTGTAAAAAGAAAGAGATCAATATGGCTTTGAAATTCACCCTAATGTTTTTGCCATTGTTAGCTCATATTGTAAAGTCCCAGCAGCCTACAACTTTTGATATAGGGAAGTATGGTGGCAAACCTAATGCAAATATCGCCGAGGTATGTAAATAACTAATGGAATCCAAGCAACAATAATGTTTTCTTTTCAATTGTTCATATATATATTTCTAGTTTTTTTATTCGATTTTTCAAATATATATGTCAGGCTTTATCAAGTGCTTGGAAGGAGGCATGTGCAGCTACGAGTCCAAGCACAATTGTAGTACCAAAAGGCACATTTTTGTTAGACCAATTGAAATTAGTAGGTCCTTGTAAAGCCCCTATTGAACTTCAAGTCCAGGGTACCATAAGTGCCCCTTCAGATTATACTCAACTGCCTGACAAGAATGCAGAATGGATAACAATAAACTATGTCGACCATTTGACAATATCTGGTGGTGGAATTTTTGATGGCCAAGGCAAAGAAGCATGGACCAAAAACGATTGTGGCAAAAATCCAAATTGCGTCAAACTTCCTATAGTAAGTATATATATGTCTTTGTGCTTGATCATCAAGATTGATTAATTAAGTAGATGGTAATAATTAATTAATTTTATATAATACAGAATCTGAGTTTCAATTTCATCACCAATTCCATCATTCATGATGTGACAACTCAAGACAGCAAAAATTTTCACGTCAATGTGATAGGGTGTAAGAACGTTACATTCCAACAATTTACGGTGAGTGCACCGGGTGAGAGTATCAATACAGATGGAATCCACATCGCAAAGTCAGAAGGAATATATGTCTTAAACTCCGTCATAAAAACAGGAGATGATTGCATCTCCGTTGGTGATGGTATGAAAGAACTCCATATTGAAGGGGTGACTTGTGGGCCAGGCCACGGCATTAGCGTAGGAAGTCTTGGCAAGGGCGCGACCGAAGAAGATGTGACGGGGATATATGTGAAGAACTGCACATTTATTGGCACACAAAATGGTATTAGAGTGAAAACATGGCCTTCTGCTCCGGCTAAGCTCAAGATAACAGGTTTGCACTACGAAGATATTATTATGGATAATGTTGAAAATCCTATCGTCATTGATCAAGAATATTGCCCGTGGAATCAATGCAAACTAGACGTAAGTGAAATCTCTATCTATTAATTACTACCTTAATTTCTTTAAGTTAATTATAAGTAATGATATATACACTTTTTTCGTATACGCACAGTCTCCATCTCTCATCAAGATCAGTGAAGTGACCGTAAAAAACATAAAGGGGACGTCAGCAAGTCCGGTGGCAGTGTCGTTTGTTTGCAGCAAGACAGTACCTTGTGAAAATGTGGAAATGGGAGATATTGATCTTACATACAGTGGAACTCAAGGCCCTATAACCACTAAATGCTCCAACATCAAGCCCACTTTTGTTGGCAAACAGAACCCACCAATCTGTGCAAATGCTACTCAATCTTCTTGAAAATATATTCCACCAATTTTGTAATAAAGTAGGGAATTTAGAGAGGTTTTATTTAATTCTAGAATGTAATATTAATAATGTCTCTATTATCTTAAAAGAGACAAGTTTAATTAGCTTACTATATATTATATAACATATGCAGACAATTTTGTGCATTGATGTATGATTAGTTGACAGGTGAACTACGTACTGATGTTCACAATAATAATGTGATTTGATATATATACTCAGTATATGTCGTCTTTTGAAATTATGTCTTCAATTTCTAAATCAATATTACAAGTTCTTATTTTTTTATTTTTCTTTCACATGAGATCCAATGCTAGTGGCATGTAGAAACCTTTTCCGTAGTTACATTGCTTGTAGGATAATTTTCCGTAAGTGAAATGTATTTTTGTGCTTGTAGGATTGCGTAATATTATAAAATATCAGAAAGTAAATTAAAATGAAATTTGGAACAGGGAACAGAGTTAGATATAGAAATAATAGAATATCTAAATAAGAAACATAACATTATACAAAAAAAAAATATAAAAAGACTTATTAGATCTGTTACTATTAATTTCTTAAAAAACTAAATTATAATATTCCCTTTTGAAATGAATTATTAACTATTGATAGGTGAAGTTAAATGAGATAAATTATAATGAAATCTTGAGTCCTATTACTTTAATTTATCAAACTTTTCGAGAGTTTAGATTGTCGATCACTTTAGTTTAATTTTAGTTAACAACACTTTGGAAGGAAGAACCATGTGAAGCATATGGTTTTATAATAATAATTGATCAACTGATGATTATATATTCAGAACATGATAATACTTATGAACAAGTGACCACGATAATGTTTCGACAATTATAGAACATGACAACACTCACCAATAAACATATTTTTTACTACTTGATCAGCTGGGATTTGCTAGGACGTGTTTTTTAGTTTTGAAATTATTTTTATAAATTGTGAATAATGTGTGGATAATAAGTGGATTGGATATTATAAATTTTATAAAATATGTAAATAAAAAATATGTTTAACTAAATTGATTAGCTGGAATTATAATTTAAATTTGATTAACTCTAAATTTAAACAATTTGGCACATAAATGGACAGCAAGTCAGCAACGGAACCATAACGTGGTCCTTACATACCGGTGTGGTCTAAGAAAATTTACTCACGAAGGCCAAGCGCCACCCTTGCCACTCTGCACAGACCAGTCCAGCTTAATAATGGAGTCCAGCATATGGATAGCAGCGGTGGCAAGCATTTGGATTCAATGCAGTTGCGGTGCTTCATACGCTTTCGGCATATACTCGCCGCTTCTAAAATCAAGCCAAGGTTATGATCAATCCACTCTTGACTTGATTTCAGTCTTCAAAGACATCGGAGCAAACGCCGGAATCCTCTCCGGCTTCCTCTACTCCACCACCGCCACCAATTCCCGCCACCATTCCAGCTCATTTTTCCGTCGGCCCTGGGTGGTCCACGCCGCCGGCGCAATCCAGCGCTTTATTGGATACTTCTTCATGTGGCTTGCCGTCACTGGAGCTATTCACCGGCCGCACGTGCCAGTGATGTGCATTTTGATGTTCCTAGCTGCGCATGCTCAGACATTCTTCAATACGGCTAACGTTGTTACGGTGTTCAGAACTTCCCCGAGTACAGCGGCACCATTGTTGGTATCATGAAGGTACCTTCTGTTTTAGCTGTCAAATTTTAATTCATAAACAATAATTTGATTGGTTTTTCTTGTCCAATTTTTCAAGTTGATTTTGAAGATGAATTTGAGCAGATTACGTAGTTGCTTGAATCCTTTTAAAACTCCGATAGAGGTTTATAATTTTAACTGGGAATTTGTATTGAGAATGAAATGTGATTTTTTATTTATTTGTCTATATTTGAAATGATTATAAACAATTTGGGTAGCATCGAAGAATTCTCTATCTATTTTTGCTATAAAATCCTTTAATTGCTATTGATCTTTTGATTAAACTAAAAACAATGTTTTTGGGAATTTCCTAGGAAATTCACGAACACTATATTTTATGATTTATTTCTGCATTTGTGTTGTGGACTACATGTTTCAACTATTTTAACTTGGAATCTTAGACCGAAACTTTTTTGAGTATTTTAATAATTCGAGTGATTTACCCCATAACGGGCTAACTAATGATTTAAAAATGTAGATCAATTCTCAGATCTGATGCCAAATCACAAAATATATATGGAGATGGGACCATGCTTATGTGTAAAGAACTTGATAAAAATTTCTCTCCATTGATTGATTTTGAGCACGTTTCGCTAAGCTTAATAGCTTCCTTTATAAGTAAATAATTTTTTTTTTGGATCTAAAGAGTTATTTTAAAATAAGTAACGTTTCTTGTAATGCTCAAACATGTTTGGTAAAAAAAAGTAACTTTTTGGGTGTTGGTTGACAGGGTTTTCTTGGTCTAAGTGGAGCAATATTGATACAAGTGTATCAAACAATATCGAGAGGAAAGCCAAGTACTTTCTTGTTGATGATGGCTCTTTTACCACCTATTTTCTCTCTTGTTCTTATGTGGTTTGTGAGAGTACATCTGGTACCTAACAGAGATGAAAATGAGAAGAAATATTTAAATGGTTTCGCGTTGAATTCTGTGGTAGTCGCAGCATATCTTATGTTCTTAATAATCTTGAGAAACACCGTCATTTTGTCACCATGGATGTACACTCTAACGTTGGTAATTCTACTTGTTCTACTCTCTTCACCAATTAAGATCGCGATGAAAGCATATAAGGAGGACTTAAAGAGATCATCACAAACATTCTTAAACACCTCATTAATGAACGACTCCAATTCGTTTAACTCAGAGAATCCTGAAGATTGCCCCGAGGTTCCAACTGATATAATTTATGACAAGCCCAATTCCGAGGATACTTTGTATATTGAAGAACTGAATCTTTTTCAAGCAATGCGTACGACGAACTTTTGGTTGTTGTTTGTTGCAATACTCTGTGGAATGGGTTCGGGAATGGCCACAATAAACAATATCAGCCAAATAGGAGAATCACTCGGTTACACATCAGTTGAGAGAAGTACATTGGTTTCTCTATGGAGCATATGGAATTTTCTCGGACGTTTTGGCGCTGGATATGTGTCAGATATTTTCTTGCACAGAAGAGGTTGGGCGAGGCCATTGTTTAGTACTCTTACACTAGCAGCCATGGCTGCAGGCCATATAATTATTGCTTTGGGTTTTCCGGGAAATTTGTATGTGGGTTCGATTTTAGTTGGTGTTTGTTATGGTTCACAATGGTCGTTGATGCCCATCATCAGGTCTGAGATATTTGGTGTGCTGCATATGGGTACTATATTTAACACCATTGCTGTGGCTAGTCCGATTGGATCTTACATATTTTCTGTACGGCTGATTGGTTACATATATGACAAAGAAGCATCAGGACCCAGAGGCGGAACTGGGGGGGGGGGGGGGGGGGGGGGGGGGGGGCTGGCCTGGGCTATAGCCCAGTCCACACCCAGCCCAGATCCAGTGAAAATTTTTTTTTTAATGATTTTTTAAGTTATAGTCCGGCCCAATTAAATTTGTAGTCTGGTCCAAAATACAAAACCCAAATATCTTTTCAGCCCAAAATTATCTAATTAATCCAATCCAACATTCCAACCCATTTCATAAATGTCCAAATCCAAATTGGCAATCCATTAATCAACTAATAGATTTTGAGAAGAGATTCAAAAAAAAAAAAACCTAACCTAACCTAACCATTAAAGCTTGGAGTGCACTGCCGACGAAACTGCTGAAGACGAACGGCCCTTGAGGAAACGAACACCTGAACTTGGAACTTGGAACTTGGAAGAAAGGTTTTTTTTTTTTTTTTTTTTTTTTTTCTCTTCCGACTTTTCCTGGAGAAATTTCTGAATGCCTATGTTTGTGATTTGTATTTTGTCATTTGCCAAAATCCCCTGTTTGTGTTGTGCGTATATGCTTATAAGCTTATTAGAATATTATTAAGTTAGTGGCTTTAGAGTTTAGTGCGCCTGACTATTTGACTTATTAATTTGATATAATTATTAGTTATATAAATATTGATTATTAATAATATTGATTATTGATTATACTTATTACTTATTAGATTATTGACTATTAGACTTGTTGATTATAATTTATAATTTATAAGTTATTTACTTATTATTAACAGAGTATTATAAATTTATAATTTATATTTACAAGATGAGATTAGATCAAAAATAGAATTTGAATGGATAAGACAATTGGTTATATTGTATTATTATTGCCTTGCCGGCTAAACTACATAGATAGGACAATTTCTTGGTTTTCACGCTCCCATAAATGATTGTGTGAAAGAAAATGTCAATTCCCTTTTTCTTTCATTAGAAAATTAACAAATAATTAATATGTCATCTACACTAACAATAAATTACAAAATACAATCAATTCAATGAAAACAAACTAGCTACAAATTAGCAAAAGAATATGAGGTATATTTGACCAAACATATATTTAGGTCTTGGTCGGTAGCCATTTTATCCAAAAAAATTCATTTTTTTGCTTACAATTTTTGACTTTTCAACTTTTTTTATACTACCAAAACCTTTGAAAAGTCAAAAAGTAATCAAAAAAACCCATTTTTTCCCCAGAAAATCTCTACTGAAACAAGCCCTTATTCTTAAGAGTAAAGATTTTGACAAGACTAAATATAGCAAAGTGAGGAGTACGCATGACACGTGTTAATTGTTAAGAATGTACTATGTAGTCATCCTCGGAAAAAATCGATTTTTTAGTGTAAAAAAAAAAATTAGTGTAAAAATTTTTTTTTAGTAATAACCCAGTCTTAAAGTGCATTTTTTTAAGTAGCAGTCTGGTCTTCAAATATTCCTAGTTCCGCCCCTGCATCAGGTGAAGGCAATTTGTGTAGTGGCACTCATTGTTTCATGATATCGTTTTTCATATTGGCGGCTGTTAGTTTTTTTGGGTTTCTAGTTGCATTCGTCTTGTTTATGAAGACGACAAGATTCTACAAGACTGTTGTCTTAAGACGCCAACGAAATTCTGGAAGAGGCTGAAGATGCATATATTTTAGCATGCTTAAGGTGTTCATGAAATTCGTATTTCTTTTTTGTTTAACATTGTTCATTGGTATGCTTGAATTTCCTGAAGATGCATATGTTTGTTTGTGTCTTTTGACATAGAGCAAATAGTTTTTGTTTTTATGAAAATTGTTGAGGATCTCCGGACTGGACATTTGTTGTTAACCCTATTTTATTTAGTCTTATAGAATCGAGTGTACCTAAGGTCCTTGAATTTGCACTAGTCCTGAGCTATTAATTAGGGTAATTTGATATTCTTAGTAGCCTTGCTGAGCTTATGCTATCAAATTTACAAGAATGTAATTTTGTATCTGGGGCGCTCCTTAATATTAGATTTGTGTATTTATTATGTGGAGTCCTCCCTAATAATCTATTTGTGTATTTCAATAATTATTTATTTAATGAATTTAAATATTCTCTTCATCCCACAAGATGTGCTTCCTTCTATTTTCACATGGATTAAAAAATATAATTAATATAGTTGAATAATCTTTTAGAAAATTCTCAGACCAGATGCTTAGAATCAAACAAGTATTAACAGTCCGTTTTGCCGGGGAATAAATCTGTGAGTTCTATCAACAGAACAGAAGAGAAGAAGAGATTTCGAGTTTTTTGTTAATCGGATGACACCCGGATTTGAACCGGGGAAAAAGGATTTGCAGTCCCCCGCCTTACCACTCGACCATGCCGCCAAAATGATACAAAATGGAATTTGCTTTTAGGTCAAACTACTGTTTTATTATGTTATCAAAATGTAGGATTTTTTTTTTTCCCCTCTACTCTGGAGAGACTATACTAGTCAGGTTGTGCTTCAGCTGGTTTACAATATATTAGGGAAATTGGTGCAAATGGTCCCTAACCTTTGACCTTATTGTGCAAATGGTCCATAACTTTTATTTTTTAGTGCAACAGTCTCTAATCTATGTGTTTTAGTACGCAATTGGTCTTTATTTGATAAAAAGACTAATATACCCTTATTTTTAATTAGAAAATTTTTTAATTGGATTCTTAACATTTGCAAAAGGTACAAATGAGTCTGATATTTTAATTTTTTATAAAAAATTAAAAAAAACTAACAAATTGATAATATACTAAATTATTTTGTACAGTTTACGAACTATTATAAAATAACTATAATTTAAGCTCATAATTATTAGCAAACGTGCTAATTAAAATTATTTTATTATTATTAAGTAATCGTTAAAATTTAAACTTTAATTGTATCATTACAACATAAAAAGAAAAATAACTTGTTACAAACTTTAGTTTTTTATGACCCCAATTGTGACGATCTTTAGTTTATAAGTAATCAAATTAAAACAAATTAAATTAGAGTTTTATTTTTAAAAAAAAAAATTGAAGAAACTTCTGTGACTCCTAGTGTTTTTTACATACCTATAGGTGAAACCATGTTCTTTCACATGCCAGATTCATATAGTCATTAAAAGTTTGACACACGACAATTTGTAGTGGCAAAACTTGAATTCAAGTTTTTTGGCAGACTTTAATACAATGATAACTATTTCATCTAAATCTTGAATTGTAAAAAATGAAATATATTTATCAAGTTGGAGTCTTCAACGGAACGAACGGAAAATGCTGCAATGCCAAGGCCAGGGGTTGAAGTCATAGGGCAAAATATGGATTGCAATATCAATATAGGCAGGTGTAGGCACGTGTAGGCACATTCGAAGACTGTAGAAGTTGTCAAAACTCTCTAGAAATGAAGGGAACCTTGTGGGAAAGGTTTTAATAAGTCTTGAGAGTTCTATTGGAGGCCTTGAAGGAGCATTCTAGAATGTTTGGGAGAAATGTAAAAACATCTTGTAATTTATAACGTCATATGTAAAAAAATATAGGAAAAATATAGAAGGTTATAAATACATACTTGCTAGAACATTTTTTGTAAATATGTTGTAGATGAATTTAGTGAACGAATGCCAACTGTAAAATTAAATTGATAGGTGGATGTATAAATATGTCAATGGGGGCTCATTTGTAAGTAAGGAAGTAAGAACTAAGCAAGTTAAAAGCAAACAAAAGAGGGAGAGTTTCATTGAGCCGTGTAATAGTAGTATCGTGGAAAGAGATCTTTATGGCCAAAATGCCAATCCATGGAATGTGTTAGGCGATAATGATCCTTGGGATACTTCAATAACATGGGACAAAGATCGAATCAAGATGACAAAGAAAACTATGTATGTTTTTACCAAGTTGTCGAGAAGTGGCATGAAATTAAGAATTGAAAGAAGAGCCGGTTGCGGGACATGGGGTGGTCAAACCGGGGCTAAAAGAATCGAGAACTGCAATGGTGAAATTATAGGCTCCAACAAAATGTTCAGATTTGAAGTAAAGAAAGACTATGATTAAATAAAGAAGATTAATGGACACTGGATTATGCACGAGTACTCTCTTGAGGGTCTTCCTTTGGAAGATGGTACGAGCAAGAATTACATGATATGCAAGATAACGAAAATCTTGAAGGATCGACCCGTGAGAGGTTGTGAAAACCTTAGAATTGTCGAGGAATTGGGCAAGAAAAGATCAAGAACAATGGAAGACTCGCCGCATGCAAACAAGAAGCAAAAGGATCAAAATTGTTTTAGGGATGATGAGTATGACATGCAAGAGGTATTTAATTGCGAGAAATGCTACTCGTACATAATGCTTTACAGATCCACTTACAGAATCTGATGTGGCAAGACAAAATACCATTTTTTATTTTAAGCCAATTTCTCATGAGATATTGAATTAAAATCAAGTTGAAAAGAACATTTGACCAAAGTGCTTCAACCCAAAAGCAAGAAAAGCAGAACACAGCAGCCTCCTTCCCAACGCCACCGGAACTTTAAGCCACCAACCCACCGGCCACAATCTCTTTTCCATCTCTAAGCCTCCATCTCCAGCGACAATCTCTTTGCTAATTCTTACCACCTCGTAGGACACAAAAACTAAGGAGAGAATCATCTTATTTGCTCAATCTAATTCTAGATAATTGTATGAGGCAAGAGAAAGGTATAATGAACTGCTAAAGAAGTGGCCACATCATGAGATATCACTGTGGCTGTAAATTCAGATCTTCTACAGTGTTATGAACAATTATACAAAGACATCTATTGATTGTGCGGCTGGTGGGTCACTCATGAACAAAACTTATGGAGAAGATTAAGAAATATTTGAAGATATGGCATCCATCAGTTATTTCAACCTCAAGAAAAAAAGGTGTGTCAGTTGAAGAATGTGTTATGGAGAAGATTCAGACAAAAAAAAAAATTTATTTCAACCTAAAATTATCATTGTAATTTCTCATGGAGCAACAATCAACCAAAATGCAGCCAAACCATCGGAGGCCAAATCCCAAAATGCATTTCCAGCCATGTGCCGTCGGTGGTGGTAATGGTGATGTTGAACTGGGATATTTTTAGGGAGGTAGTGGCGGTGGTGGGCAGTAGGGGTGGCGCATGTGGTTATAAATCTGGGTTTTGGTTTCACTACAACCAATTATATCTCACATGGATAAGTATAGTATATAAAAAACAGGCATACATAGCATCACTCAGTCATAATTCATGAATCGATAACAGTTTCAAATAGATATCATCATTAGCCGGCAAGGCTATCCAACATACAAGTACACAAATAAAATAATTTTTTTTTTCACAGCTCACAAAAATAACGAAAATAATAAAGTCACACCAAGCTTGAGAGTCGAAAATAAAGAATTAAAACATAATTAATTTATAAGCAAAACTTGAGGTTCGAAATTAAAGAATTAAAACTAAGCTACATCGTTCATCCAAACTTTAAATCTAGCTACTCATGATTTGGTAAAAAAATAATATGGAAAGTTTCAGAATACATAACCAGATCTTGAATAAAAGAGAAGAATTGAATATCTTGCACCAAGAATTATGTCTTCAAGTTCCAATCTTCAATCTCACCATCGTTTTTCGTCTTTTTCTCTATGATTCAACCACCTTCTTTTGACCTAGGTTAGATCTTTATATAGTGTTTTATTAATTTTGAAACTCATGTACGTGAAAAGATGAAAAAGAACCTGACTAAAGTTAAAATAAGCCAAAAATCATCCAGACGCGCAAATAGTGCATTGCCGCAGTTTGCAAACCGCATTGTTGCCAAATTTTGATTTCCAATCATAATTGCAAGCTTTAGTCCTCTAAATTTTAATGTGTATTTTATTTGGTCCCTTGTTTATAATTTGTCCATTTTTCCTCTTTAATCATCCTATTTGCAACTCAAGTCTTTGAACTTTGGATTTTATCTTCTTTAGTCTTCTAATTTCTGTTTTCATTTCAATTTAGTCCTTTTTTATTTGTAACTCAAGTCCTTCAACTTTAAAATATTTGCAAGTTAGTCCTCATTTCCAAATCTTCGTACATTTTCAATCTTTTTTTTTGTTGCTCATTTTGCTTTGTTTTGCTCCAATTCTATTCGAACTCAGATTTTGACCTAAAACAATTAAATCAACACACAATTAAGTAGAAAATCACTTAAAAGTATTTACAATCGTCCACTTTTGATGGTTCAGATAAGTGTAAAACTACACTTATCAGCGTACATGGAATAAGGGTTAATATTGTATTTCCATCTGCAATCGCTACATCAATTACCATAGATACGAGCTTGACGATGAGTGAAGTAGTTGAAAAAGTATTTGGATCATTCACTCATTTGAAAGGGATAGGGTTAACAGTCAAACATATAACAGATGGTGTACTATTCCTCGTTTCTAATGACTCTACATTTTTTACCGACCACAACTTGGTGGTGGATGATGGGTTGATCAGTCTTCCTAATCTCAACTTCTGAAAAAACGAGACTATAGAATTACTTCATGTCTAAGATTGTTTATCGTACCAATAAGAATACAAATGTTATAGTATGTATTATTCTACTTTTATCAACAAAAAAAAAATTAGTAACTATTTGTTACGAAATTTTTCCTTAGTTATAAGAAGCGTATCAAGTTTCAAAAGTAAAAGCCATCTTATAAGTTGGGAGTCTAAATTTCAATAATGTAGTTTTTGTATTCAAGATTTCAATGACATATTTGGCAAAGTAATTCACATTTGTATGTTTTATTTTATGGTGATATTTGTTACCATAAAAATTACACTACAATTTTAACTATTTTTTTCTATATACTAACGCGGTCGTATTTTAAATTACATAAATAACTACACATTTAAAGACTTTATTTGACATATTTTATTTTTGTTGACGTCTGAACCTGTACCAGTCCACATGCCAACAGATCTCCAATCACTCCTCTGCCAGCCTGTATGTTACCTGCACACTAGGACGACCGTTAGGCACCAAGATCTCCGGAGAAAAATGGTCCGGCGATCGTTGGCACTCCGACGATCAAGTCAACAGCCGGTATATAAGAAATACACGGGGGCGGGAACAAAATAGGGGTGTGGGAGAGACAAGCGGGCAGAGGTTTAAGCAGAGTTTAGGGTGGGATTCTTAAGCGTAAAAGTGCGTACCTTGTAACAACCGGGTGCGTTGTACTTATAGCGCGAGAGACCTAATTGATTTAGGAGACCGATCAATTTGATACTCAATCGGATCCTCTTTCCTTATGTGATAAAGATCCTTCCTTATCTTTGCAATCTTCGGGATTATCTTCCTTCTTTGAGTTTATCGTGCTGCATGATTTTAGGAGATTACGATCCGGCTTCCTTGTGAGGATTCGTGCGCCAAATCAACTCGATCTTTCTTAAATTATTTCTCTGCTCGCCCCGGTATACCGAGTTGCTCGATGGTAACGAGTGATGCGGGGCCTGACGAGGCCCTATGGTTCACATGGGGGCGCCGAGGCCCTCCGCATGACTCGCGGATTTCTGGCTGTCGAAGGCCCAAGTGCGTTACGGGCCATTTCAAGGCCCTAGCATGGCCCAGATAGGGCTCTTGATAGATTGCGAACTAGGCTCTTACTGGGCTTAGATGGGGCCTGTGCTGACGTGGCGGCCATATCGTAATCGTGTGGTAACAATAGTCCTCCAAGTCCAAGCCTATTATTTATGATAGGCGTGGGACTTTTGAGGATAAACAGGATGTTGGTGTGCCTCGCAGGAATGTGTCTCGCGGAAAATGTGTTCTTAAGGTGGTTCGGCAGGGAGTAATTCGTCCTACCCAGTATAGTCCCCCAAGTCCGAAGTCGAACATTTATGACGGGTGAGGGCTTAAAGGGGCCAGGCCAATCTTTTGACGTTTCGATTCCGTGCGCGTGTGGGGGAGGGAGACGCTTTCAAATTTGGGGAATCATTTCCCTATCATTAATGGCGCAGACTCCTGGTGGAACTCGAAAAGTTGGTGTCTTTAATGCCTTGGGGAGGTAGAACATCCGTGCGTCATTCTAGGTTCTTGGTTATGCCCGTATTTATTGCATTACGCTTCTTTCTAACGTAGCCCTTTATAAATAGGATGCAAGTTTAACAAGATTCTTCTATCGTATTGTATTCAACTTGTCATTACCGTGCGATCAAGATAGAGATAGAGGACGTGTGATGGTGGTGCGGCTGGGAAGCTGGCAACTGAGATGCCCGTTAACCGAAGAATCAACATTCAGAGGACAAAAGGATTTGCCAATCAACATTCAGGGGACCAAACATCCAGGGTGGGGATCTAGGCTTAGCAGCCTTGGTCCGGCCCTCTCCTGAACGGTTGATTGGGCGACGGGGGGGTTCTCATGCTGCCAAGAAAGGCGTCAATGGCCTTTTTTGAGCAGCATGGTCTAATTAGCCACCAAATAAACTTAGGTTGGCTCGGGGGACTCCCTATCAAAATGGAGTCAGGTTTCCTAACCTGAACGATGCCAGCGTAAACTAGGGGATAGGTTTCGTAGATCTAGTTACCCCATTTATGTACTGGCCCAGAGAGGCAGCGGGGGTTTTTAAAACATACTGCAGTTATATCTTCTTTTGTATTGTGTGCCGTATGTAATAAAAAGGGTGCCGAGTTACCTTCATATCTGTATGTGCGTACCCTTATCGTGCTTATGATGCCCACGTTTTACTTGTTCCGAATCTCGCTGATGCTTAGCTTTGCGAAGTCATTGGTACAAGACTGAGGTGGCGAACAACATCCCCAGCGACGCGGAGTGGTTCGCAAATCATGATTGATACTCCGCCGTTATGTAGGAATTTCGATGGAGTTGGGGTGGGCGTCTAACGAACTTGGTCTGACGTGGGTGGGCGTCGGCGGTAGTCTTATCGTGCCTTAACATTCGCGTAATCACGCCCCCCGCGTCCCTAAGCGCTTAGATATTTATATTTCCCTTAGAGTTGATCAGATGTGTTTTAAATTCCCCGCCACGTGTCGGCCCACCCGACTATTGGTATCCCGTTGGGCTTATATAATGTGACAGGGCATTCCTAAATCATCATTCTTCTGTCATTTCGCCGTCATACCTAGACCCTTGATCATTGTCGACTATGTCGGGCTTCCACTTTTTCAAAGTCCCTAAATTCAAGATTAGGCGTGGGGGGATAGTGGAGGATGTCCCTCATCCCCATTTGACGTCATCTAGGGTGCCTGGTTTCGGGCCCCCAGGGTTGCAGGATCTGAAAACGGCGGTGGGTCACCCGTCCGTGTCCCCTGCGCCGGGGGTAAGAGTAGGTGTTCCTGATTCTACTAGTCGTGGGTCTCCTGTCGGGAACGTCCGGTCGTCAGTGGAAAAGAGACCAAAGGTCGAGAGTGGAGAGCAGGCGTCCCGAACGCCTGTTTCTCTCCCTCCCGGCAGGCGTGAGTACATCAACATTGGGGCCCGTCAAGATGAGCTGGATCCGTCGGTCGTCGAGAAGCTGCCCCCAGTGGTTGCACTTGCGGCCACCTCAGTCCACAAATACTGGACATCCCCCTTTGAGAAGGCGGTGGATACCGCGGAGGTGACGGAGTTGATAAAGCTAGCTGAATGTACACCTCTCGCAGTCATGTCTTAAACTATGAGTTGTATAAAATGTTGGAGATGAGGGTTGCTGAAATACAGTCTGTTCTTGGAGAGGATGAGAATGCCGAGGCGATGAGGGCCGAAGTCAAACGCCTTCGGGCACGACTCGCATTTTCGGAAGATACGCGAAGTCGTGCCACGTATGACATTGTGAAAGCTCAGACAATCCAAAAGGCATGTATCGTTGCCCAGAAAAAGGCCGAGTCTCAGTTGAAATCTTGCCAGAATATGATACAAGCCAAAGATAGAGAGCTGACCGAAGTATCAAACGAACTGGCGAAGGCTAAAGCCCTCCTGGCTAAGCTGGGGGTACTGGGTTATACCGAAGCGTAGTGTTGTATGCATAGGTCAAATTTTCCCAGCCATGCTGTTGCATGGATTTTTGTGTAATCGAATAATGAGTTTTTAGTGGAAGTTTTTACGTTTGTTTCGAATGTTTGTGCACTTAATACCTTCCCAGTCGAGTTTAATGGAGTTGGACGCGGACAACCGCACACATGCGCGCCGGATGTTTGTCTAGCGAATTGTAAGATTTGATTTACGTGTAAAATGCTCACCCCACGAGTTAATAGGGTCGACCGTGAACCACATTCCCGTGCGGCCTAGTACTTTGTAATTGCTTTCTTGCGCGTAAAATATTTACCCAGCGGGTTAACGGAGTTGGCCGCGAACCACACTCTCTTGCTACCGTGTGGTTTGTAATTACTTTCTCACGCATAAAATATTTACCAAGCGAGTTAACGGAGTTGGTCGCGAACCACACTCCCTCGCTGCCGTGTGGTTTGTAATTGCTTTCTTACGCGTAAAATATTTACCCAGCGAGTTAACGGAGTTGGCCGCGAACCACACTCCCTCGCTGCCGTGTGGTTTGTAATTGCTTTCTTATGCGTAAAATATTTATCCAGCGAGTTAATGGAGTTGGCCGCGAACCACACTCCCTTGCTGCCATGTGGTTTGTAATTGCTTTCTTACGCGTAAAATATTTACCCAGCGAGTTAACGGAGTTGGCCGCGAACCACACTCCCTCGTTGCCGTGTGGTTTGTAATTGATTTCTTACGCGTAAAATATTTACCCAGCGAGTTAACGGAGTTGGCCGCGAACTACACTCCCTCGGTGCCGTGTGGTTTGTAATTGATTTCTTAGGCGTAAAATATTTACCCAGCGAGTTAACGGAGTTGGCCGCGAACCACACTCCCTCGCTGCTGTGTGGTTTGTAATTGTTTTCTTACGCGTAAAATATTTACCCAGCGAGTTAATGGAGTTGGCCGCGAACCACACTCCCTCGCTGTCCTGTGGTTTGTAATTGTTTTCTTACGCGTAAAATATTTACCCAGCGAGTTAACGGAGTTGGCCGCGAACCACACTCCCTCGCTGCCGTGTCGATACTCGTTGTATGTGGAACACTTTGAATTCGTAAAGGACGAATATTTTTAAATGGCACCGCGTTTCATGACGTCCGTAAAAGAATTGTAAGGAGACCAACAGAAGAAAATTATTAAAACTGGATTACTGGTGATATGGCCTCAGGTGGGCGATGTTCCAAGGATGCCTTGTCTCTTGTCCCTCGGAATCTTCTAGTCTATAAGTTCCGGGACGGACTTCTTCGATGACCTTGTAAGGCCCTTCCCAGGTGGGCCCTAGGGTTCCGGCCCCTGCTTCCTTATTAGCTTGGAATATTTTCTTCAGGACAAAATCATTGACACGAAAATTTCTGCCCCTGACCTTGGAGTTATAATATCGGGCCATCTTTCGTTGGTAAACCGCGAGGCGAAGCTGCGACTCTGTGTGTTTCTCATCCAGTAGGTCGAGACCCGCTCTTTGCAAATCCTCGTTGGTCACTTCCTTGAAGTGCAGGTGTCTGGACGAGGGTATTCCTATCTCGACGGAGATCATAGCCTCCACCATATATGCCATGGAGAACGGGGTTTCGCCGGTGGCCGTGCGAGAGGTGGTTCGGTAGGACCACAAGGTCTCGGGTAACTCTTCGGCCCATCTCCCCTTCGCGGACTCTAGTTTCCGCTTAAGGGTGTGTTTAATGATTTTATTCACGGCTTCTACCTGGCCGTTGGATTGTGGGTAGTAAGGGGTGGAGAAATCCCTTCGGATTCCAAGATTCTCACAGTTTGCATTGAACTTCATTCCAGCGAATTGCGTGCCGTTGTCAGAGACGAGAGAATGGGGAATGTCGAAGCGGCAAACAATATTTTTCCATACAAATTTTCAGGCATTCTCCTCCGTGATTTTGGCCAGAAGCTCGGCCTCACACCACTGGTGAAGTAATCTACTGCTACAATTGCGAACTTGACTCTACCTCTCCCTGTCGGGAGGGGACCGATGAAGTCGATTCCCCATTTGGCGAAGGGCCAGGGGCTAGTGACAGGAGTAAGGTTTTGAGCGGAGAGCTTCGGAACTGCCGTAAACTTCTGACATCTGTCGCATCTCTTCGCGAAATTGTGGGAATCTTTCTTCATGGTCGGCCAATAGTAACCTTGTTTCAAGGCTTTCTGTGCCAATGCCATCCCTCCCGAATGATTGCCGCAGATCCTCTCGTGTATTTCTTTCATCACATATACTGTTTCCTCTTGTGTTAGGCAGCGCAAGAGGGGGTGGCTGAATCCCCTTTTATACAGAACTCCGTCCTGTAATACAAATTTTGCGGCCCTTCTGCGGAGCTTCTGCGCCTCTTGTTTGTCTTCGGGCGCCACCTGATTAATTAGATATTCGGTAATCTCCTTCATCCATTTCGAGGAATCATAGATGGTTAGGACGGAGGTGCGGTAGCGCCCTCGGTTGAAGGTTGGGTAAGCTTCTCAACCGGGATGGCCTTCATTAGGTCGGAGTCCCTACTGCTTGCCAGTTTGGAGAGGGCGTCTGCGTAGCCATTTTCTGTTCGTGGGATCTGGAGGAGTTCGTATCCTTCAAAGCGGGACAACTGTTCTTTAGCATTTGTTAAGGAGGACACCATGGACTGTTCACGCGCTGCGAAAGTCCCATTAACCTGACTTACGACAAGCTGTGAATCGCTGTGGATTTGGAGCTTCCTTGCCTTCATCTCATGCGCTAGCCTCAAGCCCGCTAGCAGGACCTCGTATTCTGCTGCGTTGTTGGAAGCTTTGAATTCCAGGCGAAGCGCGTAGTTGAGATTATGGCCATCTGGGCTGATTAGCAAGATCCCGGCTCCAGCCCTGGCCTCCCCCGAAGATCCATCGACATACAACTTCCATGTCGGTACTTCCAAGGGTCGGCTTCAAGCGGACCATCGGGGATGTGAGCGAATTCAGCTACGAAATCGACTAAAGCTTGTCCTTTTATCGAAGGCCGTGGTTTGTAACTGATGTCAAATTGACTAAGTTCTACCAACCATTTCATCAATCGTCCTGAAGTATCTGGTTTCTGGAGTATTTGTCGTAGGGGGAGATTCGTTAGAACGTCTATGCTGTGGGACTGGAAGTATGGTCGAAGCTTCCTGGAGGCGACGATTAATGACAAAGCGAGTTTTTCCATGTCTGGATATCTCGTTTCCGCGTCCTGCAGGGCTTTGCTTACGTAATAGACTGGGAATTGTGCTGGACCTTCTTCGCGGATGAGCACCGAGCTAACTGCCTTTTCTGAGACGGCGAGGTAAATGAGTAACGTTTCTCCGTCTTTGGGTTTGGATAGCAGTGGGGATTTTTCGAGGAGGATCTTGAAGTCTTGGAAGGCTTTTTCGCACTCGTCGGTCCATTCGAACCGTTTCCCCCCTTTTATGGTTTGAAAGAAAGGTTGGCAACGATCGGTCGCCTTGGATATAAATTGATTTAGAGCCGCTAACCTCCCTGTCAGACTCTGGACTTCCTTGGGGGAAGAGGGTGACCGCATCTCAATGAGCGCTTTGATCTTTTCAGGATTAGCCTCTATCTCTCGCTGATTGACCATGTAGCCGAGGAACTTCCCGGACGCGACCCCAAACGCGCACTTTAAGGGGTTAAGCTTCATGCGATATTTGCGAAGGGTTTCGAACATTCCCCTCAGGTGATTTATGTGGTCTTCTGCGTTGACGCTCTTTACCAGCATGTCTTCGACGTATACCTCCATTGTGTTCCCAATTTGCCCGGCGAACATACGATTTACCAGCCGTTGATATGTGGCTCCCGCGTTCTTCAAGCCGAACGGTATCATCTTATAGCAGTATAGCCCTCGATCCGTGATAAACGACGTGTGATCCTCGTCCCCGGTGAACATTGGGATCTGGTTATAGCCCGAGTACGCGTCCATGAAGCTAAGCAACTTGTGGCCGGCGGTTGCGTCGACGAGCTGGTCGATGCGTGGTAATGGAAAACTATCTTTAGGACACGCCTGGTTTAAATCTGAGAAGTCGATGCATACCCTCCACTTCTTGGTACTTTTTCGGACCAACATCGAGTTAGATACCCACTGAGGGTAAGTCGCCTCTCTGATGAACTCGCTGGCCAGTAGCTTGTCAACTTCTTCTTTCAAGACCTGGTACCTCTCGGCACTTAGAGGCCTCCTTTTTTGAATCCTGGGGCGCACTTTTAGGTCTGTTTTCAAGACGTGGCACGCGATCGACGGGTCGATCCCGACCATGTCACTGTGTTTCCATGCGAAGACGTCTGCGTTCTCTCGTAGGAACTGTTTCAGCTCTTCCTTTATCTTCTCTTCGAGCTTTCCTCCTACCTACAACATCTGGGTTGGCTCCGAGAGGTTTACCGAAAATGTTTCCAGCTCCTCTGCTGGAGAAGCGAGGGAATCCGAGGCTATGATTCGGGAATCTAGACCTTCGTCTAGTACCAATCCTTCGCCGTCAACTTCCGTTGACTCTAAGTGTATGGCCATTATCTGCAGTTTGTCCCTGACATGGGAGCAGTGGTAGTCCAGTGAACCAGGCTGTGAATGGCTTATCCGGGTACGACTACGCTTGGGTCCATGCTGGAGAGACTGATCATCCAGCAGCCCGAGCGTAGCCTCCATCTGGGCGTCATCCAACTCCAGGTCCTGATTCTCCTGTCTCACTGCCTGCTTCTGTCAATATTCGGGTGCCATGCTCTTTCGGGTAGAAGACACGTTTTACCAAAAGCACTTGGTCGTGTAAGGTTTTTTCATTTCCCATAGACAGCACCAATCTGTTGACATCTAAACCTGCACCAGTCCACGTGCCAACAGATCTCCAATCACTCCTCTGCCAGCCTGTATGTTACCTGCACACTAGGACGACCGTTAGGCACCAAGATCTCCAGAGAAAAAGGGTCCGGCGATTGTTGGCACTCCGACGATCAAGTCAACAGCCGGTATATAAGGAATACGTGGGGGCGGGAACAAAATAGGGGTGTGGGAGAGACAAGCGGGTAGAGGTTTGAGCAGAGTTTAGGGTGGGATTCTTAAGCATAAAAGTGCGTACCTTGGAACAACCGGGTGCGTTGTACTTATAGCGCGAGAGACCTAATTGATTTAGGAGACCGATCAATTTGATACTCAATCGGATCCTCTTTCCTTATGTGATAAAGATCCTTCCTTATCTCTGCAATCTTCGGGATTATCTTCCTTCTTTTAGTTTATCGTGCTGCATGATTTTAGGAGATTACAATCCGGCTTCCTTGTGAGGATTCGTGCGCCAAATCAACGCGATCTTTCTTAACGAGTGATGTGGGGCCTGACGAGACCCTATGGTTCGCATGGGGGCGCCGAGGCCCTCCGCATGACTCGCGGATTTCTGGCTGTCGAAGGCCCAAATGCGTTACGGGCCATTCCAAGGCCCTAGCATGGCCCAGTTAGGGCTCTTGATAGATTGCGAACTAGGCTCTTACTGGGCTTAGATGGGGCATGTGCTGACGTGGCGGCCATATCGTAATCGTGTGGTAACAATTTTATTTTTGGTTTCACCACAACCAATAATTTGTTTTTTCTGATTTCAAAAAACAATAATAAGATGATTCATGGCCACTGATCTTCTGCCCACCTGCTAAGGTGTCAGCATGTGGAAGGTGGACAACTTCTCCTACTCCCTTAGAGACAGAAGATCAGCCCCCTCCAAACTATATTATGTTAAATATTAAAATTTAACAAATGTTTGAGAATATTAAAATTTAACATTAATAGACACTTTGACTTATGGTTTTGATCTAATGCCCCCGGTGGAATGTAGTTCCGGTGGGCATTATAACAATGCCCACTTATGCTTATTCTTTCAACTTTTCAACACCATTCATATACACGTGCTTCACGATGAAGCCTAAAAGTCTAAAACTAAAAATAGAAAAACTTTAGTTTCATTTCCAGTAAATTTAAAATGGAGTACGAAATTTTTTGGATTCATTGATTATGGTGGCCAATCTATTGAAAGTTCAGTTCAATTAGATCCATGAAGTAATTATTTGAAACCACTCGAATTGGTCATTTCCATTATTTGTTCCTTGTTTATGAACCACAAAAATCCTTGATGTGACCATCATCAGTTCAATTGTTCAAATAAGGTAAAAAAAAAAATATAGGGATAATTGCATGAAAGGTCTCCAACATTTTAAAATCGTTGGAGATATGCCCATACCTAAAATAATAGCACTAAACGTCCCAAACGTATAAAGAAATATGCGTCGTAGGTCCCTCTTTACAGTTTCTGTCAGTTTTGTTCGTTAAAAGTCAAAATTAGGTTGCACGCGATTCATTTCTCCAAAAAAATGCGAGTGGAATTGCATGTGGTTTTAGAAGAGAAGAAATCGCAGTTTTAATTCGCCTAAAGAGTGGAGAAGAAATGGTGGTTTTGGAAGAAAGTTGACAAAGCCACTTTTTGAATGTGATTATTCATAGCATGCACATCCATGATTGTAAACCAACTGAAAATGCCATAGTAAGAAGTTCACCTTCACATTATGGTTGGAGGACTATGGTTGATGGTGATGCCATTTCCGTCTTCGAGTCAAGCCATATTTGGTTCGATCATAACTCGCTCTCTAATGGGTAGAGAAGAAGAAAAATCCATTAGGAAGAGAGATGGATTTACGTTGCTAATCACCTTCAAAATCTTCATTAAAACTAGAACCAATTTCTTTCTCTTTTCTCTAATGATTTTATCTCTCAAATGAGTGGAGAAGAAGAAGAACCCATTTAAAAGAGAGATGGATTTTTTAGCTAATCACCAACTCAAAATATTCATTAAAACAATAATCCATTTTTCTCTATTTTCTCCAATGATTTTATCTGTCAAATGAGTGGAGAAGAAGAAGAACCCATTTGGAAGAGAGATGGATTTTTTAGCTAATCACCCTCAAAATCTTCATTAAAACAACAACCCATTTCTCTCTTTTTTCTCCGATGATTTAAATGGGTGGAGAAGAAAAAGAATCCATTTGGAAGATAGATGGATTTTTTAGCTAATTACCCTCAAAATTTTCATTAAAACAACAAAAATAACAACTAATTTTTCTCTCTTTTCTCTAATGATTTCTCTCTCAAATGGGTGGAGAACAAGAAGAACACATATGGAAGAGATATGGATTTTTTAGCTAATCACCCTCAAAATCTTCATTAAAACAACAAAAATAACAACCCATTTCTCTCTCTTCTCTGATGATTTCTCTCTCAAATGGGTGGAGAAGAAGAAGAATCCACTTGAAAAAGATAGATTTTTACTGCTAATCATCAGCTTCAAAATCTCAATCGCATTTTCCTCCAAAATATAGTGCGTGCAGTCCAATTTGACTTTTAACAGAGAAAAATGACAGAAAGTGTGAAAAGGGACCTACGATGCCTATTTCTTCATATGTTGAGGACGTTTGGTGCTATTATTTTAGATTAGGAGCATATCCCAATGATTTTGAAACGTTGGGACCTTTGATGCAATTATCCTAATTATTCTAAATTAGTAAGGCGAATCAAATTTGAACAATTTGGCGTATGAACGGACAGGAATTGAACCATTTTCATCAAGAAAACTCTCTGTTCATTAATGGAGAGCAGCCGATGGATTGCTGCAGTAGCAAGCATTTGGATTCAATGCAGTTGCGGTGCATCATATGCTTTCGGCATATATTCCCCACTCCTCAAATCAAGCCAAAATTATGATCAATCCACTCTTGACTTGATTTCAGTCTTCAAAGATATCGGAGCAAACGCCGGAATTATCTCCGGGTTCCTCTATTCCGCCATTGCCACCAATCGCCGCCACCATTCCAGCTTGTGTTTATATGGTCCCTGGGTGGTCCACGCCACCGGTGCAATCCAGTGCTTTATTGGGTACTTCTTTATTTGGCTTGCCATCATCGGAGCGATTCCTCGTCCGGAAGTTCCGGTGATGTGCCTTTTGATGTTCTTGGCTGCTCACGCTCAGACGTTTTTCAATACGGCTAACGTTGTTACGGCGGTTCAGAACTTCCCGGAGTATAGCGGGACCATTGTCGGCATCATGAAGGTACTGAAATTTGAAAGTTTTCCCCTTTCTGTTTTTTTCTTTTCTTTCAAGCCCTAATTCATACACCAAAGTAGACAGATAAATTTCATAAAATTTCATGTTTATCAAACTGAGTTTGATTGATTTGATTAATTTTACTAGCTAATTTTAATTTAATTTAGAATCCCTTGTCTGATTTTCCAATTTTAAGGTATTTCCCCACACATACACAAGTTTTCCCCTTTCTGTTTTTTCTTTCAATCTATGATTCATACTGCATATTGAATCCTTTTACAACCCCAATAGGCTATAATTTAGCTGAATATGTATACAGAACTAGTTTGATATTCGAAATTATTGATTACTGTAAGGTTTCTTTCCCAGGTTGGTGGGATATCAAATCAACAGTAAACAGTTGCATTCAAGAATGCTGTCTCGATTATTGCTTTTAATAATGTTTTTTTGGGAATTTCATTGGAAATTTATTTTGTTACGTTTTTCTCTTCATTAAAGCTGGGACCATGTGTTTCTTGAAACATCAAAATCGAGACATGCTTTGTATATAAGATCAATTTTTAAAATTGAAGATCAATTTTCAGAAGTAATGCTAAATCCCAAAATTTATGGAGATGTGACTATGCTTTGTATACAAGGAATTTGATAATATTTGCTAAAGCCAATTGGGAATTCAGTAATATTGGCCTTTTTCAAGTAATAAATAGATTCAATTGAATGTCATGGACAGAGTTATTGACCGTTTGTTCTCTCATGCCCCAACTAAAAACCAAATCAATCTGAATAAAATTGAATAGTCGTATTTTGAAATAAATATGCTGCATGCAGATTCAATCAAATGTCACAGTAAAACTTCCTATTAATTCTATTTTGCTTTAGGCTTAATCTGCTTCACGTGATAGCCTATCAAATTCTCTGGTCTCTCCTATTTCATTCATTTGCAGTCCTTTCAACTAAAAACTATATCCTTTTTCGTGTTCGTTGACAGGGTTTTCTTGGTCTAAGTGGAGCAATACTGATACAAGTATATCAGACTTTATTCAAAGGGAAGCCAAGCACTTTCTTGTTGATATTGGCACTTTTACCACCTATTCTGTCTATTGTTCTTATGTGGTTCGTGAGAGTCCATCAGGTACCTAATAGAGATGAGAATGAGAAGAATTATTTGAACAGTTTCTCGCTGATTTCTGTGGTAGTCGCTGCATATCTTATGTTCTTAATAATCTTGAGAAACACCATCAGTTTGTCACCATGGGCACATGCTATCACACTGGTAGTTCTACTTGTTCTAGTGTCTTCACCAATTAAGATTGCGATTAAAGCACACGAGGAGGATTTACTAAGATCATCACAAACCTTATCCACTTTAAACACCCCTCTAATGAAGGGCCCTGATTCGTTTAACTCAGAGAAGTCCGCAGTAGAGAATCCTACAGATTGTCCCGACGATCCTACTAACGAGCATCAGAAGCCCAATTCCGAGGATACTCTACATGTTGAAGAATTGAATCTTTCTCAAGCCATGCGAACCTTGAACTTCTGGTTGTTGTTTGTTGCAATGCTATGTGGAATGGGCTCGGGATTGGCCACAATAAACAATATCAGCCAAATAGGAGAATCACTCAGTTATACATCAGTCGAGAGAAGTACATTGGTTTCTTTATGGAGCATATGGAATTTTCTCGGGCGTTTTGGCGCTGGATATGTGTCTGATATTTTCATGCATAGACGAGGTTGGGCAAGGCCATTGTTTATGACTTTGACACTAGCAACCATGGCTGGAGGCCATATAATTATCGGTTCTGGTTTTCCGGGAAATTTGTATGTCGGTTCGGTTTTAGTTGGTATTTGTTATGGTTCACAATGGTCATTGATGCCCACCATCACGTCTGAGATATTTGGTGTGGCACATATGGGCACACTATTTAACACCATTGCTGTAGCTAGTCCTGTTGGATCTTACATACTTTCTGTAAGAGTGATTGGTTATATCTACGACAAAGAAGCATCGGGTGAAGGGAATTCGTGTAGTGGCACTCATTGTTTTATGATATCATTTTTCATATTGGCGTCTGTTAGTCTTTTCGGGTTTCTAGTTGCATTGGTCTTGTTTATAAAGACAAGAGGACTCTACAGGATTGTAATCTTAAGACGCCTACGAAATTCTAGAAGAGGTTGAAGATGCATATTGCGTAAGGTATTTTCCGGTAAGAGTGGTTGGTTATAACTACAACATAGAAGATTCAGGTACATGGAATTAATTTGGCTGTGCTCATTATTTCATGATATCATTTTCAGATTGGCGCCTCTCAAGTCTTTTTGGGTTTCTAGTTGCCTTTGTTTTGTTTATGAAGACAATAACGTTCCACAGAATTTTTATCTTAAGACGCCTGCGGAATGCTGGATGAGGCTGAAGAAGCATATATTAGCCGGTGTAAGGTTTTACTGAAATTCGTATTTCTATGTTGTTTCATATTTTTAGCGTGTTTTGATATACAATTCAAGGAATGTATCTGTAAATGAGTTTTGTTTTTATAATGTTAAGAATCTTCTCTCTAATCATTTGTTCGTTAATCTTGTCTAGTCCAATCTAATCTTGATAATCTAATTCCTTGTACTCAAAAGTAATGTATACGAAACTAGAACGATTATAGAATCAAAAAATGTTAAATTTAATGAGACTGTGAGTCGATAAACCTATTTCCTTTTCTCATAAATTTGACCATCATGTTGTGGAAATTGAAATAATGAGGTGAAGAGAGTTGAGAGAACAAACAAACTTAGGTTAATGCCTCTAAATTTTTCGGTGTAGATAACTGAATATTGAACTTTTCATAAGACAATAGCTTCTCTTTTAATATTATTGGATAGAATTAAACACTACGATAAATAGGATTTTGATGGTTTTTTTTTTTTTCCTTTAATGCTTTCGAATGCTACATTTCAAAATGCAAAATCAACAATTCTCATAGCCAAGAATGCAAAGTCTGAAATTTTCATTTTACGAAGCATGGACACTTCTATCAAGATGACTTGTCTATGTCTGACATTGTAGGACATATGTCTAATACTTCGAGTTTATTTTGTTTTTAAATTCGGACCCTTAAAGGATAGTTCATGAACATCAAGGACTCGGCAAAGCTTCATTTTGTGAATTTTAAAATATATACAACTAGCAAAATATATATAGTTTGAGTCTCGTTGTCCTGCTCATTGTGGGCAGGATAATTCTTGCCTATTGTCTACATGGCGAGTCCAGTCAGATACCACTTCAGCAAAAAAAAAAAACTTTTGAACCCACCAGCAATCATTTCAACCCCATCCCCCCCAACACAACGCACACCTCCTCATCGTCAATCATTTCACCCTTCCTACTCCCATTCCACGGCCCATTTCCGTGAAGAATAAGTTGACGAAGAAGAAACAAAATAAAAATAAAAAAAATGGGGTTGCTGGCAGATACCCTGGCGCACAAATCCGGTGGGATCTTCGCGGCCAAGGTGCATGGTTAACTGGCGGAGTGGATCCACCAGAACTGTGTGGCGGACGATCGCGCAAATCCACTGGTTTTCTCTGGTGGTTTTTGAGTTTTGTGCCATGGTGGATTTTCTCCGGTGGTTTTTGAGTTTTGTGCCATGGTCAATTCCGGTAGAGAGAAGAGACGGCAAAGTCAGCGCCAGCTATTGTTGGCCAGAAATGTTGAGTTGGCTCTACCGTTGGCGATGAGGGTGGTGGTTGCTTACCGCCGTTCACAACTGCTTGGTTGGGTAGATGTGAGAGAGATAGAGAGATGGGGAATGATTGTTGGGGTGCGGTTTTTGGGTTAAGGCTTTTTTTTTTTTTTTCTTAAGTGGTATATGACTAGACTTGCCATAGTGGGCAGGAGAATAGAACTCATATAGTTTGACCCAAAGTTGTTTGAATACAACTCCTATTATTCAAAAGAAAAAAGTAAAAATTAAAAGGAGAATTGATTTTATTAATAGAAAAAAATATAAAAATAAAACATATCCCTACTAATATATAAGAGTGAGTTTCCATGGTACTATTCACGCGTCGACCAAAACGACGTCGTTTTGGTTCAATTATAAATCCCTACTAATATTTCTTTTTCCATTTCCCACTTTTTCTTCTTCCCTTTTCACGTTGCATCGATGGTCACTGTGCAAACCCTAGAAATCATCTCTCCTTAACCCTTCGCCCTGCTTGAAGGTGTTGTTGGTTTTGAAGGGTAAGTAGATCTCTCGTTTTCTTCTCCCTTTTATTTCAGTGTCTGATCTTTGTTTATAGGCATGTTGCCATCTTACAATCAACCTTTTTGTAGTTTCATTTTTGTCCAGTTCTATGCTAGAAGGATAATGTTGCAGCGAATCTAACCTCTAAGGTACGTTTTGGCTACAATGTTACACTATTTTTCTCCAGTTCTCTTTTTTTCTTACAGTTGCTCGCTGTATCTGCAGTGTTGTGTTTGTCCAGATCTGTGCGAAAAGGTTTGCTCTAAAGCACAGTTTGGCCTCAATTTTTTATTTGGTTTTTTCAGTTTTTTTTTTTCCAGATTTCTTACAGTGTTACTTTTCAAAATACTGCAGTGTTTGAACAAAAATAAAATATAATTGTCGTTTGTTTCTTTGGATATTTGAGTTAGATTATATTTTTCCTTTCTTGTTTTGGAATGTTGATTTTTTTTTTCAGATTGCACTTTGCGCCTAAGGTTATTTACCATTTATGTATCTTATTGTTCTTTCATTTCATCATATAATTGGTGCAAAGTTGTGCATATGATGGTTTGCACTTGATCGAGAAATTTCAAATAATTTTTATGTCGACAATATAGTTTTGCTGATGTAAGGCTACCGTATCAAGGAAACTATGGTCTTGAATTTGGATGTCATGAGTTATGAATTGAGTAAAGACAATAGCAATTTCTATTCCAGTGTTCTATAAGATCTTGGGAAATGATCGTCTTATAAACAAGTGGGACAGATATATGTACTAAGCAGGCATTCTTCTGTTTCTTTTTTTCCAGAAAGGAAGCCTTGGAATGACTGTAATTTATTGGTGGAAGAAGAGAACTGCTGATAATTCAGCAACATAAACATTAACGACAATATGTTTCCAACACTAGGTATTTACTAGAAGTAGTTAATTTCAGATTAGGACCTGCCTCTTGAAATGCAAATCAAAATTTCGGATTGCCAATTCAAATGAGTTATGTCGAAGGAATGTGAACTTTTATGTTCAAGAAAATTCAATTCTGAATATAAGATCCTATTTTTGTGTCAGACCCAGTACTTCGCGATCCTATTCATTCAGACTTTCTATTGTCTATTTATGATTCTATGGACTTTACATACTTTTCTTTCTATCCTTAAAGAAGGTTTTTGTCCTTTGATTTTAATACGAAAATCCTTGTTTGTGTAATTCAACAATTATTATGCAGCATACGTCATTCAACATGACAAAGTGACTCTTGCCTCGGTATACTTATATGCGATAATGTGTCCTACACATGTATATTGTATCCTTCTTTTCGGACATTTTATTGTGCTTATTTGATGTTTCTTCTTGCTAATATCTTTGATAGAGCACCGGAAAGCACTTTTGGGAAAGATTGCATCTATTAGGGATGTTGTACAGGGTGCACCACTGAGAGCTGTTCTGAGACAACTTGTCTAAAGGACAGTTAAATCTGATTTAAATAAGCTTATTTCCTTAGTGCATCAGCCAAATGAGTCCTTTTTCGTTGTATCTCAGGTAAATTGAGTTTTCTTTTTTTCACTTGACTGTTTCTTTTAGTTCAAAAAAAAAATTTACCTTGAAAAGATTTATCAGTTTCAGCTCTCTATCATTAATATGCTTCAAATTAATATTAGCTTGATCCTAAGAATCTATATGTGCACGTGTATTTTCCTCTGCTCTGTCTATTTCCATAATAATCTGCCCACTGCTTACATCAATTGTTAATCTGACGCTAAACAACTACCGTAGATGTAACCCCCGCCCCCCATCACTACCACCACCTCAAAAACTTAAGGATACGAAAACTATGGTTACTTCTTGATTAAACTACTTGCGCATTGTGTATGATGTTGGGTGTTTTAATGCTATCATATATTATCAGTGTGAGTGTGCTATGATCATGTTGGAAATGAATAACTTGTTGCCATTGGTTGCAGGCAGAAAAGGTGAATGTAGTTTTTCCCATGAGATTCAAGGATTCCATAGATAGCATTCTTGCTACTTCTTTCCTCCAGGTACTAATAATCTTTATATTGGAGATTCGCTACTTTAATTCCTTTGCTTTGTGTCTTTTCTTTTTCTATTCTTGTGTCTCCCAATGTGGATCCCCCCCTCCCCCAAACACCTGCTAAAAGGAAAAAAAAACACAACTCCAACTGCCGCTCAAAGGTAAATAAATGAAAGAAACCAAACATCCAGTTGCAATTGTCAGACACTGAAATTAACTTATTTATTATTGTTTTAACTTGATTGATATGGTAAAGTTGTTGGGTTTGAAAATTCAAATTACCTACTAATTCTGTATTTTGTATGTTGGCCTAGGCCATGCATGTCAGGGTCACAGGTAGGCATCAAAGATATTCAGATCGTCTGTTTTCATAGGCTAAGGAATAACAAATTTTGCTTTAAGTTCCTCTGCCTTCATTGTGACATCACAGTTGTGTAGATCATTTATCCTGCTTTTTGACATGGGGAGACTTTTCGATATACACTTTTGAGGAGCAAGAAAGATGCATGTCAAAATATTTTACCACTATTTCTGAAGGTTGTAAAGCAAGAAAAACAGGATCAATATAAAAGGTGTATCATGAATGCGAAGATTGGATTCTCTGAACTTATTCAAATAATATGAAGTGCAATAAGAATAAAAAATATCATTTGGTTGGCCGAGGGTAAACAACTAAAACTACCTGCTATAGTATACCCATTTTATTCTAATGCAGATTTAGTCCAACACTCCTACTTTCCATTTTCTTTTCAACCTTAAAAGTAGTTCTCCTAAATATCTGTCGTTTTGGTTATCATTCAGGAATTTGTGGACGCAAAGCAAACACATGGCAATGCCCCTCAGTGTATGTAGTCTCCTTCTCCCCCTCAAGAACTGAAAGGAGCTCCTGCTGAAGCATTATTGGCAAATGCTGGATTTGTCAGTTTTGGTAGTGCTACCGTAACAACAAAATTAAGTGCGTTTCTAATTTGTAAGTTTCTCTTAATTTTGAATCAATAAATCTTTTTTCCTCTACATTATGTTTAGCATCACGTTTTTCAATTGTAGGTAGTCTTTAAAAGCCTATAAGATGAGAACACGGCCAGTGATAAATATTAAATTTTGCGTGGTGTTGTGCCAATGCAGAGTTTAAGCTATCTGAGATTTTACGAGTAGATAAATTAAATTCCAGTCCTTTGTGATCCCTTCGCCATATCATTTTTTTGCTTTCTAATACATATATTCTAATGGTGATGATGTTCCTTCTATTGTTGACCATGATATTTCTAAGAGCGTGTTTAACTAAACTGAAAAATTTACTTGTAAGCAATAAGTAAGTTTAAGAGGTTTTGATGATAATTTCCTTTATTTATTTTTTGCTAATGAATTGGCCAGGGAGATGATCTATACCTTGGTGGGACAACCTAAATGGCATGTCAGTTGGATTTTCCTTTTTCTCACGTGCAAATGGTGATTTTGTCACCATGGCGTGGTTGGCCATCTTGCTGGACCTAACATGCCTTTCTTTTGATTTGATTTGAATACTATTCCATGTTTATTTTGTTATGGATGCATTGCTGAAAGGTGGCCTGTCGGATCGTAACGACTTACTGAATTTTATTTTGCTCAATTGTAAATACCATAGGCTTCAATTACTGAATTTGTTCTAATGCTTTGAAAGAGAATGTCGCAGCAAAAAGGCGAGGCCAATGGTTCTATTGAAATATTATAGGCTTTATATTTCAAATATATTGTTAGATGGGAATATGTAATATGATGAAAGAACATGTAAATTGAAATAAGTAACGGAATGATTTTTTTTTAATTATATGTTTGTGTTAAATTTTAATAGTATAGACTGTATAACTCGTGGAAAAATTGAGAATGTATAAACTTAACTCTTCATACCTACACTTTTCTGGAAGCAAGTGCCGCCAATTGCTCTCTATTGTTGAGTTCTAGAATTAATTTGTGTATTTTATCTTTAATAATAAACAAACAATGGAATTGATGTAAATGTCTTGGGTTGAGCTTAGACATCAAAGGTTGGTTTCGTAATGAAACCGTTTTGGATATTTGATGTAGTATTGTTTTTATATCTGAAATCATGTTTTACTCTGGTGCAACTGAGATTTGATCAATATTAATTTTTTACAATCTTGTTTAGAGCATAAACCTGTATCGTTATTTCTTAAGGTAAAATAGTTGGTTTTTACATATGCAATTTCTTTTTGTATAATGTTAATTTTCTTTTGGTGAGTAGAGTTTCTATGTTGTAGAAAGATCAGGCCTTCAAGCCTCTCTTCAAGAGTTTGAGATGGGCAGTAGGAGATTGGATGATGGATGTAGTTCCATGTGTACCCTTGCAATGAACTTTCAAAAAGGAGGAAATTAGAACAGATATGCCGTCTCTCATAAATTTAGCATTTTTTCTTTTTTGTTACTTGGCAATTCTCTATCTTCTATGGGGAAATTTTGGCATTGGTACAAGTATCAAAACCCTTTTTGCTAACTCATGATTCAAATATCTTAAACTTATGTAAAATATGGACCATTGTTGATTTCTATTATCAGACATTTAAAAGAGGTATTAAGTACTTGTGATGGACTAAGTCATTTGGTATGGAATGCCTGTAACTCTTACCTTACCGTGGTGTGATCCATCAGCCATTTTATTGTAATTCAATTATTTACAAATGAATTACTTAGTTGCCTATTGGTACATATATTTAAATTTTGATCACTCTATTTTGAAATGCTTAGATATTTAACATATTAAATTAAATCAGTTAGACACCGCATTCATACTTTATTTACTATATTTTATATTACCTATATATTTTTTTTATTAATCAAATTTTACCCAAAATTTTGATTATTTAATTTAATTGTTCTGTTTATTAAATTTTACAATGCTGTTAGATATTCAATTACAACTACAAAACGTGCAACGCACGTACCTCAACTAGTATTATATAAATGCGTCATTTTAAAGAATTTATATTGACAGTATAATACTGTTCTGATAACACGTCAGCATTACTGCTTCATCGTGTGCCGGGGTTGGGGGGGTGATGAGGAAGAAAAAACTCTTTATTACTAACTTCTTCATCAATGATAATATATATGAGAGAGAAAATCTTAGCTTCATTTCTATCTGCTGCGTAATTTTCTGGTAAATTACAGAACAGTGTATCTCTGTTCACTGCACATGTATTTTACCTTACTTCCTTGTATTCCATCCTCAGATGAAAACAAGAACACAATTTTAGAGAGAGAAAAATAAATAAATGAATTTAATGGAGCATGTAAACAACTTCAGTACATCTATTCAGTCGACATGATTTACGCCATACGGCACTATTACTGCAAAATTTGTTCATCCTACTTCCTAATGCAGTAGGAAGTGTGTCATCTCATGTTGCAACATAAAGGCCTTCCCCGCTGTTGCAATTTGTTCCACATACAGATCATCTGCCTTGGAGATTGGTAGTGAGCCGTATAATAATCTTCTATGCACCCAAACTGGCAGAACTTCAAGCTATGTACGTACTCAACTGGTCGAGAATCACTGAATTTCTCGACCCACATTCCCATACTCACATCCTCCATTTTAAACAGCTGCACATCGACGAATTAGTTATCTTTTGCACCTTATAAACCTTTAAATGATGGGGGCATTTATATGCTTGTATTTGTATTTGGAAAGGGAAAGACAGATAATAGCATTTACCCGTAGTTTATGCTTCTCAAAGTCAGAAACGATAAAGTTTGCAATGTCTGATGAAATAATGTAGCCCGGCCCATTTGCATAGGGTGGATAGACTTCCTCTGGCCATTCCTAGACCACCACAAAAGAAATAATTATGAGCTTTATTACAATTTTAGAGCATGTGGGGGAAAAAAGTATGTTTTTGAACTAAAATCCCCCAAAAAAAGTAACTTCTGAAAAAGTTCGAGCATGTTAGGCAAAAAAAAGTTACTTGAAAGTAACTTTACTTTTTTCTTTAGGCGCAGGCAAACATGCTCTTAATGTGTCTCCGACACCAAAAGAACAACTACACAATAACAAGTGACATTTAACTTGTACCTTATCTATAGTCGAAAGAGTTACTCCAAGTTTTGATTAACAACTAACAAGATGCTTCAGCAGTCATGCTCGCAACAAAGAAAAAGGGGTTCCAATGAAAAAACCTTTTGCTCCTAAATATAGCAGTCATACTGTCTGCTTCATTTCTTAATTATATCCCAAGTTTCCATTAGCAAGGTTTCACAACGGCCAATGAAAGTCTATCTAAGCATTACTAAAAATCTCTTCAACTTACACATATATAAGGCAGCTAATGCTAGAGAAAACCGATATGAATTTGTAGTATCATTTTATTATAAAGCAATGCAAAAATCCCCATCGAAATTACTTGATGTACGTACATGAAATAGGGAGAAAATCATAAAAAAAATTTGCCCAGTTAGTTCTGCCTGTCTCCCTGCAGGCTACATTTCCCTTGGCGGTTTAGAAACTACAAGCTGCACACAAATCTACTCAATGCCATTAATTGTGCCAATGGCATCAAGTGGACTTTAACAATATGAGATATACAGATGGCCCTTTTCTAAAACGTATTGAAACTGGACTCAATACCACCAATGGAATGGGTAATAATGCTCAAGTGACAAATTAGTACCCTAAATTGCAATGGCATTGACCATGGGCACATAACCCGTATACAAACAAACAAAACAAAGGAAATCAACTATAAAGATGGAAAAGTATAAAGGTTCTAACCGTACCTCATATGTCACTGCCCATTTACCACTGCGCATGGGCTTATGGTAGTAATTCATATTCCCAATGTACAAGCTCTTGTTCTCGGGTATTTTCTTCGCTTCCATAAGAAGCGAATCTACTCTGACAAACGTGTCGTCATCAGTTTTCATAATATACTTTGCAGAGGCTCTTCGAACCTGCAAAGGTACAAAATACAATCAGTCGAGCTACAACTTAATTTCAATCCTTTAACTTATCAATGAATCCACTACGCACCCCATATTCACAGATGGCAACTGTCTTTAAAACAACAAGGTCATAGTTGTCCATGTATGGTACTATTACAATGTCTCCAAAAAAGTCGGCTTCTTTCTTTAATTCTACGTTCACTTCCTTTCTTGCATGCTGTCCAAAGGAATTTTTTAGAATAAATTTCAAAAGCCTTCAACAAAAAGAAAGAGGTTGTATTTCTATCATATGTGCCATCGATCGGTTCACCTACCAGTGCAACAAAGAAACGAGCAACAGTATTGGAAGATTTTATTAGCCTATGCTGCATCCAAGACTTCCTCACGGCCATACGTTCAGCAAAGTGGTTGCCTGCTGAAAGAATACCAATGAACAGTTCAACAGGCCGGTCTAGAATAGGCGGAGCCTTCCATCTGTTAGACCAATCAAGATTTTGTTGAGGCGCAAAACTGGGGTGTGATGTGGGCAAGGAAGCAGCGAAAACAGAGTGGACATCAATGTCTCCATTCAAAGATAATCCAGTGGCATCTTCAAGTGTGAATCCCTAAAACATTCAATAAACACTTGAGCAAAGTCTCATATGTCACAAGACTCTAAATAGTAAATAGTGGTAAATAACTTACAGGGCGGGATGGAAATGAGGTGATATGTCTTCCATCAACATTGACATGGTACCCCTCCAAGCCAGCACTAAGAGTAAGGACAAATAACTTGTCTTCTGCAAATGGGAATGCCCAATGAACATCCATCTTCTTTGTCGTTCGGCCTATTAACCGGTTTAACCACCATGTAGTCTTTGATTCTTCAGAACGATTGTCATCATCTCTAATCCACTTTTCACATTTCACCAAACCATCAACTGCAGCACGTCCAAAGAATTTCCACTGAGTGCTAGTGCACAAGAAAAAAGTACAGAAGATACAAGAGCCAAGGACCACACATATTAAACAAGTACACATCAATGCTTAAGCTCAATATATGTATATCTAAGAATTATAGTTCTTCCACCGAAAGCAAATTATCGATGATATAGACAAGATGCACTTTTCTCGGTAATTTGCTTACAGCATCCTACGATTGCTTAAAGTGGGAAAATGAAAATTCACTTCAAGAATTCTGGCAGTTTATAGTTGTATGCAATTTCACTCTTAATTCCTTTCATTAAGAACCGGGGATTCTCCCCCGTAAAACACATCTTTCGCTATGCTAACTTGAATCCTAAAGAATAATTTCTTCAAATACATAATGATGCATAAACTGAAAGACGCAGTGCATTCAAATCTGTATAATCCCATAGGCAAGTAGTTACGTGAGCTATTACCATAGGCAAGTAAAAATTACTACAATCACTTTTCACCTTTTTCTTTGATTAATCAGATTTCTTATAATAAATATTTCTAATTTCTTCCCAAGAAACCACATTTTTCCAACCCAGCAGATTCAATCTAACAAAATAACATTCCAGAAACAGGAACATTAATGTCATATAAATTTATCAAACCAAGCAACTCATATAATCAACAAAGCAATTATAACTACTCACCAGTCTCCTCATCAGCCCGAGACTTCCACCCATCACAGCGCTGAGCAGTCCCCCACTGCATCCTATAACAAGTGTTTTGCTCAATGACAGGCTTCCCACTCCAATCTCCTTTCACCCGTGGATTAAAATGCAGAATCCTTGGAGGGTCCTCTCCGTCCACTATCCTCAACCCCCGCAACTCCATCATAAACTGTGAAACCATCAAGTACTGTCCATCCTTCAACAGCGAAATCTTCGGATCAGTCTCTGCGTGGGCTACCCTTGGCTTCCCCACCACCGTTATATGTGATCCCAATGTCAGACCACAAGGCAACACCATCACTCTCCCCTTCTTCAAAAACACATCCCCCCTTATAGCTAACGACTGTGGGCACTCCTCACTTTTTCTATTATTCTCACCAGAAGCAACACTTCCATTATTATTTTTTCGTATCTTCTTGTCATCTATCCTTTCCAATTCGAGGTTGTGCCAGACCTTTCTGCCAAGCTCAAGGGCCTCTTTCGCCAACTCTAAAATCCCATTTTCAGGGTTTGAATTCACAATGCCAGCACTGAAATTCAAGCTTGACAACGGTGTTCTAACAAACTCTTGGATTTTTCTCTCATGTTTCGAATGATGAGAGACCGTAGAGCGTACATCAAGGGGGCGAATGGGAGCCACTTTTTCCTCCAAATTTTCCTCGCTTTCCAGCACAAAAGGCTTGTAATTCAAAAACCCATTATTACTATTTAAAATCCCCTCTTGAGAAACTGAGCCAAACCCATTGTTGAACACAAAGGGGACTTCAAAACTCACCAGAAGCATGTACAAAAACGCCACGAAAACAAGAATCTGAATTGATCTTTGCCGTCTCAGCGAAAAGAACAATTCCAATTTTGGCCTCCTCATCTTTGTTCAAATCTAAAAGAAAAGTAAAAGAAAAAAGAAATGCCTACTTCAAGTTCAAAAGCTTGTGAACATTACAACAAATTACTGCAAAATTTTCCAACTTTCAGAAAACGGCAAAACAAACCAACTCAGAAACAAACGAAAAAAACAGTAAAGAAAATAGAAAGATGTAGCCAGATAGAGGTAGGTTAGCAACGCAAATGTACAACCGCGTTTAGAGAGAGAGAGAGAGAGAGAGAGAGAGAGAGAGAGACGGAGAAGACAAAGAAGAGACTAGAGAGATACAATCATGTAAATGTATATATGTGTGTGGAGAGAGAGAGACAGAGAGAGAGGCTTTCTGGGGTCGGTCGCTTTGGTAAAGAAAAATTATTTTCAATTCTAATTGAAAAAGCTTTCTTTTGCAAATTACTTTGAGAATGTTTTCTCCAAAAAAAATATTTCTAATAATTTTCAACATGCCAGAGTAGAGTACAACTTCTAATACAGAATGTACAATATTAATTAAAGTTGTTTATTGTAATTTTTCTTTTTAGAAAATCGAAATAAAAAAATATTTAGAAGGGAAATAAGGTAAAAAAATTAATTGGAGATTATGCTTTATTTGGGTAATTTAATAATTAATTCTGTAATTACTACTAGATTAAGAGATCGTTCAATATAAAATGAAATTTGATATTTTTTAGTATAAAATTAATTTGTGATTAATGAGGTTGTGGGAGATAGATATAGAAAGAAATCAAGAATACAAGTTAAGTCAAATGTAAAGAATTTTCTAGAAACCAAATTAATGAAAGAAATCTGTATAGACTATTTACAAAGGTGAATTTCTTGGAGCCTTCTTTGTGAATTTACGAATATTTAGAAGAGATTTAGACAGTTAATTAAAAATTAAAAATTAAATTAATCTTTTTAAAATAAATAAAATAACGGTTAAATTACTATTAGAAGAATAGATCGAAATATTGTTGAGATTACGAAAAAAGTAAAGTATTATATTTAAGAATGTTAGGTTGAAAATTTAAAATTGTTGAAAGCTGTCTTGTCTTTGCTGGAAGCCACGTGTTACATTTCTGCGCTTTCCTATATGTAATACCATTATTCATCAATATATATATTTATTTATTGTCCTAATTTCGATTTCTTTAATAACAGCAAGGATAATTAATTGCATTCCCCATTTCAAAGTTGGCACTTGGCATTTATTTCTTGTTTTGAAGCGACAATTCACAATTGTTAGTTAATTATTAAAGAAAGCATAATTTATTTTAAGAGGAGAATATATGTTACGACGTCCAATTTAAAGGATCGTTTACTCTGATAAATGTTCATATTTCTTACCATTCATGTTTCTTCATTGTTTGGTGTAAATAAAGTTGGCAAATGGATTGGGTTAGGCCGACCCAATCCGTTAGAGTTGGGTCACACATGAAACTGGACTGAGCTGGTCCAGCTCAGTTTTATATAGGCCAGAAATACGCTAGTTCAGTCCAACCCATTGGCCTAACTTATCTTAATTTTCTTTTTTTTTTTTTTAATAAATTTTTTATACAATCTAATACATTATATCAAATACAATCTTAGATAAATTTAGACTATATATTTTGAGATTTTTAAAGAGATTAATTTATAAAATTGGGGTTCTCATGTATTAGTTAATAGATAAACATCAATTTTCTTTCAAAATAATAATTTTTTTTTAATTGTAAACTATTTATAGACATTTTTTTAAAAAAAATACAAATATTAAAAGCATGATAGTCTTATTGTTTCGAGATATAAGCATGTTTAGCTTAAATTAAAAAGTTTAATTATAAGTAAATTTAAAATAAATAATTTATTTGTCACACCAAATATATTTTAAATTAAAACTTAGATTAAACTAGATTTTAATTAAATCTAAAAAAATTTATGTTAGATCCTAAGATTTTTGGACTAATGTTTATTAGTGACTTTGGCTTAGATCATTTTAGTTTGATATTATTTGAATTATGTATTTTGGTTATTTACAAAATGAGTGATTAGTGTTAATGAGCAAAAAATCAAAAATCAAAAAAAAATCAAAAAAATCAAAAACATTAAAAAAAAAAAAAAAAAAATCAAAATCGACTAGCCCACGAGTTAGATGGGCCGGGCTATCTTGGCCCGGTTTTATTTGGGCTAGGGCCAACCCAACCCAAAAAAGTGGGTTACATGGACCGGGCCACGAGCCGGGCCAATTTTGCCACCTCTAGGTGTAAATGTTGTAGAAAATAAAAATATAAAAAAATAAATATATCAATATTAGTTTTTAAACAAAGTAATTTATCATGATACTAATTACATGTTTGAGATTACTGGTCAAACATATTTTTTGTCTACACATTTCGTAAAACCCACAACTTACAATCCATTTTTTATCTACACATTCATTAATAACTTATAATATAAGTATTTAAAAAATAATTTTAATATTATCAAACATAGGCTAAAGCAAAAAAAAAAAAAAAAAAAAAAAAAAGACGCCAACCCGATGAAAATTCCACGTCCAAGGCAAACAACAACTACAAGTAAAAAAATTTAAATTTGAAATTGACTACATGAACTTCAATAGAACATCCAAAGCGACATGTTTGGGTGGACTTAAAAAATTAAAAATGACAAGCTTTTTATAAGTTTTAAAAAAAAGAGTAATCTTTAGCAAGCATCTACAAAACAAACTTCAAATCAACGTGAAAACACACTTTCGAATATGTCCCTTAAACCAAAAATTATCGGTTAACATTTCAACAATTTGTATAGATTTGTCAGTACAGCTCAAATAGACTACAAAATCAAGAACACAACCAAATTAAGCTGCTTCACAGCAAATGATCCTAGTTCCTAGCTTCTTAAGAGATCAACAGCTTTACCAGCTTAGAATTTGACTTCCGAGAAGTCCGCCGCGGAACAAAGCACTGGAAATTGCGGTGCGTCCCTACGGAACGTAGTAGCACAAAGGAAATCTTTTGGTGACACTTGTCGAATGCAGCTGGGGAAAAACTCAGACAAACATTAGGGGTAACTGCATCTTTTTATCAGGAATCCATTTCCCGTGCAGCCGAACTAATGGGGATAACACCGGAGGATGTCACGAGAGCATCCACAAGGACATCGTTTGGGGTCACTGGTATAACGTTGTCATCCAACAACTGCAGTGAATAAGAAAGAGCAACTGCACATCAAAGCAAAACCGGTAATCATACACTATAATCATATCGCAGCTTAGGCTTAGAGCAGGTTTGAATAACTTTACTTTGCCAAACATGATTTTCACAGTTAACTTTTTCGCTGACAAAACTTATTTTCATACAAAATAAGTCTTAACTTACTTTTCATAAATGTAACTTTTAAGCACAGCCAAACATAATATATGTTCCATAGCATTCAACAGAGTTACCTACCAAATAAAGGTCTCTTCCAGTTGCGATCCTTTGCCAGCTCTTGATACTTGGTGAGGAAGGTGTCGTAATAACTTTATTTTGTTCATTGCAACATCAGGACATGATAGAAAACAAATTCACATTTAGGAAATTAGTTGGTTAGGGAAAAAAAATTAAACATAACAACAATGAAACAAGAAAAAGAAGAACCAAATGAAAATTGTACGCCCAAAATTCGATAACCTACCCTCCACCACGGCCCAAGCGCCTACCAGTTTTGTCAAAGGCAAGCCCTACAAAAAAAGAAGAATCCCAAAAGAAATCATATTAACACCATTTTTCAACCTATGGACAACGATGCCCAAAAAAAACTGAGTAAGGGATGGAAATGCACACCAGGTAAGAGGAACAAGTCCACAGGCTCATCCGCGAACATGACTGTACAAAAACATAAAACTTTTAGTTCCAATCAAATGCCAAATATTATTTGATCTACTGTGGAGTCATGTCTAACACTACATACCCAAACATATTGAGAGCATAAAATTTCCAACAAAACAAACATGGTGAAGTAAGAGTACGGCAGGTAGATCTAAAAGTGCGAACAGAGCAATTGAGAAATTCTACAGGAAATGGACGAGAATTACCATCTTCACGTTCATTTCCCTCTGCATCAACAGGAGCAGGTTCCAATATGTCCATGGAATTCGCAATTAGATCATTCATTCTAGAGATATTCAGCATCCGCATGTGACTATTCTTGTCCTCTACTCGGGGAACGTACAACTTTTTGCTCACCTGTGAATGATCATCTTATCCAAGAATAGCAAGCAAATAAGAACTTGAATTTGATACTAAATACATAAAAAGATCAAACTAATAAACATTAAACATTACATTTTAACATGTAATCCAACTCTAGGTCAGGATACAAATTTCCCCCCCAGATTAGTATCAGGTGGCAAAATTAAAAGTGTACCTTGATCTCCGTTCTTTAGAATTTCAGACAACACTTTAGAAGTGTCAACTTCTCTTAGAGCACTACAACTTATATAAGCACAAAGTCCCTTACAAGACTTGAACCATGGAGCTTCCAATACAATACTTTGTATTGCATCATCTGCAACAATCAAAATTAGAAAGAAAAAATGAAAAAAAAAACATGCATAAAAAATAAGATACAAATCAATTACACAAACACATAAGCACAAATACATATATGTAGGTGCGTGTACCTTCTTGAGATCTGAGGCTGGGATCCATGGACTTGAGATCTTTTCTGACTTTAGAACGGAGGATCTTTTTTTGCTTGAAAATGGTGTCTAAATGGGTGGCGGCGGTGTTCATGGTGGTGAAGTTGAAGGTGGTGGAATGGCGCAGGTTAAGGGAAGGAGAGCGTGGGTAGAGAAAGAGGACACGGGTGGTTAGAACTGGAGGCGGCGATGCGGCGGTTGTTGCTAATGTGCACGGGTGAATCATCAGCCTTTCAGCGGCCACTACCAATTTTCGGGCCCTATTTGTGAGCCCTATTATGGTCATTTGGGCTTTGTTTTCACTGATGAGACGTGGACTGGACCCTTTGGTTCACGGGTGTGGTTAGGAATAAATAATTAATTTAGAGCATTTTGGTACTTGTTTAAAAGTTATTTAAAAAAAAGTTAAAATTTATTTTCTAAAAAAGTGGATTTTATTAATAAAAACAGTCATTTTGAAAATCATATGAGCATGTTTGGCTAAGCTTAAAATCAATGAAGTTACCTTTAAGTCTAATAATGTTATCTTGCATATGGATATGGTCCAACAATCTTGTAAGAGATAAGGTGTAAATCCAATTCAGCCACTCAAATATATTTAGAGATTAATTTTAATTGGTTTTATATAAGTTTGGATAAATCTCAAAACATAGATCTGGAGATTTTCGAATAGGGCAACCTTTTGAACTGCTATTGAATCCATGGGCAGGTAAGAGATAATCTGGCAAACTGAAAGATCTTAGTAGCCAGAAGAAAAAAAATTTGTTTTCGAACTTTCTCCTTAAATTTCAAAGTGGGTGTTCCTGCACGAATCTCAGCAACCACTTGTTCTGATTGCACCAAGTTGTTCAAGAATAGTGGCGTTGAGTTTCTCAACCCTTTGACTTAGGATTAGTCATTTCTATTTCTTGATGAGGGCAAGGAAGAGATATAACTCAGCAGTAAAGTATTACCTTGATGTGGTGGAAGTCATCAGTTCGAGCCTGATATAATGTGCACAACGTCAACAATAATGGATGAAGCATCATCTTTTGAAGTTCGTTTTAGAGCTTGTTACATTCTCTTCGACAATGGCTTCAGAGTAAGCATGTAAAATGGATCAGCCCAACTCGACAGGCAGACTAAAGGAAAGAAATAAAAAAAAATTAATAGATTTCAAGATGTCACCTTATAATTCTATATTATGCAAGAATTATATCAATTGAATTGTTTCGAAATAATTTCACACTTTTCAGATTTGGAACGACGTGTACAATTTAGTCCTTCTAAAAAGGTAGCAGAAAAGAAACAATAAATTCAATGCCCCCACCCTCTAACCCAAGCTCTCTTCTTCCATGACAAATTCAGGATCAAAATGGACCTTAAGACATGTTTTGTATACAGTAGTGTTTACAAGAGTCGGACCACCATACATTCATTAGCTATTCTAGCATTTTCTCACATATTGGACAATAACTTCAAAAGAAACATTGGATTAACGTCAATCCTAATCTATATAACTTAATATACATGATTGGATAGTTTCCACAGATGTTTCCTTCATACTTGGTATGACATCCTGGTGGGCTCTTCACATTTCTTATCATACTTGGTAACATGATTTGTTACCTGCACAAAAAAAATCCTGGCTTATCATCTATAAAGAGAAAACTGACAAAAGTGCAATAAAGAAGAGAATCACTCGACCTGCTATCACCTTTAGGAAAAAATGTCATGCATTCATCTCCTCGGATCGAATTTTGTCTGTGATTCGGAGTTTCCGAAGATGTTGAGCTATCTCAGTCAAGAGTCTGGTCCCCTCACACCCTTGCTGGAGTGTCAAAGCAGCATGCTTTAAGAAGCCACTATCTAGTTCAATGACTCTCAACCTGTCCCTAATTAGAGATACTTCTCGTGTAGGGGTGCCTTTTTTTTCATTTCCACCTGCCAGCATGGGAAACCACATAATTTTAACAGGATGATCGGGGGGAAGGTAAAATAAATATAAAAAATATAATATATCTGGCAAACTGAAGCCAGATGCTCTAAGGGCATGTTTGGTATTGGATAGCACTGCACGTGACAATGGACAGAATTTTAACTTCTTTTTCTTCCTTAATCGTGATCAGCATTGTCCAGTCCAGCATACCAAACATGCCGTAAAAGTGAAAGGAAAGGAAAGAAAAGAATTGAAAGCAGCTTGGAATTACCTCTGGCAGCATACTTAACATTATCGACCTCCGAGGAATCTGATCCTTCATCTAAAGATGCGTATATCTTTTTCTCAAGATCTGTCAAAAGGGCTAGAAGATGAGATCTCTCGCCCTCTAAATCTATCAAAAAATCATCCTGATTCCCTCCTACATATTCCAAAGATCGATCATAAGAACGCTCATGTTCATTTTGATTCGCACCACTTGAGCTACCACAGTCTGATTTCTCGCTAAATGATGAAAAAGAATGATAATTGAACTCTTGATAATCTCCATCAACCTCGTAGATCTCACCATCTTCTTTCTTGATAGGTCCATATTTTTCTCTATAGGTTTCAAGGTCGGACTCTAAAAGCTTTACATCTTTCTCTCTCTTTAAAAGCATATCTTTCATTACTTGTAGAGCTTCTTGATCGTATTCCGCCTGCTCTTCCATCATCCTCTGATACTGCAAGGCCTCCATTTGGACAACCGCTTTCTCGGCTTGTAATCGGGTAATCATGGCCATTGCATTGTTTGCTGCAACTGCAGAAGCACTTCTTTCTTCATCTAATTCCATGTACAATGCCATCAGGGACTTGCGGTCCAACCGAACTTGTCTCTTCAGACAATGCAAAATGGAGTCAGCGTCTGCTCCATTTAGAGCACTTGCATCGTCACCGGGGAGCTTTATAGTACCCCTGTTGTCCCACCTAGGACTGGCTTGAGCTGAATCTGACAACAGGATTCCAAAAAATCTGTATCCTCTACTAGAATTAGGGGTTCTGATTAAGCCTTCATTTATATCCTCAGAATCTGGTAGTAATGGCACCGTAGCAGCTCTGATATCTTCTCTACCTGCTGTAAAACATCAGACGAAAATCATTTCACCTCAATATACTCTGTTCATAATTTCTCTCTTATCTCTAGCACAACAAACTCACTCTTTGATGGGGGCGACAAATTTTAGCAAAATGTCACATATAAACGTCAAATACAACTACATAAATATTTTAGGAAGTTACAACAGTAGTTGAAATGATTAATTTCTAGCAAGGAAAAAGAAAAGAGAAAAGAGATAATTATCACTCCTAGAAATCATGGAATCAATTTATGATAATGACATTGAGAACAATTATAAAGAACCTGAGAGCAAGCATTAGACTAGTTTTTTTTTTTCCTCAGTGCACGAAACTATTTTTTTTTTTTCATATTTCGAGTTCCCAGACGCCATTAGACTTCTTTTTTTAGGACAGACAATAATCCATTGAGAATTTTGAATCTGGTATAAGAAGATGTTGAGCTGCTTTTGTCTCGTTTATCTTTACTTTATAGTTTCTAACATGGTCTCAAATCTTAGGGTCTATTTGATTGACAAAGGTAAAAAAGAATTGAAATTCCATATAAGTTAAAAAAATAAAAACTACCCACCCCTATAAGAATTCATTTTCCATAGAATTAACCAAAAACAAGATTAAAGTGGTTGTACCCTAGAAATCGAATTCCATTTCCACATTTGTATCAAACAGCCAAATTAAGGGCTTGTTCAGTAGAGTTTTTTCCCAAAAAAACCTATTTTTTTGTCTATAATTTTTGACTTTTCAACCCTTTTTACACTACAAAAAAATTTGAAAAGTCAAAAAGTAACAAAAAAAAAATCCGTTCTTTCTCAAAAAAAACTCTACTGAACAAGTCCTGAGTAGGAATTGAATTACTTGGATGTGACATTTTCCATGGAATTGGAAGTTATCAAACGGACCCTTAATGTTTTTTCTTCACTACCCCGGCTGTGTTCAATCAAAGTCGTCATAGCCTTTTCCATCTAGGCTTAAACCAACACCGTGTCTAGCTCTTATCTGGCTTTGTAGAGGTTTTCATGAAGAAAGGCCACATTTCAATTCATAGGCAGAAAAATAATACAAATTTTCTTATTCCTTTCAGTATTTCTACAACGATCGTCAACTGTTAGTGCATGACAATGTTAAAGAATAGATAAGTGAAGCAAAAAAGTTCATCAAAAAGAGAGTAATTAATAAATAAATATATATATATATATTAACGCCTCCTGATTACCTCCATTTAAGACATTTTCATCCTCTTGAACCTCTAGTTCGTTATCCGAATTGAACTTAAGCTCTTTGTACTTAATATGAGGCAATTCCATGTTATGTACTCCTTCATTTCTATTAGCCAACAAGGGTGTTCGAGGGGATGGCGTAGGGGCATCCATGGACAAGCTTCGACTATATGTCGAGGATGTTCTTGTTTTAAGAAGCTCCCCACAACAAGAACATTTTGAAAGAACAGTCCCATTCTCATCAACTTGCTCCCCAGTATCCTTATTTTTCAATAGTGTCGTATGATTTTTCGAATCAAAATCCTCAACAAAACAATCAATATCCTTGTGCAGAATGCCCACAAGAGACTTGTATTTACCACAGTCAGAAGAACCCTTCTCTGTTGCAAAGGAAAGAAGGCACCCTTCACACATACTACCAAGATCAGATAATTTCTTGTGCACGTGACAATATGCAAGGGCAGAAATGTCTTTTTTGTGAACTTCACAAAGTGAATTATTGTAGCAAAAATTGGAATTCTTACGCACAAGAATGCGATTAATTTTTGTGCAAATCAAGCATGGAATTCTTGATTCGAAAAACTTGGCAAGTTCATATGAAATAAATGAAAGAATCCCATCGATGAATAGTAAAATTATCATAACCCATTCAAGAACAGCATATATCATGAAATTTGCAAATTTTCCCAACATTTTTTCAACAAAACCCTCAATTTCTCCCGAAGGCATATTAATATGATTACCAAGAAAAACCCCAAATTAATTCAAGAATAAGGCTACAAATTTTCTGGGAAGAGATTACAATAGAAGGATCAAAATGTGAGTTTCTCGACCCTATTTCTCGACCGGGCAAGGAATAGAAGGATCATGACCACGGTGGATAAGAAAAAGCAAACCCTAGATCATGACCTTTCGCCCCTCCTGTTCCTCCCCCACTCTCTCTCTCTCTCTCTCTCTCTCTCTCTCTCTCTCTATATATATATATATATATATCGGGTTATGGCTGTATGAGCAAGAAGGAGGTTAAAGGGTCACAGGTTTTGTTTCAGGAATGGAAAATGACAGGACCATTTACCTGAATTAACGGTCTATCCAATAACCATGTTTGGATGGGGCTTAATAAAATAAGCTATCTTATAATTAAATGCTTGTTTGGTGAAGTTAAAAAATTAATTTTAATCACAGTCATAATTTTGATCAAATTTTCAACTATACATTTATAATTTTTTTTTTCAAAATCTATTAAAATACAAACAATTGCTAAATAAATAAATAACTTCTTCCCTCCCACAAATATAGACTCGTTTCTTTTTTTTACACAGATAAAAAATCTCATTTAATGTAATTGAAATTATAAATTTTTCACACACTTTTTTTATTATACTCCCATTTAATATTAGTAATTCATGAATCTAATAAATTTAAATGTTCATTAAGTTACAATTGAAATGCAAATGAAATTGAATTCCATTACATTAAAACAATAATGAAATCAATTGTTGACTGCCTACTTGTCACCAATCATTACATAATTATAGGAAGAAAAATATTATACCAAATAACAAAAGCAAATAAGAGTCCTGATCACCTGCTCTCAGTGGGCAGGAATTTCTTGCCCACATGCTGATTTGTCAGCATGTGGGCTGTTGATGTAAAAAGTTGCTTTTTACATCAACAGCTCAGTATGTGGGCAAGAAATCCCTACTCACTGAGGATAGAAGATCAGAATTCAAGCAAATAAATATACTAAACAATATCTTCATAGTTCAAAACTCAAAAAACTTATCACCAATCATTACATAATTATAGTCAAAAGTACTAAAAATATTGTCTTTACATAAATACAAAATTAAATCATCACAATATAAAATTATGTTAATATCGGTCTTCTTGATTGTTCAGTGACTAGTTTGAAGCCTGAAACAGACATGAATTCCATTAAAATGTTATTTTCTCTACAATTAAAGCATAATACATCAAATAATCTATTAATATCTTAAACTTATTCAAAAAAAAAAAAAAATATCAATTAGATAAAACAAAAGCAGCTAAGCCTTGAAATCGAGAACTCATAAACTTCCCAACATACAATGCATTCAATAATTAATAACTAATTTGCAAGCATATTACTGTATTCAAAATGATTTTTGGGTAAATTTATATTTACTACTACAATAAAGTGGCCAATTGAGAATTAATTATTGTACTATTGGTTCAACAACATCATCGGACAAAGTGAATATATATTAAGCACATTATGACAATAGATTTCACTACAATATATAAGAGAGGATTGTAAAATCACTATTCATAGTTTCGACCAATACTACATTGTTTGACCTTTTAAAAAAAAAATCTGACATTTCACTTTTTGTCTCATTATCTTTCCTTCTGTGTCACTTTATTTATATTCACTTTTTCACCAATCATCTGACATACCCATCCCTTTGACGCCTCAAAATCTTCATCATCTCTTTTCTGTGCACACAAGCTCTGGATTCAATTAAAGAATTTGACTACAATTCTCTCAACCTCCATAGGAAATCAATGAAAAAAATTGAAGAAAAGAAGGAATACCCTTCTTGGCTGCGGTGGTAATGAGATTTCTGGTGAGATGTTATTTGTATCAAAGGAAGAAAATAACATGGCCATGTCATCTTGTCGTTAGGGTTGGAGTTAGGCATTGGCTTGAGTCTTGATGATGATGTTGCAAGATCTAGGTCTAAGCTGACGATGGGTCCTTAGCTGTCCAACGATAAATCAATTTCTTTGATTGTTGGCTTGGGGAATCCACGAAACAGGTACTATGGAACCCGGCACAATGTAATGGCTTGTACTCGATTAGTTTAATTTGTTCATTTTGTTCGCATTTATGTTTGTATTGATTTTCATTAGGGAATGTTTGAACTTTTTCTTGCTCCCCTTCAAATGGGTATGTATCGGATTGAATGTGATCTAGACTTACGTTTTTTGGAATGGGCAGAACCTGAACAAATGTGTTATTTAGTATTTTTTCCCCCAAATATATTCAGTTATTTTGGATAATTATTTACAAAAAATTCATCTTTTTGTAGTATTATTTAGAAGAGAGCTGTGATTTCATGGAGTTTATTAAGATGGTACAACAATCAGGGCTCTATATTCATCTCAGAATTGGACCCTATGGTTGTTGTAATATTAGAAAGTGCAAATTGAATTTTATATATAGAAGAAAAACAATATTTTTGGAAAATAGTTTTATCCTGATCACTTTTTTTGTTTCAATTTCAAGGGTTTTTCCACTTTGGTTGAAGTATATTCCAAGGATTAGTTTCAGAACAGACAATGGACATTTTAAGGTTAGTTGACTATTTGCTTGACATTTTTGTTGAATTCCTTTTGATATAGTTATTCCATTAATTTCTAATTAGTGTTCATAATTTATTTTTTCTGAAATATTTTACACAAAGGTTGCAATGTAAAAATTTTCAACCAAAATTGTTAATATGATGAAAGTCGAAAAGTTGTATGAATATCATGGTAGTCCAATAATTCTATCTCAAGTAATCATTGTGATCCATTTCATTCTCTTTTTCCATGTACTGAGATCCAATTTTAAGTCCATGGCTTTATATAAAGCAAATAAAATAGAAATGTGTGTATGTGACAGATTGAGAACGAGTATGGACCTATGGAATACAAACTTGGTTTTCCAAGTGTCTTTAACTTCCATCTATTGTTCTTTAAAGAATATTTTTCAACTTGATGCTGTCAAAAGACATTAAAACAATAAGAAATAATGTAACTACATCAAGCTGAAATCACAAATATTCTTGTAATTCTGCGAGCTTCCACTTGAAAAGATACATCTCAATATCTATTTCGATAGGTTTATAAAATAATATATCATGATATCCTACATTAATATTTGTTTTTATTGTCTAGATCAATACTTGCAATGGTTTCTATTGTGACTACTATTCTCCCAATAAGGCTTATAAACAAAAAATGTGGACTGAAGCATGGACTGGCTGGTAATTTTTGAACGGGTCTTACGACTGATGACTTGATCAGCTTATTGCATCTTTACTTTTTTATAAAGATCACTGGATCAGAATATTCGTAGAGTTTTTTCTATTCGTTTTATTGGAAATTATCCTTATACAACATTTATTGTAGTTTTACTGAATTTGGAGGTCCAGTTCCTAACATCCAGCTGAAGATATGACATTTTCTGTAGCAAAATTCACACAGAATTGTGTGTGTGGTGGGGGTGGGGGTGGGGGTGGGGGGGGCTCTTTCATTAACTATTATATGGTAAATTGACTTTCAATGAGTTTGGAGGTCCAATTTCCTACCGATTGTTTCATATTGCTTCAGTGTTGCAAATTGTCTTCTTAAAAAAACATACATATGACAAAATTTTCTAAAGAATAGCATGCTCATCAGCCTAAGTAATGAAATTTTCTTTCTCATGTCCAGGACTGTTGAGGCAACCCAAATGTGGTCATCTAAAAGACATGCATAGACCAATAAAGTTGTGTGAGCCGTCTTTAACATTTGCTGATCCTATTATTACACCACTTGGAAAACCATCAAGAGGTTGGATGCAGTTTTTGTTCTCTCAAATATATAACCATTGTTGAAGATAAAAATTTAATTTCAATATATCCATTTGTTTTGCTCTTTAGGCTCATGTTTTCAAATCAAAGTCCAGTTGTGATGCTTTTCTTGCAAACTACAACCAACACTCATTTGCAAAGGTATCTTTAGGGAATATCCATTACAACTTACCTCCATGGTCTATCAACATCTTTCCCGATTGCAAGAGCACTATTTACAATACAACAAGAGTAAGAAAAGGCTCCTTCATTGAATCATCTATGTTAGTTGTTATGTTGAACAAGCGTGTTAGTTGTTGTGTTGAAAAAGTAGTCTCAAGTGGATTCAAAAGCACATGTAGTTTTACAATATTATGAAATAAACAAAACTTGAATCAATCCGAGTTTTTTTAGGAAGGTCAAGGCTAAAAGTGCACAAATGAAGATGACCCATGTTGGCACGAAATTTTCTTGGCAGTCATACAATTAAGAGATAGCATCATATGAAGCCAATTCATTTACTATGGTCGGACTATTAGAGCAGATTAATACTACCAGATTATTTGTGGTATACAACAGAGTAAGTGCTCGTGTAAATTTATGTGACCTTACTTGCATTAACATTAGAACAAAAAAAATCTCTTTGAAATGAAATGTACCCTGTTTTCATTTTCACTGTCTTTTACCTGCTTTGTTTCTTTATTCAGTGTGAAGATTGACAATAATGAAGGATTCTTAAGAGGTGGGGAGTTGTCTGTTGTTACAATCTTATATGCAGGCCATGCTTTGCATTTTTCGTTAATGGTCAATTATTAGGTTAGTGTTTATCTACATACAAACAATTTTAGATCTCGTTGGTGCTAGTATTGATCACTAAATTGGTCTATTTTATCATTTTAAGGAAAAAAATGTTTGACGAACATTTTATTAAGTTCTAATCTCTATAGGTGTCTTTCAAACATTTGCCTCAAGCAGTTAGAATGTAATTGCTTTAGAAATCACCGGACAATATATTTTTTTCTTCTCTTGGATGATCAGTTTTGAAAATGTTATTCATGTCTTTTGTACCAAGTATAATAGGATTCAGAATTATTAGTAGCGTAAGAATGTATAAAACAATATAAATATCTTATTGACAAAATCAAAGTTACTTTAGAAGCTTGTTGTGCTTTTAGGCATTAATAATTAGTTTTTTGATTGCTGCTTAACATTTCGTTATTGTATTTATCTGATTTTTTTACTTCCCTTTTTGCACGAACAGGCTATGGAAGTCTAGAAAATCCTAAACTAACTTTCAGTCTAAGTGTAAAATTGAGAGCCGGAATTAACAAAATTTGGCTGATGAGTATTGTCGTTGTCTCCCAGTTTGCTCTCTCTCTCTCTCTCTCTCTCTCATACGCACATACACACGGCCATACATGTATGCACATGATCTTCTTTCTACTTTCTAGAATAAGGATTAAGTAAAGAAAATCCCAGTTTGATACTATTAGAAATTGAGTGGATGATAATAGGCTTGGCTTGGCTTGGCTTGGCTTATACATGCTTTTTCATGCACATGAGCTCAGAATGTTGGTCGCCATTTCGAAACATGGAATGCTGGTGTTCTTGGCCCAGTTTCACTTGGTGGCTTAATGAGGGGAAACATGACTTAACATGGAAAAAATGGTCTTACAAGGTAAGTTTTAGGAATTCAAAAAAATATTCTCATTGCTAACATTCTTCATCTCTAAAATTACCGCTATGCTTTGGACAGGTTGGTCTAAAAACAAAAGCTCTGAGTCTTTACTCGCTCAGTGGAAACTCTTCTGTTGAATGGGTTGAAGGTTCCTATGTTGTTGAAAAGCATCCATTGAGGTACAATGGAAGTGTGTTTTGCTCTATTAGAGGATTTAGTCCTCTGCGCATCTAGAATCCAGTTTCTAGATGCACATTATGCCTCACAAGAAAGCACACACAACGAAGTTTTTGATTGCTAGCATATTTACTGAAGCTACCTAGCCAACTTTCCTCTGATTTATTCCTTTTTTTTTCAGTCTACTTTCAATGCTCCAAATGGGGATGAGCCTTTGGCTTTAGACATGAATACTATGAGTAAAGGCCATGTATGGATTATTTGGTCAAAGCATTGAAGGGTATTGGAATCAATACAAAGGAACTAGCAAATGTAATACCTACAATTATGCAGGTTGGATCATTGAAAAAAAAAATGCCTAAGCAATTACAGGAAAGCTTCTCAGAGATGGTAAGCAAATCTACATCACTCCACCCTGTTATCTCTTAGATATTCGACTAAACGAGGAATTTTTTTTTTTTTTTTTTACATATCACGTTCCTCGTCCTGGCTCTGTCCAACAAGAAATTTCTTGTTCGTGTTTGAAGAATAGGGAGAAAATCCTTGCGGGATCTCTTTGGTAAAAACAGTATTAGCAAGCGTATGTGTAGACATATTTGAATGGCAGCCAACATTATTGAATCGGCAGATGCAAGCATCGGGAAAAGTCAACAAACCATTATGGCCGAAAGTTCACTTCTAATGTGATCCCAGTCTGAAGATCTTGTCTATCAAATTTGCTAGCTTCGGAACACCCGAGTGGGATTTCTAAACTACCAGTGCCCATGTATAAACTGGCTGGTGTTGCAAAATAATCAATGTATTCAAAAATCTTCCTTCTTTTTACTCGATTATATTCTCTCTTTAACAATGACTTTTTGCCATGACCATGCCTCTGCCTATAGAATATGCTATTTGTTCAAATCACAGTAATAACGCCTTAAATTAGTATTCTACCATTTTGTAGACAATTTGTTAGATGATGAATTTACCTTGTGCATAAGATCAATCTGGTTTGCATATATAAGATCTATGCTGATGAATGCAATGTTTTGAGGTTTATTTGTTCTACATATATTATTCACTAGTTAATCACTTATTTTCCTATTTGTTTATACTTAAACTATTGAAATGTGTAGATACATTTGACTTCGCCATGATGTGTTTCATTTGCATTATGCAAACATAGTTACTGTATTTGACCTCATCAATTCATTAATTATATATTACATTGCATGTATGCTCTTAATGTATATTTATTAGATTTTAATTGGCTCTGCCTGAGTTTTAAAAGTTACTATATACTCAACTATAGATGCAACACGTGCCTAAACTAGTTTATATAAAAAGAAGTGTGAGAAAGCACTATAGACTAGGCTGCTCAGTAGGGTATACCTCGTTTTTGCATCAACGAACTAGTAGACACGGAAAGCTTCGAAATTTATGAGCGGAGTTGTTCTAAAAAAATCACGTGAGTGTTGTAGTCCCGAACATGATCGATGTGATTGCCTTTCCCACATTATTTCTACATATTTGGCATGGAGAACTTGCTTGACTCTCCCAATGCTTTAATTGCATCGGATAATGAGACATACTCATTATTATCGTCCATTTAGGACGAGGGGTCCTATCTCCCATTTCTTCTATAGGATAATGTGGAGAACATAGATCTCCACTTTGCCAATAGGGACCCGCATCCTCACGTCCATTCCCCATTTTTTTGTATCTATGCATGGCTTCATTCTTAGTTGCGCCTCCCAATCCACTGAATACACTAACGGACCTAATGAGCATGTGCTCTAGCTCGCGTGATAACAATTGTCCTCTCACATGGTGAACAACACTTGCTTTCCCCACCCAAAATATGAAATGGACTTTTCTACGCCCAAAACATCATATGTATTGAACAACACTTACTTTCTCCACTCAAAACATCATATTGACTTTTCTCAGAACCCTCAAGCATACTAATGTCTAATAAACATGATAACCAATAAAAACCAAGATTAACCACAAAATGATAACTAAACTACACAATTTCAAAGTAGTATATCCAAATTTAAGACCATTCATAGTTACAAAGATTAAAAAATCTTACATGAAACAGCATCAATAATATTTGTTTCCAAAGCTTACTAAAAGTAGCACTTACTTGTGTCATATTTAGGAATAATACGTCTCCTTTTGTCAATATATATTTTTTTTCATTTGAGGTACATAGCATAATTGTTTACCACTTTTCTATTATAAGCATATATTTCTCTACGGCGTTTATTCCGTAACACGTTATCTCTGAACATCACTAAACTACCACCACTCCAACGATTGTTGATGACTCATATTAACCACTACAAGATGCAACAATATGACTGTGCTAAATCAAAGCATGTATCACCCAACACAAAAAATATATATATTTGTAGAAATAATCAACTTTCAAAAACTTTGATAATAAAAAAATGTGTGCACATTGCAATCACACTTCCAAAAAAAAAAAAGGCAAACAACTAAGAAGATGAAAACAAATACTAACAAAACAACATCCGTAACAATACCATCTAATAAGAGATCCAAAAACAAGAAGTTTAATGACAATAAAAAACAATCTATACAACTCTAGCATAATTAAACAATCTATACAACTTTGACAAAATTACCCAAAAACTATATTTATGGAAAACTCAAAAATCACTATCTCATTGTACAAAATATAAAATTCAGTACCAATGCACATAGCAAAAACATAGAAAATTTATGATCTAAATCATAAAAAGAAAAACAATAAAAACAATAACACAAAAAAGAATAATCGTACATGACATCTATTAAAAACATCTAAAACTTACAAAGGGAAAAGAAAAGAACATTTCCCATCGATTGAAAAATTCTGAAATCACCGTCTCAATCTATAAAATACAAAATTCAGTACCAAAGTATAGAGTAAAAATAGAAAATACAACAATAACAACTACATAAAAAAACCATTGTATACAACAACTAACAAAACATCCAAAAGTTACAAAAAAAAGAAGAAGAAAATCTACCATCAATCGTATCACTAAAACCTTATGAAATTAATGACCAAAACACTCAGAAATATGACTAAAGACACGCCAATAAAACATAACCTTAACAACAACAAAAATGCAATGAAAAAAAAATTCCAACAAGATACCTAGAAAATCATGCTGACCACAACAATTAGAAAACCACCAGCAAACACTCCAAATAACATCAGTAACCTTAAGTAAGACCAAGTTCGTCTCTCACTCCAATCGCCTCCCCCACAAATGAATGACCTCAAAATATCATAGTCACAAAATTTTGGGAAAAGTCCAAACGATAGCGTTTTGCTGGCCAGAATGCATAGTTTAATTAAAAAATGAATATTTTTGTAAGACGAAAAATATGAACTATAAGTATATATATTCAAAGGGTAAATCTATCTTTTTGTTATCATTCTTTACCACTTTTTAACATATATTTTTGTCGTTTAATCTATGTATTAAAAAAAGGGGTTAATTACACTAATGGTCCCCATTCTTTCAAGTTTGTAGCGATTTCATCTCCATTCTTTTTTTAGTACATATCATCCTCATTCTTCCATTTATTATCATAGAGGGTCCCAAAATCACTATTTTTTATTATTATGATAATTCTATGACAATTTTACCCTTTGACTTAAAAAAATTAAAATAATAGAAAAAATACAATGAAAATATTGCAACTAGGCCCTTAATTTTTTCAAAAGTACAAATAAATCCTAAACTATTTTATTTTATACTGATAAATGTTCTTCTCCAACAAAAAAAGAACATATCTTTTCCTCCCACCCCCACCCCCACCCCCACCCCCACCCACACCCATTTCATACTGCAAATCCTGCACACACCATATCAATTATTAGTTGGCTTGAACTGATTCATACCTGCCATACACGCACACTCTCAGCAATATCAGCAAACAATTTCCAGAGAAAAAAAAGGAATTGAACAATTGGTAAAAGGGGAAAAAAGTCACCGGCATTAGCAAAGAGGAGAGTAGGATCATTGTGAGGAACAACGGGGCTTGATGTCCAATGAACATGGCCTTTGTCCTCGAAGAATTTGATGAAGGTATCCCTAACTCGGTTGGCCGGCCACTCCAATTTAGTCGCCTGAGATCCCATCGATGATTCCGATAATGCTTCTTCTCTACTGTTACTATTGCAATAGCTAATACTGCGTCTCAGAATGAGACAAATCCTAGTATGCCAAACGATATTGAACAATGGTGAAGGTGAAGCACCCGCTGGCAAAGGCGAACGAATAGGTTGTGAACGAGGCGGCGGCGACTGCGGTGAAACTTTACAAAGTAGACTGCGGAATGTTAACGCTAAAGGATGGGAGAAAATGCTCCTCCAACAATGATAAACCCTCATCCATATACCGAATCTTCCAAGTGAACCAAGACCATTCTATTTCTGAATACTTTCAGGTATTGGGTCCTTTGGAGATGAGGTTGATGGACATAAGTCTATGGCAAGAGTTCTGTTGGTTTGCTCGACTCTTATAATGGCTAGCAAACTGATAACTCTTCCACCCAGGCATCTTCTATATGGGAGAGTTGTTCTTCAAGCTTTGTCATTTTCTCTGAGGTGTGGGAAGAGGATAAGCAAACTGACTAGGGGAGGGGTCAATTGGTCACAATGCTTTGATATGGTGTGTGCAGGATTTGCAGTATGAAGCGGGTACGTGTGCAGGTGCAGGTGCAGGTGCGGGTGCGGGTGCAGGTGCGGGTACGAGGAAAAGATAGATTATTTTTTTGTTGGAGAAGAATACTTATCTGTATAAAATAAAATAGTTCATGATTTATTTGTACTTTTGAAAAAATTAAGGGCCCAATTGCAATGTTTTCATTGTATTTTTTCTATTATTTTAATTTATTTAAGTCAAAGGGTATAATTGTCAGAATAATGAAAAATAGTGATTTGGGGACCCTCTGTGAGAATAAATAAAAGAATGTGGATAATATCTACTTAAAAAAGAATGTGGATGAAATCATTACAAACCTGAAAGAATGGGAACCATTAGTATAATTAACCCTTAAAAAAATTACGTCAAAAGTTATATGATTTAATATAAGGATAAATAAATAATAAGACATTAAGAAGAACGTCATCCCCGATCCATTTCTCCTCTTGGTTCATTCATGTTTGGAAAATAAGGAGTTTATTTCAAAATTGAACTTTCTATGGTTTCACCCAAAAGGATCTGTACTTGAAAGGGTTAATTTCACCAACGGTCATTAAAGTTACTTTAAAATTTTAAAACGGTCACTGCAGTTCAAAAGCTGCAGCGGTGGTCACTAAAGTATATATTTCTTTCACAAACGGTCACTCCTTTAAATTTTTTACTTTAAATAGTGATGTGGCATATAATATGTATTTATTTATTGTAATGTAGTCCATATACTTTATATAATATTTATTTTAGTTTCAATATTTTCAATTATCTTTCAATTAAATCTTCCAAAAATTGTATATTAGGTCCTTAATCTTTTTGTATTTTTACACTTTGGTCCCCAAAATTTTAATTATCTTTCAATCAAGTCCTCTAAAAATTGCATATTAGGTTCTTCAACTTTATACATTTTCAAACTTTGGTTCCCAAATTATTTATTTTAATGGCCAAAATAAGTACAATTTTAGTAGTCAAAATAAGTACACTTTTAATTAAATTCTTGATTTTTCATTCGAGTTTTCACCTAAACGAACAAAATAACATAATTAAATAATAAACTACTTGACAAAACTCACAAATATCCACTTTTAGTGGACAAAATAAGTGCAAAATCCGCACTTATTATCTGGAGTTGTCAATGAAATATATTTTTGTCAACTCTAAGTGATAATTTGTGAGTTCTATTAAGTAGTTTATTTTTTAATTATGTTATTTTATTTGTTTAGGTGAAAATTCGAGTGTAAAGTTAAGGATTTAATTGAAAGTGCACTTTTTTTTACTACTAAAATTGTATTTATCTTGACCACTAAAATTTAAGGATTCGAGAGACCAAAATTTGAAGATATACAAAGTTGAAGGATCTAAGATACAATTTTTGGAGGACTTAACTGAAAAATAATTGAAATTTTAGGGACCGAAGTGTAAATATGTAAAAAGATTAAGGACATAAGACACAATTTTTAGAAGACTTAATTGAAAGATAATTGAAAATATATAGACTAAAATAAATATTATATAAAGTATATGGACAACCATGTAATAAATAAATGACTATTGTATACCACATCATCATGCCACATCACCATTTAAAGTTATAAATTTAAGGGAGTGACTGTTTGTAAAAAGAATATATGTTTTAGTGATCACCACTATAATTTTTGAATTTGAGTGACTGTTTTGAAATTTTAAGATAACTTCAATGAAGTTGGTGAAATTAACCCGTACTTGAAATGAAAGTTTGGAGATCTCTATAAAGGGTGCACGAACCCTGGTCAATTTGGGCATATCCCGCGATTTACCTCCACCCATAACTGAGGGGCCGGGGATGGGTGGTCCAGGACATAGTCTGGTCTAACTGGGATACTTGGGTATCAAAAAAAAAAAAAAAAAAAAAAAAAAAAGTTTGGAGATCTCAAATAAAGAAAATTTAATCGAGGACTCTCAAAATCAATAGCTTTTAAGCGGTGAATTAAAATCGTTACGATTCTTAAAAGATACCCTTTCTTAAAATCAAAAGCGGAAGAAGACCAACACGTTTTCTTAAAGAAAAACGAAGACCAAAAATAAGACCACATTCATAATTCAGATACATACGTTCGGAGCACAAATACAACTGTGCTATCTATATATATTTACACACAGACAGAGAGAGACGGAAGCCTATATATATATAGAGAGAGAAATATACATACAGCAGAAAGTAGTAGACATTAATATATACATACAGTCGAGTATACCTATCTATATCCATCTGTCAACGATTGGAATTTAGAGTGAGATGGAGTTGCAGAACACAGTGAAAGAAGCCCTAAGTGCACTGTACCATCACCCAGACGACGCCGTTCGCATGCAAGCCGATCGCTGGCTCCAAGATTTCCAGCGCACTATCGACGCTTGGCAGGTTTTTAAATAGTGTTTCGACACCAATACAAATTCCCATTCTTAATTTAGTTTGTTTTGGGATTTTTTTTTTTTTGAACAAATCTAAATTTTGTGACTGAAATTTGAATTACTGATTGAGCTAATTGATTTTCGAATTTTGACTTGGATATGAGTTCAATTTCTGTTTTGTTATTAATTGAATCCGATGGGATTCGCTTGCATTTTGTGGTCTTTATTTAGAAAGATAAAATCTTGGATCGTTTTTGGAAGAAAAGAAATTGGAACATTTGGAATTTTTGAGATTTTACAATGGGGCAATGGTTTTGTAAACTTAAATGATGAAGCTTTAGATGTCCACATTTTTACACACATATGCAAGTGTTTATATCTTTTAAACTTAGACGCAGGGGTTTATGGTGACCATACTTTTGTGGTCATGGTCAATTGCAGTAACACACTTTTTGCGGTTATGGTGGCCAAAAGTTTGTGTAACACACATTCTATTTTTTGTCTGCTTTCCTGTGTGACAAAAGAGGTTTCTCGGATACGAATAAAAGCTAAAGACATATAGAACCCATTTTGCTATTTGGAGAAGGGGTTTAAAATTCGATGGGGATATAGAATTTTGGTAGTTTAAGGGTCACTGGACAAGAGATTCTTTTAGCTTATTGAGCTGCACCAATTTCAGATTGTCGCGGTGCGCCTCAGAAAGATTTATTTCCAGAATCTTGGGACCGTGCATTTTCTGCACTTGCTATACAATGTCTCTATCTTATCAATTTGGGCTGTATTCTATCTCACATAATGTGGCATATTTTGAGACATTTTGACTTCTCTCAACTTTTTTTGAAATGCTTTTACACCTTGGCCGCAAGTGCTAACATTAGAGTCAACCAAGTTCTTACTTTGGCTGCATGTGGAACAAAACTGTAATGGTCCTTTCTTTCGATTTGATATGATATAATTCTTCAACCATGTTAGGAGAACAATTAAACAATTCTCCTATTTTTTGTCGTCTATTACGTCGGAGAGAATGACATATGCAGCAATTGATAATTTGTTTATTAAAACCTTTCATTACTTCTTTTGAGAAAGATTCGGTGTCGGTGAATATAAACTTAATGGTAAATAAGGCTTTGCATGATACACAGATTGTAGAGATGATAAAACATATTGTTCATATTTTGACGAGCAATATTTATGCTTGGAAAGACCGAAAGTAGATAGGCAGATTAGCAGAATGTCAAAGGCATTGACGAGTTTAGGGAAGTCAACATCTATGAGGCCCTAGAAGATTGGAGTGCTCAAAAACTATTTGGAAAGTAGCCTTTTCACACATAGGAAGTTATTTGAGACAGAAATCTGTGATTTATGGAAGAATTCGACAGTTCAAATCCTGTGTTCTTTTTGCTCTTGTTTCACAAGGTGCTTAATTATTTATATTAGAGGCGAATGTAGCTATCTTTTGAGTAATGTTAAAAAAGGTTTTCTACAATTTGGTATTACATGGTCCTCACAATCCTACAGCCTACAAAAAGAGAAAAATAAGATAAAAAGGAATCAAATGGTAAATAAGGTGTGGATCTAATATTTATGCCGTTCTTGATTTTAATTACTATTCCGCTCTGCTTGTCCAAGGGAAGAAGAGGAAAATCGGTGCTGTTAAGTGTTTATTGGGTCATTATTTTGCAGGCAACTATTTTTTTGTACTTTGTATGCTTACACATTCGATTAGTGAGAATGATTCGGTTGAGTCCATGTTTAAATCTTTGTATCAATGAAGATATCTTGTCTGGATAATCAGTATAGAAATAAACTTAAGCTGTGTGATGTGAATTTAAGTAACATTTGTCATGACTGTAGATTTAATTTTCTATTTCAAGTATGTATATATGTTTCCATAGAAAAATATCTTCCTTAATTTCTTTCAAGAGCCTCACGTGTCAGTCATGATGCTTACATGTTTACTATGGTTAGGTGGCCGATAATCTGCTTCATGATCCTTCCAGCAATCAAGAAACTTTAATCTTCTGTTCTCAAACTCTCAGAAGCAAGGTAATCTTTTTATTTTTTATTTTTTACTCTATCTGTTTCTCCATTTGAATTTTCACCAATGCCAATTGATTATATGTCAAACTGAGGTGGTAAAGCATTCTTTTTATGCCAATATTTGTTTCATGTGCTTTTTATCTCAGGTGCAACGGGATTTTGAAGAACTACCTTCTGAAGCTTTTCGTCCACTACGGGATTCATTAAATGTAAATTAGTTTAACTTGTGCAGAAGTCAGATTTGGGTGATGCAATACACAGATCATTTGCATTAACTTAGATACATTTTTTTTTTAAAGTTTGGGGTCCATGTGCATAATAGCATGTTAACAAATAACTGCAGGGTTATAGTTCAAATATGTGGCATTCATTTCGTTCTTTTATTTCTTGTGTTTGCATATAGGATCTGTCCATTTTTCTCAATGGTGTAGGCTGAAAGCAATTGATAACCACCAAACTGAACAGTAGCACTCTGTTTCTTATAGCTACTGTGTGATTGTTTGTGAACTTTTACCTAAAAACTATTAAGATCTGCTTGAGATTTGCAGGACTATACACTCCTTAGAAACACTGACAGTGTAAAAGTTCTATTATGAAATATGTGTTTGTGCATCATCTTCTTTTACATGGGGCAATTTATGGTTCTCTACAAAGCTATTTCTTTGGAAAGCTCCTACTTACATATTCATGAAATAAAATATCTATTTTGCACAAAGAATGTCTGGAAAAGGTGCTTATATTTTTTTCTCGGAGTATGTCTATTGGAGCTACAATGAATGTTATTTGAGGAATAGAGATGACGATGGGGTGGATCCTGTCTACTTCTGTTGCTAGATTACAATGGCTTGTTTCAAGATCAAGATATTGCCATTTAGGTTTTATTGTTGCAATCCGAACAATTATTGATCGCTGCTCTTCTTTTTGGAAGGAATGCCGAAACTAGTTTAGATCCAAACATTCACTCTGTTGTGTGAATATCAGCTGTTTTGTGGAAGCTTGTGCATAATCATGCTTCTTCTTTGATTCATTATTTGTCTTTTATGATAGTTTTTATGTGGGATTCTTAAATGCAGACCTTATTAAAATCATTTCACAAAGGGCCTCCTAAAGTTAGAACTCAGGTAATACTCATATTTTCCACACATAAATCCTGTTATTTTAATACAAAGAGCGTGCTGTGCTAAATGCCTTGATTTATAGATTAGCCTTGCAGTGGCTGCCTTGGCTGTACATGTTGCCGGCGAAGACTGGGGAGATGGTGGTATTATAAATTGGATAAGGGATGGAATGAATTCTCATCCTGAGTTTCTACCAAGTTTTCTGGAGCTCCTCAGAGTCTTGCCTGAGGTATATCCTGGTCCATTCATGTTTGGAAAATCTTTATCCTGCTCTCTCCCCCTCTCTCTCTCTCTCACACACACACACACATATTGCTTGGAAAATATTTTTGAGTTTTAGTTCAACTATTTCCTTGATTAGAGGTTTGTAGTGATGTTATTTGACATAATTAACAATCTGCCTTCATTTGTTTGGATTTCTTCGATAAAATTGGTAACAACTATTTGCCATTGCAACCAGGAAGTGCTCAATTACAAAATAGCAGTTCGTCCAGACAGACGTCGTCAATTTGAAAACGAACTTGCTTCAGGGATGGAGATGGCTCTTAATGTCTTAACTGCTTGCTTGAATATCAACGAACTGACAGAGCAGGTGGGCTGTTATTCATGATTTGTCTATCAAGGACCAGTCGTCATTTTTCATTTGATAATGTCTGAAATTTCACGTGATGCTCAATGCTTGTGCGATGAAATGGATTTAGTGACGATTGATATCTAGAGTGAGTGGGATATAACATTGAAAGAAATGTTTTATTGGGCGATTTGATGCTTAAAACATGATTAAAGTGAGGTCACTTGGATTTGTTTCCAGTCCCCCGTTGTCAATGTAGGAGTACAATGTTATGGGTCTCGCATGATGGGCTATTAGCTCAGTGGTAGTGGTAGAGTTCATCCCTAATAACTGTGTCATTGTCATCTCATGTTTGATATTTGAATTTTTCTTGCTTGCATGCACGTGTAGATGATTAAATTTTGGATATTTTCATTTCCATTTGATCATCTGATCCATCTTAGTATATTATTAATGGTTGTATTAATTTTCTTCATATTTTCTTTTTACTTATAAAACACACTCTTCCTCAACATCCTTGATACAATTAATCATGATGGTTATCGGTAATTAACTTTCTGGAAATTTTCAAGTTCTTTGATGTTATATATATTGTCTTCCTAAGTTTTTGATTACATGGCAGGTTCTTGAGGCATTTGCATCTTGGTTGCGGCTGAGGCATAGGTATTAGTTTCTTCCTTTGCATTATTCAACATTTCAAGATATTGAATTTCAGTTCTTTACAAACTTGATCGTGCTTCCCCCCCTTTTGGCAGCAGAAGTATGTTGTATCAGATATATTCTCTGGCATGTATTACTTTATGTTGTTTGCATTTGCTGTTAGTCCCAAAATGGAGATCAAATATTGAAGGAATTAGTTGATGTTTAGTGCTTTATTGCCTTATCATTTACATTCGTCTGTGAACACGATGGACTCTGCTATAGAGATGTTAAGCCGGCTTGTTGTGTCAGGTCTTGGAATTAAATAGTTGATGCATATCTTAACTTGGTCTTTATTAGAGAAACACTATACGTGAGCGGGATCGCATTTGATTTTCTAGGTGAATGGGAGTATCTAATCTCATGCCGGAAATGGAACCCTCTTTTGGCTACTGTGTCTTGTTGCCATCTTCTGTTAACTGTATTACCTTTGACAAGGACCAATTTCTTTTCAATTCTATGGGGCTCAATTATAGAAGAGTGATACTGACTAGTGTGGAAGGTGGATGGATCAAATATAATGATTAGTTGGAATGAATGTTGGCTGCCTAAGATAACAGCTGGTGGTAAAAAATAGTTCATCTTGGGGAATATTTGTTTGTTTTGTCAATACCTTTATTTTTGCTGTAATAAGATCAGTATATTAGAACTTGTAGATTAAGATAAGACACCAATCCTCTTTAGATACGGGGGATACTTTTGGTTGAAAGCTTATTATTCTGGTAATTATTTTGTTTGTGATGTAAGTTACTGGGCTGTGCTATTTTCATCGAGAAGCATTGGTGTCAAGATGCATACACATTTGGAGTTGATCTTGACCGTACTATGGTGAGAAAGAGAATACTGCAGATATATCAGGCTATGGACCTTCAAGTGAAAGAATTTTACATCAATAGGCTTTCATAGAATCCATTTTTTTCTTCTATGTTGCAACTTTATTCTAGACATTTGATGGGTTTGTCCTTCTGAACATTTGGAAGGTTATTGCCCCAAAAATATGGTCTTACTGTTTTAGCCTCCTGGCATGTTTAAAAGTTTGAAAACATGGATATTTTATGTGGAAAGGCCAGTGCAAAGAATGAATAGTTATCAATTGTTCACTGTGGACTTTATGGCACCTCATGTTAGTAGATGGCGAAAGATTGTTAGAGCTGATGTTCGTGTCTGAATTATTATGCTATTTCTAGAACTTGTAAAGGATTCATATCATTATTCTTTTAGCAGGGTGTAACTTTGCAAGTTTTTATATTTTCGTGTGCAACTTTTAGGTCTTTTCACATATAATTTTAACATTTTCAAGTAGCAAAATTACCAATTCAACCATGATATAAAATGTAATACATGTAATTGTGAGCTTAATAGTTCATATCATGAGTTTTCGACGAGATTTGAGAAATCATACCAGTCTTTTCGCTATGATCTAGAGCATAAGATTAGAATAGTCTATTCTGTTCTGTATGATGCATGCAAATTAGGGAATAATCAGTTTGAAATGTATGCTTATGCCTGTTTATATGCTTCTCTTTAGTGAGTATGAAGTACAATTTTGCATCACTTCCTGAACTCTTGTTGATATGGATCCATGAACTTATTAAACATATATTGGTTTCAGGATACCTGCATCCACCCTTGCTTCACACCCATTAGTGCTTACAGCTCTCTCAAGCTTGAGTGCTGATATACTCTCAGAGGCATCAGTTAATGGTACAGTGAATAGTGCATGCTAACCCCATTTTTTACAAATTCCTTTCTTTGTTTGCTTCACTTGCTTGTGATTTCATCTTTGCGGGTTTCTTCGGAAGAAGTTTGTCAACGTTCACAGTTTCAAAAGTTCTCCATGAGTCTTCAACTATAAGATTGTTCTGATTTCAATCTTTTGCTCAGAGCTGTGGTGATATTGCTGATAATTTTTCCCTTTCTCAATATGAATGGTTAAATCTAGTCACTCTGAAGAATTTGCATAAAACTGCTGTCCTACCCCACTTAAGTGTAAAACTCCTTCAAGAATAATAGTATGCTTGGAAGAGCTTTTTTGAGGTCCAAAAGCACTTCTTAAAGAGCAAAAGTGCTTTTGGTTAAATTTATAGTTGTTTGGTTAAAGTCAATAAGTACTTTTTAACTAAAAAAAAATCTTAAAAAAGTTGTTATAGAGAAGCTCAAATTTTGAGCTTCTCTAAAAAGCTCCAATTGAGCTTTTACGGGAAGTTGTAATTACATTTAATGAGCTTAAAAATTAACAAAACTATTATTAATGTATCAAAAAAATATTAATTTATTTACCACATTAATTACTTATAGCAAATTGTCACTTCATATATTTATATAAAGTGAAAAATATATATTGGCATGTTAAATAATATAATACAAATTATACATAATATGTTTGATTCAAATAATTAATTAATTTTAAGCAATATAATATATACTAAAATAACTATTTTATTATAAGTAATATATTAATTTTAATAGTTATTATAGGATATAAAAATAATATTATTTATTTTAAAAATAATAATATGAAATATATAATAACTAATTATTTAGTCAAGCATATTAAAATAATTGTGTAATTATAATTAAATTAATATAATAATTTTAATAGTTACTATAGGATATAAAAAAATATAATTTATTTTTAAAAAATAATATGAGATATATAACAATTAATTACAGTTGTGTCAAAAAAATATATAGTTTATACAAAAGTACTTTTATAGTTATGCAGTCAAACACTCAATTTAATATTCAGAACATTTTTTGAATTCATATCCAATCAGTCAACAACTTTTTAACAAAAGCTCCACTGCCAAAAGCTCTATTGCCAAAAACTCTATTGCTAAAAGCTCTACTCACAACAGCTGTGTCAAACGGTCCCTAAAAATGTTTTTGGAGCCATACAGTTTTAGCTGTTATGCATTACAGACATCTCATTCAACTGGAAAAATGCTGACAAGCTTAATCATTGCAATCACGTCTAGCAAAATATTCTTTCTTCAGTATCTGTATGTGAAGATATGCTCCAAGAAGTAGATATTTAGTGAATTGTTTCTCCTGTAAATATCAATTTAGTCTTGGTTTGATACCAAAAGCAAAAAGTTTGGAAGATGAATCTGAATCATGAATAAAAGAAGAGTGGCTTGAACATGGAAGAAAGTAATGGGATATGTCCTTGTATGGACCAAGGTCAACTTTTTCTTCTATCCGTCGTATGTGGGGTTGATGACCTCATAATTCTTTCCGTGCTCAATAATTAGGTAATTAATGATGTTTTTACCACATCGGATACTAGGTAACATAGATATGGGACATTGCAAAATCGCTTTGAGGTTCTGGAGCATGCTGGAATTGATTGGGTGATGCCTAGAACTTGTTTTCTTTGATGTGTCAGTGTACAGTGGTTTTGTTTGGTTCAAGAAAGCTAAGTAACTTGGAAGTACGTGGTTTTACTAGTCTGATAATTAATTTGTGTAATAATTGTGGATAAATTATTTTAAGGAACATCTCAATTTTTGTGGCAGAAAGTTAGGAGAACCAGTGAACGGCCTGTTAAGTCCTGGCTTGTATTAGATGGTGCCTGCTATCAAATGGAGGTAGGAAGGTTTTGCAACACAAGACCTGCCTCGGGAGGTCATTACGCATCAACTTGTACTGGTATTTTAAGCTGTATAAAGTTATTTCTTTTAGGAACTTAATAACACAAATAAAAATTTGATAATGTTGGGCACTAAAATGATTATAGGGGCTGAAGTACAGAATTTAGGTGATGTCTGGATATTCGATAGTGTGGTGCTGAGGTCAGAACTTGTTAGTCTTCATTGGTTGAACTCCTTAGAAAGGATACTCTATGGGGCTATCTCGATTTGATGTCTGGATATTCGATAGTGTGGTGCTGAGGTCAGAACTGTACTAACAAGTACAGAATTTAGGTGATGCCTGGATATTCGATAGTGTGGTTCTGAGGTCAGAACTTGTTAGTCTTCATTGGTTGAACTCCTTAGAAAGGATACTCTATGGGGCTATCTCGATTTGATGTCTTTATTTTGGTTGATTCCATCAAGAAAATCGAACTTGGCTGTGCCAGGATGTCTTTCACCTCATGTGATTGAAGAAGTGGTGTTCCAGATAACATGAAAATTTAGTATTTCGTTGACCAAGATTGTTTTGGATAAAAAAAATTGCTATCTAAATGCTTACAGAGCCTTGTGTTTGACTATTACTGAGGTCGATGCTACTATCTAAGAGATGAGTCATCAGTTGTTTAGAATGTTGTGGGTGGCTTGGAAGGTGGAGACTCTGGGAAGAACTGATAAGGTTTAACTCTGGCATTACTTAAGCGAAAATTCCTGAATTCAGAGTTATGTAAGAGGAAGATGATATTTATTTATCACGTGATTTTGAGATGAGGTACTTCCACATGGTATCAAACCACAATTATCTCTAGCCCAACGGAACATTTGTCAAAGCAAGGCTATTATTGCGGCAATCGGCAGCCTCACTCAAAATTAAATATAGGGAGACCACACTATCAAACATACAAGTAGAATAATATAATGTTTGAAAAAATAGACCTAGGTCTTTTGCATGCTTTGATACCATGTTTAACCACCTCCTCTAAAAGCTAAAGCTTGAGCTTTTAAATGACATGGTCCCACACTTGTATTGCTCACGGTGCAGCTTTAATGTCAAGGCAGCCAATTAATTTTATAAAGCTCAAGGCTAGGTCTATACCTGGTATGGTGATCGGAGACTTGTTTATAACGTGGTCTGGTTACAATCTATGACCTTTGATTTTGTTCTACTGCACATGCTGTGATGATGTGGTCACAAAGTTTCCCTGGGACAGAGACAACTCTTCATCTACAACCCTTTGGTTCCATTATTGTAGTTTCCAATTTTATAACTGGAAATTCTTTCACTGGAAATTCTTTCACTGGAATTTTCATTTTTTTCCAGTGATCTTATTGATTGGATAGTGAAAGCTATGCCTTTGCATCATGTGGTTGAACAAACTCATCTTTTGGATACCAGAGTTTGAACTCTTAGTAGTTCTGGTTTATAGCTGTGCAATCTTATTTTATTCTTCTTGTTTGGTCACAAATCTCTTCCCGTTAATTTTGAGCTCTTTAATTTGGAAACCCTTTGTTCCTTTCAAGGTAAAGACATTGGTGTGGTCTGAGGTCCTCGAGAAGATTTCCACCATGGACCCGTTAGATGTGCATATTTTTTTATTGCCCCAATATTTGTGTTACATTTCATCTCAACAGCATAATGAATCATCTTTTTCCTGATTGTGCCCTCCTGTGAAGGAGCTATGGTCAAAGTTTTTGTATCTGGGGCATAACTTTGTCCTTCCTTCTTCTTTGTTTGGCTTGTTTTCATTAGATTTAGGAGTTCAGTAGCTCAAAATAAGGCAAACTGTTACCTAAAAATTCTACAATATTCAAGCAGTGAGGTGGACAATTCCTTACTCCAGCTTCAGAGGAGCATCTTCGTATGAATCAATACTAACTCCTCAGTCATGCAATTGTCTTTTCTTTTATCTATAATTATTCAGAATATATTCTGTCATCTAGTCATTTATTAATCACCATGCTGGTTTTTCGCAGTTATTTCGGAATTAATACACTACACAGCGGTGAGAAACTTGAGTGAAGTTGCCTCTCAGATGCCCTTAATTCAAGTAATTGTTCCTCGGGTTATGGGTCAGAAAGCACAACTACTAGATCCTTCAAAGGTATAATTTCGGAACGCTTCTACAATGTATCTCTTGTTTCTGGTGTGATAATCTTCCTTTTTTGATGAGGTTTATGTCCTCTTCAGATCTGAACTATCTTACTGTTTTGGAGAAGGCACTCTGTCCTCCTCATTCCTGAAGTCATAAAAGACTCAAAATGTCACCTGTGTTTTTTCATGGTTGATGCTATCATTTTACTGGAGTAGTTTGCATCATGCATCACAAAAGGCTTTGATGTCAGTACCAAATTGACTATGTTTTGATCAAATAAGACGTGTTTTATAAGCTTATAAGCAAGTCAAACTTATAAGTAATTCTTTTACATTCAAACATTTATTTATTTCAACAATATTGGGAGTGGTAATGTCAACACATGCAAGGAAATTTTAAATTATGTGTGACCAACATATGTGCCACCTTATTCCCGGACGTCCTGACAAAAGAGAGAACTCAATTCTGAAGGTTAGCCAATTCCAGTTTAGTCTTCAATAATGTCTCCGATGCTTGAAAGATCTTCTCCATTGCCGGGGTTCTGAATCCCTCTCCATCCGCGAGGTCATAAGTTCTCTCTTGCCTCCAACATGGCGAAAATTATGTTAATTGGAGTGAAGAGGTAAAGTTCTTGATGGGGCCAGGAATGTTGGATAATTGCTGAAGGTAAACCAGAGGATTCCCATCATCATATTGATGATAAATCTCCTCGTGCTCTTGCTCCAGCATGAAAGTCCCATTTCAGGGAAAGACAACGTACTATGATACTTTCTGTTTAGTTGAGCCCTGCTTTGGTCTTTGGTTTGATGGTTGTACATGTATGACTAAAATACTTTGAATAATTTGAGAAAATTCTCACCCCACCTACATGCATCTCTAATATTCTATTCCTCTTCCCCTTATTTTTAATAATTTTAAGTGTCATAAAATCATATGTGACATTTTTGAAGTTGGTTTTTTGCTTCTTTTTACCTAGAGATATTATAATTGATTTATCTTTTTGTATTATGTGTTTTGCTAAAAGGATGAAGAGGATGTGAAGGCAATTGCTCGTTTATTTGCGGATATGGGGGACGCATATGTTGAATTGATTGCAACTGGTACATTACTTCTTTTGTCAATGTTAGCCTATCGTCTTTATTACTTCTGTATTGTACTTGATGTTACTGATAGTGTTTTTTAAGTGTCTTTTTTCTGTTATACTTGGTCTAACATATTCTGCATAATCTGAGATCATCTCACGTTCAAAATGATTTTATCTTCAGGTTCTGATGAATCTATGATGATTGTGCATGCATTACTCGAAGTTTGTTCCCATCCAGAATTTGATATTGCTTCCATGACCTTTAACTTCTGGCATAATCTTCAAATAATATTGACCGAAAGGTGAAACTATTTTGAGTTCTAATTTCAGTATGTGCTTTGAAGCAACTTTTGACTCTGAAATTTCTAATGGATCAGGGATTCTTATGTAGCATACGGTAATGAAGCATCGATCGAAGCTGAGAGAAGCCGCCGATTACAGGTTTTCCGGTCATCGTATGAATCACTGGTTTCCTTGGTGAGTATTTTCTTTTATCAATGTATACTTCCAGATTCAAGATGAAACTCTTCTAAGACAGTTGGAAAATTGTATGCAGTCTTCCCAATGCTGCATTTTAGAAGAATCATTTTACAATCTTGAATAATAGAATTTGTTCTTATTAGGAAAGGAAAGTATTTGCACAATGTTATGGTTTTCGTGTCGAACTATTCAGTGGAAAATATTAATTCCATTGCTGCTATTCCTCTTACCCAGGAGGGAAATTGCTTCTATGTTGTAGGAAAAGCATATGGGAACCTTTCTTGCACGTTTGCACGATATCTCTAATTTAACAGAAGAAGTTAAGGGTTTTAATTGTTCTATTGTGCAAGTTTTTTGTTATGTAAAAGAAAGAAACGATGGTTTTGAAGATTTTTCATATGAAAGGGACCGATAATAGGTTTTATATAGGCTTCTGAAAATTGGTTGGTTTTGCATTTCTTTACAGTTAACTTGTATAGTTTCTTCACGAGATGATTTTTTTCAGCACAAGCATGCTTTTATATCCTTTTCTTTTGTAAAAGAAGGAGATACTCTCTTATCTTTAATGACTGCCAACAATTAATTGATGGTTTCTTCATTATTTTTTCCCTACAGGTTAGCGTCAAAGTTGAATATCCTCACGATTATTCAGATCTTTCAAGGGAGGACCAAAAAGATTTTAAGCAGACTAGATATGGTATGGTTTGAAATCTCGTTAGATAATATGTTGGCCTACAGCGTTTTTCACAATTTCTTTAATTATGGCATCATTGTGAATTTTGGAGACTTAACTTGGAGTCCTCTGTCGACACAATAAAGCGGCAAGTAGGAAATAGATAGTATGCTGTGCACCTATTAATAGGCTAACTACCGCATTGGATTATTATTTATTCTGCTGGTTTCTTTGGTTTTGATCTTGTAAACTGAAACTTTCTTCTGTAGAATAGTTCGTATGCAGTTAACACTTATGTTCATAGCTTTAGTCAAAATTTAACAACTAATGACAAATGCTTCAGATTTTCTGTTTGTATTCTTGATCTTAAAACTTCTGTTGAAATGTGACCACATATATACCATATTTATATATACTTGTATTGAATTCTCTGCTACATGTAGTTATTCTTTTCTCCAGCAACTAATTGTTTAGGGGTTGTGGCTGTAGTGTTGCACGATTTGGTTTTAATTTTACGAAGTTCATCGGTTAAATTTGATCACTTGGATAAATTTGCTCGATCCATATTCAGTTAATGTAGAACACAGTGCCTCAGTGCTATACTTGTGCTTGAAACTAGGAAATTGGTCCTGAATAAATGTTGCTGCTTGTTTACACTTTACTTTCCTTTTCTTCTCTTTTTTTGGTGAAAATGAAAGATGAAAAGGCTTTCTGCATTGCTGTTTCTGCAGAAGAAATTTTACAATTTGTTTGGAATTAGTTTCAGCTGAACTGTCACAAAAGGTTTTCCTGACCAGTTCTGTCATGTTAACAGCTGTTGCAGATGTCCTTATTGATGCAGCCCTAGTTTTAGGCGGTGATGCTACACTGAGGATTCTTTATATGAAACTTGTTGAGGTGCGTACCATTTTCTTTCATGCAGTGACTTTGTTTTTAATTGATAAGTAAAATGTCTCTGCTATAATATTAATAAATGACATTTATAACCTGTTTTGTCTTATAGTGCTGGAATTCCTATTACTTTGTACATTTTGCCTGTTTGGTAGGCAAAGTATTGTTGCTTTGAAGGTAGAGTTGTGAGATTTCAGGCTTTCAACCTATGCATTTCTTATGAAGAGATTGAGGGAAGTCTTATTAAGGCTTCATTGATGCATTTGAAAGACATTTGGATCCCGTTAAAGAACTAGTGGATCCCACTGTAGGGGTTCTGAAGAGATTTTGGTCCACATTATTATCAAAAAACTCCATAGATCATTTAGGCAACTCCCTTGGTACCAAGTGGTTTTGGGATGGAACCCATGGTTACTTTCATGATAGAAGAGTTGCGCTTGGGAGTAGTTGGGCCGAGTCTCCTGCCTCTCATTTGCATCGTCCCTGGTTTGTGTCAGTTTTATTTGGTATATCTGTCTGATCAGCTCATGTGTGAGGCGGCATGTGGAATGATACTTCGTTTCAAATGGACTATAAAGAATTCCCAAGATTTTTTCAAATGATGTTATCAATGTCGGTTAGAAATCTCCATTTTTCATTTTAATTCTAGTCCAAAATTTCCATGTTTTGTGGATTAAATATGCCTCAACTTACAAGTAAAATAAGCTACAAGGTGCACTCCATCTTTCTTCCCATGTCTCCTCCTTGCCGTACTGCAAATCTCTAATATTATTTTTTAGGTTAGTGGCTGCATTTTTTGGTTCATCGAAACTAATAGATGGGGTCATACAAACATGGAAACTCCACGAAATTTAACACATCCATTATGTTTTACCAGTTTTTTTCCTGATATGTATGATTGGATTAGCTGTACTTGTAAGAACTTTATGTTTGGTAAAAAGTTACCCATATGTAGAGTTAAACTGTGAAATGACCGAAAAGGAAATTATGCATTTTTATGCAATTGATTTAAGTTTAAGAGGTTTCATTATTTAAATTACAAATATAAAAAATACATGAATTATAAATGATTTGACAATGTAGCATGATATGTAGTCATCTTATTTTAAAATGGATTTTGGGGTTTTCTACTTCATTTTATTTAATATTATTATTTTTTCTACAATAATTTTTGATATTAAGATATTAGAATACAAAAAAAAAAATTGAAATATATAATATTAGAAATAATGTGATAAATTAATAAAAATATACTTTTAGAAATGCTTTAATATAATATTCAAATAAAATTTTGACATTTATAAATGAATAATTTAGTATTTACTAGATTATTCATGACTAAATTGTTTTAATTTTTTTTTAATACTTGAGTATTAAATACTTATGATTAATATTAATTAACACGAGATCGTTGTTAGTGTAAAATATGTTCAAACCTAACTGGTTACCTTTGCCTTGAACCAGTCTCTTTGGAGTGGTTTGTGACCTTCTCCTATAGGGGAAATCTGAAGCCCTAGAATCGAACATTGAAGAGATTACTGGGATCCTCAATCTCGATTCCGCATACGGACTCCTAGGGTGATTTTTATGGAACTAAAAATAATAGATTTTTTATGTTAAAACTATTAGATTTTTTAGCAATTTTAAATATTAAAGTTAATTAATAACTTTTTATTATTATAGTTAATGTAATAATTAATATCTTGATTTTAAATATTATTATGCTTTCCAACTTTTTAAATATTTTTTATAATAATGTTAATTAGTAAGGGTATTCAAGCCATTTCATTTGTCAAAGGAGAAAAGGAGTAAGTTATTGTGATGTTAGCCCCTGCTTTACTGTCAAAGCAACTAAATTTTCTAACTTATTAGTAAGGAAAAGAAGTTACTTATAAACACAGCCCAACATGTGTTCTCTTTCACAATTTACTTATAAGTACTTGGACTCATAAGCTCAGCAAGCATGCTTTTTTATTTCATCCTTTTATATTTATAAGGAGAGTAAATGAAATGACTTAGTTGCTTGCTCAGCTTCCCTTTTGCACTCGTTAAATTTCAGACGGTTATTAAACTTTTTTTTCTTTCTTCTTGGATAGTAATATTTTCCATGTGACTCAAGGTGCTGGTTTTTTCCTTTAAAATATTTTCCTTTTGGTCAACTTTTAAGCAGTAGTTTCCTTTTTCCTTTTTCATGACATTGTAGGCTGTAAGTTGCTTCCGAAATAATGAGCACACTGATTGTCGTCCAGCAGAAGCTGCTTTGTATGGTATACGAGCAATATCGGATTATGTTTCTGTTGTTGAAGGAGAAGTGATGCCCCAGGTTCAAATTTCCTCCAATTTCTTGCTACCACAACTTGCAGTGTTAGGTTTTAATTACAAATTGTTTCCTATTTTCTTCTTTCGCGTTCAGAAAAATCTAGGATTTTGTTAGTTGGTCAGCTTTAACAGGGGCATAAACTCTTGTTTTTGTTTTACTCATGTTTTCGGTTTCTTGTTCACTTCTTTCCTTGTGATGGATTTTCCAACTAAAAATGCACTCAAATGTGTTTTATGTGGATAGGTCATGTCTTTGCTTCCAAAACTTCCTCATCAACCACAACTTCTACATACAGGTAACTTATTTTCCATCCTTTACAGTTTGCAGGCGTCCATTTTGTCCCTTTCTGAAGAGATAATTGTCAACTCTCCTTATGAGGCTCATGGATTTGTTTGTATCTCAGAGCTGAAACCTTTTAGGCATTCAAAATCTCATTCTTTTTGTTTGGTAAAAAGTAGCTCACTTTATTTTTACTGCACAATCATTTCTTCAGTATGCTTAACAATTGGAGCTTATTCAAAATGGCTTGATGCTGCACCAAGTGGACTTTCATTCTTGCCCGCGCTTATAGATATTCTTGTTAGTGGCATGAGCATGTCAGAGGATTCGGCGGCTGCTGCTGCTTTGGCATTTCGACATATATGCGATGGTAAGATGCTCTTCTTTTCTGATATTCTCATTTTTGTTATTTAGCTGGCTTGTAAAGCTATTCTGGTTCAAAGGGAGTGTATCTGAGTCGAGAGATTACCAAACTCATATATCACGTGCTCTGATTCTTTTTTGCCATTAGTTTCAAATGTCATGATTATCACCTTTTCTTTTCCAGGGGCATTGTTTTAAATTCGTTTGAATGAGGGCATATGGTCTTTATTTTGTTTCGCTTCTTCAATGAGATTAAAGCATAATATTTTTGAAGTTTATGAAATTACACCTATGTGTACATATTAATTTTACATTACTTAATCCTTGAAAATTCTACCGAGGACACTCAGTCTTCATGTGCAAGTCTAATTCTTCTTGCTTGATTCATCTTCAGAGTAGTTTACTTTAGATAAATATTACAGATTATTCAGTGAAGGATTTAGATCTCGAAATCATTTGCTAAACAATATAGAATCTCTTGTCATTTCTCTTTTGTTTGCTCATTGTTGAGATTGCCAATGCTTAGGGTCGGTCTGGAGGTGTGAAAACTGGTTACATAATATGATGCAAGGATGGTTTTGAGAAAGGGTTTTAGATAGTTGGTGACATGTTGATCAAACATGTTTAAAAATAGAAAACATGTTCGTTTACCCATTATTTGAGAACATTCACCAGTTATTCAACGTAAACATCAAATATGTGTCATCTGCTTTCGTCATTACTCATGTTGTAGTTTTACAAAAGCTTTTGAGCTACAGGGTAAACATACACATTTTCTGTCTTTTCAATTTGGTCAACTCATGCAGTCAGTACTTCCAACAATTAAAGGGTGTTCTTACCGTAACAACAGTCAGTGAGAAAATGGTGAAGGTTAATCTTGTTAGAAACATCATTTTGCCTTCAGAAATGCAAAATGGTACATGATAATTCTCCCGAAGAGGCTTTCTAAATTTGAGTGATGCTTTTGATATTCATGCCTGAAAAGAGGGGCTTCGTTTTTCTTAATGATTGTGTTTGAGTGTGTGTGTGTGTGTGTGTGTGTGTGTGTGTGGGGAGTGGGACACCGGTTGTTGCATTTCCACAGAAATCTGTTTAAAAGCTTGACAGGAGTTGAAAACTGTGTCACTTGTGTCATTCCGTACGGGAAGAATCAGAAAATATGCTGTAATCAGATTATATGGGTGCCAACTTTTCCTCTCGATTAAGCATGGATACAACAAATCTGCTTCTATATCCCAAACTGATACATAAATCACACCCAGTACACATGGATGTCTTGGATGAGCCAAAAAAAATTGAAGAGAGAATATTAAATTTGGATTTGGAGTGTCTACCTTTCAGATAAGGAGAAGAGAGGAAATAAGGAGGTTTAAATACTTAGATGACATAAATCCCAATTAACCTCTTCATATGATGCACCTGCACTAACTTCCACGAACTTATCAAACTGATTTGGATGGAAGCACCAGATTGACTCGAATAAGAATATATATCAGAGTGGTGATTAGAGCCCTTTGAGTTAATGAGATGAAGTGTAAAATTTAGTGGTCAAGAAAATTTTCGGTATATTTGTCTGATTGAAAAACAGCAATATGGTAACGGAGAATGTGGATGGTGATTTGTTATTTATGTTTCCCTTTGGTAGCGATGTACACAAATTGACTAAATTTCCTAGAATGTGTATTGATACTTTATTCTCAATCCACTTTTCTAAAAAAATATGATTCTTTTGTCCCCAAACACTAATTGTCTGTGTATATAATATTGCTTTAGTTGTTTTGATTTTTCACCTGAGCTCATGAACTTGGACCCCACTGCTACACTTGACAATAGCTACAATATGAATCAATGACAAAAATTATTTCAAGATAATTTATTGTGACTGTAGACTGCAAGAAAAAGCTCTGTGGGTCCTTAGATGGCCTTTTTCAAATATACCAAAGGGCTGTGATTGGGGAGAGTGCCTTCAAGGTTTCTGCTGAAGATTCATTACATTTAGTAGAAGCTCTAAGGTGTGTTTTGATTTTCTAGAATCTAGATAAATAATGTAAAGTCAATGCTTTCTTGAATTGTCTGACCATCTTTTTCCGCAGTATGGTTATCACAGAACTTCCTTCAGAACATGCTAAGAAAGCCCTCGAGGCATTATGCTTGCCTGATGTCACTCCTTTGCAGGTTAGCATTCCTTTTAGGCAATCTTGACTACTAGCTTTGTGGGACAATTAATTAACTTATATGGTCAACTGACAGGATATTATTAATCAAGGTCCTTTGGTGCTGGGGCAAAAACCTGCTCGCGAGCTAACGGTTCATATAGATCGACTAGCAAATATTTTCAGGCATGGCGTTTATTTATTTCTGTCTTCATTCCTTTTAATTGATCTAAATAGTCTTATTTGTGAAACGTATACTATTTTCAGACATGTAAATCACCCAGAAGCTGTTGCAGATGCAGTCCAAAGACTTTGGCCTATCTTCAAACCCATTTTTGACCTGTTAGTATTAATACTATTTTTATAGTTAATTTTCTTGTACCATGTTAAATAGTTTATCCCCATAAATTGAATCTGAAGTATGGTGCTGCAGTCGTGCTTGGGATATGCGGTCCATGGAATCTCTTTGCCGGGCATGTAAAAATGCTGTAAGATTGCCGAGCTATTGACTTTGCCTTAATTCCAGAGGTTCTGGTGTTCGTTAACAATTTTGAATGGTTTAAGACAATTATAATTGGCGTGTCTACTGTATTCTATATGTACCTTCAAAAGAAATTTACTTGTCCTTTGAATATGATGATAACGTCTTTGAATACAATGATATGACCTCCAGGATCAACTCTATTATGCCTCTTACAGGCTTAGCACATGTTACTATTTCTTTTCTCGTGTTAGTGAAGCATTGTCTTCTGATTGCTTATGTCCTGTGATCCATCAGACCTACTTATAGCCAGCTACCAATTCAATGTATAAATATCTTGCATACCCTAAAAACTAACACTCACCATTCTAGTTGTGTTTGTTTTTTCTGCTTATGTTATGTCTTTCCTGTATTACTCTATGTTGCTCGGACTCTATTTTGGAGGAAGTATTTGGGTCGACACTTTACAACAAGGATAAGGGTATGGGATCCTTTATAATTATCTTGTTATTTTGGTATTGGATTTAAAATGATTTCTAATTTGTACCTCACGTCTAGACTTGAAATAAAAACCAAATGAAGTATTACAATTTACAATTTAATTTATTTTAAATTTACAGTCAAACATATAATACATATATATCTCAAAAAAATGGATCTAAAATTATCAGCATATAAATTTCTAAAAAAGATTCAAGTTCGTAAGACATATCCATGTACCCATGTCTAAAATTTGAATCATTTTTAGCTGTATCCCCATACCCTAGATTTTTTTAGAAAAAGTCTGACTCCTAGATATGTACCCGTATTGGACACCTGCACCCAAGTCCAAGCAACATAGGTGTTACTTAAATGTATTCTCATGCTGCAAGTCTTATTTAAAGAAGACATTAGACATTTCAGGCTTCCCTCTGGGACAATTTATGATGTAATTAAGATTAACAGTTGTATGACTTGTATGGATACTTCCTGATTATTCTGGAATCTATGCACATAAGCTTTTGTGTTTCAATGATTTAGTTAGAAAGTTCTCTTGTAGATCCCTTAATAATATTTGATAAGCAGTATCATGATGCCATCACTTGCCAGTTATATTGCTCTAGTTTACACTAAATCTTATACATTGATACATATGAGTTAGAACCACAGGACCTTTATCCTTTCGTCATTTGATGATTATTATTTTAATTCTGTTTCTAACATTGTGGACTATATCCTCTACTAAGGGCATGTAGTTGTAGAAAAAACTGGAAATGCCATCCCAAGGAAGTCGCTTGTTGTTATATTCCTTATTGTTTTGCCAGTTTTCCAGATTACCTTTTGCTTTTCTAGGTGAGGACTTCTAAAACGCTCATGGGAGTTACAGTGGGTGTGATGCTAGAAGAGATACAAGGACTATACAAGCAACACCACCAGCCATGTTTCCTTTATCTCTCCAGTGAAGTTATCAAGGTTCTTTTTCATAGTTATTTGTTTAGTTTTGTTTATCCAATTCTTTATCTTGACCTATATGCAAAACTTTTGCTGCAGATGTTTGGGTCTGATCCCTCTTGTACAGAGTACTTAAAAAACCTGATTGAATCTCTCTTTAGCCATACGACGTGTGTGCTGACGAAAATTCAAGTATGGTTTCATAAATGTATATTGTTGACTTCTCTAGATTTAGCAATGTAACTGATTTTGATGAGACTCATTTCTTATTTCAGGACTTTACTTCCCGACCTGACATAGTAGATGATTGTTTCTTGTTGGCATCTAGATGTATACGATATTGTCCTCAATTATTTTTCCCATCTCCCGTATTTCCCTCCTTAGTGGATTGTTCAATGATAGGCATCACGGTACAACACAGGTTAAGTCTCTCTCTCTCTCTCTCTCTCTCCCACGCCCACCCCCTACCCCCCACCACCACAACCATCCCGATACACACATCCACGCACTCGCTTGCACATGCATGTTTTATGAATTATGTGAGCTATGATCCCTTAAAAATCCAGCTTGTTGCATGCAATACTCTTCCAATAATGAGATGACTCAGCATCACTGATCCCTTACAATGTGGACTTCTGGTAAATAGATGATGAAATTTAGCAATATAAGATGTGGACATCATCAATTTTTCTTTATCTGATGGTGGAGAACTTGATGGATTACAAGATTAGATAATATCTATTCCACTTCTGCAACTTGCATTACTGGGACTAACCCTAGGTAATGAAACCTTTGTCCACATTCCGTTGTATGCGAGATGCTCTCTGATGGTGTCTGGTCCTTATTGTGGAGGCATGGGTTAGATATATTTTACAACCGAGTTTGCAATAATTTGACCACAATATTGTTCCTTATTGTGGAGGCATGGGTTAGATATATTTTACAACCGAGTTTGCAATAATTTGACCACAATATTGTAACTCACTGCTTTTCTGTAGCTACATCACATGTGCCTGCTTTTGTGCTCAAAGTCAAATTGTCTGGTTCTTATTGGAGGCATAGGTTAGATAAATATTACAACCCAGTCTGCACTCGTTAATTTGACCGCATAATAGTGTAACTCGGTACTGTCCTGTAGCTACTTAACATTTACCCAAATGGCCTCGCTTTTATGCCAAAAGTCACTGTGTTCCTGGCTTTACATGCATAAAACTGTTTTGGTGGAAACTAGTGGAGGATGACCATGTACTATGGCCCCCCAAATAAGGGCTCCCAATTAGCTTTCTGATAAATAATCCACAGATTATTGATGGAACATAACTGAAGCTATTAGCGTTCCTCTGCAGGGAGGCCTCCAAGTCCATATTGAATTTCCTATCCGATGTGTTTGATCTTGCCAACTCTAGTCAAGGGAAGGGTTACCTATCTATCAGGGACAGCGTAATTATCCCAAGAGGGGCCATTATCACCCGACTTCTGGTTGCTGCTCTTACTGGAGCACTTCCAAGTTCTCGACTGGAAACGGTAACAAGGACTTCTACCCCTTGATTCGTCCAGATTCGACATAGATGATAACTTGATTGGTTTCCTGGGAACTGTCTCTTTTGGGCTGCAGGTAACATATGCTCTATTAGCTCTGGTTCGAGCTTACGGAGTACAAGCTCTCGAGTGGGCCAAGGAGAGCGTCTCCTTAATTCCATCTACCGCTGTTACAGAAGTAGAAAAGTCAAGATTTTTGAAAGCTTTGTCAGATGCAGCATCTGGGGCGGCAATCAACGGGGTGATGATTCCAATTGAAGAACTCTCGGAGGTCTGCCGTCGCAATCGATCAGTTCAAGAGATTGTTCAAGGAGCCTTGAGGCCTTTTGAGTTGAACATAGTCCCTGTATCATAGTGGAGAGAGAGAGATAGAGAAGGGCACTTTTTTTCAGTCCTTTTCTCTTGAGTTTGAGGCAATTTTTACTTGATTGGTCATCATTTGCCAATTTATATAGGTTGAAATGGGGGAGAGGGGTTGTATTGTATTGGTTTTGTAGTAATCTGTAAAATCGAAATCATCTTGGGCTTGGTCGATTTTTTTGGGGGCAAAATCAGTTTTGGGTCATAATTTGGGCTTCAGTGTAATGATTTATGAGTTGTGATAGATATTTTCATTTTTACTGTGTATAGAACACCTGCAAGCTAGTTGTATTGTGCCAAAAAAAAAATGAAGTTTGGGTTCTTTTTGTTTATTGCTGAGCGAGGAAATTATGTTTTTTTTTTGCAAAAGAACACTAGACATCTAGATATTAATTCATGATTTTATGCATTTGTGGCTATTTGATTGGTCAAACTGTGCATACAAGGAATGCTTTGGGTTATCATTGAATAGGTCTACACAATATAAGGTAAGAAATTTTAGTTAATTTTTCTTCTAAACTTAATATTGTCAAGTACTATTCAATACTATACCAAACAACGGGATGAGATAAAAGACACATTAAATAAGCCTAGCTAGTTGAAAGAGAGAAGCAGAAGAGAATCAGCTTCTACCTCACTTGTATAATGAACTTTTGACAATATAATTAATTAAAATTGCTTCTTAATCACGTGGTTATTTACATAGACAGGAATAATTCCATTGTAAACTCTTTGTTAAGCTTATTATTCAGCATATCTAAGTGATTCTAAAATAAAGTGCTTCCAATCACCAAGTCACTATCTTCTTTGGATATAACCAGAAGGGAGATTCCAGCAATCACAAATCAACGACCATTATAGCGTGTTTCTCGTACTCTTGTGGCTTGTTTGGTATGGACACTATAAAAATGGTCAGTGTATTTAAAGAAGAAACTGTATTGTCCAATCTTGTATGCTCTTCATCTTCCTTTGATTAAAAAAAAATGGATAGTGTGAATTCTTGTCGTTATAGTGTGAATCCTTGTCGTCACTTTATGAATGAAATATATATGCTTGTGATTAATCAGAATCAACTAACTACAACTATTAATCTTGCTATCATTTTTTTTTTGCGTGGAAATTTGATCCCTTCTTCTGATGAATCAGGCTTTTCGCATGTTAGACCCCACTCCACGTTCACCGCTGAAGCATCCCATAGCATAAAGTCTTGTACACATTTCGTTCACAGCAGCAATGCACCGGACGAAATTGAGAGAATAAAAATCATATGGGAGATCTCACACTTAATAAAGTACAAATGCTGCGTTTATGCATAGTCTGATGAGTGACATTGCCGATATCAATATTTCGCCCAGATTAAGGCTTTTTTCACATCAGATCTAGTCTTTAAAATTTCCCGAAAGATTAACATTAGAATATATGTACACATGAGCTTATGTGGGGGTAATAATAGGCCAAATGTTAAATGTCATTTAGATTTCCTACCACTAAGCCAGAGAACAAAATTTGATTCAGTAAGCAATCAACCCGATAAAGCTCCACCAACCTTAAGATCAGTGCTGCAACAGGTCAGCCAGAATTCGACTTTTTCACCTGGTCAATATACACGTCAGCCCATTCTTTACCCACGGGAATCACCTGAATATAAAAAGTCACAGCATAGCCCTTGGTTTCTTCAGTTACTTTGTCAGAAGTGGTGTGTAAGAGCCCAAGGAAAGTTGGCGGACCCAAAAATGGGACTGCAAATATTATTGATCCGTTCATGCTGCACTTGGCATTAGTTCTGTATTTGTCCGAATCCTTATTTCAGTCTCAGAGCTGCTATGTTGCTTAAATCCACCCATGGATGTTTTTGTTTCCAGGCGAGGAAAAGGAGAGTTACTTAGCGTGACTATCTTATCCCCATCTGACACTTCCGATGATGGTTCAGTACCTGAAAGAATGCGCTTAAGCTGAGACTTTTGACAGATTATTCGGCCCTTGTTCCAACCCGGGAAACAAAAGGATGATGATACACTATCCTTCAGCAAAGAATAGGCAGCCTTTGCAACAGGAAAATCCCGTGTTATTGAGCTCTTCTCCATCTGTCCCCGTCTGCTTGACAGAGAAGAATAATGTCATTTAAGGAGAAAAAACATTCCAGTACATAGAAGCTATTAGTCCTTTTTTGAACTAAAATCCCTAAAAAAGCAACTGTTAAGCTTAGCCAAACATGCTCACACTTGTAAAAATTAGGGAGTCATGTTAAATCCTCATAATTGGTGTAGTATAAACTACAACCAAGACATCCCAAAATGAGGGCACAGCCGTCCTCAATCACAAGGGTTCAACTCTCTAGTCCTTCACAAACTAGCAACTGGAGCACAAGTACATTGGACGTAGGTGCAATAGACAGCATCTAAGAGCACACCTCCTCCCTGACCTCTCCCGGAAAGATGAGGATACTAGATTACCAAAAGAAAGAAAATAAAAAAATAAAAGTAACTGAAGGGAATGACATAGAGGATATATTGTTAACTAAGGAAAACACTTACACCACGACGACAGTCACCAGGTGAGGAAGATCCTCCCTGTTTATCAACAGCCCTTGCATATTATTCAGCCAGACTGATATTGCTGTGCATGCACCACCGGGCCACATCCTATACAATGAACATTAAATACAGGAAGCAAGTCATGAATACTATGGCACAAACATAAATCATCTATTATTCACTTTTTTTATCCACTGAAGTAAAAAATTCAATTGAGAAGCCATTGATACCTGTGAACATCCACAGACCATACAAGTTTGTTTTTACGATATAGTTCAGGAAATAGTCCCCTCTTTGTTGCTTCATTCAGCACTCTCACAGCCCTTTCCCTCTGGCCCAACCACCAAAGTGCTTCTAGAAGTGTATTGTAGAACCTCATCCCCAAGCCACAACCCTCAGAATTGAGTTTGTCAAAGACATACTCTACCATCTGCCAGTTACTCGCATCATCAAAATCTCCTATGATCATCTGTCCAATAACCTGGTGAATATTGGATACCCTGTTTGTAAGCATCTCCTTTAATAATTCATTGGCCTTGTCCCACCTGAAAATAAGAACTTCGAGATATTACAAAAATTGACAAAAGAGATGAAAATTACTATCCCATTGTATTTATTGCTCAGAAAATTTTAATGAAGTAGTACCCCAAAGCATCAAAAACAAAACAAAACAAAACAAAACAAAACAAAACAATTCAAATCCCAACAACCCTCAACTCATAATGCTGGGATCAGCAAGTATTACCATGCCAGAAACATTGACAAACTCAACTCATTCACTGAAGTTCTAATTTTTCCAACAGTTCCAGTAAGAACATGTACTAGGAAATAAGGACTGCTTATATCCTCAATTCATTTCTTATCCTTTTGACAGATCGGTAAGGTTTCATTAACTTTGCATCACAAAGAGGACAAACCCATGTACAAACTTGTAGAAAGCCTAATAAAATATCAAGAAAATGTGCACCCAGAAGTTAACGTGATTTGCAGTATATAAAAGAGCTATCGTGTTAGTTCTTCTGATTCATTTAGAAGGACATCCACAGATACAACAAGATTAATATAAATATGCATATTTAAAAGAGAGCATTGTGTTAGTTCTTCTGATTCAGTTAAAAGGAGAACTGCAGATACAACAAGAATAATATAAATATGCATATTTAAAATGAATGAATAACCTAACAACAGCCAATTGAAGTCTGACCTGTCAGTCTTTGCATATACCACCAGCATCATACAGTAGCACATGACACTGGGCTGTATACCCAGCTCCTTAATTTCCCGAAACTGCTCCTCGCTCTCTTCAAAAAGACCCGCAAAGCAGTATATGCTCAAGACTGCCTCAAGGGTACAGTCATCAGGATCACATCTTGACTTTTCCATCTCAACATAAGCCTTGATGGCCTCTTCAAATTGTCCTCCCTGCCTATACCCTTCAATCAAACCATTAAATGAATCCCTATTCCGTGGAACACCCAACTCACCCATCCTATACAAAATTGCTTCATTTTCCTTGTAAAGGCCCCCTTTAGCAAACATATGAATCAGAGAATTAAAGGTCTCAACTGTTGGCCTGCTGCCAACCTCATTCATTGTATTAAAGGCAACAAGAGCCTCCTCGTACAGTGCTGCTTGACCATATGACTCAATCACTCCAGTATATGCCTTGGAACTCGGTACCAATCCTCTCTCATTCATATGAAGCAGAATTCTTTTCGCATCCTCATGAAGCCCTCCCTTTCCACATGCAAAAATCAACCCCTCATAAGTCTCCATATTTGGCTCAACATTCTCTTCTACCATATCATGGAACAAAGTCACCACCTCCTTGAAATAGCCACCTTCACCGAACACCTCAATAAGTATATTGTAAGTATCAGCATCCGGATCAGTGTTACTCACCTTCATCTCAAGAAAAAGCTCCCTCACATCATCATATCTCCCATTCTTCCCAAACAAATTCAACAAAATACTATATGTCCCTGCATTCGCCAGACATCCTGCAGCCTGCATTTGCCTAAACACCCCCATCGCCTCCTTTATCTTTCCTGAATGTGCGTAAGCCTCCAACAACACATTGTAACTCATAATCTCTGGCAAATTCCCTTCTGCTTCCATCTCCTTAAGCAACTCCGAAACCTTCTCTAATTTCCCCAACTTCCCAAAGGTCTCCACCAAATAACTATATGTAGTAATATCAGGTAAAACTCCACTCTCATTCATTGTCTTAAACACCATCTCTGCTTCATCCCCCAAACCTCTACTTGCACATGCACTCAACAATGTATTATACGTAACCAAATCCGGCTGAATTCCCTCGTGCCGCATTTCTGCAAACAAACTCAACAACCCTTCCCACGAATATCCACCTCTCGAGCATGAATTAATAATAGTGTTATAAGTTAAAATATTCGGAATAATCCTCTCCTTTTTCATTTTATCAAGTAACTCTAGCGCAGTCTCGTACTGGCCATTGCGGCCATAGGCATTAATAATCGCAGTGTATGAAAGTACAGTCCGAGGGATAGAATGGGTAACCATTTCATCAAAGATTTCGGCAGATTTATCCAAGAGGCCTTCGCGTCCAAGGATGCCGATGATAAGGGAGTATATATGCTCATTCGGCTTGCACCAGAGCTGGCGCTGCATATACTTAAAAAGCCGGAGGGACCGCTGCCAGTCACCCCGGTGGGCGAATTCCCTGAAAACATGCGAAAAATCAGAGAGAGACAGTTTGTTCTTGAAGGTATCAAGACACCTGGCAATACTTCCGCGGGGCGGGAGGCTAGAAAGCTTGTTGATTAGTGTCTCGACATCGTAGCTGTACTTGCCCTTTTCCACTGTCACACTTGGGTTGCCCAAAATGAGTTCTTTGGTCTTGGCCTTGGAAGCTACACTGAGGCGGCGGTGGAGGATGCGGCATCGGCGGGGGTGGTGGGGGTGGAGGGTGGCGGGAAAGGGGAAGAAGTGAGGGGTATGGGCGGAGGAGGGATTGAGGATGGGGGAGAGAGAGTGGTGGTATGATAAGGTCATTTGGACATGTAAGCTGGGTTGAAGGGGTCAAGGACACAAACTGAAACCCAACTGTGAGAGAGAGAGGGAGAGAGAGAGAGAGAGATGTGAAATAGAGATACGGTGGTGTATGTATAAGGAGGGTGGGACTGAAAATGGCAAAGCGTTGGAGGTTGAAAACGAAGGGGAACACGTCGAATTTGATATTTTTGTGGATAAATTGACAAAAGCGATTTTTAATTTATCTCGGAATCGCGTTAAGTGCAACAGCGTTTTTCCTCTAAATCTTAACGCTTCTTTTCCTCAATTGAATTCTTGCACACTGATGCATATTTTCAATTTGAAATGTAATTTCTTCTTAGTGTGTAATAAATATATTGAATGATCGAATAATTGACCTATTGAAATCATTTGAGCAGCTCCTTCATAGTCGGTATTCAAGAATTTATTAGTTTTAAAGTTGCATTTCTTAAAATTCAATTTACTATTTTAATAGTTTGAAATAGGAACGCTAAACGTCATTAACGGACATTGTGAACAAATTGTCCTCAACCTTCAAGGCTTGTTGCTAGCCCCCTCAACATATCCATCTTATGCGCAAATCTTCATTTAGATAGAATTCGTCCAATCTGGTTGTTAATTCTGTGCGTGCTTGTCGTGTAAAGTCAAATAAAAATAAAGTTGAGGATAAAACTGTTTAGTGTCTTAAAGTGTCAAACTAATAAATGTCTCATTTTTCCGTCGGTTGATGAAGTATATATTGTATACAAATACATAAGATTATATTTTTCTCTCTTAGCACACTCTACGATATTTGCTAGAAATGTAATTAAACCTATATCAAACATTTCGAAAATAATACAACTCACAATTACGTTCAAACATTGACCAAGCATTCAAACGTGAATACTTAGCAAATAATCAAACAAATATGAATTAAAGTAAAAAAAACGACAAATCTTAACTTAAAGCTTCGAACAAAGTTTCATCTTCATCTTAACAAAGATAGTTTAGCGTAACATTATTGAATCACATAAACACTTTTATGTATACGATTACATCACCCAAATATAATAAAGTAGAAGAAAAGAAATGACAAAAAAGGAGCATTTAGTCGTCAATTCGAAAAATCTTCAATTGTTTTTTCTCTTTTTCTTGCTTGAAGTCCAAGAAAACCTGGGACGGATGATTTTGAGTGATAGAATTGTAGTGTTTTATAGACTTGAATAAGAGCCCTAAATCTCGTGAAAGAAGTTACAAAATTAAATCCCTAAGTGCTAGTTACCGAATTCTTGATCGGGACCAATTTCAAGTCCATCGCTCCGAACAAGTCCTGCTTGAGAGGGGACAATTTGAAGATTACTGTGCCTTTGTTTCATGCCATACTCGAATGAGGGGCTCCAATTTTTTCTACTTTTTCATTGTTCGTGTTAATTCCAATTCCAGAGCTCGATTCTTTGCTCATTTTATCACCTTCTTAATTCTTTTAATCATCAATGCATTCTAAGTCGGGATCTCGTTCTACAAAATAAAAATGAACTGAAATCAATAGGTTCTGACTCTAAAACATAATCGAAAGCCTCGTTTAGTGGTCGAGATAAGTGCATAAATTAAACTTACCAATTATATATAACTATCACACGTGATCATATATGATAAGCGTGAATCAATACAAAGTATATTTAACGCAAGCTTTACATAGAATAACAACTTGGTAAATATGTTATTATCTCGTTACAATGTAGAGTGTTCCACAAACCAAAGCATGTTACAAATAATGACATGGTGCATGCCATGAAATATATATCTACAATATATAGTGCAATAGAGTGTTTCCGAGGTCACCAATGACTTGCCGCACAATATCTAGTAATCGACATCACTTAGTATCACAAGTAAATCACATAGATATAGACCTCACATAGTATCTAGTACCTCAAAGTATCAAGTAATTGATGCCATGTTGATCTGAGTAAATTATGTGGACATAAACCTATATATTTTGCATTGAGATTGAAAGCACAAATTCTTACCTCGGTCCCTTGCCTATCATACTATTACATATCTTACTCATCCATATTTCATATTAATTATCTACTAGAAGTCCAAAATGATCAAGAATCATCCTTTTGGGTTACATATCATAAAAACGGGGTTCTAAGAGAAAATAGGTATAGGAGTGGACACAACTATACCAGACTTGATTGACGCTCTGAATTTCATGTGTTTGTATTTATCTCGTGTTGTGAGCAACATTTGTACTGTCTTTTTACTATTTTTGCTAACTTGTAGGTATTCAAAACTGAATATAAAAAAAATTCCTAGGGTCACCTATCATGAAATTTCTCCCACCCAAGCACACTTAATTTTAATAATACCACTAGACTCGTGTTTGCACTGATATGATTTCACCCAAAACTTGTATTTATGTCCTGTGAGATTCTTGTGTCTTGTACATTGTTTCTACTATTTTTACTTATCTAAGAGTACTTTAAAATGAACTATAGAAAATGGGGCTGATCTCCTGTCCCTTGTGGGCAGGAGTATTTGTCTCACCTACTGAGGTGTCAGCAGGTGGATCATCCATAATAAAGTAATATGGACGGCCCACCTGCTGACACCTCAACAGGTGGGCCAAATATTCCTGCCCACAAGGGACAAGAGATCAGGGCCGCTATAGAAAATCTTATAATTTCATTACCTTCAACAACTTGTTTACTCAATGACTTGTTTTATTCCTCGTCACCTACTAGTTTATTCCTCGCCAGTTGCTAGCTTACTCAATGGCCTTCACTTGATCTGTGATTTTGAAATGAAACGAAGGCTTCTATTTATTGGGGTGAGCTAGGTGAATAAATATCATTTTGAAATTTCTTAAAATAATGTGGTCATGAAATTCTATTAACCCTCATTATTTAAAATTATTTTACATTGTTGTACGCTTTTGCAGCCATTCCTATTCATATAGTGAAACTATTTCTCACTTTCAACACTTAACTATATTATTTTTCAATTTATCACCAATTTCAATATTTTTATTGTAGTACTAACTGACTTATTTTTAATTGAAGCATCAAATCCTTAATAAATAAATAAATTTTAGAATAAAATTGAGATATTACTGTTGGTAAAATTGGTACATTAATTATATTCTGACAATTTAATTACGTGCATGCAAATGAGCAAAATGACGACTTATAGAAATATCGATAAATGAAGAATTAGATTCAGTCGAGGCAAGAGTTCAACTATTTCTTTTTAAGACGAAATTGTCCCGTATAGGTGCTTACGGTTTCTCGGCACACGTCTCTCAAAATACGATGACCACTTCTCATAATACGAGCACTCCAAATTATGAGAACAACCAACCGGACAACATTTTGTTCTCTCTTTAAATGAAAACTGGACTTGAACTTTATGCACAAATTATTTATATACTAAAATGATTTATGTAAAATGTGTAGAGACATTTGATTGAAAGTCAAGTGATTTAATTTCCAATTATAAGGGGTCTATTTATAATATCTGAAAAGACACAACTCATAAAAAAGTACGTCTAAAAGACAATTCTTATTGAAAAAACATATGTCCAAAAGACATGTCTCTAAGTTGAAAAGATGTGACTGTTAAGGAATGACATGTCCAAAATACACAACTTTTCATCCAAATGGATTTTAGAATATTCCACAATATTCTAATCCCATTTTCAACAATATTTGTGTATTTAAGCAATTCACATTGGGCCTTAATTTCTCATTCATCCGAAATTGGTTCGAGGAACTAAATATACTATGTTAATCTACTCACGTAGTAGAACACGTTTGGCCTTACAATTCCCGTACTTAACTAATGGGCTCCGCTTAAATAATTGGTCACGGTTGATCAAAACCAATATTACTAAACAAATTTTCAGCAATCCTCCACATAAATGAAAATTAATGCAAACGACTTTGCAAACACTAAAAGCGAGTACAAGCGATAATCTATTGCATCAGGAAAGATGGCTTCTGGCTTTGAACCTTCCTTAGTAGAATACTATCGAATTTACTTAGCTAATTAATGAACGCAATGTCTTGAACTGTTGAGTCGTTGGTGTAAATCAAGACAATAGTACCCATACAATAATCTCCCTAACACATTCGGTTCTCACGGCTGTGTTGATTTTGGCCCTGAACAACTCTTAAGTTTCATAAGTGTTTTAGAGAATTCAAGTCTAGAAACATTTTCATAGAAGTGACCCCACTTCACACTTACATATATGATATCCTATTAAGAGTATTCTACCATACTCCACTTGGTTTATCCAAGCTATAAGAATCATTAAAAGTTATTACTTAACCTCATATAATCTGCAGATAGCACTTTTTCTTACAATAGAAATAGGTAGGAGATAACTCACAAGTGATTAACCAAATCTTTATAACTTAGTTGTCCCATTGAACCAAGATCTTGAGATGTCGAGTCAACAAGGTTGGGTTACCATTACAAAGACTCATGCGTATTAGGCTTTTAATCCTATTTCACTCGATACGCATTATACTTGATCTTTTGGTAAACTTTTAGTAAGCGGATCCGTAATATTCTCCTTTGACTTTTTATAATCAATGGAAATTACACAATTTTGAGATTAACTGCTTTATGGTATTATGTCTTTGACGTATATGCCGAGACTTACCTTTATACATACTATTTGTACTCTTTCGATAGTCAACTGACTATGACAATGTAAACTATATTACAAGCACTAACTTAGGCCAACACAGAATGTCCTATAAGAAATTACGAAGTCGTTCTGCTTCCTTTCTAGCTTTATTTAAAGCAATGAATTCAGATTCCATCGTGAATCGAGCTATACACGTTGCTTTGAAGACTTTTAAGAAATTTTGAATAGGTCATACTTCATTCTTGCTTCATCTAAAGCTCAAAAATTCAGATTCTATCACAATCTTTCAATACTTAAGTTAATTGGATGATTTCCAAGAAACAAATGCACTCTCAATAGTAAAACATATTTACTAGTTGATTTTGATTCTCTTGCATTGGATATCCAATTTACAACATCGTACGATTTTCAAGTTTAACAAGAAATTCATCACAGTGCAATTCAACATTTTAATGTTGTTTCAAAATTTCAATACTCTAATTTGAAGACAACAACACTGTCTTTCACAAATATTGGGTTAAATCTAAACTTAAATTGATGATATAATACAAACAACAATCCTACCCCCACAATTATGGGTAGAATTGTGCTTAGCAACATAATTTCATCAATATCATGAAGCGCAAGCATTCTGTTCATATTAAACAATCTATTTGCTAAAGTACCTCTTGTTCATGTACGTCTTTTTGATAAGTACATTTTTTTTAAGACTCAAAACTAGTCCGAACCCATTCTCGCTCAATAAAACTTTCCAATCCATATGATATTAAATATGCACTTTTATTGACAATTTGTCTTCATTGGTGAGACATCTTCATGCCAGGACCACGCTAGATTCAAAACTATGAGATAAAACAATAATTTATGTTGCCATATCTTCAAATCTACTTACGAACTTTTCAAGTTTCTTCTCGTAAGTATAGACAGAGAGTACAACGAAAGTAAATGAAATAGACATGAATGTAACTGCATAGGGATAATGTCATGCACTTTCAAATATAGTAGACACTTGCATGCATTGCCAATTAACTTCTAGAATTCGAATGTGGAAAATGATTCTAAATTTGCTCATAATTTTTCCAACCATAAGGAACTCGAATGAAAATATGGACACTAAACTGTATACCACTTAGCAAGCCTTTGAACATTTACGAACTGTGTAATGCAATTAAGTGACAAAAAACAAAATCGGATATAGTTGCATGCACTTAGTCACTTATTTGAGGAAGTAGATAAAATATTCACAAAAACTTGGACTCATATTAAAATTTGTACTAACATAACATAATGCAAACGAAGTCATTAATGGATTGCACAAAATTTTAAGAGCATAGAATTTGTGTTATACATACGTCAATTGAAAAACGTTAAACATCATAAACTTTAATTTCTATTCATTTTCCAACAATTTGAACACAAGCATCATTCATATAAGCATAAACTTTGATGCAATTTGTTCATATAGAAATATCAGATGTGGTTTTCGGATTACGAATTGGTGCAAGTGCTATTTAAACATGAATAATGCTATATGAACATCAAATTGGACATAAAGTTAGACTATCATGTGTAAAATATCAAATATGTCTTTTGTAAAGACATAATTCAAATTCATATTTATAACTTTTCAAATGACATATTTGATATTTTACATATGGTAGTCTAACTTTATGTCCAAGTTGTTGTTCATCTGGCATTTTCCATTTAAACATTGAGCATCCTATTTTTTTTCCCCTTAATTGAAGTATGCACTTAATAATTCAAAAGAAATAAAATCTAAACAATATCTTTAATGTATGTTTAAATGTGAAAGCATATACAAAATTTAATCAAGAAGAATGCTTTGTCACAATATTCTAAAGCATAATATATACACAACAATTACGTCCATTTTAGAATAGAATTAAACACATGCAATACGTAAATTTTTTTTGAATACGCGCAAATTCATTAGAACAGAATATGCTATGTAGAAATGAAATTTCGTCTTAAGATTGTTGGTAAATTTTTAGTATTAATTATATTTTGACAGTTTAATCACATGCATGCAAATGATCAAAATGACGACTTACAGAAATATCGATAAATGAAGAATTAGATTCGGCCGAGGCAAGAGTTTAACTATTTCTCTTTAATACGAAATTGTCCTACATAAGTGCTTTTGGTTTCTTGGTACACGTCTCTCAATATACAATGACCACTTCTCGTAATAGGAGCACTCCAAATTAAGAGAACAGTGAACCGGACAACATTTTGTTCTCTCTTTAAATGAAAACTGGACTTGAACTTTATACACAAATTATTTCTATACTAAAATGATTTATGCAAAATGTGTAGAGACATTTGGTTGAAAGTGAAGTGATTTAATTTCCAATCATAAGGGACCTATTTATAATATCTAAAAAGACACAACTTCATAAAAAGTCACGTCTAAAAGATATGTCTTATTGAAAAAACACACGTCCAAAAGATATATCTCTAAGTTGAAAATATGTGACTGTTAAGAAATGACATGTCCAAAAGATACGACTTTTCATCTAAACGGATTTTAGAATATTCTATAATATTTTAATCCCATTTTTCAACAATATTTATGTATTTAAGTCATTCACTTTGGACCTTAATTTCTCATTCACCTGTGGTTCGAGGAACTAAATATACTATGTTAATCTACTCGCGTAGTGGAACACATTTGGCCTTACAATTTTCGTACTTAACTAACGGGCTCCGCTTAAATAATTGGTCACGGTTGGTCAAAACTAACGTTACTAAACAAATTTTCAACAATTACGTCATATTTATTTTGGGGCAAAAATGGTAAGTAGAAATAATTTTAATAAGAAATAAATTAAAAAAGAAAACAAAAGGAAATCAAAAGAAAAAAAGGAAAAAAAAAATGCAAAACAATTAGGTTGTGTTTGATTACACAAAATTTTCCATGGAAAATGACTTTTTTCCATCTATTTTCCAACTGATATGTTTGATTGCACAAGATTTTCCATAAAAAAATATTTTCCTTCCTATTTTCTTTGTTCTGTTTGATTGCAACCTTTTGTTTTCTATGTAAAATCTTTTCTCATTTTCCTTGTTTTGGCCACATTTTCTTAGGGGGGAAGAGATTTTATTTTCCATGGAAAATTTACCTTATTTTCTAATCAATAATTTCTTGGCAATTCAATTCCATGTAATTCATTTTCTTTTCATCCAAATTTCTTGCTTACAATCAAACACACCGTTAAGTTAATCTGATTGGAGATGGATTTGGGAAGGAGGAAAATGGGCATTTGCTGGAAATCTACTAAGGACCAAGGTGCAACAAAACTCACAAGTCACGGACTTAAATGCCAAAAAAATAGATTAAGGACCCGTTTGATACCAAATCAATAGTCTGTGGACTAATGATGCAATTTTCTCAAAATATATTTATGTTTCCAAATTTTGAAAATTTTGAGTTAATTGCTTCAAAAGTCATCCCATGCATGGAGCCACGTGTCACATCCATTCGGTGGGACCATCACCGTAACGTCCGCCCACAGAGACCCCAAACAGCCCCGACCGTGACCTCCTTGGCAATTTTCGTAATTACAAGCTTGTCCAGGGCCAATTCGTAACACAAGAAAAGTTCCAGTTTATAACAGACTGAGGAAACGAAAACTAACAACTCTTTGGTCTGAAAAACCTCAAAAGACAAGAATTTTTCGATGGATTGAGGAAACCCATAAAAAATTAAAAAAGAAATTCAGCGTAATGGACGCCGATGAGGTAAATCCCCGCCGCCAACAGCCACCGTTCTCACGGTGTCTCCACCACTTTATATTTTAAACCATCCACCAACTACCTCACTGATTCCCCCTTTACCGTTTCTGTACTTGGTTTTTTAGTTCTTACGTTCATTTCTTGCCTATATAAATGGGATTCCGTTCGCCTTTTTATTTGCTTGGTTTCCATCTGTACTCCGATTCTTGGTGTTTTCTTTGAATGCTTGTTTGTGTTGTTTGATTTCAAATTTCCTCACTTGTTTTTCCTTTTTAACAATGGGAGTAGATTTTAGTGTTATTTTTGGACATTTTCATCTTTTACTCTAATTCTCGGTGTTTTCTTGAATATATATTTGTTATAAAGTCCACCACTTTATTCCCTTTTTTTAATAGGATAACTTTGATATTATGTTAAACCCTTTTAATTTTGAAGTTGGTCCCTGGTGATTTCTTGATTATATGTATGCGTTTTTGTTTTTTCTTCAGTTCAATTACTTTACTTTTGTTCAAAATTATAAAAAGTGGGGTTAGATTTTGACCCTCCTTATTTTTTCTTGAAATATTTTTGTATGTGATGTGTAATTATTTTTTTGTTCTGGAGTTCAGAGATTGACGGAATTGAAGAAGGCCTATGCCGATATAATTTTGAACACAGCAAAGGAGGCCGCAGCTAGGATTATATCGTCTGAGAAAAAGGCAGTGCATTACCAGCATGAGCTGCTGGCGACAAAGGAGGAGGCACTGCGGATGCTATTGCGCCTTAAACAACTAATGGATTCTAAGGTGAATCAATGGTTTTGAAATTGATTATGCCGTCGGATTTCGTATACTTGTAACAAGTTGAGGGAAAGAAAGATACATTTTTCATGACCTTTTGAGTATCAATCTTCTGTTGTGTATAATTTTGTGTGTTGAATATGTGTGATATATTAATGTTCTTTGAGATGAAATACACTTGTTTCTATGAGAAAAGACATCTAAAGTAATGTAATTATTGAACCTACAAAGGGTCATGGGTTTCCCTTAATTAAAGAGATTTTTTCTTAAATGGGCGAGATTCTGAAATTATTACCTTTTTTGCTTGAAATAATTGCAATTTGTTAAATTTTGTTGTTTCCTTTGTGATTAACCGAAATGAGGACTCTTAATGCATGTAAACTTGGCCCAATGCTTTTGTTATCTAAGTTCCATTATAGGTTGATAGGATTATCTATACATAATGACATGAATGGAATTTTGAAAATACCGTTATCTTGACCCTTTTTTATTTTACACCTTACAATTTGAAATTGCTAGGTTTGGAATTTTCTGTCATTTGACACGACAAAATTTGAAATGGCATTACATTTTAAAGTTGACCAGTAGTCTTGACTGTTAGTTATTTGGCACTACGCGTTCCTTTCTCAGCATTATGTTGAATTCGCTAATGGCATGAGATTGGATGACATTAAATACGGTTTCCTTCTTTTTAGTATGCTGTGTTGATCGTAATCCATCTAAAATTATTACAAACATCTTGTTTACTTAAATGCTTGGTGCAAGTGGCATGTCAATTAATCGCTACTATCTTTCTCGAAATGTTTTACAAGATTATATATATATATATATATATATATATATATATATATATATATATATATATATATATATATATATATATATTTAAAAAAAAATTAATTAACGGTTTGATATGAATACCAATTTTGATATATCTGATTGTGCTTATAAATTATGATGTTATATAGGCATCTTGGTCACCTTTTATACTTTGTAGACAACTGTTGCTAGAAATCATAAATTCTAAACCCGAGAATTCTTTTGAGCTGTATTTCAATGCTATACATGGTTCAATTGGTCTTTTAGTCACTTATAATCACATTTCTCCTACGTCCCTCAAAATTGCAAGCATGTCTGGCTAAACTTAAAAATAAGTAAAAGTTTCTTTTAAGAATCCTTTTTGAAAACCTAATTTTGAAGTTATTTTTCTGGAAAGACTTACTTTCTAGGAAATTAACTTTTTCAGCTTAGCCAGAGATGCTCTAAGCAGATTTTCTTTTCTTCATCCTTTGTATGGATTCGAAGTTACTGCTGAGGTCGAACCTCTCTCTCTCTCTCTTTTGTGTGTGTGTGTGTATGTCATGTGTGGATATCTGTGTGTAAATATATAATTTACTATTAGATTCACAGATTGGGCCGAATTTACAGATACGTGAAGTGGAGGTGACATCCTTTAATCAGGAGAAGAAGATTGAAGAACTTGAAGCTCAACTTCAGGAGGCCGAGGATATTGTAAGAGATCTTAGAGAAGAGTTGAGAGAAGTGCAGGCTGAATTGGGGAGAGTGAAGAATCATAACATGATGCACATGAATGAACCTGATAATACTTGTCCAGGAGAGGCATTGGAGGAGAATAGTAGATTCTATAACTGTCAACCTAGTTCGTTCCGAACTCCAAAATCACAAAATGTATCTGCTGTAGTTTCTGATGTAAGAATTCCGTTTCTACACCAGAAAAGTGAAGCTAAAAAGTGCTGTAACAAAATAGTTTGTATGTGCAATTTAAATATTGGGAATCCAGATTTGCCTTCTATTATATTGAGAAGCAAAGAGCCTGGCCTATACAAAAATGGATTCACACAGAGAATTCGAGCATGTGGAAGGAATTTGATAGATAAAGAATTGACTGTGTCTGGAAATCTGAATAAAGTGACAGATGAGAGAGTTCACAAAGAGTATGAAGAAGGTAAAGATATCTGTACAGCACCTGCTCACGGGGCTGAAACCACGAGTAATCTTGAGAAGGAACTGTTGGCAGATACCAAGCTTCGCAGCTTCAAATCTTCCCTTCGGAAAAAGAAAAGAGCTATTAGACATAGAAAAAGTATAAAACCCTCGTGCAAGAATCATCCTGATCTTTTTTGGAAATCTGATCAAGTACCCGAACTTTGTGTGAGAGCTGCTCCGAATTCAGTCAAATACAGTGCTTGCTCCAGTGAGAATCCTCTCAAGATGGACCCAACATTATCCTCCGAAAGAAAACTAGATCTTTCAGAATCGGATGGTGCTTGTAATGCAACTTACGAAGATGAAGGATTGATGGAAAACATAACACCGATCAGCCAGGAAGCTGGAACTGCAGAGAGTTCATTGTTTCCAGATTATAAAATGGATAACGAAAAAGTTGATATGTCATTAACAAATTTAGAGTGCAGATCGTCTGATACCGTTAATGGGGTGCCTAGGCAATCTAAAGCGGAAAGAATTATTAAATACACATTTCAAAGGAAGCGGAAGAGACAGCCTTTAAGTGTCTCCGAGGTTACTGTTTCTCTTGAAACAGACACTATGGAGAGGGAAACGGGGAATAAAAAAAATGATCCTCTGGAGCTGGAGCTGCAGAAGTCTAGCTTGATAACAGAATCATCTCGTGACAGTCGACGATTGGCGCAGGTTGCTCGTCAGGTTGGTGATATAAACATTTAATGCTGTTGTGCCTTTTTTTGTGTGTGCATGGGTTTGTGCATATGGAGTGGGTGGGTCGATTTGCATTCATAAGCCTTGTGCGTATCTACAATCATTGTTGCTTTCAGGGGTGGAGGTGGGGGGGTCCTGGGGGGGACCAGGACCCCCCAACTTTCTGGGAAAAAAAAAATTAATTAATTAATTTTTTTTTTTTTTTTTTTAATATTGTGTTTGATTCTATTTGTTAGAGAGAAGATAGATTATTCTCAGCAATAGTGGAGCCAATTAATTAATTGTAGCCCACAAATATTGACTTTTGGTTACTTTATTTATTACTAATTTACCAATTTGTCCCTCTATTTAATAATTAGATACACACAAGAAGGGTAAAATTGAAATTACAAATTTATTGAATAGAATGTGGGCCAAAATTTGTTTAGGAAAAATCTATTTTTTTCCCAAAATAGTAGAATCAAACATGCTTTTAAGATCACTTATTCTTCTTAATAATCAACCAAAACAAAAAATAGTAAAGCCCAAACTCAACAATAAATGAACTAAACAAATAAAGTCTAATCTAACTCGGATTAAATTAGAATCATTCAATAATCAAGAAGAAAGTATTGAAGTTAGTCTTTTTAAGCAATCAGAATAAACACGAAGTGAGTATCGAATACGTCTAACTGCATGAATTGATTGTATTCAATATATTCTTGTAAACTTTTTAAAGATTATGACAAAAAAAATATTAAATTCTCATAAAAATTGACTCAGTAATCGTGGTTTAAGAAAAAAAAAATCGGGGGCAGCCCCCGAGAAGCCTCCCGGCCCACCACTGTTTGAGGACCCCCCAACATTAAATTCCTGGCTCCGCCACTGGTTGCTTTGTTAAGTTTATTACAGTTTTGTGCTTGCGTGAATTACTTGTTGGATTCTGTTATTGGTTTGAGTTCAGTGCGACACAGAGTAAGTAGTCCCTCTATATTGAGCTTGTTAACAACAAAACATCGTTAATCGATATTAATTTGCTTATTTCTATGTCCAGAGCATGTTTGGCTAAGCCTAAAAAGAAGAAAAGTGTTTCCCAATATGTTTGCACATGTTAGTTTTTCTCACTCCTAAGTAAAAAAATGTTTCTTATTTTGAAAGTACCCTTAGTTTTACTGTCCAAATAAGTAACTTATTTCCAATTTGACCAATAAAAAATATTATTCATTTTAAAACTTATGTATTTACTTTTAAGCAAACTTATATGTAAACTCTTTAAGCTTAGCTAAATGTGCTCGTAGTAGATGTATTCCAGATCTATTTGGATAATATTTTCTACGAGTAAATGCTATACTACACCCCGAGCTTAGCAATCAAAACTCTTGCAAATTTTGACATAATCTGATAATTAGTGATTTCACTCTTTTCAAACTCTGTGGGCTAAGTTGGCTTGACATTTTGCCAAGAGTTTTCGGTAAGTGAAGCAGTTCTTCCTCCTTTCCCATAACACAGTACGACATCATATTGTTATTTGGGTTCATAAATTTGACACTCTAAACAAGAATTAGAAATCTTGTTGATTAAGCAACGTCCCATTCTCACCAGTGTTGCAAAATCCGTGAGAATCAAATTGTGTTACACTTATCCTTCACTTCTCCTTGTATATGTAAATAAGAGTTGTTCCATTTCATCCTTTTCCACATTTCCATTTGGGAATTAGATCATCTGACTATATTTTTCTTCTAGACTGGTTTTACACCAATATATTTTCTCAATAATGTTCTATAGGAGACGACTGGGAAAGCATCCTCTTTTTTTGCAAGTTTACATTATCTGATTATTGAACACATTTACAGGTATAATAGTTTTATAAATGAAGATTAATCTGTAAATTCTTGGAACTTAGATGCTGTAGTTTCTTCTTTCTGTTGGCTTTTGAAGACAGGCAGCTTTCCTCATTTGCTATTTTTAAGTATTGAAAAGTTTCTGTACAGAGTTTGTAATGCTTGGGTGCATGCCACTTGTGATTCCCAGACAAATAGCCACTTGCCCAAATGTTTTGTCTCAATAATCCTTCTTAATTTTAATCTATCATTGGATATGATTTTATTTTGTTATCATTTTACTTTTGCCACCTGATGATTTCTAAACTTGTACGTCAAAAGTTTAAATTTTTAGATTTCCTACTCGAATTAGAATTAATTCTTCTAATGATTTAAGTTTTCCATTGAATAATTATATTTTCTTGTCGTGAAAATCCTTTTTTTTTTTTTTTTTTTGGTTTTTAATTTCAAGACACTAAAATTCTACTTAAATCTCTTTCAACATCCCTTTCTTCTTTCAATCACTTCTTTTATTTTCTTGGTTCAACCTTGTCTGCTTATGAATTTTGTTTTCAGAATAACCAACTCTCATAATTTATCATGGTTGTGAGATCATGAAGAATTCCTAGGCTGAATCAAGATAAGCAGATAGCAAAAGATGTAGAGGAGAATATGCAAGGGAGAAAATTTGGCACAAATGGAGGTAATAAAGGTCAAATGCATTAACTTGGACCACTTAGAAGGACGTTTTGAGGGTGAAAATGATGCTTTGGAGGAGAACGTAAAACTTTTCCTAATTATGTAATCTGAACTTTGCAAAATGGGACTTACCATGTCCTTGACGTGTCGAGGAAGTGTCCCTCTTTTGTTGGAAATTTAAAGACAACATAAAAGAATAGGACACGCCACATAGCACACGTGTCTTAGGCGGGTCATGAAATGTCCTTTTCGTGTCGGAATTTTAAAAATAATAGGACATGCCATGTGGCATGTATGACACTGATACTCCATCTCTAGTAGGAGTGTTCGTGCTTCACTTATTCCGACTGAAGCAAAAAGCTGAGGACTTTAAGAATGCAGTTAGCACTGAGTAGACATATGTTGACTATAATGCATGCTCAAGTGAAAGTATCTGATCAAGATTTAAAGTTCATGAGACGCTTTCAGTGAATTTGTCATTCACAAACCTGTGGTCAAACAGAAGTAGTGAGTAGGAGCCTTGTTGACTCCTTTCGTAGGTGTTTTTGTCCAAAGGCTCTACATGTTTGGATCTTTTACTGTTGCCCCTGGAAGCTTCAGTTAGTGAAGATGCAAAGTTATTTGCTGAAGATATATATAAGAGGAATTCATGAATAGGTGCATCACGTGATTAAAGCTAATGAGTCGTACGAGGAAAATGACAAAATGTTGATCAACGTTATAGATTCAAGGAATTTGTTAAAGATGATCCGGTTATGTTCTTATGCTTGTGCTGTAGAATTACCCGATGACCTTCAAATCTGCCGTATATCAAATTTTGCCGATATTTGAATATTATGGTGAAAAAGTTCTAGACACGAAGTAAGTTCATTGACAAAGCCTAACAAAGCCTACTATTAGTGATTTAAAATTAGGAAACTTAAACCAACTATCCCCAGCCTATTTGTAAATGTGCGCTTGGGTCCCTATTTAATTTTTTGGCAAACCAATCTCCAACCTTGAGTTTTTGTAGGAGTCCCCAGGCATATTTTTCATCCAGATTTTCCTCTTAAATATCGCGATCACACGTCAAGGAAAACCAATTATATGCTAAACAATCCACAATCAAGTGCACACATCACAAGGAGGAAAGGAGAAGGTAGATAATTTTGAACCTCGAGCCTCCAGTTCTTCAACTTCAATGCACTGAGTTGTTTGGAGAAAAAGTTTGGAAGGTTTGAAAAATGAAGGAAAATAAAGTGGTTTGATTCTACGGCCTTGCTAGGTCTACAGAAGAGAGAAGCTTTTATTGCTGCGGGTTATTATTATTGGTGTTTTTACAACATGATCTTGGCTGTGGGGGTTTGCGAGTTGTATTGGTTACGAGTTCTATTATTGGCGTGTGCTTGATGGTGGTGTTCTGTGGACTATTGCCGACATCCCATAGCTTTGGTATTCCTTGATTTTCTATATTTTCTTTTTCTTTCGTCTTTTCTGAGTAGAAGAAGAAAAAAATACATCCTTAATCAAATTATAGCATGTTTGATGGTGTAGAGGCATTCTTTTTGTGAAAAAAATGGAACGTCATCTTAATTTTTGTGTGCACGTGTGTGGTCGAGTTGCATGTGGTGGCTCAATTGATACCTCTGGTCTGGTCATATATAGCATACAGTGAAACTGCATCAGTTGTGATTGTTTTTTAAATCATTTTCGATAAACATTCTTTTAACTTCGTCTTGTACACTACATAATATGTATTGGCAGCTCCTGTCTCTATCTGAGAAGAAGTGGCGGTAAATGTGGCTTTTCGCGTCATCCATCCATGAAAATCCGATCTTCAGCGATCGAGTGGCAAAGATGGTGTTTCATCCATGATTCTCCTGAAGCAGCCAATTGCTCTTTTAGGACACAGTTTGAGATCATGTCCAAAAAAGTTGCTTATAACTTGTTCCCAAAATCTGTTTTCTGCATAGAATAGTTTAATTTTGCATTTTTCAATTACTTAACTTGGTGTATTTTAACTTTTAAGGCAGTGAATCCCCCACACTGTACGTGGATGGAAATGGATTTTTTATGGAGCTGCGAATAAGATCCAGCCATCAAGAGGACCGCATTTATTTCTTGTTATTTACTGTTGACTCCCAGTTATAATAAATCATATTGTAGTTTTAATTCCTATGTTCTTCAATATTATCTAATTCTTCGTATTAAACGTGTCAAGACTTCATTTTCTCTCGGAATTTGTTTGGAACACCATATTATATTAGGTGATAAATTTATCATTAGGAGGATATAATAAGTAATACGGAGTTCGGTGCTACATCATGTCAGAAAAACATATAAGTATTGACAAATAAAAATATTATAACAATGTTTTTTAATTAAACTTAAAAAAAGTAAAGTCACTTACAAAAATGTTTGATAACTTATTATATTTTTCTTAATTTTAAGTAAAAAATATTTTCTTAAAGGTAAATTTTATTTTTGTATCAATATAAGTAACTTGTATCAATTCTTGTTGTGGTTAAGAATTATTAGAACTGTAATTTTCCTTTCCACCATTCCCACCCACCCCATCCACAAAAAAATTAAAAAATTAAAAACTAAGAAACTTTGATTCCTCTAAAAAATAAGTAACTTGTTCATTTTTAACTTTGATTAATGAATATGTTATTTATTTTAAATAAGTGAATGTAGTCATTTAATTATACGTAATTCTACTTTTAGATCGTGTTTGAAATCAATAAAATTGAAATTAAATTATTTGATTAATTATCTTTAAGTATTAAAATATTATAAAAAATTCACTCCTTTCAAATAAGTGATGCCATATAACAGCAATTGTTAACTAATATTTTATTGACATTGACAAAAATACTCCCATTTATGACATTTTCACATTCTGCTGAAAATCTATCTGCAAAATATGGGAACAAATTTGAATGAACAGTAATGTAAATTCAACTACTGTTCCATATTCAACTTTTCAGAAATTGTGGGACCATTTGAAGTGCATGGCCAACGTGATTTTAGCAAAATCTGAATTTTATTGATTGCAGACAAATTCTAGTCTATAAACAATTAAACATGTTTGAATAACATTCTTTTTAATTACTGTCAAGTAAAAAAGTTACTTTCTTTAAAAGTAATTTTTATGTTAATATCAAAATAAGTAATTTGATTATTTTTTTTTTTGAATATTAAGAAAAAAAAGTTATTTACTTATAAGTAAATTTTCACTTAGTCCAAACTACTTTTTCCCATTATTCATCACATAATGAATAAATAAGTCGGTCTAAACCTATTTTATTGAGTGTATTATTTTATCTAGTGTGATCAATGGATTTATAAAAATAATTTAATCCAATTTTATTTGCACCAAAACACTAATTATGATTTAATTGTTATCCAATTTAGTATGACATATCAAATGTGTTCTTCAAGAGTTTATGGATTTAAGTTTTAAAAATAAACCATAAAAAATGTTGTTTTGCTATTCTTTTTGTATAATAACTAGATTTAATCACATTTTCTTTAATTTTTATATTTTAATTATAAAATTTATACTACGTTGAACTTAAAAAAACTAAAATGCTCTCCTCACAATATCGAAATTACAACAAAGCCGGCAACATTGAATAAAATTTCAAAATTAGAATTCTTTTACATTTTCTTTTTCTAGTTAAAATTTCGAATCAATTTATGTTTTTTTATTAAAATATTTAATTTTGACAAATTTATATTGGAAGTAATAGTTTGTGCAAAAAGAGAAAAGAGATGAACCTTCTTAAGCTACAAATAATTTACTTATCTAAATTTTGAAAAAAAGTAAAAATGATAATTAAAAAAAAAAAAAAAGTGGGTACAACAGCAAGTTAGAAATAAATGAAATGAACAAAGAGTAAAGAGTGTAGTTCGATTTAACTTGTACCAAATGTCGGGTCCTCATTCAACTTTATCTTGAATTGCTTTTTAATGTTTGTCTTCATTATCGGACTCAAAACATTTGAATTTTATACTATTCAAAATTCAATCATTCGAACGTTGCATTCATCACTGCTTCCCGAATTTGAAATAGGATTATCACGTGCTTACAGAAAGCGACAACCCCCGTCACCCTACCCCAGTAGAGCAACTTTGGGTTGAAGAAAATTAGAGCTTGGAATTGTGCAGTGTGCCCAGTCTCGGCCCATAAACTGAAGAGAACTTAAAAAATCTTGCTCTATCCCAAAAGGGTTTTGCGGGAGATTATGTATTATTTCTGTCTTTGTTAATATTTCAGTTTTTTGCTTGTTTGCTTGCTTTTTTCTCCGAATGGGTTTTGTTTGTTTTGTGTGTTCTTCCTTTTGTAACGTGACTTAGTTTGGAGACATTTTGATTGTAGATTTGGAGGTGATTGGAGAGCTCCGAGGAGAGATGTTTACTGAGGGTCTGGATAAGAATGCCCTTAAATGGGTTAGAGAGGTCAGTTTCACAAACCTACTTCTTGTGTTTGTTTATTCTGTAGCTTTTGCTATCAGACTTTTTTTTTTTTGTCTTTCTGTTACTGATTTTATTTCGGTGTATCTGATTAGTCTTCATTGCTCAAGTATTCGATTTTTCTTTTTCTCAAATTTGCCTGTGAGAAGGGAACCGGTACAGGGTTCAGTGGCTGAAGTTCTTGAATCATTGAGTTTTTGAAAATTCAAATTCAAAATTGGTGTTTCTTCTTCCACCTGCGGATCTGAAATATACAGTTTAATGTCCTTTTTCTTTTTCCTTTTTTCTTCTTGGGGCTGGGTTGGGAGCTATGGCAGTGTTGGTTGTTGATCTGAATTGGCACTGGAGTTACTGCCTTACTGGTTGATGATGTTCTTGCATTCTCTACAAATGATACTCACTATTTAATTTGTTAATTGGCACGTGGGGGTGGTTTGTTAACTTGTTTTCTTGATTTTTTAACATACAGGGTTCTGCCAATCATAATAAGGAACATTCTTATGTACCTAGAATAGATCCTATTTCTAATATTGGAAACAGAGGCCGTGGTATTGGACTGCCTCCACCATCCAAATTTCAGAGTGGGCACTTGCCAGGAGTGATTTCGGTGTCTGGAGTCATTCCTGGTGATTTTGATGGAAGTAGATCAGTTTCTGATAATGATATGACCACAGACTCAGAGGAGGAAGTATATGGGGGAAGATATTCACTTGACTCATCACCACAAAATGATGGAATTCTTAGCAGCACTGCTACTGCTCAAAGATACTCCAATCCCATTCAAAGGCGTGCACCACAATATGCAAGTGATAGTGTGTTTTCTGATGATGTTAGTTCGTCAAGGGAAACTAATAGAGGTTGTGGGCAAGTGGATGAGAAACTGATGAGGGGAGCCAATGGATATCCAAACAATGCTTACTCAGAGGATGGATCTTCTTATTCCGGTGGAAGCTCAGAATGTTCTACCACGCAAATCAGGAGCAACGATGGAACTTCGCCACGGAAAAGGGCTTACATGTCAGAGAGGGGTTTTGCATCTAGCATTCCTTTTGGAGTGGATACACACCGTGCTACTGGAAAGGTAAATTTTGCAGTTGCTAGTTTTCTTATTGTGTATTATTCTTCTTTCTTCCCTTGGAGGGGCAGGGCTTAGAAGTTTCACTTGTTAAATGAAAGGGCATGGATCGTTTATCAGATAAATAATTAATAGGAAATTCGAAGGTGTGGCTTGTTTTTCTCCATTTCTCAGTACAGGTTTATCCCATTTAGACTATGGTCATGTAAGATGACTAGTTTTCATTTTCTCTCACTATTTGGGTCCTTCTTAAGACATTTCTTTGTTAGTGGAACTTAGACAATTGCATTGGCGCGGAATTCTTACTTTTATCTTTTCATCTTTTACCGCCTTTTCTTTGTCATCAACATTTTTAAGTACAGACACTAATAGATAATAATGAGTCTGGTTCTTTATTTAAAAAAAAAAACTGTTTTAAAGCTCCAGCTAGACTGGGTAGCCATATCATAGAAATGGCATTGATCTCCTGCCCACCTGAGGTGTCAGAAGGTAGGCAGTTGTTTTATCATCAATTGCACATCTGCTCAGTGCTCAGAAATGGCATTCTTAGCTTATCTTTCCAGGAGTATTTTGCTGGGAGAAAATAATATTTTCTTGCATTCAATCATGTCATCCTTTAAGAGTTCAGGTTTTTTCTTCTCTACAACTGGAAACATAAACTTCCAATGTTATGTGAATCGGGTGTCACCAACGAAATAATGAACTAATTTTTCAGAATGAGAGAGACAGTGGAATGACTTCTGAGTATGCTCTTGTAACCTCCCTTTTTTTTTTTTTTTTTTCCAGTTATTGAAAAGGAAATAATCAAAAGTAATTAGGACGCTGACATTTAATATTCTTGAGTAAAGAAGGCTTTGCTGAAGTTCAATTTGAACACCACTTTTCAACGGTTAAAAATTTCATGTCCAACCCCTTCCACCCCTGGTCCTGTGGCTGCCCTAAAGGTCAAATTACATTACTCATGTGCTGCGGCACATGTTACATAGACATGTGTACCCATGTCCTCTATGGAATGCTTCAGTTATCTGCTCTAAGTCTTCAGATATGTAATTGAAAATTTATTTATTTCTGTCCTGTACTAGAGTTTAAAAGTTTTACATGACACATTCTCTGCTGCAATGTCAATTTAAATGATAGGGATAAGTAACACTATTTGTAGTATTTGATTAAATTTGACAAATAATGTAGCTAACTGGGATGCCTCTAGAGGCATAGGATAATCTGCATTCTTTAAGTCTTATGTCTATGCAGATGATTTATGCATTTTGAATACGGTAGTTCCCTTCTAGGCTAATCTCTCTTTGCAGGATGTGACTGTTGGAACTTTGCAGAATGAAAATCCCTGTGATGATAGTCCCAGTGCACCTCCTTTCTGTGCTGCTGTTGGGGAAATCAAACAAGATAGAGAGGACATTCCTGCCTATGGAACTCATCACGCGCAGTCTTCGGAAGATTCACATGCTTTTCCAGCTAAACCATGCACTTCCATCAACATGTCTCCCAACACTAAACAACAGGATAATGTACTGAAAAGTTCATCTCATGTGCCATTGGGTGCTCACCCTACCCGACGTCCCACTTTTCATGCAAGGTCTGCTTACCACATAGATAAATTTCAATTGAAAATTAATACTCGGACTTGATCCTGTGTTTATTTTGCTAATTGGTTTCAGCCCACTAGGTTCATGGCATGCAGTGATTGCGTATGATGCATGTGTTCGGCTCTGCCTTCATGCTTGGGCCAAGGGATGTATGGAAGCGCCCATGTTTTTGGAGAACGAGTGTGCTTTGTTGCGAGATGCTTTTGGGTGGGTTTATTATTTTTGTTATTTGATTATTTTAAAATGCATGATTTCCAAAGTTTTCTGTTTAATATGAAATGTTTCTAAGCTAATTATTGATGGTGCTTCTCGTTTCATCTGCAAAATATGTGTTGAGCTTGAGTTCTGTTTCCTGTATTTGGACCAAAGTTTGCAGCAGGTGCTATTGCAGTCTGAGGAGGAAATACTGGCAAAGCGCTCTTCAGAACTTCCCACTGAAGGGGCTGCCCCAAAACCCAAGAAAATGGTTGGAAAGATGAAGGTGCAAGGTATTATTCGCTATGAACATTTAGTCTCACAACATACTGAGTAAAGAATCTGTCCTGAGATTCTCTTCTCTGTACAGTTAAGAGGGTAAAAATGGCACTGGACCCACCTGAAGGCTGCAGTTGTTCTACTATCAAAGCCCCAAAAGTGAAAATGGGCAACGTTCGACATCACTTACTCAATACGTGGTCAAAATTCTCTTCTGGATGGCGAGCAGTTCACAAAATTCAGTTTGCACCTCGCGCACCTGCAAATGGTTCTTTTTCACACCAAAGCTTGGTATATGTGCGGACAAGCACTCAATACCTAAAGCAAGTTTCTGGCCTTCTGAAAGTTGGAGTTACTTCAACTCTACGCAGCCGCTCATCATCTTATGAAGTTTTGCAGGGTATGTGAGCTTCTATTTCTGTCTACTTGTGAAATAGGATCTCCCATAATCTTGTTATTATGTAATTTAGTAACTGAGTTACTTGGATTCCCACCGTCTCTGGGTACATCAAGTGCTCTGAACTTCATCTATTAGCCCGTCCCCATTCAGCTGTTTGTCTTTTCTCCAGTACATATTGGTGTCCTACTTGACAAGATACTGTTCTAGTGTTCTTTGTAACACACGCTATGCAAAGAATGTGGATCATTTATAAATTTACCCATTGTGATCTACTGTTTGCTGTTAAGATATGAACATGTTTGAGTTGATTTAATCATTTAATTGATGTTATTACAACTGTGTATAATCCATTGATCTCACCCAAGTAGCATTTCATGAAATCAGAAACACACTCTTTTTCACTACGCCTTAAAAGCTCTGCTGAAGAAGATGCTATCAAAATGCAACCAGGATCTGGTGAATCCCATATGTTGTAAGTTTTCTTCTCATTCTTTTGTCCTTCATATGATGTCTGTTTTAATAAGGTATTGACGTCTCTACAGCTTTCCAGATAGTCTAGGAGATGATCTCCTCGTCGAAGTTTTGGATTCCAAGGGTAATCATTATGGTCGAGTGATTGTTCAAGTGGCTGCTATTGCTGACGATCCAGTGAGTTGCCCAATTCTTCCTCTTTTGCTTTTCACATATGACGCTTAGTGCAATCGCTTCTGTTCAGCATTAAGGCTCATATCAATGATTTTTACAGGGTGAAAAACAACGCTGGTGGCCTATTTATCGTGAGCCTGAGCATGAGTGTGTTGGCAAACTACAATTGTATATAAACTATTCAGCAAGTCTAGATGACAATAGTCATCTTAAGGTGCGTTGATCCATGTTTTTCCTTCAGTATTTCTTTTTGTTATATTTGGTGAATTTATCGTGAGCCGAAAAGTCAAAGTCGGTTCAGAAAATGGAAGCATTTAAAGAATTGAAATTGTGTGGTGGGACGTTGCCGGTTTGTAATTGTATTAAAAGATATATGAGATAATATTATAACAATTCTATTTTCCTTGTCCACCCCCACCCCCACTCCCACTCCCACCCCCACCCCCATACAGAAAAAATAGATAGAAATAAACAAAAGAAGAGAAGTAAATGAGTAAAAGAACAATGAGTATAAGGGAAAAAGAAAGGTGAGATGTTAGACTTCTCTACAAGGATAAAGTCAAGTGTCATATCTGCAGATGGAAGCATGTAAAGAACTGAAATGGTTTGGTGGGATGTTGCCGATTTGTGTTTTTATTAAAAGATACATGAGATAACACTTTAACAATTCTATACTCCCTGCCCCCATTGTCTCCACACCCACACAGACAGAAAAAATAGATAGAAAGAAATAAAAAAGAGAAGCAAATAATTAAAAGAAGAATGAGTGTAAAGGGAAAAAGAACGGGTGAGATGTTAGATTTCTCTTCGAGGATTGAGGGTGTTTTATTAGATATAGGCCTAATTTTCGCATTCTTGGCTGAAATTCACATTCAAAGAACAATAGAGTGATCTTCTCTTAATGTTTTGTAACTAGATAATTAAACTTCCATTTATCTATTTATTTAAGAGAACATTCCAGCTGGGGTCCCCAACCTTCGAGCCCTATGATGATGGGGTCTGGAACCTTCCATTTGTGGCAACTCGGGTTCCTAACCCCATGAAAAGTGTGCTAGTGTCATCCTTCGCCGATGGAAAACATGAATTTGACTGGTAAAAAGTCAAATTTTATATAGTATAATAAAATTTTAATTTGAAATGATGGAAGGTTGTGGCAGCTGGTTTGCCATCGCCAGCCCTTGGGGTTGGGGGTGCGGAGGGGTTGGTGGGATTTTCCGTTTAGGTTTTCTTTGATTTTTTCTTTTTGATTTTCCCTTTTGTGTTTCATTTTTTTCTTTCCTTTTCAGTTTTCTTGTTTTAATTCAAATAAGGGTACTTTGGTCCTTTTAAGAAAAAAATGACTCTTTAACTGTCAAGCTAACTGTTTCGGTCACCTAAGGACCATGCTCGCGCAGTTTTGAAAAGTTGGGGACCCGGGTGCCACAAATGGAAGGTTCAGGACCTCATCGTCACGGGGCTAAGAGGTTGGGGACCCTAGCTGGAATATTTCCTTTACTTCAGTCTTGCATTTGAAGGTCTCTCTAAGAGCTGAACCATACTTGATATGGAAAAAATTGACAGTTTATTTTGATTTGATGTTACACAAGTATCTAACTTTTCTACTGTCACCTCTTTACTGAAAGACTCGCAACTTGTATTCTCTTCTTCCTTAGTCCTTACCTATTCCTAGACCAAACTTTTATATCTTTTATATTATCGACCTTCTGTTTAATAATTTAACAAACTTTTTTCCTTCTCATATATTTAGTATTTGTTTATCTTTTTCTTGGACCTAATTATTTATTTTGAGCTTTATCTGTCTTTAGAATTTTTAAATATTTCTGCTTAAGAATATGATGTAGTACTACATTGGTGGAATTTTGATGTTTGACATTTTGTTGTCTTTTAATAGTGCGGCTCCATTGCAGAAACTGTGGCGTATGATCTAGTATTGGAGGTTGCAATGAAGATACAGGATCTCCACCAAAGAAATTTGTTGCTGCATGGTCCGTGGAAGTGGTTACTCACTGAGTTTGCATCATATTATGGGGTTTCTCATGCATACACCAAGCTGAGGTAAATGGACGTTTATAGTGTTGTTATTTTGTTTCTGTGCCACAATAATTCAGTTGTACCATATATCTTCTTTATTATCCATATGCTATCGTTTGAATACATCAATGTTACATCATGAGGTTCATTATTACTTGAACATTGAATCGTTCCAGATACCTTTCTTATGTGATGGATGTGGCGACACCAACTGCTTACTGTCTCACACTGGTTTATGATTTATTGTTGCCTGTAATAATGAAGGGCTGCTGCAAGAGTGCACTAAGTCATCAAGAGGTAAATATAGAAACAATTTTTCGAGACATTTATATTGCTTCTATTGTCATGATGGGTGTATTAAGGACATTAGATGCCCTCTATTTAATTTTTTCCTATGCTAAATGTCGGTGTTTAAGCTGAATCCCATTTTGTTTCAGAACCGAATTCTGAAGGATATTGAAGATCAAATTGAACCAATCTTTGCTCTTGTTTTCGAAAACTATAAGTCCTTGGATGAGTCATCGTCATCAGGGATTCTGGATGTTTACACGCCTGCTACTGGAGTTGCAGCACCGGTGCTAGAACCTGCTGTTAAACTATATTCGCTTCTTCATGATATATTAGCTCCCGAGGCACAGACGAAATTATACGGTTACTTCCAGGTGCAAGAGATTGACATATTTATGTAATCAATTTTAATTATTTTTTCATTTATTGATTATCTTCCTTCACAGGCTGCTGCAAAGAAAAGAGTGCGAAAACACTTGAGTGAGACAGATGAATATGTTGGTGGCAGTAATGACAGCATGTTGGTGGATGCTGTTACTGTTTCCACTGCTTATCAGAAAATGAAATCTAATTGTTTGAATATCAGAAATGAAATTTTGACAGATATTGAGATCCACAACCAGAATATACTTCCCAGGTATGGTTTATCATAATGTTTTTAGGATTTTTAATTTTAACAACCTTAAAAAGATGGTAACATTCAATTAAATACAACATTTTTATATTCTTCATTAAATAGATGCAATTTAAAATTTCAACTAAAAGAAAAAAAACACAGCATAGTAAAAATTGTAGTGCGTCACTGGTCAGGTATGGTATAAGTAAAAGAGGGTAGACAAAGGGAAACTACACTTCATGCCAAGATCATGATCGTTTGCAGAACAACTAAGGGTTGAAAGTATTATTTTGTTATATGTGATGATGATGTTTACTTCTTAACCTTTTGGACGTGTGAGACTGAGTTAAGATACAAACATGATATAATTTGTCTGCATTGGCACATTAATCTGTAGTCAAGATACAAACATGATATAATTTGTCTGCATCGGCACATTAATCTATAGTTCTTAAAACACTTCGGTGATGCGTGGGTGATGGTTGTGGTCCATTGCCTAGGCAACTGGTATCACGTAGCCTTTATTTAAGAAAATGAAAGAATAGAATAAAAAAAAAGTGTGCTCCGTTTACACACGTAAATAATATTGTTTTTCGTAAAAGTAAAACTTAAAAGCTCTTAAAAAAACAACTAGGTAACCATTACTGAGGCGTTTGGGCCAATCGCAGTTGCCAGGGTGCCAAACAGTTGCCCGTGGTAACTGTGTTACTTACTGACTTGGGTCTTTGGAGTTGTAGACTTTTCTGTTGTCTTCTGGTGAGGGATCAAAATCTGGTCCTGGGTAATAATTGTTTCTTAAATGTTAAAATATAGAGTCTGAGACTTCATTCATATGCAACTTTTTTGCCCTAGTAGTGAGATTTTGTTTCTGACAGCAAACACCACAAATGTTCTTCTATAGGGCCTTTATCGATCAGTAGTCAATATTATTACCACAAATGTTCTTCTATAGGGCCTTTATCGATCAGTAGTCAATATTATTACTTTACGAAGTCTGTGGCTTGAGTGGAAGCTCTAGTGCTTCAATGAAAAGAAAGTTTCTAATACAATTAGTGGACCTGTGTGTGTGTGTGTGTGTGTGTGTACACACTAGTGGGGGGTGTGTCTTCTATCAGATGCACCCATGCTTATCATGCCACTACACTGCCAAACAAAATAGTGTCATTATATTGTTGCATGCATAGCCAAACTATTCACTCTTACTATCTACACTAATATTTGCGAGCATATTGCTGGATATTTGTTCTCGTACTCTACAGTTTAACGTGCTATTATGCCTTTTCTTCTTTGCAGTTTTATAGACCTGCCAAACCTTTCCTCCGCTGTTTACAGTACAGAACTTTGCAGTAGGTTACGTGCCTTCCTTGTTGCATGCCCTCCACCAGGCCCTGCATCCTATGTTACAGAACTTCTTGTTGCAACTGCAGACTTTCAAAGGGATCTCACCACCTGGAATATCAAGTATTTCTATTCTCATGACTAATCTTTGTTGCAGATTCTGTCAAACATTTAATGGTGTATATGACTGAACCCCTTGTTTCTCAGGCCAGTCAAAGGAGGGGTTGATGCAAAAGAATTGTTCCATTTGTATATTATCCTCTGGATACAGGATAAGCGTCTCTCCCTGCTCGAGTCTTGTAAATTAGACAAGGTAGATTATATAGATGCGTGCTTGAGAATGTGCAGTCTGTGTGTACCTTCACATATGCTTGCACGCACAAAATGCTCTAAAACTTATCTTTTAGCAGCTTTCTCCATATTGTTTAAATGAATAAACATCAACTAATGATAATCTGAAGGTTTGCAGAAGTTTCCACATCTTATCAACAACGTTGATGCTTTCATTAATGTTATTAACTTGCAGGTTAAATGGTCCGGAGTTACGACACAACATCTAACAACCCCCTTTATTGATGACATGTATGATCGCCTCAATGAAACTTTGAATGACTATGATGTCATCATATGTCGCTGGCCGGAGTACACATGTGTTTTGGAAAATGTATGCCCCTCCTAGTTTCTTGTCCTTGAATATATATATATATATATACACGTATGTATGTATGTATGTATGTATGTATATTTATCTTGATACAACTTGAGGGTGATCTAATTAGGTGGAAGATATCATGCATGGTCGGTGTTTTCACATATTGTTGATGTATATTTTTCATTTTCTTTAGCCAACAAATGTTACCAGCTTTAGAACTTGTATCTGACACTTATTCCCTCGGGATTAAGTTCCAATATAATTAAAACAATGGGGAAAGGGAGAAATAGCCTTATTAGATACGATGCTTTCATGGTGATTTGTTCTACTAATTATTATTTATTAAGCACTGTTTTACTGATTAGTTTTTATTAAAGAGGCATATTGCATCTTCACCTGTTGATCTATTATTTGTTTTATCTGAAATAGGCCATTGCCGATGTTGAGAAGGCAATTCTGGATGCCCTAGAAAAGCAATATGCAGATGTCTTAGCACCATTGAAGGAAAAAACGACAGTCAGGAAATCTGCTTTAAAATATGTCCAAGAGTTAACTAAAAGATCCACGTGCCCTTATATAGTGCCTAATGAGGTGAGTGTAAATGTTTGATTTTACAAATAATTTAGTGCATATTCATTTTTTTGACTGATTTTTTTTTTCTTCCCCATTTCAGCTTGGCATTCTTTTGAATTCTATGAAGAGAATGATTGACGTGCTTTGTCCAAAAATTGAACATAAATTGAAGTCACGGGGTTCCTGTGTCCTCGATAGGAGTCATGCTCAGCCTGGAGAGCGTCTAAGTGAAATTACTGTGATGCTCAGATCAAAGTTCAGGAATTATTTGCAAGCAGTTGTTGAAAAGCTTGCAGAAAATGTGAGTACAACCTCCGCCTGAATTATCCTGAGTTTGGTAATATTATTCCCCAAAATTTATTTGGTCATTAGATCATCACCACAGAAGCATTCAAGGTATCTATTAATTGTGCATGCAAACTACTATTTGTTATTATGAATTGAAGAGGGGAAGAAAAGCTATTGAGCTTATTGTGTGATCAAAAAACATATTTTATGACCTATTAGGATGAGCATTTCTTGTTGTGAAGTGAACAAAGATTAGAGAATGATTGTTATTTGATTTTGGTTTCAAATATTTTGTTGAATTTTTCTTATCTTTTGCCACAGACAAGATTACAGGGAAGTACCAAATTGAAGAAAATTTTGCTGGATTCTAAGAAAGCTGTGGCTGAATCTGATGTTAGAGGCAGAATGCAACCTTTGAGGGACCAACTTATCAATACAATCAATCATCTTCATACCATCTTAGAGTCTCATGTATTTGTCGCAACTTGCCGAGGTTGTTGGGACAGGATGGGAAAGGTAAGTTATTCAGCACTAGTGGGCATATCTCACTCCTTAATATAGTTTTACATGCAAGTCCTTGCTCTGCTGCAGGATGTTCAAAGTTTCTTAGAGGAAAGGAAAGAAAACAAAGCGTGGTATAAGGGTTCAAGAATTGCTGTATCTGTAAGTACCGATCTCATTATCTCCAACTTTTTTTCTTTTTTCTTTTTAAATTATTGTGTTTGTTGCTATACTCGGTAATCACCGGTGAAGTAACTTACTAGATTGAGGAATGGTGGGTTTTTATTTCACGAGGAAATGAATGTTGCCCAAACGATGTTTTTCAATTTGTTGCATTTACGTATTCACAAGAATCTATTACGTTAGTGACATGTTTCGTAAGATGGAATGGACAATACTGGAAAGTATAAAAGAAGAAAGAAAAAGTTAAGTTTTATTCATAGAATTGTCCAATGCTAGTGTACCAAACATGACGTCAATTTTGTTGCAGCTTGTAGAGCACTGTTAGTTTCCAGATTGAGATGGTTTATAATTCTTGTTGCCTCTGGACTTTCAGATTTTGGACGATACGTTTGCATCACAAATGCAACAGTTACTTGGAAACTCACTTAAAGAAAAAGACCTCGAGCCACCTAGGTCTATTATTGAAGTGCGTTCTGTACTTTGCAAGGATGCTCCGGTTAACAAAAACAACACATACTACTATTAGTTACCTGTACTTCAATTTGAGGGATGAATATCAAAGTACATTTTGTTGTAAGGATGGCAAGGTAGCTGTTTCCATACGCTAGTAGGCGTTTACAGGATGCCATCATCAAAGATTTGACCTTTTCGAACTCTGTCTAGAGGCCCGAGAAATAATGGTGTGTATGTTATTACAACCCGTACTTCATACATCCAAAGTAGCTGGTCGAAGTGAAGATATTTTCCAGTTTCACATACATGGGCTGTAACAAATTGTCGAGCAGGCAACTCAGTGGCCCCAGGTTCTCTGACTCCGAGACAACATGCATACATATATACATATAGATAGATCTACATGTATAATCCAAGAACTGGATAATTTATTTCATAGTTTTTGAGGTTTCCTAAATATATTTCATCCGAATGCTGATTTGTTCTTGAATTTCACTAGTTATATTCTTCAATCTTGAATTCCGATATATTTCATCTGAATGCTGATATACGCAACACGTGTTCTAATAACCTTTTGGAGTAATTTCTAAGAACACAAGTAACAATTTCATCTATTATTTTGATTTTTACAGGCAAATGATACACTTTTATTTATCATTAGACTCAAATTTCATGACTATTACAATTACTTTTACTCATTCAATCCAAAAAGTCATTTCTTTCAGAGAAATAGATCAAAGTAGAACAGATAATCTGATGTTCAATGAAGCAATATATACTTTGCTCTTTATCTTCTAATGCTATAAATATGGTCTTCCAATTCTCAAAAAATGAGGGGCAAAGGAATTGATAGAGAAAAATGACATGAAAGGTTAAATCTTGTCTCTACTGGTAAATGTAACTAAAACAACAATCATCCCACCAATTCTACATCAAAATATTACTAGGAACAACTTCACTTCCAATCTATTTGTTACCCGTCCATTCTTTTCGGTGTCAGAATTGTACAATTTCAAGTAAAAGTAAACAACTCCTTGAGCATATAAACTCTAACTTGGAAAATGACAGCCAAAGGGTAAAAATCTGGTATCATTGCGCAATCATGGACACTTGAAAAGAGATTGCTGTGATAAGATTTGGGCGATGATTGAAGATCACGAGCAAGAGGTAGTAAACCATGAACACGGATCGTCCCAAAGTTTTCTCTTACCAGACCCCATCTGATTAGCCTCGTCCCCTTGCAGTATGAAATTTGTCAATCGCTTCACATCCGATAGCTTAACTGGCTTTACAAGAAACTCTTTAGCACCTTCCTCCATACACCTAAAATGAAAGAAATTGATGCGATAAGAGGATTGGAATACAGAGTTTCTCCATGTTGATGAACAGATTTATTGAAGTCCAAACCAAAATCTTGATGTTCGATGAAATTATTGATGGAATGTTTTACAAGAATTACCAGTGTGTATTTCAAACTTTTCTTGTTTATTATCTCCCCTTTTGTTAGGACCGTAGCTAATCAGTAGCTATTGTGTAACTTTATATGCACTCGGAATCTGATACTGATCAAGGGTAAAATCACAAACTCAAAGGGGATGACACAACACACAACACGGGACATGGACATGATTAAGATGTTAAAATCTTGTCCTCAATCCTGTTTTGTAAAGCGTAAACATGCCTAAAAGGTAAAAATATATGCAGATAAAGAGAATTTCATCTAGTTAAGATATATATATCAATGCAGGATATAGAAGTTAGAAAATACCTATCAATTCGAGCCAACATATTTTCCGATGACATTATCACCACCGGTATTCCCCTTAACCTCGAAGAACCCTGCTCAAATGTGAAATAAATATATGAAAATTATTTGACAGCATCGAATCGGCAGAGAAGAAGGGTTAATTAAGATCGATTGTGGTTGCTAAAATGTAAATTAAGTTTTACCAATAGCCTAAATTTCTAAGCAAAGTCGACCATCCACTTAACATAAGTCTCTTCTCACACACTGAGTCTTTTTTCTCATCTTTGTTCACGAAATTCGTCAAAAACCAAAGAAAGCCAAATTGGCATATTTGGTACCTTGCATTGGATACGACTAGGACTACGACTACGACTGCACATGACAATAGACAATCACATCTCACTTGTTTATTTTCTTTAATTGTACAATCGGGTTCAGTCTAGAGTACCAAACATGCCAAGTAGGAAAAACTACTTAAAAAAATACTGGAATCCATGAATATATAAGCTAAAAACACCAACCTTAATCTCTTTAAGAAGTTCATATCCAGTCATCCCAGGCATAGAATAGTCTGTCATTATAAGATTAACCTTCAATTCCTGAAATCCATGCAAAACTTGATTGATTATTCATTATTGCAAATGCAATGAAATTTTACACTACTTTTCCAGCAACATTTATTGAATTCAAACAAACTACTTGAATGTTTAGCTCATTCATTAATACAACAAAATAAACCAGAAAATTTCTTAACAAAAGAAAAACCCCAATTCTTACATCAAATCCAACAGAGCTTTTGTCTCCATCCAAGCCCAGATATTGCAGAGCCCTCCTGCCACTCTCCACAGCAGTCACTGCAAACCACCATTCAAATCAACCTCGGCATCACAACCAGTGCAAGAAAGCAAGAAACACGATTTTAATTTTAATTGCGTCCTACATCCCTAAATTAATATGCTCGACTCTTTGGGTGATTATAGCACACTCTCAATAGCTACAAGTACTCTGTATGAATGTATCAATTAAGACTTTAATTGTATCCCACCTCGCTAAATTAATATGCTCAGCTTGTGGATTTATGACCACTTATCCCCGAATTTAAAGGCGAGTTTTATAATAATCACTAGCAGATTATACCTTTACAGCAAGAAATCTTGAGCAACTTCTCAATGACCTTCCTATCCACATGGCTATCATCCACTGCAAGAACATGCAGTTCCTGTGCACCACTAGAACAACAATCCCTCCCCATTTCCTGATCCATAATAATTTTCCCCTAGTGGTATGCCTGAAAATAGACTTTAAATTAAATAAATTTCATATACATACGCGGGGTATGTGGGAAAGATTATAGAGAGAGTAAAAGATATCTAGGCTAAAAGTAGAGATCTTTGCAAATCTATTTTTTCCACTATATTCGACTTGTCGCTTTTATGTGACACTTGGTAAAATTTGGTGAAAAATCGTGTGTGTTGGCTACACACACTGCTGTGCGTCAATACAGGTTTGACGTGTAACTTTTTGTCCGTGTCTAGAGAGTCGGTAAGATCATCGATAATTAAAAAATAAAAATAAAATAAAATTTGAAGTGAAATAAACTGAGCTGGTTGAACCAACTGATTTCTAATTTTTCAATTTTTTACCAAAAATGAATTGGTTCGATTTTCGATTTTTTTTGGTTGAACTAGCTAGTCCGATATTATTTTGACAATATTGATTTTTGTATTGGTGAAAAAAACGTGTGGCCACAGAGTAGTGTACAATTTTGACTGGTCATTTTTGTGGCCACGGTTGATTTTGTATCCGGCGCTAAATGCATGGGTCCATTTGGTCTTTCATAAATTACACCACCTTAACATTGAAATTACAAGAAAATTTATAATTTTGGTAATACATTACATATTAAAACCTTGAATATGGGAGCTCCAGTAATGTTGATCACGTTAAGATAACTTCAGAATAAGCACAGGCCCAGTTTCTCTGCAAACATCCCCAATGCTATGCCAAAATCAGGGTTCATGTAGGCTTCTTGCACAAGAATCTGTGTCTTCTTCACAGCTACAAGCAGTTTGATTTAGATGTAGCATGAGTGAACCACGTAACTATGGCATGTTTGGTAGAGATGATTAGATAGCACTGAAGAAGAAACGCAACAAGAGGCGAGTGAAAGCCATCAACTAGATATAATTGGGCAAATAATTGCACAAGTTGAACACAAAACAATTAAAGCTCATCAGGCACTTGATATCGTAGCAAGTTATTTCTAATGCATTCTTACCATTTTAAATGTATAATTCTGTATTTCTTATACATCAGTATTTTCAGCATCTTTTCAAGGTCTCCACAAGTGTGCTCGTGTACACGTTGACACAAACACAGTCAAAACACATGCACGAATACAAAGGTATGGAGACGTAAAAAAGATAGACATCATAGAGGAGATCATCCATACTAGGAAACATGGGAAGATACATGGTGTGGGGGCAGTGTAAGCTACACATGAAAAGGGAAGCATTTTCTAAATTCTTCACATTTGCAATTCTACTCAACCAAATACCTAATAATTTTTTTTTTTTTTAAAGAAGTTCTCAATGAATATTGCTGTGGCCTCCGCTTGCAAAGAAGTTAAAACAAGACTTGCATTGAAATTATGATATAACTTTGCACATAAATTTCATGTAAGAGATGAGATGAAAATGTTTACAGTAGATCCGCCAGTCTCCAGAGTCTTTCCATGCAGAGGAAATTGTCAACTGCCGAGCACCAGCTACTATGCAAGTCAGCAACTAACCATCTGATATGGTGTGCTAGCCTGCCGCTTATGATATCTCGATTATTAATGCTCTGTAAGTAGGTTTCCTGCACTTAATTCAAGAACGATCAAAGATTATACTGCACTCAGATGGAGGCATACTCCTAAAATCAAGACAAAAGTTTAGTCATGAACAGACCAGCGGATAAATCCTGTCATATTGATTAGATAACTATGTTGTCCTTCTCCATCCCATGCATGGATCCATGTTTCAACATAAACTTACCCGACTTTGATGCTTATTCTCTCACACTTCCAGAAGGATTACACAAAGGAACTCTGGACCTGATAATAATACAAAAGTAAAGAAAGATAACCTCCTGTTACAACAGTGATAAGTTTACCAACCATTCTCTTAACATATAACATCAAAATCATTCATTCATTAAAATTCCTTGAATGTTTGTCAATTTAATGGGTTTTCTTCACCGTGGTAAGCCGTCCACACCAATGCACGACACTTATCCTGTGTCAAAGTACTCTTCCCAGTGTTGCTGCAATTTACACTGGCACTAGTTTTTCCGTCTGCAGACCAGGTATATAAAAGAGAGTATATGGCATAATAATATAACTCAGGAGAATCAAATACAATAGTTTCTCTAATCAATAAGATAGATGTATGTACCAATTCATGCAAAAACAGACAATTGTAAAACAAGAGTCACGAAACAAGGAAATTATCTACTCATCCAACTAGTTTCGAGGAATCAACAGAAAAAGAAAATCACTTAAGATAAACCATATCCATCTTCAGTTAATGATAGAGTCAATAGATCTGCCATTTCTCCATATTCACAGAATGGAATGAGCAAATGACTAATCATATGCTTCCAGAAGAAAACGAAGAATTTTTTGAGAATCCTACTAGATCCGTTATATTTCCCAAAAAACCAGTTATAGTGAGCCACTGGGGTACTGAAATGGATTCTTTGGAGAGCACAGTGTGATGAAAAGATCCTTTAGCATTGTGAATCCAATTATTTATAGACCCAATCGTGATCTTAGAAGACATGGAAGATAGAAGATGAGCACATACACAAGAAACTGATCATTCAATTCATGCTAAGACAATAATATTGTACTATGTAGCAATCTCCTGCTATCATCTAGGTCTAATGGGAACCTGCTGTCCTCAAATTGCAATTACAGACATGAAGTTTTAACACAAATGATGTCGGACCAGTGCGGGGATCTTCTCCCACAAGGAGACTACACTGGTAGATATGACGAAATCTAAATTATATATTTTGCATATCAAATTCTCCTAAGAAAGTAGCATATCAGTTGAGGACAACAGATTCTCTACATGAGCAAAAATCTAGAATTGAACTCCAATAACACAATAAAGATAACATAAAACCCATCTATCCCATGAGCAGTAGGGGGAAGATCAATCCTGAAAATGCTTGTCTTGCTGTCAATGCTCTAAGGAATGACAACTATAACATCACTATTAGATTTTTCCTCCCTTTCTAACACCATAGCCCAAAATCATTTGAGATGAGTGACCCACCATAAGATGCAAGATGAACATTCCACTAGAACCCAAAATAGCCTCCACCGTAACTCAAACCAACAGACCAATGTCAAGAGTATAAATGGATTTATTTCACTATTTTGGAAATAGTCCAAAGGTGAGATATTATTTTAAGCTAATATAAACTTAACATTTCATATGTCAGATCAGTGACAATCAATTTCAAATTGAGGAAAAAAGTTGCAGAGTGGCAAAAAATCCTTCCCAAACGACAGTATACATATATCTGGTCTTATACTGGTAATTGTTAGTCCAATCAACCAGCTGATTATAGGATATAAGTATAAGATAATGCAACCTGGATGAAGTGCACCTCAATGCCCATGATGAATTGACGATCATTTAAGTCCAACACTAATACTAGTACACTCACTGAAATCCTACCACAACACAGATCCATCCAAATCACATGGTTTAATTTAAATCAGACACACACACACTGCTAACTCGAATGACGTGGCATTTAGCTTCTATACAACTAAACAGCACACAAGATAGCTCTATATCACGGAACATTATATCTGACAGTCATACGGTAGGTTGAATCAACAAAATTTTAAGCAATCAGCTAGGGTTTAAGGTAAGCACAAGCATGTACTTAAGTTTCTCCCTTTTCCCCTTATATGTATCATGACTTTTCACTAGGTAACGATATCAAGGCCACAGCAGTTGCAGTCAAGGCAGCCTACCAAGTAATAAATGTCAACAAAATTAGGAAGTAAGCTAGCTAAACTTGGGAAATATTTTAATTTGTGAATATCAGTGACGGGGCTCTCTCTAACAACAATAATTATACTTGGGAAGTATTTCTATGTCTTCCATAACGTCCAAGGGATACTTTAAGGACATTCCTCTGGCAAGTGTTCGGTATAGCATATGCAATACACCATATGCAATATTAAAAAGTGTAAAAATAATGATATAATATATAAATTTAATATTTTAAAGAATTTAAATCGAAAAAAAATCAGTGTGTCCATGTCACGTCGTGTCCTTGTCACATGTTCATGTCCCTGCAACATAGCTCTTTCTCTATCTTTGGTCATCTACACTTTGCCATTTAATCTCGCAGTTCTTTCCTTCTCCACTTACAGCTCCTTTTTGGATGCTCTTATTTTTCTTTACTTCTATTGCCCTAAGGAAAAATCCTTAAGCAGTTAAGAAGCCTTCCCATCCCACCTTCAACTCCACTTACAGCTCCTTTTTGGATGCTCTTATTTTTCTTTACTTCTATTGCCCCAAGGAAAAATCCCTAAGCAGTTAAGAAGCCTTCCCATCCCACCTTCAACTCCTCAAAAGCGTAAGTTTGACATTACTAACTTTATTTTATACATGATCCTACAGCCTACATGTTTCGCAGACAGTTGCCAACAACTTCAATAATCAAGGGTTTAAGATCTAGACAACAGGAAGATCTCAATCTAACTTCTAAAGCTTGCTAATCTTCATTTCGTTACCTTGGCATCCCATGCCCAGAAAATGGTTTCTCATCATCCTTCTCTTCAAATATCACTATTTGATTTGCTTAATAGAAATTAATTGTATCTCGCGTGGCTGCATGGTCTTTGTTCTTATAACACTCTCATTCACTGAGGTTTTCACAAACCAATTAAACCAGACACCAGGCAACATCAAGGAACAGCATGATTAATAACACTACCCCACGGTACCCATGCTCAGGCACATAGCTATCTTGAAGCAAAAAATCAAGGCAGTATCAATGAAAAAGAGGAAACCAAAACGAAAAATAAAGTAACTTGAAACTACTCTTTTTACCCCTTTGCCATATGTCAGTAAAAACTAGCTGACAGACGATGACACTTGATTCCTGCTTCATAGAAACAAAATTCAAAATGAACAACTTGAAACATAAGCAGCTTGTTCATAATTCAAAATTTCTATATTCTGCATGGAAAAATAAACCTCTCTACATATATATCCACGGCTTGTCTTCCACATCTCCAAGAAAAACATGCAGGAGTATCAGATTTTAAATATCATAACGCAAAACAGGAGAAGCTCGGTAAATTTTGCCGTCAACTCTTAAGAATGTATAGCTAACATAAAGGCTAAAGCACAAGAAAAAGAAGAAAACACGCATATAGTTGAGAATATGTTCAAGGGAAATAAGAGATCTTCTAAAAAATTCCTTCACATTATGAGTTATACTTCATCTCAAGTGAACAAACTAAATTCATCAAGATACACAGAATCACATTTCACCAAACTCAGTGTATTCAATTTCTATACCACCTCATCTATTCACATAACAAGTCTTCTACATCAGCACACACACCATACAAATATATGGACCGAAATCATTAGATTACTAGATTGATTTCTCTGTGCTTCAAAAACTCTCCTCTATACCAACATATATAACCAGAGTAACAACAAGAACACACACAAGACACACTGAGAAATATGGACCCAGCATACACGTTCAAGAGAAACAGAGACTCTTCCTAAGACCGTGCGATCATGCTACAAGAACGAGCCAACCGAAATGTCAAGCTGCCTCCATCTTGTGTTGCCTCAAAAGTATCAGAGTCATACAGCTTCCTGCAACCTGGACAGCGCCCATCCTCCTCAAGGATCCTCTTGTGACAGAAAAGGCAGAGCCGGAAGCCACATGAACAAGGGAGAAAACTCGAGTCCGTGAAGTCCAGATCCTCATAGCATATTGGGCACGATGTGGGGACAGGCCCAACATTCTTACAGGCCCAAACAGAGCCTCCACAACCAAAATGTCTCCCTGAATTCATTGGGAAACTATACTGCTTTGACAAGTTAGGAAGGCTTTGAGGACGACAAGCATCATCAGGCCTCCAAGCCTGGCAATTCACCAAAACCCTTTCTGCAACCATTCCCCTATTCTCAGGTTTCGGCTTCGAAATATCAAGCCCAAAATCGGACTGGTTTGTTACTGTCGATTGAGAATCGGATTGGGAAACATTTACATCTTTCTCTAAATGCGACGAATCCAATCCCGAGTCGGGGTTATGTTGTTGCTGCTTGTCATCGCTGGCAGCCAAGGCATCAGCCACAGCCTCCCAATCATCCAAGCAGCCATCATCATCCCCTTCATCTTCCTCGCTCATACTTCCAGAACAACATCCATTGCTACTACCACTACTGCTTCGGCTGCTACTGCTGCTGCTGCTGCTGCTCCTCCTCCTCCCAGTAAAATTGGCAACGGAATCACTGCTGCCCAAGACACTACTAGTGTGGCTGGTTGGGCTGTTCGATGGCGATGACTCAGAATCACTGTAATGATGCAGTTGTGATCCATCTCCATAATTCTCCTGCACGTCTCTCGGATTAATCTCCAGTTTCTCTATGGCTCGGATGTTCTCATTCTCCATGTGAATTGATGATCCTCCAAGCATACCTCCACCATTTGATTCCTCCTTACAGTTACCCTTATTCTTCACTGTAAAAGTGAAAGATGCCCATCAGCACAAAATCATCAAATAATTTTGAAAATCAAGATTTAGTAGTATGTAAGACAGACTTCCATGTCTAAATAATTTATTTAATAAAACACAGATCTTTGACGAACCTTGAGAAAGCCACTGCTCGCGGCGAGCATCAAGTTTGCACTGCTTCAATTTGGCCGACCGATTTGCCTAAAATTCCCCCAAAAAAGAAAAAACACTCGGATAAATTAAAACCAGAAAATGCCACCAAAATTTCACGCAATTACCGTGAAAATTAACAAAGAAACACTCTGGAAATTGATAGAAGGGAAAATCAACTTCAATCAAAAGCATTGAGAATAAATACCACTTTCAAGATTATAAAACAAAATAAAAACTCCGGAAATTTACACAAGTCTAAATTAAAAATCTGGAAAAATTGTACAAGTGAAAATTAAAATCTAGAAAATTCATAAAAGTGCACAATTGAAAAAGAAAACAAACGTGAACGCGCGTATATATGCACATACATACATACTAGTATATCCCGCTTTTCTGCTGTGGGACCGAAGAAGAAATAGATTTGAGAATTTGATTTGAAGAGATAGGAATTTGAAGAATAGAGGAGATATGATAGAGAAAATTCAACTTTTGACAATCAAGAATGAAGTATATGTTGTTTTTGTGTGAGGGGTGAAAAACCTCCCTCACGGTAATAACAAGAAATATATAAATACCTTTTTCTTCTTGGCGAAATCTCTGGGGTTAGTGGAGACCATGGGGATGGAAGCGTTGGCGATCGAATCGGAAATCATGACTGCGTCGAGTCGAAACAATTGAAAAACCCTAATTTGATAGTCGATATATTTAGAGAGAGAATGTGTGTGTGAGAGAGTGGATAACGGAAACTCCTCTGCTTCGTTCGCTCGAACCCTTTCTGTTTCTCCTTGGACTGCACAAAACAGAGTAATCATCCCTACTAGCGGACTATATATATAGGCACGAGTGACAAATTCACCCTTTCAGTTTACGTTATTTTCCGCGTAGGTGTACATGCGAGTGATGTAAATAGTTGGTATTCGAGGGGTATAGTATTCAACGTCCACGAGGATACATCTTTGGTGAAAGGATTTGGTAGAGATTAAAATTAATTTTTGGAAAATTTTAAAAAATTTTAAAAACAATTAGTAAAATAATGTCGTCGAAAATTTAATAAAAATTATAGATTTCGTAAATTATATGGGTTAAAAATGAGTTAAAAAAAAATTATTTTAAATCCAACCAAACATGTACTAAAAGTTTTTGAACTTTTACATATTATAATAATTATCTTTTAAATTTTTTGTTATCACATTTTTATCATCAATTTTCTATTAGTTATACATTTTGTCCTTGACACGATAATCGTTTATGTCCAAAAATTCTGTTCAAATCACATTCTGAAGTTCAACATTCAATTAATTAACACATCTTGTATTGACGTCGATTTTCGTCCAAATGTTGAGAGGACAAAAATGGAAAATTGCACCAATTACTCCTCACCTATTAGAGGCAGTTTCATTGATATCTTCATTTTTTTTCCTTTTGCTGTGCAATCCCCAACTTATAAGCTTAGATGCGTTCTTAGTTGTTTCTACCAGATTCCGTGCATTTTTCAGTTCTTTATCTAAATTATGATCAAAGTTTCAAAACATTTGCACATGATTTTGATACTACATGAGTTTATTATTTTATATCAGTGTTACGTATTATTTATCTATTATTGTCTTGTTAGTTGTGTAGTGATTCACTAGAGTCTATCGACAATCATCGTTAATAATTAGTAATTTAACTTATCAACAACTTGTTAACGATAATCAACAATTGTCATGGGTCGCAAACAATTGCTTGACTCCTCCAACCCTTGATCCTCTTTTTTTACTTTGTCCATGCTCGATCTTTTTCTTTGTCATTCCATATGCTCGCACCCAACACAAACCCCCAATTTGGGATGCCAATTTGGGATGGGTTGGGTAGCAAAATTTTGTTTCTTTTGTTTTTCTGTCATAATTGAAATAAGTGTGTAATCCGTCTTTTCAATTAAACTTTGATTTTCTAACAAAAACATAGATGTAAATTCTTTACTAAGCTAGATTTTCACAAACTTGGAAAAGTTAACAACATAAATAGTAGAAAACAAAACATGGGGACCGTATAAGCAATTTTGCAGGAGTTGTCCACACAAATCACTGAAGCTGCTTATCATCAACTCTTTTCAGTTCAAAGGGATAAACCCGTAGAAAATTTGAAAACCCACACAGCAAAACCCATCGAGAGAGAGAGAGAGAGATCAATGGCTGGTATTGCTGCTATCACTGGCGCGGGTGTACCCTGTCCTTCGAAATTGAGTGGGATAAGATCATTATCTTCTCCTCTTTCTTCTACGGCCAGAATTGATTCCGGCAAAAAAAACTTGAACCGGAATTGCAGAGGAATTCGAATTCTAGGAAGGCAAATCAGGCAGCATAAATCTAAAGTTTATTGTTGTTTAAGAGTCCCAATTTCATATGCCGCAATCCCGTCGAGTTCCGCGCATGACATTACCGAACTATCACCTTCAATTTCACATTCTGCAACGGAATTTATGGAAAATTTGGTGCTGATGGATTTGGATCCGTCTACAGCGAAACTGGCAATTGGGTTTCTGGGTCCTTTTCTTTCTGCATTTGGGTTTCTGTTCATAGTGAGAATAGTCATGTCCTGGTACCCAAAGCTTCCGGTTGAAAAATTCCCGTATGTGATTGCGTATGCACCCACAGAGCCATTTCTTGTTCCAACTCGGAAGGTGATTCCTCCCCTTGGTGGAGTTGATGTTACTCCTGTTGTCTGGTTTGGATTCATCAGTTTCCTTAATGAAATTCTTGTCGGTCCACAGGGTTTGCTTGTTCTTCTATCTCAACAGCTTTAGTTGCATATACTGAATTGTGGAATGAAATTTGCCTTTTTTGTTTTTCTCAGAATTTGTTATCGTGCAATGGAAAATCTTATGACTTTGACAGGCAATGTTTCTAACGATACAGATACATTCTTGACAAATCCTTCCATGTCGTCTCGTTTCACTTTCTCCTATATGCTTCAGAATTTTATATACAAAATATGCAAAAATGCGTCATAATATATCAGTGTGTATAAACTCCACACATGAATTATAAGAAAGAAAATAAGATAACTTGTTGGACCGGTGTAGTGGAGGAGACAAGAGTACAATACACATCGGCTTCCTCAAATCTCTTCTGAGATTTACATTTGTTGGGCAAGAAACATTAAAGCTTCAACCATATTTGATCCTTTTACCTCATCAGCTTCCAACCTGTTCAAATCCTTTTTGTAATAAAATGCAGCCTCTTCATTACGACCAAGTGGCAAGTTCACAATGCAGTTTTGACAGCTGCAGTAGAGCAATTGCTTCCCTGTCACTACATTTTGCTGCCCTTTTGTAACACTTGATCGCCTCCTCGAGCATATGAAGTTGTTCGGTTTCATAACTCTGAGCCATGCATCCGGAGTTCCTGGAAAGTACTGGCAAGAAAGAAGTCTTTCATCCAGTGATTGTTTGAAGTGCACAATGATTGCAGCTCGGACCAAGCACTCCAGTTCCAAGTTTAGCATTTATGGACTCCACAAGCACTGTCCTCGCAAGATTCTCACTGCCTTTCTCCTTAAGGATGAGACCATACACGTAAAGACCGGAGGAGTCAATTTTCGAGAAGGGTCGACAAGTCCCTCTCAAGAGAGACCAATTCTCGATTCACAGCATCACTCTTGCCTAAAGGTCCCTCGAGTTCTATTGTCTCTTCTTCTTTTCGCTTTTCTCCAGCCTTCATAAACCATAAAAAGGTGAGGAGGGAGGAGTTATTGATTTTTAATTAGACCTTGCAAACGAGTTATTTCCAACCAGAATGCATAAATCAATGCACAAAATTTATAGCAGATATGGATATTAAGATGACTTAAGCGTGTATAGTTTTATCTAACACTCAAAGGTGTGCCTTTAGATGATTTAAATCAGATATTACAGCGCATTTTCCTTTCGTATTTGAAATAACAATTAAAGTTGAGTGATCTATTTGAACTTTGAAGGAGATTAAAGTTGAATGACCAATTTGAAACTGCTAACAAATTTCAGTGATCAATTGTATGTTTTTTTTTTCTTATTTTTAAATTTAAGCAATGTTTTAAAAAGCGTAAAGCGTAGTTAAGTGTATTGGTCGAATTTCAAATTTTTCGAGTTTAGGTGAAAATAAGACCACAACAAGGTGAAGACGAAATGTGATGTATGACTAGGCAGTAGAACCTAGATGAAGTTTAATCGGATTTTTTAGAAAATTGATTTTAAGTACTCGAGGCATAAGGTGTACGGGGAAAAATGTTGAGCCTGCGGGAAAATATTTCCAAAACCGCCGTCCCCTTCATCAAAGCTCCTCCAAAACCGCCCTCCCTCCACCACTCCGCCACCACTTCGCCTCCGTCTGCTGACCCCACCACCATCACCAGATTAATCCTCAGAACAGACAATCCAGAAGCTTTAACCCGAAACCTCCACTCCTTCGCCAATTGGACTCCACAACTAGTCCACGCAGTTCTCAAACGCCTCTGGAACCACGGCCCCAAAGCCCTCCAATTCTTCAACATCCTAGACGCCCACCCTTTTTACGCGCACTCTGCTACTGCTTTCGACCACGCCATTGACATCGCGGCTCGACTGCGAGACTACAAGGCCCTTTGGGCTCTCGTGGCCCGTATGAGATCCCAGAAACTTGGCCCGTCACCGAAAACGTTTGCGATTATTGCCGAAAGGTATGTCTCTTCTGGAAAGGCTGATAAGGCTGTTAAAGTATTTTTATCAATGCACGAACATGGTTGCCCACAGAATTTGAATTCATTCAATGCATTTCTTGATGTTTTGTGCAAATCAAAGCGGGCTGAGATGGCTTATAAAATTTTCAAGATTTTTCGGGGTAGGTTTAGGGCTGACACAATTAGTTATAATATAATTGCGAATGGGTTTTGCTTGAAGAAGCAAACACCGAAAGCATTGGAAATTCTAAAGGAAATGGTAGAGAGAGGTTTGGTACCAACACTAACGACCTATAACATAATGCTTAAAGGGTTTTTTAGAGCGGGGCAAATAAAAGAAGCATGGGGTTTTTTCTTGCAAATGAAGAGGAGAAAGGTTGAGATTGATGTTGTGACTTATACTACGGTGGTTCATGGGGTTGGTGTCATTGGCGAGGTTGAGAAGGCTCGGAAAGTGTTTGGTGAGATGATTGGGGCCGGAGTGCTCCCCTCAGTGGCTACTTACAATGCCTTGATTCAAGTTTTGTGTAAGAAAGATAATGTGGAAAATGCCATCATAGTGTTTGAAGAAATGCTGAGGAAGGGTTACACGCCAAATGTGACAACATATAATGTGGTTATTAGAGGATTGTGTCATGCAGGGAATACGGATAGGGCAATCGAATACATGGATAAAATGAATGATGACAACTGTGAGCCAATTCTTCAAACATATAATGTAGTCATTAGGTACTGTTGTGATGATGGAGAAATTGAGAAGGCTTTGGAGGTGTTTGAGAGGATGACTAGTGGGAGTTGTTTGCCCAACTTGGATACTTACAATATCTTGATCAGTGCGATGTTCGTGAGGAAACGATCAGATGACTTGTTGTTTGCAGGGAAGTTGTTGATAGAAATGGTTGATAGAGGATTCTTGCCTCGGAAATTTACCTTCAACCGGGTTCTAAATGGACTTTTGCTAACTGGTAATCAAAGCCTTGCGAAAGAGATTTTGAGCCTACAGAGTAGATGTGGCCGTCTTCCTCGTCATTTCAGATTGTGAAGCCCATTGCCCATCATTTTAGCTGGAGGCACAAGAATTTGACTTTTTGCATTGGTTTGATCTATGATCTCATTAATATCACAATTCTTGCATTTCGTGGTGGTGATACCAATATGAAAGTTATGCGCATGAGGTTTTAAAATAGAATTGTGTTTGCTGTCGAGATAAGGTCTTTGAGGTGGTGGCTTATGGCTGTCTACACCTGATCCAAACATCCAATGGTGCTCTTACTATGCTGTTTGGATCAAGGAGGTCAGAATTTGGCTGGTAAGCTCGACAATTGTTAAAACAGCAAGCATAATTGTTTCTTCTTGTTATGTGAGCTGCCTAATGTATCTCCATCTAGCAGGATGCCGTTGGCTACAAATGAAAGAAGCTAAAGCTGTGAATTTGGATAGTGCTCAGGAAAAGGTGATTATAATTTTGATGTGATCTTACTTCTAGTTTCTTTTCATACTGTATTATCACAGTTTCCATACAACATTTTTCCAGATCCATCTCACAATATGATGCCAAGATTATGACCTCACATATTCAGTTGATCAGCAAGCTAAGAAAGAAATCTAGTTTGTTAGAGAAACGGTGATAATTTAGCCCAAAAAAATTTGCAACCCGAAATGGCCAATTTTGTACTCGGTACTCTTTTTTTAATTTAAATGGGAATGTGGAAAGAAATAAAATCCATTACCCTTCTGTTCTGCAGCTATGAGATTAATTAAAAAATGCTTGGCTTGTCAAATGGGCCAAGTCATCTGAAGCTTGGACTGGTAAGTCCCATGCAAAGGCTTGGGCTAGCCCGGGCATTGTGGTGCTCCAGACTCAGCTTAATTCTCCATTTTTCCTCTGGCCAGAGTTTTCATTATTTTTAAAGTTTGTTTATTTTGTTTAAACTGAATTTTTGTCTTCAATTAATATCTCAGCAATTGTTGTCGTGGGACAGAACATATCTGATGAAATCAACAAACTGACCATGATCTTAGCTACTTTGCAGTTTGCATGGGAATAAAGGACAAGGAAGGGGGGAAATGCTGGAAGAAACAGTTGCACAAGTAAGTTTGGCAATACTCAGTGATTTTAAGATCTTCCTTGGTTACAATATAGTTAAGAGTACCGTTGAAGGGTGAAACCGATCTTCAATATTTATTGCCAACACAGTCGGCATTTGTTAAGAGTATCTGATGTGAAACAAGTTAGAAGACAGAAGTAGATCAAAATAAATATGCCCCTCATGTGGTAGCAAAGGATCACATCACATAGCAATGGATTGAATGCAGAAATAATTCATATAGCCGACTCAAACTTTGTTGGAAATAAAGCTTAGTTTGTTATTGTTGTTGTATTTTGATAGGATGCAAAGGCCGGAGATTCGATTTACGTATGCAAGGCGCAACTAGCAAACGACTCAACATTGAATTGTTGGATTGATTAATTGTGTTTCACATATTTTACTTAGCAATATTGTGTTTGTATATTTTACTTAGTAATTCTGATATTGTAATTGGAATAAATAAGTGGTAAACAAGGAACTAAGAGAATCTCCAATAGACTCTCTATTTATAAAGAGCATCTTTGGCATTTTAGAGAGCATCTATAAATTTAGAGAGTAAAATTTTTTAAGTGCTCCAACAATCTCTTTATCTTTAACACTTTATTTTACTTCTTCCAATAAGTATTTATTATTCTTTCATTTTTTTTTTTTAACATGCCTCTCGCCTAATTATTATATGATTTTATTCTATTTTTTTCTATTTTATTCTGTATACACTATTTAATTTAATCATTATATGGAGTATTGAAAATTAAAATTATTTGAATGTATTTAATTATATAGAGTCAAACCCACTGTCTATTTTAAAAAGTTAATTTAGAGAGTTCATTGAAGCATAATTTTAAAGTTTGGCTTTTTAAAATAGAGAGAATCTTATATTTAAAGAGCATATTGGAGATGCTCTAAGGGGTATAAATGTAAAAGGGGGTGGGATAGTTGTGCATTCAGAGAATTATTTTGTAACAGAATTTAGGGAGAGAGGCACGGCTCTCGAAATTCCTGTCATACATATTCCAGTACAAATAAATCCAAAGAAAGCTTTCATTGTTCTTCAAATTTCCATTTCAACATAGTTACATATCAATTTCACAACTCCGATTAGTGGAAAATACATCATTTGAGCTCGGCACTTCAGTTGAACTTCTAGTTGCAGTAGCACTTTCACCTACAGAACTACCAGATCCCATCATATTTGTTAAGTGTATCGGCCGAAAAAACTTTTTGCTGAATAGAATACTTGGGATTATTAATGATGCTATATTGAAGTAATGCTGATACATTCTCTGTGCTTTCATTTTGAACATGCATCTGCATGGAACTTATGTACGGTGTGTTGAAATTTGTGTTGCCGAAATTTGTGTCTAAACTGGTTGCTTTCCTGGGTGACGAGAGATTTTTATATAGAGATTCTCCATTTTTCTTATACACATTCAAATCATTAGAATTATGTTTCTAAGTTTACACAGTGGAATGTAGACCGGTTTGTGCCAATGTGAATAATTGTAATGCACCATTTTTTTTTTTTTATTTTGGGTTTGCTGCAGGTTACCTTTCCATTTTGTTTTTTATTTTTATTTTATTTTTTAGGTTTTATGCAGGCAGTTCACTGAACTATCAGGCAAGTTAAAGTCAAGTTCAAAATTTTGTTAAGTGCAATTTGTCTTTTTCGACAAGCTTGATACACTCGTATTATTATCGTGGCTCTCAAGGACCTACCTAGCAAGAGTGGCAAAAAGGAAGTCAAGAAGGTGGCCATGTTGAAGTGCAACTGTAGAGCCTCAGCACGGGCGAATAGCTCATACAGCCCAAGATAAGATAGGTGTCGAGCCAAACAAACTAGAAGCCAAGCTAGAGAGGTCGAAGCTCACGAGAAGTTGGCTTAGTAAGGCAATTGACATCAGATTAAAGAACTCAAGCAAGCCTCACAGAAACGCAAAGAACTCGGCCCTGTCAAAGATGAAACCAACTTAGCACCAGAGTGGCCAAGCCTGTCTATACAAGCAACCAACTTGGCAGATCCAACACGATCTACGACGATGTTAGCTAGGCAACGATATACGACAATAACGTACTTCATGATCATAAGCAACGACTTGTGTGATTAGAACATACGGGGGCAAAACTGCCTTTACTGGATTGAATAAATAAACAATATGCAAGAATATGACACATAAATATACATGAAAACGCTACTGAGCTTGTACCGGTAATAGAAGTGTAACTCGGACAATATTGCAGTACTACAGTATGATTTCCTCTTGAACACTAACATTAAGAGTCTTGTTTGGAAGGATAATGCTGTTGATCACTACCACTTCATCTTCAACCGTCACAGATTCACCTGGTTAGAAAAATATGTTGATAGCTTATCGTGTAACACAGAGAGACCGAGAGAAAATTTGGCAGATAAAGAAAAAAGAGTGGAAGAAGTACCGAGAATTGTAACCCCGAGCTTTGCATTATAATCACCTGCAGCCTGAGATAAGTTGAGAAAGCTTAGGAAACGTATTGCATGAAACAGAGAGAGAAGGGTTCCATACACTAGTGGTCGCTAAACCTTTAACAAAGTTTCATATTTCAATTTGTTTCGACTTGGACAGTGAACTTAAAATTTGATTCGAGTTTGTCACTCAGCCAATGTTTGTTTGTTTGACTAGAGGAAAATGTGAAGTTATAATCTGTCTAATTATTTGCCAGCGAGGTTACCATGACAGCTTTTTCGCAAGTCGAATGAAAGGATATGGAGTGAATAATCAAATTGTAATAAACATTTAAGTCAAGACACTGACATGAATCATCAAAAGGCTCTACCCGTCGTCATCTTTCTGACTTTTTGAACAGAGCCAAATTTATAGCAAGTGTAAGAAAATAATTGCTCACACAGGAAAATAACTCTGCTAAGATCAACCCGGCATACCTGGACTCGAGACCATCTTCCAATAGAAGACTTCCATCCAACAATTGCATGAATTACAACCGCATTTTCCTTACAAAAATAAAATGGATGTTAACTTTTAACATAATGTAACTAATATAATAATATCTATTTATTCGGGTCATTAGTACCTTGATTTCAACATCATCAAGAATGATGCAACTGATGAGCCTCACACCAGCTCCTATACGAGCGTTGGCAGAAATTGAAACGTTCGGACCAATCTGGGAAACAATCATAGCAAAGAAGTCAGCAATCTAGAAGAAGCAGAAAAAATATGCTACAAAAGCACAAAATCAGTGGAGGAGAACTGTCTGCTGTGTGTATTGTGCAAGTGCTAAGAACAATTATACGATAATTACCCAAAATTGTTGTTGAATAAGAATACTGGATGAAGTGCTGGCATCAGATTACCTTTGCAGTTGGATGAACCTTTGCAGATGGATGAATATATACATCACCACAAATGGTGGCGTTCTTCCTACCGTCACCACTTGCCAAGAGATGGGGTGAGGTGAATCTAAACTGGGCAAGATACAAGGCAGAACATTTCAAAGACATTCTGCAAAATATAAAGTAGGCAGTCAGATGAAATTTCCTGCTACACATCAAATATTAGAGGAACGAGTATTCACGACATTTTTGCCTCACCCGGGAGTTTTTATTTGCTCCCAGAAATCCATGGTTTCATATACGTATAACTGCTTTTTCCCTGCAAGTGGGGATAGAATATCTTGATCCAATCGTACAAAATCTGATGGAGGACTCCTGGCAATGAACATGTATGAGGAATACAATTTGATGAAACTCGAAAAGTACATCCAAAACAAAATCTGAGAGATTTTAATAGATAATCCTATATTCAGATTAAAAAGATCGCGAGACCCATCAACCCAGAAATTTCTTCCAATTCTAATTAGGCAGTTGCATAGTTGAAATTTTACCTGTTTGGCGGCTGAAGGGCTTCAAAACTGGACAAACGCCTTAGGGTAGCTGCAAATAACAATCCATATAATCATGATGAGAAGTCTTCTAGCCATATCGCGTCATAGACCTAAGATCCACACAAAACTTCTAGTCCATGTTTGGTATGTAGAACTAGACATAAGCATTACAACAACCAAGATTTAAACTTTTTCCAAACATATATACATTAGAAAGTCAATGGACCACAGATTTTTCCCAACTATCCAAGCAAGAATAAAATCTTGATAACTTTAATAGAGCAACAGAGGGATATAACTCACCTCTGTCTTTTCGTTGTGTGGATACACCTTGAATAGCAGTAAAGATATCTGGAGTAAATATGTATGCGCCACAATTTATACGGTCACTCACCTGTTTTTAAAGAAATAGAGAGGGGAAAAAGTATAAGCAAGCATCAACCCGAGCCATCGTAAAGCAATAACAAAATAAAATACTGCTGAATCTCAGAATTCATACATACAAAAGTTTCGGGCTTCTCTGTGTAGTGAAGAAGTTCATTAGTAACGGGATCCGCTACTAGTTCCCCGAACTGGTTTGCTGACTCGGGGGATACCTGCATACGAAGAGTAATGTGGAAGTCAAACCCTAATACACGCAGAACACCAAAAAGGAGGAAATAAATGATTGACTTGAAGTGCGCCTCAGTTGATGGTTGATGGCATACAAATATAGCTACCAACCTTGATAACCAAAATTGTTCCCATTCCTCCATATCTTCTGTGAGCCTCTACAAGATGAAGGCATCAGCCAAAAAGTTAATCTTCTGAAAGTATCAGAAGGGTTACAAGAGACATAGATCATTGAATCTCAAGTTATCTAATACAGTACTAGATAATAATAGAGAAGAAAAAGAAAGCTAAAATTATGTTTATTGTACTATATAGATGTTACAAAACCAAAATCTGAGAAAGCCAAAGATTAATAACAAAAGATTTTACAAAAGTTAAAGAATACTGAAAATGAAAGTATAAACTACAAAATAGAACTCAAGAATATTATCAACGCTTCAACCCAGAGCGTTTCACAGCATATGTAGTCATCGGATTCACGAGCTTGCTATTCTCTGGCACAGCTCATCCACCCATACACGATACCATTCCAAAACTCCAGACCAATACAAGAAACTCCCAGAAAGTCCAGTTTACCCAAAAACGTTACTGTTCACAGAAGGTTATTCCAAAGCTAATCACCCCACAAATCTGTTTAATCACTCAAAGAGTGATTATATCTTTAGCAAAACGATCAGTGATCACCCAAGATCAGAGATTCCTAAAGAAAATGTAGAAGGAGATGAAAGAGCAGAAGACTCAGAAAAGAGAGTGAGAACGATCAGTCAAGAATATAAAACACATAATCAAATTATTACCACCAGATTTTGGTAAAGTCTCCATGTCATCAAAAGCCGAGCAAAAGTCCCATAGACCCGACAAAGACCTCGGGGGCCCAGCAAGGGCCTGGTAAAATTGTAAAGGATTCCAAATATTTTCTTTCATTTTCATTTTTAAATTTTAAAAAAAAAAAAAAAAAAAATATATATATATATTAAGGGCCGAGCCGAGCTCATGGATAATTCGGTTCAGCCCATTGCCATCCCTAATCCAACCGTCTAACAGAATGCACCATGGACGATGGGGATCAAGCCACTTGTCATCATCTGGTGAAAGTTGCCTTTCACCTTTCAAACTCGTGTTTGTTCACAACTGATTGCAAACTTAGCACCATTTATCCCACTGTAGAGTCTAGTTCAGAAATGCATACCAAACATGCCATATATGTTTAAACAAGTTAATGTGAGAACCAAGGAAACTACCTAACATCCCAGGCAGTGGAAAACTGCAACAAACATCACAATTCAGCAAAACAATGTGCGACTGCCAGGTAAAACATAGAAGCGCGTTAAAAGGAATGTCAAAAAAGATTAAAGAACAAGTCTTCCTTTTATATTTTTTATTTAATATGATTACTGTTTTTTTTTTTTTTTTGTTGGGTTTCTTATAAGAAAAAAAATAGATAATGTGAGAATAGTAAAAAATAGAAACCGGATTGTCCTCCATGATCAAATCCCTGAAGTTATAAAGTCCGCCAGCTGATCCGTGTGGCTTGTCCTCTCTTAAGTATCTAAAATACAAAAGAATAGCAAGAACAACTGTTACTGTTAATATTTCACGGCTTTAAGTACGAGCTTTCGAAAGAGGGAAGGCATCCAAATGCACCAAAATTACCTGACAGGAACTCTAAGCTCGTTAGAAATTGAAGAGACGTATAGTGCAAATTCACGCTCCTCATAGAAACCAACAAGGTATATCTGTGCTAGATTTGGGATCTAACAAGAGAAGCATGAGCCACACAAGTTACACAGCTGTATGAAATTCCTAAATTTCAATTATCAAATCCCATACAGTAATCTCAATTTTCGTTTTATGAACACAAATTTTCTTCATTATAAGAAGTGCAACTTCAACTTTTTATAGCATCTGATTTAAACTATACAACAATACTTAAGCCTTTATTCAAATAGATTTGGGGTCAGGCTATAAACTATATACACGCCAGTAAATCAAAATCTTTCAATTTTTTTTTTTTTTTTTTTTTTGCTATTATTGACATAAATTCAATGAAATTTCATACCGTTTTACAAGCAGAGATTGGATGATGAACCATGGGCTGCCCTGCTAATGGAAAAAGTGGCTTTGGAATATTCAATGACAATGGCCTAAATCTAGTACCTGCACCTCAAAAATCTTAATTCAGCCAAAAATCTTCAATTTTCAAAAAAAACAATAGTAATATGAATCAAGAAAAGGGTCGTCTTATCCTATCCCAAAAATCCGAACACTCAATTAGAACTAAATTATTTCCAATCATTACAATCAATTCCATAAAAGATCTAATTATTCCCTCTAAAAGTTACCACACTGTAATCATACTTAATAAAATTAATTAGTTAAAGATCAAATAAAAAAACAAAAATCATACCTTTTGTGGGTCCACCCACCATGATCACAGCAACAACTCTCTCTTCTGAAGTCCCCATTTTCTCCACCAAAACAAGCAATACCCAGATCTCAAAATCCTCTGTGTGGCTTTCTAATAATTGAAAAAACAGCTCCAAATTCTACAGTGTTTGTGTCTTCTTCAACACCATAAATAAACACAGCATGCACATGCACAATATATAATATGCATGTGTGTAATATAATTAAAATAGAGATAGATAAACAGAGTGAGAGAGAGAGAGAGAGAGAGGGAGAGAGTATGTGAATTGTGAAGTGATTCAGAATAAAAATAGAACAGATCCAGATGGAATAGCTGTCGGTTGTGGCCTTGTGGGGGGCGCAGCGGACATGAAGTCCAAATAGAGTTAAGTTTCCGCCAGTTTTTTTACTTTTTTTCCGATGGAGGTCTATCAGACTAACTTATGTCAACTTTTATAAGTAATTTTTTTGGATAGAATTTTTTTTTCCCTGGTGAGAGAAATTACTAATTTTGGTGATAAGGTAGGAGCAGGACTGCCCTCTAATAATCTTCAATTTTATATATTTATTGTTTTCATTTCGAGATAAATAAAATTATGAGTAAATAATTCAAACCTTTCATGACATGACAAGACAACTAGCATAATATATATATTTAGTAAAGATTTTTGTAGATTATAATAAGTATATCTTATGAAATGTATTGATAAAAAATAGTAAAAATTGTAGGTCCTACGAAATGTGTGAGTGAAAATGATGTTTGACTGGCTTATAAGTACATATAAACACATAAAAACATAATCTAATATTTATTATAAAGAAGTCATCGATAAATATTTGGTAAAGATTTTTGTAGATTATAAGTAGTAAGTTCTATGAAATATGTGTATAAGAAGTGAATAAAAGTTGTGGGTCCTAATAAATGTGTTGATAAAAATTATGTTTGACAGATTTGTAAGTACTTATAAGCACACATAAACATACTCTAAATGTTATTCATTGAATGCGTATGACTCGAATAGAGACCGAAGCAGAGGTGTTAAAAAATTTATTGGACTAGTTTAAGCATGTGTTTGGTATACTAAAATTATATTTTAAGAGTTTATATTATAAGTTGTAAGTGAATGTGTGGATAAAAATGAATTGTAAGTCGTGGTTCCTATAAAATATGTGGATAAAAAATATATTTGACTAGTTTGATCAGTTAAAATTATAATTTAAGCAGTGACAATATATATAAATGTATTTTTTTTGCTTGCGTAAAAGATTTTACATACGTGTGATCGTCATTAAGCAAATGTTGTAAGTTAAGTGCAAAAAGTTAGGTGATTATATAAAGGGTAATTTGCACTTTTGGTTTCCAATTTTTATAATTTGTAACAAATCTACCCCAACTAATTTTTATAGCATTTTTTTCCCTAACCTTTACAGATTTGTTGCAAATTACGTCCACATTGACATATTTTTACGAATTTGCCTTCCTCTTTAAGTAAAAAGAATATAAAAAAAGCAAATTGTAAATGAAGTCCTACAACTTTTTAAAAGTACAGAATAAGTTCATCCGCCCCGCCCCGCCCCGCCCCGCCCCGCCCCGCCCTGCCCTGCCCTGCCCTATTTGCAGTGGAAACAGAAAAACAAAGCTCAACAACATTTTTTCTTATTTTCTAAATCTACACAAAGATGAATATAAAGAGAAATCAAGTAAAAGTACCAACCAAAAGGCCAAAATTAAATGTGGTGATGACATTATTGACAATGGAGATAGCAGCAACAAGCTCTGAAAATCGCATGGCTAATGATGTGCCACAGTATTTTCTTCAATTCAAACCTTTCGTTTAAGCAAAGCTGATGGGATGCACTTGCCAAACCCTGGCGAAGGACAAGAGCATCGACTCGAAGAAGTCCAAATGAAGGTCCAAAAAATCACCGCCAACTGTCGCGACAAAGGAAAGTTCCACCAACAGTGTTGTTGAACCTGCATTCGAAAGTGACGGATCGATGGGTCATCACCCATCTCGGATCTTACATTCTCGGAGTTCACAAAGAAGGATTCTTCGTGGGACATGAATTCCTTGGAGAAGTATCCATCATATGAAATTGATTGGTCGGCTTTATAATTTTTATCAGGGTTTTCAATTATCTACAGTAATTTGTATATGCAATTGTTGTGTATTAGCATTTAGTCTAAAGGTTCAGCTCCGACAATGGAGTTTGTGGCAATGGCAGAGCTGAGCCATTATTATCTGAATTTTTTTTTTCTTCTGTGGGGTGGGTGGGTGGGGTGGAGAACTTACTTTGTACTTTTTAAAAGTTATGAGATTTTATTTGTAATTTTATTTTATTTTTTCGTTGTTTTTAATTTTTTTTAATTTTTGTTTATTTAAAAAGGAGGGCAAAATCGTCAAAATATGTGATTGGGGACGTAATTTGAAAAAATTGAAAAATTGGAGATGTCTAATACTAAAAAAAAAGATTAAAGATAGATTTGTTATAAATTAAAAAAGTTGGAAATCAAAACTGCAAATTATCCTTATATAAACAATCTATATGATCTGAACGAAGGTATATTAAGTATTAAACTTTTTTTTTTTTCAAAAATTTCAATGATTTAGAGATATTTAATTAGGTGACATTTAAGTTGGTTGGAAAAAAGTGGTAATCATGAAGAAGGTTCTTAATCAGAGGGGAGGGGGGGTAGCAAATTGAGGGTAATCAATAGTTCATCTATTGATCAATGTCAAATTGAGGTTTTACCAACCTACCTAATTAGGGCCTACTTTAATCGAAGTTTATGTGCTTGTCTATTTTATTTCTATCACATTATAAGTAAAGTTGACAAATTGATTGGGTTGGACCAGTCCAGCCTATTAGAGCAAGGTCATACATAAAATTGGACTGGACTGGCCTAGCCCAATTTTGTATGGGCCAGAAATATATTAGCCTAATCCAGCCTATTAGCCCAACTTGATCTTAATTTTTTTTTCTCTTTTTTTTAAATAAATTTTTTATACAATCTAATACATTACATCAAATACAATTTTAGATAAACTTAGACTATATATTTTGAGATTTTTAAAGAAATTAATTTATTAAATTGGGGCTCTCATGTATTAGTTAATAGATAAAAGTCAATTTTCTTTCAAAATAATAATTTTTTTTTGTTAATTGTAAATTATTTGTAGACGCTTTTAAAAAAAATACAATTATTAAAAACATGCTAGTCTTATTATTTTGAGATACAAGCATGTTTAGCTTAAATTAAAAAATTTACTTTTAAGTAAATTTAAAATAAATAATTTACTTGTCACACCAAATATATTTTGGATTGAAACTTAAATTAAACTAAATTTTAATTAAATCTAAACAATTTTATGTTGGATCATAAAATTTTTGGATTAATGTTTATTATTGATTTAGGCTTAGATAATTTTAGATTGATATTATTTAGATTATGTATCAGGACTATTCACAAAATGAGTTATTAGTGTTAAGGAAAAAAAAATCAAAATCGAGTCGGCCCAACTAGCCCGCGGGTTAGATGGGCCGAACCATATTGGGCTAGTTTTATTTGGCCAGGGCCAACTCAACCCAACTCAAAATTCCGGGTTATACGAAGACCAAATCAATTTTGCCACCTCTAATTACAAATATATAATAGAGGTACATTATTTTGATTGTTTTTTAATATCCACCAATATGTTACTATAGATTAAAATATTATGAGCATTCTTATATGAAACTAGGACTAAGAAGTGTTGACGCTCATAGGGTTTTTATTTGACAACCGTGAAGTTATCACATGAATTATCAAATAAATAGATTAGACGCAAACACGACTTTTGCTTTATAGTAATCACTACCACTGCAACTTCTGTCGGGGCAATGAGCGCGGTGGGAACGGACTTCCCAAAAAAAAAAGGTCCGGGCCAGGGTCAATATAGTAGAAAAGGGACGACCTTAATCTTACGTTGGCAAAGCTTACTACTAAATTATCTAAGAAATTTATTAAACAAAAACATAAATGAAGCTTTAAAACAAGAGCTTTTGTAATTACTTGAATAAATCCATGGTTCCACTATAGTGTTACAACATCAGAAATTTTAATAATCCAAAACAATAAAAAAAAAAATGAACAAAATCCCAAATAAAAAATTATGGATTGGAAATTAAATTAGTTGGTCGATTAATGGTAGCTTTGAATTGAAATTTTGGCTTGGGCTCCACCTTGAATATAAACAAAAGTGCAATCTGAACCAGGATTCAATACTTTGAGCCATTGAGGAAGTTCATAAATATTCTTCTGTTGAGTTGGAGAGATACCCCATACAGATCCTGTTAGATTTTCAATGTACAATTTCAGATATGTGATTGGCTTTTGGGACTTGTTCTTGATTATCACTTTGTGCCTGTAATATGTATCTTTACCAACAGTCCATGTATTGGTTATTGAGTGGAAGAATTCAACTGGGATTTCTGCCAAAAAAAAAAACCAATATTGTTTATTAGTTTTTCGTAATCGTTATTGTACTGGACGTGTCGTGACATATAATAATAAGATTCTTGTCAAGGATTGCTTAATCAAACCTTATGGAACACGTAATATAGCATATTACTACACTAAATTAGATTAAGGAAAAGAAAGTGTGACACAATTTCTCGATTGTCTTTAGTTTTATTCACTACAGTATACAATACATGTCATATTATATTTTCTAGAACTTATTTTCAAAAAACTAACCTGATTGGGGTTTAGGTACTGATGTGTATTCGGGAGTTAAACCTGCATTTAAACTTTTAAATAAGATGCATTTTAAGATACTTTATCGAGTATCGTGTCCAATATTTTGTAACTAACCTTGTGGAGGTTTTGGCAATCCTTGATGATAACCTGCAAAATTAGGCCAATCAAGATCTTGTCAAAAAACACTAAAATAAATATTTTTGGACCAAGTGGCTCGTCCAACTCATCAAAAAACAGTACTCTGTCAATTTAATCTTAAATAATCGATCCACTTTACACTTCTAGCTGTCACATTGCATCTTTTTGAATTGTACAACTACTTGTATTCCAATATCACTATTTAGCATTTACTTAGAATCAATGAACTTGTATGGTGTGTCAAACATTAGACAATTTTGATTCAATATCAATTTTAAAAAAAATAATTGACCTAATAAAATTAATAATACAAAATTATAGATGATTGACTCCCGTTTTCTATATTAAATAAAGTAGAAGCTAGATTACGACATTCCAATATCTACACAACTTCCTCAAATCACTCAACAAATCACCATTTATTAATTCTCCAAATTTTTGAACACAATCCCTAAATTACCATAAAATCTTCAATTGCTAAGTCAACGGAAAAATCAATACTCTGAAGTATTTGACAAATTTCATGTTCGTCACTCCATTAGTAAATTCTTTAAAGTAAAAGGAATACTGAAAACAAGTCATTTTTTGATAAATAAAAATTAATAAAGGCAATGCTTGTGAATGCATATCGTGTTCAATTAATTTTTTTTTTCTTTTGAGTTTGAGTGATTTAATTTCATTTGTGTTCCTTCCTGTTTTTGAAGGATAATTTTATAGAAAGCAACGTGAACAAATATTTGTTTCTTTTGTGAGTTTATTTTAGACATTGCACGTTAGTAAGTCATATGTTTAGAAGAAAACCTACATATTGATGCAGAATCAGGATCAAATAATGGTGCGAGTATCTGTTTGTATAGTATAGTGTATAAATAAAATAAAGTATGAGAAAACGCTTGTAAAAAGGTATAAAAAAGTCTATCACTATTATGTAATTTTAAATTTTTTTTATATGTTAATTTGAAGATCCTAATTCAAAATGTTTAGTTCCGCCAGTGATTATGTCTACGTACCAAACAACAAAGTTACACAACGATTGCATGTACTTTACCTGAATTTCCTGAAACAGCCTGCAATTTGCAGAACAGCCCTACAAGAGGAGCAGTACCCGATATTGTTGGCTCAGTCTGTTCGTAATTTGATCGATCGTCCAAGAACTCGTCTTTGTTATTCGGACCACCCACCAAGGCTCCATATATAACATTTGGATCTGGTTCAACCCGTTTGTACCAACTCTCAAATCCCTCCACACACCCAACTACAGAATGGAGAACTGATTTGGAGGCAATGGAAGAACCTCTGTGGTGTACATGAATGGGGTAGTTTTGTCCATATCCCACTAAGTAGCTTAATGATCTAGGGTTTTTGCCTAGAATGTAATCAGCCTGCAAAATCGATTCCGTTAGGGATTGCTCCCGTAAGGTGGACTATAGCGTAATAGACACTACAATATTGGACATTATTTAAAAAATATATATTTAAATGACAAAAAATTAAAAATGTTTTTGCAATTTTCCAAAAGAGAATAGGCTATCTTGTCTACGAATGAGTCTTTTTCTCCCGAGACACCCTCAAGGGCCCGTGTCAAATATGGGTGCGAGTTTGGCTAGTTTCAAATATTTTTACAACAACATCTAAACCTTATTCCTAGTAAAAATCATACATACTTGTGATTTAGCAAAATTGAGGAGATCTTGAGGTAGGACTTGAGCCTCAGGACACTTTATTACACCATTTGCCTTGACAAGATAATCAGAGTAGACTGCCATAAGAAATGCAGCAGATGCTGCATATTGCATATTGTTCCATTCACGCACATAGAGTAGACCCCCTAAATAAAATCATCAATTTAAATAAATAAATAAATAAAAATATCATTAAAAAATGAGAAATTTTAGGTTAAATAGTAGTCCACAAACCAGGAGTCATGGCTACATTGTAACCATCATTCTTTTGTAGACAAGCACATGTAAAATAATCTGCTTTTGCTTGATATTGTTTTAGTGTTTCAGTGTATGCTCCTCCAGCACCATCCAACAAAACCTACACGGTACTAAATATGATTAGACAATATAGTCGAAAAATTTTTAATTCATTTTTCTTCTTTAAATACTATCCCTTTCTATCTAATCCAATTTACTAAACGTACCATAGTGGTCTAACTGCTTAGATGTCTTCCAAAACCTTCCAACTTATTGTGCAGCCCTTCACAGGGGCCGACCCTTTTGGGATTTGGGTCAAGATTGGACTATAGCGCATAGTAAAGATTGGGCCAAAATGATTTAGCCCACCCGTAAAGCTCATGTCCAGTCCAACTCTATATTTTAACCTACTCTACCCGATGAAATTTGAAACAATCGGACATATTAAAAAATTAAAAAATTAACTATACTATCAACAAAGAAAATTGACTATAATTTAGGAAAGATAAATAAAGAAAGTAAATCTAACTTTATAAGATGGATGAAATAATTATTAAAAATTGAGTTTGACTTTAGTGGAAATTGCTCGGAGACATTTTGATATTAAGAACAAGAATTGGTATTATTGTATACCTTTGTGAGGAGAATTTGAACTCCGGCATATTTATTATCCCAAGAAAATTCTCTGACTGCCCATCCTGTTCCACCCAATGAAACTGCATTATCCACTACATATTTCAGATAATACTCTTCATTAGTTGCTCTATAGAGCCATGCAGCAGCCCATAGAAGTTCATCCTACAAAAAAAAAAAAAAAATTGTTTGAAAAATATGAGTAACTATAAAATATAATTAATTAAAATTTGTTAGGAAAATAGATGAACTTACTGAATAACCAGATGATGCGTAAAATTTAGCAGCGGATTGGATGGAATCATCATAAAATCCCCTGAATCTATTTGCAAATGAGAAAATCTGGAAAGACGGAAAATTTAGCCCTTGTTTGAGATAGCTTAAAAAGTTAAGGTCAAAGTCGACAAAGGATACTATGCAGCATTAATTTAACTTTTACCTGCTTTGCATGGACTAATAGGAGACCAGAGTAGGAAGAGTTGTAGGGCTTGAATGCAAGAGAGGCTGCTGCAAGGGCAGCCGCAGTTTCCCCGGCGAGGTCCGACCCGGGATGTTCCGGGTCAAGCTTGTAACCCATTCTTGATGTTGTCATGTCTTCAGCCCTCTCCCAACAGCAATGGTCCGATTCTCCATCCCCTATCTACACGTGTAAAAACCATCAATAATATAACAAGTCATGCTCTCCATTAACGATCGACATATAAATATTTTTGTTAATACACAAGAACATTTTTCTTCGTAGTAGAGAGAGAGAATAAATAAATTAGACATTAATAACTATCATCGTGTAAAATTTGTCATTCTCTACCGTTGTAATAACTTTTTAGGACGGTCAAATATCCGTCACAAATGACATTATACAATGGATTATCTTAAAAAATCTGTACTAGAAATAGTTGAACAACATTTGACCTCCTTGTGTATCTATGTAATGTTGTTGGAAAATTGTACCTGTCCCCAAAGAACATATGGCTGTGGATGTGCTTTGATGAAGTAATCAGTTCCCCATTTGATGGCTTCCAAATTGTGTCCCATTTGGTTGAGACTAACCATTTCATTCCTGAAATCAGTAGCTGCCCATGATAGCATTGTCACTGTATATGCCATTGGCAGCCCAAACTTCACATGATCTCCTGCATCATAGTACCCTCCCACCAAATTCACCTGCCCATGCAACAATACATGCATTTGCTAGTAAGCGTCGTAAAACTTGTTTGGTACCATGAATTGTGTAATAGTACTAGAAAGTATTAAAGAAGATGTGCGTACCAAACATGACCTAATGACATGTTTGTTACGGAGGACTAGATAGCATCCCAGAGTATTGTACATTATGCTTGTTGTAAGTATAAGAAAGCATTAAAGAAGAAAAACAAACATGTACTAAATAAAGTTCATTGAAAACTATGGAGTTTTGGGGTTTACGCCTTGAGAATAACCGTCGTAAAGGCCAGAATCGCCACGCCATTTTATGAGTTGGTTTACCGGCAACTTGCCGGATCTTTGTGCCTCAAAGAATAACAAACTTTTGTCGAGGGCATCGCCGTAGTCGAAGGCGGAGACGGCGGTTGCCACCCAAGCAAGTAGGCCAACTAGCAAAGCCAAGTTCACCATTTCTTGTTTTTCTCTCTGGGAGAAACTTGGAAGAAGACTACTCAATATTATGTCATGGATATTTGATCTCAATATATATATATATATATATATATATATATATGGGAGAGAATATCAATTTCATTAATTAATTGATTTGGTACGAATATAGAGTGGTAGTCTTCACGTTCAATAGAAAAATAAGAAAAAATAAAAAGACAAGATTGTGCTCCCCTCGTTGTGTTGAACGTTTTGCATCACGTAGGATTAGAGGTACATGTAAGAGACGTGTGGACCACTTTTGAGGTTGTTAGAATGGACGTCGTTAAACGGGTCGGGTCAGAAAGCCTATATAATTCTGCACGTTAGAAAATGTGAGGCCGATTTTATTTTTATTATTTTCACTATTTCTACAAATAATAGGGTTTTTTCATAAATAACTATAATAAATAAAATATTTTTTAAAATACCGATATATTTTTTTATTTAAAAAATATAATTTTTTTATTTTTGTAACACTTGTTATGCTACTTTGATAATATTACACATTTTTTATGTTTGTTAATAACAAATGTAACAACAAGTGTTACAAAAATTTTAAAAAAATATAGTATTTTTAGAATAAAAAAAGTTAAATAGTATTTTTTAAATTATTTTATATTTTGTAGTATATGGTGAAATTATCACCAAATAAAAAGGTAAAAAGTGGATGTGAAGCTAGTTCGAGCCAATTATGTGGGCTTATTGGACTTGCAATATTAAAAATGGTCTTTTCGCAAATAACCATAATAAATAAAATATTTCTTAAAATACTATCATACTTTTTTATTATAAAAATACTGTTTTTTATTTTTATAACACTTGTTGTTAACAAACATAACAAATGTAACAACAAGTGTTACAAAAATAAAAAATAATATTTTAAGAATAAAAAAAGTTAGATAATATTTTTTAAATTATTTTATATTTTGTGGTGTATTGTGAAATTATCTCATCTTAAAGTTGAGTGACTTATGTGTTACTCATCTTCAATTTTTATGTCTTGGTCGGTCCACCCACATGCGGAGACAGTGCTAGGCTTTAGTGGGTCACGGCCCAACCCTGTCATAGACCACAAGCTGCAATAATTTAAAAAAAAAAGAAGTGATAATTTCACCATATACTACAAAATATAAAATAATTTAAAAAATACTATTTAACTTTTTTTATTCTAAAAATACTGTTTTTTATTTTTATAACACTTGTTGTTACATTTGTTATATTTGTTAATAACAAATGTAACACATTTATTATAACTAAAATAACAAATGTAACAACAAGTGTTACAAAAATAAAATAAAAACAGTATTTTTAGAATAAAAAAAACATGATAGTATTTTAAGAAATAGTTTATTTATTGTGATTATTTTTGAAAAAACCCCTAAAAAAGAATTATGTAATGAGCCAATCTATTTTAAACTATGATCCAACCCTGTGTTAATTTGAAGAGACAAACTCACTCTCTAAACTAAAATGTTAAATTGGAGAATCCATTTGAACATAAATTTAAAAGTTGGCTCTATAAATTAAAGAGCTAACTATGTTTAAAGAGTTTGTTGAAGATGCTCTAAAAGTGGATGTAGTTATCAAAGTAGGCTTGAATTTTTTAATTTGTTGCAGCTTTCAGTATTTGGTGTTGAAATATCATTTTATTTTCTAATTTGGTTGTAATATTATCATGTTGTGTATGACTTACTTATATATCAATTCATTAAGTATAAGATTACAATATAATTGTATATAACACTATTAAAAGGGTTCAAATATTTTGTGTATCGACTACATAGTTTAGTTTTAGATAAAATAGAAATAGATTTTATTATAAAACAATTTTTGTGCATCGACTACATAACATTTTTTTGTTGAGAGAGATCTTGTTCATAAAATAAATATAGATTCTATTATAGAAGAATTGCAGCCGTAAAAGATCGTCAGCCACAACTTTATTTATCTAGTTTTAGATCTTGAATATTTTTGTGCAATAACTTCTTGTAAGTTTTTCAACGATTATGACTTATTTGAAAACATTATATTTTCATATAAATTGGTCAAATAATTGTGGTTTGAGAAAAAAATATTGGGAACGTTTTCCCCAAACCACCAAAAGGGGAGAGTTTCTTCCACCCCACCCCATTTGCCATATCATGGCTCCACCTCCTGGCTCCATCACTAAGATGTTGCGCAATCATTCAAATATAACACATAGATTAAACTTTTACTTAAGCTATAGTTGAGATTCGATAATATGATCGAATAATTTTTTTTTCTATCGCTTCTCATTTGGAGATACTGATTCTTACCGGTGTAAGCATGGAAAGTTTGACACTGATGTGTTTGATTTTGATTAAAATTATATTATTTTATAAAAGTTAATTAAATGTTTAGTTGAAAAGTTACAAAAAATTATATATCTCATAAAATGTGTGGTTAAAATTAATTGTTGACTTTTAACTTCAAATTTTTAGCAAAATTTTAATTCAAATCAAATAAAACTTAAATAAGACAACAAAAGTTTAATGTTGGACAACTACCAGAAAACTGGGTGTTAAACCATCATATGGGTTTAAATTAAAATTAGTGAAAATACACTCACTACTTACCATTTTAAAAATATATTTTTAATATTACAAATTTAATCTTTTTATTTTAAAAATACTGCCCATAAATTATTATTTTAATAAATAAAATCAAAACAAAATGTACAATTATACACAAGCTTTTTTACACCATCATTCTTGAAATTCACACAGAAAATGAAAACTCATTCTAAATTGCAGGCGAAATTTTGATTTCCAAACATACCAACATCTTCCATAAACGCATTCTTCTCAAACAATCTTCACGAATCTCTGTAACTGAAACTTTAATCTCTTACTTCACTATATTCTTCATCATTTTTGGAGTGGATTGAAGAATATAATAATTGATACTCCAAATCGTAGGCTCAATATGTCGAAAAAAGAGTCGTCACAAGAAGAATGTATGTCGGAGTCGAACATTTCAAGTCACCGGTGCATATTAATATGATGTTTTGATTGAGCGCTCTATTTTTTATATTTAAATATTATTAATTGAATTGTTATCTGGGAATACATATTATGTTACACAATTTGTTATTTTGAACATTGATTACTAAAGATGTTACAACTTGTTATTGATTAATTATATGTAACACGAACTATTAATATACTATTTGTAACATTGATGTTTAATATGATATTTTGATTGAACATATTGAATTGTTACACTTTATTAATTGTTAATGCAAATTTTGTCAATTTCAATTGAATTACACTAAAATTACCCCCAAAAATCGGCCCCTACTAATTCTCCATTTGGTTGTTTTTCATTTTGTTGAGAGATTTTGGTGTAAATGGTCCCTAATTTTTATTTTCAGTGTGGAAATGATTTATAATATTTATTTTTTAGCACAAAAATCTCTAACCTATGTGTTTTGGCATGTAATTGGTCATCGTTTGATGAAAAAATCCCTTTATTTTAATAAGAGAAAATTGTAGTTGGGTTGCTAATATTTGTAAAAAGTGCAAATAGGTCCGATTCTTTTATTTTTCATAAAAAAAACCTAACGACTTTTTTTTTGTTAGTATTTTTTTTTAAATTAACACTATATTGACAAAATTAAAAATATACTAAATTATTGTATATATTTTACAAACTATTATAAAATAACTAAAATTTAAGTTCATAATTATTAATAAACATATCAAATAAAATTATTATTTTTATTATTAAGTAATTATATTATTTAAATTTTAAACTTTTATTTTATCATCATAAAAAAAACTCTGTCACAAACTTGATGATCAAATACTTTAATTTAATTGAGTTATATATTTATAATTTATTCACTACAAATATTATAAATTTAGTTGTATTTTTCATATTTTAATTTATCGTTTTATTATCGTTCAAAAATAAACAATACATAATGTGTAGATTAATTTTTATTAGTATTTTTTATGTTAAATACAACTATTATAAAATTGGTCCAATGTCCTAAAATTATATACTTTATTTTGTTATTCATTTAACTTAATTTTTATTCAAGTTTTTAACATCACATGGGAATTACGTAAATTTAAAGTACAGTAATTTTATATTTTTCTCTTATGAAAAATTTAAATCACACGAATATATTATATAATGATATATTTAATATGTAAAATTTAATATTATTTAAGAAATATACAGAACTAATTTGTACATTTTGTAAACATTGGGAATCAAAATACAATTTTCTTTAATTAAAATTAAGGTTATATTTGTCTTTTTATGAAATAAGGATCAATTTTGTACCAAAATAAATAGATTAAAAACTTTTACTCTAAAAAATAAATATTATAGACTATTTTTGTGAGTGAAAATTAGATACCATTTGCCCCAAATTCCTTTTCGTTCATTGTTCAAGGGGGGGAATTATTTAATTTATTTAGATAGGAAAGATAACAAAATTTTGATTAAACTTCTATTCTTCTTATCAACAGTTAAGTTCGACCGAATAATAAGTCAGGTTTAAATTTAGAATCGTATCTCTCTCGATATGTGTGTATATGTATTTCAGGAGCGCACGTGCACGCTACGACTTAGTCTCCTCGTGGTCTTCTGCCGAAGGATCTTCACGAAAACCTAATCTCCAAAAAAAGTAATTCAAGAATCCAATCTCAAAACTTCCCCCAAGGACCAAAACTCGCCATCTTATTATGCATTTCATCACCCCTAATCCCAAAATTTTCTAGCCACATAACCCATTTTTTCACTCTGCAGATTAGAGTGTAACAAATGGGTGGAAGAAATGGCAAGAAGCTACACAAATGGAGAATCACTTTTCACAGACCCTTCTTGAAATCTGACAACAACAAAAAAGAGCCACCCCAAGAGTTCATTTGCCCCATTTCGAATTCTTTAATGTTCGATCCTGTTGTTGTTTCCTCTGGCCAGACTTTCGAGCGGTTGTCGGTTCAAGTATGCAAAGATTTGGAGGTCACGCCGACTCTGCCAGATGGTTCAAACCCAGATTTTTCTAATGTGATTCCCAATTTAGCTCTCAGGAGCACAATTCAAAATTGGTGTTCAGAGTCTGGATTTGAGCACACGAATCCGCCTGAGTATTCAGAAGTTGAGTCTATTGTTAGTTCTTCCATGGGATTCTGTTTGATGAATCGAGATAATTCGAGTCTTCGGCTTTCGGAAAGGGAATTGATTAACGGTGTTGCGGAAACCCCTCCAGTTTTGTTCTGTCATGCTGCTTCGGAATTGAATCGCTGGAATTTTTACTCCTCTTCGAGTTCAGAGGAATCCGTGATTGCAAACGCGACACCCCGTTTGCCGTTTGCTAATAGGCCTTCTTGCTTTTCAGCTTCATCTTCGCCGTCAACCTCCTCTGAATTTATCGTATCGGACGAAGTTTCGAGTAATAATTCTGCTACATCGGAGGATGAGAATTTCGCCAACAAGATGAAGAGTTCAGATGTATTTGAGCAAGAACAAGCTGTGATTTTACTGAGGAAAATTACGAGAACTAATGAAGAAGCTCGAGTTTCATTGTGCACGGAAAGGCTTCTGTTTGCTTTGAAGCAGTTGTTGATTTCGCGGTACACCGCCCTGCAGACAAACGCCGCCGCCGCACTGGTGAATATTTCGCTTGCAAAAGTCAATAAAATAAAGATTGTGAGAGCTGGGATTATTCCGCTGTTAATTGACATTTTGAAAAATGGGTTTCAAGAATCACAAGAACATGCCACTGGGGCAATTTTCAGCTTAGCACTTGAAGATGAGAACAGGACTGCAATCGGAGTGCTAGGCGCTTTGCCGCCGTTGTTGCACGCTCTGAGATCGGGACATGGCACGACACGGACCGATGCGGCCATGGCTCTGTGTCATTTGACATTAGTGCAGAGCAATAGAGCAAAAATTATTAAACTTGGAGCTGTGGGACCGTTGCTAGGATTGTTGAAGGATCCAGCAGTGGCTGCGCGGCTGGTGGTGGTGGTGGTGAACCTAGCTTCTTGTGCGGAGGGGCGGTCAGCTTTGTTGGATGCCAATGCAGTGGAGTGCTTGGTGGGGATGTTAAGGATAGGGAACGAGTCTGGTTCAGGGTCCACTCGAGAGAATTGTGTGGCGGCGTTGTACTCGTTGAGTCGAGGGAGTTTGAGATTCAATGGGCTAGCGAGGGATGCGAGGATGGCCGAGGTGTTGCAAGAGGTGGTGGAGAGTGGAAGTGGGCACGCAAGGGAGAAGGCAAGGAGGATTTTGATGACCTTAAGAGAAAGGGACGAGGAGGAAGAAGGACGAGACGATGAGGAGGTGGACTGGGAAGCAGTAATGGTGGGTGGGGTGAATCGGGTGAGGCGACGGGTTGAGAGGAGTCATGGACGCAACTCAACTATGTTTTGAGTCCTAATTGGGTCTCGAGGTATGGGAGAATGGCCGAGGTGTTGCAAGAGGTGGTGGAGATTGGAAGTGAGCACGCAAGGGAGAAGGTAAGGAGGATTTTGATGACCTTAAGAGAAAGGGATGAGAGGACAAGGAGGTGGACTGGGAAGCGGTAATGGTGGGTAGGGTGACTCGGGTGAGGCGACGAGTTGGGAGGAATCATAGACGCAACTCAACTATGTTTTGAGTCCTAATTGGGTCACAAGGGATGCGAGGGTGGCCGAGGCACTCGAAGGTGGAGATAGGCAACGTTTAGAGGCAGGGACACGAAGAGGAAGAACAAGAGGACGTGGAGATGGGTTGGGAAGGGGTAACGGAAGTTGGTGTGACTCGGACAAGGCGGCAAGTCCTAGGGAATCCCGAATCATGGTCCCAAGTCAACTAAGTTTTAAGTTGTGATTGGATTAGTTGGTGACAAAAAATTTGTGTCATTATTGATCATTAAAAAGAACATGTCAATATTAATGTTCGTAGGTATTTAAAGGTTTCTCTTTGTGGTTCTTTTATTTTGGGGCCTAACTTTTTCTTTAGCTTTTAGGCAATTATTTAAGCCTTTCATTAGGATTGTTATTTTGATTTAAATGTAAATAATATAGTTGAAGATTTAATTGAACTTCTGATTGGTGGGGTATTCTATATTTTAGTGTATGCCAAATGTTGCAGTGATTGAGTTATGATTGTGACATTTCTTTGGGTCACTAACATAAACCTTTGACTAGACAATAAGATTGGAGTATGCAAACATAGGAAATGGCAGCCTGAACTTCTCAAATACAATGGGATTACATCAATTGTTTTGATACGATATTATTCACTTATTTAATTTAACTTACTAAATATTACATAAATATGGAAATTGTTTTTTTTATTAATAAATTTGACAAATAATTACGATTTTTAATTTAAACTAATTTAACGATTTAGATTTATTAAAACTTTTTTAAATCTTTATACCCGAATTTAAACACATTCTAATAAAGATTTTAATACATATAGATTAGTTGAAATTAAGGGTCGTGATTATTTGTTAAATTTATTTGTCAAATACATTGGTAGGTGGAACGGTTTACATGAAATATTATCTCGTCACAGTACAAGTTCTTGAGTATGCAAACAAGATGCTTAAATTCTCCCTTCTGTGTAAACGAAGGAGTGCCTTAGAAACATAACATTCATGCGTTTGCAACATCATGTAAGACTCAAGAAACACACCCTATTCTTGCATCACTATCCTGTGCACAAGTGCATTTGCAGCCTCAATCGATGTGAGTATATTGTGCTATTGTTTTGTGGCTCATGTTGAAACTTGTCCGCTTGCAAAGCCAAGTTCAAGAAGAAAGATCTTACACTAATAATCAAAAAATAGGAAAAGAGAAAAGGGTTATGTTGTATTGTTTAGCTAGGCCAATGTGATAAAGAAATAAAGAACTAGGGTGATTTGATTCCACACACAGTCACTTTTTTAGTTCTTGTTCGAAATAGAATAAACTCTTTTTGTTGAAGTCAACTCGAAAAGCTTGATTTGATTTTAACTCTTATGTGAGTTCAAATCTTCTTTATTGTGAAGTTAACCTTGTTTGGATTCGCTTTCCCTTTTGACTATGCTTTCCGGGGTGCTTTTCATAGCTTTAGATGTGACGAATAAAGGCTTGAGTTGAAAGAAAGGCTTCTCTTCAATCAATCGAGATTTCAAGAGATGAGGATCCTCGTCCCCTCGAACCATTGCCTTAAGCAAATTGACTCTATGGACGCCCTCGAACCGAAGGATTTCTTCGTGGCTGGGTTGACCTACAAGACCGGTCATTGAACGAACCTCACTTGATACTTAAGTTAGTAGAGTTTTATAAAGAAGTTGAAGAGGAAAAAAGAAGTTCATAGTGAAGAGTTCATGTATTAGCGAAATCGTAAGGGTGTCTTTTGTATCTCCCACACAATTGTTGATAGGATTGAGATTGATTGACCGAGATCTAACATGCAATCCCTAATTTATTTAAATAAGACTTTACGCATATTGGACGAGTAAGTTCGTCCGTCTTTGTACTCTTGGCACAACTTATCTTTTTAGGACTCTAGAGCTTGTGAGGTCCTATATGTTTAAGCACTCATCGTAGATGTTCACTCAGGGTAGTAATTTTTAGGTCACAATTCTAACTCTCTCTCTCATAATTTGCATCCACCAACATTAATATCTTAACCATATTCTTCCATTTTTAGGCTAAAAAAAATCTCTATTCACAGTTGTCCTCCAAAAAATTCCTTAAGGTGATGTGAAAAAACAATTTGTCCTAAAAATTAAAAAATTAGTCATAGTCTTCAACTCACACCACCCCTTGCAATCTCCATCCCGGAAAATGTAGCTCTTGCCCTATCTCCTATCCCGCCAATGTCATCAAAACAAAAAACGTCTTTCAATTATATAGAGGTATTTAAAAGTTAAAAGTATTTTACAATGAAATTTTAGTCAGTCTTTGTACATTAGAATTTGTAATGACAATTTTAACGGTCATAAAAAATTTCCATGATGCTCATTTTCATAACAATTAAGAATTTTGTCAACGTTAATCGACTTTGGATTGATCACATGTCAAATGGTCGAAGTTGAAACAGAATCACATATTTACAAAATAGTTCATTTCCAAACATACATGGACGCCATTGGATTGATTATAGGTCAAACGATCAAAGTTGAGGTGGAATCACATCTTTACAAAATTAGCAAAAATAGTACATTTCCAAACTAGAGCCAAGACCTGAATCCCACTTGTGACTTGTGCCAGTATTCAACTGAAATTTCCACTATTGATCCCTAATCTATTGCTGTATAATATGTTAATCACTAACCTTTAAATTGAATAAATCGTTTCTCAATCTTTTATTATAATTGCACAACCAGACTTCAATAATAAGAACAATCCAAATTTTTATTGATAAACTGAAGTATGTTCAATTTTATGAAGTTATGTTTTGTTTTTCAATTTGGACTCGTCTTTAAAAATTTAAAGTGGGGCCATGTTTCCATCCACGTGATAATTTAAGAAAAATTTAGATGTTTTTGGTTATCTGAGACTAATTATGCAATTACAATGAAACACTATCGACCAACTTGCTCCTTTTTAAAAGTTAAAGATCAACTTGCAACTAAGAAAATAGGTTGGAGAATTATTTAATAAATTTAATATATCGACAAAAAAAAATTCAACAAAAAAGAAGTAAAATATAAAGATAAATACTAATGATGTGAAATTTTATTGCAAAGTAATAGTTAAAATAATTTAGGATTAATTACACTAATGGTCCCCATTTTTTTAGGTTTGTAACAATTTCATCTTCATTCTTTTTTTTAGCAAATATCATCCTCATTCTTCCATTTATTCTCATAGATGGTCCCAAAATCACTATTTTTCACTATTTTGACAATTCTATGATAATTTTACCCATTAACTTAAATAAATTAAAATGATAGAAAAAAATACAACGAAAATATTGCAATTGGGCCCTTAACCTTTTCAAACGTACAAATAAATCCTAAACTATTTTATTTTATACATATAGGTGTTCTTTTCCAACAAAAAAAAAAGAATTAACAAAAACAACCCAATGCAATCCAGTCCAATTGCCTTTAATTAAAAAAAATTAACAAAAACAACACAATCCAACAATCCCTCAAACACAATCTACACGCCTTTTTTCTCCACCAATTTGATAGTATAGGAATGCAAAAGATTTTTTTCAATTCAGTGGCATTCATTTTATTGGCATCACAGCAGAAATTACCCATAAATCGAAAGAATACCAAATATTATACAAACAAAAAGTAAAAAAGCTTGTCCCTTTAGTCTTTGTTTTCTCAATTTCAACAAACACTTACTTTACAGGAAGCTTTATATCAAGATTACTAGACTTCTTCCTCTTTGATTTGGTGTTGGCCGGAGATTTGGTGGAACTCATGAGTGGATCGGGTCGAACAAGTGCGTCACGAACTTGCTCCCGGAGGTTATTGGCCGCATGCCGAATTTCTTTTATTGACAGCACAGCATTCCAATTGCGTAGACGGCGAGGCTGATTAGCAGGCTTCGCAGGGGTTGACACTAAATGGATTTGGATATGCATCCGGAGGTTTAATCTGGGCCTTCTGATCCGATGGCGTTGGTGAACTTAACGCCCTCTTTGACTTCAATGAATCCACACATATGAAGATCTAGTGGACTCCATTGCACAAAAACACACATAGTATGGAATAGTTTTTTTTGTTTATCTTTTTCTCTTTGAAACTGGAAATGGAAGTGGCATTGGGGTAGTGTGAGATATATATATAATAGGATTTGGCTACGAAGCACTTGCATTGACATTCACGTTCGCCGAGTCAAACCTGGATACATTGCAATTTGGGCGAGATCTGCCATTGATGACTTGTGTGAAAAGATTGGGGTGGGTTAGAAAAGATAGTTCTTTTTTGGTTGGGGAAGAACACCTATATGTATAAAATAAAATAGTTTAGGATTTATTTGTACGTTTTAAAAGGTTTAAGGCACAATTACAATGTTTTTATTGTATTTTTTTTCTTCTTATTTTCATTTATTTAGGTCAAGTGGTAAAATTGTCATAGAATTGTCAGAATAGTGAAAAATAGTAATTTTGGGACCCTTTGTGAGAATAAATGGAAGAATGAGGATGATATCTGCTAAAAAAAAATGAGGATGAAATCATTACAAACCTGAAAGAATGAAGACTATTAATGTAATTAACTCAATAATTTATATGTCAGTAATAGTATAAATAAAATGATATTTAAGTTGTTTTTTTTTTTAAATTTTATAGCATTATTCTAAATATTCTTTGATAATTAAAAATTAAATTCTAAAATCACTCTCAAATGAAACGTTATAAAGAAGACGCTTTAAAGTCTTGAACCATATTCAACTTATAAGTGAAAAGGCAGCACCATAGATATATAGAAATTGCTCCACACTAAAATACAAATAAGGTTATAAAAAAAAAAAAAAAAATATATATATATATATATATATATATATATATATATATAAGAATATTTTAAGTTGTGGACAGAATTAAAAAATAAATAAAGAATAAATTTTTGTCGTTGATGCTGATGGTAATCTCCAACAGCTTCTCCGTCGACGATCAATAATTGAAGCACCATCAGTAATTGTTGATAGTATCGTAAATAATATTGTCATTGGTAATTGCTGATGGTATTATCATCGATAATTCTTTTGGAATGACTGATAGATTCCCGTAAAGCCTGCCTGCTAGGAAACCCATCTTTACTAGTTCCCTAGAGTTGCCCAAGAGTAATCCACAGGAAAAGGGCTCCAGCTTCTATTATGGGTTGGGCTCCAATTCCTATTACGAGTCCTCATTGGAGAATGGGACATGGACTCTAACGTGGCTTCAGAGCCTTATAGAGAACGTTCTCCCATTGGATTTCGACTGCAGCTCCTCGAACCATTATAGGATGGAGAATGTTCCTTTACCGATGAATATGAAAACGGCATTTCTCCCGTGTGCATCTTTTTCAGGAGGAATTATGAATAGTAAACATAGCTTAAGAGATCTGTCATTCCATAGCGTGGAAGTGCAGATGAAGAATAAAGAGGACTTTTATTGATAGTACAACTCACGTTGAACTAAACATACATAATATGAACTAGATTTTATTGATGTAATTAGTCAAAAATGACCTGTGACTTTTATTGAATTGACTTATAGCATAAGCTTGTACCGAACTACGAACTATTACAATATATAATGTAGATTGAGTTCAATTTGATCTATTTCAATTTACAATAAAAAAATTCGATTCAATCTAATTGTACAATAAAAAATAAGGTAAATAACATTGAGGGTCTCAAACATTTGAACATTGTAACGATAGAGTCCCAAATTTTTAATTTTTAGCATTCAGATCCCTAACCTATGAAACGTTAGCGTCTAAGGTCCTTTTTCGACAGAAACTGTCAATTTCACTATTAAATTGTCAAATTTTATTAAACAGAACATTTTATCCTTAAATTGAATGATAAAAAACAAAAATTGTAACTAAATCCCAACGAGCAAAAAAGAAAAAATTGCAACTAACCCCAACCCAATCACTTCTTCAACTCCAAATTTTCCGCTACCCATCAACACCTACCGAAAAACCACTTTCACCAACAACCAAACAAAATGCAAGGCATACAAAAAGAAAAATTGCGACCAAAAATACATTTAGAAAATATAAAGAATTAGAGGGTTATTTTTTTTAGAGGGATACACATACATTCAGAAAATTTAGAAAAATAGAGTGTCATTATTATTCTTTTTTTATGGGTTCCTAGAGTTAAATGTTTGAATAATCACTGAACTTTCATCTACGTCTTTTATTGCTCACTGAACTTTAAAATGGTGCTCATTGCTCACTGAACTTTCTAACGTCACTCCCCGTTACTCACTCATCACTGTACATTAACACCAATTGGACGAAATTGCACATGTGTCAAACGGAAAGGCCACGTGGCACAAACGCCTGCTGAAAATTGTGACATGGCAACCACCTCAATTAGTCGCACGTCCAAAGTGCGTTTTTATAAGATGAAGGTAAAAAAAAATAAGCCAATCACTTAGGGTTCTGATTCCCATTCCCCCAATTCCAATTTCCCCAAATCCCCGTCTCACACTCTCATCTCCACCACGCACCCGCGACACAATTGACCCATTTTGGATGGAAAATTCTTGCAATTGTGCGCCGATACTGAAGAGGAAGCTATGTTATTGTGGAGAAGACCCAATATTGAAGACATCGTGGACGGAGATAAACCCTGGAAGGCGATTTTGGGGATGCAGATTTTATGGGAAGGTAGGTGCGTGTGATTTTTTTGAATGGGGTGATCCTGCACCCCATGCTAGATACAAAACTGTAATGAATGGACTTTTGAGGAAAAAAAAATGAGGCAGAAGAACAAGTAGTGAAAATGGGCAGAGCTATGAGAAATTGGAAGATTGCTCTGTGGGTTCTCCTGATGTTCATTGCAGTTCGTGAGATGTGTTAACAATGTCAGAGGCATTGCGGATAAATTGGAGCTGAGTTAACCGTTGGTAGGACAATGTTGTAGGTATTAGTTAGGTTGTTAGTTTGTACCGACATTGTGGATGTAGCTGTGATTCGTAGACCTCCTTCTTTGTAATTAGTCTGCTAATGTTGCTGTATGTAATCTGGTAATTTCAATGCAATGCCTATTTTGTTGTGAAATCAGTCTTTTTATTTGAATGGATTTAAATTTGTTTTTCAGTACTTTTGATGTGTTGGTTGAAGTAGTTGAAGGCTATATCCTTGGAAGTAAGGTGATTCTTTTGCTGTGTTGGTTGAAGTGGTTGAAGAAGGTGATTCTTTTGTGTTGTTTGGAGTACTTTTGCTGGAATACCTGGTGTCTCATGTTACAGTTTGAGGTTAAAAATTGAATTTGTTAGAGAAGAAAATATAACTGGTGTGGATTGGGAACTGGAAAATATAACTGGTGTGGATTAGAGAAGAAAATATAACTGGTGTCTAAATTTTTGTGATCGGTTAACTGGAAAGAGGTGTCTGAAAGAATGCTGGTATGCTGATATGCTGATATGCAGAATTGGCAGCCACACAAAAGAAAGAAACTCAAATGTGAAGGCTGATATGCTGATATGTAAATATCCCATTATGTATGCTGATATGTAAATATACCATTTAGACACTCAATTGGCATCCCATTTAGACACTCAATTGGCATTATGTATGCTGATATGTAAATATCCCATTTCAAATGAATTTGAAAAACCTATTAAACTTGACAAAACCAATCTGGAATAAAATGATAGCATCAAAACCAATTTGGAATAAAATAACTGGAAGACAAAACCAATATGATATATTCTATTTGTTTGTCCAATTGGCAACCAAACATGTACACTGTAAGACCCAACATTTACATCAGAGTTGCAATCAACAAAAACCAGGACATTTACATTAGATTTGCTGTCAAAAGAAACACAGACAAAAATATGGACATTTACATCAGATTTTCATACTATCCAGATTTTCAAAAAACATAACCAATATCCCAAACACAAAAAGGGCAGTTAACACGTCATATATAGTGTCTTCATCTGGATCTCGGAGGCACAAAACGGGATGAGCTTGTGGTATAATTTCTTCTCGCATTGGCTCTGGCAGATCTTCTTGTAGCTGATTCTTGATCATTTAATCTTTCAAGCTCCTCCACCATTGGGTTAATATCAATTTCCTCCACTCGAACATCGGGCGTAGTTGTATTTTCTTTTTCGTTTCCTCCTTCAAAATCAATTGAAGTTGCTGTTGGTCCTTCTCGTAGTCCTCGCATGTCCACCCCGGGTGTAGGCATGAAATGGCACACTGTATGCTGTTGTTGGGCCTCCATTGATGGACCCTCGCTCCCTCTATTTGGAACCAACTGAAAGGAGAGAAAAATCAGCAAGCAGATAAAAAAAAGGCAGCCAGCAGATTTGTTTGTCTATGCTAACCTTTGTCCTTGTGCCTGTTGGAGTCCCCATTTCATTCCCCACGGGCTGCAATGGGGCATTGTACCATTCCTACATTTAGTACGTACGCATCTTAGTTTCAAACATATATTATATTATGCAAAATAAATACAAATCATTGAAGGTAATTTTCTTACATTACTTGGTGCGTCGGGCCTCAAATGATATCTCTTGTTGTGCCCTTGCAAACCACACTCTGAGCATGTCATGGTTACTTGACCTTTCCTTTTCAATTTCGATTGGCCTTGCGACTGATAAATGAAGTCTTCATTTGCTTGTCTCCGCCTCTTCATTTGTTGTCTTCCTTTTCTTGGGACAATCCATTTCGGGGCTTTAATATGACATTCAGTTACTGGCCACAGTTCTTTCCCGTTAATTGGCAGCAGAATATTATTGTAGCACTGAAGGTATGCCTCGACTGTGTAACAATTATCTACATAGTCTTCTGGCTCATTCCTCGTGTCCCGTATAACTGCTACAGCATGACAACACGGTATCCCAGTTAAATTCCACTTCCGACATGCACATGTACGCGCCTCCAAATCTACAACATATATACCTGATGGACTCTTCACTTGATATTGCGGTCCTCCCGACCAATCTAGAGTACAACTATCTGCCATCGCAATGTCTTTTGCCAACTTTCTTGAAATCTTTGGACATACTCGTCCATTGTAACGTGTCATCCTATCCCGTCTCAAACGAATCCTTTTCATGAAACTTGTTTGGATGGATATCAACATATGATACTCTTTGTTTTCCAGTTTTTAAATCTCTCTTCACCGCAGCTATGATACTCTTTGTTTTCCAATCCGGATCAACCCTAAACGTTTCAATGTATAGATTAGCCAGGTAAATATACGTGCAATGTCTATTGTTTTGGTCTCGGCTGCAAGTATGTTCAGGAGTATAAGATTTTACTTGGACCGTGCTAGTACTCTTCACTTTTGACGCCCAAATCTTCCACCTACATCCTAGTTTGCAAACCGCTTGTGCCCTAGATTCATCATTTGCCTTAAATTTGACATTATACCTATTCACAGCCCCATAACTTCTCACTGCCTCCTTGAACTCTTCTATTGACCTGAACTTCTGCCCAACTACAAATTTTGGATCAGGCATATCATTTTCAGCAACAAACTCTGGAAACCTTTGCTCACTTTCATCACCTGATTCATATGCACTTAGCAATTCTTCGGATGAAGGGTAGTCTAGATCATCAATTTCATTCTCGGCCTCTTCAATTTCATTTTCATTAGTGACATTCTGTTCGTACAACATATCGTCATCATTGTCCAATTCATTTTCGTTCTCATCGAAGTCTGGATCCGACCCGAAATCTGAAAACACAAAAACTAAATTGAATCAGAAAAAACATGCAAATTTTTAAGTAATCAAAAACTATATTAATGAAAATGATTGGTGGGTTAGTCCCTGCACTGCAAAACCAACATTGTTCGCTCGTTTTTGGGAGCATGCCACACAAATAACAAAACTTAGATTTTAATAAATAGATTCTATTTTGATTTGAGAAACAAAAATAAGGACAGAAAAAGGGTGGTGTTCCCTCAGAATCCGACATTGCATACAGCATTTTTCGCATACAACACCAAACAACCACAGCTAATTCCAATAAAAGTGAGTGACCCACCATCAGGTGGTCCATCCAAATCCGACATTCTTTACTATTCAAAACAGTGGTGGTCCTCGATTGTGGGGTCAATTGTGTCGCGGGTGCGTGGTGGAGATGAGAGTGTGAGACGGGGATTTGGGGAAATTGGAATTGGGAGAATGGGAATCAGAACCCTAAGTGATTGGCTTATTTTTTTTTACCTTCATCTTATAAAAACGCACTTTGGACGTGCGACTAATTGAGGTGGTTGCCATGTCACAATTTTCAGCAGGCGTTTGTGCCACGTGGCCTTTCCGTTTGACACATGTGCAATTCCGTCCAATTGGTGTTAATGTACAGTGATGAGTGAGTAATGGGGAGTGACGTTAGAAAGTTCAGTGAGCAATGAGCACCATTTTAAAGTTCAGTGAGCAATAGAAGACGTAGATGAAAGTTCAGTGATTATTCAAACATTTAACTCGGGTTCCTATGATGCTACTAAGTGGAGGAAACCGAATTATTTTAGGAATGTGTTGCAACCCAAGGGAATCATGTGACCACAAAGATTTATGTTTCTTCTCGTTACCAGAGTAACGGGCATGAGAAAACGACCCAAACCCTCGTCAACAATAATCTCCACCACTGGAAAGTTAGCGCCGACGATGCTCAAGAAGGTACCGGAACTTTAGGCCACCGATGGTTCGTTTCTACTCCACGATCTCTTTAAATTTTCTGAATGTATTTTTGGTTGCAATTTTTTTCCTTATAAGCCTTGCATTTTGTTTGGTTGTTGGTAAAAGTGGTTTTCCGGTGGGTGGTGATGGGCGGCGGTAAATTTGGAAAAGAAGAAGTGGTCGGATTAGGAGTTAATTGCAAATTTTTTCTTTTTTATTGGTTGGGATTTAGTTGCAATTTTTATTTTTATTTTTTCTATTTTTTTATCATTTAATTTAAGGTAAAAATATATGTTTAACAAAATTTTGACTATTTAATAGTCAAATTGACAATTTTTATCAAAAAATGACATCAAGTGCTAGTGTTTTATAGGTTATGAACTTAGGTGTTAGAAATAAAAAATTTGAGACTTCATCATCACAAGATTTAAAAATTTGGGATCCCTAACACTATTTACCCTAAAAATTATTAGTGAAGGTAGGGTTCGGACAACCTCATTTCCATCAAATGTGAATTGGTTTACACCTTAAAACAGCTGGATTTCTAAACCTGTGATTAAAAGTGAAGTGACAAGTTGGAGGGATCCAAGGCAATTCAATTTTATTTGTATTAAAAGACATGTAAATGATCCAAAGTAGCCCACTTAAAAGTGGGCCAGTTGGCTTTCTCAGTCAAGTTGGGCTCCTTTGACTACATTGATAAAAAAAAAAATTTAAATTCATTTTAACCACGTATTTTATAGAATCTATAATTTTTATCAAAATTTTAACTATTTATTTCACTAATTTTTTCAAAATCTCTTAAAAAAAATTATTTTTAAACTTCACCAAACAGTCACTAATTACTTAATTTTTCTTATAAATAATATTACAGTTTGAAAATATATAGATAAATTATACTTATAAGTAGTTACAAATTGATAAAATAATCATACTATTTGCTCTAATTTATTAGAAAAAAATAAATTATTATGAAGTTAGGTGCTTCGGCTACTTAATAAAGAATCTAGTTATTTGTCTTTCGGGACATCGCTCAACTGGTAGAACAATCAACATAAAACTTGTTTCCAACGGCAGGGTAGGAGTTCAAGTCCTGGTGAGAACCTGCAGCCGGATTTTATTCGGTATGGAGCAATCATTTTGGTAGCGACTCTTTGTGCACGAAAGTGTACAGTCGGATGAGGGGAACCTAAGAGCTCCAAAGTTCTAAGGGCAAGGATCTTGGGAGTCCAAGATTTAGTTTGACGAAGATGGAACACTTGGGTACCAAAAAAAAAAAAAAGAATCTAGTTATTTTTAATTTTTTTAAAGACTTAAAAAATGATGAAAAAATATTATATAGTCGCTGTCAAATTTATGATAAAAAAAAGTTTAATTTTTTGTTGTTATGTCGGCTATGTAATTACGAATATACAGCTGGCTGCAATAAAAGGTAGAAGGCTGGTGAGTTCATGTTCATCCATGCAGATTGCGGAGGTTATGGGAGACAGGAGCCTATTTAAGGGTACCATTTGTATTGCAGTAGTTGAACGCTCCTTTTGTCCATTTCTGTGAAAAAATCATTATTTATATCCTTTCATTATAGTTGTAGTGCCTAACCTATTTATTGTCTCATTCACAAATTAGTTCTCTATCTCTGAAAAAGAGTAAGTTGATTCATATCCTTTCATTATAGTTGCATAATCTAAATCTTTGTTGATATATCATTGTAACTCACACGAAAACACGTCTCACTTCGAATTCTAATTACGAAAAGTAAAATCAAGATTTATAATCTTGGACATGCTCAACCTCTTGTAAGATTAATTCAAGCATATAACGTGTTTTAAAATCACTACATATTACTTACAAAAAGTGACAAGAAAAAATCTGCAAAGCCAAATTTGATGATTTGAAGTGATATCAAGTCCTCTAAATTTGTCAACCTACATCGAGTACTTTGAACATAAATCATCTAAAAGAACCTCTTCGCAGAGGAAAATGAAAATCAGGGACTCATATGTCAGAAAAATGAAAATTGCGTACCAATAACTTAAAAAGTTATATAGACCCATAACTACAATATTTCCTTCATATAATAAGACATAATTAAAGTCTTCAAAGTTCCAACATCCCACGTATGACAAATGTGAACATGTCTAGGGTTTTATAGTCATAACAAGTTTATATAAAAGGGCATTTTTGGTAACAAATTTTACCCTCTATAAATTAAGGGGTGGCACTTATACTTGCTGCTTCAGTACTGGAAACGGAAATGGCTGTAAGAGTGACTCTGGCAGTGCTCCTTCTACTTTTCTCCATTGCTAAGGTAATATAATTCATGTTTTTTACTACACGTTTTTGTAAGATCGACTTGACATTATTATAAAAAAATATTTAGTTAAAATCATTCGTGTTACTTTGTTTAGTTCTATTCTGTAACGCATACTAAGAGATTACTCTTGTATTGTTTGATTTGATTTAGGTATCATGTGATCTCAAGAATGACAAGAATGATGACGAAATAAGCCATGTCAGCCAGGCATTACATGTAATCTATATTATTTATTCATCATTATATCACAGTGTTGTTATTGCATTTAAATTTGATATCCGACTTCTTGCAGTCGGCATAGATCTCATAACAGATTTTGACATCAACAATTAGGAATCTAATGCTATGCAAATTGGTTTTTTCCAACCTTTGCAGGTGTTTACTAGAGGTGCGGAAAGAAGGCTAATGCACGACATAGGTCAGTCATCGTGTGTTCAATATATCTTGCATTTTGGTCATGTCTATAGCGCCATCAAAGCTGTTCACGTCAACAGGCAGTTTTACCGTATAATTAGACTATACAAAGTCCAAACATAGACTTAAAACAAGATTTCTTAGCCATTAATTGTGATAATTTTTCGTTTACTCCGGTTGTGACAGTGCTTGGGATCTCGAAATACTTCAACAAAGGGCTCCCTCTGCCTCTAGCTCCAGCTCCTTCACCACATCCGGGCCACATCAACTGTGATGGATTGTGCAACCACAGATGCAGTCTGCATTCAAGGCCAAATTTGTGTCTTCGGGCATGTGGGACGTGCTGTGTGAGGTGCAAATGCGTGCCACCAGGGACCTTTGGCAACAGAGAGCTGTGTGGCAAGTGTTACACTGGAATGACCACCCATCACAACAGGACCAAGTGCCCTTAGTCCTATCGGGCATGACATGTTAGATATCAGGCTTCGTAGCTTGAGATCTGGGTTCAAGAATTTGGTCTGATAGATGCGCGTTTTTGGTTTTGGTGTTTGTATGGCATGTTTAGTACATTGAAGTAGACGGTCAAAAGTATATGAAATGTTTGTTGCTTATCTTGATAAATCGAGTCAAATACAGTGTAGTCCTAATGTTGGATTGAAGCTGCAATGTTTGGTATAATGTTGTACAATGAATGTTGTTGGGGAAAATAGTTCACCGGATTGTTGATTCTTGCAAGAACAATTGACAGGGCTCAGATTAATACTGTCCAACTCCACAAAGGTAACACCAAATTACAAGGACAAACTAAGAAGGACCTATTTCACCAAATGAAATAAAAAGGAGGAAAGGGTTGCAATTTCCACAAAGGAAATATCAAAACAATGGCAGGCTCTTTTCTGGATTGGCTGCTTTTGCTGAAGACTCACAGATTTCACGTGTGAAAAAGGGTTGTGATTTTATGGTGATAAATCGTGGTTTTTGGTCGTCCTATGCCGAAACCAAAACACTAATATATATATGTGTAATATATAATATATATGGTATGAATATATATGTATATATGGTAATAATATAATAACCCATATATTATATTATACCCCCTTAATATATATATATTTCCTAAACCTAGCCGTCCCACTTTCAACCGGGTCAAACACACTGGGCCACTGAGCAACGACCCAAAGGTACATTAAAGCCTCCAAGTGACCCACACACGTCCTTCATTAATTTGGGCTAACACACTTGTGGAGTGGACTATACAATTATCATTCAATCCTGGGCTCAAAGCCTATGAAGATATAACGGGTCTATTAATCATCACTGCCCCGGGTTTATTTGAGATCACAAAAATCCCAACAAACCTCCACCTTGATCCAAATATACCTACAAACCCCAAAAGTAAAAAATAGCTTAGTAGTTGTTAAAAAAAAGGATTCCAAACAAATTGGAACTTTACATACCTTTACCGAAGTTTAGAAGTGTCAGCCAACTTCTAAACTTTACCATTGTGAGCACCATAGTGCCCATATTTGCAAGGTTATAAACCTTCAAATACCTAAACAACAACTTTAAAGCTTCCCAATGTTTGGGACCTGGATCAAACATGTACCTGCTTAAAACACTAACAGTAAAGGCCAAGACTGGCCTAGTGCGAACCATCAAGTACATAACGAAGCCAATAACATTTGAGTAGGAGTTTTTACTCATAAACTCCTTTTTCTTATCCTGTTCCTCAGACAAGATAAGTTGATTACCAAGAGGCACATAAGTGGGTTTGCAATTAACAATGCCAAATTTCTTCAAAAATTTAAGCACATACGGAGTTTGATACACAAATAAGCATGAATTTGACCTATCTCTATCAATCATACCAAGGAACCTTCTAGAATGTCCTAGGTATTTCATGTCAAATTCTTTACTTAACTCAACACTTATCTTGTTTACCACTTTCATGTTAGGACCATCCAATAACATGTCATCCACATAAAGTAACAAATACACACAATTATCATTTGTGCTGTGGTGCAGGTAATACAAGTAATTATCAAACTCATTCCTCTTGTAACCAAAAACATTTGAATCAAACGTTCTATACCACTGACCCTTGGCTACTAGCCTAGTCTCGTATCTCACAGGCTCACTCTCAGTGGTACCCTTTTTCACCTTATAAACCCATTTGCATCCCACTATAGATTTATCCTTAAGTTTAGGAACTAAATCCCAAGTTTGATTCCTAACAAGAGAACTCATCTCTCCTCTCATGGTACTAAACCATTCTATGGACTTCTCACTCTTTATAGCCTCCACAAAGGTATTTGGCTCCTTATCAACTAGTTCCTGATAACTAGCATAGGCTATAGTGAAGTCGAATAATCTTTGGGGTTCCCTATATGGTCTCCTCTCTCTATCTCTGGCCAATTGATAATTAGCCAAAGGATTTTGGTCAACGGGATTTTCCTCTATCACATCCTCGTTACCTACTGCATCTATATTCTGCTGATCTTGATGTGTGTCACTCTCCACCTCACTAAGGGTGATGGGGATGTGGGTACTCACTTTCTCCACCTCAACTAGGGACTCTTCCCTAATGGTTTCTTGCTGTTTTTCACTCTCTAAACAAGGCATATCTGACTCATCAAAAATGACATCCTGACTAATGATGATTTTCACACCCTTTTGGCTCCTATCCCACAACCTATACCCCTTATCACTCTCTGGGTATCCTAAGAAAACACATTTCCTAGTATTGGGATCTATTTTTCCCTCACTCTGATGAAAGAAAGCAGCACAGCCAAAAGTCTTAAGTATGGAGTAATCAGCACATTTACCATACCATTTTTCATACGGAGTATCACCATTTAAAACAATAGAAGGAGTCATATTAGTCAAATAGCAAGCAGTCATAACAGCTTCACCCCAAAACGATTCAGGCATACCAGAACTCAACATCATACATTTAACCTTATCAAGCAAAGTATGATTCATCCTTTCAGCAACCCCATTCTGTTGGGGAGTGTAAGGCACAGTTTTATATCTGGTAATGCCACACTCATAACACAAATTATCAAAGTCAACATTGCAGAATTCAAGACCATTATCATTACGCAAATATTTAATCTTTCTACCTGTTTGATTCTCCACCTGAACTTTCCAATTTTTAAATTTAATGAAAGTTTCACTTTTATCTTTCAATAGATAAATCCACACACGTCTGGAGAAATCATCAACAATAGACAAAAAATATTTGTTACCACCAAAAGTGGGATTGCTCCCGGGACCCCACAAATCAGTATGAATGTATTCTAACACTCTACTTGTCTTGTGTGTGCAAGATGAAAACGATATCCTACGATGTTTTCCAAGCACACAATGATCACAAAATGGGATGTCAGACACCTGATCCTTACCAAACACACCCTTGTCATTAAGGAACTTAAGTCCTTTAACACTAATGTGAGCTAACCTATTGTGCCACATTTGTGTGTGATCAGTGTCAATGGAAGAGATAGTGGAATTTAGACCACTCATCACTTCAGCATGTGTAACATATATGCCATTTCTCCTAGTAGCTTTAAAAGCTTTAAGTGCACCCTTACACATTCTAATCATGCCATCACCAAGCCTACCCATGAAACCTGTACTCTCTAACTCCCCTATAGAAATCAAATTCCTACCCATATGCGGAACATATCTGACTTCTTTTAATGTATGCACAAAGCCACTGTCAAACTTAACAGTTACATTACCAACACCTATAATTCTATATGCAACTCCATCACATGCAACTACATGTCCATGATCAGCCTCATGCAAATGATCAAACCAAAACTTATTTGAAGTGACATGAAAAGATGCACCGGAGTCAAGAATCCACTCATGTATATGGGAGTTCATAGACAGGTTAATCTCACCAGGCTCAGAATTTAAAAGCATGTAAACCTCACCAGACTCATCACTAGAGGTCACTAAATTTGTCTCTCTCTGATCTTCTCCTCTCTCTTTGTTCTTCTCTTTATAACACTCACTAATGAAATGTCCTATTTTCCCACACCCGTAACATTTCTTTCCTTTAGCCCTCCCATGTGACTTAGAACGACTTCTACCATTTCTATTGCTACCACTGTTTTGCCCACCTCCACTTCCACTCCCATCCCCCCACTGAGGTCTACCCCTCACAAAATGGACTTCACCATTTTTTCTCTCATTTTTCTCGAACTTCAATTCTCTCTCCTTACTTTTTAAAGAGTCTATGACAATGTCAGGTGTAAGGGTCTCCCTCCCATACTTAATGGCATTCTTGACTTCCTTATATGAATCAGGAATAGCATTTAACAAAATGATAGCTTTGTTAATTTCAGGGACCGTTTCACCACAGTTTGTAATATCTTGCACAAGCTTATTAAAAACATCAAGATTGTCATCCAAATCCCTTGAGGGATCAATTTTGAAGCTGAAAAAATTTTCAAGGAGATAAATTTTATTTGGAGTGGATTGGATTAAATAAAGCTCTTCTAATTTTTTCCAAAGCTTTTCTGTGGAATCAAATTTTCCAACTTTTCGCAAAACAGGATCTGACAAATGCAATATAATAGAAGTGTAAGCAAGTTCATCAAAATCCTTTTTCTGATCCTCAGTAACATTAGGACCATAAGAATTATCAATAGCTTTTGAAACCTTTTGCTGAACCAAAATACCTTTCATTTTTTGTTGCCAAATAGAAAAATCACCTTTACCAGTAAAGACACTCAAGTCAAAACGATGTGCAGACATCTTAACAAATAAGAATACACACCAACAAGCACCTCAAGATAATCACGCAGAAATACCTAAGGCCTCAATATACACCGTTTTAGATTCCCATGGTTTCGTGAGATTCGTGATCTCAGATCAAGGGAATTGTCAAACGGGTAAAGTCCAGGTGACAGTTCTAAATAATAATGCACAAAAATAAAGTATCGCAAATAATCAGCACCAAAACAAAAACTAACACAAGTCACAATAATGGGCACATAAAATTTTTAGCAACAGGCAATGGTTACCCCACACGGTAACCCCAAAATCTACTGGCCACCCCACACGATGACCTGCTAGTACTGGAATGTAAAAGAGATTAGCCAATTTACCAGAGCGGACCAAATCTGACGGTCCGTATTAAATAAGAGAGATGCGAAACAAATTAAAAAGAAATCCAGCAGCAACAGCAACCACACAAGCTGGAAAAACCACGAAGGTTTTGTAAACGCCGAATACGTTCACTATCGAACCGCTGTTCAAGCTGTCCGGACCACCAAAATTATAACTGACCACCACAGAAGGTCAGAAATAGGACGAGGATCACAACGCCACCAGCCACTCGCCGGAATACCCTCACACGCGCCCCCACGCGCCGCTGGAAGAAAACTGTAGCCGAATTTCACGCGCCACCACGCGCCGCCTCCGTTGCTCCACGCGCCACACCGTCAGCTCCGCCTTGACGTCCGGAGCTGGAATATGGTCTCCGTTCACAAAGATGACGTCTGCTTTGGCCGGAAAATGGACGGACAGATCTGGGCAGATTTGTGCTTCTTCTTCTTCGTTAATCTGACGACCCAAAATTAATTTTCTTGCACTACGAAATGCCACCGAGGCTCTGATACCAATTGTTGGGGAAAATAGTTCACCGGATTGTTGATTCTTGCAAGAACAATTGACAGGGCTCAGATTAATACTGTCCAACTCCACAAAGGTAACACCAAATTACAAGGACAAACTAAGAAGGACCTATTTCACCAAAGGAAATAAAAAGGAGGAAAGGGTTGCAATTTCCACAAAGGAAATATCAAAACAATGGCAGGCTCTTTTCTGGATTGGCTGCTTTTGCTGAAGACTCACAGATTTCACGTGTGAAAAAGGGTTGTGATTTTATGGTGATAAATCGTGGTTTTTGGTCGTCCTATGCCGAAACCAAAACACTAATATATATATGTGTAATATATAATATATATGGTATGAATATATATGTATATATGGTAATAATATAATAACCCATATATTATATTATACCCCCTTAATATATATATATTTCCTAAACCTAGCCGTCCCACTTTCAACCGGGTCAAACACACTGGGCCACTAAGCAACGACCCAAAGGTACATTAAAGCCTCCAAGTGACCCACACACGTCCTTCATTAATTTGGGCTAACACACTTGTGGAGTGGACTATACAATTATCATTCAATCCTGGGCTCAAAGCCTATGAAGATATAACGGGTCTATTAATCATCAATGCCCCGGGTTTATTTGAGATCACAAAAATCCCAACAAACGTATTACTGTGTTTTATCAAGTCAGCAAAGGTAAACCAGGAAATTTCAAATTTTGGGTAAAGTTATTTTCTGAAAACCACAAGCTTCTCTTTCCTTTTTCCTTTTTGGATTTAAAATATGTCTATTCTTAATTCTCTCACGTACGTGGCAATAGAAAATTTATGGTATGTTTATTACGATGAATTAGACATAAACAATTTTAAGAGAAATAAAGATGCAAGGTTTTTTATTTTTTATAAGTACACTTTTTAAGCCAGCCTAAAAACGGGAAAGGCTTATTAGATATTCGTATGTCACTAAAGTTAAAAAAATTATTTCGTGTTAGCAGCTTAATTCATTTTGTTTCGATTCGACTATTTCATTTATAAAAATTATCAAAATTGACCCAACTTGTAACTTGGCAAACAAAACTCCTCATCTAATATATATATATATATTGACTATACAATTTCTAACGATAGTTAAAAAATAAAAACTCTCCTATTCTTTTTTTGAAGAGTTAATTTTTCACTGTGGTGGCAGATAGCATATATATAAATATTGAACTCATCTCATTAGTTAGATTGGATAAAAAAAAAAAAATAATTGACAATTCTTATAACTATTACATATAGAATAGTCAAGCATTCAATGCATTTACTAGGGTAAAATCAAAATGGTTATTATACTTTCAATATTATTTTCCAACTGTTATTAAACTTTAAATTTTTTCTAAATAGTCGTACTTTCAAAATTGTTTCACCAATTGCTGAAACTTTAAAATACTAGTTAGAAACAAGTTATTTCCTAATAATATTGTTAATTTTTAATATTTTCAAAAAAAATTATTTTTTAATTGTTAAAATGTTAAATTTTAAAGTAGCAATTACAATAAGATAAAAAAAAACACAGTTCTTATTAACATGTTGTATTGTATTATTTGATATTATCATGAATAATGTTGATATTTTATTTACATTCATATAAATATAAAAAAATGCTACTTGTACACCCAAAACTTACACACTCACTTACACCTTCACATGTGTCAAGTAATAATTGAGTCACTTTATTTATTTGGCCAAATAAATAATAATTTGAACCAACTAGTATTTGACACATACGAATGTGTAAAAGAAGGTGTAAGAGAGTAAATACAACTAGCATGATCTTTTAGATTTTATATTGTGGTAACATCAACAGTAACTTGAACTCATTGAATACATTTTGTTGATTTGAGTTTTGATAATTGACGAGCTATTGATATAAAATCTTATGGAATCGATACTATCAATAATACGAATTTGACAAACTTTTAATAATTGTCAGATTCTTAGATTTTCAATTCAATTATTCAATATTTGTTTTAATAGAAGTTGAACGAAGCCTCGACAATAGCAAAACTAACTATTTTTTAATTAATAAAAAGAGACCGAGAAAATTAGAAATAAATAAATGAATTACATTATCATGTCTAGCTAAGATCAATTATGTTGCATATTCTCATTTGGTTGTATTCGTTGTTAATATTAATGTATTATCCCAAGAATTTCAGTATATAAAACGTTTAGTAAACATCAAATACTCAATATTTCATTTGTGTGTTGAAATTGCAATCGAGTTTTTTCTTGAACCCTACTAAATCTACAATGACATAATGATAGCAACAATGCTTATACAATATTTTTCATATAATATATTTTCTCCTATTTAGCGATCTTTGTGCAACCTACTTCAATTGATAAAACTCCAATCAATTCAGATCTCCATTTCTCTATGAACATTGTCAGTTGTGATAGATACACATTATAATTATAGAAAACAAAAATATATAAAGATCATTTACTATTTATATTAATGATACTTACAAATATATTTAGGAAGTAACAGAAAAATAATGACTCACTTTTTGTCTATTTCACGTCTCAAAAAATAAATTCGTAACTTGAATGCTTCACCTTGACAGGCAGCCTAAGAATCAAGCCCTTGTTATAAGTGTGCTACAATTTCCATCTATGAGAACTAAACAACATAGTAAAATGTAGTGACTCTTACAGGAAAATAATAGAACTGGTAGATGTAATGAGAATGAAAAAAAATGTGTCTAACATAGAAGAGGCTAAATGAGTGGAAAATGTCATAAATTTCCTTAGTTTAAAACGTAGGCAATTAATAAATGATGAAAAAAAATATAAACTGAGATATTAATTAATGTGAGTGGTGATATAGCACCTACAGTGGACACTAATTACAGTGCTCATTGCTCATGTGACATCGCCACATTGGTTACTTTTTAAACTGTAAGTGCTATATCATTACTCTAATTAATGTCATACATGTTACTTTCACGTTAAATATGTTGGTTAATATTTAAATTGAGAGAATTCTGTTCATTTTTTCCCATCGAAATTATATTTTGTTTACATTAAAACTGATTCTTGTATGATCTTTATTTGTCTTTTTCCTCTCTTTGGACATATGCTTCTACCAGTTTTAAACTATTGCTAAGGAGTCGTGATCATTTCCAATTTCAATTGACTTAGACTATAGGGGCATTTTTGCTACACTAAAAGTGAGTGAGCAATAGACAAATATTTGACATGTCATTGTTTCTTAATCCTAATCAATTATCTTTCATCCATCCCTCCAAAATTTACATAAAGTTCTATACAATTTATACTACATTTCATAGTGAGCAACCAAATCATGTCGAACGATTTTTTTTTCCTTCATTTCATTTTATACTGAAAAGAATGAACTATATCGAATGAAAAGTTCTATACATTTCTTTATACCATTTCATAAGTGACCAAATGGATCCATATCAAACAGAAGAGTATTAGCACATCATGTAAGATTATGAAAAATATTATATCAAGTTGAAATAACTACTTGCACGTAGATATCACCTTATATTTTTAAATATGAAAATTGATTGAAAAATCTAAAACTTTTTGTTTGTTCTTCAACAACTTTGAATTATCATTTCTTTCATTTGTAAAAATTTGAAGAAAATTGAGTTTTGTGTGTGTAGTATGTTGTGAAAATAAAAAGATAAAATGAGAGAATTTTAAAAGAAACTTTATAATAATAACTTGTAAAATTTACATATAAATTTTGAAAAGTTGATGTCAATGTAAAGAGAAGAAGGTCTAAATGTCTTTTAACTCTCCAATTCATAAATTTTCTTTTTGTGATCCTAAATACATTTTTAGAAATTACATAATCATCATTAGACCATTTGTATTCTGCAGTAAAAAAAAAAAAAGATAAATTGTCTAAATGTCCAAAACAACCCCTTATTTTGTTCAATAATGATGGGAGATAAAATGTTTTTGAATTTTTTAATTTAATATGGAATGATAAAATAGTTCAAATATATAATATATGAAAGTAAAATAATCTAAAATTGTTTCTCCCTTTTAGGACATTATAGAAGTAGTATAGATTTATAAATACTCACTATACTTTAAAATTGTACTCAACATTTTCTCTATCCATCGTTCTAGTACGTTTGAAAAAATTGACGATTTCATTTACCTTATCATCGAAATTGTTAATTTTAAAACTAAGAGATATGAAGTGACAAACAAAAAATAACATTAAATTAACCATAACTATTAGTGACAATTTATATCGACCATTGATTCATTAAGATTTTTAACCCATTAATGAGAAAGGGTTAATTTTACTGGTGGTCACTGAAATTTCAAAAAAATTATAAAATAATTACTAAAATTATAAAATTTCAGTACCGATCACTGAAGTATATTAATACATTTACCAACGATTACTCTGTTAAATTTAACCAATTTGGTGGGTGAGTGGAGAATTATGGTTCGAGATAAAAACTGGTTGTACTGATGGTTTGGAGATTTGACTTAGAAGTTGTCCATAAATTATAGCTATGTTCTCATATTTTATGTGTATTTTCTGTGGTTCGAATTAATACATTAAGTCCATATGCCAATGATCTCCTGCCCCCATGTAGGTAGGATAAAGTGCCCACATGCTGATGTGGGGCAGGAGATCACCCTCCTAAGTCCATATGATATTAATTTTTACCAAATATCAATAATTATGTGTCATGTGAACACTTAACATAAATAAATTATTAATTTACATTGAAAATTTAATAGAGTGACAGTTAATAAATACATTACCCTACATTAATATACTTCAGTTGTTGGCACTAAAATTTTATAATTTTAATAACTATTTTATAATTTTACTGAAATTTTTGTGACTGCTAGTTAAATTAACCCATTGAGAAACAAAACGTTATACATTTACGATTGACTCACGCGTAAGATGCCAATCAACTATATGGGGGACCACACGGTTTTCTGTGGACCCTACTAACCGCCTTCATAGATTCAATCCTCTCTCTTTCACTTCCATTCAATTGGCGCGTTGCTTAGTGAGGTGAAAAATTTGAAGCCCACCTCAAAAATCCCAGAAAATTTTCCAAATTCAAGAAAACTCCCATAATCAATATATAATAATATGATATAGTATAGATTATAAATGGTGGCATAACAAAGAAATTTTTTACACTAGGAATTTTTCTCGCTTCTTTCTGTATCTGTACGGCTGTACCCATTGTAATCCATTATAATCCATCCGCCACTCAAAAACAAAATAGTGCCATATCACTTATCATCCAACTCTCACACACAGACACTAAATTTAATCATAGTGTAGTTGTATTATTTTCATTTTGGTCTTTCTGTTTGCTCAACAAACAACTTCTTGTTACTATTCTATCTCTACATGGTACAATATACTGAAGCGGAGTTGAATTAGTGTTTTGTGCCTCTATTTTTAAGAGCTCTGAAAATGTCGCAAAAGCGGCAGCTGGAAGAGGATGCCAAGCCTCGATTGGAAGGCACTCCGTTTGAGGACAAACGGCGTCGAAGAGCGCCTTCTTTTAGAAGGTAGAACAAGTTTTTTATTCCCTTTTATGGAAGAAATTACTTTGTTGGGATATTAAATTGTGTGTGGGGATTTAGTATGAGATTTGGTATTGAATATCTATTTTAGTATTATTTGTGTAAAGTATTTTAGTTTGGAATCTGCTTATCTAAAGTTGAAGTTGGTGTTAGGATCGGGTTTTAGCCATCTTATCTGAAAACTAATTGATATCCAACGAGGGCACGTTATTCGACCACCATCATTTGAGTGAATGGTATCCAACCTATGGGCTTAAGAGCGACATTGTTGCTCCCAACAATTCCTCACTCAACATGACACTTTTATGACTCCAACCCATCACCCTAGCTCTGATACCATTTGTTAGGATCGGGCTTTAACCATCTCATCTAAAAATCAATTGGTGGTTATCTGAGGGTAGGCTAAACCTTTTATGGCATTCGACCACCAACATTTGTGTGACCCAACCATGGGCTTAAGAGCGAAATTGTTGCTCCCAACAGTAGGGTCTCCCTATTTTGAATTTTGATTTTGGTTTGATTAGGAATCAATGATGTTTCATTTTGAATTAATGGAGGAGGAAATACTACTAAAAAGGGAAAAATTATGTACTTTTTGGTGGTGTTGGTGGAAGATATTGCTTGAGCAACGAAGTAGTTCACCTCGAACTCTTTAAGTGAACAGAGTGCATGTTTGGTGTGCATTACTTGACGACAGTGTAATTAATAAAAATTTCGCTTCTTCTTTTTATTTGTTAATACTGTCTTTAATCAAACATGCCAAGATTGTTTTTGCATGCGATGTTTTTGGCCTGAATTCTTGGAGAGTTCATGCTTGTTTTTTCTTTTCTGAGGAACAATGTTAAGTACCTAATTGTTTGTCAAGGTGGATATACAGGAAAAAAAAAGGTATAAAATTAGACATTAGCACATTATTGAAATGAGAGAAATAGTGTAGGAGAAAAATGATTTAAGATTGTTCAAAGTAGACTTATAAATATGCCCTTGAGAAGTAACTTAATTTTGATTGACAGAAAGGTTGAAAAGGTGTGGTAGATCTTTGTCTAAAAAGGTTAGCCATAAAAAAAAGGATTGATTAGCCAACCTGAACTGCTATTGCAAATGTTGTATTGATTCTAGGTGGATTGGGAGATGACGAGTGCTTCAAAAAATAAACAGCTTTAGTGTTAGGTTTGGAGCCAGACTGAATTCAATAGTTCTAAGAGATTGAGAGTGTTAACACATAACCGGTGCAGTTTAATAGTTCTAGATAATTTCATAAAACCAGTGGTTTACGGTGTTACTGACCCTTTTATCGGTATTTTTCATAGTGTGGTGCTGAAGGTAATGAACTTGCAACGGCTGCAACATCTTATGGAGTCAGTTCTGGAGCCCTTGATTCGTAGAGTTGTAAGTGGTGGCCTTCAATTTATTGCTTTAAATAACAAAAAAAAAAACCTGTTTTCAACATTTTATTGACAAGTTTCTTCTATAGATGTGCATGTGCTAGCAAAATTCCTTAATAGACTCCCCCTTCGGATTGAAATTAACATTATAGAATTTTTGGTTACTAAGACAGATGGGATATCTCTAATCTATAAGACAGGCATGTCGGTCTTTGGTCCATCTCTACCCTTAGATTAATAACCTTGTCGCACGATTTCTCCAAACCAAATCCTGTAACATTCAATTGATAAAGTTTTTTGTTTACATGTGCGTGTCCGGAGAACATATTTCTTCGAAAGCAGGTAACATGTCGTGCACCTTTTGCAGCTTAACAGTTCCTGAAAACTGGACTTGCATGTGCTTACAACAATGCTTCTAAAATCTCTAGAAACTTCATCAAATAATTGTGGAAGGTTCTATTTTTCCGTATTACTCTGACTAAATTTTTTACTTGCTTAAATATATGCAGATGTTCTCTTCTCAGAATGAGAATACTTCACAAATATGTAGTCTGTTTGGTGATTTATTGTTTCCATAAAATATTATGTCTCACAATAACACCTCATTAATGAAATTAAGCGATTGATTCAATATAAACTACAGGTGAAAGAGGAAGTTGACTCAGCATTAACAAAATATGAGCTCAGTATGAAATGGTATGTCATTGGATTATGTAGTCAAATCAAGCTGGATTGCCGCATTGTGATCTTGATAATGATTTTGTTCATCTGTCATTCTCTGATTTCATTTTTTCTTTCTAGGAGTCGTGGGAAAGACACAAAGCATCATGAATCAAGGTGCTTACAGTTACATTTCTTGCATGCTATATCTCTCCCGGTATATACTGGGGCTCGGATTGAAGGAGAAGAATGTAATACTTTGAAAGTAGCTTTGGTTGATTCTTATACTGGCCAAGTTGTTTCCAGTGGTCCAGAATGCTCTGCGAAAGTGGAAATAGTAGTTCTTGAGGGAGATTTTGATGGTGATGAAGGAGACAATTGGACACATGAAGAATTTAAGAATAATATTGTGAGAGCGAGGGAAGGCAAGAAATCCCTTCTTACTGGGGATGTACTTTTGACTATTAAAGATGGCATAGGTCTGGTAGGTAACATATCCTTTACTGACAACTCAAGCTGGACAAGAAGTCGTAAGTTCAGGCTTGGGGCAAAAGTTGTGGACATTGATGGGATCAGAATAAGAGAAGCCAGATCAGAATCCTTCATTGTTAGGGATCACCGAGGAGAATGTGAGTGGTTTAATTGCTTTCTCCTTTCCCTATATATAATTACTACTAGAAAAATGCAATGATATTTCCCGTTTACGAGTACAATAATCCTGTCACAGATAATTTGCAGATTAGTTATACTATACGCATAACATTAAGGTAGGGTGGACCATCAATATATGTTTATGTGGATCTACGCTATCTTTGATATCATTTTTCCATTTCAGAATGCAATATTCCAATTTGTTGCAGTGAATTTTTCTCCGTCTTGATGATGATTCATGTTCACCATCAGAATTTAATCTATTTGAATTATATTTTTGTATTGTCAGAGGTGGAAGGTGTTGCTATCCACTATAGGAATTGTTGTACCTTCCAAAAAACATAGGGAACGTGATTGTTTACTGCATGTTTATTTATTCTTTTTTGCCTCAGTATATTATCTTGACTTCACTTTTACTTATGCATCATTTCTTACTTAATAGTTTCTTGTAATGTTGGCTCATAATTAAGCATTTGGAATGATAATGCAGTTCATAAAATCTAAATTAACTGATCTTTTTTTGTGCTTTGATGGTGTTTCCATATGAAATAGTAGATTTGGACATATTTTAATTGTTCATTACAAACATAACATTTTTTCTTGATACATGTTCTTCACTCTTTAGTGATAACACCTATTGTGTAATACAAAGATTTTCAAGAACAAATTATCTAGGTCTGCGTACTTGGGTTCTTTTTTATTACAATCAATGGACTTATTGGTCTATATGTTAAGAAACATAAAGGTATTACTGTTACATCTGATAATTTGCATATCACTGTTGTGATGAAATTGACTGTATGAAATGATTAATACGCGAATATTGATTTACTACTTTTTCTTCCTTTAGTGTACAAGAAGCACTACCCTCCATTTCTTTTTGATGAAGTCTGGCGGCTGGAAAAAATTGGCAAGGATGGAGCTTTTCATAAACGTTTGAGCAAGGAAAGGGTGAATACCGTGAAGGACTTCCTGATTTTACTCTTTTTAGACCCCACAAGACTTCGAAATGTAATAACTGTTTTCTGCAAATTCAAACTACTCAGTTTTTCTTAGAGCATTGTGCAGTCAATACTACTATTTTCTGCTTAAGATAGAACATTGTTAAAGGAGTAGTTTGCTTTGGCATAACAAATAAGGAAAAAAAAATTCAAGGTTTTTATATTATGTGGATTATACTACATTTTCATGTTGCATTTGTCCACACATAGCTTCGTCCGCTTGACTGACGCATTTATGTTGTTGTGTTCATGCCACTTATCAATACTTTACCAACGTCCATCTCCTTGTCCATAGTTTGCCCCTTAATGTGCTAAGTAATTTATTATGGAATTATAACAACTTGTATGTTGAAATTGCCTGTAGATCCTTGGGACTGGTATGTCCACTAAAATGTGGGAAGTTACAGTAGAGCATGCTCAGACGTGCGTGCTTGACAAGAACTTGCACTTGTACAATCCTTCGGGATCTCAGCAAAAGATTGGTGTTGTTTTTGATGTTGTTGGACAAGTGACGGCACTATTCTCGGATGGCCGGTATATTCCTGGTGATAAGCTGTCTGAAACAGAAAAGGCATGCTTCCTTTTCTATTTTCTTATGAAAATCTTCCATTTATTGTTCGATAATATCTTTTGTTTCTTGGATAAAGTATTCTTTCTGAACCAAGTATTGCCCATTTCTTGTCCAGGCTGATGCCCGTAGCTTGGTAATATCTGCATATAGAGATTGGGAGAAAGTTGTAACTTTTGACGATGAGGCTTCTCTTATGGATGTCGAACCGTGCTTATCCATTGCGAGATCTTCTTCAAACCTGCAACTGGAAGGGAGTTGTAATGGCAATAAGGTTTCAAGTTCTCAGAAGTTCGACAGATATTCTTATTTGCAACAGAATGCATCTTCACCTGATAATATGCAATCGTTGTATTCCATTGGAAGCTTGAGTAACCTGGACGAATGCTTTCATAGTGTTGACCCTGTGAATATTATGTTTGAGCAACCTTCCGGTTTTCCTGTTCAAGTTGCAAATACCTTACTCTGCAATGCGGATTCCTTGAGTAAAGCATTTTGTGCAGACGAGCAGTTGCAGTATTTTGATACAGGTTGTTCACTTGAGGGTTCAAACATGCAATCATCAGCTGATTTACAAAATATTGTAAGTTGTTTTCTGCCTCGTCCAGAAGTTCCTCTTGATAAAGCTCAGAGAAGATGGAAAATCTTATTCAGTATATTTACGCTGATTCTCAATAAGAAGAATTGTGGCAAGAAATCGTCAAGCAAGAATACCAAGACACTGTAAATGTGATACAGTAGTGTGCAGATATCGAGTAGGAGTAGTAGAAATTAATGTAAATGTATATATGTGAAGGAGATTGGATACTAGTATTATACCGAAACTCGCAGCAGTGGCTCAAGTTTGAAGTTTTAAACAGTTCGCTTGGGGCTGTATAGCCTTCATCCAGGACTACTATTTTGTACAAAAAGAGTCGGCCTTCGTTTGGTATAGATTATAAACTGGTTTATTTGACCAAAATGGTTTATTTGACTATTTTTGGTCAAAAATGTCATACTACAAGACAAAAATGTTGGTCAAATAAACCGTTTTTGGTCAAATAAACCAGTTTATAATGTATACCAAACGGAAGTTCAATTTAACGTTGAATTTGTTAGCCTGCTAGTGCATTCTCTAGGTAGGCAAATGTGGAGAAAGCATAGGAAACAATATTCTCGAACATTTCGTGGTAGGAAAGTGATAGAATATTTGTAGAAGTAAAAACAGACTTTTCTAGAAAGTTCTTGCATAAATATCCTAAATATTCAGAGTTTACAGCCTCTTTATTTATCGTTGAGATCGCCACATCTGTTTTAAGCAGGTTGAAGTATAAATATGGGCCAGGGGATCTCGTTTGTGAGCAACCAAGTTGTGAGATCAAAGTGGCAATAAAGCTAGTCGTTGGCTAGTTGACACAAAAAAGCTAGTAGTGTACTTTTTTCTCTAGTCTCTCTCATATTAGCAAGTTTTTATTTTTTTGTCATAGTTTGTCAATTGTGCCAACTAATGCACACGTTAAAGTGTCATCAATCATTTAGAGGTTAATATACCTAGTGTTGCAAATGACAGAGAGTTCAATAGGTAAGTGTCACTCGAGAATTTGGAAGAACTAAATCTATAATATTATACTGATATTATTATTAAGTATAGACATAATTATAAACTTCGTAATGAGACATTATTAAGTATAATGAGATTGTTTTTTGAAGTGTGGACTTATTTAATAACCAGAAAGTGAGAAATATTATATTTAAGAAGTAAGAGAAAAATTAAAACATGCAGTAAAATTATAAATATGTATACAGAGATACACAATTATGTGCATAGACACACATGTGTGGACGTGGTCATAAAGTTAAGAAGAAATAGAGAAATCTACATCATAATTTATGGTTGCAAAAATGGCAAAGAACATCCTCATCATCAAGAAAAAATTGTTGTTGTACTCTCGCAAACGTCACAAAGTGTTCTCATTATTCCTATTTGCTTTTTCTTTTTGATTTTATGACGCAATTTATATATCTATTTCACTATCTACAAATAAAAATATATTTTTCTCTCTCTTTATTTTCTGCCCTCATCCATTCTCAATGCTATCATTATCAACCCCACAAATAAGAAACAATGGACTTTTCATACACTCAACTATAGATATAATAGATAGGGATCGGGGAACAGATCTCCTTCTCCCGATTGCTGCCCCCTTATTTAACCCCATCCCCTATTTCCCCTATTTATGTAACCCCACCCCATATAACTTCCTCCTCAAATCCATTTATTTTCTTTTGAAATTTGTCCTCCACCCCACTATTTATTTAAACCCCCCACCCAAATTTACTTCACCCCAATAAATTTAGATAATTATTATTAATATAATTAAATTTATTAAATTAAAAATAAATAATTTCTTATTATTATATTCATTATATATTTTGTTAAGAAATATAATATATAATAGTATTTATTGAGTTAAATATTATTTATATCATATAATAAATGATAAAGTTAAAGTTACTTTTTTTATTAAGATTATAGTGAGGATAATTAGTTAATTTATATTTGAGTAAAAATTAATTTTCGGTGTTTGGCCTAATGATTTGATTGAGTTTATTATTAAAAAAGTAATTTTGTATAGTAATTAAAAAAAAAATGATTTGCTCAAAAATTAAAAATAAAAAAATAATTGAAGGTTAAAGTATGTATCATGAATTTGCTCCAACTGATAATTTACACACAAAAAAAAGAAAGTACTACTACATTAAAAGTAATAAAATAATGACGAGAGTTAAAACGTGCATTATACTTCCATGGATCCGGGGCTACTTCAAAATTGTTACTGGTGGAGTATGGTAGGTTCGGAGCATGATATGCATATTGTGAGTCCGATGCATGATATGTGTACTGCGAATCCGACGAATGATATGCGTACTATAGGTCCGAAGCAAGGCAAGCGTAATATAGGTATGACGCATTATTTAACCCAAATATAAACTAACTAATTATCCTCATTATAACTTTAATAATAAAAAAAAGTAACGTTAACTTTATTATTTATTATATGATATAAATAATATTATATATTATATTTCTTTAAAAAATATACAATGAATATAATAACAAGAAATTATTTATTTTTAATTTAATAAATTTATTTATATTAATAACAATCATTCAAATTTATTGGAGGTGGGGTTACATAAATAGGGAGGGGGGAGGGAATTTGGTGATTGATGCGTGGATAATCGCCACACAACAATTCGGGAACAGATATCTTCCCTATCTATTATATCTATAGTTGAATGTATAAAAAGTCCATTGTTTCTTATTTGTGGGGTTGATGTGGGTTGATAATGATAGCATTGACGATGGATGAGGGCAGAAGATAAAAAAAGAGAAAAATATTTTTATTTGTAGATAGTGAAATAGATATATAAATTTCATCATAAAATCAAAGAGAAAAAGTAAATAGGAATAATGAGAACACTTTGTGACATTTGCGATAGTACAACAACAATTCTTTCGTGTGTATAGACATACTGAGAAGATAGTAAAAAATGGGCATAAAATGAGTTTGGAGGTTGAGATGGGTTGAGCAAATTATCATTTTTTTGAAGTCTATAATTTGAATAATAATAATTTGCTACTACTTAATTTAACCTAGTGTAATTATTATACACATATATTTATACGAGTCCTGATCTGCTACCCCCAGTGGATAGCAATTTTGTGCCCTTGTCAGCATGTGGGCAAGGATTTGCTGCCCACTGAGGACAGGAGATCAGGATTCATATCTATAATATTCACATTGCATAATCAAACACCATTATTGAAGATCAAGAAGGAATTGTTCATAAAGAGACTTTAAAAGCAAAATTTGTATAGAAAAATCGTCACGTCATGGCTATCATAGTGAATGAGATAGATAAGCCATAATGAAAGAGTAGTTCAATTTTAATGAAATTGTTTGAGTTTGAAAAGAATAGTTCTAATGAAAATGTCTTTTTTTTTCAATATATTCTTTTCTCCGCACTTATATTGACAAATTTAGATATCAAGAATGATACAAACAAGTGAAATATCGATATTCTGTCTGAAAGCAACATTGTTGAAAATGTCCACATTTTACAAGCCATGCCACAAAGAAAGTAATTTGTTTCTTTCAGCATGTTGCATCAAAATTGAGATTTAAGATTGAGTGTGTGTTTTGTACACGATATTCAATAGAACTTAATAAAACAATACATAATTTTTTTTTTAACATTGTCTAGTACTATCAAATATTTTCTAACAAATCTAATGAGTAATATAATACTATATCGTTCCCAATCAAACAAATATAAATATTTTTTCACTCAAATTAATACTATTTATTATGTGTTTATTACCAATTTATGAGATAGTTATCCAATAAAATTGAAATATATTTTTTTAATTAAATAATATAACAACGATTTTGATCTACTCCCTATGGTGGAGAATTCTTGTAACTCCTACTGGACAAGTGTCCAGTGGAGATTAAACAAGTAATTGACTTTTAATCTCTACGAAGATTATAAGAACTCCCCGTGGTGGGGAGTAGATCAAAGCGCATAACAACGAACATATTCTCTGATAAATAAAGTTATTCTTCCACTTGGGCGTAACCCTTAACAGCTAATGCAAAATTACCTTTTCCTAAGAATAAATAAATTTTAAAAATTATCTTAAATGGGCGAATAATTTGATTTCAATTTATTTTTAAACGGACCAGTAGTGCATATTTCCTCACTAATAATTGCGCAGCACTGTCAGCAAATACTCAGATTGCCGTCTCGGCTAGCTCTCTCTGCATTTTTTGGTTAATTATTGAAAGGAATGGCATTTTTACTGAACAAAACTGCTTTCTCTAAACTCCGACTCCATTCCCAGGTACATACATATAGTTTATGTGCAGTTGTTAAGCTAATTTTTCATCTATACATCTGTTTATTGAGGTAGATTGTGGAAATGGGCTGTAAAAATTGATGGGCTGTTAATAAAAAATTACTGCAGAAGGCTGATGATTCATTAACACTATCAAGGCGTGGATATCATGTCGAACCTGGGACTCGCGAGAAGGCTGTGAGTACTTTTTTTTTTCGGCATACGATTACGATCTTTTTGTGATAATTTTTATGTTCTTTGAATCCGTAGTTTTTTTATTGTTTCTTTTGTAGAATATTACTCCTTAAGAACTGAATAGTTATGCGAATTTAACAAAAAAATAAATTTTAGGTCTAAAAGAAAGACGAAGAGGAAAAAAGGGAAAAAAGGGGGGTTTTTTGTCACATGAGTTGACATTATTTTTGCATAAAAAAGTAGAGCACGGGAAGAAGCAGTGGAATCGTGCCGTAATCAGCTTCAGTGAACTAGTTTCCAAATCGATTGACATTCATACAATAGAGTCGTCAAATGGAGTTGTTCAACTTTCCCCCTTAGCTTTTATAATTGGATAGAATTGTTTAACAATTTATTCGGGATGGGATGGAGTTTTATAATTGGAACTAGAAAATTCTGTGTTTAAAATTAAATTTGAATAATTTTTTTATAATTCTAAAACCAAGTCCCCAATGCCCATAGATTGAGTTCAATTTTTATGGTAGTTTTTAATCTAATTCTAGTTACATTATGTTGAAAAACGTGGCCTTAGGTTTCTTGATACTTCTATTATCTAGTGTTGCAGATCTTCACACTTCATAAAGGTTTCTTCTTTTGTGGCATCTAATTTATTTTAAGGCCAACAAAGAAAAAACAAATCAACTTTCCTTCTCCTATGAGCAAATAAATGAGAGCTTGATGTAAATTCCATGTAGGAGGAAAGTGGATTTTTTAAACATGCATGATTTGCCGAAGAATTAGGGAAAGTGTCTTGTTTGTTGCCTTATTTTAGTTAGTTTATTCCATTGGATTGGGTTCCTAACTTTTATTTTGGCTTTTTATCAAGATGCATGAAATGTGTATAAATACTTGTGCTATGAATTTGACAAAGTTTGATGTTGGTTTTCAACATATCGGCTATTGCAATTCTTATTTATCTGGTCTTGGATCTGCTATGGAAAAACATAAGTGGAGTTTTAGGCTATTGCATGAAATGTGTACAAGGATCTTGTTGCATTCATTTAGCTGACTCCAAATTTAATGAGAATGCGGCTTAGATTTTTTTGCCACGTAATGTTTTTCTGGCTGATACTACTCTTTTATTAGCCTTTTAACCTTTACGGTGGAACGAAGTTGACATCAATTTCTAATTTTACTTGTCGAGTTTCATGCTTTTAAGTTTGCTTGTACAAATAGTTACTTATCTTTACAGTTGACTAGAGCCGAAGTTTTACTAATTGGCTCAACGTATATGGAAAGAGGTTCTTGCTTTCTTGTCTACAAACCACAGCTTTTTTATTTCATAATTAGTGTGTAAGTGAACGTTAAAACTTCATTTAGAGAATCTCATATCATGATAACTGCTCCATTCATATAAATTGGGAAACGCATGGACAGTGGAATTTCAGATGTCCTTGGCACCCTGTTGATTAGTTAGATACAATCTGAAAGTCTCTCAGAGTTATGATTTTAATTTGTTTAGTGGGTTGTTGGTGGTTGCGTGTGTTGGGCCGGGTGGTTAGAAGAATGTTGGTTGGATTCTTTATTCTGTTTCCTTGACCTCCCTATGCTGCATCGCTGCAATTATGTTTGCATAAAAATATTTATCTTCTGAACCTTATTCTGTATTTCATACTATATGGAACCATATGTATGGTTCTTTTAGTGCCTCCCCCTCCCTCCCTCTCCCTCTCCCTCTCCCTCTCCCTCTGTGTGTGTGTGTGTGTTGGCTCCCTTTTCTCACCTTTCAACAAGTAATTCTTGTCCTATAATGCGTTAGTTTGATTGTTTCAGCTCTTGGCGGAGGACCCAGCATTAAAACGCTTCAAATCACATAAGAAAAGTGTGCATCGCCTCAAAATAGTTGGAGATGCTCTGACCATCATAGTTGTAGCTGGTATGCTAATCCTCCTCCTCCTAACAAAACAACGTTTTTGATTTGGAATTCTTGTAGTAGGAGATGACCAGAATGTTTGCAGCAGATGAAACCTTAGAAGCTTTATAATTAAAAGTTCCATAACATGCTCCTTGGGCTTACTTAAGTCCTGTTTGCTTCAGATTATTTTAGATGTTGCTTGAGGAATGCGTTTAAGTGCTTTTAAAATTTAACAAAATGTTTGGATTGAACAATAAGAAATTGATTATCAACTTAGTATTCACAATGTTGAAAGTATCAATGAATGTGTACTGCTGTGGTGCCACTGATGGGTTGAAACTCAGATGCTTTAATGCATTACATCACTTTCGTTTGTAGTATCCAGATTGTTCGGACATTCCTTGCTTGCAATCCTTGTATTCTGATATGTTTGGGAAATGCTATTTCAGTGTTGTCACTCGATATCCAATTTTGTTATGTACCTGCATTTTTTAATTTTTTTTTTCTTTTCAGGATAAAAGGAATAAAGGACTCATATGGTTGATTGATACTTTGAGTAAAATGATGTGAATAAACTTCAAATGGTTGCTTTCAAACACAATTATGCATTATAGAGAAACTTGTTTTTACCTTTGGCTTTTGTTTTTTATGTTTATTGTTACCAGGGTGCTGCTACGAGATCTACGTAAAAGCAACAATGAGAGAAGAAGCACGCAAACAGGCAAATGAGAATGCTTAATGGTGTAATAGCTTTTAAAATGCACGTTCAATGGCTTTCTCGATCTGTTAAAGGAATCAGATGTCCAAGGGAATCAGGTATTTTTGATAGTTTAGTACAACAGACTTGTGTTTAAACTTTAAACCCACATTGGTGGTGATGCTGAAAATAAAGTGTTTTGAGATGTACAAGTGATTTCTGAAATGACAAAAATGAATGGCAATGGAATGTTACTTGCTCGTTTATCAATTTTGTTTCTAATACTGTAAGGCTAATGCTATGAGAATGTCCTTTATGGTTTTTTCTGCCTGTTGATGTTTGATTGTATTTTGCTTCATTATCATGACATTGAGGTTGCTTACATGGATCATTTTCTGCCATTTCTTTCAGTTCATTCATTGCTAGGTCTACACGAACATCTAAAACAGCAATGTTAGTTTACTCTTTTCATTTTTGACAAAGTTCTATTGAAACTGCATATGGACAATACGTATCTATTATTTCTCATTAGATAGGCACCCTATCTATTATCGTGAAACTTACCCTTTCACATACAACGACAGAGCATATGAAAGATAACTATCCCAAATTCACACACTTTCTATATCGAATAATATTATTCATAGTCGTTGACTACCGTAGTCAGACTACGTGGTAATATTCAATTAGAATAATTATTCATAGTTGTTGACTATGAATAAGTAATATCTCGTATCAGCAATTATGAATAATATTACTTTTCTATATCAATCAAAACAATACGATAGAGAATGTACAAAGTCACTAGTTATTTGTGTATTGATAATCACGAGAGAATTGCAATCACTAGTAATTAATAAAATAGCATTTTAACTAAATTGGATATCTTAAATTTACTATAATTTAATAAAATAAATTGCAAGTTAGTCCAATTTGCATGCTTTTATTTTAGTTGTGTTATTTATTAACTATGCATTATTATATATTTTATTAAGAGTTAATGGACAAAGGGTGAAAGTTTGATTAAATTGAGAATTATGTTTACTGTACCTTTTTATTGAAATAAATAAATGATCGATTGTTCAGTTTGAACGCCAAATTGTATAGTCCGCATCGCTTCGCCCTACCGAGAGAATCGGTATGGGGATGGAGATCTTATATTTTATTTTTTAATGTGTTTAAATTAAAATATATTTAAAAAAATAAAAATAAGTAAATAAGTAAACAAAGCCAGAAATAAAAGAGAGAGAGTGTGGAAGGAGGAAAGAGAACAAAAATTTGATGAGATAAATAGACATAATTTAATGAAAAATAGGTAGAAGCGTCTAAAACTAGACGACATGTTGGACATTTTTATTCAATAAATGATGTCACATCTGTTTTGTGCCTTCTATTTTATCACTAAATCAACTGAACATTTAAAATAAAAGATAGCATCGGAGATAATCTTACTAGACTATAATCACACATACACAGAACACTGTCAAGCCCTACAATCTCAAATCCATTTCTTTCAAATCTCTTCGCCTCCTCCTCCGTTGTTTGGAAGATTACCTTAGTTTGTCTCCCCCACATTACATATACACACACTTGTATACGTATACAGTATATATATGTATCTGCGACTCTGCGTAATCATATTACGTGTATTATGTCACTGATGCAAGCAACAATTGGACCCGTCTTCCGGCAGGTCCCCCGGTTTTTCTGGTTGGTCCGGTCCTATTTTCAAAACATTGATAAAACCATGTAGCTCGATTCAATTTCAACTTCTTCTGTGATCACTTCGTGTGCTCATCAAAAGACATTTGGAAACAAACCAATGCAAACCTATTCTTCCATTCAATTCTCGAGAAAATTACTTTGTCACCTGCTATGCAAACGCCCACCAATTTCTGAGCTGAAGAAAATCCACGCCCAAATCATCATTTCATCACATGCTTCCTTAACTGACTCGCTCATCCACTGTTATCTACATACCAACAACGTTAATGTTGCAAGAATCTTGTTCAACAACTACCATTTTCCTTCACCGCCAACTTTAGTGTGGAATCTTGTGATCAGAGCCTACTCGAAACTTCAAGGTTCTTTAGAATCCATTAATCTTTTTTACCAAATGCTTACTTTAGACCACCCCTTTTCTGCTGTCCCCGATGACTATACTTTTACTTCTGTGATCACTTCGTGTGCTCATCAAAAGTCAATTGTTCACGGAGAAATTATTCATGGGATGGTGAAGAAAAATGGGTATTTGATGAATTTGTATGTGGCGAATTCTTTGATAAATATGTATGCTGTTTTTGCGAGGGTAGATGATGCCCATAAAGTATTCAATGAAATGTCTGAGCTAGACGTGTTCTCCTGGACTAGTTTACTCTGTGCATATGCGAAAGGTGGGAAGATGGATATAGCAAGTCAGCTTTTCGAGGAAATGCCGGCGAGGAATGATGTTTCTTGGGCTGTTATGATTTCGGGATCTGTTGGATGTGGAAGATACGCCAAGGCCCTCGCGTATTTCTGCAAGTTGGGTAAAAGTGAACCTAAGGTGAAGCTGAATGAGGCTATTATTGTTTGTGCTCTATCTGCTTGTGCCCATCTTGGAGCCTTGGATCAAGGGAGCTGGATTCATGGTAATATAGACAAGAATGGTATTTTGGAAACTTCAAACGTTAGGACTGCACTCATCGACATGTACGCAAAGTGTGGGAGGATTGATTGTGCTAATCGAGTATTTGATAATATTTCTAAACCAGATGTTCACAATTTTACGAGTATGATTTCAGGTTTATCAATTCATGGGCTTGGTAGACATGCCATTTGCATGTTCAATCGAATGTTAGTTGACAAAATCAAGCCAAATGAAGTGACCGTTCTGGGAGTTCTAAATGGTTGTAGTCATTCAGGACTGGTGAAACAGGGCTTATCGATTTTCTATAACATGGAGAGCTCGTGGGGAATTGTACCCAAGATTGAGCACTATGGTTGTTTTGTTGATTTACTTGGCCGTGCTGGTTACTTGGCTAAGGCATTTGGAGTAGTCAAAAGCATGCCAATTGATCCCGATATTGTTGTATGGAGGGCTTTGCTTAGTGCCTGCAGAGTTCATCGTAACACTTATCTTGGAGATCGCATAATAAATCATATAGGGCAACTCGACTCTCAGAGTCGAAGAGGAGCTGAAATCCTGCTTTCCAACTTGTATGCATCTCTAGGTAAATGGGATAATGTTTCTCTAGTAAGGCAGGTAATGAGCAAGCAAAAACACCAATCAGATATTGGATGTAGTTGGATTGAGGTGAATGGTGTTGTTCATGAGTTTCGAGTTGCAGATCAGCTCCATCCACAGATAATTGAGATTCGAAATAAATTAAGTGAAATATTGAAAAGGGCTGGCCTAGTTGGTTATGCAGCTATTATCACTCATGTTTCATTTGATTTAAGCGATGAAGAGAAAGAGCAAGCAGTAGCTTGGCACAGTGAGAAGCTAGCTATTGCTTTTGGACTCATGAGCACTTCACCTAAGACTTCCATCCGAGTAGTGAAAAATTTGAGAACTTGTGAGGATTGTCATAGTGCTCTCAAGGCCATAGCCAAAGTTTACGATAGAGAAATAATTGTTAGAGACCGTTCTCGTTTCCATACTTTCAGAGACGGGAAGTGCTCGTGTAACAACTATTGGTAGTGGTCGGTTGTCGAAATATTAACACAGAGATGAACCTAACAAGCTGCATCATATATTCTTTGAGCTCTGATCTGTTGCTTGATGGTCAGTTGTCGAAATATTAACACAAACTATGTATTCTACAACAAGTAGTCGACTCAATGATAAATGCCTGCGAACCTCTCAAAAGACTCAGAATTGGTGCTCTCAAATTTTCATTTCTGGCCTCAGGTTTGAAGTGTGGACCAATCCTCTTGAAGGGCTACGCCCCACTACCTAGGATGTCCTATAGCTTAGGTAAATGCACTATCTACTTACCCCACTTCTGTTCTAATGTCCACGGTGGACATTGTTATAATGCCCACCGAGACACTTGTCCAGCTTTACACTCATTCAATGAATGTTAGACCGGTGGACATTATAACAATGCCCATCATGAGCATTAGAACAAAACCGCTACTTACCCACCACAATTGAGAAATAGAGTTAACTGCATACAACATGAACAGTACAATAACAAAATATTAACTTCGTTTTTATCTTTAATATTGTCCATAATGTATGAGCAATAAGTTTGCACTTTAAGGGTCTGCTTGAAAATTTTAGAGTACTGACTATGAGAATTTTTAATGTACCAATTTTGAACATTTATTAGTAGAATGACTTTGAATAATTTTTAGTAACAATTTTTTAAACGATCTAATTTATACTTGAAAGTTTATTATCTAGTGGTTCTAAAATTTTTTTAAGAAAATCATATTACACGTGTAAAAAAAAAATTAAATTTTATATAGCCACCTATCATTAAAAATATTAAAGTAAAATTGTGTTCTTACACGTGTTTTTTTTTTTACACGTTATTTTATTTTAACAAAATATTAAGTTTAATGTAGTTTTAAAAATATTTGTTTGAAAAAAGATCAAAATTTGAAGAAATTTCAAAGAAGGGCCAAAAATCACCAACTCCCAAAGATTGATAAATATAATTCAAATTACACTACACCGGTTTTGGACGGTTCAAAAACCAAAACGCCCAAAACCAGTGCTCCAAAAAACTAACAAGTACTAATTTTCTCAACCTTTCATGAACGATACCACTCAAAACCAGTCAAAACGGGTGGAAAAACCCTCCTAAAAGTGTACACCCCCTCTCCTGTTCTGGATTTGAAAGAAACACACAATAATTGTTCTACAGAAAGAGAAATAATAAATAAAAATTCTAGGCATTCTTTTAATGAACAGGTAATTTATAATTCTTTCATACCATTCAGAAAAAATAGACAACTTTAAAGAACAATGCTGAAGTCAATAGGCTGCATATTTAGGTTTTAAGAACTGCTTAATGAGCTAAATTTGAGAACCCATTTTATCTCAGGATGCATTAGTTACACAGAAGGGAAATATTTGTTGAGATTGAAGGGAAGAGAGTAAAATTCCTCGCTTCTTGAGTCGGTTTTAAACGAGCGAAATTTATCCCACCAATGCTTGCCCCTGTCTTTCCTTATTTGGCTGTCCTTGTGTAGCGTATTGTCGAGGAAATACGCTAAGATACCCGCCACAAAAGCTTCAGACGAGAAAGGGACGTTGATTACGTCGTTGAACTGGACGGAGAGCAAAAGAACACAAGAATATGTAAGTCCAAACATTGTATTTTGCATAGATTTAACATCTAAAATGTTGAAGAAATTCATAAGCTCAGTTAATTTTGGCGTACCCATCTCCCTGAGGAATGGACGGGACCATAGCCTTTAATAGCAGTGTACTCGTTGAAGTACTGTGGCACGGACAATCCCATAAAAAGGGAAAAGCCCAATATGAATTTCGTTCGGAAGCTATTGAGATTGCAGAACTGAAGGAAACCTAAACCAGCCGAACCTGAATATCACATAAGACAAAATAACTTAATGATAATGTGAACCAAATATCAAGAATGTTCAACGTCGAAATTTCTCAGATCATATAGACATACCCACGTAAGCAAAGAAGAGGCAGTACAAAGCAGCCACAATTGGTGCAGGAATTGAAGCAAAAACTGCTCCGAATTTTCCTGCACAAATTAGATAATTTAGTTATGTTGAACCATCTTGTCTGAAAACTCAGTTGTATAGAAGAAACACATTTATTTTTTTAAAATTCGTCTTCAACTTGCCCCATCACATGTAAACCAAATTCAATTTTTAAGTAAAGGCCTGTGCACAAACAAATGGATGGGGATGGTGGCAAGAGATCCGAACTTTTGCACACTTGGGTATTATGTAGAACCACGTCATATAAAGAAGAGGGCACAAGTTTTATTTATTTAGATTTTGTTTGACCAATTAAAGACAAATACTCGTGGATCAGCAAGCATTCTCAATCACAAAACAGTTTACCAAGAATGGAAAAGAAGATCATGAATCCAGCAGATATCTGCACAACTCTTCGACTGCCAACACGTGTCAGAGCTAAAAGGCCAGCGTTTTCACTGTTTGTTACCCAAGAAAAGCAGTTGCATCATCAGGAGATCAATTACAAGAATAGCACGCTCAAGAAAAATAAGGTCTTACATAGATACAGATGACCCGTTCCCAGTTCCATACAACCCAGATAATAAGATACCAACACCCTGCAATATAAGTGAAAGTTATTCGCCAAGAATCTGGCATTCAATGGTTTTCTAAAATGCAAATTTAAGATGTATTTTAAGTTTGCCAGAAAATTCTAAAAAATGGTGAATCGTGACCATTCCACATCATATTAGGCAATAACTATGAGCATGTTCTTTACTTGAACAAGCATGAAAGCATCTCATATTTGAAATAGCATATACGACATCGGATGTTTCTTTGATAATGTATAAACTGAAGATGTTTAAAGCTAATTTTATATTTGTCCTCCAATTTCAAGGGAGAGGCTGTGTGTTCACATGGATGGTTATAAAGCAAATACGGAAATACCAGTGCCCCACGAAATGGGATTCTTTCTAAGTTTATTACTTGAAAATGTTCGTTTCTCATCACTTCCAGTATTGCTATATGAATTTGGTCGAGCTAGTCATCAAGCATAGAAGTCTTTCATAATATTTAGTCTAAGAATAGAAGTTCTTCATTTATGATCACCTTTATAAGGTGCTGTGCAATTGTAACCGCATTCCGTGCACGTTTGAAACACACTATTGGACGGGAATGAAGAGTATAATAAACAAGATTTTAACTTATTTTTTCCTTAACATTGTCCACTACTATCCAATCCTCCCTACCAAGTGACTAAAGAAGATGGTAGATATATGACCTATGCAAATGACAGAATTCCTGTAAAAATCTTGGTTTTGCCTTCTTATTCTTCTTTTCTTTTCCTTTTTTTGTTGGAAATGGGGAGGGGGAGGGGGGTTCAGTGTCAGTGGGTGGGGGTTTGGTGTTTGTAAGATGCCTTGTTTACCTGCCAACCTACACCACGGCTGAGAATAGACGGCGGCAAGGGGGTTGCACTGGCATATCTTGACACCGCAATAAAGCCACCAGTGGACTGCATTACCATTGAGAACAAGTGAAGAAAAAAGAAAGTGCAACAGACAATTATCAGAATTCACAAAAGTACAAATTCAGTTCAAAAAGAGATGGTTTTGAAGTATAATGGGGATGCAAACAAGCCACATTTTCCCTTTTCATCTGACATTATGATGGAAAGGTATATTTTTCCCACCCAAACACAAATAACTAGCCAGTACCAAAGGTGCATTCAAGTTTCAGGCAAAGGTTGATACGTATTCAGTTCCTCCACGAAGGACCCATCAGATACATTTCCGAGTAGAGGCATTAAAACGAAGAGAGCATGTTTTCTAAGGCTTAAAAGGTTTGCTTATAAGTAAATAAGTAAGTTTTAAAATATAATTTTCTAATTATTAAAGTTGGAAATAAGTAGGTACTTATTTTAACACTCAAGTAACATTTACTTTCAAAATAAGTAACTATTTTTACTTGAAAAGTAAGAAAAAAGTAACATTCAAACGTGCTCTAAATATTAAGAAATTGACAGTGGGAAAGCAGGAGATTTTTGAAACATTCATGTAGTATAGCGCACTAATGATTCTAGTGTGTATATTGCATGGAGCAGTACTAGTTCAAGTGGGGAGAATGAAACAAAGGAAAATAAAGAGGAGATGATGAATAAGAGGAAAAAAACAAAGAAAGAGAGGAAAAAACCAAACTCGCCATCAGGATAAAAAAAATGAAAGACGCAGTTACAATAACACAGAAACGAAGAGCCGAAAGCATACCTCCACAAGAGCAACAAATGCAGCCATCATCATGGCAAAGGCTTCACCAGCATCAAATGAAGGCCCTCCCCATTGAAATGGGTATGGAACTCTTATCCTGCATATGCAAACCCCGTAAAACCATTAAAACTACCGTAAGCCCATTTGTCGTCATGTAAAAATAAGTCTCGATCCCAGTGTATTTAGCATATCAAATAATTTACTTTTGGCGTACGCAAACACCCTACTAGATTCATTATATCAACTAAAACATAATGCACACTGTACCGATAGTATTGCCACACTATAGATTAGCCATTTCACAGTGGCGTCATCATTGAACTGGATTATACATGTAATTGGAGAAAATTAAGGATCTATTTATTTTTATCAACTCATTTATGTCGTATTTCATTTTTATTCTGATCTCCACTCTGCTGATGATTTGTCTGTTTCTTGTCTATCCTAATAAAAGTGCCCCTAATTCTATATAAATCTATAATGATAACAGAAAAAGTGGAAAATTTATAAATTGTGTGTTTGGTAATGTGGATGAGATAGTACTGAAGAAAGAAAAGGATAAAAAGCTAAGATTGTACTGTCAATTCCTTCTAATAATATTGCGTACCTATTAAGATTTGAGATTCCGGTCAACGTTATTAAAAAGAGTAGCCCAAGCCCTTGATGTTTGTTAATGTTTCCATCTTTATTTGATGTGGGTACCAATCTTTGAATCTGAATTCTCATTTGAACTTTGCACGGACAGAATTACTTGTTTGAGCTTAATGGCTCTGATACCATATTAAAACTTGGAGTTGTAGCTTAAAAGGTTAACCTTACTAATAAGAGTAGTACAAGTCCTTTTATGTTTGTTAATGTTTCTATCTTTATTTGATCTGGGATTTTATCCTTCAGTACCAAACATGCACTAAATGAACATTTAAGGTTCATAAAAGCATGAAAACATCATAGCAATTCCTGACATTTCTTTTTTGGAATAAATAAAGAATAGATGGTCTTGTAAGAAAAAGCCTGCAACTTCTGTGAGAAGTCATGAAAGCAAGCACTAAAAGAAATGGAAATGTTTTGCACGCATAACGACAAATGTTAGGCCGGCCCCAGTCCCTCCTCTTCAACAGCCCTAGATAGAGCAGATCTACGTGAATAATGCACAGTAAAAGAATTAAACATTAAATGCCAAATAAATGATTGAGCAATATTTAGAGTATGAAAGCATCTTCGAGCGTCGTAAAGATACAATACTTGTCAGTACATTATTAAGTTGACAAGGTAAAGAGATACCAATTGAATGATTACCATAATTAAGGGGGAAAAAGCTCAGCTTACCACGGAGCACCTTTAATAAGTCCAGCACGGTCAGTTCTGCAGCTTGCTTGGGTCCTCGGCGCCTTGTTGTCATACGCCCCACCCACAGTAAGTAGGTGGGCATAAATCCACACAATTATTACCGAGAATATAACAGCAAAACGGTCAAAGATATGCTTTCCTGGGCGTATAAGGTGGGCCAAATACTGCAATAACCGGAAAATTAATTCCATCATGTTAGTTGGAATTATGGTGCATAAGATGGGGCAAATACTGCAATAATAAGCAAATTAATTCTATCTTGATAACTGTGACTCCACAATGGCATGAAGCATAGGTTACTTTCAACTTTATAGGGCTAGATATTTAATGAGGTAGTCTTTTTTAAGAAAGGGTGTACGTACTCAAAGTGCAATGAAGAACATTACCTGAGAAAAGATAATTAGAATGATGAGCTGCGGCAATCCAATTTCAACACATTTGGCAACCTAACAACCATGGGAAAAGATCAAATGAAAACCAATAGTTTTACAAACATGCAGAGCAAATGCATATCTTTGGGTGGAGAGAGAGAGAGAGATCAATAAACACTTATGCATACCCCAGGAAAACCGAACTCATAGAGCCCAAAACCAGCAAGAGCAACCAAGGGAACAGCTGAAAGTGGAGTCAAAAACCTGCATTGCATCGAAAATGATTGACCCTTATTAACTGAAATTGTGAACAGCTGATTCTGAATGAGAAAATCCGCCAAGATACCATACAACAAACGATATCTAGAAGAAAGTTAGGTGATTTTTATGAGTAAATTGCTAAGATATCGTACAAAAATCTTGTTGAGTATAAATGTAAATTAAATGCAATTGCTGGATTGCATTAACTTGAACAAGTTGAGGTAGCACAGCTCAGATATTTTTTGCTTGCTAAACCAAACTGAACAATAACGAGAGAGGAAACAAGAAGTTTAACTTGGAAAATGTTCCAAAATATAATTAAAAAAATCACCAAATGGTCTGCAAACAAAAAGTGCATTAGATACTTGATTGTATAAGTCCGGTCCAGCTAGATTACTAACAACAACATAAGTCTAAAACGAATAGCATCTAGGTGAATCCCATAACATAAAACAAACCTTGTGACGTTACGCCAAAGACCACTGAAACCTAGGACTATTTGAATAGTTGAGGCAACAATAAGTGCGCCTTGGCTTGCCCGCATTATCTTCTTAAATCTCTGCATGGGAATAAATGTTCTAACACATTAAAACCGAGATTTCAACAAGAGTAACTAGGGTATTTATGTGCTGTTTTCTTCTCTTTGCACACAATAATATGCAGAATCAAGTAAAATGAGGTAGTAGTATATGAAAAATCTTCAAAAGAGCCTTGTTTGATAAAAATGGAACATGTTTTGACCAATAATCCTGAAACTTATTAGCCTGGTCAACTTTCTTATTTTCAAAATAAAACAGCAGCATTTATTAGCATTAGTATTTGGCTGAGAGAAACACTAGAAAAATAGAAAAATACAGAGCTCTAAGTTTATGTATGACAATCACTAGGACAAAAATCTCAACATCCCACTAACAAAGAGAAGATGAAATGGGAATAGGGTTCAGATCACAAACCGATATAGGGTCTGGGTCACTCCATCGACCAGACAAGATAATTGATATCGTGGGCGCCACAAAGGTGTACGACCCTCCAATCACGACAGGTAATCGGGTCCCAAACCATGTCTGCAGCAAGGTGTTCAAGCCAGCAACAAAGAGCAAAGTCTGAATTACTTTTGCTTTCTCCTCCTAGAAAAAGGCAAGCGAGTAATTCGGTCATCTGGTGAATACCAAATTAGATAAGTCAGCATTAGAAAGAATTTAACTGGATAGTAGCCATTTAAAGCCGCCTCACATTTCCTCCGCCCATTTGAGGAACCAGTGCAGTAGGTATGATAACTGTTGTGCCAAGCATCACCAAGTAATGCTGAAACCCAAGAAGGATGGCCTCGGCTGCAACAAAACAATCCAAGATTGTCAAATAATCAGTCAGAACCCATAGAATACGTAGGAAAGATGCAATGCAACTTCAATTATACAAATAACAAAAGTTTTCCATAAACTTCAACAAACCCAGATAGTAGCCTCCATGAAATGAAAGAACAGACAGGTCTCTTAAGTTACTACCAATCTCAATCCCAATTTAGCCAGGAAAGCATTTTAAAGAATTGGACACCATATCCAGTTATCCACTCATGCTCCATACAAAATGCACATGACATTGCTCTCCATTTCTCAAAAGACTTCAATTGGTACACACAGGGAATAGGCCAATTCGGCAGCTTTTTGATCAATTCCTTGTGGAATCAAATTCTTTTTTCAATTTACTTATTCAGACAATTACAAGTTGACTTGCACGTATATACACGAAGGATTAACAGAAGCAATAGATTTATACGACCTGGCTGAGCTCAAAATCCGCTACCACTTTCTACCTAAACTAAAAAAGTATTAGACAAAAAGAACATAAGTATATACACTTAGAATAAACAAAATAAAAAGATTAAAAACAAATTGGCTTCCAGCCCACCCGAAAATAAAAATCAAGAACAACATTGGTTCAAGGAATCTAAAACCACTTTATACTAAAACCCAAAAAGAACAACAAAAAGAATATACTAGATTGTGATGAAATGTCAACAAAAAGACAAGAGACTGACGCCATGGAGGAGGACTGGTAATGCAGTAGGAGACATTGGGAAGCTGATCCTTTGGTGGATGTGGCGCTGGCTCATCTGCCTTCGGTGCTGAACCTCCGCCTGCCATCAATTTACCTTTTTTCTCTCTCTAAAAAAATGTTTCCAAGATTTTTCACTGCAGGTCTTGTAGAATCAACCTGACAAAAAACCCAGACCAGAAATCTTTCACAAAACCATAAAATGACAGCAGAAATAAGAGAAAAACTGCAACTTTATGAACACCCCTAAAGGTAAGATTCAAGAAAAAGCTCAAAAATCACCAATAAATGAACCACACAACAACAGCATTTACTTTGTAACACATCACACCACCCACCTTTTGCATCAAAAGTTAAAAGGTTTAGAAAGCAATATGAGGGGGTCTGGAGGAGAGCCAGGAAAATGAAACGGCAACAGCAAGGGTTGAATGTGTGTCTGTTTGTAGAAGAGCAATTATTGTAAGAAAATATAACAAAGCCCACATTAAAAAAGAAAAGGAAAAAAAAAAGTACCAAGATTGTCAAAATGGGAAGCTTTTCAAGTAGCAAAAATCAAGTGAGGGTGGAAAAGTGAGCTGAGTTTTAGCAAAAAGGTAAAAGAGAGAGGAGAGAGAACGGTAAAGGGATTACTTTACATAGATGGTAATGGCAAGTTTTGTCCAAAAGCAAGGAAAAAGAATACAATGTGGAAAAGTGTGAGTGACCAAAATATTATAAAGATAAAGATAATAAAAAGGAAAAACAGCACTATTGGTCCTCCATCTATTATTCTAGTAGCAAGTTGTCCACAATCTTTGAAAAGTTCACCACCAAACTTTAGATCATTTCATTTACATCACTGAAATTAAAAATTTATTTCAATTACACCACTTTGTTATGCATCGTTCAATTGTTAACAGATCCACTTACATGTCTTTAACATTCCATGATTATGGTGTAACTGAACAAAAATTTAAGTTTTGAAATAATTTTTAAAATTTAGTGACGTAAATGAAACAAATTAAAGTTTAGCGATAAAAGTAAAATTTAGTGTAAAATACAGTGGTATTGATAAAATTAATATATAACATTTTATTATTCTTGCACAATCAGTCTCGAATAAGAAAAGTTGTATGAATCTCTGTTAAATAGTCCACTGACGTTCGTATGTTGAATTTTACAAATCATTTTCTTTTCAACTTGGAAAGTGTTCAAAATTTTGAAATGAGTTATATTTTCCTAAGGGTCATCCATAACAAATTCATGAAGATTTAGACACTTTCTGTGATTGGGAACTCACTTTGCAACAATAATGAAAAATTAGGAAATAACTTGCCACTTTTTAAATGTTAAGATTAATTTTCCATTTTCCATTAGTACAATAGGTTGGTGACCAGCTCTGCAATTTCCCCTAAAACATAACAGCATGTTTTTAAATTATTATTTTTCAAATTTATTTTTAACTACTATTTTATAAGGGAGGATGATCTCCTCCCCACTATGAGGAATAATTATAATCCCTACTGGACACTTGTCCAGTGAAGGTTGGATAAGTATTTGACAAAAGTGTCAAACAATTTTCCTTTATCAAATCCCCACTAGACAAATGTCTAGTGGGGGGTTATAACTTCTTCCCACTATGAAGAGGAGATTATCCCCCATTTTATAAGACCCATAACTTTTATCAACTTTTTAACCGTATATTTCACCAATTTTTTTAAATTTACTAAAACCAACTTTTAAAATTTAGAGCTTGTTCGGTAGAGTGTTTTTGGGGAAAAAATAAGTTTTTTTTGTTACTTTTTGACTTTTTTTGTAGTGTAAAAAAAGTTGAAAAGTCAAAAATTATAGACAAAAAAGTAGATGTTTTGAAAAAAAAACTCTACCGAACATGCTCTTAATTTCCACAAAATAAACACTAAGGGTGTGTTTGATTCGTATGATTTGCCATGGAAAATAAAAATTTTCCACTCATTTTCCAGCTTTGGTCTGTTTGATTGGCAAAATTTTCCATGGAAAATGTATTTTCCCACTTATTTTCCATCTTTTGTTTGATTCAAACTTTTGATTTTCCATGGAAAATATTTTCCATGTTTTCCACTTTTGGCCATATTTTCTTTGTTTTCAAGGAAAATATTTTCTTGGTGGGATAGGAGAATTTATTTTCCATGGAAAATTTGTTAACCTTTTCCAATCCATTTATTTTCCATGGAAAATTTGTTAACATTTTCCAATCCAAATTTTCTTGGTAATTCATTTCCATGGAAAATATTTTCTTTCCACCCAAATTTTCCACTTGCAATCAAACACAACCTAACTTAAAAATTGGTCCACTTTTAACTTTTAAAGTGCAAGTTTGGAGTCATTTTTCTCTCTCTTAAACCTTTGCTTTTCTCTCTCTAAAGTTTAAAAATGACTCAAATTTTGTACTGTTACAACTCATTTTTCTGTCTCTTAAACATTTACTATGTTTCTCTCTCTAAAATTTAAAATAGATAAGAAAATTTGAGGAAACTTTGGCACAAAAAGAATAATAATGTTGTTTATTAGTAAATAAAAAAATAAATTACAGCCAGGCATAGAATGTTTGGCCAATTGGCTTTAGCCTAAAAAATTAAAATTACTTTTAAATATTTATTTATCTTTAATTATTTTTTCTTTTTTTACCAAAAGAATTATTTTTTAAAAGTAAGTTTAATCTTTTTGTTAAAATAATTAGTTTATTTATAATTCTTCAATTAAAAACTTAGTTTTGCTTATAAGTAAAATTTTTGACGCAAAGCATGTATAAACTTCAGTTATAAGGTTTTTGTTGAATTTAAAAACTCGTGTGAAAGATTAAATTTATATTTACAAAATCTTTTATGTGTAAAATAATTATTATTGGTAGTGACACTTGAACTGTACTTCTCACATTGGTACAATAAATTGATCTAAAATATCGACTCTTGTCATCTTTAGTATCATATTAAATTTAACTCATTTAGAATTTAAATTATTAGAGATAACGTATAGTTGTTTAAACTTTAAAAAAGATTATTAGATGATAAAAGACATAATTGCCCTTTCAAAAAGTGAGACTTTTTGTTTTAATTATTAAAGATTTGTAAGACATGAAAAGGGATGTTAAACAATCTCATCAATTAATAAAGAGATAGATTGTTGGTTAAAAAGTTGTGTGACTAGGGTGAAAAGACACATTTGCCCTTCAAAAGTGAAGGACTTTTTATTTAATTATTATTAATTAACAAATTGTGGGTGATGTCGTGATGAGAAGGGATCTTCAACAACCTTCAATTATTAAAGAAATAGAATGATTTTGACCAATTGATAATATAATAAAATTGTATTTACATTCACAAAGAATATCGGGATGCCCAAAAGATAAAGTGGCCCGGATTTGGAGAACTATAAATTAAGGACACTGACAGACAGTCACAATTTTTAAGTTTATGTTTGGCTAAGCCCAAAAAAGTATAAATAAAGTTACTTTTAAGTAATTTTTCATCTTTCTTTTAATTGAATAAGTTATAATGGTGTTCATTAATTAATTAAATTTTAACCGCAGTTCTAATCAAAATACATTTAAGACATAAGAAAACAGTGAAGGTTTATCTGCTTCTAAAAAATCAAGTAAAATGGTTTTCAAATATAATTCCAACAAAATTGGCCCTTACTTGAATAAATGGCATTAGATTGTTTTATTAAAGGGGAATGGATTGTTGGGTATCCGTTACACGTCCTGGGGTGGATCAAGATTCAAGAGCACATACTCAATAAATTAGTTAATCAATGAGGTTTAATGGTAATTAATTCAGTGCATCAAGGACTTGTATTGTACTCCTCTTTCCCGTAACAACATACGTACTTCTATTAAAAAAATTTAGTTATTATAATTTTTTCTTATATAACTTTACAATTAATATAATAATATTTCATATTTCATATTTGTTGATAACAAAGCACGTTAAATAAAAGAAGGAAATTCTCAATAAAAGCGTCTCTATTTATAAAGAGTATATTTTGTATTTTAGAGATAATTTTTTTAAGTAATTCAACAGATTCTTTATTTTTAACACTTCATTTTACTTCTTCAGGTAAATATTTATTATTTTATTTATATTTTATTTTGACATGTTTCCCTCCTAATTATTAATATATGATTTTCTTCTATTTTTCTATATATATATATATATATATATATATATATATATATATATATATATATATATATATATATATATATATATATATTGTATGTAATATTTAATTTAATCAATATATGAAATGTTGAAAATTGGAATTATTTGAATGCAATTAATCATACAAAGTAAGTTTTGCTCTACAAATTTGGAGAGTCTAACTTACTATATATTTTAAATAGTTAATTTAGAAAGTCTCTTCCAGCATATAAAAATTGACTCTCTAAAATAGATATTGTCTTATATTTAAAGAACATATTCGAGATGCTCTAAAATTTTAATTTGATATATTAATTAGTATTATAAATTGAGGCATTGAATAATAGAATCAATACATGAGTGCATGAATGAGACAACCCAATTCATCTAAAATAGAGAGCAAATCCGAGAGCAAAAACGTAGAAAATTCATCGAATCTGAGTAGCCTCCGCAACTGTGATCAAACATTGATATCTCAGTGTCCCGTGATATGGTCGTCGTGAAATTTGGACAGCAAATTCACAATTCGTAGTTCTTCAAATCAAATTATTAATAAGATCAAGATCAACAGTTCATTAGTGAGAAATTGATTTATGAACAGTGATGAATTTTGGTGCGAGTTTTTATTTGTTATTTTTGAGTAGTATTGTCAATAATCTTTTTATGAAATAGTTGTTTTTGGGTAAATTGTGTAGACTCACTATTTATGGGGTTTAGGTTTTCATTAGGTATGTAACTAACTATTTTAATTACGATGATTGGTTTTCATTAGGCGTGTAATTGAAGTTGGTAGGTGTATTATTTTGGTCCTTAGCCTATTATAACTGTAGTTGCTTTCTAGTGTAATAATTATATTGTTAATTATTAGCACTTAAATGGGAACAGTTTACTTTGTCTAATTTATACGGCACACCCGCATTCAAATATCAATGAAATTTTTTATTTTTATAGTAGTAAATCAAGATAAGGCAGTACTAAAAATAATTATAAAATGTTCGATTACTATAAAATTACTTTTATCAGCTATAAAACATGTGGACAAATACGTATATAGTTGATTTAAGTACTCAAGATTTTTATTTATTTTAATAAAATCAAAGTGACTCATATAAAATATGATATAATTTGAAGGGCTTTCTAGCTAATATCCTCTCAAACCTCACTCTTTCCAAACATCATTTTATAGCACTATTTTACTTGATTTTTGGATTATGTTCTCAATGATATAAAATGAAATTTACCATGCATTGTGGATCTTGTTCAAGTAATGATATTGAATTTTAGATACAATATAGATTTACAGGAATTATATTTTGAGTGGATGTTCTTATAGTAGGTCGTACGTAGGACGTCTAACCACTTAAATAATGACATTTGGTATTTATATTACTATATTTTTCTCTACTCTTTTCAAGCTATCCATTCAAATAAATGACACGTATATTTTGTGTAAAATTTAATTTATTTTATATTTTTCAATAATTTTTTATTCGAAAGTTATTTGGGTATTAATTTATCTTTAAGAATTTATAGTTGAAATTCTAAATTACGTTTAGAAGTTCTAAACTTAATATTTAATAAATTGATGATTTTAAATATTAATAAAATTCTTCAATGTCAAATGTAATAATTCAACACCCATTACTTTTCTTTTAAACTTAAAGAATACTCATTAGTATTAATATAGACTGTAAAATCACAAATGTTTGAACATAAAATCAACATATTACGCTCATTTTCTCATGATGAATTAGTGCCTATTATATTTTAAAAAGTTTTCAAATAGATATTCATATTACAACTCACATTCATTTATTATCCCTATAGTAGAGAGGGGTTATAAAATTCACTGGACACTCTTCTCTATTGTGAGAATCTTATCACTACTGTAAAGAACGGGCGTACTTTTTTTTGTCAAGTGAACAACCAGCCAATGATGATGGGCATAATTGAAATTGAGAAGCAATTCTATGGTTGGTAAGAAAAAGACAAAAAAACAGAACTTGGATGTTGCTTTCTATAATAGAGGGCCCACTACAACTAGCAAATCTCATGGCCTTTCCCTTGTTTTCCATACAAGAGGAATCTATGGCTATTTTTCTTACAAAACTAAACTTGATTCACATTGGGTCATACTCTCTTGAGTATTTATAGACTTTCACCTCACCAGACAAGTCGCTATTTAGTAGGATATGTATATATGCCTAGTTGAAAATAGTTTGTTGTTTCTAAAAAGGAGTTGGAGACCTTTTCTCGATTATAGAATAATTTGTGTAGTAAAATTTACAAGTAAAAAAGAAAAGATTGCAAAAAGAAAGTAGCTCTCAAAGTATGCACTTTGATAAGAGGTTTCTAAAATATTAAGGTAATTTACTGTTTTTAATTTTCAATTTTTCAAACAGTAAAAACGTGTTTACTTGGCCATTTTTAAAATTGCATTTTTCAAAACACTCAAAAAATTCACACAGAAAAGTGTACTCAAATTTTGAATTGATCAAGTTAAAATTCAATTTATTTGATAAAGAATCAATTAATTATTTCTACAAGGGGAAAACCTAATAAGATCGCTAAATATCACATCACAAGTGGTGCAAAAAATGCATTACATTTTTACATGTGCATGAGGTTTGTAGGTGGACCATGGTTTATCAACTTTTTTTTTTTCTTGTTTCTTTCTTTGTTGTTTTAGACGATATTGATGCCTTGATGAGCTATCCATTTCACATCCATTTATTATATATTTTTTTAAAAAAATTTGGCAAGCAGTTACTTCATAAAATGAAAAAATAGCTTGAGACAAAGAAACGAGAATAATTAAATTATTATCCCTGAGTATATATTTTTGTATAGACAAGTTCACTAGTTTTGTTTTTTTTTTTTTTTTTTTCATTTCACTTGTTTGAGAACTGGAAATAAATGGATTTATTAATAAGTATGCTAACTTCTCTAGAAAAAAAGAAATGCCTCTTCTTTTGGTATGACAGATAAATATCTTACAATTTCTATTTTTAAATTTATATTAAGATCTGTTTGACACTTCTAAAACTCATTTTCTTCAAATCACATATTTTATAAGACCCACAACTTTTAAACTACACATTTCATTAATTTTTATTAAAATCTATTAAAAATCTATATTTTGGCTAAACAGAACAGATGCTAAAATGTATTAAATTTAAATATTTAATTTACGAGATACTTCTTATAATTTCTCAACATGACAAAAGAGAGGGACCGTGGAAATAAAAATTTAAATGACTCCCGCCGGAAATGCTTGGGAGAGGGTGAGAGGTGGAGGGGAATGGGTATACATGGGCCTAAATCATAAGATCACACTCTTCGGAATTTCCACTAGTATCTTTTTCTAATTCATCAAACTCTCTCTTTAACTGTTAATTTGCATTTATCTGTATAATTATGTGAACTAATAATAGCACAAGAGGATATTATTAAAATAATTCTCAAGTGGCGTCATATTTGTCATTATTTGATTTTGATTAAAAATTTGAGAACAAAGTTAACAATTAATTAATAATATATTTAATAGGATTCATAATTTTTATCAATTGAGATGTTTAAATTATAATTTCAGTTAATCAAACATACTTTTTATCCACGTATTTCATATGATCCACTTTTTATCCACTTTTTAATTATTACACGATTTAAGCTCTAAAAAAATCGGACCAAATTCGATTAGTGTTCATTCAGGTATTTTTGTCCAGCGATTGTATCACCTACCTTAGTGGGCCTTATTCCTCGTTTTACTAATAAGGAGAGACTAGGTTCAGGTAACCAATGGGCCATAATGAATGGATCCAAAAGCCTTGCTTCTGAAAACCCAGAACACGAAGACCAAAATTCGATTCCACGGCCAACCAACATACACATATTAAGGAAATTACGAGTTATACCTTCTTCTTTTTTGTAAGGAAATCAAATGATTTATATATATTTACTAAAGAATGATTTTCTAAGCACTGATGACATAGAATAAGTAATTGTAAAATAATGATGAATTTCACATATTCAATATATAAATCAAGAATAAATCCAGAATTTGACAAAGAGGTGGATTGGGGAAGAGGGGAATCCAGCATACGGGGGTGCTGCCCCCTAAAGTTTTTTTCTTCTAAAATCACAATTACTTAATCAATTTTTATAAGAATCTAATATTTTTGTATAAGTCATAATCTTTAAAAAGTTTACAAAAAATCATTACACAAAAATATTCAAAATCTAAAACTAGCTAAATAAAGTTGTGCCCGACAATTTCTTACAGCTGTGAATTCTTCTATAATAGAATCCATATCTATTTTATTAACAAAGTCTTTCTCAACAAAAATTGTTATGTAAAAAACATATAAAATCTTAAGCACTTTTTTTTTTCTTTTTTTACTTATTGAAATTTGAAATAATTTCTCAAAATCAAGTAAACATAATGATTCATTACTCAACAACAAATCAAAATCCATATAAAATTATAATTTATAGATTATGATATAAATATAAAAAAAAATGGACAAAAGAAAAATAAATCCAATTGGGTTTGGCTATTTTGAAATTGGCCATTTAAGAAGTAGGCTACTTTTTTGATTGGGATGTGATGGATTTTAATATGTAAATATTTTAAATTTTAATTAGTTTTTTTTTTCTTTGTTTGGGATGTGATAGATTTTAATGTGTAAGTAATTTAAGTTTTAATTTAGCCCACTGCCCACTTAAAAAATGGGCTATTTTTTTTATTTGGGATGTGATAGATTTTAATATGTAAATTATTTAAATTTTAATTTAGCCAACTTTTTAAGTAAGCTATTTTTTGTTTGAACCGAACTATTGTTTAAAAAAAAAAAAATTATTACTCAAAAAAATGTATTTGGCCTCCTCCATCCGATCTGGTATAAATGAAATATACATTAAATAGCTATTGTTGGATAAAATTCAACATGTGGGGCCAAACATGTATATATTAAAATGTGTGGTGCTATCTTAAGGTTTTAGTCAATAAAGTGATTCACTAAAGACTATTTTGGACTAATGGGTATTAAGTGTCATGAGATTAAAGTGTAGAGACGGATACAATGTTTTAAATTGATGAGGGGCCGATTTAACAACATTGAAACATAATAACTGTCCTGCAGTTATATATACAGGTCATGGTCCCCAATTGAGCGTGGCTTTTCATAACTCTTTGTATCCCCATCAACAAGAGACACTAAGGAGAAAACCACGGATCAATTGGAAGACCATAACCCAGTTCGATCAAACAGAATCATGAATTCAGGTACGCTTCCGCTTCAGTATTAATCTTGGTAATTACAGCATGATGGTTATTATGTCACAGATGTATAATCATCTGTATTTATGAATTCGGTAGATTAATTCTAACAAGTGGTATGAGAGCCACCTTCATGTTGTATTATCAGATCAATATTTATATGTATATGGTCATGATTCGTTTTTTCGAAATAATAAATTCATGGTGTATCTATATATTCTTTAATCATGGATTTGGAAATTAACGAACAATTCGTATATATATTATGCATGTATATACGCGCAATAGTTGCAAAAATATGATTCCAATTTCAGTATGCATATTAACTCTCAAATATGCATGTGTATATATATATAAATATAGATATATATCTTGTTCAAGAATATGGGATTTCATTTTTTTTCGCAATCTATGATTTGATTTTTCGAATTGGGTTTTATGTGTTGTGGTCGGTTTTGAACATGGGTTTCTCGAATTTTCGGACTTCGCGGTTGGATCTTGTGGTTTGCTGATGAGCGGTGGGATGGCAGCGTCGCTGGCAGCGACGCTGCGTAAGGAGAAACGCAGCGCCGGATGGCGCTGAGTGCGGTGGCAGCGTCGCTCGCAGCGACGCTGCGTGTGGAGTTTTTGCAGCGCCGGAGATGGCGCTGCAGGCGGAGACTCCGGCAGTGGAGCCGCGGAGACCGCGGCGCCATATCCGGGTGTCGTTGGTGGCGGCGCAGCTAGGGTTTCAAACCCTAGCTGTTGCGTTTTCAGTTTTTGGGCCCAGGGACTTCTTTCGGAAATTAGAACTTCTAAAGGGCTTCTTTGTAATTTGTAAAAATTTGGTTTATTTAACCTATGGTCCTCATGGTCATTTCCTCATTTAATTAAACCCAAAAGTCTTAAAACCATTTAAGTTGGCCCTTTAGACTTCTGAATTTATAAAATAAGTCCCTACAGTTTTAGTAATCACTTAAGTTGGCCCTCTGAAGTTCTGAATTTTATGATTCAGTCCCTAAAGTTTAAGATTTTAATTAATTGGCCACTAAAGTTTTGGTAAAATTGCAATTTAGTCCTTCAAGCTTAAAATCTTTAATAATTGGCCAATCAAGTTTAATTAAATTGCAATTTAACCCTCCAACTTAATGATTACTTAATCCTAAAGCTTTGAACTTCAAAAATTCAAATCCTAAGGCTTTAAAGATATGCAAAACAGTCAATTCAGGTTCAAATTTTGGTATGATGGACTCTTTTGAGAAATATAATATTTCAAAGTGAATTAATTGAAGCAACATGTTGCCAAAGTAACCTCTCGTGTGGAAATTAATTCACTTAGAATATTAGAAGGTTTTGTGTGTGTGCTGTTCATGCGGATATTGATCGGCCCAAATGAAGGTCAATGTTTGGCTGGAATTTCACATGCACCTGTGGTGATAAACGCGTGACGATTATTTGGTTTAACGTGTGATCAATAAATCGGTCCAAAGAAAGGTTTATTGATTGACATGTCTTATTGTCAGTGTTTGATTGCTGCATTGAGGTACCACTTACAAGTCAATGTTTCTGTCCAAAGACTAAATATTGATGTTGTGCTAGGTATCTTGTGATGGGCCTTACCAATATATTTGAAATTATTATTTGCATAATAAAGTACTAATGTAAGCTATTTCTATCTCTTTCTCTATACAGCTCATTCATCCACTTCCACAATATCTGCAAATATCAATTCAATCCCCATGCTTAATGGGTCAAACTTCAAAGATTGGAAAGAGAACGTTTTAATTGTTCTCGGCTGCATGGATCTCGACCTTGCTCTCAGGATTGAGAAACCTGTTTCTCTTACGGATGTAAGTTCACCTGATGACAGGAGGAACTTTGAGAAGTGGGAACGCTCAAATCGCATGAGTCTTATGATCATTAAGCGCGGCATTCCAGAAGCCTTTAGGGGCGTAGTATCTGAGGAGGTAACTGATGCCAAAGAATTCTTTGCTGAAATTGAAAAGCGTTTTGCGAAAAACGATAAGGCTGAAACAAGCACGCTTCTGCAAAGCTTGATTTCAATGAAGTATAAAAGCAAGGGGAATATAAGGGAGTACATCATGCAGATGTCTCATACTGCTTCAAAACTTAAGGCACTAAAGCTCGACTTGTCTGATGACTTGCTCGTGCATTTAGTATTAATATCGCTTCCTACACATTTCAATCAATTTAAGGTCAGTTATAACTGTCAAAAGGAGAAATGGACTCTAAATGAGCTCATTTCTTATTGTGTGCAAGAGGAAGAAAGGTTGAAGCAGGACAGAACTGAAATTGCTAATTTGGCAAGTTCCTCCAAAGATAAGGGCAAGAAAAGAAAAACAGAATATGAAGCTGCTAAGGGTCCAGAACAAAAGAAACCACATAAAGACAAAGAGGGTTGTTTCTTTTGCCAGAAGCCTGGACATTTAAAGAAGGATTGTACCAAATATAACGCTTGGCGTGCAAAGAAAGGTACATTTCTTAGTTTGGTCTGTTCTGAGGTTAATTTAGCTTTAGTACCTAGAAACACTTGGTGGTTAGATTCTGGTGCTACTACTCACATAAGTGTTTCTATGCAGGGTTGCCTGTTCTGCTGAAAGCCAAATGATGCTGAAAGATTCATCTTTGTGGGCGACGGAAAATCGGTGGAAGTTGAAGCAATAGGCACTTTTAGGTTATTGTTAGGAACTGGTTTTTATTTGGATTTGAAAGACACTTTTGTTGTACCGTCGTTTAGACGGAATTTGGTTTCTATTTCCTTATTGGACAAATTTGGATATCATTGTTCTTTTGGAAATTGTCAGTTTAGTCTTTCATTAAATTCAAATATTGTTGGTACTGGTTCATTATGTTCATACGATAACTTATATTTGCTTGATACTATTGCGTCATATAATGAAACCTTGCATGTGGAATCACGTGGTACTAAGCGAAAATTAAATAAAGAAAATTCGGCAAAACTATGGCACAAGCGCTTAGGTCACATCTCAAAAACAAGAGTTGAACGACTTGTGTCAGATGGCATTTTAGATTCCCTAGACTTTACGGACTTTGATGTTTGTATTGATTGTATCAAGGGAAAACAGACCAAAACAAAAAGGTTAGGTGCCAATAGAACTTCGGACGTCTTAGAATTGATACACACAGATATTTGTGGACCATTCCCTACGGCTTCTTGGAATGGTCAACAATATTTTATATCATTCATAGACGATTACTCACGTTATGGGCATCTATATCTTATTCATGAAAAATCTGAGTCACTGGACATGTTCAAGGCTTTCAAAGCTGAAGTTGAGAATCAACTCAACAAAAGAATTAAAAGCGTTAGGTCTGATCGTGGTGGTGAGTACTACGGCAGATATGACGGTTCAGGTGAACAACGTCCAGGACCATTTGCTAAATTCCTAGAGGAATGTGGAATCGTCCCAGAGTACACCATGCCAGGATCACCTAGCATGAATGGTATAGCTGAAAGACGAAACAGGACTCTTAAGGACATGGTAAGGAGTATGATTAGTCATTCTAATTTACCAAAATCACTCTGGGGAGAAGCATTAAAGACTGCAGCTTATATTCTGAATAGAGTACCAACTAAATCTGCTGCTAAAACACCTTATGAGCTTTGGACAGGCAGAAAACCTGTTCTAAAGCATTTCCACATTTGGGGATGTCCAGCTGAGGCTAGGCCTTATAGGCCACATGAAAATAAATTGGACTCCAAAACTGTAAGCAGCTATTTTATTGGTTATTCTGAGCGATCAAGGGGCTACAAATTTTATAATCCCACACTTAAGTCAATTTTTGAAACGGGAACTGCAACATTTTTTGAGGATGTTGAGTTTGGGGGGAGAAATAAGGTTAGAGACATTGTCTTTGAGAAAGAAACTGAGGAAGGATCGATTTCGATTCCTACTATTACTTTTGACAATGTGCAGGTCTCTGTACCTGTCATTGATCAAGAAGTATATCCGGAACCTCAGCAAGATAATGTTGAAGAACCTCCTACCATTCCAGAAGTACAAACTCAACAACCTCAAGAACCAATACCATTAAGGAGATCCACTCGAGAAAGGAAAAATACTATTTCAGATGACTTTATAGTATTTCTCCAAGAACATGAGGAAAATAATGGAATGATGGAAGATGATCCAATTAATTTCCATCAGGCCATGAAGGGTTCTGATTCTCAAAAGTGGATTGATGCCATGAATGAGGAGTATAAGTCTATGCAAGACAATAAAGTTTGGGATCTTGTCCCATTACTAGAAGGTGCGAAGCCCATTGGTTGTAAATGGATTTTTAAAACCAAAAGGGATTCGAAAGGTAATGTGGAAAGATATAAGGCTCGTCTTGTAGCTAAAGGCTTTACACAAAAGGAAGGCATTGACTTCAAAGAGACTTTCTCTCCGGTTTCAACGAAAGACTCTTTCAGGACAGTCATGGCACTTGTTGCACATTTTGATCTTGAGTTACATCAGATGGATGTTAAGACAGCGTTTCTCAATGGAGACATTGATGAGACGATTTATATGGTGCAACCAGAAAACTTCGTGTCAGGAGACTCGAAGAATATGGTTTGCAAATTAAAGAAATCTATCTATGGACTCAAGCAAGCTTCCCGTCAGTGGTACTACAAATTTCATCAAGTGATTATCTCGTTTGGTTTTGAGATAAATATTGTTGATGATTGTGTATATCACAAGTTCAGTGGGAGTAAGCATATTTTCCTGGTTTTGTATGTTGACGACATACTGCTTGCCACTAATGATATAGGCATGTTGCACGAAACCAAGAGTTTTTTGTCAAGGAATTTTGAGATGAAAGATCTTGGGGACGCCTCTTTTGTATTAGGGATTCAGATACACCGGGATCGCTCTCGCGGTATTCTTGGATTGTCACAAAAGAGCTATATCGATAAAGTTCTTAAAAGGTTTGGCATGCAGGATAGTAAACCAGGGGACACCCCTGTTGCTAAGGGAGACAAATTCAGTCTCAATCAGTGCCCGAAAAATAATCTTGAAGTTAAGGAAATGCAGAAGATTCCCTATGCATCAGCTGTTGGGAGTCTTATGTATGCTCAGGTTTGTACTCGTCCAGACATAGCATTCATTGTTGGAATGCTGGGCAGATATTTAAGTAATCCTGGGATGAATCATTGGATAGCAGCAAAAAGGGTTATGAGGTACTTGAAGAGAACAAGAGATTGCATGCTTACATACAGCAGATCGGATCAGTTAGAGATCGTAGGGTATTCCGATTTTGATTTTGCGAGATGCCAAGACAGTAGAAAATCCACTTCAGGCTGCATATATCTGCTAGCTGGAGGAGCTATATCCTGGAGGAGTGCTAAGCAGACACTCGTAGCTTCTTCCACTATGGCAGCAGAATTTGTAGCATGTTATGAGGCATCTAATCATGGGATATGGCTGCGAAATTTTGTCACTGGGCTGCGTATTCTGAATGGTATTGATAGACCATTAAAGTTATATTGTGACAATAACTCTGCAGTGCTATATTCTAATAACAACAGGAGTTCAACTAAGTCAAAACACATTGACATTAAGTTCCTGGTTGTGAAAGAAAGGGTACAGAATGGACAGATTTCCATAGAGCATATTGGGACAAACTCCATGATTGCGGATCCGCTTACTAAGGGATTACCACCCAAGGTTTTTCATGAGCACACTGCTCGTATGGGTGTTGTATTTCTTGAGGATATCATGTTTTAGTGGGAGTTTGTATTTTGGTTGCTTTATGTTTGTTTTTGGACACATTTGTGTATTTGGATAATTTTCTGTACAGAAATAAAGTATTCAGTTCATTCCATTCTGTTACATTATGTTTGGTATTGATCTCACTTAAGGAATAAAGTCGGACCAATTGAAAATAAACATGTTTGGATCACATAACATGTAATTTTCATACTACACTCTCATGATTGATCTATGTCATTTGGTTGTATTAGTGTATGTGACCATTGATGGATTTAGTTACGATTAATGTAACGAAAGTCGCTTTGATCCTACATTGATATGATTGATGGACGAGATTGTTTGGAAATACCCTTAACAGTGATAGCAAAATTTTGAGCTCATAAGGTTGTGCACATTTATAAAGATACATGTATGGCCCAGTGGGAGATTGTTGGATAAAATTCAACATGTGGGGCCAAACATGTATATATTAAAATGTGTGGTGCTATCTTAAGGTTTTAGTCAATAAAGTGATCCACTAAAGACTATTTTGGACTAATGGGTATTAAGTGTCATGAGATTAAAGTGTAGAGACGGATACAATGTTTTAAATTGATGAGGGGCCAATTTAACAACATTGAAACATAATAACTGTCCTGCAGTTATATATACAGGTCATGGTCCCCAATTGAGCGTGGCTTTTCATAACTCTTTGTATCTTCATCAACAAGAGACACTAAGGAGAAAACCACGGATCAATTGGAAGACCATAACCCAGTTCGATCAAACAGAATCATGGATTCAGGTACGCTTCCGCTTCAGTATTAATCTTGGTAATTACAGCATGATGGTTATTATGTCACAGATGTATAATTATCTGTATTTATGAATTCGGTAGATTAATTCTAACAGCTATGACATGTCATAGATATTTAGAAGATCATTTGTTGGGGTGTGTGTGTATATATATACATTCCATGTCGTTCCTATATTTTAGCTTCTAATAACTGAAAATCTCGTAAAATAATAACTGAAAATCTCATAAAATTAATAGCGTGGGTATCAATTTAGCATCTCGTAAATTTTCTGGAATTTTTTAATTTTGGAACTTTTGGAGTATAAATTATAATTTACATTTTCTTAGGGACTAAAGAAGCAAATAAATAAATTTGGCTTAATGCACTCTAGCCATTGGGTGGAGATTTTCAGTTTTGAGAGAAAACCTGATCCGAAGTGCCTGGTTTGACCCCTAGGACTCTGGGGGAGGGTTGGTAGGGGGTCGACCCCATGACTTTTGAGGGTAGGGGTCGACCTCTTCTGCTTAGACAAGCAGCATAGGACAGATGGAAATGCGCATAATTTTTTTATAGAAAATTATAAATTGGATTCATAAAATACGTTGAATTATTAACTTGATAAGATTTTCAATGATATGTTATATGCCTTGTGTAGATCTCTATATCAATCTCGGCACTTTAGTTTATCTATGTGTTTGACGAGTTGGTTCTTAATATGATCATTGGTTGCTTTGAACTTCAACTCTTCAAGTGGATCATCTGTACGAAATATGGAGGCACAAGACTTGAATGCTAGGATATGCAATGAGATAGGCAAGTAATAATTTAACTACAATGCAAAACAAATAGTATCTATATTATAATGTGATTCTGTGCATGTGTAATGTTGTCGGTGAATATTTGTATATGATAAGTATAGTTAGGATATGATGATGTTACTAATATATATGGATTTTTTTAGAATATTCTCATACGTCCTCACGACTTATAAATGGCGCAAGAGATATACTTTGGCATTCATGTGCGCATACATTGTGTAGACCTGTGGTCTTTCATAATTTGTAAATGAGGAGAGAATGAGAATAAAAAGAAATGATAATGGAATCTTTTCTACATGTGTACTGTACAATTTTTTGTGTCTGGATATATATGCTATTCGAGACTCTCGACGGTTATTATATAGGCCATGACTGATTTGCATATATAATATTTCCAACTGCAGTATCTCGAGTTTTAGTGGGCAACGATGGATACAATTGTAATCTCTTGAGTTTTGGTGGACAACGATAGACCTACAGGCTTTGAAAGATGCGTGTGTTGTTGATTATATTAATATTTGAACTCATATGATATACCATAATGGAATTCGGGTCCCCAAGAGAGAAGAAACGAATGACCTAAGAGTGTTGAAAATCATGAACTTTGAGAATGAGATCATAATATTTAGTCACCATTTACCATAAACCACCGCTATTGTATCATAGCAACATAACACCATCGATTGCTATGTCGTTATCACAGTCACCACAACTACCATCATACCCGCCGGATTTGCACCGCTGCCACCATTACTAGGGATGTCAAAAAAATACGCCGCCCTGGACCCGCACCGCTAAGAGCTGCCGAGAAATAGGGGCGGTTTTGGGGCAAAATTTTCTGCCCCGCGGCTGGTTCGGGGCAGCCTCGCCCAGCCGCTCCGCAACCCGCCCCATCAATAAAAATGGACAAAAAAAGAATCGAACTCGGGTTGAAACTTATAAACTACCAACCTTAACCACTGCATCACAACCTGCCCCATCAATTTTTTTTTTTTTTTGAAAATTCATAAAATATAGTATAAATTATAACTTTCACTAAAAATGGACTAAAGAAGAATCGAACCCGAGTTGAAATTTATAAACTACCAACTTTAACCCTACACCACAATCCAAATCTTATAATTTTTTTGTTTCGTTTGATACAATTGAAATTTATAAACTACCAACTTTAACCACTACACCACAATCCAAATCTTATAATTTTTTTGTTTCGTTTAATACAAATATTTAAAAAAATTTATTTTATTTTTAATTATTTTTTCAGTTTAACAAAAAAAAAAAATTTAACTAGGATAGTTGGCGGATCAAAGGACTGCCCCGTCCCGTGAATTCGCGAGTCGCGGGACGGGACTGACCCGCCCTGATTCTGCTCCATTACCATTTCTAACCATTACTACTATCGAGACCGATCTATATCGCCACCATTGCACCACAATCAAACCTCCAGATCTATACTATCACCTCCGCCTCTGCTACCGCCACCGTCACTGCCACCGCCACCGCCTTCTTCTTCACTACCATCCCTGCTACCACCAACACAAACGATATCTTCACACCATCTCAAACCAGTGCAAAAAGCCACCATCACAGTTATCACCACCAGTCCATTTTACCACAATTGCCACACTCAGAATCGAACATTCCCACTGCTTCTCATTTACCCAGAAAAGCTGATAATGAGATCAATAATCATTGGAATACCCACACAAAGAAAAAGCTGAGAAAGATGGATATTGATCCTCTTACCCACAAGCCACTACCCACTACCACGAACAGAGGCGGATCCATCACATGGCGAGACCCCGCGTTCGCCCTAGCTGGAATTTCGCAAAAAAATGGTGAAGAAGGCTCGCTGGAAAGCCGATAAATGAAGCCGGAGAAGAAGAATGGCGGTGTGTGTGCGCATTCTGTGTGACTGTGTGTATGTATTATGTATATGTATTTATAAAAGGTTAAACGTGTGTGAGAGAGAGAGAGAGAGAGAGAGAGGGAGAGAGGTGTATGTATATGTATATGTGTGTGTGTCAGTTGGAGAGAGAGAGAGAGGTGTATGTATATGTATATATGTGTGTGTGTGTCAGTGTGAGAGAGAGAGAGAGAGAGATGTGTATGTATATGTATTATATATTTAAAACTTATTTGGTTGAAAATGTGATAGAGAGAGATTGTTTATTTTTAATTCAAAATCTTATTTGTGGTGCTTAATTTGATAAATTAAAAAATAAAGTAATTCCATGAATAAATATTTAAGTAAGGTTTTATTATTTTTTTTAATATAATAATTGCATAATTTAAGAAAGGAAAGTTCATAATTCAAGAATATAGAAAGTATTTATTAGAGCTTTTGCTTTTTTTTTTTATTTGTCATATATTTGACTTTATTTGAAGTTTTCTCTTACGTAGTATTGGAGGCGAAATCATAGTAGCATGCCACGTTAGTGCATAACGTGTCAATTTTTAAGCGTCAATAGCATAGGCAGTGCAAATCTTAAACCTGCTCTAAGCCACTGAACTTCAATTTAAATTTCAAATCTCATCGAGACGATTTCGAAAATATATTATAATAGAAATTTTGAGTCTGTATGTGAAATCTATGCCCGTTTGTTTAAAAAATCACGATTACAATCCATCGCGTCCAGATAAACCAAAGCTAGGTCCTCTACGCCATCAGTTTGTTAGCCTGCAATTCTTTTTTTATTGAATCCGTTAGTCTGCAATTCAAATTGGGAGATATTCAAAGAAATAGAGAATGAGGCGATCTTGAAATGGTTTCAAACTATGCGAACTCAGAGAATGCAGTTATCTAGTCTCACAAATTGAAATAGAGTAGTACTAAACAATTTTTAGTATTATTACGGCTTGTATCGAATTATATTTCACTATTATATGATTTTTTTGTTGTTTGATAAGTTACGTATTTATTAAAAATATTTTTACATTATTTTTTTACAAGCATCGACCAACGTCCGCCCTAACTGAACTTCAACCCTAGATCCGCCCCTGACCACGAATCAATTACCAAAAAACTGAATCTCTTCAACCTGCTAGAGGACTGGAGGCACCCGTGCCTGAAGTGCCAGATCAAAACAAGTCAAAACAAGGAGGCAGTGGTGGTTGACACCTCATTGCAATCAACCATTGTTGAACTTAAAGATGGAGACAAAAGTATAGCCACAAACCCATTTGAATCAATGGCCCACACAAGTTTCTAGTTTGGCAATTTGAAGGCAACTTCTTTTGGCACTAGAATTTTCAGATCTGTTTGTGTGAGAACATCGACGGTGATGGTGAATGGGTTTGGGGGTCACGATGGTAGTACGACGAGGAGGAGGAGGAGGATGCAATGGCGATGGTGGTAGTTCAAGGGTTTAGGAGTGGTGGTTGATGGTTGATGGTGCTAATGGTGATGGAAGTGGCTAGTGAACATGGTTGATGGTATGGTGAGTTGGTGTGACGTGGTATGGGAGAAGTTTAATTGTATTTTCAACTGATTTTGAATTAGATGGTCCAATTAATTGATAATTCTATGCACAATACTTTTAGAATAATAATTAATAAACAATAAAATTTAAATTTAAGAAAAAAGGGTACTATGTACTATGTAGTGTAATTTCTACATTTTTTGTTTTACTTTATGAAATTGGCCCAAGAAAATATATAGCCCACACCAAAAATAAATGTGCAGCCTAATTTTAAATTTAAACCCAAAGTAAAGTCGAATTCTAAGTCCACCCCTGATATCATTATAAAGACAACTTTATGCCCAAACTAGTGACTTGAACGTAGACATGCAACGATGTTTAATTGAGATCATGCCAAATTATAACCATTTTGACAATCTTCTAATAGGGAACAAAAAGGATATTGACATACTCAACACATATTTGACCATATGTTAGTCAAATATTGCTTCCTGTTCATTACATTGCTGGCAATCACATTCTCCTGTGGGAGTGGTCTTACATAATTGAATTAATTTAATTTCGTGTTTCAAAATCAACATAGAGGAGAATTTCTATTCTTTTTGAAAAACGACATGAACTCGAAAAATCTCGTCATTCTTCTTTTTTGTGAGATAATATGAGGAAAACATTCAAATGCAATTAACTTGTTTTTCTTTCTGAAAAATTAGTAGAGCTGGATAGAGACATAGAGTGACTCGATTGAAATAAGAATATAAATTAAGTTATTCAATTGTGACAAAATTTAAGGACAATGAGTCAACTAAAATTGAGACACGTGTTTAGTAATCTCTAAAATATATAACTGGCCTCATTTTTTAAACTCATAATCTATTTGTCGATTCTCGTGTTACTCCAAATGCTTTATTTAACGTAGAAAATGTGAATAAATTAATTAACATTTTTTGTTTTGCAAAATCATTTTTACTTGTAGTCTATGTATTTAAATAAAATTATCTTAGATTCCATATAAAATATCTCTTCAATATTTCAGAGAGTAGTAAGAGAGATAAATACTAAAATTAAATCGACTGAGAAACAATTCAATAATTATATTGGCTTGACTTTAATAGATCTACGTTAATTTATTTTCGAAAGATATTTTTCGAGCACTTGATATCTAATTCACTTGATATCTAACCACAAATTATTTCTCTTTTTTACACATGATAATTATTCAACGGTATTTGATTATTTTTACTTATGAGTCAAAATTACTGAGTAACACTGTAGTTGCAACGTGTTCGACATCCAAAAAATAGAAAAAAAATTAAAAACTAAAAAATACTCTTTACAAAGGGAGGCTGCAAATATTTAAGTAAATGGAACTGCATTTTTTGCCTAACTTTATAGCACTTCATGTGCAGAGAAAAACATAGGCCATGATTTGTTGGAACTTGGAACACCTGGAGACAACCTTAACTCCACGTCACGTAATTCCCACTTTGGTCGCCCACATTCACCTTCACCCACCACCTGCCGGGTGAGCCTATCATCCCCCCAAAACCTACTGTCACATTGATGAAATCAATGCCCAACTTAGAAAATCCAAGTTTAAAATCAGAGTCAATTAATCTTCCTTTCTAGTCCAGTCATATTCTCCCAAATCTCATCTCAATCTTGTTACCTCGATAACTGAGATTTTTGATGTATGGAGTTTAAAAATAATTTTTTAAATATTTTTAAAAAAATTGGTAAAATACATTATTACCGTTTAAAAATTAATAAAAATTATGATTCTCATAATATATGTAGTTAAAAATAAGTTTGAGAAAAAAAATAATTTATAAAACAATGCTAAACAAAGAGTTATACAAAATATTTGTGGTGTTACTAACCTAATTCCGACCTTTTATTTTACTCTGTTTGTTCAAGTTACTCCGTCTATGTGGATGGTGAAATGCACGACCAAATACATATTTAACATCAACTTAATAATAAATTTCAAAGAATCATTTCTTGTATTGCGTGTGAGAAATGAATACCATCAAGTTTATCAACTTGGCAAGCTAACTATTATTTAGAGTTCGTTTGATTTTAATTAAAAATTTGATAAAAAATTCAAATTAAAGTCAATAATTAATTTTAACTTCACTTTATGGACATGCCATTTTTAACAACTTTTCATACCGGCCCGGCCCATTGCCAAGACGGGCCCGGTCCCGCCCTTGAAGAGACAGCTCGACCCATCAAAGAAATTATGGCCCAGATCGACCCGAGGTCCTCGGGCCACACGGGCCGAGCTGCGGACCCACGTGAATTTTTATTTTTTATTTTTAAAGTTTAAAAAAAATTTGAATTTTTTTAAAGAAATGTAGAATGTAGATAACTAAAAATACAAGAATGTAGAATATTAGAAATGTGAAAATTCAATAATAAATTGCACAATAAAAAAGCTTATATTGACAATATAATTTTTTTGAATTATTGTAGAAATGTAGGTTGAGAGAATTGTGAATTTTTTAAGAATATGGAAAGTTGATAGGGTATTTATAATAAGAAAAAATATAGTCATTTGAAAAAAAAAAGTTGGAGGACCAACTTCACGGACCAATCCACGGGCCAACCCGTGTTCATTTTCCCGGCCCGGCCCTTGTCCAGGCCCGTCTTTGGATGAGTCTGGGCCATTCACGGGCCGGGCCCACATACGGCCCGTCTATTTTGCCATCTCTAACTTTTTAATTACATATTTCATCATTTTTTTTAAAAAAATCTAATTTTAATCAAATTCAATCCCACCCTTAATGCCAAACAAGTGTTGTGTCATGCATTATGTTAGAGATGTAAAACGAGTCGTCAATTTTAATCAAAATAAAATGAAAATGTAAGCTAATTAGCACGTGTTTGGTAGTTTAAAATATTTTTTTTTATACTCATTTTCAATTAAATATTTTGTAATATCAACAATTTTTTCAATTTTTCAATCACACGATACATTATTTTTTTATCAAAATCTCCTTAAAAAAACAATATTTAAACTCCACCAAACATGCATTGATCAAATTGAAATAAATTTAAGTTAAGTGACAACACAAAACAGACCTAATAAACCGAGTGACCTCCAGTGAAAACTTTCCGCTTACTATAATTTCCTGCCCGGACTGCGCGATCTGCCCGGACTGCCCCTCAACCCAAAGTACCCAAGTACACCTTTCCCTTTTGCCGTCTGACGAGCCCTCGCGACATTCTCTCTCTCTCTCTCTATAAATCGCGCCTTGTCTCTACAGCCCACCGATTTCTCTATCTATCTCTAGGGGTTTCTTTCTAAATCGAAGGATTTCAAAGGTATCTGCTCTCTCTCTCTTTTTTTTTTTTTTTTGTGTGTGAACATATGTTGCGTATAAATATGTGTGTGATTTGTCTTGTGCGTGCTTTTCTTTTGAAATGTTCGTGTGGTTTGTTTGTTGATCTGAAATTTTGAAATGGCATTGATAGGTTTTGATCGGAGAATTGAAGCTATAGAAATGAAATTAACCAGTGACAATTAGGGTTCCACCGTAATTCGTGGCTATCCAGGATTCTCGAGGCTTGAATTGGATGATTCTAGGGTTTTGCGGAATTATAATTGAAGAATTCTGTTTTTTCAAATTAACGAATTGAAGGACTCTAGGGTTTATCCGTGCGCCAATAGAATTATTCGTAAGGTATACTGGGCAATTGAGAAGATTTGAGGGAATTCAGATATTGCTGAGTAAAATAATTAGGGATTACGATGAAGGTGAGATTTTGAGCAGGGATTGCGGTGATTTGATGTTTGAAGTTGGGGTATTGGGTGGTGCGAAATTTGGGGAAAATGCAAAAAAGGAATCTTTATTATGCATGGGAGGGTTCAGCGGGAAGGCGAGAGCAGTAGGAGTCTACGGAGGAGTATTAGTCAGCACATGCGGTCGGTCCCACCCTTGGCTACGAGCAACAGAACTATAGCTGCCTCGGTTGATCATTCCTCAGTTACTTCTTCTACCATCACCACTACCTCCACGACCAGTGATTCATTTTTCAAGGTATTTTCTTGTTGGATTTTATGTGTTCCATGTTTTTCTTGTTTGGATTTTGTATGCCATTGGTTTTTTCTCTGTAGCAAAGTAGAATTATTCTTTGTTATCGGTGATTGTGTGGGAGGCAAGTGACCAGTAAAGAAAATAAATAATGCATTTGGGTGAGGGATTATGGATAATTGTAGGAAACCTTTTTCTTTTCTTTTATTTTTGTTTCTTTTTTCTTTACCTACTGTAATATTCAAATGGAAGTACGTCTTTTAAAGCCCAACGCGGCTAACTTGTTCAGTTTTTCTCAGGTTTGTAATTTTTTTGAGCAAGTGTGTAGCCGGGTTGTTCTATAAGCCCTAAAATGGGTGCAGTTTGCTTAGCATCTTCTTCTTCCCCTGGTTGAGCCTTTTGTTTATTGTGGTAACTGATATTTTTGTTCCACTTCGTATTTCTCTTACTTGTATGGGGAGGTGGAAGTCAAGTGATGGATATTAAGTTTCCATCAGTCAGGATGTATACGTGGTAGATTTCACAGTACCGCTGATTCATTTCATGAGCAGTTGTCTTCTTATATGGCACTCAGTAGGAATTGTTCGCGTGCAAGGAGTCAACAAAGTCTGTGCTTCTTCAGCACCAAAGGTGGTTTTGAATTTTTGGATTAGGTGGTGGCACAGCTGGTTATGCTTTTGAGTTTGAAGCTAAAGGCAGTGATGAAGGGAGAAGTTGTGTCTTAGTACCTTGTGCTCATCTGTTGTTACTATTAAGAATGATGTACTGATAGATAATTGAAGAGTTTATAATCAAGCTTTTGTTCCAGTAAATCCACTGTACTATTTGGAATGCTGCATTGTTATTTGTTAGTGTTATATGCTGTCCCTCTTTGGTATAGTTCTGGATTATCTATCTTTATGTTGCATTTCTATAAATGAACATCTGTGCAGTGATTGATAGGCAAGATGTTCTTAGAGTCATTTGACTCCTTGCTGATCTCAGTGAGAAGACATCATTTTTGGATCTAGTCTGTATCTTGTCCAATGTGCTAATACATGCAAAATAAAAATGTGATAAAGGTTCATGCCAATGCCATTCAGTTATAAGCCAGTGGTAACTGGTATTCAAAAATGTTCATTTAGCTGCCATTGTATTTTTCCGTATAGATAAATTGTTTTTGCAATATTTATAAGATTTCAGTTTAACCTTTACTCCAAATGAGATATTAGATTATTGAGAACATACAATCGACTCTCTTCCATATGTGGTTAATAAGAAATGTTTATTGTTGTATACTGCAGATAAGATACTATTAAATATTTAATTTGCTATTGAAATAAGCCATGTCTTACCAATTTGATGTATAGTGAAAAACTCATGGGGTGAACTACGGGTTCTGGAATAGGCCAAGTAAGCACATTGTATGCAGAAGTTTACTTCTCATGAAACTGCACTATTTACCATTTAACTTCAAAGTGCATGGATTATGTTTACTTCATTTCAATGTTTTCAGATACAAATGATCATATTGTTCTTGAGGAGGTAATGAACTGACCCTGATATGTTAACATGTTCCTCTTGCATATCAATCATCCTCAATTTTTTTTTTTTTGAATTCATTCATTGATTTGTAAGCATCCCGTAAGAACCAAACTTATTGTGTTGTTTCACTTAACCTTTTTGTTCTAATTAGTCAGAGACTTTATTTTTGTTTTAGTTTAGGCACTTCATCTACATCCGTCTATCGAAAGTATCGGAACTGGTGACTCGTATGACGGAAAAGATTATGTGGTTAAAAGAAATCATTTAATAAATTGTTTTCCTTCTAGATTGGCAAAAATGCTTGTTTTCTTAAACATTTTGCTTGTAAATTGGGTTTTTGTTGTAGAAGAATAAGTGTTTTTGTTAATCTTGATGATAAACATGTGCATTAACAAACTTTTTATGCCACACATCATTTCTGTGATACTATTCAGTAATTTCAGTACTTTCAGAAGACACGCGTAGATGAAGTGCCAATATTGAAGCAAAAACAGAAGTGCAGTGAGTAATGCAGGGCAAAAAAAATTTGGTGACCAAAGTGAGATAAAACTTTAAGTTTGGTGTGTAATAATATTTTCAACCCAGAAAATGATGTCTTCGTCAAAAGGTAGTTGTGAAAATATATGGAGAGAAATGAGATCAGTTCTATTAGGTCAATAACTTGTTACTATGAGTAATTATGCATCTATGTTTTGCTCTAAAACAACCAGTCCAATTTTTTTATTTTTTTCTTCTTTTATAATGGAACAAAATGAGGAACTCATGCTTTTGGTTGTAACTTGAGTGTGAAATGTGTGGACTTCTCTTTTTCTGTTCATTGCATATCAAAATACTTGACGGAATTTGCAGACAGCAATTTGTAAATGGCATCTAGTTGTCAGAATGCTTTCGTTGCTTGCAGAATCACATGTTTTTGCAGGCACTTTCAGTTCATGCACAATAATGATAAGTGAATTATTTTGTCACTAAGCATTTTTGTTATTCACGTGTTGTGGTGAAATTGTTAATTATTTCTTTTGTTTAACTTTTATTTTTTTCAAATACTGTCATTTCAGGGAGAAGTGAATTATTTTCCTTTGTTTATTCCCTTTTTGTAGGACGGTCGAAAAATTAGCATAGGTGATTGTGCTCTTTTCAAACCACCTCAAGACGCTCCTCCTTTCATTGGTATAATTCGCTGGTTGGTGGTGAGTAAAGAGAAGAAGTTACGGTTAGGTGTGAATTGGCTTTATCGACCAGCTGAGCTGAAGCTTGGCAAAGGCATCCAGCTGGACGCCGCGCCAAACGAAATTTTTTATTCTTTTCACAAGGATGAAATTCCTGCTGCATCGCTTCTCCATCCATGCAAAGTTTCTTTTCTTCCAAAGGGTGTTGAACTTCCTGCAGGGATATCCTCATTTATTTGCCGGCGAGTGTATGACATTGAGAATAATTGCCTTTGGTGGCTAAATGATCAAGACTACATTAACGTTAGTTTTTGTTAGCCTATATTCTCTTCTGTGTACTAACTATATTTTTTTTGTAATTGTGTAAACTCACAGTTAGAAAGGTTTGGGAAGGGAGTGGGAAGTGTTTGTAGTTGGATGCGTATCTTAATTTTCTTTTTCCTTTATTCATTACAGATGCTACGCTTTGCTCTATTTTTCCTCCATTGATCAGGCTTTCCATTCTTGTAGGAGAGGCAAGAAGAAGTAGATCAACTTTTACATAAAACACGAAGAGAAATGCATGTAACTATGCAGTCTGGCGGCCCTTCTCCAAAGCCAATAAATGGTCCGGCATCAACCTTGCAATCAAAATCTGGTTCTGATAATGGACAAATCGGCGCAACTTCTTTTTCTCCTCAAGTTAAGGGAAAGAAGAGGGAGAGAGGCGACCAGGGTGCTGATCCTATCAAAAGAGAACTTTCTTCAAAAACTGACGATGGCGATTCTGGTATTTACAGAGCTGAAAATAGTTTGAAATCCGAGATAGTGAAAATAACGGGAAAAGGAGGTCTCATGGATTTGGAGGGGGTTGAGAAGTTTGTCCAACTTATGCAACCTGAGAGAATGGACAGGAAAATGGATTTGATTAATCGTGCTTTGCTTGCAGGTGTGTTGGCTGCCACCGATAAGTTTGATTGCCTTAATCAGTTTGTGCAGCTCAGGGGTTTGCCAGTGTTGGATGAGTGGCTCCAGGACATCCATAAAGGGAAGATTAATGATGGTAATAGTTCCAAGGATGGTGATAAATCTGTGGAGGAATTTCTTTTGGTTTTACTCCGTGCACTTGAGAAGCTCCCTGTGAATCTCCATGCCCTAAAAATGTGCAACATTGGCAAATCTGTGAATCATTTACGTTCACATAAAAACTTAGAAATTCAGAAAAAGGCAAGGAGCTTAGTTGACACATGGAAGAAACGTGTCGAAGCTGAAATTGATGCGAAGTCGGGATCAACTCAAGCTGTTTCTCCATGGTCTTCCAAATCTCGACTTCCTGAGTCTTCTCAGGGTGGCTGTAAAAATTCAAATGGTTCTGATGTTGCAATTAAAAGCTCAATTACGCTGCTTTCTGCTTCTAAAACTTCTTCAGTGAAGTCTTCGCATGGGGAGAATAACACAAAGTCCTCATCCTCATCTCCTGGTCGTATAAAATCAACATCATCACCTGTAACAGGCAAAGATATCCAGCCCAGAATTTCTGTTGGTAGTGCTTCCGATGTGCCTCTATCCAGGGAGGATAAGAGCAGCAGTTCTGTTCAATCTCATAGTTACAATCAGTCGCTAGTGAAAGATGACGTAAAGGGTTCTGCTGCTGGTTTGATGAGTGTCAATAAAATCTCAGGAAGTGCTTCTCGGCATCGGAAGTCTAGCAATGGTTTTCCTGGGACACCTGTAACTGGAGGCCTAAAAGAAACAAGCTCAAGCAGAAGCTCTTCACTGCACAGAAATACTGCGTTAGAGAAGTCATCTCAGCCTGCCTTCAACAGCGACAAGGCTCTCGAGGCACCTGTTAGTGAGAGCAGCAGTCATAAGCTAATCGTTAAGATACCTAACCGTGGACGCGTTCCTTCACAGGGTGCTAACGTAGGATCTTCAGAAGATCCTTCCATTATGAGCAGTCGAGTTTCTTCTCCAGTGCATTCAGAGAAGAATGATCAGATTGACCATAATCCGAAGGAAAGGAGTGATGCAGATCGACCAAATTTTACTTCAGATGTGAATATGGAGTCATGGCAAAGCCACGAGTCCAAGGATGTGACGGCTGGTTCTGATGAGGCTATTGGGTCACCTGGAGCTCTACCTCATGAAGAACAAAGTAGGACCACTGAAGTATCCAGGAGAATCGTTGAAGCCTCGAAAAGAAATGACTTGAAGTCGTGTGAAACCTCATTCAGCCCTATGAATGCTTTGATTGAGAGCTGTGTTAAGTATTCTGAAGCGAATTCATCTGTGTCACTTGAGGATGATATTGGAATGAATCTACTTGCTAGTGTGGCTGCTGGAGAAATGTCCAGAACTGATTCTCCAGAAAGAAGCACCCCTGTAGTTGATGAACTTTCCACACATGAGGATGGAAAATCAAAGTCATCTCCTAATCAGCGAATTGCTGGAAGCCAAATTCTGTGTTCTGATGGTGGTGATAGCAAGAATCAGGTTATAGCTGGCACTTCGATGTCTGAAGAAGGATTGCATCCGTCTAAACATGCATCCCTAGAGTACTCTGGGGAAAGAAGAGGCGCTTCATCTCAAGTTATTGAAGATTTGCTTACTGGAGAGTGCAATAAACACGTGAACTTGAGAACCACTGCTGATCCTCAGGGGGATATCAGCGAGAAATCTTGTGAAATGAAGAGGTCTGTTTCTTTGATGCCATCAGGCACAATGGAGAAGATGAAAGATGGTGAATTAAGTGAAAAAGCTATTGAGGAAAAGGTTCTTTCAAGTAATGTTAATGCTGATGCCATTTTAGACTGTAAACCTCGTGGAAATAACAACTTGGTATCCCAGGACATAGTCAGCCATGTTCTTTCTAATGTAGAAGGCGGTAAGCGAGCAGCTGAAGTTGTAGCATCGTGTCACTCATGTGATGGTGACAGCAAAAATGATGTGAAGGAAGAGTTGAGTACTGGCTTTCATTTGGAGCAAGAACCACCTGCAGTCGTTGCGTCATCTGCCTTCACAGAAAGATGTGATAATGAAATGCTACAGAGAACTGTGTCTGGGAAGAAAGTAATTTCAGAAAATGATAATGACGTCACAGTAGAAAAAGGTGATGAAAAGGATTCTGTGAATTATGTTAAACAGTCTGAGAGGCAAAACTTTGATAAGGGAGCAGGCAGGTCTAATGTTGAAGATCAAGGTGTTAGTTGTTTAGATACTACTATGGATGACGTGAAGAATCAAAATATAGAGGCGAATGTAGAGAACAATGAATTCCCAGAGCACCAATCTAGTATACCCCCTCCTCAGAAAGAGTCACCTGCTATTTCTTCCGAAGAAGCACCGAAAAAAACTGAGTTGAGAGAATCCAAGCTTCCTGTTGTTGAAGCAGATGAAACTGAGGAATGTGCTTCCTCTGTGGCCGAGGCTTCATCTTCTTCTGCTGCCGCACCTCCAGAACCTGATGCAAAGATTAAATTTGACTTGAATGAAGGTTTTATTGCAGATGATGGAAAATATGGTGAGCCAGTCAACTTCATAGCCTCTGATTTAACCAGTGTTCATGTGATCAACCCGTTGCTTTCTGCTGTAAATTCTGTTTCCAGTGGCTTTCCTGCTTCCATTACAGTGGCTGCAGCTGCAAAAGGGCCTTTTGTTCCTCCAGAGGAACTATTGAGAAGTAAAAGTGAACTTGGATGGAAGGGATCTGCTGCCACTAGTGCATTCCGACCTGCTGAACCCAGAAAAGCCCTTGAATTGCCTTTGGGGTTGACAAATGTATCCTATTCTGATGCTTATACTAGTAGACATATCCGCCCTGTGTTGGATATCGATCTAAATGTGCCAGATGAAAGAGTTCTCGAGGACATGGCTTCTCGAGATTCTGATTTAGCAGTCAATTCTACATCTGATTTCATAAGTAATCGTGGTATGACATTGAATGAGTGCATAGGAGCTGCGCCTGCTCGTGGCTCTGTGGCACTTGATCTTGATTTGAACAGAGTTGATGAAGCTGATGAAATGGGGCAATGCTCTTCAAGCAGCAATTTTAAAGTGGAGGGTACAGATTTGCCTGTTGATTCAGCAGGTGGTTTACCTACTGGTGATGTTAGAATGGATTTTGATCTAAACGATGGGCCTGTAGATGATGCTAGTGCGGAACAGTTTTCATCAAGTCATCAGGGTAAGGGAGGTATGCTGTCTCAGCTGCCTACTGCTGGCCTGAGAATGAACAACGTAGAACTTGGCAACTTCTTGTCTTGGTTTCCCCCTGGGAATACGTACTCAAATGTGACAGTTCCGTCAATGTTACCGGACCGAGGGGACCAGCCCTTTCCCGTCGCTCCTCCTGGTGTGCCACAAAGAATTTTTGCTCCTACCGGTGGTACCCCGTTTGCACCCGATGTTTATCGGGGACCGGTTTTGTCATCATCTCCTGCAATCCCTTTCCCATCTAGCTCTTTCCAATACCCTGTGTTTCCTTTTGGAACCACTTTTCCTATACCATCTGCCACTTTCTCTGTGGGAACAACTTCATATGTAGATTCTTCATCTGGTGGAAGGCTATTTACTGCTCCTGTAAATTCACAGTTTCTGGGCCATGTTGGTGCGGTCTCATCCCAATTTCCCAGACCTTATCTGGTTAGCCTTCCTGACGGTGGCGGTAATGGTGGCTTGGATAACAACAGAAAGTGGGGCAGGTCGGGTCTGGATCTCAATGCTGGCCCTGGTGCCATAGATATGGAGGGTAGGGAAGAGATGTTGCCTCTGGCATCAAGGCAACTTTCTGTTGCTAGTTCACAAGCACTAGCAGAGGAGCAAGCAAGGATTCTCTCGGTTTCAGGTGGTATTTTGAAGAGGAAGGAGCCTGAAGGAGGCTGGGATACTGAGAGCTTCAGATACAAGCAATCTTCGTGGCAGTAGGAACAACATACTGGAATCTGGTGCGCTTTTAAATCCTTGTAAGTATTTTTTCTTACATTGTGGAATATAAATAATTGGAGAAACTAACTTCAATCTGTAAGCATAAAAGTTTCAGTTCTTGTTAGTAATACCCAATGATTGAAATGTTTCAGGGATATTTATCTGCTAACTTATCAGTTGTTCCTTCCCTGAGCATGACATTTCTGGAATTTATTTTAACATACTGTTCCAGTTCCTTCTGTGCTATTAAATAACGTTGGTAATGAATTTTTCGCCTTTCCTTTTGATCACCTGGAGACGTACGGTTACTTTTAGTGTGTAGATGATATGTGCGTTAATTGAGGTTATCTTTCGCATTCCTCTAACTTTGTACTTTTCCTTCTCATTTTTTCTCCAGTGGCTGGACGAGCCAAATCATGAATCATTACCAGGCTGGATCTCTCTCGGAGAATGGGTGGTAAGTGAATAGATGTTTTCATAGTCTCCGACCCCCATCTCTTAAGTGCGTCAGTTGTGGCACAAAAGTTTCATGGGGTTTGCTAGATTTGGTCCTTTGTGGGAGGACGGAGATAACTTTCCTGTCTGTAGATATTTAACTGTTGGAAAGCATGAATTCTCTGATGCCCAGATACTGAAGATTGATACCCATACTGATTTGATGCATTATCCCTGGAATCATTCTGGAAACGATATTGGAACTGCACTGATTGACGTGGAAGCCCGTTTTTATGAGTATTTATTTTAATTTTCTCTCATTGCAGCTTGTGCTTTTCAACACACTTGATCCTCTCTTTTCACCATTATATACTCATATCCAGATGACTCTGAATTTTGGCATCGAAAGCTTTTAATCTCTGATGGTTCAATTGTTGTGTCTTTTGTAGTATTTTAGTTTGGTTTTCCTGTCTTGACAATAGTAGACATTAGTTGTACTATCTGCTGATGCATGTTCTGCTCAAGAATGATAATTTCATCACAGTACAGCGAGATCATGTGCATTCTTTGTCAAAGTCCTCTTGTACCAATAGATTTATTTACAAAGGAAATGAAGTGCCCTGTGATGAAATAAAAGAGTGCTGATAGTCAAGGGAGGCAGGCCCGAATTTGTTTTTCTCAAACCATAATTACTAAGTTAATTTTTATGAGAATGTAATGTTTTTAAATAAGTCGTAATCTTTAAAAAGTTTATAGAAAATCATTGCACAAAAATATTCAAGAACTAGAATTAGCTTAAGAAAGTGTTCGACGATCTTTAACGACCGTGATTTTTATATTATAGACTCTATATTTATTTTATTAACAAGGCATTTTTCAACAAAATTTATTATGTAGTTGATGCACAAAAATTATTCTATAATATAATTTTTATCTATTTTATCTTAATACAGGAAGGTGCAACAAATTAAAAAATTCAAGCTAACTTTGATAATTGCAGTCGAACACATTCAGATAGTTTAACACATGACTGGACTTTGGCCCAATGAGGCCCAAGCCTATCTCCACGAGGGGAGGGAATGGGGTTGTATTATGTACTTTGTGACGTGATGATTAGTGGATACATTTTAAGTTGATTTGATTTTGTATACAATTGTGACTCTAGATGATAAGCTCTTGCATAATTGGAACTTAATTTTTTTCATTTTAGGACAATGAAATTCGGTAGGGGTGGACGTCAGGTGGTTCGGTTCGGATAGTAGAAGAACCGGAACTACCCGTTCATGTTCGAGTATTTTGTAAAAATAACTGGAATCACCAACTCTCAACCGGATCCAGAACCACCAGTTTCGGTTCTATCCGATTTTTTTTTTTAATAATTGTCATTTCAATGCACAAATAAACAAATTTTTTAAATCATAGGCACCAAAAAATAGTATGAAAAATATTCAATAATGTAAATTAAATTATTAGTCATTTACTCATTTTCATACTTTTGACCCTTGATCTATTAGTCAATATTAATTTTGAAAATGAACATTGGACAATACGAATAAATTATTGGGTTTAGTCACACGTTCTATAAAATTTACTCTCATAATCTATAATTTTTTTTTTTTTACTAAACATATACTCTCATTGTCAAACTTTAAATTAAAAAGGAGAAGGTAAAATAGCATAAAAGACAACAAGAAAAGAATGGAAAAAAAAACAAAATCATCATTGTTTTTGCCCATCTTTATAGCACCTCATGTGCTGAAGTGGTACATAGCCCATGAATTGTTGGAAAACATGGAGACAACCTTAATTCCACGTCAGGTACAACCCAAATAGGGCCCCACTTCCCCAGTCACCTCCACCACCACCCGTTGGTGACTCTATCGCTCCTTCAAAGGGTAAAAAATACGATTAGTCACCCAAACTTTTTGCAAAATTTTCATTTTAGTTATGTAACATTTTCTTTTTCAAATTTATCACTTAATTAGTGGTATTGTTGTAAGTTGTACTATAGTCGCTTTTTTTACATAAAAAAGTCATGTTTATTTAACACATTGTTGTGATAAAACTTGTATATTAATTTTTAAGGCACGTCTTTCGTAATAAAATTGCAAGTTTGAGTATTCGTCGGCCATTGCATTAAACTAGTATAACTAGAAGTCAATGTTAAACAAATTGGTTTGCAAAGTAAAAAATAATGTTAAATTTTGGGAAATTTTTTATTGAGATGAAACTAAAACGAAAATGAAGATGAGAAAAATGAACCTACCCCAACCTTGGGTACATTGATGAAACCAATATCTAGTTTAACTGTCCACATTTGAACAATAAATGTCCATTGAAATGTGTTTTAAGCTTATTTTATTTTATTTTTTTTATAATTTATCTCAATTGTAATGTGTATTAATTATCTTTTATTTAACATTTTAAAATTTATCTACATTATTTCTCTTGTACAATACTTTTTTATTCTTCTCTATTTTACTTATTATGTGTACAACAATCCATATTAAATATGTCTTTATTTAACTTTATATAGTTTATCTACATTAATTTACACATTATATTCTTTAATTTTGAAAAATTTACACATTATTAATTTTGACCTATAAATTAAAATATGAAAAATACAATTTGAACTCTAATATTTATAGTTCATAAACGAATAGTTCAATTAAATAAAAATATTTGAACATCAAATTTGTGACAAAGTTATTTTTCTTTTTATGTTGTAACGACAAAATTTAAGTTTAAATTTTAAATAATATGATTACTTAATAATAATAAAATAATTTTAATTAACACGTTTGTTAATAATTATAAGTTTAAATTTTAGTTATTTTATAATAGTTCGTAAAATATACAAAATAATTTAGTATATTATCAATTTGTTAGTTTCTTTTAATTTTTTTATAAAAAATAAAAGTATCAAACCCATTTGTACTTTTTTACAAAGGTTAAAAATTCAATTAAAATTTTCTCTAATTAAAAATTAGAGCATATTTTTTTTTTCATCAAATAAGGATCAATTACGCACTAAAACATATAAATTAGAGATTTATAGAGACCATTTTTGCACTAAAGACAAATGTTAGTTTTGTATCAATTTTTTTAATTAAAACCAAGGGTGTATTTATTTTTTATCAAATAAAAACCACACCAAAACACATTATAAATTTGTGTGTGCTAAGAACTAAAAGTTAGTGACCATTTCCACACTAAGAGAAAATATTAGGAACCATTTGCGCCAATTTACCTCGTAGAAGTGAATGCTCCCTTTACAGTCCAGTTATATTCACTCAATATCACCGAATCCTGGGTGCCTCGATAGGTGAGATTATTATAATCTCCTGCTGCCCGGACTGATCGATCTGCCCGGACTGCCCTAACACAAAGTACAGCCTTTACCTTTTGCGCTCTGACGAGCCCTCGCGACATCCTTTCTTCTCTCCATATATAAATCGCCCGTGTCTCTATAACCCACTGCTCTCTCTTTCTAAATCGAAAGATTTCGAAGGTCTTTGCGTTCTCTCTATATGTGTGTGTGTATAACTGCGTGTATATGTTTTTGTGTATGTGTGTGATTTTGTTTAGACGATGTGGTTTATTTGTTCGATCTAGACTCTTGAACTGGAATTTCATAGGTTTTGATCTGAGAATTGAAACCCTAGAAACGAAATTAAGCTGCGAGAATTAGGGTTCCGCTGTAATTTGTGGCTATCCATGTTTTCGAGGCTCGGATTGGATAATTTTAGGGCTTTAAAGAATTATAATTGAAGAATTCTAGGGTTTTTGGGTGCCCCGATTGAATGATTCATTAGGGATATTGGGCAATTGAGAAAAATTGAGGGAGTTCATATATTATTGATTAAAACAATTAGGGATTACCATGAAGGTGGGATTTTGAGCGGAGTTTGGAGTGATTGATGTTTGAAGTTGGGGCATTGTGTGGTGAGAAATTTGGGGAAAATGCAAAAAACCAATCTTTATTATGCATGGGAGGGTACAGTGGGAAGGCGAGAGCAGTAGGAGTCTAAGGAGTATTAGTCAGCACATGCGGTCGGTCCCACCCTTGGCTACGAGCAACAGAACTATAGCTGCCGCGGGTGATCATTCCTCAGTTACTTCTTCTACTATCATCACCACCACCACCACCTCCACTACTAGTGATTCTTTTTTGAAGGTACTTTCTTTTTATTTTTCTTGTTAGATTTTTATTTGTATCGGTTTTTTCTCCTTTGCAAAATTGAATTATTCTTTGTTTTTGGTGTTTGTGAGGGAGGCACTAGTAAAGAAAAGAAATAATGCATCTTGGGTGTGGGATTGTGGCTAATTGTACTTCATTGAAGGCCTTTGACTTTTAAGCTTGCGGTCTCTATGTGACTCGGACCGATTTGTAATATTCATATGAAAGCATGTCATTTAAGTCCAAAGGTGGCTTACTTGTTCAGTGTGTCTCAGGGTTGTAACTTTTTTTAGTACACGTGATTGTCATTTTAAGCCATTTAATGAATGCAGTTTGCTTCTCATCTTCTTCTTCCCCTGGTTGAGCCTTATGTTGTGTCGTAATTGGTATTTTTGTTTCACTCTGTATCACTCTTACTTATATTGGGTATATTGGGAGGTGGAAGTCAAGTGATGGATATGAAGTTTCCGTCAGTCAGGATGTATACATGGTACATTCCACCTTACTGTGGATTCCTTTAAGAGCAGTTTTCTAATTATATGGCACTCAGTAGGAATTGATCACGTGCAAGGAGTCAATCTATTTGTGCTTCTTCCTCTAGCGCAGAATGTGGCTTTTAATTTTTGGATTAGGTGGTGGTACAGCTGGTTATGCTTTTGACTTTGAAGCTAAAGGGGGTAACGAATAGAAAAGTCATGTCTTAGTACCTTGTGCTAATTTAAGTACGATGTACAATACTCGAAAAGTGTATGCTTAATGTCTATGCTCAAGCGTTTGTTCCACTAAATTGCACTTTACTATTTGGGACACTTCATTGATTGTATTATAGGCAGTCTCTCGTTGGCACAGTTCTGGTTTCTCCATCCTTTGTGTTGCTTTTCTCTTAATGAACAACGATGCTGTGATTGATAGTCAAGATGTTCTAAGAGTCATTTGACTCCTCGCTGATATCAAGTGCGAAGACATTATTTTTGAACTTAGATCTGTATTTTGGCCAATGTGCTAATACATGCAAAAGCTAAAACTGAAAAAAAAAACTAGTTATTGTTTCCACTGCAGATATGGATTTTTAGGAAAATTAGGGCTAAGCTCCCCAACACGTGTGGTTATGGGTACCTTAAAAAACAAGTTTCTAGGTCCTTATTTAAATGTGTGAATTTGGGTCCCTCGTGATTGAAATTGTTAACGTGGACTTTAATATCACATCCCATGTTCACTTGACTGAAAGCTAAAGGGCAAAACTATCAAATCACTTAACATTTCTTTCCAATGTTGCGTGTGATTTTAATGTATATATTGACGATTTCCGTCATGCAAGGACCCAGATTCACATATTCAAATAGGTTGGGGGCTTAGAACCTCACTTTTGATGTTTTAAGACCGATAACCACACCACGTGAAAGGTTAGGACGCCCAATCCTAATTTTTTCTTATATTTGTGCATCTGTCAGAATGTAAGGATCAATGATTTCCTTTCCAAAGGCAGGTTCATGCCAATGCTATTCAGTTATAAGCCAGTGCCAACTGGTGTAAGAAATGTTTGTGTAATGGCCATTATATTTTTTCATATAGTTAAAAGTTTTTTTTGCAATATTTAGATGATATCAGTTTAATCTTTACTCCATATGAGGTATTAGATTATTGAAAACATCTGAACATGTAATCGATTCTCTTCCATGTGTGGAAAATAAGAAATGCTTTTTCTTATGTACTGCAGATAGTATACTATTTAATCTTTAATTTGCTAGAAGTATGCCTTGACTTACCAATTTGATGTATAGAAAACTCATGGGCGAAGTGTACTGGGATATGCCAAGTAAGCAGATTGTATGCAGAAGTTACTTCTCATGCAATTGCACTATTTAGCATTTAACTTACAAGTTACAAGTGCAGGAATTATGTTGACTTCATTTTATTGTTTTTTGAATAAAAGCTCTTTAAATATTTCTCTTGAATAGGAAGTTTTAACCTCAAATTCTGCATCTCTTTCTCTTCTTTTTTCTTTCTGATCTATACAGAGTGCCAAAAAATAGCAATGCTTCTGGATATGTTAACACGTTCCTCTAGCATATCAATCAACCACTTCTGTTAGGGGAATTCATTCATTAATTCTGTAAGCATCCCCTGATAGATTAACTAGATCTGATGCATTATGCATGTTAAATCATGCCTCAATTGATGATTCACAATTCAATATAACTGTGAGTTGCGAATGTGAGCATCTTTTTGATATTATGGAAACACCTCAAGAGATGATGTTGGCTTTTCGAGAAGAATAATAATATTGTAATCTTTGGGGCATTAGTATGTAGACAAGTTAAGTGTTCAAGTACGAGAATATCCAATTTGTCTTGATGAGGCATGCTTTAAAAGCAGGCATTGGATTTGATGGATGTGTACGAAATCTAACCCCTAGCCCCTAGTAGATGATGATAACCTGTGCTAACAACAATGTTGGTCACTGAACTTATAATGTTGTTTAAGTTTGCCCACAAACCTTTTTTAATTAGTCATTGAACCATTTTTGTTTTAGTTTAGGCACTTAGTCTACATCCGTCTTTCGCATGTAACGCAACAGGTGACTTATGGTGGAAATGATGATGTGACTTAAAAAATGCTTCAATACGTCAATATTTTCCTTGTAGATTGCCTAAAATGCTTATTCTTTTTAACATTGTGCTTTGGGTTTTTTTTTTTTTTATACGAATAAGGGTTTTTGTTAATCTTGTTAATAAAACAAATGAATTACTGAGCTTTTTAAGCTACAACATCATTTCCATCATAAAAGTCAGCAATTCCAGTAGAAGACAAATTTAGACGACGTGTCAAAATTGAAACAAATAAGAAAGTGCAGCAGGACAAAAAAAAGTTTGGTGACCAAGTTAGACAACTTCAAGTTTGGGAACGTTATTTTAAACCGGATAATGCTGTCTTTGTCAAAAAGGAGTCGAGGAAAATGTACCGAGAGAAATGAGATCAGTTCTATTAGGTCAGTAACATGTTACTATGAATGACTATGCATCTCTGCTTGCACTAAAGCAGTCCAATTTTTTTTCTTTTATTTTAGAGATGCGTATTATGTAAATGAAACTAGGAACTCATGCTTCTGTTGCAACTTGAGTGTGAATTATATGGATTTCTCTATTTTCGTTTCATTGCATGAAAATGCTTGAGGCAATTCAAAAATAGCAATCTATAAATGGCATCTAGTGGGTGAGAACACTTTCTTTGCTAGCTGAATCGCTACCATTGCCAATTATAGATAGTGTTTTTGCTTGCACTTTATGTAGAATCACAATAATGATAAGTTGCAATATCTGTGCTTATTGTGTCACTAAGCATTTTTATCATTCACATGTGTTGTAATGAAATTGTTAATTATTTCTGTTTTACAATTCTATTTTATGCTATCCTCTCAGGGAGATGTGAATTCTTTGCCTTTGTTTTTTCCTTTTTTGTAGGGCGGTCGAAAAATTAGCATAGGTGATTGTGCTCTTTTCAAACCACCTCAAGATTCTCCACCTTTCATTGGCATAATTCGCTGGTTGGCAGCGAGTAAAGAGAAAAAGTTACAGTTAGGTGTGAATTGGCTTTATCGACCAGCTGAGCTGAAGCTTGGCAAAGGCATCCAGCTGGACGCCGCGCCAAACGAAATTTTTTATTCTTTTCACAAGGATGAAATTCCTGCCGCATCGGTTCTCCATCCGTGCAAAGTTTGTTTTCTTCCAAAAGGCGTTGGACTTCCTGCAGGGATATCCTCATTTATTTGCCGGCGAGTGTATGACATTGAGAATAATTGCCTTTGGTGGCTAAATGATCAAGATTACCTTAAGGTTAGTTGCTATATTCTCTCAGCCTACATTCTCTTTATACTAGCTCTTGTGTTTGTTATTGTGTACGCTCACGCAGAAAGGCTTGGGAAGGGGCAGACGGGTTTGCAGATGGATGTGTACTTTGTATTTTATTTAAACTGCTTTTATTTACGGATGCTATGCTTCACTCTTTTTCTCCTTTCATTGATTGTTCAGTCTTTCTATTCTTGTAGGAGCGGCAAGAAGAAGTAGATCAGCTTTTAGATAAAACACGAAGAGAAATGCATGCAACTACGCAGCCTGGTGGTCCTCCAACAAAACCAATAAACAATCCGGCATCAACCTTGCAATCAAAATCTGGTCCTGATAATGGACAAATCGGTGTGACTTCTTTTCCTCCTCAACTTAAGGGAAAGAAGAGGGAGAGAGGAGACCAGGGTGCCGATCCTATCAAAAGAGAACGTTCTTCAAAAACAGATGGTGGTAATTCTTCTATTTACAGAGCTGAAAATAGTTTGAAATCCGAGATAGTGAAAATAACGGGAAAAGGAGGTCTAGTGGATATGGAGGGGGTTGAGAAGTTTGTCCAACTCATGCAACCTGAGAGAATGGACAGGAAAATGGATTTGATTAGCCGCTCTTTGCTTGCTGGGGTGTTGGCTGCCACTGATAAGTTTGATTGCCTTAATCGGTTTGTACAGCTTAGGGGTTTGCCAGTGTTGGACGAGTGGCTCCAAGACATCCATAAAGGGAAGATTAATGATGGTAATAGTTCCAAGGATGGTGATAAATCTGTTGAGGAATTTCTCTTGGTTCTACTCCGTGCACTTGACAAGCTCCCAGTGAATCTCCATGCCCTACAAATGTGCAACATTGGCAGATCTGTGAATAATTTACGTTCACATAAAAACTTGGATATTCAGAAAAAGGCAAGGAGTTTAGTGGACACATGGAAGAAACGTGTTGATGCTGAAATTGATGCGAAGTCTGGTTCAACTCAAGCTGTTTCTTCATGGTCTTCCAAATCTCGCCTTCCTGAGGCTTCTCACGGTGGGAGTAAAAATTCAAATTGTTCTGATGTTGCCATGAAAAGCTCAATTACGCTGCTTTCTGGGTCTAAAACCTCTTCAGTGAAGTCTTCGCATGGGGAGAGTAACACAAAGTCCTCATCCTCATCTCCTGGCCCTATAAAATCAGCATCATCACCTGCATCAGGCAAAGATATCCAGTCAAAAATTTATGTTGGTAGTGCTTCCGACGTGCCTTTATCCAGGGAGGATAAGAGCAGCAGTTCTGTTCAATCTCATAGTTACAATCAGTTGTTAGTAAATGATGACAGAAAGGGTTATGCTGGGTTGGTTAATGCCAATAAAATCTCAGGCAGTGGTTCTCGGCATCGGAAATCAATCAATGGTTTTCCTGGGACCCCTGTCACTGGAGGTCTGAAAGAAACAAGCTCAAGCAGAAGCTCTTCACTGCACAGAAATACTGCGTTGGAGAAGTCATCTCAGTCCTCCTACAATAGTGAAAAAGTTCTCGAGGCACCCATTAGTGAGGGCAGCAGTCATAAATTAATTGTTAAGTTACCAAACCATGGAGGCACTCCTGCACAGAGTGCCAATGTAGGATTTTCAGAAGATCCTTCCATTATGAGCAGTCGAGCTTCTTCTCCAGTGCATTCAGAGAATGATGATCAGATTGATCGTAATCCGAAGGAAAAGAGTGATGCACATAGATCAAATTTTACTTCAGACTTGAACATGGATTCTTGGCAAAGCAATGAGTCCAAGGATGTGCTGACTGGTTCCGATGAGGCTGTTGTGTCACCTGCAGCGGCAGCTCTTCCTCATGAAGAGCAAAGTAGGACCACTGAAGTATCCAGGAGAATCATTGAAGCCTCGAAAAGAAATGACTTGAAGTCGTTTGAAGCCTCGTTCAGCCCTATGAACGCTTTGATTGAGAGCTGTGTTAAGTATTCTGAAGCGAATTCATCTGTGTCATTTGAGGATGATATTGGAATGATTCTACTTGCTAGTGTGGCTGCTGGAGAAATGTCCAGATCTGACTTGGTCTCATCTACTGATTCTCCAGAAAGAAGCACCCCTGTAGTTGATGAAGTTTGCACACACGATGATGCAAAATCGAAGTCATCTCCCGACGATCGATTTGCTGGAGACCGGAGTCCGTGTTCTGATGATGTTGATGGTGATAGCAAGAATCGGGTTATAGCTGGTACTTCATTGTCTGAAGATGGATTGCATAGGTCTAAACAAGCATCCCTTGAGCACTCTGGTGAAAGAAGATGTGCTTCATCTCACGCTAATGAAGATTTGCTGACAAAAGAATGCATTGAATCTGTTAACTTGGCCTCTATGGATTTGAGAACCAGTGCAGATCCTCAGGGGCATATCACTGAGAAGTCTGGTGAAATGAATTGTTCTGCTTCTTTGATGCCATCAGGCATGATGGAGAAGATGGGAGATGGTGAATTAAGTCAACAAGCTCTTGAGGAAACAGTTGTTTCAAGTAACGTTAATGGTAATGCCATTTCAGAATGTAAACCTTGTGTAAATAATAACTTGGTATCCAAGGACTTGGTCAGCCACGATCTTGCTAATGTAGAAGGTGGTAATCCAGCAGGTGAAGTTCTATCATCATATCAATCATATGAAGTTGACAGAAAAAATGATGTGAAGGAAGAGTTGAGAATTGGTTTACATGCGGATCAAGAACTACCTGCTGTTATTGCGACATCTGTCTTGACAGAAAGAAGAGATGATGAAAAGCTGCAAAGTGCTGGGTCTGACAAGAAATTGATTTCAGAAAATGTTAAAAAAGTCAAGGTGGAAAAAGGTGATGAAAAGGATCCTGTGAATTATGTTAACCAGTCTGAAAGACTGAACTTTGATAAGGGAGCAGACAGGTCTAATGTCAAAGATCAAGGTGTTAGTTGTTTAGGTTCTACTGTCGATGATGTGAAGAGTCAAAATATAGAGGTGAATGTAGAGAACAAGGAATTCTCAGAGCTTATATCACCTCCTCAGAAAGAGTCACCTGCTATTTATTCCGAAGAAGCACAGAAAAATACCGAGTTGAAAGATTCTAAGCTCCCTGGTGCTGAAGCAGATGAAACTGAGGAATGTGCTTCATCTTTGGCAGAAGCTTCATATTCTTCTGGTGTACCTCCAGAACGTGACGGAAAGATAAAATTTGACTTAAATGAAGGTTTTATTGCAGATGATGGAAAATATGGGGAGCCACTCAACTTTATATCCCCTGATTCAACCAGTGTTCATGTGATCAACCCGTTACTTTCTGCTGTAAGTTCTGTGTCCAGTGGTCTTCCTGTTTCCAAAACAGTGGCTGCCGCAGCAAAAGGGTCTTTTGTTCCTCCAGAGGATCTATTGAGAAGTAAAAGTGAACTTGGATGGAAGGGATCTGCTGCCACTAGTGCATTTCGACCAGCTGAACCCAGAAAAGCCCTTGAAATGCCTTTGGGGTCGGCAAATGTATCCTGTTCTGATGCTTCTACTAGTAGACATGTCCGCACTTTGTTGGATATCGATCTAAATGTGCCAGATGAAAGAGTTCTTGAGGATACAGCTTCTCGAAATTCTGATTTAGCAGTCAATTCTACATCTAATTTCGCAAGTAATTGTGGTATGTCACAGAATGAGTGCATAAGTACTGTGCCTGCTCGGTGCTTTGGAGCACTTGATCTTGATTTGAACAGAGTTGATGAAGCTGATGAAATGGGGCATTGCTCTTCGAGCAGCAATTTTAAAGTAGAGGATCCAACTGTACCTGTTGATTCATCAGGTGGTTTACCTACTGGTGATGTTAGAAGGGATTTTGATCTGAATGATGGGCCTGTAGTTGACGATGCTGAGCAGTTTACAACAAGTCATCTGGGTAAGGGTATGCATTCTCAGCTGCCTACTGCTGGCCTGAGATTGAACAATTTAGAACTTGGCAACTTCTCGTCTTGGTTTCCCCCTGGGAATACATACTCTACCGTGACAATACCGTCAATGTTACCGGACCGAGGGGAGCAGCCCTTTCCTGTCATTCCTCCTGGTGCGCCACAAAGAATATTTGCTCCTCGCGGTGGTACCCCATTTGCAACTGATGTTTATCGGGGACCGGTTTTGTCATCATCTCCTGCGATCCCTTTCCCATCTAGCTCTTTCCAATACCCTGTGTTTCCTTTTGGAACCACTTTTCCTCTACCTTCTGCCACTTTCTCTGTGGGAACAACCTCATATGTAGATTCCTCATCTGGTGGAAGGCTATTTACTGCTCCTGTAACTTCACAGTTTCTGGGCCATGTGGGTGCAGTATCATCCCAATTTCCAAGACCTTATCTGGTTAGCCTTCCTGGCGGCGGCGGTGGCTTGGATAACAACAGAAAGTGGGGCAGGCCGGGTCTGGATCTCAATGCTGGCCCTGGTGCTGTAGATATGGAGGGTAGAGAAGAGATGTTGCCTCTGGCATCAAGGCAACTTTCCGTTGCCAGGTCACAAGCACTAGCAGAGGAGCAAGCAAGGATGCTCTCGGTTTCAGGTGGTATTTTGAAGAGGAAAGAACCTGAAGGTGGCTGGGATAACGAGAGCATCAGATACAAGCAATCTTCGTGGCAGTAGGAACAATATACTGGAATATGTTGCCCTTTTCATGTCCTGTAAGTATTTCTACTTTGCATTGTGGAATAAAAGTAACAGAGTTGGAGAAACTAACTTGACTGCGTAAGCATAAAAGTTTCAGTTCTTGGTAGTAATACCCGGTGATTGATATGTTTTAGGGAAATTTATCTGCTATATTGTAAATGTCAATAATTGTCTGTTGCAATACCTATATGCCTGAGTAGCACTAAAATTGAGAAGAGAGCTGCTGAGACGGATTTTCTTTCCCTGAGCATAATGTTTCTGGAATTTATTTAATATATACTGCTGTTTTCTTCTAGGCAGTTAAATGAATTATTACAATCCTTTTATGATCACCTGAAGACGTACACTTCTTTTAATGTCTAGATGTAGTGTGCATGAATTGAGGTTATCTTTCACAATTCTTTAATGGGTACTTTTCCTTCTCATTTTTTCTCCAGTTGTCACACATGCCTAATCTGGAATTATTACCAGGCTGGATCTCTCTTGGAGAATGGGTGGTAACTGAGTAGACGTGTTCTGTCTCCGACCTCCATTTTGTAAGTGTGTCAGTTGTGTGACACAAGTTTCATGGGATTTGCTAGTTTCTTGGTCATTTCTGGGTGGAGGATGATAGAACTTTCCTGTCTGTAAATATTTAACTGTTGGAAAGCATGGCATTCTCCCATGCCCAAATGATGACCATACTGATTCGATGCATTATCCCATTTTGGAAACGAGATTGGAACTGAACCGATAGATGTGGAAGCCCACTTTTATGAGTATTCATTTTAATTTTGTCTTGTTGCAGCTTGTTCTCTTCGATTCACTTGATACTCCATTTTCACCCTCCTGTACAAATTCAGGTTGACACCGAATTTTGGCATCAAAAGCTTTTAATCTCTAGTGGTTCAGTTCTTATGTTTTTTGTGTTATTTTAATTTGGTTTTCCTGTCTAATATTTAGATGTACTGCCTGCCGATGTATTTTCTGCTTGAATGATAATTTCATCACATAAAATGAGTTCATGTATGTTCTTTGTCAAACTTCATTTTTTTGTGCAGAGATTTATTTACAGTAGAAATGACATCCTCGTTTTTTCAATATGATTGGAAGTGTAGTCGAAAGAATGTGTTCGGATAGACTTATTTCTTCTGTATCTTTCCCATCTCGTGCTACTCTGAACTCTCCTATTTTCTAGCTCTCACTCGTGATGAAATAGAATATGCTGATAGTCTAAGTAAAGGTTGTATTGTGTACTTTGCGGTGTGCTAGAAGAAAACTGGAGATATTTTTAATCAACCAGATTATTACTTTTTTAGCTCTAGATGAAAAGCCTCTGCATCCTTGGAACTATGTAAGATTTATGGGTATGTTTTGCACAGCTGTTGCGTGTAGAGTTTTTGGAGTTGTAGCTTTTATAAATAAGTCTCTTTTTCAAGAAGAGCTGTTATTAGATTGATTGTTTGGCAGAAAAGTTGTTCTATTTTATGATATAAGATGTGTTTATTTGATTAAATTTTAGTTATTTAATAATTCATGAATAATATCTATTACATATCTTGTAAAATCTATTAATTTAGCACTGCATAATTATTTAAGTATATATCATAATTGTTGAAATATATTTATTTAAGTTACATATTATCTATAATTGTTGTAATATATTTTAACAAACTACGACATATATTTGTTATAAAATTGTATAATTAGTATATATTCAATATTTCTTAAATTAATTAGTATAAATATATATATATATATATATAAAACACCTGCAACAAGCACTTGTTGTTATCGGGAGTAATTTGTTTAACCTTGAATTATAACTTGGTGATATTTATAATATATTAATTAAAGAGAGAGATGCCAAAGCTCAATCACAAAGGGGTTCAGAAATCCCCTCAGATTGGTCTCGACGATGACGGTAAGGAGGTTCCAGAGAAATACGGGAAGAGTGAAGATGAGCATGGTGGCCATGTTTTGCAACTGAAGCACAGAATCAAGAAGAAGATTCACGGCAAAGGTAATGGTAGAAAACACGACGGTGACAAGAATGAAGAGGATTTTGGGGTAGGCAAAGAGAAAAAGGAAGTAAAAGAGGACAAGGAGTAGGACAAAGATGAGAAAGAAGACGAGGAGGAATAGGTGGTGAAGTCAAGTTTGATTTTTAGTTTAATAAATCTTTCGTTTCCTTGTATTTTAGATTAGTGTTTACTAGTATATTATTCTTTAACTAAGATGCAATACGATATGAGTGTGTATATTATATTAAATTATAATGGACGCCAGTATATATTTAATTAGTAAAAGTGAATTTTATTCAAACATTTTCACGACATTATTTTTCTAAAATCTTAAACAGTACATATTTATTTTGTTTACTGTAATTAGTATTGCTCATTTTCAATAAATTCCAATATTAATATCTAATTTAATTTTAACTTAAAACTATAGCAATGGTTGGGACATCTGTCAATGCTTATAGGAAAAACTTGACAAGTTCACTCAAATGTAGTACTACAGTCTACGAGAGACGACAATAGAAATTATTGTTCTACAACACTCAATCTAGTACTCTAGTTAAAGGTCTAGTACGAAGATAGCCCTCGAGAGTAAAATAAAGAAAAAAGTACATCACGGTCCATAAAATAGGTGAAAATAAATTATCATTGCAATATTTCAAATATGCTGTAACAAGCCAAAGTTTGATTTTACACATCCTTTTGTTAAGCCAAACTATACTCAATCAAGCCAACAATTCTATATCTATATGTGTACGGAAGAACGGCTTTTTGACTTGTAGTTTTACAACAAAGCTCAAACGAAACAACCAGCAATTCAAATAAATTCATCTTCCTGTATCAACTGCACTTGGACAGCTAATATAGTGCTAAACACAAATCTTAGGATTAAATGGAAAGTAATAGTACATGATATTAGTATGTCAAACAGGATGAAATGTACAACTTTTCTGGGGTCGAGAGGAGCATCTAGTCCAACTTCTTCAGTAGTCGAGATATTGAACAAGGAGCGTCTGAAACAATTCCTCATTCCGGGCGGGTAATTCTTCTCCCACAGAAGAGATTCCTGCAATTGCAAGCGTGAACAAAGTCGGCCAATAAGAGAAGGAAACATGTGCATACTACAGGTCAAAAGCAATGACAGGAAGTTAAAAAGAACAAAGATAATAAAATGAACTCACAATAAACATGTGCATACTACCTAAATCATATTGATGGTTTTGCTTTCAATATTTTCCGAAGGTTTTGTTGTCAGTAAAGTAAAATCAAGTTGCCAATGTATAACAAGATCGCAGGTATTGATCAAAGAAATTGACTCAAAAACTTGTCGTACTCTATATTTATCAGTTCAATGAATTTTCTATCGACTCTATTTAATTGGTTTGTTACTATCACACTTGAACATATATACTTATACCCGTCCTTAAGACTCCGAACGCTCTTCGGACTCGGCAATAAAGAGTTCCTTTTTTCCGGACTGCTAGAGGCTTCCTCGGGAGCCACATCTTGGAATAAAGCAGGAGTTTGCGGAGTATCATCTTGTCTCTAGGTAGTTTTCATCTTTCCTTAACTAAAAAGCAGACGATTCCCGGGTCGGTAAATCGTCTGTGTTGCTTGAATACAAGTACAAGTGATCTCGACTTTATGCTATTTCATGAGTGAAGGGACCCATTGGAGTATGGAGCCCGAACGGAATGTTTCTTGTTTCTCTTTGATTTCATTAGTAGCGACTCAAGGGTCGGTGAATTGTCTAGTTAATGAAAGATGAAAACTATCTAGAGACAAGACGATACTCCGCAAACTCCTCCTACTTTTTCTATTTTATGAGAATCATCACCATAAGTTCCTTTGGTGCTCTTCCCTTTTTCGATTTCTATCAAAAAAGGGAAGAGCACCACTAGAAAGGACCAATATCAGCGAGTTAACCAATTTACTTCCTTCTATTTTTTCCTTATGATCAATAGCATTTAAATCAAAATGGCTAACGAAGAAGAAAGAAAGAAAACTGATAATGGATGCGTAAAGTTTGTGGGTTCTTGTGCGATCATGATCCATACACGAGTTGATTAAAGAATGAAATGGTATCCAGCTAATACTGATCAAGATGATACTGCAAGATACAAGTTTATAGAACAATCCCAAACCAAATGTGCTAATACTGAGAAATTACTATATGACACAAGCCCCTGGAAATTCCATTAGCCACAAATAAAAATTTAATGAAAAATTGACCAAATTTAACCTGAATGAATGATTAGATTGAATTACAGTTATAAATCCTAACACAATGGCTGGGCCTGTTAAAGTGGGTAGCTTCCCAGCCTGTGCATGTCTATACGGTAGAAGGCAGGATTCAATTGTAGGCACCTAATATAACTATTTGGGTTGAACCACCTTATCTAAAAATTTAAGTTGTTACATGGACAAACTTATTTACTTAAATTATGTCTTCAATACGGCCCGTCACGTGCATATCAAATATATTTTCTCATCAACCGTCTAACAGTTGCACAATTTTTATAAATAGGTGGCAATAAGACTTGAACTCAAGTTCTTTGCCAGATCTGATATCAATTTGAAACACATAACTTAAAAAGTTTATGCTAATAGAGAAGGGATGGACTTATCTATTTAAATAATGTCTTCACGTAAGATATTTTCCAGCTATGTTTCTGGACTTCTAAAAGACTGATCTAGACATCGTCTGTCAAAAATGACTTTATGACAACAAAGTCGGGGTTTGATTCTTTATTCTTATGATTCCTTGGTCTATCACACACGAGAAACCATTTTTGTATAGCATTAACATGCCAATGATGACAATACAACATGATAATAGCTCGTGTTAAGTTTTTTTTTACTTTGTGGTGTGTTTGGTAGGGAGAATTGGATAATACTAGGGGTTTAAGAAAGATAAACTAAAATCTTGTTTATTATACCAAGTGTGTGTTGTAAACATGCACTTGGGGTTTAAGAAGATTATAGCAGAAAAGTATTGGAAGTAAATCAAATAGAGTAATGTGGAGGTCGTGCTGTTTGAACACTAAACTAGCGTGAAGAGCATAATAAGAGAGTTACTAACGCAAAACATCCTTGACGAGGCTTTTTCTTCTCCCTTTGTTTCTGTGGTGGCTTGATAACTACCTTGATAGCAGCATCAAAAACTGCTTTTACATTCTGCAATTGCATTGAAAAGGCAAAAAGTCATTGACATTATAAATTCCAAACAAATCCAAGACATCCATTGAGAAACATCATATGGAATTACAAAAAAAAATGAATCACAGAATCTGCCTCATGTGTAACAAGCTGCATGCTCTAACTATTGCATACACATTCAGGCAAACACGCATGCACACTAAAGACAGTAGTGATATCAGTTTGTAAACTGCAATTACTTTTAAAATCAACCATTATGTTTTCCCCTTGGAATGGACCATTCTGAAAAATAGCCCATATTCAATGGGTATACCATGCCCTGAGGGCAGATGATCAGGTAATGTGCTTCCGAGGACCCAATTATCACTTACAAGTTTGGATGAGATACTGCTAATTGGTTACTCTCATCATGTTTACACGTCTTATGTCAAAAATTGATTTCCTGATTTCTCTCCCACTTTTCATATTTCCCTTCCTATCAGACATATATGAACTGTTGAAATAAATACTTGAATTGATATATGAATCCAGATTTGATAGAAAAGCCAGACATAATCATATGAAGAATGATTAATGCTGCAAAAGATTATTCTGAAAAGAGAAAATACCTACAGGACTTTGTAGACAGACTTATCATATGAATTCAAAAAATGTTATGGGTGGAAATCGATGGATCCTTTTCTACGATTCTACAAGTTTTCATCATGTAACTAACAAAAGAATTATTTGTTGCAAAATGAAAAGTCGATTCAACCATTACCTGTTGAGTTTTAGAGCTGCATTCAATGTAGTAAGCAGCACCAATTTGTTTACGGAGCTCCTCTCCCTGATTATACATAGACAAATTAGTTATTTTAAGATATAGATAAAAATCAAAGAGCTATGCAGCCAATGATGAGAAGATATGCCTGTACAGTGGTCACAGGAACTAATCCCGGATGATCGGCTAAGTAATGCTTATCCTCACGCAGGTCTATTGATTAAAACAATCGTTAGTTTGCATTATTATATGAAAAAAGATAAAAAAAAAAAAAAAAAAAAAAAAAACTGGAAACGATAGCGAAAAAGCATAAAAATCATTAGTTCACATAATGTAAATGTACTTAAATATCATAACTTATACAATAATATCATTTTTCTTTATTAAGGAAAAGTGGGAAAAAGGCCTATTCCATTTTTAGCTATGATTGGATCTTGAAGAATTTTCATTGGTATTATGGAGGAATTGTGATTAGATAATTCCGGAGGGTCATAAAGAACTAGCATTAAATTATCCCTCGAGTTCAAACCATAAGGATATTTTCTGCTTGTGGGGTTTTAACACAAAAATCTTAGTTATGAGACATCATTGAGCAATTATAACAAATTTGTAAGAAAAAGGTTGTACATAACATGTTAAATACTTGATCTAGTGGTTTGCCAGTTTGACAGAAATGATGTTAAAATTCTCACATTAAATTTGAGATGCCAGAAGGTTAAGAACTGTGTAGTGCAAACGCAAAAAATCACATGAAGAAATTACAAGAACAAAAATAGGATCCAACTCTCTCCACAGGATTGGGAATGTATATTTTCTCTAGGAATTCCATATCATTTGGAATTACTACTCATTACATTTTCAAATTCTTGTTCCCATGGATAAGAAAAAAAGAGGAGAATAATAATCCACTTGTCACTTCTTAGAGCATCTCCAATAGGCTCTTTAAACATAAAATTCTCTGTATTTTAAAGAGTCAAACTTTAAAATTATGTTTCAACGGACTCTCTAAATTAACTTTTTAAATTGGCTCTCCAAATTCCACTCTCTATAATTAAATACATTCAAAAAATTTCAATTTTCAATACTCCATATAATGATTGAATTAAATAGTGTATACAAAATAAAATAGAAAAAATGGAACAAAATCATATAATAATTAGGAGAGATGCATGTTAAAAGAAAATAAATGAAAAAATAATAAATACTTATTGGAAGAAGTAAAATAATGTGTTAAAAGATAAAGAAATTGTTGGAGCACTTAAAAAATTTTATTCTCTAAATTTATAGATGCTCTCTAAAATGCCAAAAATGCTTTTTATATTTAGAGAGTCTATTAGAGATGCTCTTAGAGTTTATAGTAATTAAAAAGATGGAAAAAGAAAATGAAAGAAGAAGAAAAAACAGATTTCTTGGCATCAACCATATTTGATGCTGCTAGGAAGTTGGCGTACAATTTCCAATGTCAACAAGTATCATAAGTTTTTATGTTTGAAGTGTGATCCATACTTACCTATTTGCTTTACTTCTATTGTCAGATCAAATCTATCATGCATTAAAGTAGAGCAGGAAGAAGACATATTCCATATGCTAAAATGTTGAAAAGGTTTGATTTATTTTATTACACCTCTCTATGTGTTCAAGCGGAATATATTTATTGAGACAAGGTTGAAGATGAACCTTACAAACGATACATTAAAAATGAAAAGGTCTGCTCTGTGTATAAATATTATAAAAGATGCAGACCGTAGCATAGTCCGATGCAACAACACCCTTCTCTAATTTTTTTTTTTTTTCAAAAGTCCATTTTCACCTTAAATTAATGCATGTATATGATAACATAGTAGATAGAAGAATCCTGAACACATAAACAGAAGAACTCTTAAACCATGAATCATGATATTTGGTAATCATCGGTGTGCAATTTGTATGGACATCATTACAGAGTATTGAAAATTTGAAATTATGAACCCCAATAATTGCTTGGATTTTCACTTCAGCACCTAAAATTTTGTTATTAGCAGATATGAATGCAATTACCTTCACTTTTGCATTCAATTTGTCAAATCTAAGTATTAAGTAAACATGTTAAATGGATTCCAGGAATGGAAGTCCAGAACTTCTCACACCTAGATTAGCAAATTTGTTTTGTGAGATTAACAAAAAGCCAGTGATTAATGTGCTTACTAAGTGCATTTTATTTCACCAACTAACTTTTGTGCAAGTTAGAATAAGGTAAAGAGAAAAAGAGAGGTCATAGTAAGAATTGCTCACAACTTAAACTTCTTGTCAATATTTAATCTCATTGCTCGGGATATATTTTTGTTAAGATATGTTATCATGTCATGTCATCTCAATTGATTACACCAGATTCGTTATCATGTCACAACATTCATACAAACAACTTGTATTCTACAACAATTTAGAACACATTGTGACAACCATGTTAAAAAAATTCTTATGTATTTTTTGATGGGAAAGTCTCATCTTATATGCAATTGAAAGAAAAGGAAAAGAGAATAAAGCTATCAACATACAAATTCCCAGAGCAATGCTGAATGTGGCTCAAAAAAATGGATTGTGGTTAACAGCATAGCACATTTGATATCCATATTTCAAGCACAATACCTTTCGCAATCCAAAACAGACAGATTTAGCCACATTAACCAAGAATGTTCAATGTGGAAAGGACAAACTTATTAGGAAAATATCAGGTAGTTCTAACGAACTCAGAAGTCAACTAATTAAGCACGATATAACAGGAGATGAAACGAACAACAAAACAACAATTTTCGAATGAAAAAGCAAGGATAATTGTAGCCTCGGAAGATATAACATACCTAATTTGGTGCCAACTAGTACCACTGGGATCCCAGGAGCAAAATGCTGAAGTTCAGGGATCCACTGCCCAAGAAATACTATTAAAATCATATTAACACTAATATTTCGTATATATAATGTTAAGTACCTATATAATTATCTGAAATACACGGCTTTCAAGCATTATGCACCTTTTTAACTATGTTCTCATAGCTTGCCCGGCTAACTAATGAAAATGCTAATACGAACACGTCTGCTCCTCTGTAGCTCAAAGGCCTTAATCTGTTGTAATCTTCCTGACCTGTAGATGCAATCACAATACCAAAAACCATAAATTTGATTCAGACGAGGGAACTTTTTACTGGGCAGGAGGTAATTGTTAGGAGAATTTCATTCTTAAATTAGAAAATAGCAGTGAAATATCAATTTGAAATATAAAACTGATTTCAATAGTTAGTATAAGCTTACCAGCCGTGTCCCAAAGCCCTAAGTTGACTGTAGTTCCTTCAACAACCACATTTGCACTGAAGTTATCAAACACTGTTGGTACATAGTCCTGAAGTTGCAACAAAATAAGTAAATAAATAAATCATTAAGTACATGTTTGGTTGGACTGGAAGTTTAACTTCTTTTTCTTCCCTAAAATTGTCCGGTCGTGTCCATTCGTTCCTACCAAACAGGGAATAAATGCACAAAACCACATAAGGAATCATCAAAGGGAGATAAACACAAATTACAGAGTCCAAGGAAGATACTGCTAAAAGAAAAGGGGGGAAAAAAAAAACCCATAAACACATAAAATCACAATACCCTTTCTACTTACAAAACCAGAGAAAACAGAGAAAAGCTGCAAAATCCAGATGCTATTGCTACGGACGATTGAGTAATAAAAAAAGAAGAAAAAAACCACATGATTACACTATATATTTGAGGAAATTGTCCAAGAAGGCATCCTACAAAGTACAAACAGACGGTATATATAAATCATAAACTTAAAAAACCCAAATTGATCATTCCAAGAAAACATCAAATCTTTTCTTTAAAATAGAAAAAAAAATATAGAGGAAAGTAGACTGACTGTGGGGAACTTGTTACTGGTGTAGCAAATGAGCATACAAGTCTTGCCAACAGCCCCATCACCAACAGTCACACACTTGATGAATCTTGAAGCCATTCTAAAATCAGAAAACTTCCAAGAAAACTTCGGAGACTAAAAAAAAAATTATATACTTTTTAAATATAGAAATAGAGTAAAAAATCCAAACTTTGTGAGGTATTTGGTGGTTGGAATGGTTGGAAAAGCGGTTTTTGTAAATGGGATTTATGAAACATGAGAGATGAGACAGTGTGTGAAGCATAGGTGAGAAATGGTCACATGATTCTTATTCATTAACTCTGTCTTTAGCAGAGTTGTTGACACTTTTCTTTCGCGATTAACATTATTTATCACTACTATTATTGATGATAACTGTAGAACATTAAATGATATAGATAATAAATTAAATTTCATATTCTTTAATTTCATTCTCATTGTTCTTTAATGTCACATGTCACATTACACACTAATAATGATAAATAGTACTAGTATACCATTGTTTTTTACGATAGAATCTGACCGTTGAGAATTTTAATAGATTGAGGAGTTAAGAAGAATAGGAGAGAGATAGTTTTGTTTAAGGGGAGTTTGATTTTGATAAATATGAAAAGAATATGGATAAATGAAATAATTAATAGAGATATATGGATTTTGGTTTGAGAAGATGAAAACGTAGTGATCGACAAAGAAGTAATTTTTTATGCTTGTAGTGGAGTAAATCTTCCTATGATTGATGATTATTTACTAGTATACTATTTTTATTTGCGGTGAATCCGACCATAAAGGATTTTAATGGGTTGAGGAGTTGAGAAGAATAAGATAGAGAGAGAGAGTTTTATTTAAGGAGAGTTTGATTTTGATAAATATCTGGAAGAATATATAGAGAAATTGAAAAATTGAGAGAGAGATATGAGTTTTGATTTAAGAGGATGAAGACGTAATAACGGGCAAAGAAGTACTTTTTTTGTACTTGTAGTGAAGTAATCATCCTTACGGTCGATGATAAATATTTGATCATTCTTAGTTTTTAATTTTGAGTAATTTTTATAAAAGCCCTTGTCTTGATTTGGAATAGATATTTTTTAATTTATTGTCAAAACAATCTTTTTCTCAAAAAAAACAAAAAAAAACAAGCAAACAAAACAAAAATATTTATTTTACCTTTATTTTGATCACATGGACGAGTGAGAGCGAATTGAAGTGAAATCTAGGTGTATTAAGATTATGAACTTATAATCTGATTATCGAGTCGATTCAATAATCTCAAGTCGGTTGGTATCTACGGTAATATAATTAATATGCACAAGTATATATATTTATTGTGTATGGTTTTTTCTTGTTTATTGTAGACACAGTAAGGACACACCTGCATTTAATTGTCTCAGAATAAGTGGGTGTAAGTTAAAAGATTTTTCAAACTCATTAATGATATTTTTATTTTAGGAAAAATTGCATACTTAGTTTCTAACCTTCCAAAAATATTGAAGATATACCCTAATCTTTAAAATTAGTACTGAACATTCTCAATATTTAAAAAAATATGCATGATAGATCTTTTATTACGAAATTATCCTCCTTTTAAATAAATGAAAAAACAAAAAACAAGAAAAAAGAAAATAAAAATAATAAAAATAATCAAATGTACCTCCAACAATAAAAATTAATAAAGTGGTCATTTTCTTCCACCCAAACTATAGAAAATTTGATATTGGTAGCAAATATTGACCATTCAAATATTGACCATTCAATCTTTGCTGTCAATATCAAGGGTTCTATAGTTTGGGTGGAAGAAGAGAATTACTTTGTTAATATTTATTAATTTTTATTTTTGGAGGTATATTTGATTATTGTTTTATTCTTCTTTTTATTTTTTCTTGTTTTTTATTTTTTATTTTTGTTTATTTAAAGATATGGCAATTTCTTCATAAATGACGTATCATACCTATTTTTTCAAATGTTGGAGATGTTCGGTGCTATTTTTAAAAGTTATGGGTATATTCTAACGTTTTTTAAAGATTGGAGACCAAATATACAAATTTTCCTTTATCTTATTATCGAATCGCATCCACAATTTTTTTTTATACATTTCAACAATACTCTTTAATTTATTTTTTCATTAAAACTTTATTATTTTTCCCTCATCTTTTATTTAATATTTATTTTCTACAACCAAATGAAGTGCTCATGGGAATATCGTTAAATGGTTGGGTGACCTGAATTTTTTCTGAATGGTCGTTGACCCATTTCAACATGATTCCTTCCCACTGTGGGAGAGGTGGGAGGAGATCACTACTCTTTCAATGTCAGAATCCAACACATTTTATCTATGTATAAAATCTTATTTTAAAGTTAGAATCTAACTCATCTAAATTGTTGTAAAATGTATGTTATTTCTTCTTCTTTTAATTTATGATAGAAAATTGTAGATTTTGTAGTATAAATCATGAAAAAATATATACATATTTGATTATGAATTGTAATTTTTGCTTGAACACATATCTGACCTGTTAACAGACTACCTATTAACGGATCATCTATTAACAGACCATTCTGCTAATAGGTATCAATTGGAGTATTTAAGGTTTTTTTCATAAAAGATGCATTTTCAACATAAATTTTATAAGTTGAGCGCTTTTTTAATTTATCTTATTTGACATGACCTTTTGGCCAAAGCGACTGTCAAGATATTCATGTATTATTTAAAATAATCAAATGAGTGGAGTATTGAAAATTTTAATTTATTAAATGCATTTGATTTAAAATACAAATAGAGAATGTACATTCTCTATTTTAGGGATTCACTATTTAAAATAAATAGCATCTTTGATCTTAAATAATTATATATTTGTGTACACTTTTTTCACTTTTCTTTTCAAAATTTTCTCAAGTGGGTTGTTTATGCAGAATTTCAAAAAAAAAAAAAAAAAAAATTGGGAGTCAAAATCTGAATTTTTAAATTATACTTTCAAGTAATATTATTCTTTTAAAACAAATTATAATGATTTGTAATTTTGAATGAGTCAAAGTTAAGATAAATTCACTTCTCGAAAATTTTGAGCAAACAACATCATGTTCGAGTAAAACTTAATTTTAAGTACATTTTCGTTCTAATTAAACATGTTTGACTTGTTTATATGTAACATGTTTCTCATTAAGTGTCTTTTCTTATAAAGTGTCTATTTGGTATTGTTAAAAATCAAATTTTTAGTAGATTTTGTTAAAAGTTGATGAAATGTGTAGTTAAAATTAATTGTTATCTTTGATTTATACTTTTTAACAATTTTTTAATCAACATCAAACAAATTCTTAAAAGTAAAAAGAAAGTTACTTCGTTTGAAAGTAATTTAGAGATCACTATCAAAATTAATAACTTACTAATTTTTAAATTTGACTAATATATAAATATACTTATGCACATTTGTTTGGAGAGAAACATGGTAAGAGTATTGGTTTCACCACCATGTCGTCAATAACTAATATCATCAAACAACAAAATGAATACACTCCAAATATCTTTTCTTGTGCAACTTTTTCTTAAATATTATACCATCGCTTACTTCAATCTTTTTCTGCAAGTGTTACTCCATGTTGAGAGAGTCATTTTATGTACTTTAATAAAGAGTATTTGTTAAGTGATAAATTTCACACCGAATAAAAATAATAAACATACAGCATATAATAAATTATGTTGTTCCTCTTAATAAGTTTAACATTTTATGATTAAACTCCAAATTTAAATATAGTGGTATCAGAATATATTAAGTTCAAATAAATAATTTGATCGATTTAAACTTATAAGAATAGACAGATTTTAAAATTGATATGTTCAAACGAGTCATTATTTTGTAGAAAATATTAAAAAATAAATATCAACATCACCTACCATGATAACACACCTCCCAAAGCAATGGTCCTAATAATGATTAAAGCACGGAATGGGTATTAGGGTTTTCAAGTAACAGGATGTTCTTACTCAAATATGTGCAAACAGATGAGGCTGCGCATGGTATTTTGGCTACTTCTTTTGGTACTGGACCACTACAGGAATATCAAGTTCTAAACTCATGAATTACAAAAGAATGTCTGATCCTAGGAATTATACTTATCCAATTTTATTAACTATTACTACTTACCCTATTTTGATTAACTCTCATAGAATGAGAGCCCACAGTGATAGAGATAGTCAAAATATTTATAAGAAATTATTATTTGAATAAAAAAATAAAAATAAAAATAAAAATCAAATTTTAATAAGAAATGAAACAATTCATATGCGAATACATTTGAGTAAATTGAAAATCAAGAACAAGTATCTGGTACAAAAATTTGTGGCATAAATAGAGGAGATATGCGTGGGGGAAGATGTAGATTGAAATTTTAAGGAGTCGGGCTAGAATTCCAAAAGATTTTATTTAACTTCGAGTTGAGGACACATAAATTTCAATAGAATCTATTAAAATATAAGTTGAAGATACTTAAATTTATATGAATTTGTAACATTCAATCAAATCTAAATTGAGGACATCCCCTATATAAAAAAGGTTGAACCCCAACCTTGAGGGGCTCCACCACCCCTATCCTTGGGCTTTGGTGGAAGATGTAAATCGCAGGATATACTTCAGTGGAGTAGGGTTGAAAGCTTGTTTTTTAACTGCGCTTGCAATGAGTCTTTTCTATACCAAAGGTAGAAATCGAACCCCCACCCTACAGCTGCCAGCGAAGTTGAGATTACCTCACTTTTACCTTTCAACCAACTGAACTATGTCCTGGAGGCAGAACATCCCCTATATTAATTTGAGATAACTCAGTCAAACATGAGATGATAAGTATATAAACTTCAGTTTTACTCATTTATAATATTGTAGGAAATTGTCAACCTTTTGAAAAAAGAAGGAATACATTCATTTAATTAACCATAAATAAAATTGCTCTCTATAATAAGAAGCACATATGAGCTACATAAAATCCAAAAAATTTATTTATTATTTTTTTAAAAACGACGAGTGTATTTTTATAGATAGTGTAAGAAAATCATAAAAATAAGTATGATTATGTGCTGGGATTCTAATGTACAAACTGCATCAATTAAGTCCATAAATACTCTTTTCACCACCACACTCCTTTAAAACAACCCATTTGGTCAATGGGCCTCTGATACAGGTGGGTGAGTTTCGCCTTCGGGACAATATATACATTTAAGTCAATACTCAGTTCATTTGAGTTCATTTGATTTCTCAATTTCTAACTCTTGAGTTGACTTACGCAATGGAGTTTGGTTGGCCATCTACTCTGCTTTCTATTGGAAGGTCGAGTAGACTTTCCTATACTTATTTTTTCAAATTTAAAACTTGCTCCTGCTCATATAGAATTCTCATTAATTTTTTTTTACGTTCACTAGTTTTGTATAATTTGATTTTGAATTTGTCTCAATATGTTACAAACAACCTCGATAATCAATAAGAACATATGTTGATTCGAGTACTACAAATATTGTACAATAAAATAGCTGAATAACTAAATTGAAAAGTTTAGGCAGTTCTAAAGCAAGGGAAATGTCAAGAAAGTTAAATCATTAAATGCTTTGGTGGGTTGGCCAAAGGCATAAGTAAAGATTAAGCAATATGATAAAAGAATGGCTCATTGATTGTTCAAATCAAAAGATCAATAATAAGTGTTTGTCTAGCACTGTCAAAAAGTACATGGAATTTGAGACTGATTTAATGCTCATTTCTTATTGAAATAAAGAGTCATAATTTGATTGTCACATAAGTTTGCAAAAACAATAATATTTCGATTCAAGAGTTACATGGTTCTTAAAATTTGTCTTGTACTAGGATGGTAGGCAATTTTCTTACTCACTTCGAAGCCACTCGCAGTTCTATTTTTCTTTTTAAACTCTCATATGAATTTTATAGATTTTTTTTTCGCACTCAATATTATTATAGGAGAAATTCGAATTTAATCATTCTTTTCTCAAGTTGTAAGAGGAGAAAACACCCTGATGACCATATTTTATCTATGTATTTTTATTCTCAATTTTGATAGCTACTTTTATTGTCATTATTAATCAATTAATTAAGTTTTTTTTTTTTTTGGTTTTAGACCAGGTTGATAAATAAAGTGAGGAGATAAAAAATTAAAATTAAATTAAAAGAAAAGGGAACAGACAAATATCCTACTTCTGTCCAAAAACTGAAAAATACTTCATTTTTATTAAAAATCAATATTTTATAATTCACTTCTTTTTATAAATATTTGAAAAATATGTCATTTTTATTTAAAATTAATATTTTTACGGGTTATATATCAAAATAACATGTGGTACTATGTTACTTCTAGAATAACATTAAAATATTTTAAATTTCTATTAAAATAAAACATTTTGTGGTAACATTATTAAGTGTATACACGTTACTTATTCTTTGATTTATACAGTAACATGTATATTAATGTGTTTCTTATTTTATGATTTGTATGGTAGCAAATATTTTCTCAAATAATTGGAAATATTAGATAAATCGATAACGTTAGCAGAAACAGAAAAGGAATACTTTTTAGATTAAAACAAGTTTTAGTTATTGAGAAAAAAAAAATTAATTTGGAGAAATTGGGGCTAAAATGAAAAGTCAGACGTAGTTGGTTATTGAAAATTTGAAATCATGGATTTGATAAGTGGGAATACGACTGTTTTCTTCTTCATCATCAATCACGATAATCATAAACCCCCAATTAAGCAAACAAGTATGAGGTGGCTTAAATCAAAATATAATATAAAACTAGTATAATGCTATGTAGGAGGTGGGATCTGATCGTAGACTCAGTAGATGAAGAATGAAGAATGAGATGGATTTGTGAATATGATTTGAAGAGATAAAAATTGATAAATTGAGAAATATAAAAATATACGTATGTAGTAGAGGAAAAAATTCCTTACGGCCGTAATCAAAAGAAATGTGCCGAAATTGGCATTTGTATAATCATGGAATTATAGTATGATTCCAATTCATAACTATCAACGGAAAAAATTAAATCAAAGCATACGGTGGAAATGGTGGAGATGTCAGCAACAGTGGCGGCGGCGGCGGCGGCTGTGGCTGGGCTGGTGTTTTCTTTTTATCCTTTTCAAGCTGTTTTGAGTTTTTAATTTTGTAAAAAATAATACTATTCATAGTCGCTTACTACTATCATACATGTCATTATTCAATCGGATGAATTATTTACTCCAATTAAATAATGTATTTATAACCATTAATTATGAATAATTCATCCAAATGAATAATGATACGTATGATGATTACCGATAGTGAGTAACTATGAATAGCATTACTCTTTCGAAAAATACTCTAATTTTTTTGTTATGTTGTTTTTGAAAATGTATTTTTGTTGACAAGGTTAAACTTATAATATAAAAACTCAAAACAGATTTATGACATTCAAAATAGAGGAAATAAGCTTTTAAATAAAATTAAAATTCTAAATTCTTAAAAAAAGAAAATTACTAAAATACTAAAAAAATTAAAAAATTCTAAAAAAGTAAATATAGTTCAAGCCCTTATTGATTATTTAAAAAAAATTATTATAAAAATTATTCAAATAAAAACAAATTAAAATTATCAGTCCAGGTCATTATTTTTTAATTTAATTTCCTATTTTGCAAATTTATTATTTATTTATATTTTATTTGAGTAGGATTTATAATACCTACTGCTAAGGTGGCAACATATTATTGAAAAAAATAATGAGTGTGGTGCCATGAATTTTCAATCATGTGTTGCCATCTTAGTAGTGGGTATTATAAATTTTACCCACCATGGATAGGAGATCATCTCCCATACTTCATAATATACTATCATAAAATTATTCTATTTTACTGAATAATCAAAATAATTGAATAAAATATAAACAATTTTTAAGTTTTCTTTTTTTGATAAATAATTTTTCAGAATGACAAATCAAATGTTTTTTTCACTAATTTTAAAACAGACTCTCAAAACTAAAAATTGAATATGAATTCAAAACTCAAACACAAAGAGAACGAAGAAATGGGGGTTTGGTGGTATTTGATACTATGGTAAGGAAATAAGGTATGTTTGCTTTGTATTTCAAGTTTCAATTTTGAGTTTTTTTTTTTTAATTCATTTTCACTTTTGTTTGTTTTAAGATTTTTTTATTTTTATTTTTATTTTTTTTATACCCAGGTATTTTAGCTTCGTCAAACTAAATCTTGGACCCCCAAGATCCTTGTCCCTAGAACCTTGGAGAAGGTAAATCGCGGGTTATGCTTCAATTGGTTCTCAGGTTCCTCTCATCCGACTGTACACTTCTGCGCACAAAGAGCCGTTTTCAAAGTGATTGCTCCATACCAAATAAAATCCAACTGCAGGTTTCCACAAGAATTCGAACTCCCACCGTACCGCTGGAAGCAAGTCTTATGTTAATTGTTCCACCAGTTGAGCTATGTCTCGGTGGCTATTTTAAGATTGTTTTAAAAGAGTTTATTTTATTGTTCTGAAAAACTTTTTTTCAAAACAGAAAATTGGAAAGCACATTTGATTTGAAATTTTGAGAAATTGTTCTATGACATTTTATTCAATGAATTAAATTATTGAGTAATTTTATGTTAATATTATCAAATAAAGTTGTGAACCTTCCAATCTTTTTTTTCCCACTACAAAAATAAAATACAAATAAATAATAAATTGACTTGACAAATAATAAAAAATTAAAATTAAAATTTAATGATGGGAACTGATTTTTTTTTTTAAAATCTATTTTCATTTAAATAATATTTGTATATATTTTATTTAATAACCAATAAGAGCTTGCCTGTTTTTATTTTTATTTTTAAATTTTAGGCCCTTCTTCTTTGGTTTGATTTACTACACCTGAAGCCCCACATTACACCAGTGATGCTATTTAACATTTTGATTGGTGTCGCAAATGATCCAGTATTATATTTTTAGAAGTTTAGAATTTAAGTCTTTTAAAATTTTATTTTTTAGATTTTTACAATTTTTATTTTTCATTTTTCATTTTTTTTTATTTAAACGCTTGTTTTCCATGTTTTCACTAAAAATACAGAAAACGTCAAAAATATGTTTTCAATTTTATGTTATAATTTAACTTTATTTTTAAAAAAATATATTTTTAAAAATATCAAATCAAACTAATTTTGAGTATTTTATTAAATTGAAAACTAAAAACAACAAATTATGGCCTTAATGATTTAGAAATGGAGTCAATTAAAATAGGATAAATTTTATTAAAGGTTTAATTGAAATGAGTACTTATCACTAAAGATAAAAATGGAGTACATTTTAAAAAAAAACTAAAAAAGGTATTTAGTGCAATTTCTACAAAAGGGAACACAAGAATGCATTTAGTGGGTTGGACCAAAATTGGGCTCTGAATTTACCGAAAGAAACTGGCCCATCAAGAAGAAGCTGGGGGCAAGTTGCCCATCCAATGAGTTTGTTTAGTAATGAGCACTTAAGAACGCATCTTCACGTACTAAGAAATACGAAATCACCCTCTTCATTTTGGGGGTGATGGAGGGATCATACCATTTGAGTCGTTTTTTTTTTTCATATTTTTCTCAGAAAGCTGCAATCAACAGGATTTCTCTAATTTTTTCTTCTCGAAAGGAAGAGCATGAAATTATTTTTTCTTTCTACACGGACCAAGATATTAGATATAGCCATAAAAAGAATGCTCGGTATGTACTACAAAGATATACTTATTTTTTTTATTCACATGTCTCAAACTATAGTCAATTTTCATTATTTATAGTATGGTTGATTTCTTAATTTTCTATTATATTCCTATTCAATATATGTTGTTATCAATAAATATGAACTACTATTATTCAATGTAGATATATATTAGAAAAGATGTAAGTAATAGTTCCAACTATATTCATTTTTAGTTTAAGACCATAATTAATTTAATTCTTAATTGAAGCTCATAACTAAACCATGTGATGCATAATTTTTAATACAAGTTTTTGAAAATTTTTAGAATCCTATTAAAAAATAATAATAATTGATATCAATTTTGAATTTTTAAAACGTATTCAAAACCGAAACACTAATGTCTTAGAGTAGCATTTCATAGTTGATAGAATACGTACATATTTTAAAATTCTAATAATCTCTATAAATTGTTATGCTAATTGATGAGTGGAATACACCTTGTATTCATTATCATTATCAAACTTCTACATTAGTGATATAAAACCCATATTTACGAGCCATTTACAACAAAGCTATTTTTTTTAAAAAAAATTATTTTTTATTTATGAATATAGTATATTATTTAAAAATTCATAGTAGGTGTGTTACATGGCAAAAGCTTGAAAACGTGTCTACGGGGCAAAGAAATGGGGGGAATTTTTTTTGGAAAATTTGCTTACTTTTTCAAAAAATTTATTGTGATTTAGAGTTTGTTTAATTTATAATAAAATTTTGATTTTTTGTAAATTTTGATAAAAATTGATAAAATGTGTGGTCAAAAAATTGATATAAATTGTGGGTGCAAACCACTGCAGGACCGCGGCTTCCAAACAGAAAATTTGCAGTTTGGTCTTTCAACTTTCAAAATTATACGATTTGGTCCCTACTTGAAGTTTTTTGTGCATATTTGGTCTCTTTTGCTCCAAGTCCTTCAACATTGATCTCACTACTTCCAAGAGCTTCCATATTGGTGTCCAAACCTCCTTAGTCGTCCAAATTTGGTTCTTGTTCAGAAGTGTACAAATCAATTCTCAAACTTTTCGTACATTAAAATCCACTTCCGAAACTTGTGACATTCTTCCAAAGGCTCTTTTAATGGTTCTTATCACTCACATACCATCATTTCAATTTTCAAACACTTTCGATCAACTCCTATGTAGCTCCATATTCTTCATTTTTGCTCCATTTGTCTCTATTTTTGGGTTTTATCTACAATTACAACATTTATAATAAATTAAATAGAAATCCACTCAAATTACAATTATATATCAAATTTATATGATAGGATAAACATGTAAAATACACTTATCAGGTCCCATGAAATGAGGAATTATATCTAATTATTAATTTTGACTTCAACTTTTTAACAATTTTTTTTAAGTAAAATGAAAAAAAGTTTTATTTGTAATGCCATACAATATTGATGCGGAAGAGAGTCAAACCACGCGGATGATTGGGTGGCACATTTTGGACAAAAATCTACCAACTATTTGGTCGCAGACTACTAAATGGTCCAAAATCCATCATTTTAAAGGAAAAATGATAAAATTATCTTCTCAATATTTGCCATTTGTCCCGGTCATTAATGCATGTCTTGCATAGGACAAAAAGAACATACTGGCTCGACTTCTTTCTAATTTTCCTCCACATCATCACCGTCAATCTGTTTAGAATTTCAAATTCAACGATTTTTATTTTTAATATTACTCATTTATTTAAATTTACATGAATTAGATTTTAGATAAAAAAATAAATTTAGTCGGTAGGTGAAGAGACCAAAATTAAATAAATTTATTTCCTCTCTAACTGTGAGAATTTAAATTAGCATATGTTTGGCATAACTTAAATTATAATTTCAGCTGGTCAAATTAGTCAAACATAATTTTTATTCACATATTTGATGGGACCTACTACTTACAACCACTTTTATCCACACATTTACTAATTGCTTATAATATAAGCACTTAAATTATAATTTCAGCACCTCCAAACATATGCTTAAGTGATTCAATAAGAAAAGTTGCCGTCTCTATAACGGAAAAGAGAGAGAAATAGAAAAGACAAAAAAAAATGTTTTCTACCAAAACATTACGAAGTAGGGAAGTTATGATTAGTCATAATCACCCTCTACAATAGGCAATCAGATGGCATGCGTGCAAGGGAAAAGGAGAAACAATAGCATCACACGGACCCTCCACAAGGTTTTGTCTATGCTACATCCCCTTTTTTTTCATCATAAACATAATTTAATCAAGGGTTAATTATACTGATGGTCCCTATTTTTTCAGATTTGTAATGATTTTATTTCCATACTTTTTTTAGCAGATATCATCCACATTCTTCTATTTATTCTCACAGATGGTCCCCAAATCACTATTTTTCACTATTCTAACAATTTTTTGACAATTTTACTCCTTGACTTAAATAAATTAAAATGATAGGAAAAAAAAATACAATGAAAACATTGCAATTGTGCACTTAACATTTTCAAAATTACAAATAAATTCTAAACTATTATATTTTATTCAGATAAGTGTTCTTCCTCAACTCAAAAGGAAAAATCTTTTCCCACCACCACCACCTGAAAGAATGGAGACCATTAGTGTAATTAACCATTTCTATTATTCAAAATAATCTAAGAATTCCTGTGAGGGCTACCTATGTCAACCTCTACAGTGGCCGGAATCTGTTGCCGAGTTTATGAAGTCTGTGGAGGCAGTCAATGTGCACGGTTGCGCTCTAGGGTGGTGGATAGTATCTCGTGCAGGCAAATGTATCTCAGGAGCTACGCATTTTTTAGGACAGAGACAGTTCCGGAGAGGACAAAGAAATGTTTTAGAAGGGTCAAACAAAGAGTGGCAGCTGGAAAAGAAAATAACAGAAAGTCGTGGCAACGGAGGCTGCGGCGGCGTCATCGCCGGCAAAGAATTCTTGTCGACCAGAATATCAAAATACGCGGACGACCATAATTCACTTGCTTCGCAAGAGGGCTCTAAATTAAATTCATGTATAAATTAACGAGAATAATGATGGTTTGTGCAGGGATTTCCTTTGGGACCTTGACTCTATCATCCTAATCATCAACACCATCTTCACACTGTAATGATTTTTGGAAATTCTCCAACTGTAAGTTGGGTAGAGAGAGTGGTGGTATGACAAGGTCATTTGGACATGTAAGCTGGGTAGAAGGGGTCAAGGACAAAAAATGAAACCCCAATCCTGTGTGTGAGAGAGAGATGTGAAATAGAGATATGGTGGTGTATATATATGTGGGGGGGTGGGTAATTCCTTTTGAGTTGGGGAAGAACACTTATTTGAATAAAATAAAATAGTTTAGAATTTATTTGTATTTTTGAAAAGGTTAATGACTGAATTGCAATGCTTTCATTGTATTTTTTTCATATTATTAATTTATTTAAATCAAGGGGCAAAATTGGCAAAGAATTGTCAGAATAGTGAAAAATAGTGATTTCGAGACCATCTGTGAGAATAAATAGAAGAATGAGGATGATATCAATTAAAAAAAGAATAAAGATGAAATCGTTACAAACTTAAAAGAATGGAGACCATTAATATAAATAGCCATTTAATTAATTGATTTTATTTTTCGAATTTTTCTTCCCCCCTCGTACAATTTCATAGTGAATTTTGTTTATATATGTGCGTGTGTGTGTGTGCGCGCGCGCAACATGCAAAGAGTGGAAATTCATGGCTCATAAAGGCCATATTTAGAGCTGGCAAATGAGCTGTGTTGGGCCAGCCCAGCTCACCAGAGTAGGGCCATACATGAAATTGGATTGGACTAGCCCAATCCAGTTTTGTATGGGCCAAAAATATGCTAGCATAGTCCAGCCTATTGGCCCAACTTGGTCTTAATTTTTTTTTTCTTTTTTTTTAAATAAATTTTTTATACAATACATTACATCAAATACAATTTTAGATAAATTTAGACTATATATTTTGAGATTTTTAAAGAGATTAATTTATAAAATATGGCTCTTATGTATTAGTCAATAGATAAACGTCAAATTTCTCTCAAAATAATAATTTTTTTTAGTTAATTGTAAACCATTTGTAGACACTTTTAAAAAAAAATACAAATATTAAAAGCATGTTACTCTTATTACTTTGAGATATAAGCATATTTGACTTAAATTAAAAAGTTACTTATAAGTAAATTTAAAATAAATAATTTACTTGTCACACTAAATATATTTTGGATTGAAACTTAAATTAAATTAAATTTTAATTAAACCTAAACAATTTTATATTGGATGTTGGGATTTTTTTACTAATGTTTATTAGTGACTTAGGCTTAGATCATTTTAGATTGATATTATTTAGATTATGTATTGAAGCTATTCACAAAATGAGTGATTAGTGTTAAGGAGCAAAAGCAAAAAAAAAAAAAAAAAAAAAAAAAATCAAAATTTGGCTAGCCCAACTAGCCCGTGGGCTAGATGGGTCGGGCTATATTGGCCCGGTTTTATTTTGGCAAAGGCCAGCCCAACCCAAAAGGCCAGGTTATATGGGCCGGCCCGCGGGCCAGGTCGATTTTGCCACCTCTCCATATTAGAGCTCAAAAAAATAAAAGTGATAACTCCAACCCGATTTTAATTTGAAAAATAATATTTCGAGCATAAAAGGGATTTTGAGTCAAATTTAAATTAAATTGTTTAAGCGGTACGAGCACTTTTTTATGCGGGTTAATTTTACCAACGGTCACTAAAGTTACCTTAAAATTTTAAAACGATCACTGAAGTTCATAAGTTGTAGCGATGGTCACTAAAGTATATATTCTTTTCACAAACGGTTACTCCCTTAAATTTCTAACTTGAAATGGTGATGTGGCATACAATATACATTTATTTATTGCATGGTAGTCCATATATTTTATATAATATTTATTTTAGTCTCTATATTTTCAATTATCTTTTAATTAAGTCATCCAAAAATTGCATCTTAAGTCCTTAATCTTTTTACATATTTATATTTTGGTCCCCAAAATTTCAATTATCTTTCAGTTAATTCCTCTAAAATTGCATATTAGGTCCTTCAACTTTATACATCTTCAAACTTAGTCCTCCAAATCCTTAATTTTAGTGGTCAAAATAAGTACACTTTCAATTAAATTCTTGACTTTACACTTGAATGTTTACTTAAACGAACAAAATAACATAATTAAAAAATAAACTACTTGATAGAACTCACAAATTATCACCTAGAGTTGACAAAAATAGACAAAAATATATTTCATTGACAACTCCATGTAATAAGTGCGAGTTTTGCACTTATTTTGACCACTAAAAGTGGATATTAGTGAGTTTTGTCAAGTATTTTATTATTTAATTATGTTATTTTGTTCGTTTAGGTGAAAACCCGAATGTAAAGTCAAGAATTTAATTGAAATTGTATTTATTTTGACTACTAAAATTGCACTTATTTTGGCCATTAAAATGGAAGATCTGGGGACCAAAGTCTGAAGATGTATAAAGTTGAAGGACCTAATATGCAATTTTTAGAGAACTTAATTGAAAGATAATTGAAAATTTGAGGACCAAAGTGTAAAGATGTAAAAAGATTAAGGACCTAAAATACAATTCAAGAGGACTTAATTGAAAGATAATTGAAAACGTAGAGACTAAAATAATTATTATATAAAATATATGGACTATCATGTAATAAATAAATGTCTATTGTATGCCAAATCACCATTTCAAGTTAAAAATTTAAGGGAGTGACCGTTTGTGAAATAAATATATACTTTAGTGACCACCACTGTAACTTTTGAACTTCAGTGATTATTTTAAAATTTTAAGATAACTTCAATGACCGTTGATGAAATTAACCCTTTTTATGCTCTTGGAAGTTGTATGTGCTTATTTTTGTTTTTAATACTTAAGAGTCCGACTCCTTAATTATAAAAATGTACCATTTCTTTGACTATGGGTTGATTTGCAATTTTGTTAAAATATTCTATTATGATTTTGTTATGTTAAGTTAAAATAATTATACATGTAAAGTTTTCAACTCTTAATAAATTTAGCTTTTGATCTTTAATTTTTATCAAAATCTGCTAAAATATTAATTTTTAATAAAACTAAACAGACACTTGAACTTAAACTCACAACTTTCGTGTGATCTAATACTATATTTAACGAGCTGACAAAAATATACTATATTTAACAATGCGCTATTGAATTGAATAGGAAAATGAATAAAATTATAATTTGTTTTTTTTTTAAATGAATTAGGGCCCGTTTGATAGAGATTATAAATTAGTTTATAAACTAATGTTTGGTTTATTTGACCAATATTGATTTATTTGTGTTGAAATTTTGACTTTTCAGGTTAAAAGTGGGTTGAAAAATCAAAAATTACGCTGAAAAAAAAAAAAAAAAAAAAAAGGGTTTTTAAGCTTTTTCAAACAAGCTCTTAGTATCTAGTTAAAACTGTTGAACAACCAATAAAATGTTCTGATGCAAGGTTTCAGACTCCACAGGAAAGAGGTAGGTTACTTACAAGTTACAAACCCCAGCTTTTATTCCTTGATTTTCTCTGTGTGTCACCTTCTCCCTCTCCCTTTACATGACACTTTTACAACTGTTTTTTTTAAGTCTTTTCATCATCTGCACAGCTGAATTCCAATGGAAAATAAGAACATATTTCTTGGGAGTGCTTTCAATTCTGTCTAAAGTTTCTGTGTAAAACCATTAGAGAAATGTTGTTTTGATGTGTCCCCTTCTAATCAGTACACCCATAATTTAATGCTTGCTTGTTTTGCAGGCACTCATATATCATATAGAAGGAGGAGACAACCGGGATTAGTGACTCGACTGAGCCGAGTTAGAATAACTGTCCGAGCTTTCCCAAAGGCTCATATTGAGGGAAAGGTTTGGCACCTCTATGTTGGCTATTCGCCACTTGAGACTCTAGTATGTTCAAAGGGTTCGGCTGTTCGATATTGGTTAAGGAAACTTATGTGAAACAGTTGTATATCCAGAGAATTGTTTGAGTATTAGACCCTGAAATCATATAAATTTCTCATCAATGAGCAGAATTAGCCCAATAATTCTGTTAGTTATAGTGATTCTAGCAGCTGTGTTCTTCATATTTGGTCTGCTCCAATTTCTTATTAGATGCCTCGTGAAAAGGCCATCCTTTTCATCAATTTCTCAATCCAATAGATTCCCAGAAACATCTGGTTCCCATACTTTTCAAAGGCAGCTGCATCAACTCTTTCGTTTACACGATTCCGGCCTTGATCAAGCTCTGATTGATGCTCTACCAGTCTTCTACTATAAGGATATTGTGGGATTGAATGAGCCATTTGATTGTGCTGTTTGTTTATGTGAATTTTCAGATTTTGACAAGCTCAAGTTTATTCCAAGTTGTGGCCATGCTTTTCACATGCATTGTATAGAAACTTGGCTTTTGTCAAACTCAACTTGCCCTTTGTGTAGAGGTCTCATTAGCCCCGGGCTTCTTCCGGGTGTTCCCGTGTTTAATTTTAACGAATCTATGGAACAACAGAATCGTGAATACGGGGATGGCAAAAACGAGGCATTTTCATGTCAAGACAGGGGAATGTTGCGAGAAAATGAAGGTGAAAGGAGGGTGTTTTCTGTTAGGCTTGGTAAGTTCAGAAGCCAGAATGAAGATTGTGAAATCGAAGATGGAATTCAAAGTGAGATCAGTAGTAGCAATCTGGATGCGAGGAGATGTTATTCTTTGGGTGCATTTCAGTACATAGTTGGTGATTCGGATCTGCGAATAGCTTTGTCCAATGAAAGTGGAAACAAAGCGAGGAATTGTCTTTTCGACTCTAATGATAATAGTACGACTCGTGTGGAAACAAGATGTGACAATGGGAAATGTGTAGGTAATGCAGATAGAGATGCACAGAAGATTAGTGTTAGGACAAGAGGTGATAGTTTCTCTGTTTCAAAGATTTGGCTTTGGCCCAAAAAAGACACATTCTTAGGTTCTTCAGACACAAATGTCGGTGCAAGTTCTTCTAGTATTGGCAAGCCTGTTACTAACAGAACTAATGCAGTATGAACTGTTTTCTTCAGTTATGGCATGCTCGGTGGTGCAGTATTGGACAAGAGAAATTGACATGATTTGACAATATAATAGACTGATTTCAAGTATTGATTATTATCCAATCTAACTTGCCAAACATGTCATTACTTGAATTTCTTGAGACATGCTCCAATCTAAGATTGGGGGTGGGGGGTGGGGGGTGTAAGTGGCAATGGAGATGAGAGCAATGGTGTACATATACCAAGCGAGTCAAGAAGTTACAAGCCGGAGTAGAAATCCCTTTCCAGAACTTAATTCACTTTCTGATTTGATATTAACTTAAGTAGCATGTTCAATTCTTGGATTCACATCTCTAATGTAATACATTATGGAGCATTAGATTAATTTAGAGAATGTGCATTTTACCTGTAATTTACACCTTTTGTTCTGCCCTCACTTGTAATATAAGATTTTGACAATCTTATATTTTTGGGGGTTTTATATGTTTGTATTTTAATTCAAGTTACAAGTCTGTTTGGTCGCAAAATTTATATGCTGGTTCCTATTAAGTCACTCATCTTTTTTTTTTTTCTTTCTTTTTAATTTCAATTTAGTCACCCAACTTTATAATATGCAGAAAATATTGTTTTGGCAGACGGAGACAAAAAAAAACTGCTAGGCCATGAAATGAGAATTCCAACAATTTAGGAAGTTTAGGCTAATAAACAAAACCGGCCCCGGCCGTGTTTAGTAATGGCTAATTTGAACATATATAGATAGTCGTGAGGTAAAATGTCAATTGTATTATATTTTCAACATCTTCAAGTGTAAACTTCCAAGAAGTGTTGGCAATTGATTTCAACTAATAATGTTGGTTTGAGGCCTAAGGAACTAATGATCTCAATCTTGATTTGAGGCTTAATTTGGTCAAGTCTGAAAACCTTTTTGACTAATCAGTTAGCAATTTGTTCCTTTGTTTGAGGTACAAGGGTGAGTTGGTGACATAATTATGATTAATAATGACCTTATTCTAAATTATTACAACTGCCACTTCCAAATTGATAAAGCAATAAACTGTAATTGCTAATTTATGATATGACGAAATATTGGTCATTTTACTCTCATCTAATGAGTGCATGACACTTGTTCCGGTGGACATTATAACAATGTCCACCGGGGACATTAGATCAAAACAGTAATCACATAATCGAGTTAATAACTTATCCACCTTTGTTGAATATATTAACAAAAAATCTAAAGTGGACTTGAAAAACCATTAGTTTGTTAGTTCATTGTTTTTCTTTTTTTTCTTTAACATTCCACGGGATAAATATGCATCTTGTTAGATTAATTGTGCTTTTAACATACGCATTTTAAAAAGAAGTCTCAAATCAATTTTTAATGCCATGACATATTTTCATTAGCCATGTTAGTATTTCTCTTGATTCAGTAGATACGGGGAGATAGAATGCCTAAACTAAAACAAAAATAGAAGTTTGGAACAAAGAAAGTCATGTGACTAATAGTTTTATTTAACCCCATTCTCAAATCTAAAAGTAATACATATAAAGCTGGTTGATTAATAACGATAAAACAAACATATTATCATGTCAAATGTACAAAATAAATCTCAATTAAGACTATTATCCGTTGCATTAACTAAACACAACTAATCAAGATGACTGTATACAACACGATTAGGAACGGATACAAGGGGATTCCCATGTGCGGGAGCCCTCATTGGCCCAAAAACTTCCTTTTTTGAGTATAGGAATTTCTCAATTTTTTGAAAAAACAAATTTTTTTTACGTATATTAGTTTGACCCAAATTTTGTTTTAACTCCTGTATGGATCCACCCCTTAACACCATGACGACGACATTTTACAACCATGCTGGATTCTTTAAAGGAGTAACAATAGCTTTCACCTGCATATAGTGGTTGAGGCTATAAATTTCTTTTTCCCTGCCTATACCACTCATTTTGTATCCACCGAAAGGAATTGCAGCATCAAAGATGTCGTAGCAGTTAATCCAAACGGTGCCAGCCCTCAATCCTTGTGACAATGTGTTACCGGTGTTCAAATTGTTGAGATATTTTCTCAAAACTTGCCAAAATTAAAAGATGCACCAATTGTTAAAAAAGAAAAGACATGATATAATATAATATAATATAATATTATATTATATTTGGTAGCTAAAATTAGACAAGTTTCCAAATCTTAGACACTTTGGTAGTTGAAACTTGAAAGACATCTAGGTCATATGTTAACTATAAATTGACGTAGTTTATTCTCTTTTGTAGTAGTGACTTGAGGGTTTCTTAGAGAAAAATTGTAAGTCTAGCATTCTAGTTGTTTATCTTGTTTTCTTGCGGGTTGTGCAAAGAGTAGAATTTGGTGGGTGCGGTAAAGCTTAGGATATTATTTTTTCTTGAGATACTTAGGAATTTGGGGAGATGAAATCTATATGATTGTAACAATTTTTCATATAGTGAAAGTTTTGACAATCCGTAAATCTCTCTCTCTTTTATATTTTTTCTGTTTCGTTATCTTTTTCTGAACAAGGATCTCGGACAATAAAGGAATTTGTCTCAATTCCCAACACAAATTACTTGTGAAAACACCTGCTGCTAGACCGTATTGTGTCATGTTTGCCCTTTTTATCACTTCATCAAGGTCCCTGAAACAAGTGAAAAGTGAGTGCCCAAAACCACCTTTTTCCGTTTTTCCCTTTCGCTTTATAGTCCTTTTAAGCATTAAAATGAATCTTTATGCTGTTGAATTTCTCACAACAACAAGAACTATGCCTTATTCCTGATAAATATGGGGTCAACCACATGAATCAATTTTTACAATTCCGTTTGAAGGTCTCACCAAGAGTCCGATGCAGGTAGATTTAAAGTACAGAGAACTAATTCTCTTGAGTGAGAAGTTTCAAACATATACTTGGCTCAAAATTAAAATATTAATGCCATAATGTGTAACCTGCTACTAGATTTGATGAAGTCCTAAAACTGAATCACTAATGTTACCATTTAGACATAATAAAGGTTTGAAATTGGCTGATAATTTACACAAATAGCTGAAAATTCATTAACTCACTTGAATTTGAGGATGGTCTGCACCGGGTCAAAAATCTCATCCTGTGCTAGTAACATATTATCCTGATTCAACAGAAATGTAAAAAGTCCATTATTATGATCATTACTGATATTTCACACCTTTTATCTGCATGCAGAAGAGGAATATAGAGTACCTCAACATTTGAAAATACAGTGGGCCGAATAAAGAAACCTTTTGATCCGAGTCTTTCGCCTCCACATTCAAGGGTAGCGTTGCTAACAATGCCGGATCTTATGTACCGAAGAACCTTCTCAAATTGCTCCGAGTCAATCTACCAAAGTCGTTAAGAGGAATATCAGCTTTCATAATTTTAACAAGTTCTCTTTAAATGTGAATCAAAGGACAGAAAAACAATTGTATAATTGTTTTAGGCAGTTGGTAGGAGGACAAATGGGATTAGAAAAAAATCTGATATTGGATTTTTGTGTGCAAGTTAGTACAAAAACTTGGCTCTGTAAGGAGATTTCTACAATCAATGATGGGAAGAAGGCTAAAGATGTAATGATTCTAATTGTGTCCCATGACTTGGTTTATGGGCTTATAATCACTTGAGCATCCGCCACTAACAAGTTAGTTTTAAGGGTGAGCTCTACCTATGTGGTTGTTAGCATGACCCTGGTTGCAGTGGGGATGTGGACTTTCGTGGAAGTTGGTTATGAGGGGTGGATGGAATGATTCTAACTGTCCTGCATTGCTAAGCTAAAACTTGGTTTATGGACTTGGTTTATGGTGTCCTGCATTGCTAAGCTGTATCCTGCATTGATAAGCTAAAACTTGGTTTATGGTTGTAAAAAAGAGTTCAGATAAATGAGAAACATGAAACTCACACACATAGATAGATAGATGGATAGATAGGTAGGGAGAGAGGGGTGAGAGAGAGTACCTGAGGACCTTGTTCGATACCTTTCTTGAAGGGATCACCGACTGTACGTCTGATAGCCCGTGCCTTTGCCTTCTCTAGGAACTCGTCATATACACATTCATGGACAAAAGTACAAGAACCAGCACAGCAACATTGGCCCTACAGTTAACAGACACATTGAATCATGGATTCTATGCTCAAATTCTAGCTATAACAACAAAAGATTGCACAAACCTGGTTAAAGAACAGAGCAAAATGTGCCATCTCTACAGCCTTATTAATATTATCATCCTCACAAATGATAAATGGGGATTTCCCTCCAAGTTCTAGGGTAACCGGTTTCAGATTGCTTCTAGCAGCCAACTTGAGTACAATTTTTCCAGTGTCGGTTGATCCAGTGAAAGCAAGCTGAAAAAGAGCAGCAGAAGTTGGTAGAAATGAATACTCTCCTAATTGAATTGACCCAAACTTTGGCTCAAATAGCATAAAGTAAGCAAGATAATGCGGTTAAGGAATCCCGGTTAAATATCAACTTCAAATCAAATTAACTGGAAAAATCAAAGTATAAGTTGAAAATTTGTTACAAGTTCATATGGAATTTCTTAAACACCTTATCCACATCCATGTGACTAGCAAGAGCTGCACCAGCAGTCGGACCATATCCAGAAACCACATTTAGTACACCGGGAGGAAGACCAGCCTATCAAGATTTCAAATCTGATGTAAATTAAAGCAGAAAACAATAGCTGAGAAAGAAACACTACATTTTTTACTAGTTACTTATTTTCATCGTACAATCAAAGATCAATGAAAATTAAGTCAAATTAATGATACGTGGAAATAAACATACAATCATTTGAGGACATTGCTGTGCCTTCAAGCATCTTTCATATGATGGAAAATGAAAATATGCAACATCTAAGAGCAAGTTTGGCTAAACCTAAAAAATATGTTTGGCTGTGTTATTTTACTTATTTAGAAATTAACTCTTACCTTATTTTAAAACTTACTTATTTACTCATAACTAAACCTTTTAAGCTTAGCCAAACATGCAATCCGAAATTGACTCCTTTACTTTCAAAACAAGCATGCAGCAAATGAACCCTCCGCATCTAACCATGTTAACCTTCATACTTCCTTTGCAAATAGTCTACATTCCTTAGTATTTTCTTGGAAAAGGAGTTGGAGTATAAATTTCATACCAAGCATTTGTATACAATCAGATTGGTTATATAGAACTTCCAATGAAAGAAAAGAGTTAAAAAAAAGGCAATTGATAACTACCTCATGGAATAGTTTTGCTACATATAAACCAGTCAATGGTGTTTGCTCTGCAGTCTTTAGGCACAATCGTGTTCCCACATGCCAGTGCTGGACCAACTTTCCAGGCAAACATGAGAAGGGGAAAGTTCCAAGGAATAATTTGACCGGCAACACCAATTGGTTCGTGCAAAACTTGTACATGGTACGGTCCATCAGCGGGAACTGTTAGACAGTGAATTTTATCCGTCCAGCCTATATTATTGGACAATTCATTTTGAGTGTTATAACCTTAACAAACACTAGGAGCAACTAGCAATCCAAACATCTAATCTCATCTTAAGCTTTTAGAGAGGAGACACATTGATTTAATTAAATTCAGCCTTCAATACGCCCCTCATGTGCAAGCACATTCAATTTTATAAGAGACCTGACTTGGTCACAATTTTTATAATTGAGTGGCAGCGAAAACTCAAGATCTTTTCTTGTTCTGATTCTATATTGAACTAGAGTTATCAACAATACTGGCACGTAATAGAAGCTATACCAGCATAATAATGAAATAGACGAACAAACTTTGGTAGTTCAACTTTGAGAGCTTGCTCATAAGGCTTCCCGTTGTCCCAAGTCTCAAGTGCAACAAGCTCGTTCGTGTTTTTTCCTACCAAATCAGCTCACCGTAGTATTATCCATGACCTTTCCTAAACCACCATCCACCCCCCAAAACAATAGCACAATTAATACGAATCGATTTCCAATGGAGACAATAAGCAACAAATCAAAACGATCATAATAGAAAAAGAGATTCAAATGAAAAATAGAATGCTTATATATATAAGCACTCATTTTTGGCCATGGTCCTTCATCAAACGCCTTGCGTGCAGCAGATACTGCATGGTTGATATCCTCAGCATCTCCTTCAGCAACATGTGCAATAACTTCACCGGTCCGAGGATCCAATGTGGGAAACGTTTTCCCTGTTCCTCGACAAGGCTCGATTTAGTTTCATATACGTATACATTTATTCATATGGAAAACAAGACGTTTTCGACATAAAAAGTTCGAAAAAGCTAGATCAAATACTCCTATATCTCAGGATTACCTGATGCTGAATCAACAAATTGGCCATTGATCAGAAGCTTTGTGTAATTAATCTGGACAGGTGGAGTAATTGGTTCCTCTAGTAATGCAGAAGTACTAAACCTGTGCATGCACCTCCCAAAACCATAATTTCTCCCTGCATGTAGTTTTTGTCAAACTATCGATAAATTTCACGTGTTGCAGCCAACAAAAAAAGTTTGACCATATTCTTCTGTCAGGAGGGCATTCGTAGCTTAAATTATAATTTAAATCATAATTAAGCTCATTGGTCAAAAATATTTTTTATTTATATATTTAATAAGATTCACGATTTATAAATAATTAACAAAATAAGTTCACCATTATCAAATATGCACTTAGTGCTTGTTTGCTCGAACCTAAATTATAATTTAAGCTGATCTAACTAGTCAAACATACTAATTATCTAATATTTTATATGACTTATAACTTACTATTCGTTTAATATATACACATTCTATAAAATTCACAACTTATAAATAATTAAAAAATAATTACAGTACCGCCAAACATTCTATAAAATACTCCAGCGGTATGCTATGTTTTTCTAGTTTTGGGATTCTAATTTTAAGTAACTCAAACTTATTAACTTAAAGCATGTTTTTTAAACTCTTTTTTAATCACATATTTTATAAGACCTACAACTTTTACCTATTTTTTATCCACACATTTCGTTGGATCTACTGCTTATAATCTACAAAAATCTTTACCATATATAATTATAAACTTACTTATTTTGCCAAACATGTTTTTAATTTCAAGTAATTCCAAGTTTTTAATTATTTTTAATTCCAACAATAATTATTTTTAATTGTTTTTAATTCCAACAATAATTGTTTTTAACTGTTTTTATTTCCAAGTAATTCTAAGTTTTTAATCAATAATTGTTTGAATAAAATATTATAAAAACATTCTCAAAAAATTTCAAGTAAACATATTTTCGAGTTTTCTGTTTTGAAAAACAGATTTCAAAAATTTTAAAAAGAACGTATTTTCATCAATCTCAAAACAGACATTCAAAACACAAAATCGAAAATGAATTCAAAATTCAAAACAGAAAACTGAAACACAAAGAAAACACCACCTAAATTCTTGGGACATTAGCAGTTTTTCCATGTGAAGAAAAGATATGTAAATACTACATTTTATTTATGTAGATACTACCTCTTATGCTATGCAGTGTAACCTGTGGCAAGTAGCGGTCGAGGGTAGAGTAGATGTCGGAGGATTGGCGGTGGAGGGGCGGCAGGATTACATAAGTCACTTTGAATCGTAATTGGCATTAAGATAACTACAATAATACACAATCAATTTAGTTCAAATTGAGCGCCTCGTACTTTGCCTCAGGCAGTCTCGCGAAATTACAACTTGACCCATAACAGTCCCTTCACCATTTTCGGGTTTGATAGAAGCAAACACAAGAGACTACCCAATAGTAAAAAAGAGTGGATTCACGATAAGTTATGATAATTATATGTCTTCTTCTCCTCCAAGTGCAACGACAGCAGTGGTGGAGACCTGCAAAAGGTGGTGGGGCTTTGTCCCCCGTTTCCACTCCGGCGTGAGAATTAGTATAGTAAAGACTCAAATATGCAGGGTAACAATATTGAGTATGTATGTTATATCTTTACCTGGAGGGATGATCTCCTATTTATAGGAATGACCCGTAGCTGTATCCACAATAGTCATTAATGGCGGGTGCCTTTTCATCTTCTCCATAATTAGGATTTAATGTGGGACGTTTCGTCTTCTTCAACTGCTGGTGTTTCATATTCCCAATGGATGTGGGTGATTGTTGTTCTATCTACTGTAGGCGGGCATGTGAGGACAATGAGGCGGGCAGACCCACGAGGCGGGCAGACCAACGAGGCGGGCAGACCAACGAGGCGGGTAGATTACTAAAGACAGGCGTCCACAGGAGAGCAGCAGTCATTTACCAAAGTGTAATCATATTTATCATCAAGTTAAAACAAACTATTCTTCAATCGCTTTCTCTCTATTTTCAATAACTTCAACCCCCAAGTTGATTTTCGGGAGAGAATTTTATCTTGTAACTGAGGCATCTTAAAGTATTTGATGATTTTCCCGTCAAATAAATCTCAATTTCTCTAACTCATAAAAGCATGAACTTTATGTGGTTTTTTCAATAAAATTGATCCTTTTTGTCTAAAATTAATGTCTTTAGAGCCGTACATATAATCACAATAAAAAAGACAAAAAATTACCTAAACCTTGTATTTTTTCAAAAATTAGAAGAAAAAAAATAAATTCTAAAATTAAAAGCTGTTTAATATAGTTTATAAACTACTTTATTTAACAAAAAATAGTTTATTTGACCAAAAAAATTGCATTGCTAGCCAGACATTTTTTACCATTCTTGATCAAATAAACTAATTTATAAACTATGCTAAACAAGCTAGGTCAAAATATTACAAGATAAAGGACAGGTTGAGTTCCCATTTTTTTTTAAAAAAACTGCACGGAATAAACCCAAAATTTCATGCTACAGCTGGCAACTGCTTCCGCGGGAAAAAAAATTTACAGCTGGTATCAACGGTTTCATCTGAAATTGGTGATTATAGCCGTTAGAAAGGAGACGTGTTTTCCCTATTTATAGCCCCCGTTCATTAGAAATTCAATATTCTCTGTATTGTTTCTTGTCAATAAGACCCACAAAAACTCAAAAGAGGAATTTCTAGAGAGAATGAGAGAGTTTTTAGATAGAGAGAGAAACATGTGTTTGCATAGTATCGACCGAATCTCCTGAAGCGGAATGGTTGTATCAAGGCTTTCTATTAGCGTTTTTTAAGATAATAATTAGAAATTAACAAAAAACAGTAGATCAATTACATGTTCAAGGTAATGCTCTCTTTGTTCCTATAATTTTTTTTTTATCTCTACGATTATGTTCTTTCTTGGTGCAGTAGAATGAATTTTGAAGGACATTTTCTTGGTTTTGTTCTTTGGTTTGAGTGATTATCAATCTTGGGTTTCTCTGTATTTGTGTATGTGGTTTCCCTGTGGGTTTTTGGGTTTTGTTCTTTGGTTTGAGTGACGATCAATCTTGGGTTCTCTGTATTTGTGCATGTGGTTTTGTTCTTTGTTCTTTGGTTTGAGTGATTATCAATCTTGGGTTTCTCTGTATTTGTGTATGTGGCTTCCCTGTGGGTTTTTGGGTTTTGTTCTTTGGTTTGAGTGACGATCAATCTTGGGTTCTCTGTATTTGTGCATGTGGTTTCCCGGTGGTTTTCGCTAAATCTCTAATCTCAAGAGTCGCCTGTGCTTTTTATGCTAATATAACAATAGGTTCAATTTATGTATGGTTATTTCAGCAATTTTTTCCTCGGAGTGATAATGATCTCTTTGTTTCAACCATTTCTTTACTTTGTTGGTGCATTTGGATGAATCTTGAATGATCTTTCATTGGTTTTGTTCTTTGGAGTGATGATCAATCTCAGTTTCTCACTGTATTTGTTTCTCTGAATTCACAGTGAGTTGAATTTTTAATGGATTTTGTGCATTTTTTGTTTAGTTTGAATAACCATAAGTTTTGGGTTTCCTTTTCAATCTATGTATGGTTATTTCAGCAATTGTTTTCTTAGATCTGTTTGTTTTAATAATTTATTTACTTTATTGGTGGATTTGGATGAATTTTGAAGGATCTTTTCTAGGTTTTGTTTTTTGGATTGATCTTGGGTTTTGCTGATTTTTTTCTGTGAGTTCTCTGTGGATTGGATTTTTAATGGAATATGTGCGGTTTGAATAATGATAAATTTGTGGTTTCTTTTCATTTGGATGAATCTTGAACTTCGATCTTTTCTGGGTTTTGCTCTTTGGCGTGATCTTGGGTTTCGGTGGATTTGTTTATGTGAATTCTCCGTGGATTGAATTTCACTCTACTCGAATCTAAAGTGTTCGGTTTGAATAATGATAAGTTGTGGTTCTATTTCATTTTATGTATGGTTATTTCAGCAATTTTGTTGAGAGTTTTCTCTTTGTTTCAATAATTTCTTTACTTGTTGGTGCATTTGGATAATTCTTGATGGAAGATCCTGAGTTTTGTTTGTTCTTTGGAGTGATTATATTTCTTTCTGTTATTTGTTGAAATATTCTCTATCAAACTTCTGTAATTTTTCTGGATCTTCTTTGCTCTCTCTTAGGACTTGTCTCCAATTAATATAATTTAGCAATGAAAACTGTTTCTATGAAAAGAAGTGTTTTGTAATTTATCAATGAACTCTTTTTCCTGTTGAAAGAAATAAATGATGGATGCAAGATGCTTAGACAAACCTTGAAAAATTGTTACCTCATTCTAACATCCAACCTGAAGTTTCTCTGGACTTTTCACAATTATGTTTAGAATTTGAAAGGGCTGTAAGGGAGTTTCTCAGAGACGGGAATGACTTCCTCATTGATGATGGTATGTACCAGGTTAGTCGAACTATTTTTCTAGCCTATGTATTGGCAGCTTGCTTTACCAATTTACTGCATCTTGTAACTATGTAATGCGACCATAAATCCATAAAGGAAAGAGAAAAGAGTGTTCGTCAAGCTGCTCGCCTTCTTGGTGAAACTGAAGAAATTATTCAGCAGTGGGAGCTGCCAAGCTTGGATCCGGATAAAGCAGCATATATTGAAGAGTGGCACAGTTTTCTGGAGCAAGATAATGAAAATACAATGGTCTCCATTTCAAGTAATGAAATTCTGACTGCACAATCCAATGAAGAGCATATTGCTACTGACTTTGAGGGCTGATTGACAAGGAAAGAAAGATACCTCTTGTCACCATTACTTAAATAGGTTATGTCCAAATCTTACCCTGCGTGATTCTATTTATCTGTTAGCTGCTTTGCCTATGGTCCTTTCAACTTGTTTATTGGTGGGATTATCTTGTTTTATTGCTGTGAATCGTACTAGCATTGTCCCTCAAATGTTGCTGAGAATGAATATTATTCATGTTGGATTATGTAATGACATTGTTAGAAAATGAACATTACAGGATTGAGTCCCGGGCTCCTCAGCTACCTTTCGTGATTGATGTGATCTCATCGTTGTGGCAATGGGCAACTATTTTTCCTATGGAAAGAAATAAATTATGGGTGCAAGAAGCTTACAACCTTGAAAAGTTTTGGTGAGACAGCTGCAAATCAGTCTGGTAAATACATAATTCTCCATTATCACTAACAAAGTGGTCCTAGGATGCTTCTTGCTAAATTTCGAAACAAGTGATTCCGAATTTGTCCTCGATTTGTTGGGCTCTTTGGGCTTCAGTTGCCCTTTTGGCATGCAAACAGGAGGAAAGGGACTTTGAATCTCATGAACATATCACATTTGACTTGGACAAAAAGATAGATGTGAATCAAAAGCTGGGAGTTTGCTGCTATTGCTGTTTTTCACGGTATGGCAATTAATATTTTTCATTTTCAAGCCTTTATATCCTTTAAATCAATATTTTCATTTAAAATTACTATTTCAATGTTCATTTTTACATGTGACATTTTCATTAAAATCAATATTTTACAATTTTATCTTCTTTTATAATTTTTTTTAAAAATGCATTATTTTCATATAAAATCAAATTTTCAATTTTTATATCAAAACAACATTTTTACACGGAAATATACGAGATACATCCTCATTTTCATTATAATCAATATTTTAAAATTTATCTCTTTTTAATTTCATTTAAAATTACACTATTTCAAATTTTCAATTAAAAACAATATTTTTACACTAGTAACTTATGTGTTACCATACGTTAATTATTGCATCATTTTCATTAAATCATTATTTTACAATTTATCTCATTTTATAATTTTTTTAAATACATTATTTTTCATTTGAAAATTAATATTCAATTTTTTATTTGACAATTTATCTCATTTTATTTTTTAAAAAAATACACTTTTAAATCTATGTTCTTAAATTACAAGGAGAAACTTGACAATGAGCCTTACATTTTATAAAAAATAAAAATAAAAATACTCCCTTTTTAAAATTTTCAAAAAAATAATGTATTTTCATGTTTTGTATTTAAAAAATACTTCATTTTTATTAAAATCATCAATATTTTATAATTTATCTCTTTTTATAATTTATTAAAAATTACATTATTTTCATTTAAAATCTATTTCAGTTTTTCTTTATCTAAAATTTTATTATTTTCTTTTAAAATCAATATTTTCATTCAAAATTACTATTTCAATGTTCATTTTTACATGTGACATTTTTCATTAAAATCAATATTTTACAATTTTATCTTCTTTTATAATTTTTTTAAAAAAACATTATTTTCATATAAAATCAAATTTTCAATTTTTATTTCAAAAAAACATTTTTACACGAAAATATACGAATATTAGCACGTTGTATCCTTATTTTCATTAAAATCAATATTTTAAAATTTATCTCTTTCTAATTTCATTTAAAATTACACTGGTAACTTATGTGTTACCATACGTTAGTTATTGCATCATTTTCATTAAAATCAATTTTTTTAAAATACATAACATTTGAAAATTAATATTTCAATTATTCATTTGACAATTTATATCATTTTATTTTTTTTTTAAATGCATTTTTAAATTTATGTTCTTAAATTACAAGGAGAAACTTGATTTGTCTTATGTTTTATTTAAAAAAACAAGTAAAAATACTCACTTTTTAAATTTTTCAAAAAATACCGTAATTTCATGTTTTGTATTTAAAAAATACTTCAAGCATCAATTTTATCTCTTTTCATTTAAAATTACACTCTTTTTATTAATTTATCTTCATTTTCATACTTAATTTATCTCTTTTTATTAAAATCAATATTTTACAATTTTATCTTCTTTTATAATTTTTTTTAAAAATGCATTATTTTTATATAAAATTAATTTTTCAATTTTCATTTCAATTTACACGGAAACATACAAATAACATATTAGCACGTTACAACATCCTTATTAAAATTTCAATTTAAAATTACACTATTTTAAATTTTCAATTGAAAACAATATTTTCAACTGAAAACATCCTTATTACAACATCCTTATTGATTTTAATGAAAATTAAAATCAATATTTTAAAATTTATCTTTTTTGTATTTTTCATGTTTTGTATTTAAAAAATACTTCATTTTCATTAAAATCATCAATATTATCTCTTTTTATTAATTTATCTTCATTTTCATACTTAATTTATCTTCTTTTATAATTTTTTAAAAAATGCATTATTTTTATATAAAATTAATTTTTCAATTTTTATTTCAAAACAACATTTTTACACGGAAACATACGAATAACATATTTGCACGTTACAATATTTTTTAAAAATAACATATTGATTTTCATTAAAATCAATATTTTAAAATTTATCTCTTTTAAATTCATTTAAAATTACATTATTTCAAATTTTCAATTGAAAACAATATTTTTACAATGGTTAGTTATTGCATCATTTTCATTAAAATCAATATTTTACAATTTATCTCATTTTATAATTTTTTTAAAAATACGTTATATGAAAATTATTATTTCAATTTTTCATTTGACAATTTATCTCATTTTATTTTTGAAAAAAATACATTAATTTTATTTAAAATTACTATTTCAATTTTTTAATTGAAAACAACATTTTTATATTGTTAAATTATGTGTTACCCTAAGTTATTGCATCATTTTCATTAAAATCAATATTTTACAATTTATGTCATTTTATAACTTTATTAAAAATATATTATTTTCATATAATATTTAAAATTTTCATTTGAAAACAACATTACTTCCTCATTTTCATTAAATCAATATTTGACAATTTATCTCATTTTATAATTTTTTAAAAATATATATTATTTTCATTTAAATTCAATATTTCAATTTTGCATTTGAACACAACATTTTTACACGAGTATTTAAATTAATATTTTACAATTTCTCTTATAATTTTTTTTTTAAAATCAATTTTTACACGGGTAACATATGTGAACCTATATAAAATCAATATGTTATTTCATCATTTTCATTTCAAATCAAATTTTCAAAATTTTTTATTTGAAAACGACATTTTTACACGGGTAACATATGCGAGTTTAGTATATGTTATTTCCGCATATTCATTAAAATCAATATTTTTAAAATATATCTCATTTTGATAGTTTTTAAGAAAATACACTATTTAATTTAAAATCAATATAATTTTACACAAGTAACATGTTTTATATACTTCTGCATCTTCATTGAAATCTATATTTTATAATTTATCTCTATTGATAATTTTTTAAAAATATATTTCAATTTTTCATTCGACAATTTATCTCATTTTATTTTTGAAAAAAATACATTAATTTTATTTGAAATTACTATTTCAATTTTTTAATTGAAAACAACATTTTTATACTGTTAAATTATGTGTTACCATACGTTATTGCATCATTTTCATTAAACTCAATATATTTTACAATTTATATAATTTTATAACTTTATTAAAAATACATTATTTTAATATAATATTTAAATTTTTCAGTTGAAAACAACATTACTTCCTCATTTTCATTAAATCAATATTTGACAATTTATCTCATTTTATAATTTTTAAAAAATATATATTATTTTCATTTAAATTCAATATTTCAATTTTACTTGAGTATTTAAATCAATATTTTGCAATTTCTATTATAATTTTTTTTTTTAAAATCAATTTTTACATGGGTAATATATGTGAACATATAAAATAACTTCATCATTTTCATTTGAAATCAAAATTTCAAAATTTTTTATTTAAAAACAACATTTTTACACGGGTAACATATGTGAGTTTACTATACGTTATTTCCCCATATTCATTAAAATCAATATTTTTACAATATATCTCATTTTCATAGCTTTTAAAAAAATGCATTATTTAATTTAAAATCAATAATAATTTTTTTCATTTGAAAACAATAATTTTACACGAGTAACATCTATTTTTGCATTTTCATTGAAATCTATATTTTATAATTTATCTCCTTTGATAATTTTTTAAAAATATATTTCAATTTTTTATTTGACAATTTTTCTCATTTTATTTTTTAAAAAAATAAATTAATTTTATTTAAAATTAATATTTCAATTTTTTAATTGAAAACAACATTTTTATACTGTTAAATTATGTGTTACTATACGTTATTGCATCATTTTCATTAAAATCAATATTTTACAATTTATATCATTTTATAACTTTATTAAAAATACATTATTTTTATATAATATTTAAAATTTTCATTTGAAAACAACATTACTTCCTCATTTTTATTAAATCAATATTTGACACTTTTATAATTTTTTAAAAATCTATATTATTTTTCTTTTAAATTCAATATTTCAATTTTACACGAGTATTTAAATCAATATTTTGCAATTTCTCTTATAATTTTTTTTAAAATCAATTTTTACACGGGTAACATATGTAAACATATAAAATAAATATGTTACTTCATCATTTTCATTTGAAATTAATTTTTCAAAATTTTTTATTTGAAAACAACATTTTTTTCACGGGTAACATATGTGAGTTTACTATATGTTATTTCCGCATATTTATTAAAATCAATATTTTTACAATATATCTCATTTTTATAGCTTTTAAGAAAATGCATTATTTAATTTAAAATCAATAATAATTTTTTTCATTTGAAAATAATAATTTTACACGAGTAACATGTTTATATACTTTTGCATCTTCATTGAAATCTATATTTTATAATTTATCTCCTTTGATAATTTTTTTAAAAATATATTTCAATTTTTTATTTGACAAATTTTCTCATTTTATTTTTTAAAAAAATACATTAATTTTATTTAAAATTACTATTTCAATTTTTTAATTGAAAACAACATTTTTATACTGTTAAATTATGTGTTACCATACTTTATTGCATCATTTCCATTAAAATCAATATTTTACAATTTATATCATTTTATAACTTTATTAAAAATACATTATTTTTATATATTATTTAAAATTTTCGTTTGAAAACAACATTACTACCTTATTTTCATTAAATCAATATTTGACACTTTTATAATTTTTTAAAAATCTATATTATTTTAATTTAAATTCAATATTTCAATTTTACATGAGTATTTAAATCAATATTTTGCAATTTTGCTTATAATTTTTTTTTAAAATCAATTTTTACACGAGTAACGTATGTGAACATATAAAATAAATACATACTTCATCATTTTCATTTGAAATCAGTTTTTCAAAATTTTTTATTTGAAAACAACATTTTTACACGGGTAACATATGTGAGTTTAGTATATGTTATTTTCGCATATTCATTAAAATCAATATATCTCATTTTTATAGCTTTTAAGAAAATGCATTATTTAATTTAAAATCAATAATAATTTTTTACATTTGAAAATAATAATTTTACACAAGTAACATGTTTATATACTATTTCAATTTATCTCCTTTGATAATTTTTAAAAAAAATATATTTCAATTTTTTATTTGACAATTTATCTCATTTTATTTTTTAATTGAAAACAATATTTTTATACTGTTAAATTATGTGTTACCATACGTATAGCATCATTTTCATTAAAATCAATATTTTTCAATTTATATCATTTTATAACTTTATTAAAAATACATTATTTTTATATAATATTTAAAATTTTAATTTGAAAACAACATTATTTCCTCATTTTCATTAAATCAATATTTGACACTTTTATAATTTTTTAAAAATCTATATTATTTTCATTTAAATTCAATATTTCAATTTTACACTAGTATTTAAATCAATATTTTGCAATTTCTCCTATAATTTTTTTTTTTAAAATCAATTTTTACACGGGTAACATATGTGAACATATAAAATAAATATGTTACTTCTTCATTTTTATTTGAATTCAATTTTTCAATTTTTTTTTTTTGAAAACAACATTTTTACATATGTAACATATGTGAATTTATTATATGTTATTTCCGCATATTTATTAAAATTAATATTTTTACAATTTATCTCATTTTTTATAGCTTTTAAGAAAATACATTATTTAATTTAAAATAAAAAATAATTTTTTCATTTGAAAATAATAATTTTACATGAGTAACATGTTTATATACTTTTGCATCTTCATTGAAATCTATATTTTATAATTTATCTCATTTGATAATTTTTTAAAAAATATATTTCAATTTTTTATTTGACAATTTATCTCATTTTATTTTTTTAAATAAATATATTAATTTTTTTTAAAATTACTATTTCAATTTTTTAATTGAAAACAACATTTTTATACTGTTAAATTATGTGTTACCATACGTTATTGCATCATTTTCATTAAAATCAATATTTTACAATTTATATCATTTTATAACTTTATTAAAAATACATTATTTTTATATAATATTTAAAATTTTCATTTGAAAACAACATTACTTCCTTATTTTCATTAAATCAATATTTGACACTTTTATAATTTTTTAAAAATCTATATTCTTTTCATTTAAATTCAACATTTCAATTTTACACGAGTATTTAAATCAATATTTTGCAATTTCTCTTATAATTTTTTTTTTTAAAATCAATTTTTACACGGGTAACATATGTGAACATATAAAATAAATATGTTACTTCGTCACTTTCATTTGAATTCAATTTTTCAATTTTTTTTTTTTTGAAAACTACATTTTTACATGGGTAACATAAGTGAATTTACTATATGTTATTTTCGCATATTTATTAAAATCAATATTTTTACAATATATCTCATTTTTACAGCTTTTAGGAAAGAAAAATTCATTATTTAATTTAAAATCAATAATAATTTTTTTCATTTGAAAATAATAATTTTACACGAGTAACATGTTTATATACTTTTGCATCTTCATTGAAATCTATATTTTATAATTTATCTCTTTTGATAATTTTTTTAAAAATATATTTCAATTTTTTATTTGACAATTTATCTCATTTTATTTTTTAAAAAATACATTAACTTTTTTTTAAATTACTATTTCAATTTTTTAATTGAAAACAACATATTTATACTGTTAAATTATGTGTTACCATACGTTATTGCATCATTTTCATTAAAATCAATATTTTACAATTTATATCATTTTATAAATTTATTAAAAATACATTATTTTTATATAATATTTAAAATTTTCATTTGAAAATAACATTACTTCCTCATTTTCATTAAATCAATATTTGTCATTTTATCTCATTTTATAATTTTTTAAAAATCTATATTATTTTCATTTAAATTCAATATTTCAATTTTACACGAGTATTTAAATTAATATTTTGCAATTTCTCTTATAATTTTTTTTTAAAATCAGTTTTTACACGGGTAACATATGTGAACATATAAAATAACTATGTTACTTCATCATTTTCATTTGAAATCAATTTTTCAAATTTTTTTATTTGAAAACAACATTTTTATCAGGGTAACATATGTGAATTTACTATATGTTATTTCCGCATATTCTTCAAAATCAATATTTTTACAATATATCCCATTTTTATATCTTTTAAGAAAATGCATTATTTTATTTAAAATCAATAATAATTTTTTTCATTTGAAAATAATAATTTTACACGAGTAACATGTTTATATAGTTTTGCATCTTCATTGAAATCTATATTTTATAATTTATCTCTTTTGATAATTTTTTAAAAAATATATTTCAATTTTTTATTTGACAATTTTTCTCATTTTATTTTTTAAAAAAATACATTAATTTTATTAAAAATTACTATTTCAATTTTTTAATTGAAAAAAAAAACATTTTTATACTGTTAAATTATGTGTTACCATACATTATTGCATCATTTTGATTAAAATCAATATTTTACAATTTATATCATTTTATAACTTTATTAAAAATACATTATTTTTATATAATATTTAAAATTTTAATTTGAAAACAACATTACTTCCTCATTTTCATTAAATCAATATTTGACACTTTATCTCATTTTATAATTTTTTAAAAATCTATATTATTTTCATTTCAATTTTACACGAGTATTTAAATCAATATTTTGCAATTTCCTTTATAATTTTTTTTTAAAATCAATTTTTACACAGGTAACATATGTGAACATATAAAATAAATATGTTACTTCATCATTTTCATTTGAAATCAATTTTTCAAAATTTTTTATTTGAAAATAATATTTTTACACGGGTAACATATGTGAATTTAATATATGTTATTTTCGCATATTCATTAAAATCAATATTTTTACAATATATCTCATTTTTATAACTTTTAAGAAAATGCATTATTTAATTTAAAATCAATAATAATTTTTTTTCGTTTGAAAATAATAATTTTACACGAGTAACATGTTTATATACTTTTGCATCTTCATTGAAATCTATATTTTATAATTTATCTCATTTGATAATTTTTAAAAAAATATATTTCAATTTTTTATTTGACAATTTATCTCATTTTATTCTTTAAAAAAATACATTAATTTTATTTAAAATTACTATTTCAATTTTTTAATTGAAAACAACATTTTTATACTGTTAAATTATGTGTTACCATACGTTATTGCATCATTTTGATTAAAATCAATATTTTACAATTTATATCATTTTATAACTTTATTAAAAATACATTATTTTTATAAAATATTTAAATTCTTCATTTGAAAACAACATTACTTCTTCATTTTCAATAAATCAATATTTGACACTTTATCTCATTTTATAATTTTTTAAAAATCTATATTATTTTCATTTAAATTCAATATTTCAATTTTACACGAGTATTTAAATCAATATTTTGCAATTTCTCTTATAATTTTTTTTAAAATCAATTTTTACACGAGTAACATATGTGAAGATATAAAATAAATATGTTACTTCATCATTTTCATTTGAAATCAATTTTTCAAAATTTTTTATTTGAAAACAACATTTTTACACGGGTTACATATGTGAGTTTACTATATGTTATTTCCGCATATTCATTAAAATCAATATTTTTACAATATATCTCATTTTTATAGCTTTTAAGAAAATGCATTATTTAATTTAAAATCAATAATAATTTTTTTCATTTGAAAATAATAATTTTACACGAGTAACATGTTTATATAGTTTTTCATCTTCATTGAAATCTATATTTTATAATTTATCTCCTTTGATAATTTTTTTAAAAATATATTTCAATTTTTTATTTGACAATTTATCTCAATTTATTTTTTTAAAAAATACATTAATTTTATTTAAAATTACTATTTCAATTTTTTAATTGAAAACAACATTTTTATACTGTTAAATTATGTGTTACCATACGTTATTGCATCATTTTGATTAAAATCAATATTTTACAATTTATATCATTTTATAACTTTATTAAAAATACATTATTTTTATATAATATTTAAATTTTTCATTTGAAAACAACATTACTTCCTCATTTTCATTAAATCAATATTTTACACTTTATCTCATTTTATAATTTTTTAAAAATATATATTATTTTCATTTAAATTCAATATTTCAATTTTACATTTGAACACGACATTTTTACACGAGTATTTAAATCAATATTTTACAATTTCTCTTATTATTATTTTTTAAATCAATTTTTACACAGGTAACATATGTGAACCTATATAAAATCATTAAGTTAATTCATCATTTTCATTTGAAATCAATTTTTCAAAATTTTTTATTTGAAAACAATATTTTTACACTGGTAATAAATGTGAGTTTACTATATGTTATTTCTGCATATTAATTAAAATCAATATTTTTACAATATATCTCATGTTTATAGCTTTTAAGAATACATTATTTAATTTAAAATCAATAATAATTTTTTTCATTTTAAAATAATAATTTTACACGACTAACATGTTTATATACTTATGCATCTTCATTGAAATCTATATTTTATAATTTATCTCCTTTGATAATTTTTTTAAAAATATATTTCAATTTTTCATTAGACAATTTATCTCATTTTATTTTTTAAAAAAATACATTAATTTCATTTAAAATTACTATTTCAATTTTTCAATTGAAAACAACATTTTTATACTGTCAAATTATGTGTTACCATACATTATTGCATAATTTTCAATAAAATCAGTATTTTACAATTTATATCATTTTATAACTTTATTAAAAATACATTATTTTTATATAATATTTAAAATTTTCATTTGAAAACAAAATTACTTCCTCATTTTCATTAAATCAATATTTGACAATTTATCTCGTTTTATAATTTTTTAAAAATATATATAATTTTTTTTTTAAATTCAATATTTCAATTTTACATTTAAACACAACAGAGTATTTAAATCAATATTTTACAATTTCTCTTATAATTTTTTTTTTAAAAATCAATTTTTACATAGGTAACATATGTGATCCTATATAAAATCAACTTCATCATTTTCATTTAAAATCAAATTTTTAAATTTTTTTTATTCGAAAACAACATTTTACACGGGTAACACTAACACATATGTTATTTTCTCGTTTTTATTAAAATCAATATTTTATAATTTATTTTAAAATACATTATTTTCATTTAAAATCAATTTTTCATTTGAAAACAACATTTTTACACAGGATATTACTTCTTCAATTTCATTAAATCAATATTTAACAATTTATTTTATTTTATAATTTTTTTTTTTGAAAAATACATTATTGTCATTTAAAATCAATATTTCAATTTTACATTTGAAAACAACATTATTTACATGACTAACACATAAACAAACATTAATTTTCATTAAAATTAATATTTTACAATTTATCTCATTTTTATAATTTTTAAGAAAATACTTATTTAATTTAAAATCACTATTTCAATTATTTCATTTGAAAACAACATTTTTCATTTGAAAATAACATATTTTAATTAAAATTAATATTTTACAATTAGTTTTTTTTTTAAATTTAAAAAATAAATTATTTTTATTTGAATCAACATTTTAAAATTTCATTTGAAAACATCATTTTTACACGGTTACACTGGCAAAAATTCTTATGTACACATGGAAGCAACAACAGTAACACAGAGTTTATTTGACAAGGTTGAAGCAATTTTTCTTGTCAGGTAAGAGTTTATTTGTTTCATAATTCTCATTTCATTTACCTATGCTTATTAAATTTGACTTTTGAATCTAAAATCCCTAATCATGAGAACCAAAACATAATCTTTTCAAATCAATCATCGTTTCCTTCTTACCGTGGTCACAACCACAAATCAACATAATATCAAATGAAATATCCTCTTAACTTCAAACATTAATGAGCTATCTACAAGCGTTATCTCAATATATAAGATAAGTTGATAAAATTCTTTCAACATAACAAATCTATAATCATTTCCTTTTCAAAGAACGAATAAATTATTCACTGGTAATCATTTGTAATTATGATCTCAAATTTAACCTCATATTTAAAATTTATTAACATATTATATTCTTAAATTACAACGATGAATTGAAAAGCATCAAACAATATAAAAAATTTGTCAAAATGAATCAAGATAATCTAAAACGAACTAAAAAAATAGTTCTTTTGTATACATCACATCCCATCCTATCAACAAGGTACAACCGATGGGGATTTCTCTCCCCGACAGTTTGGACCGACAACTGGGGGGAGAAATCCCTATTAGCCATGAAAACCATGGACGAGGATAATTATGGTTTTTGCTGGTTTTTTGTTTTTTATTTTTATTTTTATTTTTTTAATTTTTTTAAAAATTATTTTAAATAATAGAATGTGAATATACTAATTTGTATTTGGTCAAATTTAAGTTACGGGTTTGATTTTTTTTGTCAATTAATAGACCTTTATATGAAATCTATTAGTTTCCAAAAGTCTTTTCATTGAACATAATTAGAAGATTTGGGACTTAATTACATACTTTTTTTATTAATTTAAGTCAAAATTTGTAAAACCAAAAAAAAAAATTAAGATTCATTTGTACTTTTGAAAATGTTATAGTCTCTATTTGCAATTTTTTCATTATATTTTCTTCTTTTTGTTATTTTAATTTATTTAAGCTAATGAAAAAACGTTAAAAATGATCATTTGGAGACCATATGTGCGAATTAATGAAAAGATAGGAATTGAACTAAGAATAAAATTGAATAGAAATGATATTTTTACAAATTGAAAAATAGAAACAGTGAGTGTAATTTGACCGTTTTTATTTATTTATTAAAAGGTTCTTTTCTTTTTCTGTGTCAATGCATGCATGATATTGATATTAGTATAATCATTTGTCCAGTTTATGCACTTTCTTCAATACAGGAACATGGTGTTGTTAAAAAAGCAGCATCCATATACACAATAAACGTGAATGTTTGGCAAAAGCTTAGATTATAATTTAAGTTCGACAAAGTGGTTTAAGATACCTTTTATTCATATATTTTATAGAATTTATAATTTATTATCTATTTATTATTCGTATATTCAATAGAATCCACAACTATAAGTATTTAAAAAATAATTTCACCACTACTTCTATCATTTGATGATATATTTACGATGTTAAAGATAAATCTCACATCGAATAACGATGATAAAACATATAAGGACTTAACGGGGGCTTTGAAGATAGAACCCCAAGTTTTAGAACATGTTTGTTTGTGTTTTTTAATATATATAAGCTGGTTAAACATCATTTTTATCTACACATTCCGTATGATCCACATCTTTTATCATTTTTTATCTACACATTTTGTGGATCCCATCGCATATAATTTATAAAAAACTTTACCAAACAAGCACTTAATCTCTTATAAGAGCCCAATAAGCTCAAATGAGCAATTCTTTTATTCTAAAGCTTAAAAGAGCATTTGGATTTGATCAAAATTGGTGTGCTTAAATGAACCATCATTTTGCTAGACATGTTAATAGTAAATCCTACATCGAATAAAGATAAATTAAATATATAACATGTTAACAAAATATGCAATGTATGTAGTACAACATTATCGTATGATCTTCCACTCCTGAAATCTTATAAGAAAGTCAGAGCAAATTTCACACATCGAGTAAATTTCGCAGTAGCCGACTCGACAGCTTTACAAGTAGAAACACGGGTAATTAGTACAAAACGTCCCTACCTTTTGAAGTCATTGTGCAAATCGTCCATACCTTTGAAATTTTAGCATTTTCATCATCACTTACAACATTTCTTGCACAAAACGTCCTTTCCGTCCATTGTCATCCAAAATAAGCCGTTAACTCATTTCCACAACATGATTGGTAACATAAAGGAAAGGTAATTTTGTCAACCTACATATTTCACTTGTCCTCTCGCCTTACTGTTCATAGTCCTTAATGGTTGTGAAAATTCATATATAAAATAGGGGAAAGTAGACCAATTTTCAACAAGAATAATGGCAAATCGATTGTGCAGATGCAGAATCCAAAAGTTAGATGAAGAGTTCGTGGACGTAAGAAAATCCTGGCAGATGCTTCTTTACATGTCAACGTCGTCGGGTTAGTAATCATAAGCTGAGAAAATGTTATATTTTGAAGTTGTATTTTGTTCTGAAATGGGTATTTCGTACAACATTTTGCTTGTGTCTCTTTCGCTTGGTGCGACCCACCCATGTGTCCAAGATCTGTAAATATAATACATGGACTGCTTAGATCCATGAATGTATGTGAACAACAAGTGCTCCATTTGCAGAATGAGAATAGAACGTGCTATGTTCGGAGTTAGTTTTTCGATTTTGTTTGTGGGCTTATAGTGATGTGGGTACTCATGTAAGAATCATGTTGTAATATTGCATAAATTCGAATCATGATTCAGTAGTGTAGAATGTTGTGTTGGGATTGCCTAACTGATACTACTATGTACCAATTTTGATGTGTAATTGTCGTGCAGAAAATATCCCAACCTTTGGATAACAATATGAAAATCGTCCCTACCTTTGTTTATATGCAAAACGTCTCTATCTTTGGTTCTACAATACATTGAACGTCCTTAATGTTCTTGGATTTTTGTGGTGAACATCCTAACCTAATTTTGCTATTGCTTGTCAACGTCCCTGCATAAAAATTGATGGACAATAGATAATGAAAACAACAGCAAAACAAGCAGAACTACAATCAGTACAAGCACAAACGCAATATCATAAAATCCCATTTTTGTAGCAAGCATTAAATCTGATTCATTGTCAAAATACTTTTATTGAGATGATGATACATCATTGTAGTAACAAACATGTGCAAAATTGCCCAAAAAATAACCATCTATGCAAAAAGCTAACAACAAATTTTTTTTCCAGAAATGTCAGTTGCTAATTTGGCACTGATGGTGGTGCCTCTTTACATCTCCTTTTGTTGTCCCCTCGTTCACCACAGTTATGTTACCACCCGATTTTGGTAAGACCTCCACGTCAGCAAAGACATTATAGGCCAGCAAAGGCCTCCCAACGAGGGCCTCGTAAATTCATAGAAGGCCTCAAAGACCCCACAACATCTTAGCACTCCTGAATCAAGTACAATGAAGTACATGAAGGGTCTCGACGTTCATGGACAACCTATGGCGCTTAGCTGGTCTTCAAATCTATCATAGTTCGCGGACAATGTGATATTTTGGAATGACCATAAAGATTGCGTTTGATCGTCGCACGAAATCTCACAAGAAAACCAAATCTCAATCTCCTAATGACTAGGCAGCGTGATATTGAGGATCAACTCAAATAAGAGCTAAAATCTAGGAGATTATGTTGACACCCAATCATCCCTTATCCCATAAAGAAGGAGAATCTTGTCATGAGTCTAATTGTATGCTTACCTAATTCAATTAGAACTTTGAAGCTATAAATACAATATCTCTTATTATTCTAAGGTACGCATTATTCTAACCCTTAAACTCTGCTCAAATTTATGCCTAACCACACCCAAAACACTTTCTCCCATATTTTATTCTATATACCGGCAGTTGACTTAATCGTCAGAGTACCAACGATTGCCGACCCCTTTTTATCCAGTGATCTTGGTGCCTAATGGTTGTCATAGTGTGCAGGTAACATACAAGCTGACAGAGAATTGACTGGAGATCTATTGTCACGTGGTTAGTACAGATTCCGAGGTCAACAAGTTCGTACATGTCATTACCAACCACGTTCGTCTTCCTAGAACATTCTCATCGCCTGTATTGCTCTCTGCAAATGTTGTATTGTGTGAAGACTTTATTGCACTCTTTGCTTAGCTTGATGGTGCCTCTTCATTGGTCTCATTTATTCTAGAATTGTTAGGCCTCCTAGCTTTTTATGTACACAGGTGGAGTGAGAGGGTTAAGACATGGGTTATGTCACGACTTTGGTTCTGTTATGGGAGAAATTGATGGAGTATATGTCTTCATATATGCCTCCTTTCATCTTGATCATGAGTCTCCAACCCACCTCATCTTCTTCTACACTCATATGTCTATTATGTTGATCTTCTACAATAGGCCATCCAGGGTTGGACTCATCTTCAGCCTGGCCATCATTTCTTACAAGTTGTAACTCTATGGACTTCCCATACCGGGACCACAAATCTTCAATAGTCTCATTTAAAAATTGATCTACCCAAACAACTTTAGGGTCTCTCTCATTATGTTCTTCAATAACAGGTGCATAATATCATTCAAATGCTTGTGATTCTCTTGTTGCTTGTCCATCAACTATGGCAGGAACTCACTCATTGTGTTCTTCATTTGGAACGAGTGGCAGTGCATGAGATTATACTGCACGTACAATGTAAACCTCTACCACCCTACTCTTAATCCTGTCTTGTAGCATCTGCATAACATCATCTTTACTCTTCAATCTAATCAACCCCTTTTTCAAACTCATCCTTCTATAATAAAACTCCAACGAGATGTCCATACTCAATGACTGTAAGTACATCGTTAAGTTGTCTCTTGTGAACCATACAAGATGAAGGAAATTCAAATATAATACTACTCCTTCTTCGTATGCCACATTGTTTGGCTTATCGTAAAATCTGCCTCCATGATGGACTTCAACTGTGAAATAGTCTGAATTGTCACCCGCAGACACTCAGAATTGGCCAATACATACCCAATCAATAAATATGCAAAAAAAGAAAACCTTTTTTCAAACAGTGTATCAATCGTAAACACAAATCATTGTACACAATGATAAACACAAATCACAATCACTCTGATGTCAACCAATAGTCACAAAATCAATAACCACTGGTATAAAACAAAAACTCACGGTAAGTGGGTAGATCATCTTCGAGCTGTTTGAATATTGGAGGTAGCATTTTGTTCTGTAGAAGAAGATTTGATATGATATTTGTAATATAAAACCAAAAATAGAAAAAATTTCCATTAGAACAACCGAAATGCAAAACCGCCAAAACCCTTACACCACACAAACAACAAAGCCAGGAATTTCAAATGTAATAAAGCAAACAAAAGAGTTTCGAACTCACTAACAGATGGTTGAGGACGATTTGCACAATGCATGGCCGGAAGTAGACGATTTCTTCGGTGAAATACAGAAGAACAAGTGCGAAACTTCTAGTAACTTGAGTCTGTCTGTTTATGTTATTTGGTTTGAACAGTAGGACAAGTGAAATAGGTAGGTAGACAAAATCACCCTTCATTTATGTTACGAATCGTGTTGTGGAAATGAGTAAACGACTGATTTTGGATGACAATAGATGTTAAGGACGTTTTGCGCAAGAAAATAGTGTAGGTGATGGTGTAAATGCCAAAATTTCAAAAGTATGGACGATTTGCACAATGACTTCAAAAAATAAGGACGTTTTATGCTAATTAGCCGTAAAAACACTTGTTTGATGTACAATTGGATTGGATGCATTTCCATTTTAAATCAACAGGTTGGCAATCAACCCAAGATTGAAAATGGACAAGGAATAATTGTTTTTGTTTCAGACTCTACACACAAGAATGACAATTCTCTTTTCATGGTTGGAAAAATAGGAGGAGTTTTCTCCGCTACGAAAAGAAAAAAAGTGCTTTAGATGTCTGTGTGTCACTACGTCTTCAATTTCCCTCATCACAAAATCATCTCCTCCAAAATTTGCTGACAGCTTCAATCAATCTTCCTAATTCGATCATCTTTCTCAACCGATCATCTCTAAAATCTGCTCACCTCCTCAATCCATCTCCCTCCACCGATCATATTCAAAATCTGTTCACCGTCTCAATCTATCTCTCCGCCGATCATTTCCAAAATTTGTTCACCGCCTCAATCCATTGTCATAATAGAACTTACGATCGAATCCCACCACAAGAAAATAGTATATTAGTCATGACCATAGAGAATTTTCTCCACTATAGGTAGAAAAAGTACTTTCACGTCCGTGTATTACTACATCTTCAATAACACTCCCTCAAATAAAACTCTCTCTCTCAATTGATCTTATCCTTATTCTACTCAATGCGACAATCCTAAAGTCATAAACACTGCAACTCAGATCGTTATTTTTGCCAATCAAGACTCAATTTATCAAGAACAAAAAGGTTCAAATTTCAATGAACTATTCTTATAGATCGTATAGTTGGATCCTACCACAGAAAGCGGTATAGTAATTAATCACGATCGTAGATAGTTTCTCCTCTACTCGACCAAAAAAAAATATATACGTCTGTCTTCATCTTCATTCTCAGAGTAAATTTTTTTTTTTTATCATATCTCATATGTTCTTCAAATTCAATTTTCTCAGATCAAATTCTCAAATCCACCTTCTTCTCCATCTACTATGTCATTCTCAAATTTGATTTTTCTCCATCATTTATCATCTGTTCTTCAAATTCTTCTCCTCAAATTAAATTCTCAAATCCACATTCTTCTTCATCTACTACATATTTGAATTGCTATTGAATTTAAATCGTAACCTATGATCAAATCCACCGTAAGAAAACGGTATATTCTGATTTATCACCGACCGTAGGAAGGTTTTCTCCATCAGGGACATAAAAAAATGTATGTGTGTTACTACGTCTTTATCCTCTCATACGTCTTTATCCTCTCAAATCAAAACCCATATTTCTTTCTCAATTTCTCTATTTCTCCATAGTCTTCAAAATCAAATCCCTCAAACAAAATTCTCCTTCTCTTATTCTTCTCAACCTCTCAATCCATTAAAATTCTCTACGGTCGAATCTCATCGCAAAAAAAAAGCGGTATACTAGTTTTAGATCAAACTTATTACCGATCGTAGGGAGGTTTACTCCGCTACAAGCACAAAAAAGTACTTCTTTATCCGTCACTACGTTTTCATCATTTTAAACCAAAACTCATATCTCTCTCTTATTTTCTCCATTTCTCCATATTCATCAAAATCAAACTTCCCTCAAGAAAAATTCTCTCTCTCTCTCTCACACTCTCATTTTCTCAACTCCTCAATCCATTAAAATTCTCTACGGTCGGATTCCACTGCAAAGAAAAGCGATATAATCACCAACCGTAGAGAGGTTTACTCTACTACAAGTACAAAAAAAAGTATTTCTTTGTCTGTCACTACGTCTTCATCCTCTCAAACCAAAACTTATATATCTCTCTCAATTTTTCCATATTCATCAAAATCAAAATTCTTTCAAACAAAACTCTATCTCACTTTCATTTTTCTCAATTTTTCAATCCATTAAAAAAATCTTCTACGGTCATATTCCAGCGCATAAAAAAGTGGTATAATAATAGTTTATGAACCTACATAAAGGGAAAGAAATAGGAAAAGCGGCCAATTATTCTTCAGTAGGGATGGCAAAAAAACCCACGACCCGCGACCCGCCCCGCCAAGCCCCGCCCCGCCCCGCCCCGTCGGACAATAGGGGCGGGTTTGGGGCAGAAAAATTTGCCCCGCCGCGGGTCCGGGGCAGTCCCGACCCGTCCCTAGAATTTTTTTTATTTTATTTTTTTTGAAAAATCATAAAATATAAATATATAATAGAAATTATAATTTTCACTACAAATAAACTAAAGAAGAATCGAACCCGAGTTAAAATTCGTAAACTACAAATCTTAACCACTACACCATAACCTCAATTTTATAATTTTTTTTGTTTTGTTTAGTACAAATATATATATATATATATATAATTATTATTTTTTTTTATTATGTTTTCAGTTTTTAAAAAAAAAAAAAATTTTACGGGACGGTTGGTGGGTCGAAGGGCCGACCCGCCCCGCCCCCCCGCGAATTCGCGGGTCGCGGGGTGGGGCAGGTAAAATTTTTCGCGGGACCGCCCATTGCCATCCCTATAATCTTCAGTCACAAAACAGACGCTTCTCAAGAAAAATCTCGGCTGAAACTTTTTCCCCAGATTTTGCGAAAATCATACAACCAGTCACTTCTGTCGATTATCATCTCTGTAAGTTGAATCTTTTCTTAAATTTTCCATTCCTCTACACATGTGATCTCCAAACGCACGCAATAAACACGCAAGTGGTAGGGTTGTAGGTTCTTTTAAACTTTAATTTTTGCTTTCTAATGGAATATTTTACATCATATGTACAAATTCACATACATATACATATATATATATATATATTTATGTATATGTTTAATTGTTATAATGTGATATATGTGTCAGACAACTGGGATGGCGGCTGAACAACCAAAAGCGTCGACCGAGGACGCAAAGGTCGATCTATTCGAAGATGATGACGAGTTTGAAGAGTTTGAAATTGGTCAAGGTAAATCATTTAGGCATTTTCTCAAAATTTTCTTTATATTAGCTGTTATTTTATATTTAAATTTGAGTCTCTGACATTGCATTACGTATGGTTGTTTATTGGCATTTTTCTTTGAATGTTATCTGGATTTAATCAAGCGAAAGGAATATGTTCTTTTAATTATACTGTTATCTTAGTATTATGTATGTTAATACTTCTTTTGCTCAATAGTTTGTTTTGTATGTGTATAAATAGTCTAATTTTGTCATTGGATTCCTCTCGTCTTCCACATCCTATTCTTGCATATTGGTCTTGATGCAATACTCCATAACAATTATCTTCATTGTCATCTGCTTTTGTTGTAAAAATTTTGTTGCCTCAACATATGGAAGCTGATTCATTTACTGAAATTTTCTTTTCTAGTCTCTACACCTGCAACCTTGCTTGCATTTGAATTTTTAAGTGATAAGAAATCTTGTTGGGATTTATCAACATGGTTTTCATAGGTTGGATTGGCATGAAGCCATTTTTCTTACATGTGCAATGTCATATTGTGATGTATTCATGCTAATCCACCGTTTGTATGCAACTTCTTTTTTTTTTTTTTTTTGGGTCTAGATGACAGGACTGAGAAAGCATGTTTTATCATTAAATTTACTTTGAATTGTTTGCAGAGAACAATAAAATAAATTACATCAATCATAACGATTAACTAAGTCTTATTCCCAATACCAGCAACGCCCTTTAAGATTCAAAAAGCGTTTGGTTCTTTCAGGTGAGGTAAGTTGCATGGAATCAAACCAATTTCTTGGAGTCGCCAATCTTATTTGGCTCTTTTCTTCTGAGCATTCTTAATTCTTATGGTCTACATCTACTTAGGCAATTCCATGTAATTCGCGGCATTTTGCTTGTATCCATATAGACTGGCTTCATACTGGAGCAATATACTTGATTACAAAAAAAAATTTCAGCACTTATTAAGCTTGTGTCCATATAGAAAGGCTTCATAATGGAGCAATAAACTTGGTTACAAAAAATATTCAGCACTTATTAACTATAAAGATTTGTTTTTTTTTTAAATTAGGAATGAAAAAGTTGGGTCATACTAGAAAGTCTGTAGATTACTCCAATTCATGCTAAAACAAAGAGGCAGACCTTTAATCACAATATATTTGTTGAGTAAGACTAGATTGTCAATTTGTCATGATTTGTGATGCAGTTGTACTGCAGTTCAAAATGCCTTGTTCATGCCATATTGCCATGTCTGGAGTCTAGTCTAATTAGTAGATGAATTCATTAATTATGTTATTCATATGAATTTCCAACACCTTATTGATTCACTATTGAGGGATCTTCAAAATGTTCTACAATATGATTTTCTCTTGCATTTGGAACTATTCGGTGTTAATTCTTCTAAGCACACTCTTCATATAAAAATATTTGCACGACTTCTTTCCCCAGGTTTCTGCTAAATTTATATGCAGAAATGAAAGTTGAAAACATTTAACTTACTGTAGTGATGATCCTACGTTAGTTTTTTATTAAAATTAACTTATGAAGGAAGATCATGGTGATGATTCTGTGAATTCTTCCACACTTGTATAATTATTCAGCAATACTTGTTGTTCTAATCGGAGTTCATTAAATCAAGTTTATTGCATTCTTTTCGTCCTCATTAATTGGAATTGAATTTATTTATTTGAGATTTTTATTTTAAACATTTTTTAGAACCTTTTTGTAGTGGGAACATCTTTTATGCAACTTCCTGAATTTACTTTCTTATTCATATGGAATTGGCAGAGTGGGATGAAAAAGAGGAAGGCGGGGAAGTAACTCAGCAATGGGAAGATGATTGGGATGATGATGATGTCAATGATGACTTCTCCCTGCAGCTTAGGAGGGAACTGGAGAGCATCACAGAGAAGAACGGAGCTAAGTCTGCATGATATAAGTTGCTCTTATTGATGCTTTACCATAATTGGTTTGTTATCAAATGCCATGACTTTGTTCTCCCAGAACATTGTGTGTGTAAGAGAACGCAATGAAATTTGTTTTGATTACTGATCCTTGTCAGTCAGGAAATTTTCTGTTATCACTTCAGATTGACCCAATATTTCAGTTAACTTCTTATTCTGAGGCATGTTCTTGTTCAAACTTTACATCATTTCACTGGCTGTTCAATTTCTTCCATATCTGATACGTGAGGAATTTATGGCATTTTTAAGTAAGTTGATTATAGATTTGGTGGCATTCACTCAAGGTTAGCTATATCCAGGTTTGGTTCTCACTTGAGAGCAGGATCAATTGTGAAATTTTAGTATGGATAGGAAGAGCATGATTAATTGTATGCGGTATGTGAAACTGCTGGGCATCTATTTTTGACTTACTGGGTGGAATTCCTTTTATCTTCGGGATTGCAATGTATTGTCTCTTCAGTTCCATTCCATTGTCGAAGCCTTCTTGACTACTTTTATGTTCAAACCTCAGAAACCAATAACATCACTGGTAAATACTCCCCAAACTCTCTTTGAGAGTGGTTTACCAGTAAGTTCATGTCTCGTGTTATCTTTCATGTTTAGCTTGTCATAACATTTCACATCCTTTGTAAGTTTTGTTGCATGCGGGTTTATTAAAACTGGCTGCTTTACTTCAGATGGTGACTGCATATTTATTGGCAAGTTGCTCTGCTTTAGCTGTCTCTGGGAAGGTTTTTTACTTAATATGTGCAAGTTATTTTTGTAGTTCTAGTTCTAAGTTTGGGTAGTCTGTGCGAGTAGTCAAATACTTGTGCACTCTTGAGTTTTAAGCTTCCAATCTTCCGTGGCATGGTGGATTTTCTGTTTCCGCCTCCTCCAGGTTTGGAGGTTAATAAACACAGGTGCTAACATCCTTTTACGTTCCTGTTTGAGGTGGAGTAGTTTGCACTAGGATATTCCACATTCCATGTGGCCCATTGCATTTTCTTCACCCATCACTGAACTGGAGGTGCTAAAATCCTATACTGATCCCCGTGTGTGGTGGTTTAATCTGCTAATCCTTGTACCTGCATGTTGCTCTCCAACTATTTTGTACAAGTTTGTTTTTCCAACATCCTTGAATTTGGGTGTTTCTCGGTCTAGATGGCATCTTGTGCTACATTAGTCCTTCCATCTCCTCCCAAGGGCTCTGGCTGTATGGGCATGCTGCAATTTCATTTGACTGCTGTTATATGTTTCAATGGTCTACTTGACACAATGTTGTCAAATTATCTTGATATGTTTTCATATTACATGTTTGGTTTAGTAGTAAGCTGTCAGCCTAGTTCCCGACTTAGGCTCCAGTTCTCGTGTGATGGTTTGTTTTAAGATCAAAGCTCAAAAGAAGATTTGTGTATTGTGGTGGCTTCAACCTTACAAAATAGCAGGACTTAGGAACTATGACCTCAGACATTTCCTGAATGTCGGGTTTTTTCTAGACGTACCGATTATCATCTTGGGAGACGAAACTTCTCGGAGAACTGAAATTAGGATGAACAGATTTCAATAGCTATTGACAAGTTGAAAGGAGGTTGTTTCTTGTTATTTTAGGAATTCATGCAACTGACATGGCTTAGTTTGTGGTGTTTGAGTATGTTGAATTAGCAGTAGTGGAGTCAAGTTCATTAGATACTAATGCAAAAACTTTGGCTGATCGTTGAACATCTTTCCTTAAAGCAAAAATATGCGTAGCTGAGTTATGAACTTTTTGATGCCTTCTCTTCAACACTAAAAACTTTCTGAACTTGAAAGCCGGAATCTATTGGAACATCAACCTTTTGTCCAAAAATCTCTGCAAAGACATTGCAGAGTTCCTCATAAAAAATATTAAAACTCATTGAACTTGACCATTGGTCTAGTCAGTTGAGTAATTTCATTCGATCGACTGAACAATAATAAACTCGACTAACTTGACAAAATGGTCGACTTGAGGGCGTATTAATTTGACCAAGCCAAGATGGTCAAATTGAACACGTCTTCGCTCAGAAAATATAGTAGAAAGACAAGACGATCTGTCTGAAGAAGATTAAATTGATATTTTATAAGGAAGGTCTTGTCAACGAAACAATTCAAAAGATAGCCATTTTTCACCATTTAAAAGTGATATATATTGAAAATTACTCAAATCTATAATTTTCTATGTTATAACCCAATCCGAATCTATTATATCACACCAGGGGGAAAAAATCTTGTAGTTTCTTCAACAATTTTGTCTAATTCGAATTCTGATGAAGTTTTGACCTTGTATCAAATTAACATTTTCTGTTGATCGGTACGTACTGGAACAAAAACAATTCTTGATCTTCATGTCAATTCAACTTCAGCTTCAACTTCACTTGAATGGCCAGTTTGTGGTGCATTAGCCCTTGTTCTACAGATTGGACAAGCAGCAGTTTTCAAAAGCCACGAATCTATGCATCGAACATGAAAAGTATGATGGCAAATAGGAAGCAACCTGCACTTTTCACCTCCTTTGAAATTCTCCAAACACACAGCACATTCTACTGGACTATTCTCTTTCTCCTCCACCTTGTAATCAAAACATGGCAGCTCTTTTATATCGTCAGACGACATGTTTGGGATTCGACTGATTCGAGGGATTCGACTCGGAACAGAAGTCCCACCATTGATGTTGTTCATCCTAAAAGCCTTCCGAACCAGATAAATATAAATCGCAATCAGAATTGCTGCAAGTATAAGTAATAGAATTGCAGAAACGATAATTTGGATGTCCATGTTTTGATATACTATTTTAAATCTTCATACATGGGTTTAAAAAGGGGGGAAAAGTAAAGTCTAAGCGCATATGGTGCGGAAAAGAAATCCAATTTCGGTAAGACTTTATCTGAATCATATTTGAAAAAAAACTACAATAAAATTTTTAAGAGGTTTTGAATATGGAAATTGCGGAGTGTTTTTTGTATGTACCGGTCGAGGCGGCGAAGCGTGGCCATCACTTGATAGCTGAAAATTTTAATTTGAAAACTTGTAGATAATCTTGGGTAATCTCATGTTGCAAATTTTGGAGCTTGGATGCTTTAATGATGTTGATATGGTTTGGTAGGCTGATCCATTTCCTTACTTTTATAATTAATGTGTACTTTCTCAGTAATTTGATTTTCTTTTTAAGATAAAATCCATGTTTCGTTAAAAGATGTAGTAAAGAAATTTATTGTTTAAATAGGTGAAATTAAAATTTTGAAGAGTCATTTTACCCTTTTTCTTCCAAATCCAACTACCAAAAATGGATTCCATCTAAGAACCTACACAATTAGGGGATTGAATGATAACTCCAGAAAATGAATTAGAAGAACAAATTAAAAAGCTACTCTTCAAGTTTATTAAATTTGATATTTAGCGGTGGCTTATAGTTCACGCAAGAGTGTTTGTGACACCTACGCGTGTATGAAAAACGCGTTAGAATGCTAAGTCTTGTAAGTGAAGAATTCAATATATTTATCGTTTCTTATCGTAAAGAACTAGTCTAAAAGTTAAAGTAGTGAAACAAGCAAGAAATTTAATATTTTGTACTTGTATTTTCGACAACCAAATAGCAATAATTATGCGTTATTTTTAGTAAATTTGGGATCAATTGGAAGGTAGAATTGAAAGAAATTAATAACTTACATTCATTTACATTTAGCAGTTGGTCATAGGAAATAGTCAAAAGTAGCTTCATTTATTGCAACATAATTTCTCTATCAAAAATAAAATATTTGATCATTGTTTATTTCTTGTGGGCCAATGGAAATCAGTACATCTTATATATCTATGATGAAACTCACATTTTGACTGAGGATGTTAATTTTATATGAAATTCAACATTTTTCTATAACTTATTTAAGAACTTTAAGATGATTTACGCGAAAGTAAAAGTCCTATCTTTTTCTTCTGGTCTATCTAATGTCATACCGTGTTTGACCAAGTGAAGAAGATAGTAAAAGTTTTTCTTAAATAATACATCAAATTTCCTAAGATTTCAGTTGTAAAAAAAAAAAAAAAAATGACTTGGACTATAAGTCAAGATTCAAGAATATTCAACTCGATACCTTCTAGACAAATTCAATACTTTATAGTTTATTTAAAAGAAAATGGTAAATAAAGTCCGATAACTTTTAAAAAATACAAAATAACTTCATCTCCTACTTTAATATTTATTTTAATTTTTAATTAATATATTTTAACTATTAAATTAATTTACTAAAAAAATAAACACTTAAATTATTAAGACAATAAAATAATAAAACAAAATTAATTTTTTGATATGTGACAAAATAAAATACAATACTAAAGTTCCAATACTTAAATACTTAAAGAATCAGATGTGGGATATTTGTATACATTTTTTTGTTCAAGTGTTGGGAGTTGGGACTTTAATAAGGAATTTTATTAAATAAAATAATGTGCCTTACCTTTAGATGGCCTATGAAGTGGATTTGTAGTTTTTTAATTAACTTTTAGTCCATTTGAACATTTTTTTTATATTATATTAATATTATCTATTTTAAAAATACAATATTTTAAACATTCGCATTAAAAGTTTGTAATGATAGAAAATTGTGAATGTACAAAAATGACAAGTTTGCAATTTCGAAAATGGAACCTACTTGATTCTTGAGTTTAGTCGTGCTAGAGAAATATGTAGTAATTTTGTATAGAGAACATTTTCAATTATTGTATATTCGTCCTTTTTAATAAAATAAAATCATTATATAGTCTTTTAACATAATACAAAAGATGGATTTCATATATAAAATTATAGCATTAGTCTCTAACCTTTTAACATTCTAATAAATTAATTCATAAACTTAACAAGAGAACAAGAGATTCTCAATCTTTCAAATTTGTTAAACCATTAGTCTTATTGAATAATTTTTTGTTGAAAAGTCAAAAATTTAAAAAGCAAGTGGATATATACCCTTTTGTTTAATTAAATAAATAATTTTAAAAAAAGAAAAGAAAAGCAAATAAAACAAAACATGAAAAGTCAACAACCGGGCCAGCTGGTCCAAGCCTGATTTGTCTGCCATTCTAATTGGGACAGGACCAATAGGCCCATATTCTTATCAATCAGCCTATTTTATTACCTCTACTAGGACCACTAAAAACCACATTTATTACTTTGTGAGTTGTCCTATTCAAATTGAAAAATAGCAACTTAAGTTATGCGCATAACAAGAATCAAACTCTTGGTCGTTGCATGGTAGTTAAACAATTTGACCAAATGTAGAGCTAACAGAGTAGAAGCTTGATCAACTCGATAATATAGTCAAATACTTAGTTCTCATCACTTCTGATAAGAGGAAAGTCCCGAAGGTAAAGTCTCCTATATGTGTCAGAGACTCTTTGATCAGGCGGGTTGTAAATCTACCTCACACAGGAATCAAACCTGTATTGCCGGAAGATTTCTCCATACGTCACCTCAGACCTTACTAACTCGCCTATACTCCTGGAGACACTTAGTTCTCATCACTTGATCTAATGTTGAGTTGCGTAATAAATTAACTTGACAAAATAATTGAATGGAGCGATTAATTTAACTGATTTTACAATTGGTTGAGTGAAACCTATTTCTACAAAGAAAAAGTTAAGAAAAAGGTTAAATGGGTCTTTTGGCCTATAACAAACATTTTATGAGAAAAAGTTAGAAGATGGCTATTTTCACCCTTTGAAAGTGTAATACTTTGAAATAGGAGATCAGGCTCCAAATGGGTTATATCTCCTGTCCGATATATTCACCATGAGTAGGAAATCAGATTCCTTTGAAAAATTCCTCAAAAATAGCAAGGTAATGGGACAAAAATCAGCAACTTGCACCTGTCACCAATTTTAATTGCAAAATAATAATAATTAGTTATTTCGTAGTCACACACACCCCCCCCCCCCCCCCTTTTTTTTTTTTTGTGGTGGGGGTTCTTTTTTATTTTTATTTTTATTTTTTATTGTAATTTATTAACTACAAGCACAAATTCAAATGGACGAATATAATTTATAAATAAATCAAGAAAAGCTTCAAGAAACTTTACATCTACATGATCTTTCATGTCAAACAAATTAACTTTTTACACCAATTACAGATTTAAGGAACTATTTTTTTTTTTTTTTTTTTTGTGTGCAGGAGAATATGGATCGTGAATCAATTACTAAATAAAATCTTCAAGGGAGATTTCAATAATTGGCAAAACTATTCACTCTATCAATAACCGAGCCTCGTGTACCACAAGAATTTGCCTTTTCTATAATTCAATCGAGTCGTATGGATTGGACCCAAAAACAATTATCGATCTCTATACCAATTCAACTCCAACTTGACTTGAATGACTAGTCTCTTCACCAATTTGTGGTGCATTAGCTCTTGTTCTACAGATTGGACAAGCAGCAGTTTTCAAAAGCCATGAATCTATGCAATGAACATGAAAAGTGTGATGGCAAATAGGCAGCATCCTACACTTTTCACCTCCCTTGAAATTCTCCAAACACACAACACATTCTACTGGACTATTCCCTTTCTCCTCCACCTTGTAGTCGAAACACGGCAGCTGTTTTATGTCGTCGGACGACAAGCTCGGGATTCGACCGATTCGACTAGGAACAGAAACCCCACCATTGAAGTAGTTCCCCCTGAAAGCCCTCCCAACAATACAAACATGAATCATGATCAGAACTGCTATACCTATAAATAATAGTAGTACAGAAATGATAATTTGCATGGACATGGCCTATGCTTTAGGATCATTTGATTTGAATGGAAAAACTTCTGCAGATTGAAATTCTATTTACAGAAGTTGTTTTCTTGGTTAGAAAAAACATGGTGGGTGAGCAGAAACTGAAAAATGGCATTCGGCTTCTAGTGACCTAATTTGGGTTAAGTATCACAAACTTTTAGCAAAATTGCACATTAGTCACTAAACTTTATTTTAGTCTACATTAGTTATTGATTATTGAACGTAAACAATATTTCAAATTGATCATTCTATCCATATTTGTTAGCTTGAGTAACAAAAATGATAACACAATAATCTAGTTATTTGCCAACTAAATTACCCATCAACTTTTTCATTAATCAAATTAATAGACACGCTTATCACACATGCCAAAGCATGTGGCACCACGTGTCTCTCGTCCCATATAAATAGGGACTTGGCCCCCTAAAAATTTACATCCAAAGAGAAATACCTCGATAACTCTGAACTCATTCGTTAAATTATAATAAATATTTTAGTTCAAAATGATCAAGTTCAACAATTAATTTAAAATAAAATGAAATTTGAAAACCAATATGAAATTTCACTAAAAGTTAAGTGACCAACCGTATTTTTAATATTTTATCCGGGCCCGTTGATTTGGTTTCTTGTGCAACAATAGTTTTGAAAGGCATCCTAAGTTGAAAAAGTCATAAAAGAAATTAAATTATAAGAGGTTTTTAGTAGTTAGTATTGGAATATCAGTGTCAGCCTGCCATAATATTCTAAAGGGTTAATTACACTAATGGTCTCCATTCTTTCAGGTTTGTAACGATTTCATCCCCATTCTTCCATTTATTTTCACATAGGGTCCCCAAATCACTATTTTTCACTATTTTGAAAATTCTATGACAATTTTACCCTTTGACTTAAATAAATTAAAATAATAAGAAAAAAATACAATGAATTTGTCTGTGTTGTCTTCGGTATAATTATGTATGCCTCCTCTCTATCTATCATTAGTAAAGTGTTCAAGACAAAGAGCGTTGAATTCTTGCCATTTTGGCTATGTCTTGGTGGTTTCACAAATGGAGTCGTATGGTTCACCTATGCTTTCCTCAAGATCTTTGATCCATATATTGCTACTTGAAATAGAATTGGAGGACTATTAGGATTATTCCAGCTCTGTGTGTATGCTTATTTTTCTAAATAAAGATGACACCATACCAACACACTGCAACTAATTACATGAGAAACAGTTCTTCACCGCCTTCTCCAGAAAATTCCATCTTTTATAATTTTTTATTTGCTAGATCTTTCGGGTTTTACCAACTTCTTTTTTGTCTTGGGATGAAAACGAAGTGGGTGGGTGGGTGGGGGGGTGGTGGGGGAAGAATACTAATTTGAATAAAATAAAATTGTTTAGGATTTATTTGTACTTTTGTAAAAGTTAAGGGCCCAATTTCATTGTATTTTTTTCTTATTATTTTAATTTATTTAAGTCAAATGGTAAAATTGTCATAGAATTTTCAGAATAGTGAAAAATAGTGATTTGGGGACCCTATGTGAGAATAAATGAAAGAATGTAGATGATATCTGCTAAAAAAAAGGAATGAGGATGAAATCGTTACAAACCTGAAAGAATTGAGACCATTAGTGTAATTAACCCTATTCTAAATTGAATCCCATCCAGTCTTGATCATTAGTGGTTTAATCATTAATTAGTGATTGATTGGGGAAAGTTTTGATAAGAGTGGAGTGCCCACCTGTGATTGTTTTATTTTAATTTTGGGTAAATAGCATGGGTCCCAAACTTTTGAATTTTGTGATGATGGAGTCTTAAATATTCTATTTCTAACTTCTGAGTCCCTAACCTTTAAAACAACGCGCGAGCAAAGTCATTCTGTTAAAAAAATCGTTAGTTTGACCGTTAACTAGACAATTTTTTTTTAAATGACCAATATACCTTTTTTTAAATTAAAATAAAAAATAAAGAAAATAAGAAAATAAAGCCCCACTCACTTCTTCTTCTCCAACTCACCTTCACCAACTCTGACTCCGGCTCCGGCTCCCAACATTCACCTTCACCAACTCCGACTCTGGCAATAAGAACTATTCACCTTCATCAACTCCGCACAAAACCGACTCCACAACCATAAGTGACCAGTTCTGTAATGCTGCTCAAGAGGAGTATGCTAATGAAAACAATGTGCAAGATTTCCTTGAGTTCTATGCTTCTGGTGAAAAAACAATAGACCTTAATGTCACATATGTAAAGGCCTTTTTTTTTTTTTTGGGCACAAGATTACCCTCCTGCTTAATTAATTCTTCACCTTTTTATCTTCTTCCTCAAATGTCGACACCGAAAATGTTCTAGAAATCCATGCTTGCATTTCTCATTGCCGGTGTATATCTCGACGTTTTCTCGGTGGGATACGATTTTCTGTGACGACATTTTGGAGGGAGAGCAAAAATGGTTTTTAATTTTTCCTCTTGCAGTGAGGTGGGTTTTGTGCGGAGTTGCAATTACAAATGGTTTTTTTCCATCAAAAAATACATTTGCAGTCGTTTCTTTAACTAACATAGTATACATATCAATCTAAATTGTTTCTATCATCTATTGCAAATAAAATCAAATTGTATTCATATGCAGGCTTCATTGGTACTCCAGATATTTTGTAATGTTCTATGCACAAACAGAAACAGGATTTATATTTTATAAAGAAAACAAAAAAGAAAAATATTTTGCTATCACCAGGATCTGTTATCATCAACTCTGCACAAAACAGGATTTGTTATCACCAGAAGTTGATAAAGGTGAATGATTGGAGAAAACGAAAAAGAAAAATATTTTGCTATCACCAGGATCTGTTATCACCAACTCCGCACAAAACAGGATTTGTTATCACCAGGAGTTGGTAAAGGTAAATGATTGGAGCCAGAGCCGGAGAAGGAGAAGGTGAGTTGGAGAAGAAGAAGTGAGTGAGGGCTTGATTGCAATTTTTTCTTTATTTTCTTTGTTTTTTATTTTAATTTAAAAGGGTAAATTGATCATTTTAAGAAAATTTTGACTAGTTAACGGTCAAACTAACGATTTTTTTAACATAAGGACTTTGCTCACGCGTTGTTTTACAGATTAGGGACCTGAGAATTAGAAATTGAAGGTTCGGGACCCCATCATCACAAAGTTCAAAGGTTTGGGACCTCCAGTACTATTTACCCTTTAATTTTTGAATGGAAAATTGGCACAAATTGTTTTTAATTTTTTCTCTCAATACAAAAATGATCCATAACATTTGTTTTTTGGTACAAAAGTTTCTAACCAATGTGTTTTGGTGCATTATTTGATGAAAAAGATCAATATACCCTTAATTTTAATATAAAAAATTTGTAATTGAGTTTATAACATTTACAAAAAGTACAAAGGGTTCCATACTTTTCTTTTTTATAAAAAAAAAAATAAAGGAAAATAACAATTTTTTTAATTAACACTTTATTGACCAAATTGATAACATACTAAATTATTTTGTATATTTTACGAATTATTATAAAATAACTAAAATCTAATCTCATAATTTTTAACAAACATGTTAGATAAAATTATTTTTTATATTATTAACTAATTATGTTATTTAAAATTTAAACTTTTATTTATTATTACAACATAAGAAAGAAAAATAATTTTGTCACAAATTTGATACTCAAATACTTTTATTTAATTGAATTATTCGTTTATTAACTACAAATATTAGAACTCCAACTGTATTCTTCATATTTTAATTTATCGCTCTATTATCGTTCAAAACTAAAGACCACATAATATGTAAATTAATTTTTATTTTAAAAAAACAATATAATATTGGTTTAGTGTCATAAAATTATATATGAAATTTTGTTATTTATTTAACTTATTTTTTATTCAAAATTTTCACATTACATAGCAATTACATATATTTAAAGCACAATTATTTTATATTTTTATCTTATGAAAATTTTGATTGACATGAATATAGTGATATATTTAATATGCTAAATTAAATATTATTTAATAAATATATAGGACCTATTTGCACCTTTTACAAATGTTAAAAATCCAATTAGAATTATTTCTAATTAAAACAAATGATATATTTGTTTTTTTCATCAAATAATGACCAATGAATTGCATACCAAAATACATGTATTAAGGACTTCTGTACTAAAAAATAAATATTAAGAACCATTTTTATATTAAGAGAAAAGTTATAGACCATTTACACTAATTTTCTTTTTAGAATTGATGTTTAGCCTAATAGGAATTGAAAGAAGTTTAAGATAGAGATTTTTTGGCTCATTTGGGGAACAAACTCGTGATTCCACTCTATGCACGAGAATAAATGAGACCTTCTAAGTGTATATGGAAGTCAACCATCGAAAAGATTAAAGTCTTTGATCTATCAAGTTTGTTTTGTTAAGTAATCAATTATTCAATTAATGTTTCACTGAAGTTAAATTATAGTTTAAGTTGATTAAACATATTTTTTATTTATATATTTTACATAATTTATAATTTATTATTTACACATTTTATAAAATTTATAACTTATAAATATTTATAATTTTAGCACGGCTAAATATGTATTAAGCTAAATGAAGGTGAATCTAACCACCCACCTCCACACAAAACTACATATTTATACATTTTGACTTATAAATGGAAGACTGTTGAGTTTTTATAGTGAATACTTGAACAATCATTTCATTTGAAAATTTTGTTTGAGTTGTTAAAGTGACAAAAATTTATTTCTATATACTTATAACTTCAATAAATTTTCCGTGTGAATAAGGTCGGAGCTAGGAACTTTTTTTTGGGTAGATAATTAAGTAGCAAATTTTTTTAATATAATATAACACTAATGAAAATATTTAGATACATTATTACAATTGTTCTCTATGCGTTTTCATACTTTGAAAATGTTGTATAATTATATCATTATCAATTTCGTGAAATATATATTTCTCAATATATACAATCAAAATGTCATTCAACAATTGATTTCTTTATATCAACATTTTGCTCTTCAATAACAAATTGAGCTGTTTTTTTTTAGTAAAATCTCTCCATAATTGCTGACATTAAATTCAATAATATTTAAATAAGCAACAAAAATATGTCGATAAGGCACAACAATTTAATAATAAGTCGACAAGACAATAAAATATGTAGAAAACGTACAACAATTCAATAATATTATAATAATCAGATAAAACAATAAAATAAGCTGGCAAGACAACAAGCAGCATTCAACAATTTCATGTACATATAAACTATTACCAATAATAATTAGCAAATATACAAATTCTAAAGAAAAAAAACCAGTGAGGAAAAAAAATCAAAACTAAAATATACAAAAACAATATAAACATTAAAATTTATATAAATGCTAACGAAATTAAGGCTAATTTAGGAAGAAATTACCTAAGTTTAAGTCGATATCTCCTTTTAGCTAGACGCCGTTCACTTTGAAAAGAATGACCACGAAGGGAGCAAGCTAAAACCTCCTCTCCTAGAGTCCATCTGCGAGCTAGCTAATTAGGTTAACAGATTTAGGGCTAATTTTGGCTTATTATAGCTTTAATTAGAAGAAATTGAATGAAATTATAATTAGATTAGACAGCGGTTATGTGTAGAGAATAGAATTGAATATATGACATTAATTGAGCTTGATGACTTGGTGTTCAGCAGCTGATATAAATTAAAACTTGGAGTTTGGGCCAATTTGGATTGAAATTTGGCTTAGGCTATTTGGGACTTCTTGCGCAAAGAGTAATAGATTTAAGGACTTAAATGTCAAAAATCAAACAATAGGAACGTTTGCACAATAATCTTAAAAAATAAGAACAAGATATGCTAATTACCCTAAGATGTTGACTATTTGCGCCAAATCCCTAAAACTAATATATTTGGAAGATAGAAATAAAATATTTAACCAATACAAGGATAATATATCTTTACTATAATATAAGTGTCTATCACCTGTTAACTATTCACCCTTCAATCAACGCGACGTCGTTTTATTAATTTAGTGTTTCTAATTTCGTCCAAATCTCACTCTTTTGTCCTAAACTTTTGACACTTTTTTATATTAAATTAATATCTTTACGTGCAATTTTTGACTTCTTCATCTTTTCTTTTCTTTTATTTATTTTAATATACATATATTAGTGCCTTTTAGCCGCAATTATTGACTTCTTATATATAATAGTAAAGATATATTCATTTTTCCTTTAATAAGTCATCAAATTTGGAGTTTTTTTATTCCCAGTTGCTATGAGGAACAAATGACGAAATACAATCGATTCCTAAAGATTTTGCTAAATTTCATTTTCTCTAAACTGGAGTTTTTGTTGTCCAACTTAAATATTTGCTGCACCTTATACATTAAATATTTTTACATAATTTCAATTGGAGACGATATCTCTATGGTTACCTAAAATCTTGTATCCCTTTACGTAATTCATTTTTCATTGACGTTCCTGTCATATATAAATTAATCCTAGTGGATAAGCACTCAACATCACAGATGGTAATACTCTTTTTTTGTTAAATTTAATATAATAATATTTAATAAAATAAAATATAATTACTGCAGCCAACAGCCTTGAGAAATAAACTAATGAAACAAATGTGAAAATTTTACTAGAAGAAATGAGACTTTTCGCCGATAGATTGTAGTTGTGAAAAATCATAAAAACGTAAAAAAGACTCGTAAAATTGTAAGATATGCAATAAATAACGAAGTACATACGAATATAGGAAATCGAAATCTCTAGTCCTACATTTTAGAGGCTAAGGCACGTGTAATAAGTCTAGAGGACAGAATAGTTGCTCCAACCAATTGATAACACAGTACCAAGAAAAAAACATTTGCAGAAGTACATCAGAATAATATCACACAGCTTCAAAATATTCTATAAGGGAATATATAAAAAATTAAAAATAATTAAAAATAAAAATAATAGCTTTAACGACCTTAAACGGGACGTCTGATAAGCATCCATGGTACAACACTATCTTGACATCAAATTATGAGTCCAAGAGACATTTTGATTATGCCTTTCTTTAGGTGCACTCAAAGATATTCAGCATGCTCTCTGTCTGAATTTTGCTTTTACCTTTTAACAGTTTTGATTTTTGACACGCGCATTTCACCATCAAAATCAATAGATTCTACTTTTTTATTTTATTTTCTAACCTTTATTTCCACAATATTTTTCACTCAAAATCACTTTATAGATTTATGTGTTTTGGAAGGGGTTAAAAATAGGGGAATTTATAAACCTAGACAAATATAAACAATCATTTTTAGAAATTATAATTTTTAATTACATTTGTAAAAATGACAACTTTTTTTTATGTAAAAAGTCATATATATTCATTTGCTCTTATATGGCTTCTAAAAGAAGCTACCTAATGACTTTCTTTAAAAAAGAACGACAATTGACGTGTTGAACTATCGAAATAGTACAGTTCAACTGGAATTATGGAAAAAAAAAAAGTTTAAATGTCGATTGACTGACAATTAACCTTTTCTTTTCCTCTCTCGATAATTTAATTAAATTGTCGATCAAGAGTATTTTTTTTTTGTCGAACGACATCTGAGACTATAGAAAGACAAAAAAATATGTCAAACGATAGCTTGAACGTCAAATGCTGTTCGGTTTGCTTTTTTCGCTACTACATTCTTTTTCTTCAATCAGATATTAATCCATAAACACATTCTCTTCCAAAAAAATTTAACAATTATATTCAACATATTTTTAGATCTAAAAATAACTCAAACTAATCTAGCACAAAACCTATTGAATTTTTGTTCTTATTAGGTTGTGTGGCAGTAAGTGGAATTGTAGATCTGATTTTGAATTAGTTTTGATTACATTTGAATGTGATATGTAGGAATTTTATGTAATTTTTTGAGAATGTTTTCGTTCAAAATGACCATTTTTGAAATTGTTATAAAAAGCTTGAATATTTAAAAAGTTTTGTATGCACTTTAGTCATTCAATTTATTTTTTATTTTTAATTCCAAAGTAGTCAATGTAAAAATAATGATTCATTATAAGTTTCGGTGTCTAAATTGCCAAAACTTTGATTTGTTTAAAAAAGTAATAATCATGCAACTTGAATACATTAGTCTTTCAAAAACAATGTATTTAAGCACTTTATATGTCATATTATCAATTCTGTCGTATAAATCAACAATTTCATTACTTTTGAAAATGAAGTGTACCTAAATTGGAAAAAAAAAAAAATAGAAGTTCTATATTAATGTAGAACAAAAATAGGCCAGCGACCAAAATAAAACAATATTATAAGTCGAAGACTACAATTTTTACCTTCACATATCTAAATTTATGAAATTGAGTTTTACTTCTCAGTATTTAGAAATTTGAAGTAGAACATGTTTTATGAGGTCACATGACAAGTTAATGAAGATTTGGACAATTTTCATGCAATTAGGATGAATTGTTGAGGAGCAGCTCGTTCATTTCTAAATGTTAAAGACTAACTTTATAATGAGAAATAGATTAGGTACTAAGGATGCCATTTTTTTAAATCTTAAAATGTTAAAAGAATAAAACTAAGCTTAGAGCCCGTTTGACAGAGATTATAAACTAGTTTATAAACCAATTTTTGGTTTATTTGACCAATATTAGTTTATTTGAGTTGAAATTGTTGACTTTTCATGTTAAAAATGAGTTGAAAAGTCAAAAATTACGGCTGAAAAAAACTAAAATGGGTTTAAAATCTTTGTCAAACAAGCTCTTAAATTATAATTTAAGTTGATCAAACATATTTTTTATCTATATATTTCGTATGACTCATAATTTATTATCAACATATTTTTATAAGTACTTAAAAAATAATTTCTAAAATATCATACGTGCACTAAGACCATTGCATGGAGTAAAATAAAACTGAAACCAAGTGCAATGTTTCACATAAAAGTCATTAGAAACAGCTCAAATAATATATTTTGATTTTCAATATGAAAGGAAAAAACAGATGATGGGATGATCATAGCATCAAATTCTTTTAAAAATTATAATCTTAAACTATTAAAATACAAACAAGGTCGTAATTAAGATCAATCAGCAGTGGTCCAAGTCATATCATTCTCAAAAATCCAATGGCATACTTCAATGAGTCCAGGGCTGGACCCTAGAGCCAAAAATGCACCATGATTTGGACTCCATGCTGACGTGTCAATATGACAAATAGCTACACCATGGTTTATTTTAGCCTTGCTATTTACTTCAAGAATGTCTGCCTCGTACACTTTCACTTTTGGAACAGAATGGCAGTAATAGAGTAGGTAAGGGTACAGGCTTTGATGGCATGAGACCGATTCCGTCACTCGTCCACCGTTGATTCTGTTGACTTTACCGATCATCACGTCTTGCTTTGACCCCTTCACGTTGTCGGTGGTCCTCACCACCACGTTGTGACCTAGGATCGATACAGCAAAGTCGATCATGTCCTCGGCCGATCCAACGCACCTCTTGGTCTCACCCTGGCTAGGGGCCCGCTCACACTCCACCATAGCGTTCATCAGCACGCGCTCCATTGTGGAGTTTTCGGGTGCACGAAAAGTTTGTTTAAGCGCGGAAAGCTCATTGGTCGAAAATGGTAATTTTGACAAAATGGGACGGGGTAAAAATGACCTTTTGGGCATCCAATCACGAATGTCGGGCATTTTCATTACGGTCCCTTCTTCAAGCATGCTTTCTCGAAAGAATTTGCCCTCCTCTACGTGGTTATTTACAGATTTACCACTGACTTTCATAGAATCGTCTTTAGAAGAACCTGAAGGCTTAGTATATTGAGCAAATGTGACTCCCTTTTTAGCATACCCTTTGAACGTATTATTCAAACCATAAATCTTGAATCCAACAATTTGACCTACTGCCCCTTTAGCATACTCTTTGAAAGTATCAGACCCTACATTAAACGATTTTCCATAGTTCACGAAATTCGTCTTCTCGGTATTTGAATTCTTCCCGTATGATTGAAACGTATCAGTCCCGGCATTGGCGGAATCTCTATAACTTGTAAACGTATCGGTACCTCCATTGCCACCAGTTCCATAGTTCTTGAAAGTGTTACTAGGGTTATTAGCATTAGTAGTATAACCCTTGAACGAATCATTCGCCGAATTTCCCAACTCACCATAGCCTGTTGTTAATAGCAAAATCTCACATTAATTAAATACAAAACAATATCCACTTATAAGGACTTGTACTACTACTTTTAACAAGAGAGCCCAAAAATCTCAAAATAGCCATTTGAATTCGATAACAATAATCCACTAATATGAGTTCCTCTACTTAGTGTATGTTTGGCGGTGTTGAAATTATTTTTCAAGTTTTTATATGTTGTGAATTTTATGAAATGTACATATTATCATTAATGGGTAGTAACATTTGGGTCATGCGAAATGTATGGATAAAAAATATATTTGACAAATTTGATCGACTTAAATTAAATTTTAAACTATAGCAAACAAGCATTTAATACGGTTGAATCAAGACTCAAAGATCAATACCTGTGAATGTTGACGCAACAACATTGGAGGTGTCTCCATAGTTAGCGAATTCGACTGGCACTCCATTGCCATTCTTGGCATAGTTTGTAAATGCTTGGTTTCCTGAGTTAGTGTCATCCACATAACTTGTAAAAGAGAGTTTGTGATTGTTTCCATCTGAGTCATATGAAGTGAAACGAAGATCCGGAACGTTAAGCCTCGGCATGTATGTCTTGAAATTTCCCCCGCCACCAGTGGCGGAGGAAGCGTAGGATGTGAAGTCGGAGCTGCCCACATTGCCATCATCGGCATAACCAGCGAAGTTCTCGTTATGACCAGTCGAGCCACGGCTGTACCGGGCGAATGAACCGGTGGCGAAGTTGACTCCCTGAGAGTAATTCTTGAATACATCAACTCCACCAAGACCAGACGATCCATAGTTTGCAAAATTTTTATTTGTGTAGTGAGCAAAGTTGGCATCATTCTTGTCGTTTTCTATGATTGGTTTTGAGTCTAAAAGACAGAACAAATCCGCGGTGGCGCAAAAGGTGGACAAGTGGGAAGATAGAGCATTTTGGGTGGCGAGTTTGGTGAAGATAGCCGAATCCACGGCGGAGAGTGGTGAAGATTTGGACAGCAAAAATGTGGGTTTTGGAAGGTTATTGGAAATGTGTTTTTTCCAGTACCTAACGAGTGAAGCTCTTGCTGTAAATGGATTCTCCTTGGTTGCACTCAAATCAACCGGTGACACCTGCAAGAGAGACAAGATAAATATTAAGAATCTCATATGAGCATAAAAGGGTTGTAAGAGAGAGATGAAGAATAGAAGATGTTGGAGTATTGGCCAAAAACAAAGTAGGAGAAGACAGAGAAGATAATATACTTACACTGAAACATGAGACTGATAAGAACAAGAAGAAGATGAAGACAAGCTTGATTCTTCTGTCCATTTTCATTTTAGTGAGAGAAAGAAGAGATCTAGAGAGTATTTTGTGATAGCTATAGTTTCTTGGGCTATAAAGACATAAATAGGAAACAAGAAGTTAATTTCTTTATGTTTTTTTCCGACACATATCTTACTTTTGGTTAAGATAATTATGCTTTGAAAAGATAGAGCAAATTTATTATATTAAAGAAAGTGACAAAGATTCCGATTTCTTTAGCATTTTAAGTATTTGATTAAGGAAGATTGTCAGTCCATGCATTTCTATTGTTTTGGTAAGAGAAAATGAGGTTAGAACTTAGATGTGGGTATCCCAGACATCAATTTAGAGCATGTTCGTTAGAGTTTTTTCTTCAAAAAATCTATTTTTTTGCCTATAATTTTTGATTTTTCAACCATTTTTACACTACCAAAAAAGTCAAAAAGTAACTAAAAAAACTCATTTTTTCTCAAAAAAAACTCTACCGAATAAGCCCTTAAGCTCATGAGTCATGAACAAGAAGTAATAATGTACTATTATTCTTTACTTTGCAACTCACGTGCATGATAATATTATTAAATTTCATAGTATTTGTAGTGATATTTATATTTTTTCGTTGAACCACCTGATACAGATCAGAATCGAACAAAATCAAGCAATTTGTTCTAGTTTTGAGTCTGAGAATAAAAAATCGAACGTTTTTTATCCGATTCTAGTTACATAACCAAATTTTGATTACTATTTTTTTTACTACCATATCAATTAAGTCATAGTTTGCATAAATTAATACGTAGTGAGAATAGTCGACAGGTTTATTGTCTAAAACAGAAAGCGTGAAAGTGAAATTTAAAAAATTGCACAATAGATTATAATTTACAATATATTTTATAAAACATAAAAGAATTGGACTGGACTGAATGAGAATCATATCTTTTTTTTTTTTTAATACATAGTTCTATTTTCACAATTCCAAACAGATCTCAGTTCGATCTGGTTCTCAAGATATCCACACCGAATTACAAGATTTCAACAGTCACGAAGTGGCAAAATATTTTTGGCTTGACATAGTCAAGATTTTTCCCAGTCCTCAAAGTATGATCGAACTAGAGGTATAAACTGCTCAAACTTGCTACTTTTACAGAAATTTGTTGTAGCCTATAGTTTTTATAAACTGCAGGCCTGGAGAGCCATGCCCGACACAAGTTCGTGGGTAAAAATAAGCCAATTGTAGTCTTCACACCTTATAAATCAATAACGATAATAATATTTATTGATTTATTTTAGCTTCATAATTTATAAGATAGAAATTTATTTGTCAAACAAGGTAAATGCCTGAGTCAAACGATCCTGAACCAAATAAAGGGTATGGTTTATTTTATTTATTTATTTTTAAATAAAGGTATGGTTTAGGCAACCCAAACTAAACTGGGTAAAGTGAGTTGGTCCCACATGACACTATAAATGTAAATGGGGAGTTAATTTTGATATAGAAATGGATAGACAGGAGGAGAAATAAAATTGCCTATATGTATTATTTGACCTGTAATGTCTTACCAATTTAATTGCAGTATCTACCCAAACTGGCTCATTCAGTACTTCATTAAATGGAGAGGACAAATCATAATTCAAATAATACTGACCAATAAAGAGGTAAAATTGATTTGTCTGAAAATCAAAACCTACTCGACATTGATCACTTGTTACATTAATGCTTTTACATGGTTGAAATTATTGTGCGTTTAGTGTTAAAACACAAGTAATAAAGTCGACATCAGTCCTCTACCAATCTCACAAGTACTATGTACTTATTATTGAACGTGTATAATTTGAATAGATAAGTAAATTAAGATGCAACTCATCGTCAACAAGACTCTTGAGAAAGTGTGTGTTTGAAAGGTTTTTTTTTTTTTTTTTTAAGTTTAAAAGTATTTTTTAAAGAACAAAAGTACTTTTGATTATATTTATTATTGTTTTAATAAAATCAATAAGTACTTTTTTATTAAAAAAAGTTGAGTAATGCTTTTGTACAGAAAATGGTTACAGAATGCATTACAGATACTGAGGTGGTAAGTGAATTTATGATAATAAGTCATGAGCAAATGGGTCATTGCACTATTTTGCTACATCATCTTCAGTACACTAATATGGACAATGTGATGTACAAGTAGCATGACTCATCCTATATTTTGAGTTTCTCTAAAAAAACTCTATCTGATCTTTTACGAAAAACTACAATTAACATTTAATAAATTTTAAAAATTAACAAAATTATCATACATAAAAATATAAAATATTAATGTATTTGCCACTTAATTACCTATATTTTTTCACTTCATATATTTATAAAAAGTGAAAAAATATATGTTGACATGTTAAATAATATAATACAAAAATCAGATAATATGTTTGATTTATATAAATTAATTTTAAGCAATATAATATATACTAAACTAATTGTGTTATTATAATTTAATTAAGATATTAATTTTAATAATTATTATAGGATATGAAAAAATATGATATATATAATAATTAATTATTGCTTAATCAAATAGATATAAAATTTATACAAATGTAATTTTATAGTTATGCATTTAAACACTCAATTTAATATTCACAGTATTTTTTAATTCACTTTTAAACAATAGTCAACAATTTTTTTAACAAAAATTTTATTTTTAACAATTGTGTCAAACAAACTCTAAAAAATATTCCATTGCGAGGCTCAAAAAATCAGAAAGTGGGTCTAATGTGGCTATTCTTTTTTTGATCGAAACTAATGTGGCTATTCTTAATATTAGGGTGTGTTTGATTCACAAATTTTTCATGGAAAATGTCACTTCCATAGAAAATCTTGTCAAATCAATGTGTTTTATTTTCCCACTTTTGTGTTTGATTGGCACATGGAAAATGGAAAAGATTTTCAAGGTGCAATTGTCTAAAGCACACATTTGGCCACTTCTTTGGAAAATTTTTTCTCACCCATTTGGTGGAATTTCTTTTCCAACTTACATGGAAAATATTTTCATTTTCCATGGAAAGCTATCAAACACACCCTTAAGGTTAAATGTGGAGAGAGAATCCACTAGTTGTACGTAACTCTTCTGGCAATTGGCGATGATCAGAAATACAAGTAAACAATATTATTATAACTTATAAGTTGTGGATGTTAGATATTTTTCATAATTATTTTATTGTTGTTTGTAAATGGTTTGCTATTTCAAAATAGAGATCGACTTGTTCGATTAGATCGTGGATCGACCTGCCTGGTCCGTGTATATGAATAGATGTGTTTTTTTCACAACAACTTTCTTTTAACAAATACACTCATTCATCCTAATGGACTCATCTTCTTTATTTATTGAGTTGGTTTCCATTTGCAAAAATATAATCATTTTCTTTCTTTCTTCTTATTTCGTATTTTCTTGGCATCATCAGTTTTAGTTAGAGTGTTTGTTTTGGTTTGATCAAACAGTCACAATTTGAATCAAACAACTCCATTGTATCCTGAAAGAAATTTTCTTTACAACCCATTTGTGATGATCAAATCTCTATATTTTTCTAACACTGAATATGCTTTCTTTTTCATTATTAGATCCATTTATTTAAGTAATATTAAATAAATGGCAGTGCAATATCGAATAGATTCGAACACGAAGATCAAGGGGACAAAACAAGGGAGAAATCATGGGCTTTTCTTGTCTTTTATTGGCAGCTAAAGAGATCAATCTCAGACATGCTTTGTTTTTGACCCCTTTATACATGCAAATTTTAAAATTAAAGACCTGTGGGTTGCAGCAGGTCACAAGTTCCAAGCCTGAGAGCTAGCAATTAGCATCTCACCCAAATATCATTTTTAATATATACACACTGTAGGTTTCTATTTGTTCAAATTATTTTATGTGATATCAGAGTACATACAGGTTTTGAACTTAAATTCTGTAGTGTTAGAGTAGACACAACTTATAGTTTGTTTTCAGAGTTTTTTTTAGCAAATTTTGATAAAAAAAAATGAATATATATGAAACATGTGATTAAAAAGTTGATAAAATTGTAATCATATGAAATGTGTGATTAAAATTAATTATTGACTTTTGACGACAATTTTTTAACAGATTTCGATATGAACAAAACAAGCACATAAATGAATAATTTTATCATGTGATCACTTTAATACAGCTTAAATTTTTAAATGAAACGATTTAACGCACTTGAATAAATATTAGTTGGGATAAATAACTTCTGGAAAGGGAAATAAATGAATAAGTTTATCACTTCAGTGTGATTTTGGACAAATTCTTTTGTTTCAAGGGCCAAACGGCTAATTTTTTAGGATTTGCTTAGGAGTTTTTGAGTACCGGTATAAGGGCTAATTAAAAGTATCGATTTTGGATGTTTGTGAGGGATCCGGTTTTGAACGGGTTTAGTAACAGTTTTTACAACAGACAAACCCATACTTGAGATTTATTATCCGTTGTTTCTAATTTTGTTTTAAAATAATAAAATTACATAGATAACCATGTATTTAAAAAGATAGATATGTGTTAACAATATGAAGTATGTAAAAATTTAAATGTAAATATATATTCGATTACAAAAAATTTCAAAAATAATTTATTACCTCATAAAAAAATTATTGTTTAGAGAGAATATGGAAAATGTGCGTTTGAAGAGAAGATGAAGAATGAATTATGTATTTTAAGTTTAAGGTAGATAGATTTAGAAATAATTATTTTAGAGAAGATAATTTGAAAAATAGACAAAAAGCACAAATTTGAGGAGTTGAAAAATACACCTCAAATTATACTACACCAATTTTGGGTACCCAAAACCAATACCCCAAAAAATTAACAACCACCAATTTTTCAATCTTTCATAAATGATACCAGTCAAAACCGGTGAAAAAATAACTCCCACACATATCTATAGTTTATCGAAATTAGGGATTATTTTTTTAATTTTTGTGAATTTTAAATTTTGTCTTGAATTAGGGTTTACTCTTGATTTGTACAAAGGGAATTTTGATACATATCAATATTTAACTTTGCATTTTAATAAATGACAAAACTATTAAAAAATTGGAATAAGTGCACCATGTGTTTCACTTATCTTCCATATATTATTTAAGAATAATAATTACAAACAAGATTAATGATATTTGCAGTCGCTCACTACCGGTAGTCATCCTACATGTCATAATTATTCATTAATTATGAATAATTCATCCAATTGAGTAATGACATGTAGGATGACTACCGGTAGTGAAGGACTGCAAATAGCATTATTCTTAAAACAATGTTGTTTAGATAAAAGATAAGATTTTTGTAACCAACATTTAAATAGGACTCAAGATAGACATGTGATATAAATATATAACTATATTATCTCTCATCAAATTCTATCTATAAAATTTAGGATTAGTTACTATCATGTTTTACAATTAGAACAACCTGGTTCGTATAGAGAAAAAAAAAATATTTTGCATATAACTGAAGAAATGCATTATGACTCGAATATGAAACATCGTGATCAAGGTCTTTGAATGGACATCCACAAAAAAGGGGGTCACACAATTAATCAACAAATACTAAACGACTTTTTTGTACAAATGGTCCATGACTTTTGTACTTACTGCGGGTTGAAGACCTATCGTTTTATTTTTGGCAGCAACAGTCCTTTTCATCAATTTCTGTCCAATTGTCCGTGAAATTTGATGGTGGAAAATTTTTTATTTAAAAAGTAAAGAAAAATTTGCAGTAAAAATCCCTAATCTTTCAAAAAGTGTCGAAAAGTCCCCAACCTTCTAATCCTAACACATCTTACCACAAACCTTTTTGACAATTTTACCACAAACTTAAATAAATTAACAATAACTCATAAACCTTTTCAAAAATACAAATAAGTCCTAAGTATTTTTATTTTTTTTACAAATTTACACTTAAAATAATAAAAAGTGTGTCATCAAGTCCAAAAACTTTTAATTTTGTTCACCAAAATGACATTTAAAATGAGTTTGATTAAAATCAGATTTTTTAGTAAAAGTTGTTGAAATGTGTGGTTGAAAAGTTGTGGGACCATAAAATGTGTGGTTAAAATTAATTGTTGACTTTGACTTTAGCTTTTTAGCAAAATCAAAATTGAAAACAAACAGGCTCTTAGAGTTTATATAGATTTTGTCCAGTGGTCCATTAATTAACAAAAAAATTATACCCATGATCAAAATTTGATTAATTTAAATTTTCAATTTATTTTTCATACAAATTATTAAATAATAATTAAAAAAAAAAGTTCTTCGACTTATAATTCAAAAGAAAAAAAAGGCCAAAATGTTGACTGTTACTTTTTGTGTTGATAGCTGGGCCTCAGCTCAGGCCCATCACTTTTCTGTTCAGAGTTAGCCTGATATGAATGAAAAGCCCATTAGTACTTCGGCACTAACCGTTGGGCCTCCACATCCAAGATTCACGAATGTTAACCTGCAAGTGGCTAGTAGAGATTCTTGTATTGTTCTAAGCTCTCAACTTATGTATTGAACAAAATAAGTCATCATCTTCATTACTCCATATATCGTGACCAATTTTTCTTGGCACTCAAAATTATTATTATTTTTATTTATTTTTTTTTTTTTTGCGTACTTTGACAACACAACAATGGCAAACCCATTTACTACATTGTGGCATCATCACATAGGGAGAAAAATGTTAATTATAAAAAAGAAAAGAAAAGAAATTTAAAGAATAAAGAGGATAAATAAAGAACTTCTTTAAAAGAAGCCCACTGAGGACTCCCACTTTAACGAACCTAATTCTAACACATCACAGCACTACCAAATTGTTACCAGTTTCATTGGTATCCATTACCATATATAAACACCGTGAAGTGACGCCTAAATTTTTATTTTTTATTGTTTGCTTTACAATGTTGTTTTTATTCCTATATGCTATAATCAATTCTTTATTTTATTATTTTTAATAATCATTTCTTTCTCTTATTTGTTTAATTAATATTTTTTTAGTTGTCAATGGCTGAAATATGATTTACATAATTCAAGAAAAGTTGGGCTTTAAAAACTTACAACTTATTAAATATAATTATTATAAAATATAAAGAGAGAGCGAATTTGATTTTCTAAATATAGAGAGTCAAATTTATTTTCTATTTTAAAAAGTTAAATTGAAGAGTTTGTTTAAGTCTAATTTTAAGGATTGACTATTTAAAATATAAAATATATTACACTTAAAGAGGTTGTTAAAAATGCTTTTACAATTGTTTGTTTAACCTTAAAAGTTAGTAAATTATTTTTGTCAAATATATTTGCTTAAAAAAAATCTAAATTATAGTTCATAAACTTATTTTTTAACAAGTAAAAAGTAATTAGTACTTTACCTATTTTTTAAGCTAAGCAAAACAAGCTCAAATAATATTTTTGAGGGTGTATTTAATAAATATTTTTGAAGATTTTGATTGAAATTTTTTTTAAGTGATGATTTTTATGATTTTTATTAATTTTTACAAATTTTAATAGACTTACATATATTTTTAAATTTTTATATTTTGTAAAACTTTTCTAGATTTTCACAGACTTTTATAGAATTAATTTTTCTCAATTAGACATTGAGTATAAATATATAATGTCACACAGTTAAAAAAAATTATCGCACCAAAAGTCTAACAATAATTTATCTAATTCATTAATATTATTAAATTCATAAAAAAAAACTTTGAAATTATAATGTTATATTTATTTGTTGCAAGTAAACTACACGTTAAAAGTCAATGACATAAATTATTAGCTCAGTCTTTTTTCTTCGCTTTTGGGTAAAACTATGAACTTCCTATTGACTTGTGGATAAATTAAAAAAAATATGGTAAGGGACTCATTCTAAAATATTTTCCAACAAAATAAATAGAAAGAAAAATATTAATATTTTTTTAATAAAAAAATATTCGTAATTAATCATGACTATAGTATTTGTAGAATGAAAAAAAAAAGTTAGAAAACTATTGAAGAGGGAAAAAAACAGATTGAAGAATAAGAAAAATATTAATCTTTTTTTTTTTAACGTTGGTAATTAATCTAGATTCTAGATTTCGTAGAAATAAAAAAAAAAAAAAAAAGAAAAGAAATATTGAATAAAGAAAAAAAAAAATCAGAGAATGAAAGAGTTATTTTTTTCGAAAGTCTTTCAAAGTCTTGTGATGAAATGGAAGAGAAATTATGATAATTTATTTATATATTGCACTCTAAAGTTAGTAAACATAAATTTCAAAAAATCATTAAAAATCATTGACATTTTGAATACTCTTAAATTTCGTAAAATTTTAGAAAGTCTAAATTGAACACTGCATAATATTTAAATATCTAAAAAAAAACCTTTAAAAGTCTATATTGAATATTTCATAACTTTTATAGAGTTTAAAAGGTCATTATTAAAACATCTTCAATTTATTATATGAATTGTTATTTAGGTGGCACAAATATTGGAAGATTTTTTTATCTACGTGGCATTAATATTTAATGAATAGACATTAAAGTTCAAAATTGATCTCCAATGCATTATATGAATTGTATTTTATTTTATTAAAATAAAATAAAATTTACATTTAAATATGCACAAAAAAGTTAAACATAAATAGAAAATCTAAAATTTGCTTAGTCAGTGTGTCTAACGAAATTTCTGAATTTAGACAGAATTTTAAACATTGTTTATTTTTTTCTTACCATGTCAGCTTGACATTGTCTTTAACAATTTACATTGGAGAATAATTTTCTTAAATATTATTTATTTTACGTACATGACAACAAAATATAGCAATCCATAATTGCATTGACCTAAAATTTGAAACTCCATAAAAATATTTTAAAAGCTTAATTAAATCCACTCTCCTTAGTGAGCCATAAAAAGTCCAATTTTCTCATTCTAGCTCTATAACCTAAAAGTTAAAATTTTATAATATTTTAGTTCAGGTTGACTTAATTTGAACAAAGTTTTGATTACATGATCTAAAGATTTAAATGATTAGTTTAATGTTTAATGAAGGCATATTAGGATTAAACAAGTTTCGAGTAAATGTTTTTTTTAATATTATTCATGAATTTCCTCACCACCATAATCATGAAATAGTTTTTCAAATTCAACAACTTTTTGTCCGCATTGACTTTCTAAAAAAGTCAAATCGAGAGGTGAAAATAGATCGATTAACGTTGCAAAAACTGTCTAGTTAAAATAAATATTTTATTAATTTTACACTTCGCTTTGTAAAATGTTAAAAAGTAGTAATGGTATCCAACTTTTTGCATCAATGGCAAGTTTGCCCACAATCTTAAAAAATGTGCAAGCTAATTCACAATCTTTTAAGATAAATAGCATGAAGAGTTCCAAACTTTTGAACGTTGTAACGATGAAGTCTTGAACCTTTGTTACTAACAGTAGAAACTTCAAATCTTTCAAACGTATGCACCCGAAGTCCTTTTTGAACAGAAAATATCACAATTTTTTGTTTTCTCTTTTAGTTTAGTGATATTTGAGTTATGTTGGACAATTTTGCCCTTCAAAAAGTCATCATGTGTGGCGTGCGTGATGATTTAACAGTAATTTTGAAATTTTTCGTCCAAAAAAGACTCTTGGTGCATATGTTTAAAAGAGTAGGGACTCCTGCTGTTAGTAAACAAAGGTTTAGGATCTCATTGTTATAATATTCAAATATTGTGAACATCTTGTGCTATTTACCCCAATCTTTTATTATAATTGCACCATCAGTCCAAATGACATAAATCATCCAAATTATTGTTGTGTTGTCATATGATTTTTGTCCAGCTTAATTAAATTAAGATTTACTTTTCGACTTAGAACAGTACAAAAAATTTTGAATTGAAACACATTTCGAGAACTACACAATGACTAAAAATTTGAACATTTTGTACCATCACAATATGATTATCCAACTACGATAAAAAGTTCGGAGCCAGTTTGTTCTTTTAAAAATGGGGTTGTATTGATACCAATAGAATATATTAATTTTTTCCCCGAATTTACAGAAGTGAACAAAAGAATTGGATCGAACCAGAATCGAATCGAATTGAACAATTCAGTTCGAATCTTCTTAAGTTTAAATCAAGCAATATGCAAAATATCCGAGAATTGATCGCTTACTATTCAATTATTGGTTCTAGACTCAAAACTGAATCGATCTTATTATTTTTTTATTTTTTCTAAAAAATTAATCAAAAACTAAAATATTTTATTTCTATGTTTATTATAATATTTTATTTATATGTTTGTTATTTTATATTAAGATGCAAAATTTGATATACTCTTCTTTTGCGAATAGATTAATGTTTGAAAATTATGATTTTTATATTATTGTGTTGTTTCTAATAAAAATAGTTGTTAGAAATATGACAATTTTAAAATTTTAATATGAAATAATTCCGAACTAAACTATTCAATTCCGATTTAGTTTCATAATTTAATTTGGATCCAATTTTTCAGTTTACATGATATCCAGACATTCTCAATTCAATTCAATTATCTTTTGATGTTATTCGGAATTGAACAAAATCGGACTGCTCCTGCAAATTTATTTGTTTCACAAAAAGTCCAGACGTCCGTTAACTCTCCGTTACCCATCTTACAACTTCCCCTTCTGAGTTCACCACTTTAGTTTTTGTTTTATCAGTCCCCAAAAATATATATAAGAAAAAACGAAAAAAAAGAGAGACAATTTTCTCGTTTGGCTTCTTCGCAAATTCAAAAAATCCTCCAAATCTCTCTCCCTTTAGTTTGATCAAATTATCACCCACACACAGTGTACAGTTCATTATTGTTTGGGGAAATTTCCAAAAATTTTACGGTGGAGCTGGTTCAGTTTTTATAGAGTATTAATTGGAAGCATTTGGGTGGTGATTATGATAATCAAATCTTGCATTCAAAGCTAGGATCTTTAATGGCTATCAGAGGCGTCGATTTCAAATGGTCAGTTTTTAATTACATTTCCCCCTTGAAAATTGAGTATAACAATAATCGTTTAAAGAAAATCAGGTATACTTAGATTTATAAAAAGAAAAAGAAAAAGGGATTTATATGTGAAGTGTTTAAATTTCTTAGCACATAGATATGAGTTTGAATGTGGGTTATTGCAGGTACGATGGGTTCTTCTTGTCAATGCTTGCTACAAGTATGTATCCTTTTTAATGAATGTTCAATTACCGCAAGATTTCATTTCTTGAGTAATTGATTTATTCTGGGTGCTAATTTTATCATTCAAAATTAGTTTTTTTTATTGTGTTGAATTTGTGGTTTAATTTATTTTCAAGTTTGTTTAACATATTTATGTGAAGGGTTTTTGGAAGATTGGTTAACTAGTGGAATATTATAATGTTAAGGATTTCATTTTTCTGAAAAATGGGTTTATCATGGATGATAATTTAATGAATCAATTCGTATTTAATTATTTTTTTTCTTTTTGCTCACTGGGGATATTAAAATGTACTTTCAACTTCAAGTTTTGTTATTTGTTTGTAAGAAGGGACTCGTATAGTTTTCTTTAACTAACTGATTATTAGAATTATTGTGGCAATCAACTGGAGGAGATACCTTCAATGTACACACCCACTGCACATATGGATTGTGGTATGTATCTTCATTCTTTTGAAGAAGAAACAATACGATATTTGGTTGACAATTTCTGATTTACGGCATCATTTGTTATCGCCTTTATTAGGTTGACTACACTACGGTGTTTGTTTTCCGGCTCTTGATGTTTGTAGACAATGGACTGGCTGCAGGAATGGGATTGTAAGGCCTTCCTTTTTCTTGAGATTTTGAGGTTATATTTAAATTATGTAGCTAAATTTAATACTTCTTTTACTCACACCATCGAGTTTCACATTGACCCATTTAATTTTTGTATTTTCATATTTTCCACCTGCATTTTACAATTGAGATGTAATATTTACTAGATGTACCTGTTGTAGGCCAGGCACTCACAAAATCTTTTGTGGACATTACTGGGCACTTGTCTAGGGGTACATGTCAGCACATACTGCTCAACATCTGCCATGTATAGATTTAAATTTAATAGTTTGTTATTTTAATTTGCTGGCATATTAGGGTCAACATCTAGTACACTTTATTAGATTAGAAATTTCAGTGCTCCAATCTTCTCTGGCAGTTATATAGTGTTCTTTTGGCTCGTTTCTTTTCCTCATTTAACAGCCAGATCTAATTTATTTTATGTTATACGGTCTTAGGGATTTTGGTTGGCAACAAAGATATGCCCGCTTTTGTGGAAGGATAGTCGTATTGTCCATTCTTGCTCTGTTTCTCTACCCATTCCTTTGGGTTTGGACCATCATCGGTACACTATGGTTCACTAGTGCAAGAAATTGCGTAAGTTTCCTTGCTTTTTTCTCACAAGTGACCAACATTATGTACTGCAAGCTTGGAATAGATTTAACATGTAGAATTTTTTTCAGTTGCCAGAAGAAGGTCAGAAATGGGGTTTTCTTATTTGGTTACTTTTCAGCTATTGTGGACTCATATGCATTGCTTGCTTTTCCACGGGAAAGGTTAGTCGTGGTTCTTTTTCACTTCTTCACACTTACCATTCCTACTTTTCTGGTCATTTTTCAAGAATACTTCACCAGGAGAGAATCACACTCTCCCTTCCCAAGGCGAAAAACAAGAAAAGCTAACAAACAAACAAAAAGAATCCTTTCCCTGTGGCGATACATTACTAACAAGAGCGTATTGGATAGACACAAAGCGTCCTCCACACTGCTTACACCGTTAGGCGATTTCTCTTCTAAGCTACAATGTTTTATGCTGGCACCCGCACAGCTTTCGTTCTTCTCTTAGCTCCTTTAGTGGGGTGCTTGCGATCACCTGTATAATGTTTTTATGTGATTATGCCTTTTTATGTTTGTGCATTACATTATTTCTTTGACCACAACTTTTTTAATTTTTAGCTTGTTTACCCTTCATTTTGCAGTGGCTAACAAGAAGACAAGCACTTCAATTGCGTGCACAGCAAGGAATCCCTATTTCAGAATATGGGGTAAGCTCTAAGAACTCTATTTTCATCAACTGGTGGACTGTATGTAGGCATTGGCCATGCTAGATGTTTTCAAAATATTAATCTTGCAATTGATTGTGAAATTTAGTCATTGAGGATTTTCCACACGTTCAGTAGATTCCCAAAGAAGTTCTACTTATCAAGGTGGTTCCCAAAGTTTCCCTTACATATCAGGGCAACATTTGAATGATATTGCTAAGTTACCCTATAAGGTGTTAAATTAGAACGCCAGATAATTGAAGTGAGCAATAGGATACACTTGTTTGGTAGCGAACAACTTGCCTTCCCCTAGTAGAAATTGTCATAAGAGGTTATATAATACACTGAACACGAAAATACTTGTCAGACAGTCCTTGATCTTCAGAGGTACGGGTGTAGTAAAATCGTTATTAACTCAAACATCTATTTAGTGGATCTTAGTTTCTGTCAAAAGCTTACATTTATTGGCACTTTGTATCTATTTGGCAAGAATGATTACAACTACTCAACTGTATTGTCCATTTCTGTTTCTTGAGTGGCTTTACCTAATGATTTTGTTTTTGGGTGACATACTGAAAGAGTACTTCTTATTTCAGGTTTTGGTTGACATGATCAGAGTACCAGATTGGGCTTTTGAAGCTGCTGGCCAAGAAATGAGGGGGATGGGACAAGATACAGCTGCATACCAGCCAGGAATTTACTTGACAGCGGCACAGGTAACATGAAGTTTACTTTGAATGACTACAACTGGTGCTCAATTTATTTTCTCATGCATTCTTAATCTTGGTAATTTCCTGAAGCTTAACACTTGTTAAAATGTACATAATTACTAACTTTCGTAATTCAAGCATTTGAACTGATTTTGCATGTGGTGTTATAGAACATTGTCTGGAACTGAAGTTTAGATTTGTGTGATTTTACTTCGGGAAAGTTGCTATTTCTATTAAAATCCTTCTAGAACTTATGAAGCATTTAGTGCTTTTTTCTCACAGCTGCCTAAAGTCATGTTCTGTTTTTCCATATGCATTGCTCCTATATCCTCTCATTTCAGAAGTCTTGTGCCTAGCTTCCACTTGTACTTTCGTTGCCTGTTCTCTATTGAATTGATGGGAGCTTTTTTTGCCATGCAGAGAGAAGCAGTGGAGGCTCTCATTCAAGAACTTCCAAAGTTCAGGCTGAAGGCCGTTCCTGTCGATTGCAGTGAGTGTCCTATCTGTTTGGAAGAGTTTCACGTGGGAAATGAGGTATATATCTTCTTTGATCTGTTTTATAACAAGTCCAAGGTAACATGCCTTCTCATTCCAAGCAATTGAGGTTTGCTAGTCAAAATTCTCCACACACCAACTTAAAATAGCAATTGCAACGGACATGCCAAGAATGAGAAGTCCAGAATAGACTAGACAAACAAGCACACACACACAAGCCTCAATCAGCTGTTTAAAACAATGACAAAGGTACATGATCAACATTTGATTTACTGTCAACCTCATATAAGTATTCCTATTGGGCTTTGCGATATTTTTCTCGCCCAAGAATGAATGAAGGAAGGATTGCTTTATTAGGGGATAGTTCATGTTCGGTTCCTTCCACCAATAGACTAGACCAGATGCTACTTAAAGGGCTGATTGCTCCGCTCCTTACCTTCTGTGTGCCTTTCCCCTCCTCTTTGCTTTGCTAGCATCCTTGATAAGCTCTTGGGCAGAAGTGCGAAGACCCAAAGCATATAAATACTCAACGAGGAAGGAGAAAAGACCCAAAGCTCTTGGCTTTTCTATTAGTTGCAGTCAATGTAACCAAGTCCCCCTTCCCCTGCATGATAGATAAATAAATGACTAATAAAATGTAAAAGATAAGAAACTTTAAGAATAACATACAGAAGTGAGTGGAGTGAGCACAATCTTTATATTTCAGACTCAATGAGATATTTTTTTTTTTTGCCTTTCTGCTGGTGAGTGAAAGGGGGAACAGTGAATGAAATTTATTAAAAGCTTTTTGGCTTGAATATAAGGCGGCAATACTTTGCGATAGTAAGGCACTCGACTTGATGCAGGTTCGTGGTCTTCCGTGTGCTCATAATTTCCATGTAGAGTGCATTGATGAGTGGCTTCGGCTGAATGTAAAATGCCCTAGATGCCGTTGTTCTGTCTTTCCAAACCTCGATCTAAGTGCCTTATCCAATATCCGTGCTGATTCAGAGCAGCCATCGTCCAATGCATTGACCACAACTCAGTATGTGAGAACCCAACCTCCTAGCCAGAGCTATCTATTGAGATTACAGGGATTGCTTCGTCCAGTTCACACAGAGAATACCGGGTCTGTCAGTGAAGCAGACAGTGTGGAAACTGAAAATGGAGGCCTACCACTTGCAACTCCTGGTCGAGCAACTATGGAGCCTGTACAAGTGGTGGTTGAACAGTCAACCGCCCCTCGACCTTGACCTAATTTTTGTGATCTCTTAAAAGGTTCTAATCTCTAACCTCTCTGACTTCGAGAAACTAGATTGAATTTTGTTTGCCCCAGGCCTCTTTGTAGTCTCTCTTCTTAATCCAATTGTAATGAATAGAATACTTAGATTTATCCATCTAATTTACCATTCATGGAACAGAAATTACAAATGTTTTTATCCATCCTTTGGGTCATCTTTCAGGAAAAATTGCACCGTTGATACCCAACCATTACCCTATTAGCAATATGATCTTTAACCTTTGACAAGGAGCATGTTGGTTCTCGACCTTCATGCTAAATTGTACAAATTTTCGTTATATTGTCATGCAGTGCTCAGGAAATTATGCTTCACTTCAAATTTCTGGAACTTGCTCAAATTGATGAACAAAAGTTAACTTCATAAAGAGAATTTGTAATTTGTATTCTCACAATGTTTTGATCAACCTCGTCCTCTCCTCCCTATGTAGAGACCTTGTAACATAGATGTTTTTATGCACTCCTTCAATTTTTTGTGATTCTGTTCCTTTAACTCGAATTAATTTTGAGAATTAGAAGTTTATGGGAATTGAATTTCCAGAAATTTTCATTCAATTATTTTATTTTAAGTTGGTGGATTTACTCAGCGTGTTCAGTATATTGGATTCGACACAATAGATTTAAAGAGAGGTGTAATAAAAAATTATCAGTTGTCCTGTTCATTTCTACACCTAAACATGTTATTAAACTACAAAATTTAGCATGTTTGGGAGAGCTTATAAATATTTATGAGATGGTTAAACATTATTTTTATTTACACATTTTGTATGATTCACAAATTTTATTCACACATTTTATATGACTCAATGCTTATAATTTAAAAGAATTGCTAAATATTAAAATGAGTACAAATGTACAATACATTCACATCGTAAATTATTTGTGCATAGTGTGTTATGAACTCATGACCATGACATGGCTATGGTATATTTGATGAAGTGGATCAAACAATTCTCAACGAAAAAGAAGTTAGAAGTTAATTTTATTGTTGTATGGGATGGCATTTCTCTATAATATTCATTATTGTGAACAATGAATAATAGGAAAATAGAGGAAATCATTTTGCAAAAATGATATTTCCCTTTCGAAAATTAGACCAATCGAGGAAATAAGTATTTTTTTTTTATTGAAGTGCGTGTTTGGCCAATCTTAAATTATAATTTAAATTAATTAAATTAGTGAAACATATTTTTTATCTATATATTTTATAAGATTTACAATTTACTACTTATTTATTATTACATATTCTATATGACTCATAACTTAAAAATATTTTAAAAATAATTTTAACACTATTAAATATGAAGAAAGAAAAAGTAACTTGTCTATAAAAATGATAAAAGAAGATATTTTTGTGGACATCCAAAAAGTTGTTCTACTTTCTTGTACTCTACTATTGTTATTCACATATTTTTTTTTGTAAGTTTCTTGAACTTTTTGCTAGCTAAGAAAATTGTACATTTGCCCATCTGTAGAACAATAATTGGGATTGAAGAAATTAATGTTTGCAAAGGTTGTACTTACTATTAGTGTTTTTTGACAGTGACTTGAATTAGAGTTTAATATTAGGTTTACTTTTGTGTAACTCAAAAGATATGATGGAATAAAAAATAAGTTCATGAAAAAATATGTTTGTGTTAATTTTTTATTATTATCAAAAGGTCCCTTTCAATGAAGTAAAATGTCACTGATACTTTTATTAGAAAAAACTTGGTCTTTTTACTCAATTATTAAATAAGATTTATAATTTATAAGTACTTAAACAATAATTTCAACATTTCATAATATGCACGAATAATAACAAATTATTGATTTTTTAACAACTCTTCGACAAAACTATCAATTGAGACTATTTGTACAACAATGGTAAGTAGTCGAGGACTAAAACATTTCATTTTAAAAGCTAGAGAGTAACTTGCTAATAAAGCCATAAGTCGGGGATGAACTGATGCAAATACTCACGGCCCTTTAATATTTTTTTTGTTAAAACTTATGTTTTGGGGTTGTAGGGTTTTCATTAAAAGATAATTAGGGTTTATTGTTTTGGTGGCCTTTTGATTATTGAATAAAAAAAATTGAGATTTGTTTCAATTTTTGTAAATTATTCCATATTTTTCGAATTCAACGAATTTCTTGATAAAAATCAATTCTCGCCGTTTATGCGCAAATCAAAGAGTTCTAATTATCAAGTATTTTGATATTCTTACAAAGACTCGACAAATATTTAATTATATTTTCATTCACATTATTTTACGCTTCTTGCTGCATCACGAACATACCAACATATTCGAGTAGCAGGGAAATTTCCTACCTTTACAAATTGCATATTAATCCATAATCTTTTATTATAATGACATACTATTCTTGATGACGATTATCATTCAAATTTCTATTAAATTATCACATGGTCCTCACCTCAACTCCTCTTGACTTCAAATTCAAACGACATTTCATTCAAATTCCTCGAGACTCCTCGTAGCTAGAAGTAACCCACTCTCTTTAATTAAAATACGCGTAACATTTGCTTCATCTTTTTAACTTAACACTTTCCAAAGCATTTTTCCCTAACTTAAAAGTCTTGTTTGAGACGAGTGGATTGCTACTAAGGAAGATTCAGAAGAGCAAATCAGTCAAACTAACGGTTTGTACAAGATTCAACATTGAAAAGACCACTTAACCAATTACATAATTGGTGTCAATTATCTACCCACTCAATTTTTAAAAACTAAGCATTTGTTTTTATTTAAATTTTTGTTAAAAAATTAAAATTAAAGTCAATAATTAATCTTAATTATATATTTTATGAGAACTATAATTTTTATTAATATTTTAATCACACGTTATATCAATATTTATCAAATTTTATAAAAAAATTAATTTTTATCAAAATCAAACGGGTAATAAATTTTGTTTCTTGTTCATTTAAAAATTTGAATAAATACATGTTTGGGAAAGGCCGCGGGACAGAATATCAGATATTTGAAAACGTCGACGTCATAAGCCCACCGTCGTCTTTACTTTCACTTTTCTTTTCCTTTATGCCAAAATTCCTTAATCGAAAGCTATAATTTTCCTTTTTCTTTACAGAAAGATTTCTGTATAAAAGAGCATAGCATATTTTTCCGGAGGAATTTCTATGGAAAATCCAGACCCCATTGCTCACAAGAAAACTCTGAGAAGTAGTAGTAATAGTCACATATCAATGTCGGATACCGAGTCACAAGTGAGTCAAGTTGACTCGTTTCACTCCCCCCTCCGATCAGATTCTCCTCTCCACTCCGAAGATCCATTTTCCAACGCAGAAAATGATGTTAACTACAAAAATGGTAATAATTGTAAAAAATCACTGTCTAATTGTAAAGCCCTCGTTCCCGTTGATAAATACTACTCCCCTTTACCATCTCCGGGTCAATCCAATTTTCCTTCGAGTTCTCCGGCCAATGGAGGAAAAGGCAGGCAGCCCGAGCCACAATTGGAAAAGCCGACATCGGAAAATGTTGATTTCCGGGAAAATTCTCCGGCCAACAGAGGCAAAGTCCGGAGACCCTTTTCTCCGTCCATTACTGAGAATCACGAGTTTTCAGGGAACGGCGGACGGGGCCCGGCATCAGTCGTGGCATTCAACCGGTCAGCAAGGGAGGAGCCGGTGACAAATGTGGGACCTGTGGGTGGTGGTGGAGAGGATGAGGTGGGAGGAGACAGGCGGTCGCGAGCTGCGGTGGCATCGATATTGAGGAGATCGAAAAGGAACATGACGGTGAAGAGGGCGGCATTGGGGTTTAGAGTATGTGAAGTGATAGTGTGTTTGATTTCATTTTCTGTTATGGTTGCTGATAAAACTCGGGGATGGAGTGGTGATTCCTTTGATCGATACAAAGAGTACAGGTTAGCATTCTTTCTTTTGCTTCTACATATTATTCTTTAAATTGCTTCATATGTGTGAGCTGGTACAAATATGCGCATTGCAATTTGTGCGCAATTGTTGAGCACGAAGTTAGGGATCGCAATGGGGCGGGCGGGGCGCCACGCCGCCAAATACCCCAATTATTATTATTATTATTTAATTTTTTAACAACTAACAACCAAATCTAATTGTCGCAGAAATCAAATGGAGCTACAAGCTTGTCTAAAAATAGAATTAGGAGCAACTAATTTTGATCTTGATAGTAAAAGCAAAGCAAGTTCATAGTAGAAGTGTAAAAAATTCAAATGAATGATCATAAGGAAAACATAAATAAAAGCACAAGAATACTAGAATACCGTTTTTCTTTGCGGTGAGATCTGATCGTAGAAGATTTTAATGGATTGAGGAATTGAGAAGAATGTCGAAGATTGAGAGAGATGGAGAGTTTTGTTTGAGGATGATTTGATTTTGAATAATATGGAGAAGAACAAGAAGAAATTGAGGAATTGAGAGGGAGATATGGGGTTTGATTTGAGAAAATGAAGACGTAGTGACGGACAAATAAGTATTTTTTTTTGTGCTTGCAGCGGAGTAAATCTTCCTACGGTCAGTGATTAAATTACCCCAAAAGTTGGATATTTCAATGTACAGGTTGAAATCTTTCAAAAAACGAACAAAACTAAAATTTCAAGAATTACATTACCCAAAACGTTGAAATCTTAATCAATATGCTTGTAAATTCATCTTCCTAACCTGGGTTCGGCTCCCATTAGTCCATGCTCAGCAAAATATCAGATTTTTTGAAAAAAAATATATATAAGTCTTTATGAGGCAGGTGAACTCCACCACGGACCCGCCGCTAGGTAGATTTATCTGCCCAAACCCATCCCTATTACCCGATTGTTCGGGGTGGGGCATCTCAAAACGGGGTGGGTCGCGAGTCAAATTGCTACACAAAGTTGATGCTCGGGTTCCTAGAACCTTACCAGCAAAAAGGCAGCAGAGAATTCTCCTCCCATGTTAGAGAGCATGTTTGGATGTGCTTAGAATTTACTTACTTTTTAAAAAATTAAGTTATTTTGGTGAGAAGAGTAATTTGAAGCTGACAGGTGTAGGAGAGGATAACTTTAAATGTAGGCTAGTTTTGCTTTCGCACTTTACAATAGGATTAAGATTTTGTGGTTGGAGTTAACGTGACTATTGGAGCATTGGTGATTTAAGTGAGATCCATGATCTTTTGGGAATAATTCCTGTTGTGCTATCAAACCAGGTGTTGATAGAAGTATTGTTGTTAGGCTTGGGGATCGGCTTTTACAGATAGGGATTGGTGCATATTTTGCATCATCAATGTGTTTTCATGCTATCAATGAGTTGGAAAATGATTTTTCGTGTTATTAAAGATTTGAATAATAAAATAGATGGCGAGTGTCTATCGAATTGATCAGGTCATGTAGGAACAATGTTCAACTCTACCAATTTGTTAGGATGCTTTAGCTGCATACGTCAATGCACTTCCACTTAACACCTATCGTAATGATAAATGGCTCATCTCGCTGTAACCTTTTCTTGAATTCTCAAAAGTTTTGTGCTCCATCCCTGAATTTTCTTCCTTAATATTAATGTATTTACTGCTATATGGTGTAAGGAAAGAATGCATATTTAGGAGGGAATTTATAGATGAAATTGGATATTATATATTGTTGACCGAAAAAATTGAACGATCCTTTTGTCAACATATCTCTTGCCACTTTCCATCAATATGTTTGTTATTTGCACAATTGGATACCGTTAGTGAGCAAAGATCGTTGTATCGAAGGAATTTCAGTGACCGTCTCTACTTTGACGGTCAAGTCAGTTGTCATAAAATAAGAAATAATAGACTTTAGGTGTGGGAGAGACAACTAGATTGAGTTTTGGATATGGTTTAATTTCCGTACCTTTTCATTTAACAATGCATGGGTATTTATAGGTAAATTTATATGAAATTAGGTTGAGGATGTTATTGACCTAATTTAACACGTGTCGTTCAACCATTGGTTGAGCCGTTGTCAGCATTCTAATCTTGTTTCTGCTTGAGTGGCAGCGGACCCTAGGATAGCTTCAGTTATTCTTCCACATTCCTTCTTCTGATCTCATCCTGCAGCAGATATTTAGGGATTCATATGGTTATTTCGTTATTAGATAAATCCTAGTGGACTCATGCTCCAACTTCCAAAGCCGCCATAACACAGAAGGACAAAGAACCTTAAGGCACAAGGGCTCGCCAATGGACCCTCGCTCGTCGAACCTCCCGAAGCTCTCCACTACCCTTTGATCCTGTCGAGGGCTAATCTAGAGATAAGGCTTGACTAAGGATTCCCTCCACGCAAAGACTTTACAAGGTGCAGGATGATATTGTCATTGATGCGAAGTTCGAGAAAAATGTTGTCGCGTCGCTGTTAGGTGAGGCGCGTGGACTGAGCAGAGCCACATGGCAAGAGGACGACTGCCTATGTGGCACCTACTTCCTAAATGGCGGACACGCGGACTCCACGCGAGCCGAAGGCATAACATATATAATCAAGTTGACCTCTAATTGAATTATTCATTTAAGTTGACCTCTAATTGAATTATTCATTTGTTGCTTAAAGTAGATTAGCACTTGCTAGTTGCAAATTCGACTAAAACATTTTATCGCAATTATGATATAAGAGTCCTTGCTAGGTGAAATGATAAAACTTAGTGGATGAAAACTTGCATATTTCTTTGTATAAAAATTTCACATGTGGCCTTCATCCAATAACCAAGAAGACACGTTGAGAATCCTATAAAAATTGGTGCAGCAGGGATGGAACCCAGGACTTTTGTGTGTTGGGGTGAGGGGGAAGGAATTGAAGATGCAACAATAACATCATTCAGAAAAAAGAAATTAAGAAAATGAATTGTATATTCAACTATTTTGAAGAATCTTTTTCACCTAGATTTGGTGTAAAATTCACCATAGCGGAAGACTCCAAGCCCCTAGCTTCCACAGATTTTAATGCATTTCTTTTCCTTACTACTAATTTTTTTCCAACTCAGTTCACTGCATACATTAGAAACTGAAACCTTCCCACCCCACTGCATCCTGCCCCAGCCCGGGGATTTAACCGCTGGGATGGGGGGGGAGGGTGCCTGGCAGCTCCAGGCTGGTGACATGTCTGGCTGCGGTTTATATGAAAACCAGTCGCCGCAATCCTCATCTTTCTTAAACCCCCTGACACTGCTGCATTATGCTTTTTTTTATTGTTGTAGTGACTTCCTTTTTCCACCCTGTTAAGTGTTTGTCCTGAAGGATACAAATCACAGCAGTTCTTTTTCTTTTACTTTTTGTTATTTTGATGTGTCTATGATTATTGTTTGAAGGCAGAACCTAAGGGACCCTGAAACCCTTATCTGTGCTGTGCCACAGCCATTTCATAACAAAAAGAGAGAATAAATTCCATGTACAAATAGATTTAATAATAAAGTTAGACAATTGAAATATGCCTGCAGTAGCTACAACATCGATCATTTTGGTCCTCCGTCATAAATATTGAATTTTCCCACCATGGGGTCGTAAAATTAATAGCTATTGATTTCTTGAGAATTTTATTTAATTATGCTGAAATGGCCTGAGGTCTTGAGAATGACCCTACCTGTGTGTGAATCTCTCATTAACGACATTCACTCATTTATTTGTCCCAGTTAAAAGTTGAATGCCTATAGAACTGCACAACTGCGTGTGGCTGGAATTCTAGGCTGGACATCCAGTCGGCGCCTCCTTGTTAAATGAAGGAAATAGGATATAAGGAAGAGAGGATAGATGTGCTGTATTCGAGGCATAACAAGGACAACATATGGACTGGAAAGGTTACTTTTGTTGTCATGCATTTAGGTTTTGTAGTGTAGGTTTTGGGTAGGTAATTGTGGTAATCTCTCTTGAGATGCTTCCTTTCGATTAAATCTGCCTACCCCAATTGAATTATCACGGGTTTTAGATTCTGCTTCAAGCTTGATAAGCTGTCTGGATGTCTTTCTGCTCCAAACTGCACCGGGAAGGATGCACAGAACAAGTCTGATCCTAAGGTTGTGGTAATTTTGTGGTGCAATTTTTTGATGATCTGATGTGTTCATTGAACAGTCTATCCAAGATATAGATGTAACTGGAGTTGGTCCATTTGATCAGCAAATGTTTTGTAGCAACAATCAATTGATGCTTTCAGATGCTTTTAGAGTTTCCACTTGATATGGATCATTTTTCCCAAATAATTTTAGCATTAATATCCTCGCAGTTAAGATTGCCAGAAAACAATATGGCCTTTTCTTTGACAACTTTGACCATTAGAAACATTTTTGTCCGATTTTTTTGGGTTTTCTTGAGCTAGCAGTGTCAATATAAATTGTTTTGTTACACAGGTATTGTGTAGCCGTGAATGTTATTGGATTTGGATATTCGGGGTTTCAAGCATACGATCTTACCTACTATTTGGTCTCAGGGAAACGTGTCATCTCTCACTATCTACGTTACCATTTTGATTTCTCAATGGATCAGGTAAGCATTTCCTCTGGTATTCTTTCAGCTTATGCAAACTTCTCTTATATTGTACTTTTTATGTATGAAATATCATGCGCATAGTCATTTATTTTAGATTTTGGTCGTGTTTGGTGACCTCTGAACAAATTGTAGCGTCACTCTAAAATGCAGCTGCAAGTGATTAGTTATATCATCATCTTTCTTGACAATTGATCACTTTTCTTAGAACTAGTTCAACCACATGATGTAAAAGTTTAAATTGTTAGAGAGTTGACAAATATATTTATTTAACTTTAGTTTTCAACACACCCCCTTATGTGCATGTCAAATTCATTTTTTTTCTATTGGAGGCCCGACTCGTACACAATTTTCAAAAATATGTGGCAGCAAAAAATGGCATATTTATTTATTTAAATTTATTGTTCAAAATGAATACATTTTTTTATCAAAGGCATGATTGATAAAAACTTAAACTTTTAGAGAGTGGATGGATGTTTATTTAAAGTTAGTGTTCAACACTAATTAATGAAAATGATTAGTGTTAGCTTTCATCCTGTGAATTTAACAAGTTTCTACTATAATTGTGAAAAGTTAGTTTAAATTCCTATCCTCGTCTATAGTTTATGTTCATGGGGCTAAAGGATGTGAGATCTAATACAATTGAATTGTCCTCAACCATCAAACATACATGGATCAAACTTGCTTTCTGATCTTATGCTACATGTTTGGTACAAAGTAATGCTCCAAAATAGACAATAAAATGAACAATATTTTTAGTTCCCTTTTCTTTCTTAATACCATCCAGTCAATCCGCTCTACCAACAAGCCACTATACTTTTTACATTATGGTCCTGTTCCTTGGATACTTGCTCAAAGAAACATTACATTTCTCGTGTGTGGCAGATTCTGGCATATCTTATAATGTCGGCATCATCTTCAGCAGCAACAAGGGTGGACGAATGGACATCAACTTGGGGAAAAGACGAGTTCACCATAAGGGCAAGTGCATCCATTGCGGTGTCTTTTCTTGCTTTTATTACCTTCGCCTTGAGCTCTCTTATATCGGGTTACAACCTCTGCAACCGAGAAGTGGTTTAATCTCTTCATCTGATCATCTCCTGTCAATACTATATCTATTTTTAAATAATTATGAGAATTTTCTGCATCGAGATACGAGTGCAGATCATTTCTTAAGAGCGTGTTTGGTGTAGTTTATAAACAAGTTTATTTGACCAAAAATGGCTTATTTGACAAAAAAAAAAATTGTGTTCGTAGCTTGATATTTTTTACTATCTTTGGTCAATTAAACCATTTTTGGTTGAAAAACTGATTTAAAAACTATACCAAACAAGCTCTAAGTTGTACTTGTACAGACATAGTGATAGATTAACAGCAAATCTTTTTGTGGAGTTTTTAAGCATTGGTATTCTGTTTTTCAAGTTTGCAAAGGGCATGGAAACAAATAAAAACTTTCAGAATAGAAATGAAAAAGATGTGATTCCTTCAAAATCGTTAGTTAATCTGATTTTAGATGGGACAGTTGACAATTGAATTGTCCAAAAGAAGACCCAACTTCAAGTTGTTCAAGAGTAGTGAGTCAAATACCCCAACGTCCAACGTGTTCTCTGACCCAAATATATATGAAATGTCATCATACTAAAAAGAAAAAAATGTAGAGTCACATTTTTATCTGCAAGTGCTATCAAAAGATGATTCCCGGAACCAACAAATGACTTGAACTAATTAACAAAAAGTACAGTCAAGAAACCAATTAGTGTTAACCGTTCCCATGCTTCATAAAATTCGACGAGGCACCTGTAAAACTCAGTTCACTTATCGACTGAATTCTTTCTCTTCCGATCGGGTGTTGAGGAATCCTGTGTTTGGGGCTGACCAAAGTCTGACCTGTATTACAAGACAATCAGAAGCAAACTTTAAATGATCTTGTGAAAAATATACTGTTTTAGAGCATCTATTCTTCATTGGATTCCCTCGTCTCTCTCTAATTGTTCTCTTCACACACACTCTTTTATTATCACAATGCAGGAAAGAGCAGGATAGATGAATAGGAATTTCCCGTCTCTGTTATAAAATTTTAACGATGCACATCTTTGTTTCAAAAATATCAAACAAAAGCATGAAAATCCTAATGAGATGAACTGATAAAGCTCTCGACATGCTTAGTGACATTTATGATTTATATACACAAAATTAAGGATTTCAAATGGGAGGTGCACGACAGAGTAATTTTGAAATCATGTATGCTATGAAGAAACTTAATATATTTTATTTCTAAAGGAAAATACCAGGAACGTTTCATGAACTTAAATTAATACATATAGAATTAGGTAACCATATAGCCTAATAAATAAGCTCAAATTATATTTATCGTCACAACTTTACCATAAATGACAACTAGGTATATTATACTCGGAACTAAGATTCCAATCGAGAATACCCAAATCAGTGACAAGTATTTGGGGGTTTCTTAAAATATATAAAACACAAAAACCACATCAGATGTGCTTGATGATGATCTAAATTCTAAAATCAGTTTGAGTGGAGCAAGCAAGAATATATATTCTCTTTGAAAGGAGGCGAGAATAAAGCACGATTTTCCAATTTGTTTTCATGGCCAATACTTCCAGTAAATTGGAGATACCACTCTATTTTGCTTTTCAGCTGCTAAGATAAGATTCATTTTTTTAAATTTTTGTTATTTATTCTATGAAAAATAAGAGAAATAGAGAAGCAAAGAAATATGTCTCAACTGACCCACTTGTGCCTTTGAAGAGTCATCAGAATTGTAGGCATGCAAAGCTTTGTCCCTCGTGGAAAAGTAACTAATTTTCGTATAAAAAGTCTCAACCATATTTCATACTATTTTTTTCGTTAGTTTGAGGCAACTCTCCAACATATCAGATAGATCAGTCACGAATTTTTTTGCAGTACTCGTGCATCTCGTTTTTTTGAGTAGTCCGAAACCAGTATATTTGGCAAGGTAACACCAGTATTTTAAACCATGGCATAAAGACTACAATACTGAAATCAATATGTATTGCAACACAACATGAAATGTGAGTAGTAAGAGAAATTGGAGCTCACCCACAGGTTGAACATTTCTTGTGATGCTTGCAGAATATCGACAAACACACAGAACATATGTAGCCCATGTCAATTGTGTTTTTGTGGCAAAAGCACCTGCAGATTTTACAGTATTAACAATCTAAATTTTAATTGAAAAATAATCCTAAGAATCTTTTTCTTCTCTCTTTACTAGATAATCCAGGAGTCCAATTCATGGTTGCAGTTTAAAAGAAGCACATAGCTGACCTCGAGCAAGTCAACAAACATAATGCTATTAACAGAGCACGGGAATCAGTGCTCTGAAAATTCAACCATGCACCTCTGAATACACATTATAGGATATATCAATGACCAGATCAAAATAAATTCCAAGAATTAATAATCATCATTCATCATTTAAGAGGTTTTTAACTACATATATTGCCTCAAACGCTACTTAAACAACAAGACATTACTTGGACACTATAGGCCACTGAGATGTTTATTAGATAAACAAATATTGATACTTTGTGTTGGACAGAATCATGTTCTGATTGGTGAACACAAGAGAAAGGATGTAAAAATAAATAAAAAGAAGGGAGCACAGGAGTAGCAGCTAACATAATCGGGTTTTAGAAAACCGTAGATAAATATATAATGATGAAAATTACATGTAGATAAGAATATTTTGGGGGAAGATCAATAATTATAATGCATCCTGAAGAAACTTACGATGCACGGAAGTCCACCCCCACAGGCTTAGGAAGTTGTAAAAAGCTGCGAGAATGCAAATCTGTTGCAAAAACTGTCTGCATGTGACAATAATCATAAATTAATACCAGATAGTGTTACAGAGGAAGGGGAGCGACTGCAACATGCAAAATTTGACTGTTTTCTAAAACAGACAAAAATTTCAATGACACGGAAAATGAGGAAATTCTTCCTACATTATATCTACAGCATCTAAACCAATGGTAAGATGGCAACCAATTCAATAAAATAGGAAACTTATAAGCAGGATCATGACTAACTCCATGCAAAACTCTGGAATGCTGGTCAAATCAAAGTGAAGAGCGATCATTTTCACTAGAGAAGGTAAATTCCAACTTTAAAATACACATCAATTCCACAAAACATTTACCGTCTGCAAAATTCCCCATTAAAATAGAATAAAATAAAAAGATTATTGGTACTAATGCAATACAATGCGATTCCAAATAAAATAAAGAAGTTACTGGTACAACAACCAGTGTCTATGAAAGATTGAAAACCATGTTCAAACAAAGTGAGATTTCCCAAAGAAGAAAACAAACTGTAGATGGAGGAAGTATTTCTTGAGAAGAAGAAAGAAAAGAAGGGATATCACCTTGCTTCCTCCCTTACATTCCTCTCACCAACTTAATTGGATGGGTAAACTTCATATGTAGAATGAGTGTGAGCATCAATTGTGAAACTTCACAACAGTGTTTGAACATTTGCTCAGAGTCCCATATCCTCCTACCTTAGAGCAAATCATTATTCTAATGAGGGTCAGGGGACGTATCAAAGGAGAAAATTCTCAAACTCTTGTACCTACAGGGAACACTGTTTAATTGTCTCTACCATGAAAAAGGTTCCTAAAAACGGACCTCTATAATTGAATAAGAGCACTTCTATACCAAACTCATCAATAAATATTAGAGGAGTGGGGTGGGTGAATTAGAGAAGTGCTGCAAGGATTCGAACAGAGGATACCTACCAACCTAGCTGGTAAGTTCTACATAATGAATATTAGAAGCTACACTTTATGGTAATATAGGTGTTGGACCGCAAAAAACAAAAATGACCACATAAACGAAGAACTTGTGAGCATGTTAATCGATAATGTGTGTTTATCTAAAATAAATAAAAAAAGGATATGCGCCAACAAGTAGAAGTGGCACCAGTTGAAGATAACTAAGGGGTAGACAGTTTAGATGGAGGTATGTCTTGCACAGACCAAAAGAAACCCTCCTTTACAAGATAAATGTAATTTCAATAGAACCTCTTACCGTTGGATTGATTGGAGTGGTAAAAACGAATTCATAAAGCCAAACCCAAGTTTCTTTACGATAAGCCTCGCCTAAGCGTGAGACGCAGCCTCGTCTGGGCCCCGTTTCGGCTCGAAAAGCCAAAAGACTTCGGCTCGAAAATCTAAAAGTTTGAAGCTCGGCCTTCACGCTTTATTCTTTTTAGAACACTAGTATTTAAACAATTCTAAGTTCTTGACCAGAAATGAGAAAACCATATAAACAAGTGGACTAATAACATTTATAGGTCAAACCTAAATTATTTCAAATTTAGAATGTTTTCAAAAAAATATTGATTTTCCTGATAATGAAATTCACTTTACATTATACCTTTGATTATGAATTCTAAAATTTCGATCACACCTTTGTGTTTCCTAAAATAAAATAAATAAATTGCCAAAAAATTTAACCAGCCACTTCACTGGTAGCCATTTACCATTCCCATCACCTTTGAATGCTAAATATTTTACATTTGGGTGCAACAAGAAAATTCTTAAGATGAGCAAGCTATTTAACACTTAATGTCAGGAAAAGTGCCTACCGAGAGATATTGAAAAAGCCCATCCAAATGTTGAGGCTTCAGATATACGCCACCAGTTATATAAGAAGCCTGCCATAAAATATGGATCCTTAGAAATCAGCAGACCAATGTAACGCTCATTATCAGGAATGAGAGAAATTAGGGATATGATTTGCAGAATGTTCTTAAAATGCTACCTGCTGCAGGAAAGCAGAATGTTGAGCTCCCATTATACATGAATCTATAGGAACCTGCAAGAACAATTTGCATTTAATAAAACCAGTTTAAGGAAATACGCTACCAGATCAATGAATATTTTCCATAGCTTACCAGACAGTGTCATTGGAAGAGATAAAATTAGTTATAGTACAGACCTCTTATAGTTTCTACAATCAAGCTGATGTTTGTTACTAGAACATTTCACTTCAACTTTAGAGGCACCTAAGCTATTGGTTCTGCTGTTCTCTATCATACTTTATTAGCGCATGCAGTTTAAGTCTACCACCATCGCTTGTTTCAGACTGTTCAATGTGGATATTTATTATGTTTAAGTTGTTTGCAGCAGAACAAGCAATTAAGGTTGCACTCCAGCTTAACACAGAAAGGATATTCCTGGAGGGTGATTCAACTACCATTACAAGTACTCTTGGGAGGGAGGAAAAAGATGATTCAGCTGGAAGTGGCTGCTGAAAGAGTGAAAGAGTCCACAAACAACAGAAGGCTAGAAGAGGAAATAGTCGAGCCGATTCGGTTCAATGGAAATAAGGAGTTGGCAAAGAATGTGAAGTTTGTTACCGATGGTAAAGAGTATAGATATGATCCTTCTTATTTGCTTCAACATTTGCTTCAACAAATCCTCTCATCCTAAGGTGACGGTATGATGACTATCGAAATTACAAAAGATGCAAAATCAGATACACATCAAGTGAAAAGCTATACCTGTTCTATTATCAGACTTATGTTACATAATTGAATTATTTCACTGTAACAGCAGGCTCTTTTATTGAGGGGAAACGTTGTACGTATTGGGTCCAAATTGTATTTTTCGATATTGGCCAGTTTATTTTTGGATATGTCACAAGCTGAGAAAAGCAATTGGTCTTGATGGAGTCCATGTCGAAGTAGCAATCCAGTCACTTGTTCATATTTAAAAGGTAATAATGAATAAAAATTATCACAAAATAAGAACAATTTTAGCATATGTAGCATCAGAAATAATTAATTCTAAAGTATACAATTTACCATTGAGCGTTGAGCAGAGAAAATTGCATTCATGATTGCAACATATCTGCAAAGAAAATCTTTAGCTAAAAGCTGAGTGATGAAATTATAGCTGCTTCAAAAAATCTTATTTAACATACTGTCCAGGTCCATCTGGAGATCCATGCAAGCATAGAATCTGTCATTATTGGACAATGCTTCATCAGTGATATACAATCCAACATAACAAAGTATCATGTCAAAGTGTTAGAATATTCATACAACAAAACAGTGATGAGAAAGAGTGAATTACAGCAAACAAATGTTAATAGCATATCCTGTAAGGAAAACAATACTTCTAACCTTTTACAGGAAGAGGAGTGAGAGTGTAAGATGACAGAATTTTAAGTACATGTATTGCAGCAAATTGCAAATTATAACTTAAATTCTTTTTGTTTCTCTCAATTAATCTGAAGTACCCAAATAACTTAACTTCCAAATTTACTCTGTATGAAAAAAAAACATATTAATTATTGAACTTACCCGAGGGCGTGGATGAAGTGGCCCTGACCTAAATACCTTTTGTATATCTAATTCATTCGTTCAAGTCATATCAAACAATATTTGTGAAGAAGAATCCACATATACATAAGTAAACGTTATACAAGAGAAAAAATAATGATGGAGGTATATTATCTTATTAGAAGCAAAAGGATACAGCAGAGAGCCATGGAGAGGGAGCCTGAAAGAAGAGAAAAGCCAGGGCCATCAACTGAGTCATCGCAACACAGTGACTCGTCTTTGTGAACAAAATCCTCCAATTTCTGCAGCAGATTCTCCGCTCTTTGGTTATGATTCTGTGAAGCCGCGGAATCAAAAATGTAATCGCAGGAATTGTACCCCGTAGCGATCACTACAATTTGGTTTAGTTGATTTAATAGAAGTAGTGAGTTCAAAAATGCCAGTACCTGTGGAGTAGAAACTAATATTCAATTGTTTTCTTCAATTTAAAAACGAAATATGTGTATATTAGAGAGGACGGGGTACAAAACAGAGTAGAAATTAATATTCAATTGTTTTCTTCAATTTAAAAACGAAATATACGGAAATTAGAGAGGGTGGGGTACAAAACAGGAAATTACGTTGGAGAGGAACTTGGAGAAGGAAAGAGTGGAATTGATGGAGTTCCAGAAAAATGGGTTGGTGTCGATTAGCACCATCAATAGGCTAACATCATCTGAAAAATATCAAAGAAATTGGTTTGATACTAATGTGATGCAGATACATATATACATAATTACGCGCATGTAGAGAGAGAGAAGGAGGGACCTGTGTAAATCTTAGATGCGACTGGAGTCATCTTCTTCGTTGTTGTCTGTAACGTTAATAGGACTCCGGAACTGTTCACTGTGGCTTTAAACCCAAGAGATTAATACCCAGTCTAATATCATGTCAAACCAGTTTAAGTGCTAGTTCCACCTTAAACTCCAGTACACTGCCGGGAATACTTTTAATATATTATTGTAGCTAACTTTCTGCTAGAATTACACCTTAATACGACCGAAATATCTTCTAGCTAACCCAATAGTAATTGAAATAATAATTTGTCTCAAAATCTTTCATTTTTCAAAAAATTGAAGTCATAACAATGAGAGGCATCCTTTTCTAATATATTGAGATCTTCAATCAATAAAAGTTCACTTTATTTACAAAATTAAGTCATAATCTTTGAAGCATGTGTGCCATTTAATGGGGGGAAATCAATCTATTCAGCGTGTAATTAAGATTTGTAATTTTACAAAAAAAAATAAAAATGAAATCAAGTCATAACCGAAACGGAAAGAGAGGGATTGAACTCTTAATACGAACAACTCATACAGAAGGTTAGCAATCCACCCTTTAATCCACTTAGCCATCTCTCACAACTGAAAAATATAATTACTACATTTTGCATAATGTAAGGAGTCTTTAAATATAATTACTACATTCCACCCTCTAATCCACTCAGAATGTAATTTTGAAGTGATTTAATTACTTTATCACCAAAAAAATAGGTCTATTTCGAATTTTTCCATCAAGTGTTACTATTTTGAATAGTGTTTTAATTACTTAATCACTAAAATAGGTATATTTCAAATTTTTCCATCAAGAATTACTAAGAACATAAACTAGAGAAGAACAAGTAAGAGAGAAAAGGAACGATATCGGAGGAATTAAAAAAAAAAAAAATGCTAATAGACGCATTTACCTGGTTGAGAAATAGCAAATTTGAAGTAATGACGCTTGACTCAATGGGACCACCAGGGAAATATAAATTGACTTTTCTGAAGGCAGGGGCTGAGCCGCCGAGGGGAGGGGAGGCTGGGCTTCTTCAGTCTACGGTGGCGCAGCCACAGCAAGTTCTTTTCTATTTATGCGTTCTTAATTCCCTTGTAATATATTGAAAATTCATCGGATTAAGAGTTTAATATTTGTTGGACAAACTTGTTAAGTATGCGACAGTTTGGCCGAGTGGTCTAAGGCGCCAGATTTAGGCTCTGGTCCGAAAGGGCGTGGGTTCAAATCCCACAGCTGTCAATAACTCAATATACATATTTTTTCTCACACCACAATTTTTATTATTTGCACCATATTTTAATTTCATGAAGTTCTCTCAACTTTTGATATTTTAGCACTTATATCTCTAATTTTTTTTTTCATCATATATTTATCATTAGTTTTCTCTTCTCCTCTCTGATTCGATTTTTGTCAAAATATTTTGTTAATGTACATTGAAATGGGATAAAATTATTTTGTCAAATTTTTTTATTTGTTATTTATTTTACTTATTTAAAAATACGAGAGGTAGACAAATTTTTTATCCCTTTCTAAGTAATTTTTTGGACAGAAATCATAATCAAATACAAAGATAAAACGTGCAAATTAATAGGCTGATGATAAAAATGTGTTAAAAAAATTAAAAATATAAATACAAAATGAACAATAGTTGAAGATTTTTGTTACAATTAAAATGTAGTTTGGTTAACAATAATTACCCTTTTTCTTTTTTACTTATTTAAAAATACGAGAGGTAGACAAATTTTTTATCCCTTTCTAATTAATTTTTTGGACAGAAATCATAATCAAATACAAAGATAAAACGTGCAATTTAATAGGTTGATGATAAAAATATGTTAAAAAAATAAAAAACATAAATACAAAATGAACAATAGTTGAAGATTTTTGTTACAATTAAAATGTAACTTGGTTAACAGTAATTACCCTTTTTCTTTTATACTTCAAAGTAAATGCAAATATTGCTACATGGAGTTCATTTTGAATAGCGCGAGAGTGAATCAAATCAACTGTTACGTCAAATTTTAATTGAACCGTATAGCGAGATTTACAATTTCAAAATACAATTTTTATTTAAATTGTTGGCCGTATTTTATTTTTTGAAGACTAGCGTGATTTTGTAATAATTTCGTGTTTTTTTGTAAAATCGTCGATGAATATAATTCTTATAAGAAATTTCTTTTTAATCATAAGTTCATCCATGACTATGAACAACTAAGAAAAAACAATAAAGTTTCTTAGTAAAATAGGTGGTTCATTAAAAAGTACAAGATTACATGAATGTTAAGTTTGAAGGATTGCTGACATGACATGTTAATATACTGTTAATACTCTTTTAATTATAGTTTGAAATATATATTTAATGGTATATCAAGGAAATGTTACTTTCTTTTATGAAAATTACTATCAAATTCTAAAATATATGAAATATAGTAAGTAGAACACAATTTTTTATTGATTTTATGTATTTATATCATTTTAAAATGCACATGGAAACAAAATGTAGCCCTTTTCAAGCAATTATTTCTCAAAAAAATTAATCCCAAGAGTATTTGGCATAGAATAAAGAATAATTTTCTCCTACAATATCTTTACTAAAACACTAATCAAGACATTCAGTTTTAATGCATCCATGAGCTAAGGCTTTTTTTTTTTTTTTGTCCGCTTCATGCATTTTTTCCCCACAATTCCATCAAGAATATTAATAAATCTCAAAATTCAAAATAATCAGATACTTAGAAAATATATTTCTTAATAAATTCATGATTTTAACTCATCAAGTAGAACCAACTTATTATGCGACAATTACCTTCATCTTATGCATGTCACGACTCTATTTATCCAAGTTACGTAGTACATATTAACACTCTTCCTCAATTGCTGACTTAAGAAAACTAGAGTAACACCAATCCTCATTATTCTAACTCGTTCTTCTTCAATAATTATGGTAAATTTAATAAACACTCACTGAAATTTCAAAATGTAATTAATTACTCACTGAACTTTTCATTGTCACCAATAAATCACTCATTGTTGGCATATGTCCACCATCCACCACCTATTATCTTTCCATTTGAATGTGCATACGGAAAACTCTAATGTGGCTAACGGCTCGTGACGTGGCACCAATCACATACTTCAATTTTTGAGTACATTTAATAAATGCTCACTGAACTTTCAAGTTGTAATTACTTACTCACTGAACTTTCAAATTGTAACTATTTATTCACTGTACTTTTCATTCTCATTAATGATTCGTTGATCTTTGACTTATGTTCACCATCCACCACCCGTTCGCCACGTAAGAATCGCATTACCTAAACACGTTTTTTATCCAACAAAATGATGACATTTATCTCTCATTTTGACAAGTTCAATTTCATTTCATGAATTTGATTCTTAAATGGCAGAATGATAATGTGCACTTAAATGAACTTCACATGACAGTATAGCCTCAGATTATGAAAATCAAAATAAATTACACTATCATTTAAATGGACCACCTGACCTTCAACTAATGAAAATTACAAAGACCAACAGTCTGTAAATTAACTTGAACTACTTTGTAAAAAATACATAGCACCACTAACCAAAATTCATAACACTACAAATTTCATCACATCAGACTACGTACTAAACCAATAACCATTTAATGAAAATTAATAAAAATTTAGGGCAAAAACGATTTGAAGAAAGGGGGATTGATTAGGAGAAGTTGGATCACACAATTTGTCTTTTGTTGGATAAAAACGTGTTTAGCTAATGCAATTCTTACGTGGCGGACAAGTGGTGAATGATGAACATAAGTCAAAGATCAATGAGTTATCGGTGACAATGAAAAGTACAGTGAGTAAATAGTTACAAATTGAAAATTCATTGAGTAAGTAGTTACAATTTGAAAGTTCAGTGAGTGTTTATTAAATTTACTCAAAAATTGAAATATGTTATTGGTACCACGTCACGAGCCGTTAGCCACGTTGGAGTTTTTTGTCTGCACATTCAAACGGAAAAATAATGGATGGTAGATGTTGGACATAAACCAAATGAATTATTAGTAACAATGAAAAGTTCAGTGAGTAAGTAGTTACATCTTGAAAGTTCAGTGAGTGTTTATTAAATTTACCCTATAAATATATATTTAATTGCTTATAAGATGACAAGAAAAATCATTTGAGATTAAATTCTTTTGCTATCAAGACTACTACAATAATTAATATTTTTACCTTGAACAAACATTCTAATCAAGAAAAGAGAATCAAAGATGGCAAAAAAACTCGCCCCCTGACTAGCCCCGTATTTGCGGGTAGGGAAGGATGGGGGGTCGTGGATCATGGTCCTGCTCGATTTATCCGAACTTGTCTCGAATATTTTTATTTTATTTTTATGTTTTAAAATTTAAATCTTATTTTAAAAAAAAAATATTAAAAATTAATTATTTAATTAAACATGATGATAAATGATGAATTTTCAATCTCCACCCCAACCCCTAAAAATATCTGACGGGGTGGGGATGGTCATGGCTTCTCTGGCCTGTCCTACCCTATTGTCATCCCTAGAAAAAATTTATAGAAATCAAAATTTAAATGAATATTATTATCATATCCTCAAAATTAGTGAATTCTTCGTGGAAAATTAACATATCCATTATCAAACTAATCAAAAATTAAAAACTGTCCATGTGAAAAGAAAAAAACAATTTCCGGCATAATTAATAATAAGAAAGTTGAAATGCAAACGAGAATTCTTCTTTTTTTTTTTTTTTTTTTTTTTTTTTTGAAGAAGAAGAAGGAATTTGCTTAAATTATCATGCATAATAAGATTAATTATTGGAGTGTTTATAATTAATGATAATAATTTTAATATATTAAAAACTTTATTAGCATTACATTTTTATTTATTTTCATTAATTACAATAAATAATAGAATTTAAAGGGGCAATCTATCTTAAATGCAATATTTATTTGATATTAAATAATTTAAATTAAATGACTATTTTAGGAATTATAAGTTTTTTACGGGGGCAATATCGTTCATAAATGTTTATTCCATATTGAGACTTTTATATATAGTATAGATATAGATTTGTTTGGCAATTGAATTTGGACGACACTCGACTATAGCCTAATGCTGCCCCCAACTCCCACTAAATTGGCTCATGGTTACCTCATTTGTCCATGAGTGAATATGATAAAAACACTGATGCACTTTTTATAATTTGATTCTGAATTAGAATAATATTTGAGATATCAACAGTAAATTAAACATTAAACACGTAAAATGTTTTTATTTTTGGCTTCTTAAACATTAATATTTGGAAACAAATTATAAAGTGTGTAGGAATTTTTTAATATTAATCGCATATAATTTTAATAATGCTCACACTATTTCTTACTATCCATTTTACACCTCCCATTGCATTTTGGTCCCTCTGCATTTCCTTCTCACTCTCCCAGTGCATTCCCACGTTATTTTCCCATCTCCTATGACCTTCTTTGATGTCGATTTGGCCAAACGAGAGATCAATTTTGTATGAGTTGATGTCGATTTTGAATAAGTCGGAATCAATTCGATTGAGTTATGATTAATTTAAAAAATAATTTAATACAAACACGATATTTAAGACATAGTATAAAAAATTAAAATTAAAATTAGAAAATAAGGCAAGCGCATTGTAAGAATTTCCATTTTCATAAGCTTTTTTAGAAATTTATCAAAAAAAATTATTCAAAAAAGAGGACCAAATAAAAAGTACAGAAATAGAGGATAAAGTTAGGTTGTTGCTACTAAAATCATTTGGAAATTATTTGGTCTTTTTCCATATTTAAAAAATAAATATCCACATAAACATTAGCTACTAGTTGCAGTTTTCTACCTTGGGATGAGCAAAAACCATACCCCGCCATCTCCACCCCGCCACGCCACTCTCCCAAGAATTCTGAGCATCATCGTCTCGTTTGTTCTACCTCGGTAACCAAATATTTACCCTTTTCTTCTCTGTGTGTGTGTGTGTGTGTGTTTTTTTTTTTCTTCTTTTTTATCTGGGTTCATTCTTTTTCTGTACTAAATTTGTATATTTTTTATTTCATGCGGGAAAAAAGAGGTGAAGAATAGTGAGAGGAGTTAAGCAGTATGGCGTCTCAATCTGATTCTCCTCCAAATCCCATAGATGAAAAGCCCCAAAGCGAAGGTTTGTTTTCTCTTTAAAATTATATCTCAATTGCTGAAATTAAAGTTTTCATTTTTTATGCAACAATATATGTTTTTCTTTTTGGGAAAGTTAAAAATTGTGAAATTTAATTAAGCAAGATTAATTGAATTTCTGACTCGCTTAATGGACCATTTATGTTTGGCTATGTTTAAAAATAAGTAAAAGTTAATAACTTTTATTTCTAAAGGATACTTTAAAAATAAGTAACTTGCTTATTTTTAATTTTGACCAATAAAAATATTACTTATATACTTATAAATAATGTTTTAAAGCTTAGCCAAACATGCTGCATTTTAGTAGTAGGAAATTCTAGTTACTTTAGTGTAGTGTATGTCAATGAGCAATACATAATTTGCTGATTCTACAGATTATATGTATGTTCAAAGTATAATATTACCTCTTTCCTTGCATAACCCAATAAGTATCCTATAGGCTATAGCATACAAGGGAACCTACATTTAAAAGTTCTCTGTAATTGACTAATTTGGCATTTATTTGAAGCACCATGGTAAAAAGAGTCTAAACTAATTTTACTGAGTATACTTATACATACATAAAGCGGATTTTTTTTAGTTCAAGTCAAAACTAGATAAAACTTGAGGGGGAGGGGGAGGGGGAGGGGGAGGGGGGGGGGGGGTGGAATTGGAAAAGTTAAATATGGTGAGCCTTCTTCGGTTCTTGCTTTATTAGTAATAATATCATTGACAAAAACAATTGATAATGTTGAATTTGTGAGTGCCAATTTTGTTATGATCTCACACAAATGAATTAATGGGGAAATTTGAAATAATGAACCTGCATTTGCCAAGTCAGTAGCCGTACATTTCGTGAGAATGGTGAGTGGATTTGGTTGCTAAATTGATAGCAGGCTGCAGCTAATCTTATGACAGGTCTTTTATGGACCAACTGAAATTTTTTCCAGATTTGTAAAGCTCCAACGTTTGAGATTTCCAAACAGATTCCTAAAATTGACTATTATGATTAATAAATGTAGTAAAAATAAAAAATTACCTTCTGAAGCATTTTTCAAATACCAGATTTCGTTCTCTTCCCACAAACTAGTGAATCAGGCAGGATGTCTTTGTGTGGAATAACAAACAGTGGGTCAAATTGTTAATTCTTTCTGCAGTCCCATGCTCCTGCATGGTAGTTTCCCTTCTGCATGTTCAACTTTCTGTCGACTTATATATATACATAGTTGAATGTTTTCCCCAGTTAAATTAAATGCCTCTTAAAAGGCATTGATAATATGAATCAAGCTTGAACCATGAACTGCAGGTTTTGGATTATTAGTAGTGTATATTCTGGATACAGTTTTATGTTGATGTCAGATTACTTTTGTCTGTCAAATCTTAAGATGGTTTCTCAATTGAACCTACCTTGCATTCTAGAACCCAACAAAGTCTCACATACCCAACCAGGTTACCTAATTTACTGAACCAGTTGCCAATTACATTCTTGATTTATGGTCTTGAAATCACACAGAATTTAAGCTTCTAGTTATTTGACTTTAAATTGCTTAAAAAAATTTGGATGATCAATTCTGCCCCTTTTGTTTTTCGTTTTGCATCTTTTCTAGGCAAGCACTGTTCTAAAGGAGGTGCTTTTTAGTTTTTATCGCTAATCAGTTTTATGCATTAAAAATATTGTATTTTGAAGAGCTCTTAAAAATGAGATAATACCAATTTTTTGCTTCCTGTCCTTCCTCTGTAGTACTTGTCTTCTGCTCTGTTATATATTGTGTACCAAACAATCCGTGGAAGTCTTGTCTGCATATCATCCAGTGTGAGCCAGCTTTTAGTATTTATCACCTCGTCCTGTAGGGAAATATTGTTGTTGTAATCTTATGAGCTACGAGCTGATTAAAGTAACATTGAAACTGCAATCAGTATTTCCCTCCCACTTCACAGATTTGCTGATGTGAAAATCTGGCTATCAATGATAATAGTTTCAATTTGAACTACAGTTTCACAGGTTACACAACCAGCAGTTGACGATAGTCAAAAAGCCAAAGCAGAGGCTGCAAAGGAGGGTTCTCCGACTTCAGTATTTGTGAACTCAGAACCAATTAGAGAGGATCAAGTGCAAAATGCTATAAAGTTTCTTTCACATCCTAAAGTTCGGGGATCTCCAGTAATTTATAGAAGATCATTTCTTGAGAGGAAGGGACTCACGAAAGAGGAGATAGATGAAGCCTTCCGTCGTGTTCCGGTAAGTAACCCTCCCCCGTTCCCACTCGCGGGTAAACAAATTATGTGAATCTGCACGTTAAATCTTAAAATGTATACATCTATTTGTACTCAGATGGGTGATTATGAGAAGGGAAGGTATAAGTGTATGGCCTTACTGGTTTCTATAAATTACAGGATCCAACCCCGGCTGCTACAGCCTCAGAGCCGATTGTCACTAATCAAGGTAACAAATTATAGTGTTTGATTGAGATCCTCAGCCTGTCTTAACGATATGAAACTTGACCTGCATAATATGTTCCTCTCTCCTATTCCACATTGATAATAGATGGGCAACTAAAATCTTCATCAAATATTCAATCGCAAGCCCCGACTCAAACTCTGCAGCCTAGACCAGTTGCACCTGCAGGAAGCATTTCAAAAATGGGGATGTTCTCTCGATTCCATTGGTCCCATGCTCTTCTTGCTGTAGGGTTCCTTGCTGTTTCAGGAGCTGGAACAGCAGTACTTCTCAAGGTATAATTTCGAAAACCTAGAATTTAACAAGATATGTCGTCATTTGCTTGCACTGTTACACTTTCACGAGGAAATAACTTACATCCAAATGGTATAATATTTCCCAATATGATCTCATAATTATGCTTACATGCTTGTGTCAGAATTCAATCGTTCCAAGGTTGAAAACTTGGATACGCAAGGTTGTGTTAGAAGAAGAAGAAGAAAAGGAGGAGGAGGGCCTGCTTAAGAAAAACCATACAAAAACAAGTGTGGCAGAAGAAACTGCTGCTGCGGCAAAAGCTGCAGCTGCTGCAGCTTCTGATGTAGCCCGTACAAGCCAGGAGATGTTGATGTCAAAAACTGAAGGTAGGCTTGTAATAGATTCCAGCGTATTTGTCCTGTGCTTCTTATCCCAACTGTTACCGTTTGTCCTGCTTGCTATTGTATAGTGTTTTAATTGCTCTTGCTAGTGACTCTAAGTAGTTCATCATGTTTGGCAATATTCACATTCTTGGCAGAGAAGAGATGCTTTGAGGAGCTTATCAATACGTTAAATGCACAAGTTCGTGAGATGAAGTCAATGAGTAATGCCATACAGAAACTGGAAGGTTAGTAAACAAATTGCTTTCTGTCCATGTGTCTGAAATTTTTGTGTACGTGTTTTTTCCCCCTTGTCTGGATATGAATTATTTTATTGCTTACTTAAAGTCAAGTACTGTGCAGATGTGTAGACAGTTATCAAGAATTAGCAGGATACCTCACTCGAAAACTCGCTTCCAGTTTCAGTGGCTTTTCTGTCATTTGTTTTTGTTCGATATTCTCTGCAAATTGGAATTGTTCTCAATATAGTTCACATCAACGTGTTTCTTTTGAGTCCCTTCATGTTTCTATTGATTGGCTATGTAACAAGAGTGGAGCATATAATACTTAGCACTACGCCAGTATTGAGCAACTTCCTCCAAACTCATTAGGTGCCGTTTCTTTACGGGCCGTGTTCTGAGCACATGTTCATCATTACCCTTATTTTTCTTTTTGAAACTTCATGATTCCCATTAGCACAGAATTATGACTTAGTGACAACTCGATATTTTTCATTTGACAATTCTGTCAAGAAAATACGTGTTCTTCTCCCTTTGGATCCCTCCGTCCCTTGCAACTTATGGCTGCCACCATCATTTATTTGAATGCCTGCTGATAAACTTTCTTTTCTGCGATGAGAATAGAAATTCGATTTGAATTTGTGATTCTGTGTAACTTAAATTAATTAACAAAGATGAGGGATAAAGCCACATGCGAGGATGTTTCTTTACATCAGAGTTTCTCCACAGAATGTCTCGTCAATGAATTTCTGCTTAGTGGTCCGTTTTCTGTGTTGATATCAGGGCAAAGTACTATCCATGGAAAAATTCATGTTGAAGAACAAGATGATCACAGGGTCTCACAGAGCAGTTCGAGGGTGAGCTGATTATCTGCATAAAATATTTCCGTGTATTTTATGAAAATATTTGAAGCTAAGTTTTATGAATGAGTTTTCCTTTAGATTTATTCCATATTTTTCATGGTTTTCCAGGTACCTTATGCCAATGGCAAGATGAATGATGATCCGCGTTCAGGTAAATTCCTTGATCAATTGCTGATTCTCTTTATTCAGGTTTTACTTACTCCTTAATATCCATGATATCTGGAATATTCTTTAATCAGTGAGATCTTTGTCACCGCCTGCTTCTGTGGAACCTTCTGTTGCTCCTCACCCAAAATCATATATGGAGGTAATTATTTCACTCCCAGTTACTACCTGTACTTTTCTGGATAAGAAGATTTACGTGTTCGTGATCGAGAATTTTCCCTAATATACCATTTTATAGATTATGGCTATGATTCAAAGAGGGGAGAGGCCATCCAACATCAGAGTTAGTCCACTCCATTAATCTAGTAGTTCAATATTTCTTGGTTTAAGTTTTGACATTTTATGTTTTTTTATTTAATTGTCTGTATATCTTGTCTCAGGAGATCATTGATGCACCTCCAAATCCCAATCAGCCAGTACCAAATCCTCGTATAGCAGCAAGGCCCAAGGTCCGTCTTTTAACATTGCCATTTGTCTTGTTTTTCCAATTCTTTTCCTACTAATTTGCTAATTTGTTCGACCAGCCGATCGTTCTTTGGAACATTACTGCACCCCCACCACTCCAGAACACCTGAAATAATTATAAAAGAAAAGAAAAGTTTGTTTAATTTATTGGGCCGGACTAGGGAAATAGACTAGTGAAATAAATAAAATTCTTACAAGTTTGTTGAGTTTGCCTCGTTGACTGATAACTGGTAAGATCAATAAGGTTATGTATTATAAGGTTTCTGAATCAAAACCTTACCTTTCTCACTATCTACTAAAAAAGTTGGTCTCCGGTGAGAATTTGTCAGCTCCATAGCTATTTACTTACAGTACTCCGTCCTGTCCTGTGAACAGCCTTGGGAGGTTGGTCAAGCTCCGTACAGCTCCAGCAATGTTCTTCAGTCACTAGGAAGCGGTGATGCCGTATATCACGATTTCCAAGATAATCAGTCGATCGCGGACAATACAGTGCCTTGGTGGGAACGGAAAAATGCCCGAATCACTGAAATTGAAGCTGGTGATGTAGAGAAATTTGGATCTTCCAATGCAGTTAGTAATGAGCGACCAGTTCAGCGGTCGTGGATTCCTCCCCAGCCACCACCTGTTGTTATGCAAGAGGCAGCTGCAGCCATTCGTCAGCCAAAGAAGACATTATCTTCGAAAGAACAATTGACTGATGAACAATTGCTGGCTCGTTCTTCAGACGTAACAGATGAGTTGCAGAGGATCACAAGAATCTCTGAATCAGGTGGTGTAGCGGATGCCAATGGTGGAATTTCGGGGGTTAACTCAAGTGAGATACAAAGAGAAGAGGATAACTCATATACTGAGACATGATTAACTGACTCTATTCTACATTGATTTCGGGTATGTATGTCACTTGGTAACGAATTACGACAATAATCGAAGAGAACACGGATTCTTCAATCTGGTCTCATATGTGTTCTATACTTAAAAAATGAAATCATATGTCAATCTGTGCATTTGGACTTGTTTAGTTGGGCAAGACCAAATACACACTGGAGGTGAGGTGATCTACAGTAACTTGAGATTATATATTTTGGAAAATAAGTTGATTATTTGACATGTCTCTTATCTTGTGATTGACTGTTTTGTTTCTTGTCTAATAGCTTGTTTGGCTAAGCCTAAAGAATTAAGTACTGTGAATTAAGTAATTTATATCTAACTTTAACCAAAAATAAAAAATAAAAATGAAGAAATTATTTATTTTTAAAGTAAAGTTGTAAGCTTAGCCAAACATGCACTAGGCTTCTAGCTGAGTTGAAAATATATTTACTTAAATCTGGTTGTACCTTTGCTAGGTCTGCCTAAGAGTTACCTTCACAGTACTTCCATTGACCAAATGCATCTTAGATGTTTTTCACGTGGGTCTCATTTATATCATTGTTACACTCAAAAGATTCATTAATATAAAATGTTTGACTAAGTTTAAATACTTGTTATTTTTAAATAATAATTGGATAAATTTATTTTTTATTTACTTACAAGTAAAAATTTTTATTTGTAATTACTACACTAAGATAAGGTTATTTTTAAAATAAATCACTTATTTATTTTCAACTTTAACTATAAAAAAAAATTTATTTTAAATTTTACTTGTGCCAACATAGACATACGAGTTGCATGAACATTAATAGCCTTATGACTTGATCTCAAGTTAGTCGACTTAGATTTTAGACATGTATTATTTTATAAATTTGTTCAAATTTTAATATTTGAAGATTCTCGTGTATTTATAGTTTATACCAACAACTTTTTGACATCAATACAACTAAAGTTTAACTATGTTTAAATTACATTTTTATAAAAAAATATTGTTATTTATTAATATTGATGATGATCATCTATTTATTATCAATGAGATCTACTACAATAGATTGACTTGCAAACACTACACAATTATAATTATGTAGTAGACCCCAACCCGACCGACAATTTCCCCCACTAAATAGAAAACACACACGTTTAGAATATTTATTATGATTATTAACAAAGGCAGCCACTACTGCGTTTCTTTTGTTACAATACTATGTGCTATAATTGACTAATTGTTTATATGAATTTATATAAAATAATAATGACCACAATTGCACTCTTTGTACTAAAATAATTAATTAAATATGTTAGACATCTTGCTTAAAAGTTTAAATTTTTAAATAAAAATATATATTTATTTAAATGTTGACTTAAACCCATCTTAGAAATCAAATTCTAAATAGTCTAATACTAGTCAATTTTTATTATATAAATAAATGACGACAAGACTTGAATTCAATTTTTTTGTTTGATTATGATTATATCTTAGCCATCTTAAAAGATTTAAATTTTAAAGAGAGATATATGTATTTATTTAAATAATATAGTCATATAAATAAATTGTTAGAGAGACGAACTCGTATGAAATACGATTATATGTTATTGATATGTAATTACTAATTATTTATGTAATTTAAATGTTTCGATTCTTTATTAATCAAGCACTACAGATAGAAAGCTTTTCTATAAAAAAAAAAATCAATAAATAAATAAAAGTAGGCCACTTGATCATTTTTCTACCATTACTAGTGTTCATCAATTCACGTGAGCTACGAAAGCTCTTGTCGACAACCTCTTTACATAGCAAAGCAACCTAACTTTTGCCTAAAAATGTTCATATAAAACCTTTATTTAATATTTTTTTTATTTCTTCCTACATTAATATTTAATAATAAATAAGTTTTGACTAGAAATAAAAATTATAATATTTATGAAATACACATTATGCTTCTTCATAAAATAAAAGTCAAATAAATAATGTAATTAAGATAAAATTAACTATAATAATATACATTTAATGTCTGTTTGGTATAGTTATAAACTAATTTATTTGATTAAAAAATTTACTTTTAATCATTAATGATCAAATAAATTATTTTTAATTAAAAAATTAGTTTATAATTTATATCAAACAAATTTTTAATTAAAAAATTATGACACAAATGCATTCATTTAAATAGTTAATGGAATTAGTGGTGGTTAATAATAAACTATTCCATAAATTATTCGTACAAGTCAATCCATGCACAGCAGGTCTAGCGAACCATGAAAAGTACAATCTCCCGAAGTTGACCCAATATACCGTCCGAACTATGTTATGTCTATATGTACGTGTATCTATTGATTGCTTGTTTGGTCTAGTTTCAAAATTAATTTTTTAATATAAAATAATTTATTTAATTAGAATTTTATCTTTATAGTATGATATAATTGACCATTTTGTATTGAAAAACTAATTTTTAACTTAGACCAAACAAACACTAACAACATGTTTGTCAATATTTAGAAGAATGTATAAATTGATCAATTTTTTTTTTTTCTTGATTGAAAAATATTATTTTTATTTATACATTTCGTATCATTCACAATTTTTATCTAATTTATTAAAAAAAACTTGATAAACATATGTGAATGATGAACATAAAATAAATTAATAAATGTAAAAAAAATTGAGTGTATGTTTGGTAGTACTGAAATTAATTTTTAAATGTTTATACTCCTTCCGTCCCAATTATATAGGCCCTATTTTTTTTTTCACGCGGATTAAAACAGTATAGGAAAAATAAAAAATACAAACAATTTTCCTATCTTACCCTTATTTATTTTTACATGTAAAAATAATGTTAATGAAAAATTTATTGGTAATGTAAATAATTTAAAATATCAAGATTACATTTAATATATCTATGCAAATTAAATAAGGTTAGAATAGTAAAAGAACAAAATTTTTACTATTTAATATAGAAAGAGGCCTATATATATGGGACATCCAAAAAAGGGAAAAGAGACTATATAATTGGGACGGAGAGAGTATTATTATATTATAAGTTGTAAGTAAATTTATTGATAAAAAGTAGATTGTAAATTATGAATTTTATTATAAAATTTATGGATAAAAAATATAGCAGATCACTTGAAATATGTGCTCCGACAACTCTCTCTCTCTCTCTCTCTCTCTCTTTCTATAACTATTTTTTCACCATCCAAAAGCTCACAGAAAGTGTATTCTTGTTCCTCCTATAGTGTAAAGATTTCATGTTCTTGAAATAACACAAACTTTTCATTTCAAATTTCAGCACACAGTGTGAGGAGTATTTTACTGGTACTGTGACACGCCATGGCTCTGAATTTGCTCTCCCCGACAGAAATCAAGTCCTTCTCTTTCCTGGATATCTCTAAATCCAATCACAACCTTAATCTCCTCAAATTCCAAGGTTACATATTTGTTTGTATATGTTTTCTTGGCTTGGTTAAATTGTTGACTAGAACTCGATTAGAGAGCGTCAGAGCGTAATTGTATAAATTATGTAGAAATTGTCTGTATGACAGGATAAAAATTTATTTTTTGCACCTAATATCCCATTATAATGGCTCTAATTTTTATTTTTAGTTTCTAGTTTATCTTGGCCGTCTATTTTATTTTTGTTTTTGAGTTGAAATATAAGTGTTTTTTTCTGGTGAAGGTTGGTTAATTTGAATTCTAATATTTCGGGGTGTAATTTTAATTTGTTGTTATGTGAAAGTCTGATTCTTCTTTGTTATCCTTATCTATTTAGATTATTTATTTGAGACAGTTCCAAAATTTGCAACTTCTATTATCTCTCTGTCTTTTGGTTTGAGTGACTTTTTGGGGATGTTTCTGTTTCTATTTTTAGCTTTTTGTGTAATTTGGTGAATTGAATTTGCTTAGGTGGGTTTATTATTCACGTTTTGAAATAACAAAAAGAAACTTCATATTACATGAACAAGAAACAAAAATTAAGGAAATTGCAGAATTAAAATTGAAGAAGAAAGTGCAAACTCAGGCTGTACGTGTACAGTTTCCTTAAAACAGATTCGTCCCCTACCGTAGGTTATGAACGTTTGTCTCTCAGGATACAACGGTAGAACTGGTTGTACCAGCGAATTGATCTACTGCCCGAACTTTATCACCTCTAAAAGAAAACTTGGAGGAACAAAAAAGGAAGAGAGAAAATGCTTGAATTGTTGTGTTAAAATGAGAAAAATGACTTGTTTATATAGGCATAAGAATGATCTTCTAATTCCAATTCAACTACTAAAACAAGAGTTACAAAAGTTACAAAAATGAAAGGTTGAGAAGGTGGAAAGTCTCAAATTGAAAGCTTTAATTTTTTCATTCATTTTACAAAATTTCCAACAATCTCCCACATGAATGAAAAATTGAAAGAGACACGGAAGACTAGGTGATAAAGTTCAACGTCCGAATCCTGCATAGATCGGTAGGTGTTACCCTTTGAACATTCTCTTATAAAAGCATATTTACTTTACTAGCTGATGAGTAGACGCGATGTCCTTGAACTGTTCTGCCTTTTGTGTAAACGATGATATACTTCACACAGAATTCTTCCTGACATAGTTCAGTTCTCATTGTTATGTTCATTTATGGCCGTGAACATATACCTGGTTCTGCGAGAGTTTTTAAGAATTGCACCTCACACAATTCTCTTAGAGGCGGCTCCACTTCTCTCTCACATAGGTGATTTCTTAATTAAAAATAGTCCGTTCTACTCCGCTCATAAGAATCATTAAAAGCCTATTGCTTATCTTTTCCTCTACATGTATCAGTGTTTATCATAGAAATGGGTAAGAGAGAACCCCCAAAGTAATCTAATTAAGTATTTACAATTAGGTTGTCTCTTTGAACCTAGATCTTGGGATCTCCAGTCAACTAGGTTGGGTTTCCATTGTATTAATTTATTCATCCAAAGGCTTAAGTCTTATTCCTTTCAACGACTTTCCAACTAACTCTCCATTCAAACTTTTAGTTAGCGGATCCGCAATATTATATTTTGACTTCACATAGTCAATAGAGATAACTTCAGTTGAGAGTAGTTGTCTTATGGTATTATGTCTACGACGTATGTGTTTAGACTTACTATTATACATGTTACTCTGTGCCCTACCAATTGCAGATTGACTATCACAATGTATGCAAATTGCTGGCACAGGCTTTGATCATCTAGGAATATCCTCTAAGAAGTAACGTAACCACTCAGCCTCTTCACCACACTTGTCCAAGGCTATAAACTCAGATTTCATAGTGGATCTAACTATAACCGTCTGTTTAGAAAATTTTCATGATATAGCTGCACCTCTCAGTGTGAACACAAATCTATTTGTAGACTTTGAGTCTTTTATATCAGATATTCAGTTAGCGTCACTGTACCCTTCAATAACTGCCAGATATCTAGTATAGTACAGTCCATAATCAAGAATATATCTCAAATACCTTAGTATTCTTATTATTCCTTTCCAGTGGTAAGCTCCTAGATTACTCGTGTATCTACTCAGTTTGCTAACTGTGTAGGCTATGTCTGGTCTTGTACAACTCATTAAGTATGTCAGACTTCCAATAATTCTAGAGTATTCTACTTGAGAGATACTATCGCCTCTATTCTTTGATAGATGCTGACTGGTATCTATCAGTGTTCTAGCCACGCCAGAATCATTCTTGTTAAATTTATCAAAAATTTTGTCCACATAGTGTGATTGACTTAGGACAATTCCCTATAATGTTCTTCAAATTTTAATTCCAAGTATCACATCTGTTAAGTCCATATCCTTCATGTCAAATCTTGAATTTAACATATCTTTAGTAGATTTAATCATTTTATCATTGCTTCCAACAATAAGCATGTCATTAACGTAAAGACATAAAATGACATAGCCATTTTCAGTGTCTTTGATATAAACGCATTTATCACATTCGTTGATTTTAAATCCATATTCCATCATGACATGATTAAACTTTTCATGCCATTGTTTTGGAGCTTGTTTCAAGCCATACTATGACTTCACCAATTTACAGACTTTGTTTTTTTGCCTTAGAGCAGAAAAACCCTCAGGTTATTCCATGTAGATTTCTTCATCTAAATCTTTATGTAGAAAGACAGTTTTTACATCCATTTGATATACTTCGAGATTTCGCAAAGTTGCAATTGCAAGTATCATCCTAATGGATGTTATTCTCGTTACTGGAGAATATGTATCAAAGTAATCAAAGCCTTCTCGTTGTTTGTATCCTTTTATAACAAGCATTACCTTATACTTTTCGATTGTTCCATCTGCTTTCATTTTCTTTTTGAAAATCTATTTGTAGCCTAGTGATTTGCATCCTGGAGGAAGATCCACTAGCTCCTATGTATAGTTTTGCAGAATAGAATCTATCTCACTTTTAATTGCCTCTTTCTATTGAGGTCTTTCCGAAGAGTTTACAGCTTCTTTGAAGTTTTGAGGTTCAGTTTCTAGCATATAAGTCAGAAAATCAAGACCATAAGATTTTTCTATCCTTTCTCGTTTGCTACGTCTTGGTTCAATCTCAACTTCCTCTTCTACTTTTTGGTCTTAACTATTCTCAATCATAGTCTCATATATCCGTTTAGAAGAGTTCGCTTCTTTTTTAGACTTGTATGAAAATACATGTTCAAAGAATGATGCATTTCTCGATTCCATTATAGTGTTTTTGTGTATATCAGAAATTTTTGAATCAAACACAAGAAATCGATAAGCATTATTGTTATGTGCATATCCGATAAATATGCAATCAACAATTTTTGGTCCTATTTTCACCTTCTTTGGTGTAGGTACCGCCACTTTGGCAAGACACCCCTACATTCGTAAGTATTTGTAGAAAGGTTTTCTTCTTTTCAATAACTCGTAGGGGCTCTTATCTTCTTTCTTCTGAGGCACTTTATTTAAAAGGTAATTAGCTGATAACACAGCTTCTCCCCACATGTTCTGAGGTAATCCAGAACTTAACAATATTGCATTCATCATTTTTTTCAATGTTCTATTTTTTCGTTCAACAACACCATTTTGTTGAGGTGAATAAGGTGCTATTGTTTCATGTTTAATTCCGTGTTGTGCACAGAATTCAGCAAATGGTGATTCATATTCACCACTTCTATCACTTCTCAACACTTTGATCTTCATGTTGAGTTGATTTTCAATTACATTCTTATAGAGAACAAATTTCTCTATAGCTTCGTCTTTACTTTTAAACAAATACACAAAACAATATTTTGTGCTATCGTCAATAAAAGTAATAAAATATTTGTTGCCTCTCTTTGTTTGTACAGATTTTAAATCACATACATCGGTGTAAATTAAATCAAGTAGTTCGGTTTTTCTTTTAACAGATTGAAATGATGATCTTGTCAATTTTGCCTCAACACAAGTTTCATACTTATATTTATTATCAATTTGGAATGTAAGTATTCAATTCAAGTTAATTAGTCTACGCAAAGTGTCGTAATTAACATGTCCTAGTCTACCATGTCACAAATTGGAAGACTCAAGCAAGTAAACGGAAGAATTTTTCATTTTATTCATTTTTGGCTTAATAGCCATAACATTGAGCTTAAAGAGCCCATCATTTACATAACTCTTTCCTACAAACATTTCAGACTTAGACAAAATAACTTTGTCTGACTTAAACACCATACGAAATCCATGCTTGTTCAACAACGAGCCGAACACCAAATTCTTGCAAATCTCTGGCACATAGAGCACGTTGCCTCTCTTTGTTTGTACAGATTTTAAATCACATACATCGGTGTAAATTAAATCAAGTAGTTCGGTTTTTCTTTTAACAGATTGAAATGATGACCTTGTCAATTTTGCCTCAACACAAGTTTCATACTTATATTTATTATCAATTTGGAATGTAAGTATTCAATTCAAGTTAATTAGTCTACGCAAAGTGTCGTAATTAACATGTCCTAGTCTACCATGCCACAAATTGGAAGACTCAAACAAGTAAATGGAAGAATTTTTCATTTTATTCATTTTTGGCTTAATAGTCATAACATTGAGCTTAAAGAGCCCATCATTTACATAACTCTTTCCTACAAACATTTTAGACTTAGACAAAATAACTTTGTCTGACTCAAACACCATACGAAATCCATGCTTGTTCAACAATGAACCGAACACCAAATTCTTGCAAATCTCTGGCATATAGAGCACGTTGTTTAGAGTCAGTTCTTTCTCAGACGTCATCTTTAGAACTACTTTTCCATGGTCCTTAATTTCAGACGTTGCTGAATTTTTCATATACAGTTTTTCTCCATCTGTTTCTTCAAAATCACTAAGCATTTTCTTGTCGGAGCAAACATGTCGGGTGACACCGATGTCTATCTACCATTCTCTCGGATTTAAACCCACTAGATTCACTTCAGAAATGATTACAGCGAAATTCATTTCAGATACATCATGTGTGATATCATCAACCATATTGGCTTCTTTCTTGTTGTTCCTCTTCAGCAACCTGCACTCTAACGATCTGTGACTCTGTCACAGTTGTAGCATTTTTCAAGAAATTTCTTCTTGGACATACCTCTTTTCGGTCCCATCTTTAGCCTTTTTTCAAACTTGTTTTTGTTCGTCTTAGAACTTTGACCATGCTCCACAACGTTAGCTTTAGCCATTGGAGGATTGAACCCCTTCTTTTCCGAACCTTTGTTGTCTTCTTCAATTTGAAATCAAACAATCAATTCTTCAATATTCATTTTCTTTCGCTTGTGCTTCATGTAATTCTTGAAATCTTTTCAAGCCAGAGGTAGCTTTTCAATCATTGCTGCCACTTGGAAAGTTTCACTTAAAACTATTCTCTTGGCATGAATCTCGTGCAAGATTACTTGAAGTTCTTGTACTTGACTGATTACAGTTTTTGAGTCCACCATTTTATAATCAAGGAAGCGGCCGACAATAAGTTTCTTAGCCCCTGCATTCTCGATTTTATATTTGCGGTCTAGAGACTCCCACAATTTCTTCGCCGTTTTCATTGTACTATACACGTTGTATATTGAATCTACCAAGCCATTCATAACATAATTCCGGCATAAGAAATCAGAATGTTTCTAAGCTTCAACAGCACTGACAGCTTGTATGTCTCCTTCTCCCTGTTTGAGTTTCGGAGCATCTTCAGTCAAGAATCTCGCAAGATTCAAGGTGGTCAGATAAAATAGTATTTTCTGCTGCCACCTTTTGAAATTCAATCCATTGAACTTTTCCAGTTTTTCTCTATGATTAGTTGGAACAGTTACATGATCAGTTGGAGCCATAGTTTGGGTCAAGCAAAACTTGGCACTTGTGCCACAGTCTCGTTCACAGATGGACTTGGCACAGTAGCCACAGTTTGGTTTTCAGTAACCACAACTTGAGTAATTGGATTAGTTGTCATTTTCTGAAACAAGAGAATAATTTTAGTTCCACTTTTAAAATAAACAGAATAAACAAATCTGTTTTTCAGTTTAGTTATACTTGCAAATATGAAATTAACTCATTTCTTTTCGTCTTGTTGATTTGAATAACATGCAACTAAAAGGCTTCCAGGTGAGGAAGGGGGGTCACAATTGGACCACTTAAATCCTAAGCTCTCCTTAGACAGTTTAGGTCATTTTGACAAAGCCTTCCAATTTTGCGAATACACAAATCAAGAAAACTCCAACCAAACTAGTTTCATACGTATGTAATTCACTGTTTTACATATAATATAAGTTTATCAAGAATCTGTTTCACGTTTTGAAATAAAAAAGAGAAATTTCATATTACATAAACAAGAAACAAAAATTAAAGAAATTGTAGAATTAAAATTAAAGAAGAAAGTGCAAACCGAGGCCTGTACGTGTACAGTTTCCTTAAAACAGATTCGTCCCCTATCATAGGTTATGAACGTCTGTCTCCTAGGATACAATGGTAGAACTGGTTGTACAAGCGAACCGATTTACTGCCCGAACTTTATCACCTCTAAAAAAAAATTTGGAGGAACAAAAAAGGAAGAGAGAAAATGCTTGAATTGTTGTGTTGAAATGAGAAAAATGACTTGTTTATATAGACATAAGAATGAACTTCCAATTCCAATTCAACCATTAAAACAAGAGTTACAAAAGTTACAAAAATGAAAGGTTGAGAAGATGGAAAGTCTCAAATTGAAAACTTTAATTTTTTCATTCATTTTACAAAATTTCCAACAGGGTTTGCTTTGAAAAGGAAGGAATGTAGAAGGACCACCATGAGGAGAGTCCAATGTTCAGCTCAGCCACCTCCTCCAGCTTGGCCAGGACGGGCTGTTGCAGAACCGAGTCATAAAAGTTGGGATGGTCCAAAGCCTATCTCAATTGTTGGATCTACTGGCTCCATTGGTACCCAGGTGAAATATCTGATTGAAGTAACTGCTTAGGCTGAGATGAAGCTTTTCATCAATTAGGACTTTGACCAACTTGTGGCTAATTAGTACTCGTGTAGTCAAATCCAATATATTGGAAACGAGGCTTAATTTGTTGTTGTTGTTGTTGAGTACTTTGACCAACTTCTTTTTGCTGTATACTTGAGTGCTTGTGTGTGACTGTGGAGGTTTGTGCATTTGTTGAGGATGGGTTATTTTTAATTTAGTGAGGAGCCGATGTTGAACAGATTCGTTTGGTTTACCTCTTGTTACCAATGTCGAACCACCTCATCCAAAAGTCTAGGCTCTTAGAGAGGAGACGCATTTATTTATTTATATTTAGTTTTCAATTTGCCCCCTCACATGTTGGTCAGATTTCATTTTTTTCATCATAAACTTGACATATGCACAGCTTTCATAAATGGGTGGTGGGAAGACTTGAACCCAAGTGTTTTGTTTGCTATGATACCACATTGAATTACTTTATCTAAAAGGTTAAGCATTTAGAGAGAAGACTTAATTCTTTATTTAAATTTAGTCTTCAACAATTAAACAAATGTCCTTTTTCTTCATTCCTAGATAGATTCGATGACAGGCATGTGTTTTGTGATGATATTCCTTCAGTTGCTTACGATGTCAAGTTTGTGCTCTGCAGACATTGGACATAGTTGCAGAGAATCCAGATAAGTTCAGAGTTGTGGCACTTGCTGCTGGTTCGAATGTGACTCTTCTTGCCGATCAGGTTGATAATCAATTAATTTTGGAGACTATATTTGAGAAATGCCTAGTGTTTGTGTCTCACAACCGTTCAACTTAATTGGTGTGCAAACCACGTCTCTATATGTCATGAAATCAAATAGCTTTTCTTCATCATTGCCACCACTGCCGTATCAGACAATGCTGCTATTGTTATTCCCACTCTTGCATGATTCGAACATTCACTCTCATCACGGTTTTGACATTTAAATTAATGAAACTCTATGAATTATATAGCCACGTTGCTTCTACAGCTGCTACCATCTTTTGCATGCATTAGGACTATGATCTCATGCCGTTTTCATCTCACCGCCCACCTCTCAATCAGACTACTTTGCACTATTATTTTTATCAAGAAGAAAATAATATGAATTCGTCGAAAGAGTATATTTTTTCCATTTCAAAAATTTTCAATTGCATTTTTGCAAATGCACCCTGCTTCTATCAGGTTATGAATATGTTCATGGCAGTGCCCTCAGTAATTTTTCCAGTGACATTATATCAATATGAATATATACTACAAAAAGCATTTGGGTGACACATTGTGTACTTGCCTTACTCTATCAGGAATACTAGCATATGAAATTTTATCCTATTTTCAAAAAAAAAAAAAAAAAAATTCTCGTACATTTTACTCTGAGACAACTAATTTATGTCCACGCCAACTGCATGACTTCAGTTTGTAAGCTAAATTGATATAGGACATGCTTGGCTAAGCTTAAAAGTTACATTTAAGTAACTTTTTTGGTAAACATATTATTAGAAGTTCACATTTTTATTGAGATTTTTAATTCAAAAACTTAATTAAAAGTAAGTCTTTACTTAGTCTCCAAGAAAGTACTTTTACATTTTTTTTTAAAAATCTTAGCCAAACATGAGGTACCTCATTGTGCAGGTGAAGCGATTCAAGCCTCAATTAGTTGCCGTTAGAAATGAGTCATTAGTTGGTGAACTCAAGGAGGCTTTAGCCGATGTAAAAGAAAAGCCTGAAATGATTCCTGGAGAGCAAGGAGTTATTGAGGTTAGCTATCATTTGTCTCAGGAGCTTTTTATTTAGCGGGTAGATATTGATCTGACTCATAGCCCATTGGTTACTGATATTTGTGTTTAAGGTTGCCCGGCACCCTGACGCTGTCACCGTAGTTACAGGAATAGTTGGGTGTGCAGGTTTGAAGGTATCTTTCCTTGAATTTTATACATAATATTTTCTGGTTTACTCAGCTAGCATATTTGAAGGACAAGAATATGTGGACTACATGTATCGAAGCACACGAGAACCTTCTTTTGCTGATATTATTACCATATACTGGGTCATTCATAGCATTAACATACTTCCGTATTCATTGTGGGTTGGTTTTGGCAGCTACCAGTTTAGCTTTCAACGTATTTGGAAGCCCTCAACAAATGAGTATTTTACACACAGACTGAGAGACAAGAAGGAATTCTATTAATAACTGTTTTGATCCTTCAAAAAAAATTTAGATCATTTTAGGAGGGCCTAATATAATGAGATATGCAACTGCATCAGGTTTTCAAGGAGAATAACGTGTTTCCCAAATGCTGACTATTCATGTGTCTATCTGCACATCCTATTACGTGTTTATATGCACATTTTTACACTTCAATGTTTATGTAGATCAAATACATACGAGTTTGAAAGTATAGACTACGTTCATGCTTATGTTGATACAAAACATTCAGAATGTTCACATCATTTTCTTGATGTTGTTAAAGATATTCCTCAAGAAAATACCATTTATTACTTCTTCTGCTATTGTTTCTTACATTCCTCTCCTAAGTGCAGAGTTCATAAATTAATCATTAAGATATTTCTCTAATAAATCTTTACATGTATATTGTCTGATTAGCCTACAGTGGCTGCCATAGAAGCAGGAAAAGACATTGCCTTGGCCAATAAAGAGACACTAATTGCTGGAGGTCCATTTGTCCTTCCTCTTGCACACAAGCATAAAGTAAAGATTCTTCCTGCAGATTCCGAACATTCTGCTATATTTCAGGTATAACTAATGAGTTAGCGCGTCCTGGGAATTCTGATAAGATAGTTGTATTTATTACATTTATACATGCAGATTAGAATGAACAATTACTGCCTAAGATATGTCTTGTCATGTACTCCTGTAATTGTGACTCCTCTGTTGGACTTTGGGGAGCCTAATTTAAAGGAATCTGTGTGTGTGTGTGTGTGTGGGGAGGGGGGGGGGGGGGGTGTTTGGGGGTGCGGCCTTTTTTTTTTGCGTGTGAGGAAACCTTGTAATCTCCTCCTTCATTATAGAGTGAAAAAGTCTACAACAGGATCTCACGATAAGGGTAACCCACTATAAGTCCGTGTTCTTTGCTCTTTTTTATAATTTCTTTTTCGTTCATTATTGCTCTCGGAGTTAGGGATTAAAGGTTAATCTATAACATCCTCTGCCCTTCCAATTGATAAGAAATATCTTTTTGTTCTTCAGTGTATACAAGGCTTGCCGGAGGGTGCTCTCAGACGCATTATTTTGACTGCATCAGGTGGTTCTTTTAGGTATGAAATCTTAATCTGTAAATATGTTGCTAACATTTAAAATCATTCTTATATTTCCAAAGTAATTATCTTCTGTCCGTATGTATCTGTAGCTCAGTTGTGTTAAATCAAAGTCGACTATTTGCAATGTTGTTGATGATAGGGATTGGCCTGTTGATAAATTGAAAGAAGTGAAAGTAGCAGATGCTTTGAAGCATCCTAATTGGAATATGGGTAAAAAGATAACTGTGGACTCTGCCACCCTCTTCAACAAGGTAACATCCATCAGTTGCTTTTTCAACTTGATTCCAACCTTTAAACACTTGTTTCAGTCAGGTGGACTCTACATTTAGGAAGAAAAATAAAATAGAAAACTTGTACACTGTAGAGTTCAGTACCGCACACCAAAAATGCACTAAAAGTAAATCAAGGACAACACTGGCTTTATGATATATTTGACATTTCATTTCGAGTCTTGAACAACAAGCAGCATGTATCTACTCTTGGAAAAGGGATATTCTGGTCATTTTCATTTTGACAGGGTTTAGAAGTTATTGAAGCTCACTATCTTTTTGGGGCCGAATATGATGACATTGAGATTGTCATTCATCCCCAGTCGATCATACATTCAATGATAGAGACACAGGTAAATCAATATCAGTCCTCTTTTAAGCTTTCGATCTCTTGGAAATTGGAATACATTTAACACATACCATGTGTAAGCTATTTCCTTCTATTTCTTTATTGCTTGGTATCTTGAATGTAATGACACACATTCTCATCACCTTAATCTTAATCTTTACAGGATTCATCTGTATTGGCTCAGTTGGGATGGCCTGATATGCGTTTGCCTATTCTGTACACTTTATCTTGGCCCAACAGAATTTACTGTTCTGAGATTACTTGGCCTCGTCTTGATCTTTGCAAGTAAATAGCATTCCCCTTTTATGAAAAACAGATTTGAAACAACTTAATTTTTTTTATCCTTCTCTTTATTAGACTTATAAAGATACTACAAAATGATTTTCAACTTACTTTGGTTACATAGGTAACTTTTGAATGTGACTATTCAGGCTTGGTTCTCTTACATTTAAGACTCCGGATAATGTGAAATATCCGTCCATGGATCTAGCCTATGCTGCTGGTCGAGCTGGAGGGACCATGACCGGAGTTCTTAGTGCAGCTAATGAGAAGGCTGTAGAAATGTTTATAGATGAAAAGTGAGTAGCTTGCGTCCTTACTATTTTTGCTGGTTGTAAAATTATTCTTATATTGGTTACTGGTGAGTTTTGTACGGCACTGTCCGTACGAGTTACTAATTATGCCTATGAGCTACCCATTTGAACGGGCAAGGGCGGCAAACTATGGACACTGGTACTAATCTCCACTGAAACTAATGAGTCGAGATGTTTATGTCAAATGCGGGTTGAGTGGAATCTGGAAAGATTGTCCAAAAATCAGAAAGATTGAGATTATCCATTGTTGTCACCTAATTGTCCCCCTTGTGGTATCCCTTAAACCAACTCAAGTCTCATTGAGAGATGCCGCAGAAACTATCTAACTCATTCTTCTATCCGTGCTGAAACCAAGAACTCTGAGCAGCTGTTGTGCTAATTTTCATTCAGAACGTGCTCAGTGATGTGCTCAAGAATTATTTGCCATCCTCTTTAAGGTTGAGAAGTATGCTGTTGTGCTTATCTTCATTCAGGACTAGCTCAGTGATGTGCTCAAGAATTATTTGCCATCCTCTTTAAGGTTGATAAGTACAGGGCATTGCTTCAAGTCTGCATTTGTAGTTACCTATAGAAACTGAACGAATCTCTGGATGGACCTGTCCTTTAAGCACTCATATGTTTGTATTAAGTTGCCTGAGTTTCCTACATTATAAATAGGAACTGAGGGGAGCCATTTTTTATAGTGAAAAATCTGCATCGACGAGTGGACGTAGCTCTCATATTCTGTGAAGCACGATCAATCTTTGCATCTTTATTTTGTTTTGTTCATTCATTATTGCTTTTGGTATTGATATTAGGGTTTAATCCATAACATACAACTTCTGCAACGCTTGACAACCGTAAAATTTAGGTTGTTCGACTCTACACTCTACTTGTAAAACATAACTTCCAAATAATCAAAGCCCGCCTGGATCTGCCCCTGGTATCGACTCCCGACCCTGTGAAAGGTGCCCTACATTTGCCATGCAATTGCTGCTAATGATCTGATTTCCTGTTGCAGAATTAGCTACCTGGACATTTTCAAAGTTGTGGAGCTAACTTGTGGTAAGCATCAAGAAGAATTGGTATCTTCACCGTCCCTTGAAGAAATCATACATTACGACTTGTGGGCGCGTGACTATGCCGCCAACTTGCAGCCCTCGGCCGGTTTAAGTCCTGCTCTTGTATGAGCTGCTGCTGATGAGGAAGATTTTAAATACTGGAGTTGCTGAATTTATACGTGAAGAATTTGTATCATAGTTTGAAATGAAATGTTAATGGTACGTCCATATACAGGTTAAAAATTATGTTTCCTCAGTCCAGTGAATTATAGATGGGTTAATTACACTAATAGTCTCATTCTTTCAAATTTGTAATAATATAATTTTCATTTAATTTTTTTAGTAGATATCATCCTCATCCTTCTATTTATTCGGATAGATGGTCTCCAAGTGATTTTTTTGACAATTTTGGCCCTGATTTAAATAAATTAAAATGATAGAAAAAAGAAAAAATCATGGAAAAATTACAATTGGGACCATAATTTTTTTAAAAATACAAATAAATTTTAAACTTTTTTATTTTTGATTTTTGATTTTTACATATTTTCTCTTAAAATAATAAAAAACATGTCATCCCAAAATTTCCAATTATGTTCACCTTTATAGATTTTGTCTAGTGTCCGTTAATTGACAAAAAAATTATACTCGTGTCCTAAATTTGATTAATTGAACAAAAATAAAATAATTTATTACATTCTATTATTTAAAGAGGCTATTTTCTTCCACCCAACTCTCAGCTTTTCCTTCTTCTCTAGAAAAGAAATCTGCCAAGATTGAAATCCCAAGTGTCATCCAAAAAATCAGTATAAATATTTTCAAAGGCTCCGACACTCAAGTTCAAGATGATAATACTGTGTGCTTTAGTGATTCCAGTATCAATGTTTTTCAATTCAAAGGAAAGAAAAAATTCATAGAAGATGCCCATTAAATTTTTTCTACCTCAAATAAGAAAAAGGTAATAAATCTTTTTTGCAATTTTTTGTGTTATATGATATTTATATTTTTTTTTTTGGTGTTAAATGATTTATTTTGAATGTATAGAGATTTTTTAGAGTTTATAATGGATATGATTGGACGAAAGCAACATAGTTAGGGGCAAGTAATTTACATTTGAAGATTCTTGTGATGTTGGAGAATTGTCGTGAGGATAAACCTAAAGCAGGCATATTTTTGAATGTACTGGTATGAAATATTGGAAGATCACATACAGAAAGTTTAAGAGATTTAATGGCGGATTTCTTTTCTAGATAGACACTGCATTTAGAGATGATTGATAATGAAGAAAGAGGAAATATGGGTGGGTTAGGTGGAAGAAGATAATCTCTTTGTTATTTTTTATTTTTTATTTTTAGGGGATATATTTGATTATTTTTCTGTTCTTCTTTTTCTTTTTTCTTATCTTTTGTTTTTTTATTTAAAAGGATGACAATTTCATTATAAAGGACCTACTATGTATGGGTGGCAAAAAAACTCGTCGGCTCGTCTGCTCGTAAAAGTTCGGCCCAGCTTGAAATCGGGTTCATCGAGAGACGAGCACAAGCTAAGACCGAGCTCAAAAAAAAAAAAGAGCCGAGCGGCCAAAAAACGAGCCGGCTCGTGGACACGAGCCCACGAGCCCAAAAGCACGAGCCGGCTCATGGCTCGTGCATTAAGTGACCGTTGGATGATCATCCAACGATCACACTATTTTTTTTTTTTTAAATTTCATTATTTTTCTATAAATGCTCTTATTCTAAGGAGGAGAGTTTTCAATCTTTAATTTTCAACATAAAAAATACCCGATATTGTATTTCTTTCTCATTTTCAAAATCAGTCAAGCTCGTGGACAGCTTGGCTCGGCCCGTTCGGCCCACGAACTCGTGAGTCGAACCGAGCAAGCATTTTGAAGACGAGCCGAGCTCGGCTCGTCCCTTTGGGCAAGCCGAGCTCGTATTTTATGGGCCGAGTCGGGTCGGTCCATTGCTATGTCTATTACTATGTCTATTTTTCAAACGTTAGAGATATTCAGTACTATTTTTAAAAGTTAAGAATATATCCCTTACATTTTTTAAATATTGAAGACCAAAATACTATTTTATCTTTCTATTTTACAAGTCTTAACAAATAACATTATTATTAAGTTTCCATAAAACAAAAAAAGAAAAAATCACAAAATACATCATGTGTAAGTGTATAAATTACAAATCATTTTTCTTCTTTTTTTTTCTTTTTGATCTCATAATTACAAATCAGTTCTATGTATGTAACATCTTTTTAACATTTTATATACCATATTACGAGAAATTAAGTGCCGGCCACGTTAAACATCTCGGGCATTTTTTAGTTTTTTTTTTCAGTTTAAATATGATGTCTGATCTTAAAATTTTGAGGAAATAAATGTAATTAAGGTGTTCATATAAATATTTTTTGTATTTTAGGATGTAATTTATGTTGAAGTAGTTGGACTTTGATAATAGTGGGGATATGGAGCTAATAGTGCTAGGGTTGGCAACCAGAGGTGAGTGGGACAGGGACGATCATTACCAACTTCATCCTTTCGAAGATTTTTGGGAGGCAGGGGTGGGGACCATGATACCCCGTTCCCATTCCCGTTCCAGTTCCCGTCCCCATCTCCATCCCAATTACTAACGGGAATGGGGGCGTGGGGCAGATTTTTTTACTATCTCTAAATATTGCTCTTTATTTTTAGGTGAAATTGTGTAGAATTATTTTGTATTTAAATATTTAAATAGTCAATAAATCTACTTTTCTTTCTTTTTTTTTTTTAATTCAATTTTTGCAACGATTAGTTCGTATTCGTGCCAAAACGTATTCCGCGTCCCTTGCCTTTTTTTCCAACCTTGTGGCTGTAATAGATGGGGATTATATGGCCATTTGTTATAGAACTAGTAACTTCGTTTTGGTGTACATTTTCCAAGTAAACTTCATATATTTTATAGCCTTAGATGTAGTAAAAGCTCGACGAGCCATTTTATTTTACAATAAAATTAATTGAAAGATTATGTAAATCAACTACAAAATTTCTTATTTGTGTGTGTTTGAAATACATCTATTTTTATTTTCTCGCGAGAGTTAAATCTGTTGTGAGCTTTCCAGTGTGAACAAATGCTCTTTCATGTAAAAAAAAATTACGAATGAAATTTTCCATCTTTCAATTTTGTAACAATTGAACGGTACAAAAACCATCATTTTGACTATTAATTTTGTAGGTGTTGATTGAGACTGGCATTTGCAATGTAATATCTTAAATGTGCATGTACACACACTTTGGTCTGCCATTTTGAATAAAAAGGAGACTACGAGTAGGGTTAAAGGAAGTGGAGTTAGTACACTTTTATTTCATTAAATTCTAGATAAAGGAAGAAAACTGTATAACTTAAAATAACTATTTTTCAAAGGATTAACGATTAAGGGCAACTCCATTGGTCCTCCAATGGATCTTATTCATTTGGCGTCAGTTTTACACAAAAAAAAAAAAAAAAAAAAGGAAAAAAGAAAAAAAAATTCACTTCTGTCTAGAACTGGCAAATAGGTTGGGTTAGGCTGGCCCAACTTGTCAGAACATGGCCACACATGAAACTGGACTGGGCTGGCCTAGCCCAGTTTTGTATGGGCCAGAAATATGTTAGCCCAGCCCAGCCCATTGGCCCAACTTATCTTAATTTTCTTTTTTTTTTCTTTTTTTTAAATAAATTTTTTATACAATCTAATACATTACATCAAATACAATCTTAGATAAATTTAAACTATATAGATATTTTTAAAAAGATTAATTTATAAAATTGGGGCTCTATGTATTAGTTAATAGATAAAAGTCAATTTTCTTTCAAAATAATAATTTTTTTTTTGTTAATTGTAAACTATTTGTAGACACTTTTTAAAAAAAAAAATACAATTATTAAAAGCATGCTAGTCTTATTGTTTTAATATATAAGCATGCTTTGCTTAAATTAAAAGGTTTACTTATAAGTAAATTTAAAATAAATAATTTACTTGTCACACCAAATATATTTTGGATTGAAACTTAAATTAAACTAAATTTTAATTAAATCTAAACAATTTTATGTTGGATACTAAAATTTTTGGACTAATGTTTATTGGTGACTCTGGCTTATATCATTTTACATTGATATCATTTTACATTGGGGTTATTCACAAAATGAGTTAATTAGTGTTAAGAAGCAAAAAAAAAATCAAAAAAATCAAAAACAAAATAAAAAAAAATCAAAAACAAAAAAATCAAAATCAAAATCGAGCCGGCCCAACTAGCCCACAGGCTACATGGAGGCCGGGCCAATTTTGCCACCTCTACTTTTGTCCTTCATGTTATACTAGACAAATTTATTTTTTCTTGTATAACTTTTTTCATTATCTTTTATTATTTTATGGTTTAATTTTATTTATGTTTCTTTTCATTTCATTAATATTTTTATTAATATAACAAATTGTAATCGATTAATAAAAAGTAATTAATGAATATGTTAAAATAAAATTACTCATTCGTTGTCCGATAGTGATAATGAGAATAAAATATTTCTTTAGGTTGAGATGGTTGTGGATGAAAATACTCGATTTCAATAATTTCTTGCTCGACATCGACAGATCAATAATAAAGAAGCTCACATTATGCTTCAGAATGCGTTGATTGATCATTTGTGGATGAATATACATTCAGAGAATTAATTGAACAAATTAATATATTTTATGTTTGTGCTTGAACGTTAGGTTTGTAACGAATTCATCCACGTTCTTTTTTTTTTTAGTAGATATCATCTTCATTCTTTCATTACTCATAGATGGTCCCCAAATCACTATTTTGACAATTCTTGGACAATTTTGCCCATTGACTTAAATAAATTAAAATGATATGAAAAAAAATACAATGAAAGCATTGCAATTGTGCCTTTTACCTTTTCAAAAATACACATAAATCATAAACTATTTTATTTTATTCAAATAAGTGTTCTTCTCTAACTAAATAATAATAATTTTTTCCCACCCCACCATTTGTTTGCATAACCCTCCAATCAAGACAATGGGGGTGGAGCCATTCCGGAGGACTCGCAGCATTCCGGAGGCCTAGTTGATCGATTAAAGTTTGGATTTGCATTTTTTTCTTGGATTTCGAGAGACTTATGGGGAGTTTGAATTCAACAGCAAACATGAGAGTTTCTTCAACAATGAGCATCGAGATTCCAACTACTCGCCATTGAGTGAGACTGTACTCTGTAAATTTTTTTTGGCCATGCGATTTGCTAAAGCATCAATCATATTTGATTTTCCTGAACCAGATGCCCCCATAACTGCCATGATTTCGCCGTTGCGAGCCTTATCGGAGATATCATTGAGAAGAACCTTCGTTCTCGTAAAAAACGTCTCTCCGGTAACTGGGTCGGCAGCTGTGATGACGTTTCGTCCCCGAAATAACGTGGGCAATGACGATTTTTGCTGCTAAATTAAACCAGGTAACTAGGTTGGCGTTCCGTCCCCGCCTCCAATCCATTTTTTCTCACTACAGACAGTAATAACAATAACCCTATAAGTATTTTCATCACATTTGTATTTATACATAGCATATCACACTGCATCTGCTTCAATTTCTGTATAAATGTGAATAAATTAAAAACAAAAATTGATGGGTGTGTGAACAGTAATTCTGTGTATATGTATATGACAAAAGGAAGAAGATGACGAATATTTGTTAATTACTTCGCTACCGATTTCTAGTTTGCTGATTGCTTAAAAGATTATTCAAGAAGAGGGTAGGGTAGGGTAGGGTAGGGTAGGGTGGGGTGGGATGGGGTGGAACACCTATTTGAATAAAATAAAATAGTTTGGGATTTTATTTGTACTTTTGAAAATGTAAAGAACCCAATTGCAATGCTTTCATTGTATTTTTTTCATATCATTTTAATTTATCTAAGTCAAGGGGTAAAATTATTCAATAATTGTCATAATAGTGAAAAATAGTGATTTGGGGACCATCTGTGAGTATAAATAAAGAATGGGGATGATATCTGCTAAAAAAAGAATGTGGATGAAATCGTTACAAACATGAAAGAATGGGAACCATTAGTGTAATTAACCCAATATTTAATTAAATAATTTTTGAAACCAATAAATTGTTGAAAATTAAAAAATAAGGAAGAAAATAAATATTATTCATTTGTGCAATTTTTAAAGATCTTGGTTGGAGATGAGTAAAAAAAGAAAGTGTGAAAATTGCACTATTTTGATGTAAAAGTTGCAATATTTTGAAGATTGTGGTTGTAAATGCCCTAAGCGACATAGTTAATAGAATTTAATTTTTTATTTTCTTTTGCGTCTAGTGGTTAAAAAGATAAGATTACGAAAATATACGATTGTATTTTTATGTTTTTATCGATGTCATGTAATTTATCGTTATTTATTTTCAAGGCCAGTCTTGTGATTTTCGAGGACTGAAGCGAATTTCACAAATTAGTCTCCCAAATTGTAGCATGCATTTAAAATCCATAAGTTTTTTAGAAAATTAATTGTTAACTTAAAACTTAAAAAAATAACAACAAACATGGGCCAGAGTAATAAAAACGAGTCCTCTTCGATTTTGAATCATATTTGCACAATTTTTTTTTTAACTAACTTCAATAATCACATTTTTTTTGATAATTTTACTACATAGTTGTTTTTATATTAAAATTTTATAATTATTTATTAAAATTTTAAACTTTAAAAATAATAAGTGCAATGCACATTTTTTATAAGAAATATAACAAATGTAACAATAAGTGTTACAAAAATAAAAACTGTATTTTTAAAATAACAAAATTAGAAAGTATTTTCTAAATTGTTTTATATTTTGTGGTTAATGGTGAAACTATCCCTATTTTTTTTTATATTTAAAAATTGGCCCCCTCTGATTTTAGGCTTGAAGCGATTGTTTAACTCGTCTCGATCCAAAAACGACCCTATATAGTTTAATGTCATTTAATAGATTTTTTCCACAACATATGATCAATATCTCATAAATTGGTTAATCTTTTTAGAAAATCGTTGTAATGTCTTCTAAAAATTCGGATTACATTATTGTTATGTTTGATAGTTCCAATTCAACATCATTCAATAGAGAGCAATGATCACATTCTTCTCTCTACAGTAGGGAAGAGTTATGTTGTAGTAGGCAATTGGCTATTGGCCAAAGTGAAAATAAAAAAATGTTAGGTTGTGTTTGATTGGAAGTGGAAAATTTGGGTGGAAAGAAAATATTTTCCATGGAAATAAATTACCAAGAAAATTTGGATTGGAAAATGTTAACAAATTTTCCATGGAAAATAAATGGGTTGGAAAAGGTTAACAAATTTTCCATGGAAAATAAATTCTCCTATCCCACCAAGAAAATATTTTCCTTGAAAACAAGGAAAATATGGCCAAAAGTGGAAAACATGGAAAATATTTTCCATGGAAAATCAAAAGTTCCAATCAAACAAAAGATGGAAAATAAGTGAGAAAATACATTTTCCATGAAAAATTTTGCCAATCAAACATACTAAAGCTGGAAAATGGGTGGAAAATTTTGATTTTCCATGGAAAATCAAATGAATCAAACACACCCTTAGTATATTTTTTTTGGCCAATAGCTGACAACATAACTCATTTCCATTGTAGGGAGAAGAACAGGATCGAGCAACCGTCTTGATCAAATATTTTCAACTCACTCTTCATAACATTTCCTTTGAGGCCCACTATTCAAGAGTGATAATGTCAGCTTTGGCTTATTTAAGTGCAATAATACGGAAATTATTTTTTAAGTACTTATAATTTGTGAGTTTTATAAAATGTGTAGATAGTAAGTGAGTAGTAAATTATGAGTCATACGAAATATATAGATAAAAAGTATGTTTGATCAGTATAACCAACTAAAATTATAATTTAAACTTGACCAAACATACACTAAATGATCTTATGAAATTTCACTTAAGTTTTGTTATAGAAATAAGATAAGATTCCTATTTTTATTTTTATTTTTGTTATGTTGAAAAAACATTCATTCTCTTAAGTTATACTCTCTCCGTCTTATAAAAATAGACTTACTTTCTTTGTTCTTTAGCTTCAAATTATAGTCCAAATTATTTGTTAAAAGTATAGTTAATTTCTTAATTTTTTTTAATGTCTCTTATTTAATGTATTTTGTTATTAATAAATATGAAATACATTAATTAAATATTAATATTATTTTATGAATATATTAGAAAAAATAAAAGTAAAATTTATTGTTCCAATTATATTAATTAAATTTTCTTAATCTATATGAAAATAGAAATAACCTATTATGGGGCGGAGGAAATATTTTTAATTTTTTTTTTTAAAATATGGTATCTTCTAATCAAATTGAGTAATGTATTTATAGCCATTAATTATGAATAATTTATCCAGTTGAGTAATGCCACGTAGAATGACTATCAGTAATTAGTGACTATGAATAACATTACTCATTCTTTAAATGTAATATGCTTTTTAATTCGAGTAGTATATATTTAAATAAAGCTCCAACACATTCATAGGTTTCTATTTGTATTTTATATTAATTGCAGTTAATGAATTGCAAATTTTAATACTTCACTGTATTGATTATTTAAATAATACTTAAATATTTTAGTCAAAATATATAAAATAAAAGATGAGAAAAAACAATAAATATTATTAAAAAAAAGTAAAATAAAAAGTGAAAATAAAAAGTATTGTTGGAGCATATGAAAAGTTTACTCTTCAAAAATAAATAGAGTCGTAGAACATTTTCAATGCATTTTATAAATTGTTATCTAAGTAATACGAAAGTTGAAAGACTTTTGATATACTGGCGTTGGTGTCTAATGAATGTACATTTAAATTCAAATCTAGTTTGAATTATATAGATTGCTATCTAAAAAATTTAAATCCATATAGAAAATTAAATTTGACGGAGTTTATATATCTAGTTAGAGTTGAATCTAGTGTTTAACATAATTTTTAAATTTTGATAAAGTTCTAGACAATCTTTATATTTTTCTCCACTATATTAACTTGACAAATCTTTATCAATTTACATTAGAGATGAAATATTTTAAACATCTTTTTATTTCATTTATGTGACATAAATTTTTAAACAATACATGATTGCATTGAAAATGAAACTCTAAGCTTGCGTTTGGTAGGGATTAAAAACCTATTTTGGTTTTTTTCAGTTGTAATTTTTGACTTTTCAACATATTTTTAACATAAAAAGTCAATAATTTCAACTCAAATAAACTAATTTTGATTTATAAACTGTTTATAATCTCTATTAAACGCACTCTAAATCTACATAACAATAATACTTTTCAAATTTATAGCGAAAGTTCGAGCCTACGGGATTAATAAAAAAGTTGCAAAAAGACTAACAAATTAATAAAAATAAGACAAATCTTTCCTTTACTTGCTCAAAATATTTACATATTATTATCTAAAAGACCACTAATCATATACATAAACTTTAATTAATCAAAGATCAATTAAAAGGGTGAAGATTCCTACTCAACCCATTTACAATAGCAAAAAACCCCACCACATCCCGCCGCCGTTCGTCGCCCTTCCTTGCACTCGCCGCCACCGCTGGCGTTTCTTCTGCCTTTTCAGTTTTCTCATTCTCTTGTTCTCTCGCTCTGTTGCTTGGATTCAAAAAGACAAAACCGTCCTTTCTGCCATCACTATTACTTCTGTGTAAAAGGTCTCTAAATTTCCACCGTTTGGAAGAACCGGCGGAACTGCTCTTTTTACACTGCCTCGCCGCCTCCGCCGCTTTTGGCTTCCACACACAGTACGTTCCCGGCGGAAGGTTTTCTAGCTCGTCCGTCTCCGACGACGAACTTGACGATGTCGTTTCCCTTTCCTCAATAAAAAGTTTCCTCAACGGAACTCGAATTTTCGGAGCCCTTGTAGAGCCCAAATTTTCAGTATTCTTATTTTCATTTTCAATATTGATATTTCCGAGCAGTAAACCTCTCTTGTAAATAGGGAAAACGGGTCGGATCTGACCGTTGTAGAAGATTTCATCGGCCGAGATTGGAGAAGAAAATTCAGTCTCTTTTGCAACAAACGCGAAATCAAAATCATCATCATTTTTATCTTCTATTTCTAGGCTTCCAGAATTTGCTTCTTCTTCTTCGACTTCAACTTTTTGGGTTGATGAATTTTCTTTGTTTTCTATACAAAATTCATCATAAAATTCTTCAGAACTATTGTCTGCTCTGAATTCTTCCACAACTCGAGCCGCGATTTCTGCAATATTAAAGTTAGAGTAGCTATTGAAGCTCGGCGAGAGCGAGAGGTCTGGACCCGTATACATTCTTAAGCTAAACCCAGTTGAAATCTTCCTCCAAATTGCCTTCAAAACTCTATAATTTGCTGTATGAACAGAAAATACAGTTGAAATCTTCTTCGAAATTACCTTCTAAACACTATAAGTCCCTGTATAAAAAGAAATACTTACTGTATCTGATGTAAGGTGACACGACCACTTTTACCAACCGAGATATAACTAGTAAGAGAGACGCAATCTGCAATCAAGCCCTTCACGATTCAGAACCAGACCCGAAAATCCAACTATGGTAAATTAGTGGAGAGAGAGGGAGAGATTGTATAGGCGTGAATGGCTGAGGGAATTGGATATACACAGAATTTCGAAAACGAAAGCTAAAAAGAGAGATTGAATGAATAGCAAAAAAGCAGGAAAAAGCAGACGCGCCATGGAAAGGGTGGGATCAAATTGGGATGCGATGCAGCTTTATAATTGGTGCTGTTATTGGGTGGTCCCCTAAAATTTAGTGTTGACATTTTGACTCTTGTTGAAGAGGTGCAATCCGGGTCCCGCCTTTAATAAATTCCAATGACGGCCAACATTAGAAAAAAGTTCATGTCGCGGCGAGTTACGAGCCGGGTCAACCTAGTCATCGAAAATTAAACACGAAACTAAAATTAAATAATCACTCAACTTTTAGTATCGTCTTTATTTACTCACTGAACTTTAAAATAGTACTGAATATTTATCAAATTTTACAACGTTACTCGCTGTTACTCACTCTTAACGATCCACTAATAGCCAGTGGACGGAAAAGCACATGTGGTAGACAACGCCCACTTGATATACGTTTTTATCAACTAATGTTGAGTTGTCTGCCACGTCAACAATTTGATTTTTTGAATAATCACTGAACTTTTAGTCATATCTTCGCTTACTCACTAAACTTTAAAATATTGCTGAATGTTCATTCAACTTTTCAAAGTTACACTTCGTTACTCACTCATAACGATTCTACAACAACCTATTGACGGAATGCCCACAAAGCTAACAGAATGATCACGTGTCCTTTATTTTGTGCCATTAAATCTGCCAACCAGAATAGTCGCGCGCTATATCATCAAACGCATTTTAAAAATGTGTTTTTTAGGTGCCAAAAAAGGTGAAATTTGCTCCAATTAAATAAACGATTTCAATCAAATTGATCTCAATTTGATTTCTCCCAAACGTTCTACTAATTGATTACCGACTTATATCTAGCATGAGATGCAAGATCTACACAATCAAAAAAATCTCACGCATCTACCTTCTCCGCAAAATCTACAACTCCAAAATCGACGTTCAAGGAAACCTTCCGTCCAATATGTCTTCAACACTGAAATATTACCACAATAATACTACTTTCTATTTATAATTAGTAAAGAATTAGATTTTTACATCCCAGATTGATTCGACATAAAAGATAGGTTAAGGCTAGGGATTTTGGTAGAACGTTTATGAGAAATCAATTGGAATGAAATCGTTTGTTTAATTGGAGCAAGTGTCACCACTTTTACCATATTAAAAATGCATTTTTTATGACACGACGCACGACTATTCTGGTTGATAGATTAATAGAACAAAATAGATAACGCGGGGTCATTTCGTCAGTCACGTGGACATTACGTCAATGGGCTGTTATTGAATCGTTAGAGTGAGTAACAAAGTATAACTTTGAAAAGTTGAGCGAGCATTCAGAAACATTTTAAAGTTTAGTGAGTGGACGAAGATATGACTAAAAGTTCAGTGATTATTCAAAAAATTAAAGTGCTGACGTGGCGGACAACTCAACTTTAGTTAGCAAAAACGTATGTCACGTGAGCGTTCCATCTATCATGTATGCTTTTCAATCTACTGACTATTAATGGATCATTAAAAGTGAGTAACGATGAGTAACGTTGTAAAGTTCAATGAGCATTCAACGTTATTTTAAAGTTTAGTAAGTAAATAAAGACGAGACTAAAAGTTAAGTAATTATTCAAACATTTAACTCACTGTTATTAGGTGGATCCTTAAAATTTAGTGTTGATTTTTTTACTCTTGTTGTAGAGGTGTCAATCCGGGTCAGGTGGGTCGATCTCTGATAAAACTCGGTGACAGCCCACATTAGAAAAAGTCCATGCCGCGGCGAGTTGCGGGCGGAGTCAACCCAACCCACAAAAATTGAACACGAACCCGGCCTACCCGTCATCCCATGTGGCTGCGGTTCTGCTCGTATGAATAAAAAATGAATTTTTTTAAATTACTAAAACAATTACTAACTTATTTTACTTCAAAAAAAATAATTACATTTATAAAAAAATGTTTAAATTACTAAATAAAAAATAAATAACAATGATAAATTCATATTTATTATTTATAACAAAAAAATGTTTACATAGAATTTATATCTTATTTATATTGAATTATTTAGAATTTTGTGAAATTTAAATGCTGCTTTTACATTTAAATGACGCAGCAGCTGTCACTTATGTCAGTCACAACCAGTGTTCTAAAATGCTCGCCTAAGCGTGCGCTTAGACACGCCTAGACTTGATGCTTAGCCTTGCTGCATCGCCCCGCATTGTTCATTTTAGTGTATCGGCCGCGCATTATCACGCTTAGACGCGTTTAAGCTCAATACGCGACCTCGTCACCTCACCGCCTCGCCGCGCATTACGCATTTTAGAACCTTGGTCACAACCGTGTATTTTTTTTTAATATTGAACGGGCCAATGGGTTTGATGCTGAACCGCCCAGGCCTGTAGTTTAGCGTCACCTGGTCCGTGAACAACTCACAGTTCATGGGCCGGCTCGTAATTACGGGCCTCCACAGGTGGGCTGATAGTCCGCCCATCTTGACACCTCTATCTTGTTGTAATCTGTCAATGGTCGAGCTTAACCGTTTAAATATTAATAAATAATATTTAGTGGAAATTTCATCATCTACTTATCAATATAAAAATAATTCCAAATTATCAACTTAACAAATTTATTTTAAAAATATCGTCATAATTAATAAAATAATGAATTAAATCAAATATGGACCTCAACCCATTAAAGGTCACGTGAATTGTGATGAACTTTGACCTAAATTTGCTACTTGAGTTCTTGATTATTTTCATTGTAAGTCTTTCATCTGTATAACATCTCTACTTTAATCTTTGTAATTTCTCTTTTATTTCAATTTTCTCCTATTTATTTGCAACCCAACTCCTTCAAAGTTTATATGTTTGCATGTTGATCCCTATATTTATATTTTATATCAATTTAGTCATTTAATGGAATATGTTACAGATTTTATTATGTTATTTAACACAACATATGTTACATGAATTGGTATTCTGTATTATTGATGTTACATATGTTACAAATGATGAAATCATAAGTTTTATTTATTAAATTTGGCATTGTGTTATATATTTATATCATACTGATGTTACACAATATCAATATGTTTTTAGATTCCAATGTGTATATTAATACGAATTTGTTGAAGTTTAGAGTTGGTTTTGTAGTTATAATAGTTTCTGTTTGGTATAACGGTGTGATACAGATATTACAAATGATATTGTGTATCACTGTCTGATACAGCTGTTACAAATGATATTTTGTATTACTGAATATGTTACAAATTATTATGTTATTTTATACATCACATGTTACATGAATTGGTATTCTGTATCACTGATATTTTACATCTCAATTTGTAACACATATTGTTACAAATGTTATAATTGAAAAAAAATTAAGTTTTGTTTGTGTATGCTACAGATATTTCCGACACAAATGACTTTTATAGTATAACTATCTTTTATAGTTACATATACTATATGTAATATAGTATATGTATAATAATTATTGTTATAATTATTGTTATAGTATATGCTATAGTATTTTGTATAACAAAATCTTTTATTGTTATAATAATTTTTAAAAATTATCTTTTATAGTTACATATACTATATGTAACATATAATATAATAAATTAAAATAATAATTTTTAAATAACAGTATTTTCAGAATAAATGAAACAATAATGACTTTTTGAACTAATTTTTAAAAATAGCTTATTTATAAAAATAAAAATAAAAAACCCTAGTATTTACACTCACTTTGTGGCACAGTGAATACAAAAGAAAAATGTAAGTCAAAATACAATTAATTACAAATCTACTCTTAAAAATTATAATAATACTATTTATCATCATTGTCACTAGTGTTATTCGTCTATGTAACAACTGTATAGATATTAAATAATAGGTATAATAAAATTTAGAGATATAAAACTCATTTGATTGAGTATATCATTTAATACCATATAGAATTGTGATTATCCATTACTCTAAAAATTAAGTACGTTATGGGATATTTTACCATCCGCTAAATCTAGCACATTTAATGACTTTGTTACAGGTAATCTTTGTCATATGGTTGACCTCTGCAACTGAAAACTAGTGCTTGTTTGGTAGAGTTTAAAATTAATTTGTTAAGAAATTTTGATAAAAATTGATGAAATATATGATTGAAAAATTATGAATCCTATAAAATATGTAATTGAAAATTAATTTAGAAAAAAAAAATTTAAATAAATTCTACCAAATATGTTATGTTTTTCCCAAAAACACATTATTGGCAATAGCTTAACCTGTTGTTGTGTGATTCTTCAAGTTGCTGCAACATCAAACATTAATGTCTCAGCTGTCATGAACATAAATAAAAACTTTTGCAGATGAGGAAAACCTTGAAACTAGAGTTCTAATTTTTATCTTTAACACATTCATCACAAGCTGATTAGAAATTTGGAATTATACATGGAATTCCCGTAAGTTGGAGGCGACGAAACTTGAAGATAGAATATTTGTTTACTTTGATAGTTGATACCATATTGAATAACACTATTTATTTGTGTGAATTCGACATTGGAGAATTCCAATCCTCGTTTTCTTTTTGCATAATGCATAAAACTATGGCCTCAATAAAATGTCAATGAAAAATACATTACAATGACAAATTTGTAAACAAAATCAACCTTTATCTAAAATTAGGTTCAAGTTACAATCATAGTTTCTGAGCAATAAAAGTAAAAGCAAGGCATCCAAGCTATAGTTTTCCGTTTGGCAAAAAGCATTCACGTAGTCCAATCCCAAATTTATGAGCAACAAAGCTTAGTACCGATTGATGTTGTGCCACGGAACATAAGGCAAGAATATATTTGGGTGTGACATGAAAGGTTATTACTCACAAAGATCAGATTCACAACATCACATATCATGTTTATGCTACAACTCAACTAAAACACAACATGAGACAAGAATTACAAAATATACCTTGTTCATGTAACATTTTATGAATATATTCATTACTTCATACTTTACTATGTTTGTCATTAGTTGAATCAATTCGTCGCATCTTATCTCCTTTCGCAGAAAGGACACTAACGAAAAGCAATGTGAAAGACAGAGTATTAACATATACTAAGCAATGCAAAGTATAAAAATATATAATCTATGATCACTTTGATGTGGTGAAGTTGGATTTCTAAGAGATCTTGAAATCCTTTGACAACCTGCAAGTACATAATGGCAAAGTAAATTTAGAATTACATGCCAACTTCACGGAGATCTCGAAATTCTTTGACAATGTGCAAGTACATAATGGGAAAGTAAATTTAGAATTACATGTAAAAATCTCATTAGAATTCATACGAATAAAAATATAAAAAACCTATAGTGCTATGGATTAAGCCCGGATTTCAATTAGTGATGACTCGCCTTATCGGGCCTGTCCTGAGACTGCATCTCTCAGATTACTTGAGTAATAGAGGTGCGTCTGGGGTAGACCCACCCCCACCTCAGACCCGCCCCCTTAATATTTTTTTTATTCAAAATCATAAAATAGAACTACAAGTTACAATTTTTGTTAGGAATGAGAAAATAATTCAAACCCATATTGAAATTATAAAGCTTAATCACTACAACACAATTCTAATTTTGTATTTTTTTGTTTTGTTTTGTTTTGTTTGCTACAAATATTATAACAAATTTATATTTAATTGACCCTAACATTCTACATTTATAAATTATAATTATTCATATTCCACTTTTTTCCACTCAAATTTGTTTAATTATTTATTTTTAGTTTACCAAAAATAACCGAGGTAGTGGCATGTCAGTGGGGTGCCATGCCCTGCCCCGGCGAACTTATTGAATCACGGGGCGAGGTTGACTCATTTCATTGCTATTCCTAAAAGTATTTTCAATGCTACAATGTCAAGGTACAATGTTTAGTACTTTTTTTAATAAATGGCCAAAAAGTACTTATGTGGCACAATTAATGCTAGACATTGTTCTTAACAATGTCCATCATTAATTTAATAATCTATATCCAATCAATACATTTCTCCCTCTTTCTTTTTTCTAAAAAGCTAATAATAATTTGTCACATGTACAAAATTGAACATTGTTGCATTGGAGAAGTTTTTTGATATAATGTCAATATCTTTTGCCACATATACATAGTAGACATTGTTATATTAGAGATGCTCTAATCCCGTCTTTCAAGAGCAATAATAATAAAAAAAGCAATATAAAAAACAACACAACAAGTACATATTTTTAGACTTTTAGTCAGTGGCGAATCTAGGGTTGAAGTTCAGTTAGGGCGGACGTTAACTGGTCAACGGTCAAATACCAATCAACGGATGATGCTTGTGAAAAAATAATGTGAAAATATTTTTAATAAATACGTAACTTATAAAACAACAAAAAAAAATTATATAATAGAGAAATATAATTCGATACAAGCCGTAATAATTCCTATTTGATGACCAGTTACAGTGTCTTAGTCAAAATGGGAACGAACAAGAACTACAAATTTGGTAGTTTAAATAACCTACTTTCCTCGAATGAAGCATCTCATTCTCTTTCTCTTTGAGCTCTAAAAATGCCTGCCAACAAAAGGATAATCATTCATTAACATGATAAAATACACGTCATACACGATAGCCAACACCAGGGGCGGACTTAGGATAATGGTTCAGTGGAGGCGATAAAAATTTACATAAAAAATAATTTAAAATAAGACAATTAACGATAAGAAAAAACTTAAAATAAAGTCAAGTCTATGGCAACAACAAAAAAAGAGCAAAAATTCTGATAAATACTTTCTATATTCTTCAATTTTGATACTCTCTTTTCAAATTTTGCAATTATCATATTAAAGAGAAATAATAAATTCTTTACTTGAGGATTTATTTATGTAATTATCTTATTTTTTTAATTTCTCAAAGTTCAAGGACCACAAAAGAAATTTTAAATTTAAAATAGAAATTCTCTCTCTCTCCCTCTCTCTCTCTCACACACACAGTCTTCTTCAACTCAAAAAATGTTATACATACAACATATACATACACACACTACATGCACAATGCACACACTGATGCAGAAAAAAAAATTGACGAGGCCAACATTATTTTTTCGCAAAATTTCAGTACGGACAGAAGCGGGATCTCGCCATATAATAGACCCGCCTATGTTTTTAGTGGTTTACTCATAATGTGAAAGTTACGTCTTAGTATACATACAAAATGATCAATATTAGATTGATTCATAATTAAATGGATAGTCTATGGTACATTAGACTCTACAAATATGCCCTTTAAGATTATTTGGAGCTCTAGTAGATGACACATATGATTAAAAGTGGATGGATTCGATCAAAAAAAAAAAAAAGAAGTGGATGGAAACAAAATCGTCAAAAGCTTAAAACAATATGGATCTTGAGTGTGTTTTACTCTATTAATATTTTTGCAGTCCTATATTATGGAATCCGTTAATGAATATTAATTTTTTCTGTGATTTTCTCTAACCCCTGTTTACCCTTCCAAATTACATGATTATTTATATTTGGCATTAACATTAATAATTTAGTAAAAATGATTAAACCTATCTTTGGCATATTTAGTAAAAATGATTAATCCAAAATAAGAGAATAGGGGCATTCCGAGAATCGAACTCGGGACCTCTCGCACCCAAAGCGAGAATCATACCACTAGACCAAATGCCCAGATTGGTGACAATGACGTACAAGATTGATTTTGTAATCAAATAGTTAGTCCTAATAAGTTATAGAATATTGATCACCTGTCCCTTGGTGGGCAGGAATTCACTACCCATCTGCTGAGGTGTCAGCAGGTGGGTAGTGAATTCCTGCCCCCTAGGAGCAGGTGATCACTCCTGATAAGTTATAATATAGTAGTAATTTTTTTTTTTTTAAAATATGAAAAAGGATTACTAAAATCAATATCGTTACCTAGAGTCGAATTGTAAAGTTAAAATTAAGATTAGAGATCCTACCAATAGGAATAAATATTTTATGTATTTAAAAAAAAACAATTGAAATTAGTAGTGCAATGTTATAAAATATTAAAAACATTATTTCAAAAAAAAAAAAAGATTTATTGCAAGCCCATCAAGATTGATATCGATTTATTATTTTGAAATTGTAAAACATGAAGTTGTAAGATTTAAATTGAAATTCTGAAAACTAAGATGCCTAATAGGAGTATGTAATATCTAGTAAAAAACCACCAGGCATCTTTGTATCTTTTAATTTCCTATTTTCTTGGTTTCTTTGTTTTCTAAATTTCTTAGATGTATTATACACCAACACTATAAACATTAAGGCTGTATTTGATTCTTTTCATTTTCTATGGAAAATTAAAATTTTCCACCCATTTTCGAACTTTGGTCTGTTTAATTGGCAAAATTTTCCATGGAAAATGCATTTTCTCACATGTTTTCCAACTTTTGTTTGATTGCAATTTTTGTTTTTCCATGGAAAATTTTTTCAAAATTTTTCACTTTTGGCCACATTTTCCTTGTTTTCAAGAAAAATATTTTATTTGTGGGATGAGAGAATTTATTTTTCATGGAAAATTTGTTAACCTTTTCCAACCCATTTATTTTCCATGGAACATTTTCCAATCCATAATTTCTTGGTAATTCATTTCCATATAAAATATTTTCTTTCCACCCAAATTTTCCACTTGTAATCAAACACAGCCTAAGTTTAGAAAATAACAATATTAAAGATTTTAAATCTAGATGGCATGTTTGTTAACGATTTTGTCTACATTTTTTCCCATAATTTTTCTTGGAAAAAGATGCATTCATTCGTACACGTGATTTAAAATCTAGATGGCATGTTTGTTAACGATTTTGTCTACATTTTTTCCCATAATTTTTCTTGGAAAAAGATGCATTCATTCGTACACGTGATTTTTCGCATATGACCTATGTATAATGTTTGGTTTGGTATTGATGTGTTTTTAAAAGAAACAACGTTTGCTATGATGTACAAATAATCAACTATGGAAAGAATCAAATAAGTATTTCGTAAATTCTTGTTTTATAATGATTGTATGTTTTAAAATCAGTATTTAAGCGTTTGGTAACAAAAGTGATTTATTGTTGTGATTGTATAAAATTACTAAAATGGACATTGATTATTATAATATTATTTTGTATTATTATTATTATGAGTAATATTGTAAAGTTTATTTTTACTTATATAACAATTTGTAACATAAAAGGAATTATTTTAATTAATTAAGTCAAAATTGGTATTGTAAGAATGAGATAATTGCATATTTGGTCTCCAATCTTTTAAAAACGTTGGAGATATGCCCATAACCTTAAAAAATAGCACCACACATCCCCAACGTTTGAAGAAATATGCATTGTATGTCTCTCTTGACAGTTTTCATATGTTTTCTCCGTTAAAGTTCTCAATTGGACTACACACGCTTTTTTTCCTCTAAATTAAACGATTGAAATTGTTACAAAAGTAATAGCAACTTCAACTAATGAATTGGATAATAGAATTTCCAAGTTGGTACTAAAAATGATTTGATTAGAAGTTCTGTTGGATGTTAGATTAGACTAAATTACTTGGGTGAAGAAGAATATAGGCCCTGCTTTGTATAACATCACAACGACTTAGGAGCCCTCTTCTATTTGTTGCAAGTCAAGGGCTTCTTCTCCTTCCCTTTCGGAGAGAACCAGTTAGCTCTGGGTTCGAATGACATTTCTTCCTCAACCACAACTCATTCGTTGATTCTTCAACATCAGTTAGTTCGAACCTCCACTTAGTTTCACCCAAGCTTCATTTTGGTCATGGATAAATCACCCAAGTTCGAGTCCATAAGCAGTGATAATTGCCCAGCAACAATATACCCCTTTTTTGTTATTTCTTTCTATCAAAGAATCTTATGGACAGTTGATTCCCGCATGATACACTCTGGATTGAAATTTTTTGATCAATTCTAACAATCTTTGCTTTTGAATTGGAAACTTACTCAAATTTGATCTTTTTTTATTAATTATTTCTTGACTTGTTTCATTATTGTAAATGTATTTATTCATAATTTTTTTGTTGATTCAAGAAATAATAAAAGATTGCTTCGTTCTTAATAGTTATTTACAATTCAACTAAAGACATATTTCAGTGCTAAAAGATCAACATGCTCCTTCAACTGCAAAAAATACTAATTCAAATACGATATTGTTTTACTATGATATTGTTTTATTAAGATGTTGTTTTCTATGATACTATTTTTCAAGGTGATGTTTTATTATGATACCGTTTTTTGAAAAAATATTTAATAATGTTTTACTTTTAATATTGTACACTAGTTTTTGGTAGATTATAATATGTTTGACTAGGTTTATTGCAATTTTTTTTCCAAATTTTTTCAACCACATTTCATGGGATCCGTAATTTCAATCACACATTTCACCAACTTTTTTCAAAATATCCAAAAAAAAAAAAAAAAAAAAAAAAAACTTTTAAACTCCACCAAACAAACACACATTCAAAATTAAATATTTTATGATTGAAGTAATGATACTATTTCAAAATGTTCCATTAGTAGTACAATATTATTGATACTGTTTCATTTAAATGCTTGATATTATTTCAATTTATGATATTGTTGTTTTATTAGGTTGCAATTTATGTATGTGATATTGTTTTATTTAAGATACTGTCATGTATAATACTGATATATTAAGATACCCTTATCTATATACTATTTTATTAAGATAATGGGCAACGATTCTCTATTAAAAACATAACATTTGTGCTCGCCTAAGCATATGCTTGATAATAAAATATCAATGCACTCCGTATATTGAAGTCTACGTAACATCTAGAATAGATGGACTTCCAGTCCATTTGGTACTATTTTTATTGAATAGACGGTCGAATTAAAATTTCATCTTCAATGAGTTATATCTAAAATTAATATTACTGTTTATGTGGTATTTTTTTAATTGATGGATCTTCAATTTTTATTTTCTTCATCAGATTTTTTTAATAAAATATTGAGTTTGATTTAAATTTGCTGAGTCACCCCGTCTAAAAGTCAGTTTAAATTTAGACAGACTTTTAGACAGACTATTTTTTTGTTGCCACATCAGCAAAACGAAGTCTTTGTCAACATGCATTGGAGGGTTTTTATTTTTATTTTTTATTTTTAAAATTCCTCGATCTGTGCTTATGTTGCACGTCTAAAAAGAAATAGACAATGTGCATTGGAGATTCTTGAATTACGTGATTCTGATGATGTTACATTCAATTAACTTGTTTGCAACCTTTAACCATATAATACTGTTATCTATTATATTAATACAAATGTAATTTTGATATTGTTTTATTAAGATAATTTTATTATGATACTATTCTTTTGTTCGGTTGTAAATTTTTAGTTTGAGTTTATGTAATACTGTCATTGTTTACAATATAATGATATTGATGTTATATTTAATATAATAATGTATTTCTGATGTTGAAATATTAAGATATTTTTATATGTGATACTATTATATTAAGGTACTGGAATATTGTTATTAATAAGATACTGTTTGTGATATTGTTTTATTAAAATATTATTTTCAATTATGCAATATCAAACAACACATGAACATGTGACTGTAACATCTCTAAATACATAAAAATATTGATGTATGTGAAATAAACGTTGTTTTCTTTTATTTGACAAAAAAATGATTACAAAACAATTATATTTTTTTATATATAAAAACATTATCTTCAACAAAAACAATCTAATTCAAAAAAATAAGAGAAATCATTAATAAAAACTAAATTCACATTTGGAATAATATTCAAGAAGCAACTGTTTACAAAAAATTTCAATCCAGATACTGTCCAATACTAATCAGAATCACTGTCATTATTTAATAACAATAGCATGCTATAAAATTTAAAACTTTATCTTTTACTCAATTGGAAAAAATAAGAATAGTAATCCACTTTTATTACTCATAAAAATAGTGATAAATGTTTGAGTGGCTGACGGTGAGTCGTGAAATGTCGAGGATGAGGTGCAATAGCCGCGCGGAAGAAGATGGTGGCCACGTGCATTACTGCGCAGAAGTTTAATCAAATTAATTATAATTAATATGGGTTACAGGGATAACTACAGAATTACTTGAAATATGATTAAAGTAATACGACTTAAATGCCAAGTTTGAAAAGTATTTTATACTAATTTGAAAATAGACAATTTTTCCATTTTTTATTTTGGCCTTTTTGATAGCTAATAAGGGTCCGTTTGACAGAGATTATAAATTAATATTGGTTTATTTGAGTTGAAATTGTTGATTTTTTATGTTAAAAGTGGGTTAAAAAATCAAAAATAATGACTGAAATAAACTAAAAACAGTTTATAATCCATGTCAAACAAGCTTTTATAAGATGAAAAATGAAAAAGAATAGCGGGCCTTTTTCATTTTTTTCCTTTTATCAATGCAGATTCCTCTGGCTCTTAGTGGGCCTCCGATGATAAATGTTGCGGGAATGTTTGCCTAAGCTTATAAGTAGATGAATTTTACATTTTTGTGTATTTTATTTTAACTGTAAACATCCATGATCCAACCGAATAAGGTTGAAAATAATTACTTAAAAGTTTAGCCAAACATGCTCTCAATTCTCAAGTCGAACCCAAAACCCTAGCGCCGCAACACCACTTATAAGAACTCGCATAAGCAGTCCTCAATCAGGAGCCTGTAGGAGTATCAGTGTATATATGGTTGTACATTCATTCCATTTGTACTACTAATTATATATAGGTTTATCGCTCAACAAGAAGAAGAAGAATCGTATGCAGAGCCTCATCATTTTGGTACAAAGGTAAGATCTCTGTGCGAAAACTGCAAAATTTTCCACTCTTTTTCATTTGCATATTTGGGTTTCTTGACATCTAGTTTCGAGATTTCGTTATAAGGCGAAGGGTTGGAGACTTCGTTTGATGGGGTATGAAGAAAAAAACATTTTTCTTTATATACAGTTAGAAAAAGATAGAGATCATTGTCATCGATTCGCGCTCATTGATATGATATGCAAATCTTGTACCTTTTCTGAGAAATTCGTGTTCGATTGCACGATCCGGTTCGTTTCTTTGTTTCCATTGGAATAATTTAATTTCTCTAAGAATTTTCAATTCAGCAAGACTAATTTTCCCCATTTTATTTTTATTTCTGCATTACAAACTTATCATTTAAGCAGAATGTAGACATTTTGCCTTTTTGGTGTATCACTATTTAATTGACACCTCTTAATGTTTGTTCTTTGTTTTTGCCTCGTTTACTGTTTTTTCAAGCTTGCTATTACCCTGGATTCAATTTTAGTATATGGAACGATGATTTTTCTTATTTCTTTTTTCAGGACTGGTGGAACATAGATGGCAGTTTCATTTCCCAACTGCTTTCAACTGCCGAAAATTTCTTCCAAACGCCATCCTTTTTACTATAACACGGGGCTCAGCTGCCGGGCGTCCCCAGTATATGCTTGTCTTAAAAACTCAGATCCAGATCTGTGCACAGGAGCCAAGGTATATTCACTAATTTTCACTCATTATAACGTTTTAATTTGAACCTGACTTGCCTTGGCTTTTTTACTCTACATTTATTGAATGATTTCTCTTTTGTTGGTGTAAAATAAAAGTTTATCGTTTCATTCCCTATTAGAGATACATCAACGATAATTTTGTACATTTTTCTTCACATAGTTTATGGTGGAAGAATTGATAACGCTTCAAATATACACACACATGCTTTGGCATTATGTCTTTTTCTTGGATGATGGATCTTTGAAGTCTTGCAGAATGAACATGGATTTTAGCAGATTATAAATATTTTATTTTATTGTTCTTAATAGTTATAATAATGATAATAATGTTATACGCATTGTGTTGGCTTTTGTGTCTTTTTTTGTTAATTTCAGATAATTCCAGTATGTTGTGCATATGCTTATTGTACTATCGATCTCTTTCACACCTTCACTCTTAGATTTGAGCCCGAAATACCAGACATTAGTCAGGTGTTTACCACTCTATGGTTAATGCTGTTACATGTCTGGGAAACAAAAGACAGAGAAGAAGAGATGACTGATGGGTTTCTATCAGTCATTTTGATATCTCTTGAAGGTGTTCATCGTTGCTCACTAGTTTTTTGTCTAATTATTTGAGCTTCATCTGGACTTCACATTACTATTTACCCTGTGATAAAGCACGTAACTTCTTTATTGGGGGGGAGGGTTAATAAATTTTTTTCCTTTTGATCTTTTGCAAGTTCTATCACGAACCACGGCTAATGCCTAGGCTGTGACCATGGCTCTAAACCAACTGAGGTTAATGTTATAGAACGTTCATGCTTGTTCTAAAGTTGATACACTCAACTAAAGTCTGGCGTGTGCTCAATCAAGCGTAGTGTATTGAGATTTTTCAGCTTGGGTCAAGTAGCATGGGAGTTGGAGAACTCACTTGAGCTTGCTTTGAGTGGCTTTATAAGGAGGAAACTGTCATACGCTGTCCTGGTGAGACCATGCACGGGTCAATGTTTCAACTTTCAACTTAATGGACCAGCATGTACAGTCTGCTAGTGGGTTGGTCTCTTCTAGAATGTCCACACGGCATGGTGCTTTATCCTTCCCCATCCATGTAAAGTTAGTTGGAAATTAAAACAACCTGTACAACATTTTAGAAACAATAGCCTTAAAACCCCAGAAAGGACAAACAAGTTCATGTCTTAGTTGTCCTGGGGCCTAACCTAGAGTCGTAAGCCTTGACAAATGACACTCAAGGTGGAGACGTCTTGGCGTTTGATGAAACCCTCACGTGAGGCACGCCTGGAGGCAGCCTCAGATAGCTTTTATAGCAATGTACCAAACATGAGAGAAAGGGAGGGATCCGTCTATAATTGGGAAATGCACAGTTCCTTTTCCCTCCTATCTACCAAACCTTCTACTAATTGTAGATCAAGAACTCAAACTAGCACGTCTTTGGTAATCCAACTGGGTTTATTCAATTTTTGGGAACCATTTGGCTTTCTCATTACCATCTTGATGGCCAGCTGCTTGATTACTGGTACCACATGAATATTAGGAACCGTCTCTCTCTCTCTCTCTCTTTTTTTTTTAGTAATTTAGGCTTGTATAGTTGTATTTACTTAACTGTTTTCTTCTCCTCATCATGGATTTTATCAGACATAGGCAGGTGTCACCGCAGTTGTGGTTGTGGGGACCGTTGAATGTCTGGCATAGAAAACAAAGTGTTCATCGTTGCCACTAGTCAATTTTTATTGATAAAGTGGGCTACATCTGAACACCACATTGTATGAAAAGAGACATTAATTCTTTGCAGTTTCTGGTAGTCTATTTTTAATGATTAAATGAGTTATTTATGAACACCACGTTTCTTTCAAGGAGACATACATGGCTGGAAAAAGAGATTTAAGTTGAGCATTAACCATTTCGTTTATCAGACATAGGCAGGTGTCACTGCAGTAATGATTGCAGTGTCCGTTGAATGTCTGGTATAGAAAAGAAAGTGTTCATCGTTGCTGCTAGTCAAATCTTAATGATTAGATGAGCTACATCTGGACACCACAATTTAAGAATGGAGACATACTTGGCTGGAAAAAAAGATTTAATGTTAGCAGTAACCATTAGTTGGGAAATGACCACGTAAAACTTGTTTTATAAATTTTGGTTTTTTCACTTATCTTGAACCTTTTGGACATATTTCTTTCTTTTTCAGTTTGATGGTTATTCTCTGAACAGTCCATCCATTTTTTGATCAACAGTTAATATTTTTTGGTCAATGAAAATCTAATACGATGCATGTAGTGTAGTATATTAATCTTTTTATCCATTCTAATTATTATCAAAAGGGAGGTCTAATCAAGTATCAGCATCTCCACAGTGAAAATCTAGTACGATGCGTGTTATTGTACTTATCCTGTATGGTTTTCTGGATCATTCTTAAAAGAGTGTTCCAAATTCCCATGCAGAGATCCAGTTTGCTTATCTTAATTGTGGAACATGAATATATTGCAATAATTTGTTGTTAATTTTTTGTTGACATTTTCATTTTCATCTAACAAGATTAATTTAGGTTGATCCATTGTTAGATAGTGTCAAATGGGACGATAAAGGTTTGGCGGTGGCAATAGCTCAAAATGTTGATACGGGAGCTGTTTTAATGCAAGGGTTTGTCAATAGGGAGGCACTTCTAACGACTATTTCCTCTCGAAAGGCAACATTCTATAGTAGGTCAAGGTCAGCTTTGTGGACAAAGGGAGAGACATCCAATAATTTCATCAATGTTTTCAATGTCTTTCTTGACTGTGATCGTGATTCTGTAAGTTCATTTACAAAGATTATCAAGGACTTTTTTTTTTAATTATTATATGGAGTAATTGTTTGTACTATTTGCCAGATAATTTATCTTGGGAAGCCTGATGGGCCGACTTGCCACACGGGTTCTGAGACTTGCTATTACACCTCAGTTTCCAATTTCTTAAATAAACCAGAGGTAATACATTTTTTTCTTCTTCTGGCTTACTCTTGATTGTCTTGTTAATTAATGCAGACCTTCACTAAGTTACCTTTTAATTTTTTTGTGAAGTGAATGGACAATGGTGTATTTATATTGCCTTTTCTTATTTGTAGGTCGATGAAAATAAACTTGCATTGACAACTCTATACTCTTTAGAATCTACAATATACCAACGGAAAGAGGAATTATCAGAATCTCCAAATGGCAAACCCTCCTGGACTAAACGCTTGTTGCTCGATGACAAGTTACTATGCTCGAAAATCAGGTATCACAATCAACTTTCTCAGTATTAGTATCAATATGAAAGAGTAATATTTGAGGGACTACAGCATGTTTGGCTAATCTTAAAGGTTCACTTTTGGGAAATTGGCGCAAATGGTCCTTAACCTTTGCTTTTAGTGCAGAAATAGTACCTAACATTTACTTTTTGGTACATAAGTCCCTAACCTGTGTGTTTTGGTGTGCAATTGGTTTTTATTTGATGAAAAAACAAATATGTTCTTAGTTTTAATTAGAAAAAAGTTGTAATTGAATTCTTAACATTTGCAAAAGGTGTAAATGGTTCCGGTTCATTAATTAAATAATATTTAATTTAACATATTAAATATATCATTATAATCGTGTCAATTAAATTTTTTATTAGAGAAAAATGTAAAATTATTGTGTTTTAAGTATATGTAATTACTATGTAGTGAAAAAATCTTCAATAAAAATTAAATTAAATAAATAACAAAATGACGTATATAATTTTATGATATTGAACTAATTTATTATCTTTTTTAATATAAAAATAATAATAAAAATTAATCTACTCATTGTGTTCTTTATTTTTGAAAAAGTATAATATGAATTATACAATTAAAACTTTAATATTTGTAGATAATAAACGAATAATTCAATTAAAAAGTTTGTGGAGCTTTTCATGCAGGGAAGAGGCGGATGAGTTGTGCCGAACCCTTGAGGAAAATGAGGACAAATCAAGGAGTGCCTCAGAAATGGCAGACGTGCTCTATCATGCCATGGTTTTATTGGCTCGCAGAGAAGTTAAAATTGAAGATGTTCTTCAAGTCCTCCGAGTGAGGTTTGAGCAATCAGGCATTGAAGAAAAAATAAGTCGGAAACAATAAAATTAATCTCATTATGTTGTCATTCATCTTCTAGAGGGCACTGTGACAGAGCATTATGCAATCACTTAAAATATTATGAATATAAATTCAGTAAATCATATCCATATAAGCAATGAAAGATGTTTTTAATCATATATTAAGCCATATATGGGCCAAGGAGCTAAAAATCCGTACAATATAAAATATTGAATGAAACGTGATATTGATGCAGACGAAAAGTTCTTGATTTATCATGTAAGATATTACCCCTACGAAATACACCCACTCAAACTGTTGTTTTGTTACATTTATGTCCTGCTTTTGGTCATCTAGGTTTTGGCTAATTTAATTTTGTTTACAAATTTATTAGAAGGGTGAAGTCTATATTAATAATTAATTAACTACATATTTTAGGAACTGCCAATTTTTATCAACTTTTAAATTATACTTTCCATTAATTTTTATCAATTTTTAAATTATACTTTCCGTTAGTTTTTATCAAATTTTATGAAAATAAATTAATTTTATACAAAATCAAATGGATACTTAATGTTTTAATTTGTTAGTCAACAATCTTTAATTTGTTGCTGGTTTTCTATGTTATTTTAATGTTGGCTTTCTATTAAGAGAGAGTCGTGTTGATCTCCTGTCCCTAAGTATTTGGCCCACCTGCTGAGATGTCAATGGGTGGGCAGTTCAAGATAAAGATGGGTCACATGCGGATTTTATCATGGACGGCCCAATATTCTTGCCCCTTGGGAACAGGAGATCAACCCTAAGAGAGAGAGAGATAATTTAATGAAAAAATAAATAGAAAGCTATTTAACATCTAAAAATTGGATGGCTTTTTACAATAAATAATGTTACATGGGTTTTGTTCCTTACACCTCATTGCTACATTAGTTGGACATTCAAAATAGAAGGTAGCATTGAAGATGTTCTAACCTTGTATTGAAGTCTACGTGACAAGTAAAATTGACGGAATTTCAGTACATGTAGTACTACGTTTATTGAATAAACAATCAAATTAAAAATTCATCTATAATTAGTCTATCTAAAATTACTATTACCACTTATGTGACATTTATTATTTTTAAAAATAAAAACTCATATAACGGACTTTTTTTAATAAAATATTGATTCACTCTATCTAGAAGTTTGTCTAAACTTTAGACGGATTTCTAGACGAAGTCTATTTTTGGTGTGCTACATTAGTTAGATGAAATCCTCATCAGCATGCATTGGACATGGTTTTTTTTAATAAATGTCTATCTGTGCTTATGTGGAGCATATCTAATGCACTCCATCTATTGTAGTTTACGTGGCAGGTAAAATAGACGGAATTTCAATCTATATTGCACTATGTCTACTGAGTAGACGGTCAAATTAAAATTTTATCCCCAATGGGTTCCATCTACAACTAATATTACCACTTATGTGGCATAATTTTTTATAAATTGGCGGATCTTCAATTTTTATTTCATTCGTCCGACTTTTTTTTAAGAGTTAATTACGCTAATGGTTTCTATTCTTTCAGGTTTGTAACGATTTCATCCCATTCAATTTTTTTAGCAGATATCATTTTCATCCTTTCATTTATTCGCACAGATGGTCTCCAAATCACTATTTTTCACTATTTTGACAATTTGTTGACAATTTTGCCATTTGACTTAAATAAATTAAAATGATAGAAAAAAGAAAATACAATGAAAATATTGCAATTGGATCCTCAACTTTTTCAAAAGTACAAATAAAATCTTAAATTATTTTATTTTATTCAGATAAGTGTTCTTTTTTCTATCATTTTAATATATTTAAGTGAATGGGTAAAATGGTCAAAGAATTGTCAAAATAGTGAAAAATAGTGTTTTAGAGACCATTTGTGTGAACAAATGAAAGAATGAGGATGATATCTACTAAAAAAATTGAATGGAGATGAAATCGTTACAAACTTGAAAGAATGTGGGACCATTAGTGTAATTAACCATTTGTAAAACAAAATATTGAGTTGAATTTAAATTTGTAGAGTCACTTCGTCTAAATTTTGGTGTGACACACACATCAGCTAGACGGAGTCTCCATCAGTATGCATTGTAGATGATTTTTTATAACTCTGTATATCTGTACTTATGTAGCACGTTTAAAAAGTAATAAACGTCTAAAAATACACTCTTTCTATTGATGAAGTTTACGTGGAAAATAAAATAGACAGAATTCGAGTCTATGTGACACTACGTTTATTGAATAGACGGTCAAATTAAAAATTAATCTTCAATGAGCTCTGTCTAAAACTAATATTACTACTTATGTGATATTAATTTTCTTTTTAATTGGTGGTCTTCAAATTTTATTTTTCTCTTCCAACTTTTTTTTTTTTTAATAAATAAAATGCTGAGTTGGATTTAAATTTGTTAAGTCACTCCGTCTAAACGATGGAGACTATTTTCTGATATATCACATCAACTAGATGGATTTATCGTCAACATGCATTGGAGAGAAATTTTTTTTAACTGTCTATTTATGCTTATGTGGCACGTCTAAAAAAATACTAGACGAAGTGCATTGAAGATATTCTAAATATGCATTTCCAAACACGTTTATAAACTTGTCAAAATTAGTTTTATCCATACATTGCGCATGATTATTTTTTTTTTTTCAAAAAAATTTATCAGAACAAAACAATATGTTTGTTTTGGGATAAAACCAGTAAGAATATTTCGTTTCTAGTCGATTGCCATTTTTATTACATTTTAGATGTTTATCAATTCATTTATTGTATTTTGTAGAGCTGGCAAATGTGTTCCCAACTTGTTAGAGCAAGGCTAGGGATAGTAAAAGAATCTGCCGACCCGAACCCACCCCGCCCCGCCCCGCAATAGGGGTGGGTTTGGGGCAGATTTTTCTGCCCCGGGCCAGGTACGGGGCAACCCCGCCCCGCGACCCGCCCCTAAAAAAAGAAAAAAAAATTTTTTTTTTTGAAAAATTATAAAATATAGAAGAAATCATGATTTTCACTAAAAATGGACTAAAAAAGAATCGAACTCTGGTTAAAACTTATAAACTACTAACCTTAACCACTACACCACAACCAAAATCTTATAATTTTTTTTGTTTTGTTTGGTACAAATATTTAAAAAAATTGTATATATATTTTTTTAATTATTTTTCAGTTTAAAAAAAAAAAAAATTTGCGGGGCGGTTGGCGGGTCCAACGATCGCCCCGCCCCGTGAATTCGCGGGTCGCAGGGCGGGATGGGGCGGGGCCGACTCGCCCCCGCCCCATTGCCATCCCTAAGCAAGACCACACATGAAACTGGATTGGGCTAGTTTTGTATGGGCCAGAAATATGCTAGCCCATTCCAGCCCATTGATCCAACTTGGTCTTAATTTTCTTTTTTTTTTAAATAAAATTTTTATACAATCTAATACATTAAATCAAATACAATCTTAGATAAATTTAGACTATGGGCTTGTTCGGTATAGATTTTTTTTCAAAAAATAGATTTTTTTGTCTACTTTATTGATATTTCAAACTTTTTTGTAGTATAAAAAGTTTGAAAAGTTAAAAATAGTAGGCAAAAAAATAGGTTTTTGTGGGAAAAAATAGAACCGAACAAGCCCTATATATTTTGAGATTTTTAAAGAGATTAATTTATAAAATTGGAACTCTCATGTATTAGTCAATAAATAAACGTCAATTTTCTTTCAAAATAATATTTTTTTTTGTTAATTGTAAACTATTTTTAGATATTAAAAAAAAAGTACAAATATTATAATCATGCTAGTCTTATTACTTTGAGATATAAGCATGTTTGGCTTAAATTTAAAAATTTACTTATAAGTAAATTTAAAATAAATAATTAACTTGTCAAACCAAATATATTTTGGATTGAAACTTAAATTAAAATAAATTTTAATTAAATCAAAACAATTTTATGTTGGATCTTAAGATTTTTGGACTAATGTTTATTGGTGACTTAAGTTTAGATCATTTTATATTGATATTATTTGGATTATGTATTGGAGCTATTCACAAAATGAGTGATTAGTGTTAAACAAAAAAAAAATTCAAAATCGAGTTGTTGGTCGGGGCTATATTGGCCCGATTTTATTTGGGCCAGGGTCAACCCAACCCAACCCAAAAAATCGAGTTATACGAAGACCGGCAAATTTTGGCGCCTCTAGTATTTTGTATTGTATATTTGTATTAGCGCTGCACCATTTTTACACCATTCATATATTTGTAATTTATGACAATTCTTATAAAAGGAATTTTGAAATGTGCCAAAAGTAAGTACTGAAAATATGACAATATTTTATAATGTTTGTAAATATGTTATTTTTTAGATGTAAAATTTTAAATATATCATTTTTGTGTGGTTAAAATTTAACAGTAGTAAGAGTCATATAATAGCTTCTAAGAGAAGTTATCAGACAAAAAAATTAACAAATCGACAATTGATTTTTTTTAAAAAGATAATCAACAGATGAGTCTAAAAAATTGATATTTGATTTTTTTAAATCGAGAGTTTAATCAAAACAATCGACCAAAAATGAGCACAAATTTGTCCCTATTTAATTTGTGCTCATTTTTAAATCGACGGTTTAATCAAAACAATCGACAAAATGGACGGCCATTTTATCGATGAATAGACGCATTTTTTTTTTTCCTATTTGTCTGTCTGTTTTCGATCAAATGTAATCAATTTCATTTTCCAATAACAAAATATATCAACAAATTAGATAAATAAAATTTGTAAATTAAACTCAATATCTAATACAATCCACTAATATACAAATTAAATAAAAAATTACTTAACATAAAATATATCGACAAAAAAATAGAAATACAATATATCAAATTTAAGTATCAGATAATTATCTACAACAAAAATAAACTAATTTTTTAATAGTTCATAAGTGATTTCAAAAATTCAAATCGGTTGACTTTTTCAAATGACTCAAAAATCGGTGATATGTATTAGAATTTAAGATAAGAATAAGAGAATTCGACCACAAAAATAACAGATGAGAGTGAGAAATAGAGTTTAGGACGGCGGCAATGGTAGAAGAAGTGAGGAGGGAGAGAGTAAGACTAAGAGTGAGCGTGAGAATATAACAAAATAAATATAATAAATATTAAATTAGTAATCTAGGGTAATTTTATTAAAAATTTAAATTTGATCGAATAATCAAATATTACAAAAAAAAAAAAACATTTTAAAAGACATTTATAAAATTAAGTAGTTTGTCAATCCTTTTCTTTTGAGGGTGTGTTTGATTGTAAGGAAAAAATTTAAGTGGAAAGAAAATGAATTCTATGAATTTGAATTGCCAAGAAATTATTAATTGAAAAAGTTTAATTTAGAAAACAAATTTTACCTAGAAATAATAAAAAATTTTACTTTGAAAAAAAAAGGTTGCAATCAAACGTATAGTTGAAAAATATGTGGAAAAATGCTTTTTCCATAAAAAATAATGTCTACCAAATATATCAATTAAAAAATAAGTAAAAAAAAGCTTTTTTTCATAAAAAACTTTTGACAATCAAACCCGGCCTAATATCTAACTTTAGACAAAAGGCCAAAGGGTCACCCTCCATAGTACTATGAAATTAATTTATTGAACAATATTTTGATGCGACAAGACTGTAATGGGCTTCTAATCAGCAACAAGTTGCACTTTCATGGATATAAACTTGTCGATAATGACAATAACAATAATAATGATAATGATAATGATAATGATAATGATAATGATATATTTGTTAGTATTTATAAATAATTAAATTATTTTTTTATCTATATATTTTATAGAATTTATAATTTTTTATTTATTATTTATCAATACATTCTGTAAAATCTATTGCTTATAATCTATAAAATTTGTATCAAATATGCTCTAATGATTTTCTTTGATTTAATATTTTAGAGATTTAATATTTTAGATCAATTAGTTCAATATTAATATAAAAAAAATAATGATTATAATAAGATTTTAATCTAATAACAAAACACATCAGTAAAAATCAATGTTTAAAAAATCAGACTGACCATCGATTTGGAAAAGACAACGGGTCAATAGTCAAAAGGTCGAACCGGCTTTAATTAAAAAATTAGAAATTAATCCAAAAATCTCACAATTTCTAAAAATAAGTTATTTGTAAATAAACCAACATTTATAGACAAAATTACTCACAAGATTGGCTTTAAATAGACTTTTCATAAGTTTCAATTAAAAAAATAAAAATTAATCAAAAAATTTCAAGAAAAAAAATAAGGAACAACCGAAAAAGAAGAAGAAGAACAATGAGAAAAATGAGAAAGAAATCAGAAATGAGTGATTTTGTCCTAAAAAAATTTTGAATTGGAAAACAGGACTAATTCTACAAAGTCGCAATTTAAATGCTTAAAACTCTGATTTTTGGTCTGATTTTCTGATGCCGGTTTAAATTGGTAGATGTCAATGGCCCAATCCTAAATTGTAATTCTAAAGCCTATTTTATTATATAATGAATATCTCTAAGAAAGATTAAACAATTAAAATGAATACTACAAAATAAGAAAAATAATAATTTAAGAGATGAGATGAGAGGTCTGCAATTCTATTTTAAATAAGTAGAGGTAAACTTTCAAAAAATTTAAAAATAACATACTATAAATGCAGTTTATTTTGTATACGGGTTGAGTCAGATTATTTATTTCAACCCAAACTAAACCAACTTGAAATGGAATTCCCCTCACAGCAACAACAACTTGAACCGATCTGCTAACATGTAGAAAATCGAACCAACTCGACGTGAGACAGTTCGGTTCAATCGAGTTGGTCGATTTGACGGTAATTATGCCCATCCAATTGTGTTGATTTGATTTGATTCGATTCGATTCGATTTTGGGCCTAAATTGAAACTAAACTGATCACATCGGTTTGATCATGGTCTAAACCAAACCAACCTGTTTTGTGCGTATAAACCGACCCAAATCGAACCGATCAATATTGAGTTGGTTCGATTTTGGTTAGGCAGTTTGGGCTTGGACCCAAATGGCAAATTGCACTGTTAAGTATTGACTAAAAAAATTCAATAATTACCATAAAGGCACAAACTTTAAATTGTAAATGACAAATGAGAGAGAAATTGCGTGAAGTGAATATTTTGATCTCTTAATTGAGTTGGGGAAGGTTTGTTTTCAATTGGGGGACGGGTTGGGTTTTATTGGAGTTAGTGGTTGTGTTAAAAATATAGGCTTTGTGCTAATTTACGAGTGTGGTTCATTTTGTATACAAGTTGGATCAATTTATGTATCTCAACCTGAACTGAACTAAGCCGAAATTGAATTTGCCTCACAACAACCAAAACCGAACCGCTAACATATGAAAAATCGAACCAACTCGACTCGAGGCGGTTTGGTTTGGTCGAGTAGGTCGATTCACTATAATTATGTCCACCTCTAAATACAATGTATGTAATTTAAAACTTTATAAACCTACACGACTTATGCTTGTGAAGAAAACATTTTTTGACTTTTTAAATTTTTACATATTAAAATAATTGTGAAAATTTTCATCCTCATCATCTTATTCTATCAATTCATCTATACCCAAACTCCCATCCAAACAAAATAGAAAAAAAAAAAAAAAAAGAAAGGAAAAAGAAAAAAGAGGAGAAATCTCACATGTATCTCTATAGAAGGAAGAATTACGTGTTTCAAATTAGTGGATTAAACACAATTAGATAAGGCTAAGGAAAAGAGATTCTTAATATATTTTTCATTTTTGTTGTCCTATCTTAATCTATCACGACCAACATGTCATAAAAAAAATTATCTAATGTGCATTTAGCTTCGCCTCCCTAAAATAGAATTGCTATCTACAACTATAAATTATACCTAGGAAAAGGGCTTCATATATGCAGATACAATGCACGTAATTTTATACTTCATAAATCTAAATATCTAATTGTCCTCTTTTCAACTTTCTCATCTCATTCCATCAAAAAGCATCCCAAAAATAAATAAAAAGAAAAAAAAAAGAACAAATGCAAGCAACCAAAGTTTATGATTGGATTATCGTATTAGGAGTGCCATTATAGAAAATTATCTTCCGCGTACTAAAGTTGATTAGTCCTTGTTTGATTATGTTTAAATTATAATTTAAGTTGGTCAAATTAGTCGAAGATATTTTTTATCTGTACATTTCGTAAAATCTACAACTTACTACTCACCTTTTATCCACCCATTTATTATAATCTAACGTGCACTAATGTTGTAAACATTAAGGCCATACTCGGTAGACATTTTTTCCTCAAAAAATCCATTTTTTTGTTTACAATTTTTGACTTTTCAATTTTTTTACACTACAAAAAAAATTTAAAAAGTCAATAAAATATAAAAAAAAACCCATTTTTTCTTTAAAAAACTACACCAAACATGGCCAAAAAGAAAATTTGAAAATGAAAAGATATGCTATATATAATTATATTATATATGTTTTATTTATGTACAGTGGACTAGTATGCAATAAATTATAATACAGTACTGAGAATGGATGATAACATCATCATGCGACTTTATTATTCATTTTCAAGATAAAATAATGGAACCGTTAACCGTCATCTCTCAACTGACCGCCCATGCATCTATCTCAATGTTTTAAAATTTAAAAATCAGTAGGAAGAGTATGTTTGACTAATTTTTATTATTTTATTATTTTTTATTTTTTCTCATCTAATCACTTATTTTATGAAACTTACATTTCTGCCCACAACATTTAGTTTCATGACAATATGGTATGGGAACATTGGGAATTTATTATAGTTTGCATTTTTAAATTAATATCTAACAAATATATGGGTAAATAGCACAAAACGTCCCTACCTATTGAGGGTATTGTGGAAAACGTCCCTACCTTCAAAATTTTGACATTTTCACCCTTACCTACTGGATTTCCAAAACAAAACGTCTTTACCTTCAAAATTTTGGCATTTTTCACCCTTACCTACTGGATTTCTTGCGCAAAACGTCCTTCAGTCCAAAAATCAGCCATTAACTTAGGGGTAAATTAGTCCAACTATTTTTTTCACATATATATTACTTCTTTTAAAATTGGGGAGCTTCCCATGCAATTTTTCAAAATTGCATGGCAGCCCCCGACCCCAAATCTGATTCGAGAAATAGGCCTGGCAGAAAGAATTTCGAGAAACGTTTCTTGAAATCGTACCCATGACCATCAAGAAAACAAGCTAGAAGCTTTTCCCTTGTTCACCATTCGACCTATATATACATACATAATCGGCTAATCGCACAGTTTTAAAAAACCCAGAAAACATGGGTGTGGATTATTACAATATTCTCAAAGTTAACCGCAATGCGAGTGATGATGACTTAAAGAAGGCCTACCGCCGCCTGGCCATGATTTGGCACCCGGACAAAAATGCTAACAAGCTAGAAGCCGAGGCCAAGTTCAAGCAAATTTTCGAAGCCTACGACGTTTTGAGCGACCCAGAAAAGCGCCAGATCTACGATCTATATGGCGAGGAGGGCCTCAAGTCCGGCCAAGCTCCACCGCCCAAACGAAGCGCCCGAGGTTATGGGAGTAATCAGCAGCGTCCTGACCCGAATTTTCGGTTTAATCCCAGGACTCCTGATGATATTTTTGCAGAAATTTTTGGGGAAAGTAGTAATGTTGTTTATGGTAGTAATGCGAACAATGGTGGTGGCAGTGGGGTAAAGAGAGATGGGTTTTTTAGGAGTACAACCACGAATGGTGAGACGAGTTATGGAGGTGGGGAAAATTCAGGTGGTGGGTCGGGGGGATTGAGAAAGACGCCACCGGTGGAGATTTGGGGACGGGGGCTACCATGCAATTTTGGAAATTGCATGGGAAGCCCCCCAATTTTAAAAGAAGTAATATATATGTGAAAAAAATGGTTGGACTAATTTACCCCTAAGTTAATGGCTGATTTTTGGACTGAAGGACGTTTTGCGCAGGAAATCCAGTAGGTAAGGGTGAAAAATGCCAAAATTTTGAAGGTAAGGACGTTTTGTTTTGGAAATCCAGTAGGTAAGGGTGAAAATGCCAAAATTTTGAAGGTAGAGACGTTTTCCACAATATCCTCAATAGGTAGGGACGTTTTGTGCTATTTACCCCAAATATAATTATTAAAGTATTGTGAAATAGAATGCAATATCTCATTGGTACATGCTCTGCTCGGGTGAGTAACACAAGTGCAATACATTTGATGCCAACCTTGTTTGTTGACAAATAGAATCGTCTCATCTTTAAGAGTCGCTATAAATTTTTGCTTGAAAACGACTTTTTAACTAAAATACATTTGATGCTGATTTTGCTTGTTAAAAACAAAACTAGCCGTCTTTAACTAGTAACTATCGTTATTTAACTTTCAAATCTCACTTTCAAAAGTCTTCAAACTTTTGGATTTATTCATTTAAATTAATGAAATATCAAGATTTGACTACAATCATATCCTAGAAATCTCTCCCCACTAATTAAATTATACATTTTTTTCATAAAAAAAGTGACATCTTATATAAATTAGATGCATATTTAATTGAAAAGTTAATGATTAAGGATTATAAAATGTTGTTGACTTAATTGCTACTTTTTTATTGGCTCATAATTGTTTTTCTATTTTTCATGCACGCGTGACAACAAAGACACCCATAGTTGATTAAGTGTATGTTTAACAAATTAGAGAGTACGTTTGGTAAAGAAATGTGTAGATAAAAATGATATTTGACCGATTTATAAACACATACAAATATGTTTTAAAGAAAACAAGATTATCAACATTAAGCATATGTTTGACAGTACTAAAATTATTTTTTAAATATTTGTAAGTTGTGAGTCTTATGATATGTGTGGTTAATAAGTAAAGTAGTAAATTGTGGTTTCTATAAAATGTATAAAAAAGTTTATTTAAATTTAAACTGAGACAAACAAGCTTTTAGGAATATATGAAAAGTTTTGAGGCCCGACCGACGAACATTGAACGTAGCCTAAGAACAAACCTTAACCATCTAAGATAGAAAGATGTTAGAGTGATGAAACCATGTTTGGCGAAACTTATTTTTTATTTTTATACTAGTTAGAACTTACAATTTATTATATACTTGTTATTTATAAATTTTATAAAACCTACAACTTATAAATACTTAAAAACTTTACTAAACATAGACTTAACAATCCACAACACCGAAAATGAGAAAAAAATTACAAGTAATAACGGACAACAGTAAAAACATCGCGACGGCATATAAGAAACAATCTAAGCCGTCAACATGGTAAATTTCAGTTTCAAAATATAAGAACATTTGGAATTAATTATTAGTTTTATTATAGTTTGTAGATCTGTAAATTAAGGTTTACCAATTCAATTATCAGAGTATATTAAAGTAGAATCCGGATCTCCAACTGGAATATACTAGGTTAGTACCACAAGCATAACGCATTGATTTTTGCCTACTCAGACTTGTTGGAAGTTGCATGTTTAATTCACGTAATTGTATTTTAAGTCACAAGTTAATTTCACAAATCGTCACTGAACTTTGTAAAAATCTTCAAAATAGTCGTTAATTTTTTATTATTATTATATTAGTCACTGATAAAATATGGGGACTAAATTTCACTTTTTTCACTGCTATTTACAGTAAGTTAAGGTTAAGGTTAAGGTTAAGGTTAAGGTTAGGGACTTAGATGAATGGTGGATTTAGATTTTTTTCCCCCTTATTCGAGAAGCCGTTAAATTAGTTGTGCTAATTGAGTTTGCCTATAACGCCCATAATTTTCACTGATTTTTATATATTTAATTAATTTCACTACAGAATTTTTAAAATAATAAAATAATTTTATACCAAACAACTCCATTGTTATTCTGAAAACAATTTTTAAACTGTTTAATAATACTGTATAAATGTACAAAAATAAGTATTCAACTTTAAATTCTGTTATATTGGTTTAATAAAGATATACATAAAATAATACATAATTTTGGTTATATTCTATTTATATTTAATTTAACTTTAATTGATAAAAATAATGTAGTTTAAAAGTTGATATATAATATTTACTTAAAATGAAGAGTGGAAGGCAGTCGGAATTTAACGTTATAAAACATATTTCAATATTTTCAAAATCTAAATAGATCTTTTATAGTCAATTGTAACATTTTTTTTAGTTTTCCCAATGATAAATTCATTGAACCACGGTCACATACCTAGTAAACCACCATCTCGTCATCTGAGAATAAACACTAACTTTCAGGATATGTATTGTCACACATACAGTGCAAAACTATATGAGCAAATATGCAAATATACATGATTTTCAATAATTTATTTCATTATGTTCTCATTATCAGAATTGACTACTTTCTCGATATCTTGAGTTGATCTCATATTTACATATTATTAGTTTTTTATGAATCTCAGTATGTTGTACCGCATGGCTCAAATATTAATATAGCCAATAACAAATGTATTATGTCTAATGTTTTTAGGTTTGTGATAGTTTCAAACATAACCCAAGATACCACAATGCACCTGTCGTCACATTCATGGCTTAGGAGACCCCACCATTGATAATTAGAAATTAGGCTTGGCCTATGTAAACCAAACAAGAAGACAAGATTGACATCATTTAAGAAGAGAAATTTTGGAGAATTTAGGAGAATCGTTCTTTGATGATCAAATGGAAAATTGGAAGGCATTGTATATAGCTTTTGGATATTGGATATGACCATTATTCAAAAGCTATGTGACCTCCAAATTCAAGTAACATCTTATATAAATTAAAATATTAATTATTAAGCATAAAAATTCATTGTTGACCAAATTAATTGCTACTTTTTTTTTTTTGGCACACGATGCTTCTTGTTCTTCAATCACATGCATGCATGTGTGATTGAAGTGAATTTGTTTTCTTGTTTTTACATTTTCAGAAAAAAAAGAAGAAGGTGAAATTCTTGTTAGATATCATGGAATTTCATATATAAAAGACATAAAAATTATGAAAAGTAAACTTGTATCTAGTAGAAAAAATAATCAAGAATTAAAAAACACAATGCACCAGTAAAACTTAAACACGTGCATGTTTGGTTAAGCTTAAATAAAAGTTACTTTTAAACTATTTAAATAACTTACTTTTCAATTTAAATAAAAAAAATACTTATTTTAAAAGTTACACTGTCTTACCATCATCAACATATTTGACTAAACTTAAAAGATGTCTTTATGCATCTTATTCTGACAATACCCCTTTCCACTTTAGCCACACACGCTCCAAGATAAACTAACTTTTTTATTTTCAACTTAAGAAATCCAAAAAATGAAATAATTGAGGCCAATTTGATTAAACTTGACTAAGTTATTTATTATTTCCTCAATTCGTATTTTTTGAAGTCACCGTCCTATTCTTTGAATAAATAATAAAACTTCAAAATGCACAAGATTGAATTTGATTTGAAAAGTATAGTACGTGTTTCTTTGCAAGAATCAAAAAATTTAAAACAATAACACGTCAACTTTGTTGTTTCATTTTGCCTTGGGGACCTATTTAGGGACGGTGACGAACCGCATAAAAGTTTATACGTCTATTCCATCAAAACTCAATTCAATTTAATTTGACACGATTTATGCTACTCATTCTTCTCTCTCATTCGAATTGAACCGACCCAATTTTAGCTACTGACATGCACTTTCTATGCATCTGTTATGTATGTACATTGTCTCTACATATGTTACAAGTAAACACGGCTACAATTTACACATCACAGACATTGGCCTAAAATAAAAATCTCTCTATTTCACTGTACATGAACGTCTTCAATTATTTTGTTTCCTTGTTTGTCTGTTGTGGGCCGCAGAAAGAGTTATTAATGCTTACTCGCCAATCCAACATCTCACTCACGCCAATCATCCCTTTCTCTGCAAAGTTCGTTTCCTGCACAACAAATCCCCTTTCAACTCTCTCTTGCATTTATTAAATTTTTTTTTTCTTTTCATTTTTAACCTTCTGTGTTTCTTAGCTGTTGTAAGATTTGCAGAGTATAAATGTAAACTTTATGTTTCTTGAAGAAGTCTTAGTTTCTCAGTAATGTAACTGTAGAAAAGGTACAATCTTTAGTGGTGTTCTGCTCACTTTTAATGCCCATTTGCTCAAAACTGATTTAAATCACTCTTTTCAGTATTTTTAATCATGGGTTCTCGCTAATTTATTCGGATTTCTTGTTTTCTTAGTGTTTTTGGCATTCCCATTGTTTACATTCTCTAAAGTTTTGGTATGTAAATCTTACCATGTAATTGATCTTGAGTCCTCATTTTTAATTTTTCTCTTGAATTTTGGCGAAAAGTAGTTAATGAGTAGGAAGCTTTTTGGGATAATGTAAGAAAGGTGTTAAAGTGATGGATCTGAGCTTTATTGAAGTCAGCCGTTAGTTTAGTTCTTGGCAGATGTAAAGAATTTTCTTGATTTGTAATGGATTCATCCGTCAAAATCTTATGTGTTTCTACATATACAATGAATCCAAATATCAAGCAAATTTTTTTGGAGGGTTGAATCAAGAATTCTATCCTTAATCTGATTGTAATTCATTGCTAACCTGTTCTTTTGTTCTTTTTCCAAACACCAAAATTATTCTTTTCAGATTCATTAAAATGTAAAGTTCTTAAACTTTATATACAAATTTATTCATGGACCCAATGGAATGGTCTCGAGTATAAATAATTAATGATAATTACCTAGTGTTATTATGAATTTTTGTGAATGATCAAGTAGCTGTTGTCTTTCTGCCCACACTTTCTTTCATATGAATATTAGCTATATTGATATTGGCCTCAGTCCCTTCGATTTTGTTTCCAAGTTTAGTGTTATTCCAATTTCTCGCTTGTCCCAAATAAAAAAGAATTAAAAAAGCCGTTCCCCACCTAAATTTGGAGTTACCATGGAAGAAACATTTGTTCCCTTCCGTGGAATTAAGAATGATCTTAAAGGAAGGCTTCTCTGCTACAAACAAGACTGGAGTGGTGGACTACGCGCAGGTATAAGGTTTGTGATTTATACCTTACCTCAAATGTAAATTCAGATAGACGTTTTTGTTTATCCTATAAAAAATTTATATAGATGATTTTATCCTGTTCTTGGAGAACTTGTATGATAAGAATTATTTGATCCTGATGTCCTTCCTTCTTAACATCATTCTAATGAATTATCTTGTTACTCAAAATAAATAGCCAAGTCTAAATTCTTTAGCTCTTATTTATACTAACTTGAATGTGCAATAATAAGCATTATGTTGTTTTGAAGGATCCTGGCTCCAACAACATATATATTCTTTGCATCGGCAATTCCTGTTATTTCTTTTGGAGAGCAACTTGAAAGAGATACTGGTAGGACTGTTTTTTCTTGAATTTTTGCATTACTGTTCTCTTCTTCAGCGTATGTTTGGTATGCAGCAGGATATGACAGTATTATATACAAGATTTTAGCTTCTTTTTCTTCCTTAATACTGTCCACTACTACACACTACTCCTACCAAACATGCTTTTAATGTTATATTTGCTTAGATATGCTAATTAATGATCCATTATGGCAGATGGAACCTTAACTGCAGTGCAAACGCTTGCATCCACAGCAATTTGTGGCGTGATCCACTCAATTGTTGGCGGACAACCACTCCTCATATTAGGCGTAGCTGAACCAACGGTTATAATGTACACTTTCATGTTCAATTTTGCAAAAGATCGAAAAGATTTGGGACAGAAGCTATTCTTGGCTTGGACAGGATGGTAACCTCTCTGCACTCTTGAAACATTGACTCAGAACATGTCTGGCTAAGACTAAAAAGAAAAGAAAGGTTACATTTAATCAACTTTTTTGGCCAAACATGTTTGAGCTTTTTTAGAATTTACTTTTTTTTTTTCTGGAGATTTCTAGTTCAAAAACTCACTCTTTAAAGCTGAGCCTTTACTCTCCACATAAATACTTTTACCTTTTGTAGTCTTGGCCAAACATGCTCTCGAAATCTGATGTCAATTATTGATGTTAACACTGTGATACTTAGGGTTTGCGTATGGACATCCCTTTTGCTTTTCTTGCTGGCAGTCTTGGGTGCATGCTCTCTTATCAATCGGTTTACACGCTTGGCTGGTGAATTGTTTGGTCTTCTAATTGCAATGCTCTTTATGCAGGAGGCTATTCGAGTGAGTATAACTGAACTTCTTTTTCTCCTTTACAGTATCATTATTAATATTCGATTGCTTGCCACAATTTTCCGAAAATCGTTCTGACTAGCAAACTTCCCTGATCATTGTTCTAAAACTTTGTACTCTTGAAATCTTTAGCTAATAAATAATTATTGAATCCTCAAAATCAAAGGAATAATTGCATTTTGTTAACATGATCAACTAGGAATCCCAACAGGTGAATATTTCTACTAGTTTAAGAATTTCATAACCCATGTTTATTGGTTTTCCTAGTTGCTTATGCTATCAGAAATTCTCGGTAGTTCTATATTCACTGTACGGGGTTCTTTTCTGCCATCTAACTTCTTAAGCAACATCATAAAACTAGTTAAATTCTTTGCTAGGGCGTAGTGGAAGAGTTTGGCATCCCTCAGAGAGGAAATTCTAACCAGACTGCTTTGCTACCTTCCTGGCGCTTTGGAAATGGAATGTTTGCATTGGTTCTGTCCTTCGGCCTTCTTTTAACTGCACTGAGGAGCCGTAAAGCTAGATCCTGGCGCTATGGAACAGGTGCGGGAATTTTACTTTAGTAATATGGCAAAATAATTACAAGAGAAATAGGATATTTTACAATTCATACGTATGGTTGAATTTTTTCGTTGGTCTGGTTATTTATATATATATATATATTATTTCATGTTAAAACTCAAGCTTTTTTTTCTTTATGCTGAGTTTTGTCTCTTCAATGTAATTTATAGGATGGCTTCGGGGAATTATTGCAGACTATGGTGTCCCACTTATGGTGATCGTGTGGACTGGTGTATCTTACATCCCGGTTAATGATGTTCCACGAGGGATACCACGGCGACTTTTTAGCCCAAATCCATGGTCTGCTGGTGCCTACTCAAATTGGACTGTCATAAAGGTGCTTCAACTTATCATTCTATCAGTGCTGAATATTCTCCAATGCATGCGGATGAAAGGAAAAAATGTTTTTTTCCTGATTCTTTTCTCTGCTTTTTCTTCCATATTACCGAGAATGCTCATTTAAAGAGCAGCACAGCAAGAGAGCTTAAATAGAATCAGTATTAATTTACTGATGCTATCTGAGCACGTGGAATTTGAATAAGAAAATCAATAGATCATAAAATATGGTGATATTCTCTATCTAATGAACAGGGAGCATGCTTTAAAATTTGTATCCTAATGACGTTGACAGGAAATGTTGGATGTGCCTCCACTGTATATTGTTGGAGCATTTATTCCCGCCACAATGATTGCTGTACTTTACTACTTCGATCATAGTGTCGCATCTCAACTTTCCCAGCAGCAGGAGTTCAATCTAAAGAAGCCTTCTTCTTACCACTATGATCTTCTTCTATTGGGGTTCTTGGTAAGCTATTTGATATCAGAATTTGGATTTAACTTATGATATAGTTGCAAATTGCATAAATTACAGAATTGAATTTGCCTCAAGTATACATGCGTACGAACATGTACATGTATATGTAGACACGTGGTGCAGGTTGTTTTTTCTCAAATCTCACTATAACGTTTTATACTGATCAGGTCATATTATGTGGTCTTATTGGAATTCCTCCATCCAATGGAGTCATTCCACAATCTCCAATGCATACAAAAAGCTTGGCTACTCTGAAACATCAGGTACAGTAGGAGAATTTAGGTGCAACCAATTGGTGCATGTTTTATACACGCTACACAATAATGGATAGGACTGGACAAATACTGTAGTAGATTTTAGTTTCTTTTTTCATCGTAATACTGTCCAATGCTAGGTAATCCTCCCAAACAAACATGCCATTAGATTTTCTTTTTCTTTCTTCCCCCATTACTTCTGATAGTTATTTCTTGTTGCATTAAGATTGCCTCTTGTCAGTGTGTATTGCTTCCAAAAATAAGAGCCTATCACAAGTACTCATTTCTTTTTCTCTTTTCAACAGCTTTTGCGTAATAAGCTTGTATCGACAGCTCGAAACAGTATGCGGAGAAATGCAAATTTATCTCAGTTGTACAGGAACATGCAAGAAGCTTACAATGAAATGCAGACTCCACTTGTTTATCAAACTCCAGCTGCTCTGGTATGCTGTGGAAAAGATTTGTATAATATGTTACTTGAGTGGATACAAATAGTTGAACCACCTAAAAGTTAAGCAGTTAGAGATGGTACACATTTACTTATTTAAATTTAGTATTCAACACCCCTTCATGTGCAGCCCGGAATCATTTATATCAAAGGCATGACATATTACAGTTTTCATAAATGGCTGGCAGCGAGATTTGACCACAATCTTTGCCTACTTTGATACCATGTTATCTCAGTTAAAGTTTAAGCTATTAGAGATGAGACATATTTATTTATTTAAATTAGTCTTTAACACAAATATTTCTATCTTTGTAAATTCACGTATTTCTTCTTATTTTAAACCTATGATCAGGGACTGAAAGAACTGAAAGACTCCACGGTTCAACAAGCCTCGAGTGGTGGCTACATAGATGCACCGGTTGATGAGTCAGTTTTTGACGTGGATAAGGATATCGATGATCTTTTACCTGTAGAAGTTAAAGAACAACGCGTCAGCAATCTTCTTCAAGCATTCATGGTTGGTGGTTGTGTTGCTGCTATGCCCCTTTTAAAGAAGATTCCAACTTCAGTCCTCTGGGGGTACTTTGCTTTCATGGCAATAGAAAGCTTGCCAGGAAATCAATTCTGGGAAAGGATATTATTGCTTTTTACTGCTCCAAGTAGAAGATACAAGTAAGTATACTCTAATTTTCGTGGTTGAAAGTTGGATTCTAGTTGTGTTCTTCAGTTTTGAAACTGAATCATAATTTTATGGACTCAAGACAAAGATGCTCGTAGAAAAAAAGAAAGAATCTTCTGAACAGTGCTATACTTTTTCTATTATTTTTCTTTGTTCTTATTGCTATTTGTTGAGCAAATGCATATCTTCTTTGAATTTTGATCTTTGTCAGGGTGCTAGAGGAGTATCATGCAACCTTTGTGAAGACAGTTCCTTTTAAAACAATTGCCTTCTTCACGTTGTTTCAAACGGCTTACTTGCTCCTATGCTTCGGAATAACATGGATCCCAATTGCCGGTGTCCTTTTTCCACTGTTGATTATGTTTCTTGTTCCGGTGCGTCAGTATTTTCTTCCCAAGTTTTTCAAAGGAGCCCATCTACAAGACTTGGATGCTGCGGAATATGAAGAATATCCGGCTATAACTTACAACCTATCCTTTGAAGTAAGTTGCTATTGAATTTATCGTGTTAAAATAGATGCAGGTGACCTGGAAAATTTGCTTTGAAATTGTCTGCCCTGAAGAGGATGCTATTGGTTTGGTCATTTATGTTTGGAAAATTTAAAGATAGGGAAACTGGCTGAACCTTTTTCGAAATAAATTTGGGGTCGACTAGGTGAATCCTTTTAACTTACTTCATTCTGTTCATTGCTAATATACAAAAAGATCAAATAATTTGTCTACCTCTCCTTCTGACATGTTGTACTGAGACAGCATCACTCAGAGCTAAGGAAGATGCTTGTAGTTTTAGAGGTTCCCAGAATCTGTTTTATTACAAGAAATGACCAAATCTTAAAATCTGCGAAGTTATGCTGCTGATTCTTTTTGGATTCAGATGACATAAAAGTCGAAATACTTTAATTCATAACAATTTAAGATGGGGAATTCCATCTTTGTCATTCATCTCACAAATTTTTATACAGATCCGAGGAACTTTGATCAATTTCTCAACTTCTAAACTTTATCCGCTACGTATCTGCAGGATCCAGTAACTCAGACAAGAGCCACCAATATTGATAGTGGTGAGATATTTGACGAGATTATCACAAGAAGTCGTGGTGAGATACGGCATGCCTCTAGCCCAAAAGTTATGAGTTCCACCCAAACTCCACATGAGGAGATGATGCCCGTGTACAGCCCACGTTTGACGCAGAGAGCATATAGCCCCCGGTTGAATGAGATAAGGACGGAAAGAAGCCCGAGATCGAATCAAGGACTCGAAATAAAGCAAACTCCAAGTCCTGGTCCATCAATACTTGGTCAAATCAGTCGGGGTTCGTCTTCAAGCTGATAACATTGAACTGCAGCATTCACTTATTCTAATAGTTAATCGTACAACAGAGGTCATATGTGAAAATACAGTACTTGTGAGGTAAATTGGTTGTTTAGCTTTTTACATAAGTGTATTTTCTTAGTCGTTTTGTGCTTTCTTGTTTATTCGGTTATTGTGGGCTGAAGACAATGGTAATGAAAATATATTTGTGGAAGAACATTCTCCTCCTTAGAGCTTTATCCTCTTTATTTTCTGCAGAAGTAGAGAATGAGCAGAGAAGAGACAAACGAATGTGGAAATTTAGTTTACCAGATTGTTGGCACACTTCGTTAGAAACAACATTCGAGGTTTACGTTTGTTATTTTTAAATATGTTTGGATAACTTACTTATTAGCTAACTTTTTAAAAATAATATTACTGTTAAAATAAGTAACTTACCTACAGGAAGTGCTTTCTACTATGTGTAAATGCAAGATGAGTGGGATGATTTGACGATCGTGCATATGATCATGTCTATCACTCATAGAAAAAAAATGAAATATGTCAAAGTGGTCTCTTGCTTTTTTTTGGTCTCGGGGGGAATTTAACACTATTAAAATGAACTCCGGCTTTGGATAAAATTTCAATGACATGACTAGCACGTTAAGCTGAACATGAGAAACGATAAAGGAAGAGAAATTGAGGGTGGTGTGGTAAAGACTGAAACTTTTGAATTGTAGTGTATAATCTTGTCCCGTACAATACGTGCCCAACTAAAATTTTCCAATACATCTCAGTGTCAATTTAGTGCATTTTTGCTCATAATGGTAAATGCTGGACTTTTTGGAGGAGCAGCCTCATTAGGGCCATCCTCAATTGGGACACCCGTAGATTCTTTTAAGAGATATAAATTTTATATTGATTAAATATTGAAATATGAATCAAAATATAAAAATTTGGACTACTCTTTTTAACAATGTTAAAATTTTAAAATAGAATATTTTAAAAAACTCAAACGAGCATTCGAATTTCAAGATTGACATGCTTAAACGAGCCACCAATTTGTGGTGCACGTTAGCTAATATATAAATGCTTGAATTACTCCTCTTATTAATGTTGAACTGTTAAGATGGAACCTCGTAGATTAACAAATTCCAGTCTAGCATGAAGAGGTTTGAGAAATGCAAATATTGTGGTACCATGAGGAAAGATATTTGAGTAGGCGAAAATGACATCCTAGAGGGTAAGATTAGAAGTGTAAAAATGACTTGGTTGGTCTAGACTAGTCTACCCATCCCAAAAGTTTGGAATATGCAAAGACTAACATAAAGAGGTTTGAGAAATGCAAAGATTGTGGTATCACGAGGAAAGATATTTGAATAGGCAAAAATGACATCATAGAGGGTAAGATTAGAAGTGTAAAAAGGACATGATTGGTCTAGACTAGTCTACCCATCCCAAAAGTTTGGAATATAAAAAAACTAACATGAAGAGGTTTGAGAAATGCAAAAATTGTGGTATCATGTGGGAAGATATTTGAGTAGGCAAAAATGACATCCTATAGCATAAGATTAGGAGTGTAAAAAAGACATGGTTGGTCTAGACTAATCTACCCATCCAAAAGTTTGGAATATGAAAAGAAAGAGACTTGACACGACTATTTTAAGTTGGAGCTATGCTGGATTGGTCTAGACTAATCTACCCTTCCATAAAGATAGACTCGTTTTCTTTATTTATTCCCAAATTATAGGTCACTTACTTTATAGAGTATGTATTAAAAATTTTTTTCTTCTAATAAATCCTTATTTAATTTACATTATTATCAACCAAAATAAACTTAACATATTCTAATTATAATGGGAAAATACATAAATTTATTCACACATTTACTCAAGTAGGCAATCAATAAATTCTACATTGCCTAGAAAACACCTACCCCCAATAACAAAATCAACAATTAAATTTCATTATTGTTTCAATATAATGTAATTCAATTTCATTTACATTCCAATTGTAACTTAATGAGCATTTAAATTTATTAGATTCATGAATGATTAATATTAAATGGGGGTTATAATAGGAAATGTGTGTGAAAAATTTATAATTTCAACTACATTAAATGAAATTTTTTAATTTGTGTGAAAAAAAAAAAACGAGCATATCTTTGTAGGACGGAAGGAGTAATAGACTTAGAGCTTGTTCGAAAAGTTTTTCAGTAAATTTTGATAAAAAGTTAATAAAATATATAGTTGAAAAATTAATAAAAGTTGTGGATCCCATAAAATGTGTGTGATCGAAATTAATTACTCACTTTGATTACAATTTTTTAGTTGATTTTTAATCTTTTCAAACAAGTGCTCATTTTCCAACTTTTATCCATACAAAAATATTTATTTAAATCTTACTTTTTTTTTTTCACTTATAAATAAACTTAGAGTGGTATCCTCTTACACTCATCCAACACTTGTTGGACAAGTGTTCCGGTGGGCATTATAACATTGCCCACCGTGGGCATTAGAACCGGAGTGTGGTATCCTCAAGGTCTTCAATTCAGATTTTAAAATAATTTGATCAGATTTCATGAATTTTAATAAAATTCCACATAATTTATAAGATTTCAAAAAAATTCTATATTATAGATTTTTATAGATTTTGATTGATTTGTGGTTTTCTTTTTTATTAAAAATAGTAATTTTATATTGTCTTTATTCCAAATAGTTCAAGTAACTGTCCAACATAAATAAATATTTTGAGTAGAATTTTGGAAAGAGAAAAATTCTTGAAATATAAAGAAGGAAAAATTCTTCTTCAATTTTGAATAAAGAAAATTGACTAAAGAGCAAGATTTTTTTGAAAAAAATATATTGAAATATAGTTTAATTTTTACTTTCTTTCCATTTGTCTTTTTTATAAAATTTCCCCTTTCATATTCAATACCAGACGATGGATATTTATGATTATTTCTCTTCCAAAATCAGGTGTTTAACCCATTTGTATAAAAAAAAATTATGACTTAAAATGATAATTTTCAAGTGTCGCATTTGATAGATAAATATTTCCAAGCTAAAAAATTTTTTTTGGTGCTATATTAATTTTACAGTCCAATATCTAATTGAACTATATGACATTAAACTAATTATCTAATTAATATGTATCAATAGATTATTTATATTCTTCAACCCAATTGTTTGGTTCAATAAATCATCATAGAGCACCAAAAATAAAATTTCAAACACAGTGTTTGACAATTGTAAAAAAATAAAAAATAAAAACTATTATTAAAATAAGAAACCAAACAATTCAATAAATTTCAATGTTAATATAAATTGAAAATGAAGAACAAAAGTTTAATACAAAAATTTGTGGCACAAAAAGGGGCGAGAGGCGAGATAAAAGACTTGGATTGAAATTTTGAGGGCTCTAGCTAAAATTCCTAAAGAATTTTTGATATTTATATTTAAGAAAAATAGCATATTTGGTTTTCAACCTTTCAAAAACGTAAATGTTATACCCATAACCTTTAGAAATAATATCGAACATCTACAACGTTTGAAAAAATAGACATTGTAAGTTCTTTTATGATGATATTGTTATCCCTTTAAAAAAAAAGAAAAAAGAAAAATAGAAAATTACCAAATCTACCCTCGAAAAAATAAAAAAATAACAAAAATATCCCCTTCTTCCACCCAACTCCAAAATCAAAAATCTACCACCATCCAAAATCTCAAAACCACCACCAAAAACTCCAAGATGACTTCTCGACTAAAATAAAAAAAAATTTTATGCAAAGGTTCGTCGCGAAAAAGAGTCGCTGAAGTTTTCGATCATACGCCGGTTACATGCCTTTCTTTGAGTCAATTTTGCTTATAGATTACACATAAATGTTCTATTTTTTTATCTAAAATTCTTCTTTTATTTTTTAATTTTTCCCTAATTTTCTTTTGATTTATTGCTTTCAAGAAATCCAATCAACCAACAAATCCATTTCAGAATCTTGATCTGAATCCAACTACTATATAGTAGAATTCTCACGCAACTAAGAAGAGATCATGTTCAATTTATTAGTAGAAAGATTCCCCCGACCCTAACTGAAAAGAGAAATAAAAATGGAAAAAGTGATGAATATATTGAAGTGCAAATCAAACCCATAGCAATTAATAAGAGATTGGCAGTGTTGAATTCGCCAAAAGTGCTGCAACATCGAACGCCAAATTCAAGGTTATTATTTATTTTTCATTTTTTACGGGGTAAATTATGGGTTCTTAGAGATGATTGGATTTATTTATCGTCGGAAAATTTGGAGGCGACCAACGAGTGTCGGGAAGTGGGAGAAACTTTGAGGAGAGAGATGAGAATGTCGAATTCAAATGTTGGTTGTAATAACAAAACACCCTCTTAGATGTACTGACATTAAATAATAGGGAGATCAGATACAGATAGTCTAAAAGATTTAATGGTATATTTTTTTTCCAGGGTAAACAGCGCATTCAGAGATGACGGATACTGAACAAAAATGAAATGTGGGAGAGTGGATAGAGGAATATGATCTCTTTGTTATTTTTTATTTTTAGGAGTATATTTGATTATTTTTCTATTATTTTTTTTTCTTATTTAAAGGGGGAACAATTTCTTAATAAAAGACCTAATATGTTTATTTTTTCATACGTTGCTGATGTTGGATGTTATTTTTAAAGATTAGAAGTGTATTTATTATGTTGTTGAAAGATTGAAAATTAAATATGTTATTTTTTTATACTAGTTAGACACGCATTCGGTGCACGTGCTTTTGTAATCATATTGTTAATTTTTAATATTTTTTAATTTTTTATCTTTTAATTTTTAATAATTAAAATGTTAAAGTAGCAATTGCAATAAAGATAAAAAAAATATGATTGTTGATAACATGTTGTTTTATATTGTTCGATATTAATATTTTATTTACATTCATAGAAATACAATTGCATTAAAAAATGAGTTTTAGTATGATTGACGAACCATTAATATCAAATCTTATAATATTAATGATCTACATGGCTGCATTTTACGAAAAATAAAATTAATAATTAGTAATTTTATTGTGAGAAAATGTAATAATTGACTACATAATATTGTACAATTGTTGAAGTGAACAATATTCTGTGTATATTCTCTTTTTATTAGACATGTTTGAGTTGACAACGTAAATGAAACATTAAGAAACACAAAATTAAAGAAGTTGTCAATACTTGTTTATGTTGTAAGAATATTGTTGATGGACAATATAAGAATATTATTGACGGACAAAAGTAAAATGAAAAGAACGTTATATATATATATATATTAATTAAATTAAAAATGAAAAAAAGTTTCACACGTTAGTTATAAACTATAGTATATGTTTGGTGCGGTTTAAGGATTTTGAAAAAATTTGGTAAAATGTGTGGTTGAAAAGTTAATAAAAGTTGTAATTCCACAAAATATGTAGTTGAAAATGAATTTGAGAAAAAAAAAAAGAATTTAAAAAAAAAAGAACTGAATCATAAATTGTTGAAAATTTAATGTACAATTAAGATGAACAATAAAAGAGTAATAATTAAAATTTGAAAAATAATTATATATTAATGAATACTAAAGGTGAATATGAAATTTTAAAAAATTTGTAAGGGTAGAATAGTCCAAAAATATTTATCTATTTAAACCACTATTAGAATTAGTATAGATTTTTTAGAAGTAGTATAGATTTATGGTTCAAAATTCATACAAATTTGTTTAAATCTTTTAATTAATAAAATAATTAGAAATTACATTTCTAAATAATCTATTTATATGGAAATCAATTCAAATCTGTGTAATTTCTAAATAATCTATTTATATGGAAAAAAATTCTAAATTTATATGAAAATCAATTTAAAATATAGTAGACCACTAGACCTTAATAAAATTGATGAATTGTGCGGTAAATATGCATTTAAAATTAATTTTTCAGTTTGGCGAAAGATGTTCTCCACACAGTCCATAATTAGGAAACAAGCAAATCTTGCTAATGCAATTCGCCCAAATTTCCGATTCGTCAGTATTTAACCAGATCCATTCAGACGGTCTTGTGAATCCAAGTTACAGAATGAGGCCTCAAATAGTGTTGTTTGGGGACTCAATTACAGAACAATCTTTCAGAGTAGGTGGTTGGGGTGCTGCTCTTGCTGATACTTACTCTCGCAAGGTTTTTTCATTTTTTTAAATTTTTTACTATAAATTTTCAATCAGTTGGATTTTATATGCATAATTTACCTGTTCGATGTTGTAGGCTGATGTTTTGGTACGTGGTTATGGTGGGTACAACACCAGGTGGGCTTTGTTTTTGTTGCATCACCTTTTTCCTATGGTAATTTGTCCAGATCTTTATTTATTTTCGCATTTCATTGTCATTTGGTATTGGGTTTGTATGATTGTTACTTGATCACATTCTTGATTGGTTTTAAGTTACATTTTTTCTGATTCTAATATGTGAGAGGAGACGGAATATAAGTTGAAGTGGACAATTGCATTTGATTAAATAATTTGTGATGTATCCTGTAATTTTTATCATTGAGAATGTTTAATGCAATTGAAAATATAGATGTTCTAACATTGTAATGCAAAATGGACTTATGCGGTCTTTATCACTGTTAAACATTTGATTTGTTGTTTATTTGATAATATGGAATCTCGGGATATCTACAGATTCTTTGTTGAATTGTGCACACAAGTTATTTATATTTTATTTCTGTATTATCTTTGTTTTGTTCTTTTCTTATTCCCTCATTCTTTTCTTTTTTTCTTTCTTTTTTTTTTTTGGCCGTGGGGGAATGAATTTAGAGTTGAATGTTTTTACATTCCCGATTGTATGCACCTAATTGTACAAAGGATGCAGTGATTAACTAAATACCTTTCAGAAACTTTGTTTTTAGTTGTTAATTTTGCTTTTAACTCCAGTCTAATGTTGGTTCAGTTTTTTATACTTTATTTGACATATTAGAACTCAATGTGGGGATCTTTTATGACTAATTGGCAGGGATCTGAAAAGCCTCCTGTCTCTGTAACTATATTTTTTGGGGCTAATGATGCGGCACTTTTGGGGAGAACCGGTGAAAGGCAACATGTGCCCGTTGAAGAATACAAGGAAAACCTAAGAAGAATTGTTCAACACTTAAAGGTTCAAATTTGTAGTTTTTTGTGCTTAATAATATGTGTTACTTGGTCCAATTTTGAAACAAAATCTTATCACAAAATAGTTGGATTTCCAATTATTTAGTGTACTGGTGTATTTTAACCTGCATAAAGCACTCTTGATGGTCAACAGACATTTCTTTTTTCTTTTCCCACACAATTGCAGTTCACTATTATGACAAATATAATAGTAGTAACAATGGCTTCCTATACCAAAATTTGTTGATTTTATGATCATGAGTTGAGTACTTCCATTGTGCCTCTATGTTGAATAGGTAGTGGTTTAACTTGTGCGTTTTTCTGGCAGTAGTTGGGTCTTCCTTCTCTCTGATTTTTAGATATGTAAATGATTAAATGGATCTTCATGATTCTTCTCCCATTTTCTTGTTATTGTCCTTAAAGTGAGCTTATATGGGTCATATTCTTGATTAAGAGAAACCTCAAGTCCTATGTTTGAATTGGTCCAAGCACCTTGTATCAATTCTAATTTTTGTTATTGGTGATTGCAGAATTGTTCCCCTGCTGTGCTAGTTGTACTTATAACTCCACCTCCCGTAGATGAGCAAGGGCGCCTGGAATTTGCACGGTATCAGTCTTTTACTTTTAACACATGCTGCTTTTCGTAAGTGTTAATGTAAGTAAAAACATATTTTTGTAGGTGTGACTGTGTGAGATTTAAACCTGACTACGAAAAGGCACATTATTGTCTTTCTATCAACTTGTCGAACAATGTATAAAAGAGAGTTATTATCCTGTTTGGTTTCTGTTAACTGAGGGTTGCAAATGGTAAAAAGCTGGTATTTAATCAGAGCTTTTTAAGTTGTATTCAATAAGCCAATAATCTCCAGTAATTAATATAACTTTCCAAGAGCCAACTTCATTTCACGTTCCAAAGTTGATTAGTAGAATAGAATATTAATGTGTGAATATTTGATATTTGTTTAAATATTTAATTTGTATCATATAGCATGAGATTATAATTTAGTAAAATTGAAAATTTTGTATGACTTGACTAAATCATCCCATATTAGATGCAATTAGACGAGACTGAATAAATAGGTTCACCTGTCTCTATGTGTACTTGATAAATTTCAGTATAAATGCCAACAGTAGAAGCTTTTCTTCATTCTCAATACTAAAATTCTCCTTTACTTGTAGTTCCCCTCTTTTCAAGGGTAACCAACTTTATATTTAGGGTTAAGACATTTCTTTGAGTTAACAAAGAAATTGGGAACTTTTTGAGAAAATGAATTAAATTTAGCATATGCGTTCCTTTATTAAGGATTAGAGATACTTTCCCTTTTGAGTTATGGACTAAAATGTAAATGAGAGATTAAATCTTCTGTTTTCTTTTTTCTTTTTTTACCAAAAGAGTTATTGATGGAGATCCTTGGAATAGTAATAGAAGACTATTTACGGAAGACTTGCTGTAGATTAGAATATGATTTATTTAGCAATTATTTAGGTGGATTTTCCTGATAATTAGTATTAGGTAGTTTCCATAGTTTGTTAGGGATTTTTAGTACGAGTGGTTTTTCTTTGTATTGGACAACTTTGATTATTGAATAAAGCTACAAATTCTCCTTTTCTCTCCCCTCCTTTCTCTTCTCTTCTTCTATTCTTCTCTCCCCTTCCCCTTCTATAATTCTAGTCCTTGTTCCATTGTGTCCGTAGTCAATTATACAGACGTATATGTACAAACGTAGAAGTTAACAGGAAATTTGAACTTTTTTTTCTTACATGCGAGTCATTATAGATGTGTAAAAACTTGGAATTAATAACTTTTTGACCTCCCAAGATTTTGACCTCCCAATATGCATGTGTGCATGTGTATTTTGTTCCTATTCCTTTGCTCATACTGTGCTCACCTACATATTCAGAGCCAACAACAGTGCACATTCTTTTAAATTCAGACACCAAAATCTATTCTCTTGGACACACACTATTTTCAAGAGTCTATCCCAATAGACTTACACGATGGATAATTTTATTGGAGGAAAAGTAACCATTCTACTTTTGGCAATATCTTTTCTGTTACTCAAGCAGGTCTTTGTATGGTGACAAAGCAACAAAGTTGCCTGAAAGGACAAATGAATCGGCTGCAGTTTATGCAAAGCAGTGTGTTGAATTAGCTAAAGAACTTGGTCTTCCTTCAATCAATCTATGGTCCAAGATGCAGGAAACTGAGGGTTGGCAGAAAAAGTTCTTAAGGTTTGTTATTTTATTTACAAGTGACAGAATTTCTTAATTTTTCTGGGATGGGGGCGAGAAACAGGCTTGTGCAGAAGCACTTGTTCTCTATCTACACCCTCGTCATTTCTCCTTAAAAAACCGAGATATTTTGAGTAAAATGATTAATGTTTGGTTAAGCTTAAAAATTAACTAACTTTTTGTCTCCAGTATGTCTGATTAACTTACTTTTTTTCTTATATTTAAGTAAAAAAAGAATTTACTTTTAAGGAAACTTTTTAAGCTGACTTTGATTTAGCGAACCAGTCAATTAGTAAGGAGGACTCAGCATTCTCTTACACCGAGTTGAAATCACCTAATCTGCTACTTAAAAAAAAAAAACTAATTCACGCACCATGTCATATGCAGTGACTAGCAGTTGGATAACTGGATTACTTCTTAGTAACCAAATTATGATTAATGTTTTGGTTTATCAGTGAACATTAGAATTATCGAAACTCAAAACTTTCTTCTAATCATGTTTTTTTGTTTACAGCGATGGCTTGCACCTGACAGCAGAAGGTAATGCAGTCGTTCATGAAGAAGTTGTGAGAGTTTTTAGCGAAGCCGGGCTTTCAGCCCCGGAGATGCCATATGATTTCCCCCACCATTTAGAAATTGATGGGGAAAATCCAGAAAAGGCTTTCCAGAATTTATGCGCTGGGGTATAATGTAGTTTTGTCGTGAATTTCTCTCTTTATTAAAACAATCAGCATTCATTTAAATTATTTTCATCTAAAGAAAGGCAAACGCATGGATCTTGTGTTTTGTGTTGTCCATTATATCATGCTTTCTATAGGTTTGGGATCGTCCCAATTGCTACTTCATGCTGCATTTGGGGGCATTATATTGTAGTTGAATGCAAATGCATAATGCACCTGAGTTCTTAATCAATTTGCTTTAGCAATCAAATCTCCAAACCTTCGATTTAGGTACACATAAATCTTATCGATTGAAACCGTCACTTTTTCGGTTGTATAGTTGGATGATTATTTTGTAAGATTATTTTTCGTCGTTTGTAGGGGAAAAAATAATTGAAAAAGGAATAGAGAAAAGAATAAAAAAAATAATAAAACAGAAAGAAAAGGAAAACGGGTTACCTCCATTTGTTGTAACTATATTTTCACTTTAGTATTAATCAAGTAATTGTACTTCAATTTTGTTCGATTGGATTTCGCTGTTTAATTCCATCACTTGGATTGATGAAAATTGATGATGTGGCATAATAACCGTCAATTATTTTACTAAAGTACTTATTCCATGTAAGCAATTAATGGTTACGTGTGATTACTAATTTACCATCATTGAGTTGAGTTGGACGAATTTCTTTTAATTGATATTAAATTAATATTTAGATACCTAGTTGAAATTAATATAAGATATAGTTATGTGATTGAAATCATATTAAAGTGTCTTGATTTACAACGAATGAGATTTATCCAAAAGAAATAGAACCAGTCCCTCGTGTCACCCACTCATCCTAGATTTCGAATTGGCTTTTTAACATCCGATAGGCTTGACTTGAAAACTAATTGTTGCATGTTAGATCTATTTCAAGATCTATCTAACAAAACTCATACAAGTAAATATATGCGATAAATAAGTATACTTAAAAAGAATTCATGTGTTAGATTGTTAAGGATGGGTGATGTTCTCTTACCTATGGTAGGTAAGAATCCTACCCACTGCTGAGGTGACAGTCTCTAATTGACAGTTTATAAAAAAAAATAACGAGTTCATGTAATTAAAGACTGCCACCTCAACAGTAAATAAGATAACATGTGTAAGAGAATATCCCTTGTTAGGAATATATACTAGATGTATATATGTAAGAGGAATTATAACTATCTCATAATATCCCAAACCATTTTGCAATATAATTCTATGAAATAATGATCCCTTAATAAACAATAGAACATAGTTTGTATTTACAGTTGTATCTATTAAACCCCCAAAGGGTAGACACATTTGACCTGCCAATGAAAACAAGTATAAGTGATAGCCAAAATAGTCTTCATTTTCTGCTAATGGATAGTTGGAAATCTGTTGGTCCCAGTTGTGAACATACAAACCAAACAATATGTAAAGAACACAAGAACACAAGATTTTTCACCCTTTTGGGTCCAGATGTTCAACCGTAAAGTCTAGTCACCCGTTGAGCTTCCACAAACGTGGTTAACGCTCCAAATCTACTAGCACAACCTCAAGTTCAACACGATTACAAAGATACACCAAGTATCAACCAAAACAACAACATGAACCCTCAAACTCCTCTCTCTTTCTTCAGAAATACACCAAGTATAACCACCGGTTACTGTTCATCAGGTATAGAACAAAACCAGTCCTAATCTAACCAACTATCTATTCACCAAGAAAGGTAGAAGGAAGAAGAATATCAAAGACGAAGAAAAAAGACCCAGAGAAGACTCAAGGAAATTATCTTTTCAGAGGAAAGCTGCACCTCTGTATATCTTCCCCAAACACATAGAAATTGGGTATTTATATCATCTTCAGTGTAGCCCTTAGATCAACGGCCATCATCAATCCACGTATCACCATCAGACGGAATTCACAACTTCAGCATTGCACAAGTCGTGTTTCCAAAAGGGCGACTTCAGATGAATTGGTTTGGGCCATCACATAAGTACCTTCTTGGGCCGAGAGAGGTAATTGCATCATTGGGCTTGTGGTCTTGGGTCAATGTATAATGAACAATTGCAGATCAATCCAACAAAATCCATTTTGATTAGCACGTCCTTAATAGCTCGTGTGAGAGAGCAAATCTCTATATGTTGCACGTCACGCATTTATAAAGGTGCTAATAATCTATAATTGTAACCTCGCCTTAGTTTACGTAATAGATGAACTCAAAATTGTTTGTCACTTTCTCCGTCCTATAAAGATAGACTCGTTTCTTTTTTCAAACTGGTTAAGAAATCTCATTTAATATAATTGAAATTATAAATTTTTCACATATTTTTTCTATTATACCCCTATTTAATATTAGTCATTCATGAATCTAATAAATTTAAATGCTCATTAAATTACAATTGGAATGCAAATAAAATTGAATTGCGTTATATTGAAACATTAATGAAATTAATTGTTGACTTTGTTATTGCGAGATGAGTGTTTTCTAGGCAAAATATAATTTACTGACTACCTACTTAACTAAATGTGCGAATAAATTTATGTATTTTCTCATTATAATTGGAATATGTTAAGTTTATTTGGGTTGATAATAATGTAAATTAAATAAGGATATATTAGGAAAAATAAAAATTTAGTACACCCCCTACAAAGTAAGTGGCCTATAATTTGGAACAGATCAATAAAAAAAATGAACCGATCTTTGTGGGACGGAAGGAGTAATAAACATGCATAACTTTATTTTTGGAATCTACTTGATACTAAATGTTCAAGCATAATGAAGCATTCTTTACACTTTTGGAATAAAGTCTATAATAAATGCATTAGCCTAAAAATTTAATGAAACACACTAACATTAATTTCGGTTTTTTATTAGTATTTAAACGTATCCGATGAGACAGTCCCACAAGTCGAATATGAGGCCTCAAATAGTGTTGTTTGGGGACTCCATAACTGAGCAATCTTTCACATCAGCTGGTTGGGGGTGCTGCTCTTAATATTACTTACTCTCGCAAGGTTTTTTTTTTAATCAATCACACACTCCAAATCAGGGTATTTTTACACATTAATTGACCTCTTTGATTTTGCAGGCTGATGTATAGCTACGTGGTTACAGTGGGTACAACACCAGGAGGGCTTTACCATTGTTGGAACACCTTTTCCCTCTGGTAATGTGTCCAAATCTTTATTTATTTTCGCGTTATCTGCAGTGGATAAGGTCATTACAACGATGTGGATTGTCGCGCTCTTTTTATGATTTTCTGTCGTGATTACTATAATTTTTATGATAAAGAATGCTTAATGCATTCGGAAATATAGATGTTCGTGTTCCAAATTGTACTACATAATGGAGTTTTTCATCAGCGATCTTTACAGTGACTCTCTTCTGATATTTTAGGAGTCATTGGCAGGGATCTGTGACACCTCCTGTCGCTGCCACTATATTTTTTGGAGCTAACGACGCGGCTCTTTTGGGGAGAACAAGTGAATGGCAACATGTGCCAGTTGAAGAATACAAGGAAAATCTAAGAAAAATTGTACAACACTAGAAGGTTCGAATTTCTAATTTTTTTTTGTGATTAATATTCGCAATAGGTCCAAAGTTCAATATATCTTGAAACAAAATTTTAATTTTTGTAAATGACGATTTTCGACTGGTCCTCTACCGTACTAGTAGTACTTAAAAGTTATAACTCCACCTCCCATAGACAAGCAAGGGCGCCTAGAATATGCACGGTATTAAGTATTAACACATGCTGCTTTTAGTACGGCTTATTCAGAGGACTCCAAATTTTCCGGCCATCTAATTCGGACTCTTTTTTTCTGTTAGTCGAGCAGATCTAAGAACGGTGACAAAGAACCGAGTTGCCTGAAGAACAAATGAAGCGACTGCAGTTTATGCCAGGCAGTGTGTTGAATTAGCTAAAGAACTTGGTCTTCCTTCAATTGATCTATAGTCCAAGATGCAGGAAACTGAGGGTTGGCAGAAAAAGTTTTTAAGGTTTGTTATTTAATTATGTACAATTGACTCAACTTTTTTTATATATTTGGGAAGGGGACGAGAGTTGCTACATAAAAGTAAGAAAAATGCAGCAAATGTAAACGCATTTGAAAACAATAAATAACTTTTACTTATTTTAAGATTAGAATTTTCAAAACTACCATTTTTTAATTTTTTAAAATAAACAGCGACGGCTTGCACCTAACACCAGAAGGCAATGCCGTCGTCCATGAAGAAGTTGAGAGAGTTTTTAATGAAGCTGGGGTTTCAGCCTCAAATATGGGGGAAATCCTGAAAATCCATGAATCTTTATTTCTATTTCGCTCTCTAAATCCATCAGCATTCCTTAAAATTTATTTTACCAAAAGCAAGAAAAATACATAAAAATTGTGTTTTGTGTTTTCCATTATATCATGTTCTCTATATTTATGGACTGTCTTCAATAATGCAGTGTTACTTGAGAATTATGTTTGGGACGTAGTGACCTCGACAATACGAGTAAGGTTTTAATTTTTTTTCTTTAATATTGTATAGCGATACCAAATTTTCTGCACTAAATATATCATTAATACTTTTTGTGAAAGTTGTATACGAGTTTCATCTGAGAGTTCAAATTGTTTTCACAAAATTGTTCGAAAGCTCGCACTAACCTTTGCAATTACGAGTTCAATTCAGTCCCAATTCAATTCTTCAATCCTTAGTCTTTACCTTTTCCGTTTCCAGGTCGATAACTGGACAAGGTTCTAAAACATTGGTATGAAGTGAAGAAATAACTGTGTAATCAATAATATTATTAATATCCAGGAAAAGAATAAGCCTGTCTCAAAAGGAAGAGAACATAGGTTCCTAAAATACAACCAAACTCCATGATATTCTCTACTCTAACAACACGATTAACCAACAAAATTTTTCAATATCATGACCTTCAAGCTGTCTTCGCCTTTGGCTTAATACTCTTCACTCTCGAATACAGAAACACTCCAGCAAGGGCAATTCCGGTTCCTGCACCAAAGTGAATAGGAAAAGAAGTGTCAGTACTTGGCGTCTCGATTTCATTTTTGATTTCATTTTTTCTTTACGGCAATGCATGTTGGGTGCATGGCTTTAGATTGTATTGGACAATACAATGAACAAAATTTTATATTTATTCTTTAATATAGTCCACTACCACTTGACCAAACATGCCACTAAAGTTCATTATTTATAAGAGTAATACCACAAGCGTTAATGGCTGTAACTGGAATGCGGAAGAAAAGAACAGAGGTAACGATCACCACCACCCGCTTCACGCAGTTGCCCACAGAATGTGTGACAGGAGATACCCTCTGCAATATCATGTACGAAACCTGCACACAAATTCTTGTTAGAAACCTTAGTATGAAAAATGTCTCTATTTGACTTCTAATGAATTATGTAAATGAAACGTAACAAGGGTTTAAAGCAAATCCAACATCAGGAGCCAGAGCTGGGACGAAGAATCCAGGGTCAACTTTTCGAGTTGGAAAGGTTACTTTGATGATTTGATCTATTGGGAAAATGTGCAAAATGCTTTTGAATTATCATTTTACTTAAGAGATTTTCACATTATCACCAACCGGGTCTTCATTCATTGTCTCATGAATCCATTTTCTCCTTATTTTGTCACAAATACACTATTCTGAAATGTTAAATCTTTCTTTTCCTAGTAAGATTAGCAAATATAGAAAATAAATGGCAGAGATCAATTTCATTGAGTCCTGATTGCCACGCTTTATGGAAATGAAAAGGATCGTGATTCGCGTATACCTGTTATCATGAAAGGTCAAATCTGTAGTATGTTTGGGGCAGACTTCTTCAGATTACATCAGATCCATTAAAGAGTACTTAATTCTTCAAACATTTTACTAATTTTCAGAGAATTCGATGAATACAACTGGATTGCAAAATGTTAGAAAAGACGAATATTAAGAAATTGTAAAACGTGCATTATATCCTACTGAGCTTTATATTATGGAAAAACTATTGAAGATCAGAAGGAAGTTAATAGACTTGCACATAAAATGTTTTTCTAAACAATTTCACTTAATTCTTTCCAGATGATAAAACTAGGAAATTTCTAGTACATAAAATTTTAATTGCACTACATAGTACTTCAAATTGCCAATGCATCACATTTCTTAAAAATCATACAAATTTGCACTTTGCTTTGGGGTTTCAGTGTTCACTTTAACAATGCAAATGACGATGTCCATTGCTTCAGGTTCAGTGTTCCAAAATCAGCATTACCTACTAACTATCAAGTGAGGTAGATTATGAGAATCTGAACAACTTACTTGCTGATATGCATGGAAGCAGAGAGCAGCAATGAGGGATCTAGTGTAAATCTGCTTGACATTCAACCCCTGGGAAGAAAACATTATTGACAATCAATTTCTACCTTCTTTTTCTCATCAAAGAACTCATCGAATATGCTCAAATTAATTACAAGCATTTCCACTCCTGAGATTTACTTACAGCAGTTTCAATGAAAGCAGGGGTAAACTTAATTCCTTCCATGAATATAGCTGCAGGAGTCAGCAAGATAAAGGACATAATTGTGATTATTGAGAAGAGAGTAATATTGTCCAAAGATTCCTGCATGAAAACCAAACCAAACAGATCATGTACGTATTCCAAGAAAGAAATTCAAACTAAAGTGTAATTTGGAAACAGATGTGTCACAATGAGACAATTTTAAGTAACAGATTTACTGCAACTGATTTCATTTCCACAGAAGTGATTGAAGGGGATAGAATGATACAAAATTACACTGAAATATACCTCTTTCTTGACCATGAACTTTTTGCTAAGGACATTCCGTGATTGATTGGACAAATTTGAGGCCATCGCACTCCAAAAACCAGCCCTTCAAAAACACACACACAAAAAAAAGGAACTTCTATGTGAAAATTTCAAATGAACATTTGTTACCACACTTCAAAGAGAAGAGGCAGCCCGCAGCATGAGTTATTGCCAGCGAATGCATTCCAATTTCTCACCAATTAAAAGAGGCCTCAGTCATTGATGCCAAGGCCACTCCACCAACAATCGGTACAAGGGAAGAAACAACCCATATTGTAGGCAACTGATCAAAGAGGAGGGAAAATTAAACACCAAAATATAAAAGTTGAATAACTCAAACAATAACCAAAATACACAATATCGTCAAATGCTCAACCAGGGACCAGACCTGAAGTCTATACCTCCCTAAAAATTGAGGATAGGCTTTCATGGGATATGGAAATATTTTAATCACCTTAAATTTACGGGTTAAATAACATGTAACAAGAGGAAAAATTTATGAAAGTTATTCTATAAAACC